>OY730193.1:96905204-98166370 GCA_963422505.1 Pseudognaphalium luteoalbum | reverse complement strand
ATTGATCTAAAAGTAGAAGATGAAATAAGGTTGTAGGAGGGTTGTAATCTAATGTATTAGAACAAGAATAATGATACCCATTTCTCCATCTCCAAATATGGAGAAATAACATCCCTGCAACCTTTGCAATAGTAAGTTCTATCACACAAGGTTGTGAAGGAATTACAACATCCACTAATTTATTTTGTTTAGGCTAAAAAGAAAAAAAAAAAACATTGTAGCTCAACAAATTGACGTTGTTAGGCCTTCTCCAATGATACCCATTTTTCCATCTCCAAATATGGAGAAATAAATAGCATCTTTTGATAATATACCTCCTCCAAAAACTTTCATCTCCAACCATCTCCTCCAAAACACCAAACTCGTGTTTTGCTCCAAATATGGAGAAATGAGTAACTTTGCTCCAAATATGGAGTAAATCAACTCTACTGCAAAAAAATTCTTCAAATTTGAAGCAAAAGTTGGAATATGATTTCTCCGTTTTTAATGCTCCAAATCTCCATATTTGAAGAAATGGAGTACCCATTGGAGAAGGCCTTAGCCCTATCCTACCAACCATAATGCTCCACCACCACTAATAATCACAATGCTCCACCATCACGCCCCATTGTAAGTAATCGTATGAATTAATAAAATTACCATTCATTATAATATATTTTTATAGTAGAGTTCAAATAAGTACATCAATTTTGAGTGAGAATAGGAGAATCAATCTCAACCACTCATTTTCATCAAATACCTATTTCCCCCATATTTTTGAAACTCTAATATCTCACAATAAGTCGAAAGTATACCTTAAGAGATGGCAAATCGAAGAGACGAAAACGCTGAATTTAATAGCGTAATTTTCATAATTTTTCGATTTGTCATTTTTGAGATAATTGATGTTGGGGGTAAATGGATTTTATACATGTGGAGCATTCTCATTGTACATATGACACAATATCATTGGTTCTCTCATTCTCACACAAATTTCTATTCTCATTTGAACCCCACTGTAAATTTTCATTCATTAATTAAAAGGTAAAATGATCAGTATATATAAATTAAGTGTGTATTTGATTAAAAGTAGGTCTGTAACTAACCCGCGCTCCACCATATATGTATTACATTATAAATCTTAATTAATAACTACAATGAATTTGTATAATTAAATACTACTCCTATTACACAAATAGAATATTACGGAGTACTTGTTAACTAATCATAATTTTTTATTAGTAGAAGGAAAAATAAGATATCACCTTGCTTATAGCAATCACAATGCTCCACCACTCAATAAGGTTTCCGCTTTTATTAATATTAATAGTAATAGCAATTATTAATATAATATAATATGTTATACTAAATCATAATCTGTAATTTTACAGGAGAAATCATTAGAATGCAAGTTATGTTTGTGATGACATATATTCGTGATTTAACTGAAAAAAATAGTTTAAACTATCAACACCACATAGGTCGTTTATATTGTTTAACAATTAATGTAAAATAAAGTATAGCTTTAATAATAGAAGATAAAATTGAGTAACATAAGGATTCATATTATCATGAATCAATAAGGACCAAACATTCGTAAAATGAAAAAGATATAAAAACATTGATCACTGAATTTTTAAACGAATCAATCCAACAATATTTTCCGTGATGATAATCTTGATGTTAGTTTTTTCAGCTTCTTTCTTCATTATTTCTTCAATAGCTAACCAATCCGCAGCGTAGTCTTGTAAATGAATGTATTATTTATGATTATAAAGTATCCTAATCCAAGATAGCCAAAAATATATTACCTTTTGATGTTCGTACATTTCATGCTTGAGATAACAATGATCTTGATGTTTGTGTTGGAATAGTGTTCAACATCATACCTAATTGGTAAATACATCATTAAAAGTGGAGTCCTTTTTGGGTCGCCCTCAATGAACAGTAAGAAAAATAAATAAAGAGATAATATTAATTGGAATAAATATTATAATTAGTTTATCCCACATCGGCCACGGGATGAAACCCTGGGCTTCCTCATCTCCTATAAATAGGAACCTACCCTAGGCTTACAAAGGCATCCCATAATTGAATAGAGTTAAATTCCTTCTCTCTCTTTCTCATTTCTACTCCTTGTGAGAGTTTACACGACTCAGGGTCAGAACCCTAGGATTTTGGGAATTTCTCTTAGTTCTTTGGTGTAAGCCATTAGAGGTGTTCAGGTTTGGGCACTCGCCTCCAAGTAAGGAAGTTCTGCAAGGTCGTCTGCGCGTGAGAAATTGGTTTACTCAAAGGTTAGTATTTTCCTCTTTATCTATTTATTTATTGCTTTTATTTATTCAAGTTAAGATTCCTTAGGGTTTAGTTTTCTAATTGCCCTAGATTAATAATTTTTGTTACAATTCCATTGCGTATATTAATCTAGTTAGGGAATAGAAAACCCAACAGTGGTATCAGAGCCTTAGCTTGATAAATACTAGCATTTGATTATCTACAATAGTATGTAGGTAAAGATAAATTGGAAATAGAATTGTCTAAATTGGTAAAATGAATTTACACTTTAGACCCTATATTTTGAATTGTTTTAAAATATACCCTCAAATGTTAAAATGTTTTAAAAATAAAACCGTAGACTTTAAGAGTTTAAAGAGAGACGTTACATATATTATGAGATATAAGTATATGTATCATTAAAGTTAAATACATCGTCAGTCAATTGATAAATCGGCTCACCCATAGTGAACAAACTATAAGAGAGGTATAAGGCGGGTAGCTTAGCTTCCCTAAATAAGTCAGGTTTTTTAATAGGCTTTGCGCTGACCTGCTTCTCCGCTTCCTTGTGCATTCAATGGAGCTACTGATGAATTTTTATAGGATGATATCAAGATCAAAAGTATGACCTAAAAGTACTAAAACAAAATCCCGTTCTAGATACTAAAATGTGAATAGTATGCTAATCCATGAAAACCGCACATCTTTCGTATGGTCTGTTAATGGAGCGTGTGTCGTTTACCGGTACATTAATATGAGAACATACTCAGAGGTGATGTGGAACTCGTGATTCTCGAGCGTACTCGGGTCGGGGACCACGCGGGTTTTGCATGGTTAAGTTCACCATCTTGTTCATGATCCTCGATGTACCAGTCATGAATGGTAGATGAGCATATCCAAGATTAACATGCCGTTGATAAGAATCAATGAATCTCAAAAGAACTATGAGTTTCATAGAGAATGAATTTGACAAAGGCATTGTCTACCTAAAATAAATTCGCAATATGATTATGGCAAACCTTTTCATAAAACGAATATAAAATATGGATCATAGCCTTAATTGTGTAATTGGGTAATTAATTAAGGAATATTCAAACTAACTAAGACTGTTTATCTTATAGATGTCTTCAAGAAATGGTAATAATCCTCCCGTCCCCAATCCCGCACACAACTCGAACTTCTCACTACTCTTATTTCTTGGGAGGGAAAGACTGATCGGTCCAAACAATATGGATTGGATGCGTAACTTAAGGTTTACCTTAAGGTACGAGAACAAGGAGTATATTCTCGATGAGCAGATTCCCGTAATTGATGATGATTCAACCCAAGAGGAGATTGAGGCACACCGGAAATATTATTATGATGCGAATTAAGTGTCTTGTATCATGGCATCGTCCATGAGCCCTGAATTGTAAAAGCCTTTTGAGAATACTTGGGCTTATGAAATGAACCAACAGCTTAAGGAAATGTTTCAGGCAAAGGCAAGCAAAGAACGCCTTGATGAGGTTAAGTCACTCATGGTTTGCAAACCCAAACCTGGAGCATCTATCTGTGCTTTCCTCTTGCAGATGAAAGGGTACTTTGATAGGTTGGAATCATTGAATATTATGTTTGATACAAAGTTTTCCATTGCCATAATTTTATCCTGTTTGCCAACTGTCTACAATCAATTTGTAATATCATATCAGATGAATATGAATGTGAGAGAAGGCTCGACAATGGAACTCCATAATTTACTGCCGCTGAGCAAGGAATCAAAAAGGATGATGTGTCCTATAGCTCAGCAGCTCCTGTGTTGGCAATTGGTTAAAATGCAAAGAAAAGAAAGAGGTCAAATTGGAAAGCAAAAACTACGAATGGAAAGTCCAATCGTGGGTCCAAAAGAAAGACTGATTCTGATATTGCACCAACAAATGATCCAAAGGAAGCAGTGTGCTTTTACTGCAACACAAATGGGCACTGATTTTAAATGTTGATTCGTCTAATGAGCTTGATAAATCCAAATTGTGGCATTATCGTCTTGGGCATGTAAACAAGAAATGCATCGGCCAACTGCAAAAGGATGGAGTGTTGGAATCATTGGACCTCAAATCGAATGATGTATGTGAATCTTGCTTATTGGGCAAGATGACTAAATCACCATTCCGATGTGCCACAAAAGAAGGAAATCGCTATTATGTTACATTTACTGATGACTACAGTAGATTTGGACATGTTTATCTGAGTAAGTATAAGTCATATACTTTTGAGATATTCAAAAGATATCAAAGCGAAGTAGAGAACCAACTGGGCAGAAAGATAAAGGTTCTCCGATCCGATAGGGGAGGAGAATACCTAAGTATTGAGTTTCTCGATCATCTTAGAGATTGTGGAATAGTTTCACAATTAACTCCTCCTAGAACACCATAGCTTAATGGTGTTGCTGAGAGGAGAAATAGAACCTTGTTAGACATGGTTCGGTCTATGATGAGTCGGGCTACACTTCCAATAAGTTTTTGGGGTTATGCATTAGAAATAGCCGCTCGCATCTTAAATCTTTTACCCACCAAGAAGGTTTTAAAGACACTTTATGAGATGTGGAAGGGAAAACGTCCTTCTCTTGGCCACATCAAAATCTAGGGTTGTGAAGTTTTTGTTAGACGAGAAACTCAGGACAAACTAGACTCTAGATCTGAAAAGTGTCTTTCGTCGGAGATGCATCACCTTGACCATGTCTTGTCCTACGATAGTCCCCCACGTAGCCTTGCAGTTCCATAGTTTCATACCTTTGACAAATTATATTGACACACATGACTGACTACCTTTTAATTGGACGTCGTTAAAAAGGTCTTGTAATCACGTTTATTGGTGGAAAGGCGATAGATTAATTTGAAGTTTAAAAGTCTATTTAGAAAGGTTAATTAAACTAGATTTATCATTTTATATGTTAGTCCGTAATATAACTACCTTCGGTCGTTACTCGACTTCCATACATTTGTACTCCACCTTGAAGTGTTTCCAGTACTATATCGAGTAACAGTCGAATAGGGGCCATCATATTACTTCGTAATATTGTACCGTTTCGTAATATGACTACCTTCGGTCGTTCCTCGACTTCCATACATTTGTACTCCACCTTGAAGTGTTTCCAGTACTATATCGAGTAACAGTCGAATAGGGGCCATCATATTACTTTACGATAATTAAGACCGTTTATATTTTACCACTATGATGGTCCTAAGGCAACAATCAAACAAGAACATGCAATAAGACGATCAAAGCGATACTACCGATCTTTAATATTTAATTATAAATCATCCCATAATTATTTAACTACATGGCAAGCAAACACAACAAGTATACTATTTTTCTAATCATGGCAATAACTAAATCTAGCATAATCAATGTAAACGTAATTAATTAAGATAGATAAGGATTAGAAAGCACCAAGATTAAATGCGGGAGAAAGTAGACTTGATTTAATGGACACAATTCCAAGCTTACACCGAAGATTTACAATGCGTTCCGTACTTTCCTTCTATTCTAAACAAGTTCCTAAACTAGCTTAAAACTAATTTTTAGTAAGAAAATAGAAAGAAAGTAGAAGCAATATCTTAAGAGAAGTATATATTGTTCTAAGAATGGTGTGTGTGAAAATGAAGCCTAAGGGCTGCTATTTATAGGTGAAAATCGGCTCACATTAGCATCCCTAGGCTCACATTAGAAAAAGTAGCGAAAGGTGGTGCACCAGGTATGAAAAAGTAGCGAAATGTGGTGCACCGGGTACGGAAAAGTAGCGAAAGGTGGTGCACCGGGTACAAGAAAGGACGAAAAAGCGCAAAAGAGACGGGGGGTGGAGGCCGGCGCTGCCCACCAGCAGGCCGGCGGCTGGCTGCCACCCGCCCCGGTCCGTCATCTTTGGCTGCGTTGCTTAATTCACGCGTATCTTCTTCGTTATGCGTCTGTTTGCGTTGATTCTTTTTGCGTTGGATTCGTAATTCAAAAACGAAGACTTTGATGTAAAGATATCCCTAAAATATGTTTCCTATCTCCAGATATTGCGTGTGAGTGCCCCTAGTCGCGGATCTAGATGATTGATGACTATGATTGTAAGTCAGAATCAAACAATCACACAAATAACTATTAATCACAAACCGAAAACAAGTAAACAAATCAAATATGATGTTGTATTGATAAACGTAACCGATCAGATTGTTTACAATGTTGCAATTTCGACAAATGGTTCTTGGGTTTCGTCAACCCTAGCCAGAAACCCGTAGGTTTGCTTAAATACTAACACAAAACGGCAGACATGCGTCACTTGGCCAGTGTCGCATGTGGCCGCCTTCATGCATCACTTACCTAAGTGTCGCTATGCGTCACTAAGGCAAGTGTCGCCTAAACTAAAACTTAAGTGTCGCTAGGTACAAAATCTATATTTCTATTAAACGACTAATCGACACTTTACAACTCGATAGACCAACTGACAGACACACTGATATGCATCAACAAACTCCCCCGTGTCTTCAGCTTGGTCTTCAAAAATCTTCAAAAATCTTCAAAGTCTTTGATCAAACCCAACCCGCAGGAAACTTCCCATCTGCATGTATTCCATAAGTAACACAAACTTCAACAACCTTCTGAAATTGTCTTGCAAGCTTCTTGTTGAATTCGTTGTTCTCATTTACCCAAATCCTATTATCGAAGAGTTTTCTCAAATCTTTTTCATGAAGGTTTATCAAACTCATAGGATCAAAAACACGAAATGCAATCTTTTTCAAATTCCAAATACCCCCAAATTCTAGCTGCGGCTCTGAATCAGGAACGAATACTATCACCGCTTCACTAGTATGTGGATCAAGTTCCCAATAAACAAATCTTTGTAGAAAATTATAAGGAACCTGCTCCAGAGGTATTTCGGTCAGACAGTCAGCCGGTGGATAATGAACTTTAACCATAGGGTGAGCTGTCGTGGGATCCAGCTTCTTTTTGTATGTATACTTTGTTCCCAGCGTCGGTTTCAACTTATTGTATCTTTTAGTTCTAACCTCTTGATGCAATGTCCTCTGAATGTAATTAGCATAATCATCATTAACAGGGTTAATCAAGTTTTACTGAGCTAACCTGTTGATCTCCCCCTTTGGCAGTGTACTCAATTGATTGAATCTTAGTTTGAAATACTGAATACCATCCATTCTCTTAATCATAATCATTCTTTGACGAACCTTCCAACTCTTAATCAAACCGGTATAATCTCCGCGAACCTTGTAAGTTTTGCAAGTCACAGGCACTGGTTTTGCAGATCTAACTTGAGGCCACCATTGCTTATTCCTTTCTGTTCTTTCTTCAGCAATTTCACTTTCAGATGCCTCTTAAGTTGGCTGTACTGATGCAGAATCCTGAGCAGGCGCTGCATGAGTTGAACTAGATTCTCCATGAGAAGTTTTAGCAGGCCCCTCATCATCACTTGAATCTGTCTCAATAACAGGTGCATCATCGTAATGCTCATCTAAACCCAAATGTTCATCGTCAACCGACACATCATCATCCATGTCGAATACATACCCTTGTTCAGTCTCCAAACCAGTGTCATTGACCATCCTCTGAATATATGATAAATCAACAAACAAATAGTCAACAGCTATCGGTCTCGGCTGGCCCGGAATGTCATCAACAGAGAAATAATCCAAACAGACATTTTCATTGATTGTTGAATCACGATTTACATTTTCAGGTTCTGGGGGAGGCGTTACATTTGTTTCCAAGATACGCTGACCTTCCTCCCCCGAAACAACCGTAACAGACTCCAACTCTAATAATTTAGACCCTAGATCAGACACATGTAGCTTCAATTCATCCACCTGTGCAGCTTTAAGCTCTAAATCCTTGATCTGAGAACCCTGAGCTGCAATAATCACGGTCTGATCATCAAAACATTTGTTTAATTGCTCCATCTGCCTTAAAAGCTGTTGAATAGACGGGAGCTGTGGCTGTGGTGATTGTTGTGGAGATCTTTGTTGTTGTTGAGGCGTTCGCTGACCAGATTCCTGAATAACTATTACCATTCTCTGGCGTCTCCTCAGAGGTAAATCTGAATAGGATGGAGAAGACCCAGCTGGTCGCTTGCCAGGGTTCCTCAGTACATGAACCCTCCCCGCAGAAATCCATCATCATCATCATCATCACCCTCAGAATCGGGTGGTGTGGGCCCACCACCATCATCATCATCATCAACTGCATCGACATTCTCAACCTTATCAATGTCGTCCAAATCCTGAGCAACCTCCGTATCGACCAGGTCATCCTCATTCATCGGAGGGATCACGACATCCTCAAAACCGTCGTTCGGTGGCGCAACATAGTTTTTATTCACTATGTGCCCAAATAGCTCACGATCAGCCAAAATCTGTTCACCCTTTGGCGCTAATTTGCAGTCATTGAAGACGCGTAGAAGCATGGGCGTCGGAACCAAAAGTGATCGTTGATCAGGAGCTATATCCAGATTCAAATCGTTCAACAATAGCTGCACAAACCGTGGATACTGCAGCCACTTATCTTTCCCGGCTCGAATGTTTTCAACCATATTGCCAAAGATGTATCCGCTAAAGTTGTACGACTTGTTGTAGACCAAAGCTAACATCAGAGATAGAGTCAAATGACTCGCATCATCATATCCCCCTTTCCTTGGAGATAAGCAGATGATCACAATGTGACATAGATATCTCCAAACCCTGCATAGATATTGTTTACGGAAATCGAAAAGCTGATTTGCCGGATAACCCATTCGCTGAAGACCGCAGTAGATAAAGGTTGTCTCAAACATAGTCGGCATTGTATGGTTATCATTAATTGGAGAACCCGACGAATAGAATTCTCGGCGATCTCAATCTCCTCATTAAACATCTTAGAAATAATTCTCGGGACGTCACCCTGAGTTCGAATAAAAGCATTATCATAGAACTCTTCGATCTGATTCATGTAGACCGGAGTAGATGCAATGATAGCATAATGAATCCTCGATCATCTTAAGAACTCAATCATCGGTCTGAACGGAGCCGAGTTCGCATGCGTGGACTCTAAGAAAGCTGTAATATTGTGACGGGTGTTGGTGCGGCGATAATAGTTTTGTAAAGCAGCCATCTGTAAGCTAAAATACGAAACAAAGATAACCAGAAACGTTGTTATAGAATTAGCACATATACACATAAACTAGTAAACAAAATTCTGTTTTAGGCGTCACTTAGGAAGTGACGCATGAACACAACCGACACTTAGGAAGTCTCGCAGAAAACAGTGTTCAAAATCATAAATCACATATAGCGTCACTTAGGGTAAGTGACGCTATCAGGCGTCACTGGTGTAAGTGACGTTGCCAAATCATGCGTCATTAGATACGACACTTAAGAAGTGTCGGGTCAAAATTATGCGTCATTTAGCAAAGTGACGGTAACCTAGTGAGTCACTTAGGAAGTGACGGTATAAGTGTCGGTATAGACATGGGCGTCACTAAGTGAGTCACTTAAGGAAGTGACGCATAGATGGGCGTCACTCGGATGAGTGACGGGCTAACAATTTATACAGGCAAATGCGTCACTAAGAGAGTCACTTAAGAAGTGATGCAGTAATAGGCGTCACTGAAGAAGTGACGGTATGGATTCTAAATTATCAAATAGCATCACTTGAAGGAAGTGACGCATGAAGTGACGCAACGATGAAGATCATCGTGTCACTGTTCATACCCAGAAAACACATCGAACAAATTTTGGGGTTTTCGTAAAACGAGTGAACCAAAAGGTGCGTAAATGAAAAACAAGAAAAATGCACCAAGTATTAACATCAAACATTAACAAATCTAATCCCAATTTGTGTGATTTCATTGAAACCTAAAACCCGTAACCCTAAATTACGATTAAAGCATGAATACGTAAAGATAAGAGTTAAAAGTAGTACCAATAGAGGCGTATGAATGAGGGGAACAAGAATAGCACGGGCTAATGCACAACCAAAGCTTGGAAAGTCACGAACAGATCGGAACTCACGCACAGAAGAAGTGACGCAAAGACACAGGAAGTGATGGTATGTCAGAGCGAGTGACGCTAATTTGAATGTGAAAAGTGGTGGGGTTGAGTGTCGTTTGAAAGGGTATTTATACGAAAACCCTAATATGCGTCACTTAACCCGGCACTTGTAGCGTAGCTTACCACGACACTTACAGCGGCACTAATGAAAGTGACGCAGTATCGTGTGCATCACTAGTAGCGTCACTCATGAAGTGACGCATCAGGTCACTTTTAGTGAAAAGTTTACGATTTTATCGATCTTTGTGTTGTGAATTCAGTACTCAAATTTTAAAAGGTAACTGTAACTTTGTTAAAATCAAAAATTAAAACTAAGTTAGATAAAATATAGTAACACAAAAATGAATGCAAATTTACAAATACAAAAATAACACACTCTTTTTGGTGACGGAGTTGATTTAATCTTGTTAGGGATCATATCGGAATAACATGCATTTATTAGGAACAGTAAGTGTTATTTCAATCATCAGTATATTTGTCCACTTTAAAATGCTAAAAACACTTTTTATAAAAATTATTTCATTTATCAATACCGACTTAGGTCTACCAAGGTCATCAACAATAATCAAATCGGATGACGGAAGAGTCACTAACAGACTCCTTTCGTTATTGTGTTATTGTTGATGACGGAAGAGTCACTAACAGACTCCTTTTGTGTTATTGTTGATGACGGAAGAGTCACTAACAGACTCCTTTCGTTTCCAAGCTTTAGATTTTTCAGAAATTGGTTTGGGACCAATGTCGGGCTTTTGTTTTGGCAAAGATTTTTGCCCAACATTACTCGGCTTCTCAGTAGGCTTGGGAGAATTTGAATAACGCCTAGGTGGAGACTTTGAAAAAGAATTTCTATAAACTGATGTCCTAGGCATCTCTCTCCCATAGCGCTGATGAGAAAGTTTGGGACATTCACGAATTAAATGTCCTTGTCTCTTGCAGTAGAAACAAGAACGTGTCTCAACAAATGGTTGAGGCTGAGGACTTACCACAGGAGGTGGGGAAACATTTCTAGAACATGAACATTGCGTGCACGTCTTAGAAAATGCTTGTTTTGGTTGAGAGGTTGAAGTGGAAGGTTTATCACAAATTTTTTTTTCACTTGTAACTTTATGTTGCAAAATCTTTACAGGTGACTCTAAAGTTTGTGGTTTTGCATTTAAAACCTTGTCTTTTCCCTTTTTAGTTTGAACCTTAATTGCAGGTTCAACCTTTAAAACCACTTTTTCAGGTTTAACTTCAACCTTCTTAAATTTAGGATACTCCTGATCAGTAATGTCCTCAATCTCAACAATCTCCTCAATACTAACTGGAGATTCACATTTAGACTTAACAAACTGAGGCGAAGGATACTCTGGCCGCTTGGTTTTCTCCTTTACCTGTTTGTTTTGATTATTCACCTTTGACTTGACCCCATATAACAATGCATAGTCAACAGGAATCTCTTCAGTGCCTTCCTTAACAGGCATAGGACAATATTAAGTGGGAGGCGGGACTACAGAATAACCTAGTCCTGTCTTAGTTTTATTATCTGTCCTCTGCTTATTAAGGATTTTATTGAAGGCAACCGTAGATGAAGAGGAACCTAGAATCTTATTTTTATAGTTGGCATACTCAACTTTTAAATCAGAGAGTTGCTTTCTTAAAAGTTCTATTTCAGCAAGATAGCTATTAATAGCATCCTGTTGACTAAAAACCTTGGATTTATACCTTTGAGTGTCCTGTTTATAAGCCTCAATTTTTTTATCATACAGTTGTTCATTGGCCTTTAAGTACTTATTGGACTCATTAAGTTTTTCAGCCTTTTTCCTTAAGTCTACGTTGTCTTCTTGATAGCACTTTAAAGATTCGGTTAAATTAATGCATGAAATATAGTTCAAAGGCTCTTCTGGTTCATTGCGTACCTCATTAGTAATGTGAGCCATAAGACACTGTTGATACTTGTCAGCAAACATGCTCCAGTCTGTGTTTGTAGGCTCAAAGACAACTAGTGCATCAGCTGTCGCTTGCTTTACTTCTTCCTTCTCTGGAGCTTTAGGAGCATCAGGCTTCGTAAAACCTGATGGAGGAACTTTGGGTTTTTCACATTCTCTAGCAAAATGTCCCAAATTCTGACAATTATAACAGCGAACCTTGCTCTTGTCAAAACCAAAACTGGTTTTGCCATCTCCTTCCAAACTCTTACGCCCAGTCCATTGCAAGAATTTTTGAACTCTTCTTGAGATCATGGCAATATTCTAGTTTAAATCCATTTGCTCAAGATCATCGTCATCCAATTGAGCATAATCTTCTTTAGCAAGTTCTAATGTAGAATTTGGTTGTGAAACCAAATCCTTGTAGGAGCTATGAAAAGCTGTGTATATAGCAGTCTGTTCTTGAATATCAGGGGAAATTGGAACTTGCTGTTGTGACCCTTGTGAAGGTCCAGAAGCGTAAACTGGATGATAAGTACCAGTAGGCTGCAATGAAGAACTCGTAGCAGAAACGAAGGCCATTCCACCATAAGTCTTCCCGGTGTTTACCTTTCCTCCATATAATGTCGGGTCTTGAACAAAACCACCCGATTTACACTCCTTCTTCTTCAACTCCATTGCATGAGCTTGAAGAACGCCAATTAGCTCATCCAGATTCATTGTTGCTAACTCTTTGCTCTCTTTTAGAAATTGTACTTTAACGTCCCAACTACTAGGTAGAACATCCAACAGCTTCTTATTTACCTCAATCTGAGGGAAATTGTAACCTCCCTTGGTTAACTCACTAACTAACTGTGAGTATCTTGTGAATACGCCAGATGCCGTTTCATTAGGAAGAGAATCAAACAGATCATACTGTTTCTTGATTAGTTCTAGTTTGGCCTCCTTATACTTCTGATTTCCACCACATCTCATCTCAATAGCCTTCCAAAGATTGTATGTTATGTCATGAGTTTTGAAGAGGCGTAAGATGTTGATACATATTAGGTGTCTGTCAGTTGGTCTATCGAGTTGCAATAAGTGTCGTTAGTTACTTAATAGAAATATAGTTTTTATTATATGCGACACTCGTGTTTTAGGTTAGGCGTCACTTGCCTTAGTGACGCATAGCGTCACTTAGGTAAGTGACGCATGAAGGCGGCCACATGCGACACTTCCACAAGTGACGCATGTCGGCTGACTTTTTAGTATAAATAGAAACCTACGGGTTTTCGGCTAGGGTCGACGAAACCCTAGCACCATTTGTCGACTAAACCTTATTGTAATCGTTCTCAAACAGTTATACAAGCTAATATACACGTTTACTTTGTTGAATTTCTCGTGTTCGGTTTGTGAGTTGTTAGCTAAACAAGCAATTGTTTGATTCCGCCTTACGATTGCTGTCAATTGACATTTAGGTCCACGACAAGGGACACTTTCAACTGGTATCAGAGCAACTAGGTGAATACATTGACGTTTAGATTCAATTTTGGGTTGATTTCGGCTTTGTTCGAATAATTAATTGAGATTACATACGGTTTTGGAGCTGCTAAGGTGATTTACAGTCAATATTCTTCATCAACAACAGGTTTCGTCCATTAGGGTTCAAAGAATTTTCGTTTGGTTTACGAAAATTCGACATTTTTAGGGTTTTGGGATTTTTCAGCCGTTTTGCGACACTCGATCCGTCACTTGGACGCGTCACTTATAGCGGCACTAGCTAATCTCAAAATTAGGGTTTTACCGTCACTTAGACGCGTCACTTGAAGCGTCATTTGAGGTTATACGACACTTAACTTAAGTGTCGTCTACCCTAATACACCGACACTCAAGTGCGTCACTGTTGCACGTCACTTGACTCTCAAGCGTCACTTCTGTTAGTGACGCCTGTTTGATTTATAGCGTCACTCTTACTAGTGACGCCTATTAGATTTAGCACGACACTCAAGTACGACACTTGAGTGCGTCACTTGCTTAACTGACCGACACTTACTTATAGTGTCATCATTCACTTTGTACGTCACTCGATAGCGTCACTTGCTAAGTGTCGCTAGTCGCTGCGACACTTGAGTGCGTCACTTACCTAGTGACGCCTTTGGTACTAATTAGTTTGCAAGTTCTTGTTTTTGCGTATAATTTCAGGTATATCTTCGATGGCTTCTATTGCTGACAAGGAAGATATTAGAGGTATTAGGGAGATGCTAAAGCAAGGAAATGATATCGGTTCCAATAATAAACCTCCACAGTTCACTGCAGACATGGACTATGCTTATTGGAGGGATAGATTTGAACAGTTTGTTGACTTTCATTGTCCAAAATTGTGGGGCCCATTAAAACAAAGATATGAGGCTCCAGTAGCTGAAGGAGATTATCGTCAGGTTCCTCCACCAAAATCTTTCATTGCGATGACACCTCAAGAAAAGAAGGATTATCAAATAGAAAGAAAAGCACACTCAGCTATCTGTATGTGCTTGACAAAGGATGTCATGAGACTTTTTAAAAATCATGACACAACCTATGATTTATGGAAGGCTATAGAAACGAGGTGTGGGGGAAATGCGAAATACAAGGAAGCTAAGCTGGAATTGATAAAGAAACAGTACGATCTGTTTGACTCATTACCTAATGAGACAACCTCTGGACTGTTTACCCGGTACTCACAATTGGTGAGTGAGTTAACGGAGGGTGGATATAATCTCACAGCACTTGAGATAAATAAGAAACTGTTAGATGTTCTACCAAGTGCATGGGATGTAAAAGTCCAATTCTTGAAGGAAAGTGAAGGATTGGATGGTATGACTTTGGATAAGCTGATAGGAGTTCTTCAAGCACACGCTATGGAGTTAAAGAAGAAAGAGTGCAAGACAACTGGTTTTGTACAAAATCCTTCACTTTATGGAGGCCAAGTTAACTCTGGTAAGAGTTATGGAGGAATGGCATTCATCTCGGATACCAATTCTCCATCTTATTCCGCTGGAGCATCACATGCTGCCTATGTTTCTGGCACACCCTCCATTACTCAAGGATCACAACAGCAGGTTTCATCTTCACCAGCTATTCAAGAGCAAGCGGCGATCTATACAGCTTTCCTTAGCTCTTACAAAGATTTGGTTACTCAACCGAATACTACTTTGGAAATGACCAAAGAAGATTATGCTCTGCTAGATGACGATGACTTGGAGCAGATGGATTTAAACTGGAATATAGCTATGCTTTCCAGAAGGGTTCAGAAATTTATGCAGAGAACGGGACAGAAGAGTTTGGAAGGTAATGGGAAGACCGGATTTGGGTTCGACAAAAGCAAGGTTCGATGTTACAACTGTCAGAACCTTGGTCACTTCGCAAGGGAATGTGAGAAACCCAGGATCCCATCGTCGGGTCTTACTAAACCGGATCCACCCAAGGCAAATGAAAAAGAAGAAGTTAAATCGTTGGCTGTTGATAACGCTTTGATTGTCTTTGAGCCAACTACTTTTGATTGGAGTGCTCAAGCTGCACAGTTTCAATGCCTGATGGCTCACATTACTCCTGAGGTACCAAATGAACCAACTGAGCCTTTTAATTGTGTTTCGTGTATTAACTTGACTGAATCCCTTAAGGCCTATCAGAAAGACAATCAAAATCTGCGGGACAAGATAGTTAAACTTAATGAATCTAATAACTTTTTGCTAGATAATGAAAAACTTTATGAACAACACCTTGAAGCTCATAAATTAGATACCGAAACCTTTAAGGCAAAGGTCTTTAGCCAGCAAGATGTAATTAAAAGTTATCTTACTGAAATTGAATTGTTGACTAAAGAATTATCTGATTTAAAAAATGAGTTTGAGAATCATAAAAGCAAAATCTTAGGTTCAACATCCGCCACTCAAGTCTTTTATGAGATTGTTAGCAAGCAGGGAGCAAGTGGCAAAAAGAAGGAAGGTCTTGGCTATAACCAAGTACCACCACCTTCTAATGCTGAATATTGTCCCCCGATTGCTAAACAAGGTCTTGAGGAGATTTCAGTTGATTATACCAAACTATATGGTATTAAGGCCAAAGAAGCCAAGCTAAACAAACTGACAATGGAGAAAACCAAGAGGCAAGAGTATCCATTGCCTCAGTTTGTTAAAGCTGAAAGTAAGTCTCCAGTTTATACTGATGAGATTGTAGAAATAGAGGATATTACTGATCAGGAATATCCTGAGTTTAAGAAGGTTGAGGTTAGACCTAAAAAGGTTATTTTGAAAGTTGAACCTGTGCCAAAGGTTCAATCTAAAAAGGAAAATAAAGTTTTGAATGTGAAATCTCAAACTAATCAGTCATCTACAAAAGTTTTACAAAAAAAGGTGACAAAAGAAAAAGTTTTGTTTGATAAAACTTCTGCCTCAACTTCTATACCAACACAAGCATTCTCTAAAACGTGTACAAAATGTTCATGTTCTAAAAATGCTTCATCATTTACTGCGGTAATTCCTCCGTTTCAACAGTTTCAAGAGACTCGTTCTTGTTTCTACTGCAAGAAACAAGGACATTTGATCTGTGATTGTCCCAAACTCTCTTATCAGCGTTATGGGAGACATATGCCTAGGACAGTACTCTACAGAAATTCCTTTTCAAAATCACCTCCTAGGCATCACTCCAACTCTCCCGAGCCTGCTAAGAAAGTCGTTGGTGTTGGGCAAAATCCTTTGTTAAAACCAAATCCCAACATTATTTCCAAGTCAAATCCCAAACCATTAAAGGTTTGGAAGATAAAGGAGTCCACTGAAGACTCAAATGTCATCAATAATAACACATCAGATTCAAAATCTGATTTGTTTAAAAATAAAGTTTTATCTGATGTGCTTATTGTTGATGACTATGGTCGACCTAAGTCTGTAAAGGCTTGGGTCACCGTTTCTCACTAATCTCCTCATCTTTATGTGTTGCAGCAGTCTGAACGTGTAAAAGATAGCGAATGGTTCATGGACAGTGGCTGCTCGCGACACATGACGGGTGATGTGTCTCTCCTAGTGGATATTAAACCATACGCAGGAGGTCATGTTGCTTTTGTTGGAGAAACAGGGGGAACGATTTCGGGTAGAGGGACGCTAACTAATGGAAAGGTTAGCTTTGAAAATGTAAATTATGTGGCTGAACTTCAGCATAACTTGCTAAGTGTTTCACAAGTTTGTGATAAGGACTACACCACATCTTTTACAAAAACTGAGTGTGTCATATTGAAGCCGGGGTATGTCATTCTAGAGGAATGGGTTGTAATGCGTGCACCTAGAAGAAATGACACCTATGTGATGAACATGCGAACCGTGGAGACATCCAGCGAATATACCTGTCTCCTTTCGAAGGCTTCAGAAAAGGAATCACTCCTTTGGCACAGACGAATGGGACACATTCATTTCCGAAAAATGAATTTCCTAGTCAACAACGACTTGGTTCGTGGAGTTCCGAAACAGTCCTTCGCCTTGAAGGATGACTGTGTTTCTTGCCACAAGGGCAAACTCCATAAGAAGTCTCATAAGTCTAAGGTTATGAATTCAATTAATGCTCCGTTGGAATTACTGCATATGGATCTTTTTGGTCCTGTTTCCACAAAGAGCATTGGTGGTCGCTCTTACTGTTTAGTAGTGACAGATGACTACTCACGGTTCTCGTGGGTATATTTTCTTGCAACGAAGGATGAAACAGCGGGTATTTTAGTTTATTTGTTGGATAAGTTGGCAAATCTATGCAACTTAAAGGTAAAGAGACTGCGAAGCGATAACGGAACCGAATTCAAAAACTCAACTCTCGAATTATTCTGCACTTCTAGGGGTATTGAACATCAATTCAGTGCTCCGAGAACTCCTCAATAGAATGGAGTTGCTGAACGAAAGAATTGGACCATCATCGAAACTGCTCGCACTATGCTAGCGGATTCCAAACTTCCTATTATTTTCTGGGCTGAGGCAGTTAATACTGCTTGCTACGTTTTGAATCGGGTACTTTCAGTTAAAAAGAAGAATAAAACGTGTTATGAGCTCTTCAACAATCGCAAGCCAAATCTGCAGTTTTTGGAGCCATTTGGGTGTCCTTGTTTGATCATGATAACAAAAGAACGTGTCCCTAAGTTTGGTGATAAAGCCGTTGAAGGGATTTTTCTTGGATATTCGGTCAATTCTCCAAACAAACGGGTATACAACAAATCAACAAATGAGATCGAGGAACACTTTGAGCTAAAATGTTTTCGATATACAGAACCACCTCAAGGAACGGGTCCGGATTGGTTCTTCAATTATGGGAAACTCTTCAGTTCCTTCAATGTACCGGAGGACGACGACACTGAAGAGTTAATCACAATGCTTCATGGACTTGATGTTTTTCAACAAACATCCGATTCTCTCCCTACAACACCCAATCCAATTCCCGATACGACATCCACTCCAGCACCTATTCCAACACAACAAATGCCTGCACCTACATCCACCACTTCTCCTGCATCTGTACCTACATCCACACCACCAACTACAACCATTCCGTCTTCTTCAAACACTGTTAATGCCGCGGATCTTCCGGACGATCCCAATATGCCTCTCCTAGAGGATGACGAAGACATGGATTATTCTCGTTTCTTCATTAATGAAGAGAACGACGATGCTTCTGCCACTGTAGGTGATTTGAACAACTTGGAATTAAATCTTGTGCCAGACGCCATTCCAGTGACTCGGATACATAGGAATCACCCAGTTGAAAACATTATTGGTGATCCTCATTCTACTGTTCAAACAAGACATCAGGCGAAGCAATCTGCTAAAAATAATGATACTTCAGCTAATCAGATTTTGGGATTTATGACGACTGTTAATTCATGCCATCTTTCCCAAACCGAACCGAAGAAAGTTTCGGAGGCCTTACAAGATCCATCTTGGGTCGAGGCCATGCAAGATGAACTGCAACAATGTCACAAGTTGCAGGTGTGGACTCTTGTACCATTACCCAAGGGTGCTGACACAAAAGGCACTCGATGGGTATATCGAGTAAAGAAGGATGATCGAGGGGTTGTTACAAGAAACAAAGCTCGACTAGTTGTTCAAGGGTATACTCAGGTTGAAGGACTGGATTATGATGAGGTCTTTGCCCCTGTCGCCAGATTGGAGTCTGTCCGTATCTTCTTAGCTTTTGCTTCTTTTAAAGGGATTCGTGTCAAGCAACTTGACGTCAAGAGTGCATTCCTTTATGGTAAGATTGATACGGAGGTTTATGTTCAACAGCCTCCAGGTTTTGAAGATTCGGTGAATCCAAATTATGTCTACAAGCTAAATAAAGCATTGTATGGACTTCATCAATCTCCTCGACTATGGTATGAGAGGCTTGCTACTCATCTGGTAGGCAACGGTTTTTCTCGAGGCACCATTGACAACACCCTTTTCACAAAAGGGAAAGGGGATGATTTGTTACTCGTTCAAGTATACGTCGATGATATCATTTTTGGATCATTGAATGAGGCTTTATGCAAAGAATTTGAAGAGGTCATGAAGTCAGCTTTCGAGATGAGTGCAATGGGAGATCTAACTTTCTTCCTAGGAGTGCAAGTTGAACAGTCATACAAAGGGATGTATATTCATCAGTCGAAATATGTCAATGACATGTTGACACGGTATGATATGCTCACTTGTAAGCCTTATGGAACTCCTATTGAACTCAACCATAATCTTGGACCTGCTGATGATGATGAGGACTGCAAAGAAAAGGATTATCGTTCGATGATAGGTTCTCTAATGTACCTTACTGCCTCAAGGCCTGATATCGTATTCGCGGTTTCAATTTGTTCAAGATATCAGGCACGTCCCAAGGTTTCTCATATGAAGGCGGTGAAGCGAATTTTGGGCTATCTTAAATATAGACCCACTCTCGGTCTATGGTACTCAAATGAGAAGAACTTCACGCTCTCTGCTTATTCCGATTCAGATTATGGTGGCTGCAACATGAATAAGAAGTCTACAACAGGAGGATGTCAGTTTCTAGGATCCCGATTGGTGTCATGGCAATGCAAAAAGCAAACAACGGTTTCTACTTCAACAGCAGAGGCTGAATACATTGCTGCTGCAAGCTGCTGCTCTCAAGTTCTTTGGATTCAGCACCAATTGCGCGACTACGGGTTACTCTTAACTTTAACTCCTATACATATTGATAATACTGCTGCCATTTCAATCACACGCAATCCCGTACAACACTCTAAAACCAAACACATAGAAATTAGGTTTCACTTCATACGGGATTGCTATGAGAAACATCTTATTGCCCTTGTCCATATAGATACCCTCAAACAAAATGCTGACTTATTCACTAAGGCTTTTTCTAGAGCCCGATTTGATGAATTAGTCAACATGATCGGTCTAAGATTCTTTACTACGAAAAAGTAATTTGTGACTTGGATTAGCTTTAAAGTAATGTTTTATTAAAAAAAATAAAAAATAAAAAAAAATAAAAAAAAATAGTGCAACCTACGCAACTGCCACTCATTATATTTTCTAGTATTAATGAAATGCAAGGTTGCTACATTTTAAAATAGACGTTGAAGTTGTGTCTGTAAACAACTTGGGATATGATAGTACATTGGGTGACATGCATAAAAATGGAAATTTAAGGTTTATCTTGGATGTGTCAGTAGATTTATCTGACGTATTGAAAACAGTTTTTATAAACATTGTCTTCATTATACGATGTATTAGTAGGCATGATATACAAAACTCTTAGAGAAGTCTTAAGAAGCTTAATCATTAACTGTCTATTTCAAGTGGTAAAACACCATTAGATGTATGACAAAAGTCTTAATTTCTTACTTATACGAGATATGCTTTCGTGAAAGATGTTTATTTGATATCATTTGGGGGTATATATTGATAGTTTCCTCTGTTATACGTAAGTATAGACCTGGCTTCTATCAGTATATACTTTAAACTTAAGCAAACACAAGTCAAATAACTTGCAACGTCTTTAAAAAATAAAGATACCTTACAAGGTCGCCAAAATGGTTTGACCAAGTCTGGTTTTGCTTAAACCTGAATCAAGCTATGTCGCTCTGTTGTACGTAAGTACAGACCTGTCACCGCTGACTTGATTCTTAAAATTGATTTTCTTATATTCTATCTGTAAATGGAAGCATGGTCTTTGTCTTAAGTTAAGATGTATATCTATGGTGGAAACTACAGCGAAATGCACATACCAATAATAATAAAATACTTCCTAGATGTGAGTATAACATGTTTATGTGGATAAACATACTAATAATCGTTTTGAAATAATTTTTATAAAAAATGCTTTTAGTATGTCAAGTAAATTTAAATAGGACATATATACTGATGATCGAAATAACACTTATTGTTCCTAATAAATGCATGTTATTCCAATATGATCCCTAACCAGACTTTATCAACTCCGTCACCAAAAAGAATGTGTTAATTCTCTAGTTGTCCATTTACATTTTTTTTTGTATAAGTTTTATTTTATCTAAGTTAGTGTAATTTTAGTTATTATCCAAGTTACAGTTACATTTTCAAATTTGAGTTCCGAAATCACAACGCGAAAAATCGATGAAATCGCAATTTTTTCACTAAAAGTGAACTGAGCGTCACTTTCATAAGTGACGCTACCAGTGACGCATTCGATATTGTGTCACTTACTTAAGTGACGCAGTGAGTGTCGGGGTAAGCTTCGCTATAAGTGCCGGGTTGAGTGACGCATACAAGGGTCGGTGTATAAATACCCCTTCCCCACGACACTCAACCTCACCACTTTTCAAATACTTATACCGACACTCGCTCTGACATACCGTCACTTACACTGTCTCTGCGTCACTCGGTCTGTGCGATTTTCTTCGATCCGTTCGTGGTTTCTACGGTTTTTTCGAGCATTCCAGTCTCATATTCTTGTTCTACTCATTCACACGAGCTCTTTGGTACTAACCTTACCCTTTGTCGTTTAATATTCATGCTGTAATTTGAATTTAGGGTTACGGGATTTTGGGTAACTTGAAATCGTTTGATTTAATGTATGTTTCGATCATATTTTCTTGTAATAAAGGGTGTGTTCTCATCGTTTTTACCATACGCACAATCCCCTTCCTTCGATTTTGAAAACCCCTAATTTTTATATCTGGGTATGAACAGTGACACGATGATCTTCATCGTTGCGTCACTTCATGCGTCACTTACTTCAAGTGACGCTGTTTGGTAATTTTGAAAAACCATCCCGTCACTTAATAAGTGCCGCTTGATTTTGCGTCACTTCTTAAGTGACTCATGTAGTGACGCATATGATTGCTTTACTTGTTGAGACCGTCACTCTTCCTAGTGACGCCTTTACATGCGTCACTACCCCAAGTGACTGTCTAAGTGACGCTTATTTCTAAACGTCACTTATACCGTCACTTCTTAAGTGACTGTCTTAGGATAACGTCACTATGTTAAATGTCGCATGTTCTTCACCCGTCACTTTGCAAGTGTCGTATAAATTAAATCACAAAATACAAACGTCACTTACATCAGTGACGCATGATAGCGTCACTTCCAACTAGTGACGCTATATTTTGATTTTAATTTTAAATACAGTGCAATACGACACTCCCTAAGTGACGGTAGTGGCCATGCGTCACTTACCATAAGTGACGCCTAAGATCAAAATTCGTTTTCTTACCCTTCTGTGTTTGGGCTAACTTTATAACGCTTTCGGTTATTTTTCCTTTGTATTTTAGCTTACAGATGGCTGAGTTACAGAACTATTACCGCCGCACGAACACACGTCACAATATCACGGCATTTCTGGAATCCACGCATGCGAATTCGGCGCCCTTTAGGCCGATGATCGACTTTCTTCGCCGATCAAGGATTTATTACGCCATCACCGCATCGACTCCGGTTTATATGAACCAAGTTGAGGAATTTTATGATCATGCGGTGATCAGAGTTCAGGGTGACGTCCCGAGGATTGTTTCAAACATGTTCGGTGAGGAGATAACCGAGAACTCTATTCGTCGGGTTCTCCGTTTCAATGACAATGATACGATGCCCACTATCTTCCCCACTACATTCATCTACGGGGGACTTCAGAGAATGGGATATCCAGCTAATCAGCTGTCGGATTTTCGAAAGCAGTTTCTGTGCCGTGTTTGGAGGTATCTCTGCCACATTATTATTGTATGCCTATTGCCAAGGAAAGGGAGGTATGATGCGGCAAGTCATTTGACTTTATCGCTTATGTTAGCCCTAGTGTATAATAAGCCCTATAACTTTAGCGGCTATATTTTTGGGAATTTGGTGGAAAACATCAGGGCTGGGAAGGACAAATGGTTGCAGTATCCTCGTTTTGTCCAGTTATTGTTAAATGATTTTAACTTGGATATAGCACCTGACCAGCATTCTCTTTTGGTGCCAACCCCGATGCTTTTACGAGTCTTTAATGACTGTAAGCTGGCACCGAAAGGTGAACAAATTTTGGTTGACCGGGAGTTATTCGGGCACATAGTGAACGAAAACTATGTTGCGCCGCGTGATCACGGATTTTTGGATGACGTCGTGCCTCTGGTCAACGAGGACGACTTGGTTGATACCAATATAGCTCAAGATTTAGAGGATATCGATCGCGTTGATCGAGTTGAGCCTGATTCTGACGACGGTGGGCCCACCCCTTCTGATTCTGAGGGTGACATGCCACCTCAATCAGCTTTAGATGGGATTCAATTGGCTGATCCCCAACGCTTTAAGCGTATTATGCGCTGGATTTCTGCTGGTCGGGTTCATATCCCGAGGAATCCTGGCAAGCGTCCTGCTGGGTCGTCGCCTTCTTATGCCGATTTACCTTTACGTCGACACCAGCGGACTTCGATTGTCCTTGAGGAGCCGACTCGACAGACTTCTCCTCAGCCTGCAACTGCTTCTATTCAGCAGGTTTTAGCTCAACTGGAGCTTTTATCCAAGCGTTTTGATGATCAACAGGCGATCATTGCAGCTCAAGCTTCACAGATTAAGGACTTAGAGATTAAAGTTGCTACAGTGGACTCTCTCCAGCAACAGATAACGACTATGTCTTCTAGGTTGTTAGAATTGGAGTCAGTCACACTTGTTTCGGGGGAGGATAATCCTAGGGAAATAGAAACAAATGTAACTCCTTCCCCTGAACCTGAAAATGTACAACCTTCAGATACTATAAATGAAAATATCCGTTTGGATTATTTTGTTGAGGTTCTAGGTCAGGCAAGACCTATTGCGGTTGATTATTCATTCGTAGATCTCACATATTTGCAAAACTTGATGAATGATAATAACGCGATGCCTGAGGAAGAGGTAATGAATGATCCTGTAGCAGAGGATTATTTCTTTGAAGAAAATGACGAAGTTGAGGTTGAGGGGGAGCAATTGCACAGTGATGAATGTTATGATGATGCTCCCATTATAGAATCGGATTCGTCTGAAGATGAATCGGAAAAAGAAATGAACGAGCCATCAACTTCTACAACAAAACCGGATATTGTGCTTAAACTGATTATCGAGGTACCGGTTACGTGTAAATGCTACAAAGTTAGATCTGATTACACGGGGTTGATTAAGAGTTGGAAATTTGATGAGAACAACTCTGTTTTTATGATAAAGAGAAGTGACGGCATTCAGTACTTCAATATGAAGTTTTATAAAATAAGTACTTTGCCGAAGTGTGAGCTTCAAAGGTTAGCTCAGATACCCTTGATCAACCGATCACGAGATTCAAGAGCAGATTTCTTTCAGGTGATCATACGTCGTGAGATGAATAGTAAAAAGTATAACTTGATAAAGCCGACGTTGGGTATGAGGTATAAATTTAAGAAGAAGCTAGATCTGGTTACCCGACAACCTATTGTGAAGATGATCTATCCACCAGCAAAGTGTCTACAGAAGATACCTTTGGAGATCATCCCACTAGATTTTTTGAATAGGTTGGTTTATTGGGAATATGATGATGTTACGGGTGAAGCTGTGATTGTATTCATTCCAAATTCTGAACCAGCTACAGACCCGGAGTCTTCTATTGTAGATACAGGAAATAACGAGATAACAGCTTGGGATGCTGTTCAGCCTACTAAGAGGTCGTTATGGGGTCTCAAGAGGAAAATGTTTTGTGTTTTTGACCCATTAAGTTTGATCAATCTTTCTGCTCAAGATATGAAAAGATTACATGAAAATAGAATTGAGTTCAAGACGAAAGATAGAGCTGAAGCGTTAAAATTTCAGAAGATCGTGGATATCTGCGTTGCCAATGGAGTACACGCTGGTGGTGTATTTCCAGCTGGCTGGAAGTGAAGACTTGAAGATTTTTGAAGACCAAGCTGAAGACACGGGGGAGTTTGTTGATACATATTAGGTGTCTGTCAGTTGGTCTATCGAGTTGCAATAAGTGTCGTTAGTTACTTAATAGAAATATAGTTTTTATTATATGCGACACTCGTGTTTTAGGTTAGGCGTCACTTGCCTTAGTGACGCATAGCGTCACTTAGGTAAGTGACGCATGAAGGCGGCCACATGCGACACTTCCACAAGTGACGCATGTCGGCTGACTTTTTAGTATAAATAGAAACCTACGGGTTTTCGGCTAGGGTCGACGAAACCCTAGCACCATTTGTCGACTAAACCTTATTGTAATCGTTCCCAAACAGTTATACAAGCTAATATACACGTTTACTTTGTTGAATTTCTCGTGTTCGGTTTGTGAGTTGTTAGCTAAACAAGCAATTGTTTGATTCCGCCTTACGATTGCTGTCAATTGACATCTAGGTCCACGACAAGGGTCACTTTCATAAGACATCTTTTGTGAGGCACATACAGATAGCCGAATGAGCCTTTCTCTCAATGTCATACTCCTTTTTCTCTTCAGGAGACATAACTTTATAAGTTTTGGATGGAGGGATACCACGATAGTCTCCCTCAGCTACTAGAGCTTCATATCTTTCTCTGAGTGGACCCCAGAGCTCTGGACAGTGGAAATCTACGTATTGTTCAAATCGGTCACGCCAATATGCGTAATCCATATCAGCAGTGAACAGAGGAGGTTTATTATTAGAACCAACATCATGATTTTGTTTGATCATATCTCTGATTCCCCTAATATCTTCTTTATCAGCAGCAGCAGCCATTAAAGGATATCCTGAAAAATAGCTCAAAAACAAGAACTAGAAAACTTATTAGTACCAAAGGCGTCACTTGGTAAGTGACTCACTCAAGTGTCGCAACGACTAGTGGCACTTAGTAAGTGACGCTATCGAGTGACGTATAAAGTGACTGATGACACTTTAAGTAAGTGTCGCTCAATCAAGCAAGTGACGCACCCAAGTGTCGTACTTGAGTGACGCAATAAATCAAACAGGCGTCACTAGTGGAAGTGATGCTTGGCAAACAAATGACGTGCTAGAGTGACGCACGTGAGTGACGGTAGATTAAAGTAGACGACACTTGTGTTAAGTGTCGTGTAAACCCCAAATGACACTCTAAGTGACGCACCAGAGTGACGCACCAGAGTGTCGGTAAAATCCTAATTTGAACTTACAAAGTGCCGCACGAAGTGTCGCATTCAAGTGACGCAACAAGTGTCGCAGAAACGGCTATAAAGTCCCAAAAACCCTAAAAGTCGAATTTTCGTAAACCTAACGAAAATTCCTCAAACCCTATCGAACGAAACCTGTAACTAATGATGAAAATAGTCTGGAAAGCAACTAATCGATCCAAAATCCTTGATTATTCTTGGTTCTTTATACGAACCAAATCGAAATCAATCCGAAACGTCTTCAAAATGCCAAATCGAACCACCTAAAGGCTCTGATACCAGATGTGAGTGCCCCTACTCGTGGATCTAGATGATTGATGACTGTGATTGTAAGTCGGAATCAAACAATCACACAAATAACTATTAATCACAAACCGAAAACAAGTAAACAAATCAAATATGATGTTGTATTAATAAACGTAACCGATCAGATTGTTTACAATGTTGCAATTTCGACAAATGGTGCTAGGGTTTCGTCAACCCTAGCCAGAAACCCATAGGTTTGCTTAAATACTAACACAAAACAGCAGACATGTGTCACTTGGCCAGTGTCGCATGTGGCCGCCTTCATGCGTCACTTACCTAAGTGTCGCTATGCGTCACTAAGGCAAGTGTCGCCTAAACTAAAACTTAAGTGTCGCTAGGTACAAAATCTATATTTCTACTAAATGACTAATCGACACTTTACAACTCGATAGACCAACTGACAGACACACGGATATGCATCAACATTGCGTATAAATCATTTGGATCTTCCGGCGGGCGTAGAATCTTCATTCTTTATCCGTTTTTGTTGATTCTTCTTCTGTTGGATTCGTAATTTGAAAACGAACATCTTAGATGAGATGGATGTTGATGATGGGCACTTTTGTCTTGAAATCTCGTTTTGATGCATTGAATCTTCAAACGTGCGTGGAATCTTCATTTTTCATTCGTTTTACTTGATTTTTGTCGTGCAACCTTGTTTTGACCATCTTGGCATAATATCATTGATTTTTATTGGTTTTGAGTTTAAAATGCCAAGAATCGTTCTAGAATGAGAGAGATATCGGTAGTAAAAATATGACTTTTTATGCGATATCAGTCGGTTATCCACAAGAGTCATTTGGATATCTATTCTACAGACCGACAGAAAATGTGATCTTTTTAGCTCGGAGAGGAGTGTTCCATGAGAGAGAAATGATATCTTAAGAGGAGATTGGGAGTAAGATTGATCTTGAAGAAATTCAAGAGATAACCGATGTAGAACCTACAGTAAACACTAATGTTCAACAAGAGGTAGAAACACCTGTTGAACCTGAAGACATCCTTACCCGCTCGCATAACCAGTAGTGGAGTTAGCAAGCCTCCTCATTTCTATAGTTTCCATATTGAAGAAGAGGATAAAATTAGTGATGGTACACTAAATGACTTAGATGAGCCTGCTAACTACAGGGAAGCGATGGCAGGCCCTGAGGCTGCTAAGTGGAAGGAAGCTATGAAAAGCGAAATCCAGTCTATGTATGATAATCAAGTTTTGAATTTGGTTGACACTACACCCGGTCTTAAGACGGTGGGTTGTAAGTGGATCTTCAAGAAGAAGACAGACATGAATGGGAAAGTACACACTTATAAAGCTAGGTTAGTAGCGAAGTGCTATACTTAAACTCACAGGATTGATTATGAGGAAACCTTCTCACCAGTAGCTAAGATAAAGCCAATTAGGATAATGCTAGCCATAGCTGCGTTTCATGATTATGAAATATGACAGATGGATGTCAAAACCGCTTTCCTTAACAAGAAACTGACAGAGGATGTGTTCATGGCACAACCGGAAGGTTTTGTAAATGAAAAGTATCATAATAGAGTGTGTAAGCTTCAAAAGGATATTTATGGACTTAAACAAGCCTCTCGTAGTTGGAATCTCTGCTTCCATGAGAAAGTCACACAGTTTGGATTTTCTAGAAGCGACGATGAGTCCTGTATATATGTCAAGTTCAGTGGGAGTGTTGTAGTCTTCTTAGTATTATATGTGGATGATATACTACTCATAGGAAATGATATCCCAACTTTACAAGGTGTAAAAGATTGGTTGGGAAAATGTTTCGCTATGAAAAACTTGGGACATGCAACATATATTCTTGGTATAAAGATTTATAGGGATAGGTCGAGATGTCTCATAGGACTTAGCCAGGACACATACTTAGATAAAATTTTGAAAAGATTCAAAATGGAGAACTCTAAAAAAGGGAATCTACCCTTACATCATGGCATTAAGATCAATAAGGATCTTTGTCTGAAATCTAAGGAAGAATTGGATAGAATGAGTCGAGTCCCATATGATTCGGCTATAGGATCGATCATGTATGCCATGACGTGTACGAGGCCTGATGTCTCATTTTCATTGAGCTTAGTGAGTCAACATCAGCAGAATCCTGGTGAAGGTCATTGGATAGCTGTAAAGAATATTCTTAAGTATTTGAGAAATACTAAGGACAGGTTCATGGTTTATGGAGGAGAAGAAGAACTCAGAGTAACGGGTTATAGTGATGCAAGTTTCCAAACAGATAGAGATGATAACCATTCACATTCTGGTTGGATATACCTACTGAATGGGGGAGCGGTGACATGGAAAAGTTCCAAGCAAGATACGGTGGTAGACTCAACGTGCGAGTCTGAGTACATAGCGGCTTGCGAGGCTTTAAAGGAAGCCATCTTGATTAAGAATTTCATTTTAGATCTTGGAGTTGTTCCAATGGTTCAAGACCCTATTGAAATATTATGTGATGACGAAAGTGCGATCGCCTTGAGTAGAGAACCCAAGGATCACGGAAAGTCAAAGCACGTTGAAAGAAAATACCATTTTGTTCGGAGAAAAGTAGAAGAAGGACACGTGATTGTGAAGAGCATAAGGTCAGAGGATAATCCTGCTGATCCGTTCACAAAGCCACTTGGAAAGTCCAAACATGATGAGCATGCTAGGAGCATAGGCTTAAGAGATAATGTAAAATTTTAGTTGTTAGTTTGATTTTTGAAACATTGTAAACAATGATGGAAACTTTAATAGAGTTGGTGATTAAATAATGGAGATTTATTTATTGGAAGGAGTTCTGCCATTTACTATTGTTTGTCATTGTATTTCAAGTTTTGCATGTTTAGACACCACTTGCCGAGTAAAACAGTTTTACTTAAAACTCCTCAATCGTTCACAAGTGATTTTAAGATGATAATATCCTCTATTCTTGAAATTGAGATGCATTGAGTTTCTAGTTTTTCAAGTCTGTTATACTTTAGCCTATTCCAACGCTGTGCGTAAATGCTAGTCATAAAGGGTATGCTAGGTTTAACATGATGAGTTGACTAGTACTATGTAGTCAAAATTTATTTGTTCCTTTTCGCCTAATGGGAAAAGTGATATCTTGGGCCCTATGATGATTAAAGGTTGACTCTAAAGTGTTAGGCCTGACCTAGGCTAAGTTGATAGTTCAATAGTCTCATAAAGTCAAAATAATCAGAAATCAGACAACAAATTATGAATCTTGAGATTGATTAAAATCCATGTCTCGATTCATACGATATCAGTAGAACAAAGGAATAGTTGATCACTTATCTAAAGGGCTAACTCTAAGATAAGATTCAGAGTTTGGCAGTTGCGTTGGATGACACTCTCTGCTTAGTTAATGGATAGACTTGAGACCAATAATAGTTGATGAATTGTCCAAGTGGGAGACTGTTGGAATAGTGTCAAATATCATAACTAATTGGAAATACATCATTAAAAGTGGAGTCCTTTTTAGGTCGCCCTCAATATTAATTGGAATTAATATTATAATTAGTTTATTAATTGAATATTAATTGAAAATAAAAGAATATTCTGGAAGCATGATCCAACCGCCAGTTGGAAGGTTCAACCGGCGGCTGGAGTCAAAAGGATTGAGGCGGTGGAATACGCGGATCCAACCGCCAGTTGGAAGGTCCAACCGCCGGTTGGGATTCTGTCCCACGTCGGCCAGGGGATGAAACCCTGGGCTTTCTCCTCTCCTATAAATAGGGACCTACCCTAGGCTTCCAAAGGCATCCCAGAATTGAATAGAGTTCAATTATTTCTCTCTCTTTTTCATTCCTACTCCTCGTGAGAGTTTACACGACTCAAAGTCAGAACCCTAGGAGTTTGGAAATTTCTCTTAGTTCTTGGGTGTGAGCCATTAGAGGTGTTCAGATTTGGGCACTCGCCTCCAAGTAAGGAAGTTTTGCAAGGTCGTCTGCACGTGAGAAATTGATTTTCTCAAAAGTTAGTATTTTCCTTTTTATCTATTTATTTATTGCATTTATTTATTCAAGTTAAGATCCCTTAGGGTTTAGTTTCCTAATTGCTCTAGATTAATAATTTTTGTTTTAATTCCGTTGCATATATTAATCTACTTAGAGAATAGAAAACCCAACAGTTCGTACATCTGTTCCCCTATGATACCAAAATACAGTACACAATGTAAGGATGGTTATAATGTCATACCTCTTAATACAATTGGTGAAAAAACAAAAATAAAATATGGTTACTGATGATTCTGCAACATGAATTTAGTTAATTTAGTAATAATGTCATTTTCCGTCCGCTTCACCAACGGGTCAATCTCTACAAGCTGTCCAACTACGTCTGGATTGAAAGGGGCACATCAATAGAGAGGTACATCAATAATTAGACATTTAATAAAGTAAGCACAACATTTTGTAGTATGAATTAGAATCAGAGGGTACCAAAGCCAAAGATCAAGGACAATCTCAATGCATTGATGTCTTGGTAAGAAGCCAAGTTAAGGCCATCTGAAACCCCTTCAAATTCAGGGCATCTCCAAATTTTTCTTAATTCCTTAGAAGGTTTATCTTCTAGTTGTGATCAATAAGCCTCCAGTTACCCTCATACTTATCCACACCAAAGTTAAGCATAACAAAGTAATTCCCCTCTTTGATGGTATCCTCAAAATCCGAAAAAAGCCAATTCCGTAATGTTGCTTGGATCTTGTTCCCATATGAGTTGAAAATCATAATAATAGATATAAGTATTAGAAATTTGTATAATATTGACATAGTGATAACAATCCATAAACTAATGGGTTACATATAAATCGCCTCCAGTGATAATAAAGACACCAACCAAAATGCCACCAAATCACAAGAAATATTCTTGCATGATAATCTGAGTCCATATAAAAGTCCTCATCATTGATACTTTACTTGGTAAATGACAATCTGTTAGTGATGAGTTATGTTATCAGGTTGTTTACCGAACCATGGTGAGAATTAAAATGACCGAAAGCATGTGGGTTTTGTTGTAATACCTAAACGTTTTGGCGTACAACCATGTATCCTATCAACACAAATTAGACATACTAAACTATTCTATTATCAAATGCAGAATGTACAATATTAATGACTTTCCGTAAGAAGCATAAAGGTGCACTAATATCTGAGAATACACATATATTTGCCAGCATCATCTATTATTGAAACTAAACCGATTATTAAAAATGCGACAATGAGAAGCAGGAATTAAACATATCATGAAACATGGACGAATTGGAGGTACTTTAGCCCTGTTATGTCATTGAATCAAGTTAACAGGTGTTTCAATACGGAAAAATTAAAAATTGCGAAAGATATCGAACCTATGAAGTCATAAGGCCAAGTTATTAAACAATCAATATCAATGTCATACACCATTAAGCACTAACAGAATTTTTTTAATTAGACATACTAAACTATTCTATTATTAAATGCAGAACGTACAATAGTAATGACTTTCCATAAGAAGCATTCAATGACTAATGACTAAGAATACACATATATTTGCCTCTAGGAAACTGTATTAGTGAAATTAAACCGATTATTAACATTGCAACAATGAGAAGCAGGAATAAAACATAGCATCAATCATGGACAAATTGGAGGTATTACGTGACTTGTTATGTCGTTGAATCTCTTTAACAGGTGTTTCAATATGAACAAATGAAAAATAGCAAAAGATATCGAACCCATGAAGTCATAAGGCTAATTTATTAAACAATCAGTATCAATGCCGTTCACCATTAAGCAATAACAAAGATTTTTTGAGATAAATATTCAGATGCAACCAACAAATGTAAATGACATATAGAGGCCACCAATTATGACGCAGCAAAAATACAAGACCCACAAGCATATAAAGGACAACTAACAAAAATAAATCCAACCACTGCATATTATCTGCTACAAAAGTAAAGAACACACACCACTACGAAGCTCTAAAACTCGACTGCCAGGGCTTTGTCGCAGCAATCAAAGTTAATGAAACATCAAGGAAAATCAAATGATTAATATTAATGGAATAGAGGTCTTACAAGCGGATCCATTAAAATCATATACATGGAGACGATTTGATTTGGCGTGTTTTTGTAGCTCTGTTTCCACATCATATGAACTTTTACTCTAATCTTCCAATCCCTTTTCTCGTCTGTGATTTCATTTAACGGCGTGAAAAGTACTTCTACGGCCATTAGCATTGGTGTATTTTTCTGTAAGTTCGGTTCTCCAAGAATGATAGATAGGGCAGATTACTTCTTCCAATTAAACACGATATGTAGAGGCAATGGAGAAAATGAAAGTTCCTAACAAAAGGAAACCAATAATGAGATTTAATTGTCACCATGAATGTTGAATATCCTCAAAATTTAGATCGGAAACTTTGATTTTGAATTTCAAACACTGTCGCACCCCCACATTCATGATTTGCGAAAGCAGTTCGGGTCGGGGCGCGACTAATCACATATCAACAGCATAAAGATATAATGAACAACCACTACATGCGTCGTTTACAGAATACATTGATTAGATATAGAAGTTGTTGGTGCATCTTAGTGTGTCTGTCAGTTGGTCTAAGTCTGTAATGTGTTAGATATGTAATTACGTTAGTTATGACGTTTGTATTTGAAAAGTAATTACATTTTGTGTTTTGGCGACACAAGGGTTTTGTGTCGCAAGAGTCAACTTGGCGACATAACTTGTGTCGCATGAGTCAGCTTGGCGACATAGCTTGTGTCGCATAGATCAGATTAGGTGTCGAGTAAAAATAGATGAGTTCGGCTCATTTGCTAGGAACCTAGGTAAAGTTTCAGTATATTGTACTCGAGTTCTTGCAATTAATCTGATCGGTAATCATTTGGGTATTAATATACTTTGTGTTTGTTTTGTTTTAATCGTTTAACTTTTATATTCAATCTTTAGATTCCGCACGTTGATTGAGTATTAGGATTCGATTAGGTCCGACCATAGGAGATCTTCAGTTGGTATCAGAGCCAAAATCTAAGGATTTGGCATTATTGAATCCATTTGAGACATTTTTCGGTTTAAAACAACTTGTTTTGTGATTAGATCTTCATAGAAAGGTGCTATAATTTTTATTTCTCAGTTTTCTGGAAGATTTTTGGTTTCTTGTTCGTCCTTCATTCGTGAAAATTCGTTAGGTTTACGAATCTTACGAATCTTACGAATTTTGGGGTTTCTTGATTGCTGATGCAGCCGTTTCTGCGACACAAGCTGCTACAGAAATTTTTGTGTCGCGATTAGGGTTGGTGCGACATATCTTTATGTCGCTTTCTGTTCACTGCGACATAAGCCTTTAAGTAGGTGACATAAGCTTGTGACTCAAGCCTATTTTGAACTGCGACATAAGCCTTTGATTAGGCGACACAAGCTTGCGACACAAGCCTGCGACATAAGACACGGTTTTCTTCCGTAGCTACTACTTTGGACACAACCTTTGTGTCGCTAGGCACTTTGAAATTCAGCAGTTTCTGCGACATAATCTTTGTGTCGCTTGATCTCTTTGCGAGACATACTTGTGTCGCATAACAGTTTGTTCTTTGTTTGTGTTTGATTATTTTGCAGGTAACTCAAAATGTCATCTTCAACATCACATTCTATTTAGTCGGTTGGAGGTATGTTGAAGCAAAATAATGAGGTTGTATCAGGAAATAAGCCTCCTATGTATATGCCATGAATGAGTTATGCAGATTGGCATCAACGCTTTGAATCATATGTTGGTCTTAATGATCCAGAAATGATGATTTACTTAGAGGAAAAATATTAGCGTCCTCTTAGAACCGGAGTCTTTAATGGCCCAGCTCCTGAAAAGTCAATTAAATCCATGACTCCTGAGGAACGTAAGGCATTTGATATGGAACGGAAAACTTATTCTGCAATCACTATGGCATTGCCTCAACCTATCATGAGACAGTTACGGAAACATAAGATTTCTTATGATTTGTGGAAGGCCTTTGAGAAAAAGTGTGGTGGTAGTGACCAATATAAGAAGAAAAAAATAGACTTGATCAAGAAACAGTATGAAGTCTTCGATATGCTACCTGATGAATCACTGGAAGATCTGTGCAGCAGATATTCTCAATTGGTTACTGAGTTATTAGAAGGAGGTATAACCCTTGATAAGACAGACGTGAATAAGAAACTTCTTGACTCACTTCCCAATAAGTGGCATACTCGTGTCCTCTTAATGGAAAGGGATGAGGATATCATGGATATGGAGCTCGAAGATCTTATAGGTCATATTGAGGCAGAGCTTCTTGAAATGCAAAGAAAGGAGACCAAGGCCACTTCTCACCTTCAAAATCCAAAACTGTATGGTGTAGATGTTCCAGTCTCAGCAAGTAAGGCTACGGGTACCGCATTTAGAGTTAGCAAAGCTAGTAGTAATGTAACTACAAATATTCCATCTGGTGGTACCTATTTTCAAAGTTCAGGATGACATGTAACTACAAATATTCCATCTGGTGGTACCTATTTTCAAAGTTCAGGAATGTCATCTGGTGAAGAGTACTCTTCCACATTTTCGGCATTTCTAGCCTCTGCTGGTGATTTTGGTCAAATTGATCAAAAGGAATTGGAAAGGCTAGATTTGAAGTGGAACATGGCAATGCTGACAAGAAGGGTTAAGAACTTCTTAAAGAAATATGGCAGAACATCGGTGAATGATCCAGGTGAAAAGGATTTGGGGTTTAATAAAAGCAAGGTAAAGTGCTAAAAGTGTCAAAACTATGGACACTTTGCTCGTGAATGTGAGAAGCATAAGACTCCACCTTCGGGTCTGACCAAACCCTCTCCAAATAAGGCTGAAGAGAAAGCTATGGTGTTAGCTGCTTTAATGCTGACTGAAACTCCATGGGACAACAGCTGGCCAGATGCAGCTGAGGATGAGGAAGAAGAAAACACGGCTCTCATGGCTGAAGTTCATGAGGTAGATGATGAAACTTTATCCTGTGTTTCATGCATTAAACTTACTAACCAGTTTAACAGGTGTAGAGAGGACAATGAACGCCTTAATGCTAATATCAAGCAGTTAACGGAAAGTAATGAAATGTTAAAAGAAAGTTATAAGGCTTCTGAAATGAAATTAAAAGCTGTTTTTGAAGAAAAGAAATCATTAAAAGCCAAAATTTTTGAACAACAAGATGAAATCGGAAATTATGTTGATATGCTAACTTCCGTAAAGAAAGATCTTGTTGACTCACAGGCTGAAATTCTTACTTTAAATCGTAAACTATCAAACTTTTCAACGTCTTCTCTCATCTTTGATAAAATCCTTCAGAAACAAAGGACTGATACTAAAAGTAAGGCAGGACTTGGTTATCACCATGTCCCACCTCCAAAAGATTATCTTCCTATGCCTGAACAGGAAGTAATCAAAGATTTTGTTCCTACTATCACTAAAGTAGACATAAAACCTGTTAAGCCAGTTAAAGTAAAGATAAGTAAGCCTGAGCTTGGTAAGGTAGGACTTGGTTTTCACCATGTCCCACCACCAACAGAGTATCATCCTATGTTTGATCAGGAAGATAAGGCTGAAATTGGTAAAGATGAGTCTAAAAAACCTGTAACTAGTATGCCTGAGCAAGTTAAGGCATCGACTAGTGAGCCTGTCTTGGATGGTGGGCAATACATCTTCAAGAATTTCGTGCGCAGATCTTCCCACGTGGTGATGGATCCAGCTGGTTCATTTGAAATCCACCTCTTAGCGGCTCCCTTTAGTGTTATTGGGAACACTCGGAGCATGACTTGATCGTGCGTAACGTTGGGAACGTTGAACATATCGGCGATTTCCAGGATCTTCTCGACGTGCTCGTTAGCATTCTCTCTTTCTTCGCCAAGGAAAGGGTTCTCTCTAAGTTCCTTGAGGAAGTGTCCCTTGATTTCGAATTCCACTTCTCACGCAATGGTGGGCCTCACTACTCCGGGCCCAAGATCGGTGCGCATTTAGCTTGAATACTGTTCCAGAGTCATGTTGGCAATGTCGTCCGCCATGTCGTGGTCTGCTTTCGATTGATCGCTGGGATACTCGGTTGGTGGTCTTTCGCGATACTCTTCTTATTCGTCCTTAAAATCCGACTTGTAGTTGGAGGCTAGTGGTGTGTGAAGATTGCAGTCCAATATCCCGTCCGCTTCGTTCACGAATGGGTTGACTATTGGTGAATGGGGCGGTGCGGAATGCGTGCGTATTCTTTGATGAAACATGCGTTCGGGCTCTTCCAATGGAACGACAAGATTGGGATCCGATGTTCGGGTCATAAGCGTCCTGCAATTAAACTTACCAAGTGAGTAGAATAGGTTACTTAGGTAACATAGCATAATACTAACTATCCCGACTTTGGTTAAAAGAAAAAGTATGAACAGACAGAATTTTAAACAAAAGCACACGTTAAAACCGACCAACTAAAGGTAAATCACAACTACACAACTAAAACAATTTCCAAATTATTGAATTGAATCAAACCGCTCCCCGGCAGCGGCGCCAAAAACTTGATGCTGTGTAAACAGAGTTTAGTTTTATAAATAGGAGTACCTGCTTACTATAAACAACACAGGCAAGAATACCTGGTCGTAATATAGTATAGCCTGATAAGTCCGAGTCTAATACAAGGAATGGATGTCAATATTAAATAAATTGGAAATTGTTGCAAATAAAAATAGTAAATAATGGGGGGGGGGACGTTTTAGTTCCGTTCGAACAATTACTAAAACCGAATTATTAAATGAAAATTAAAAGAAACTAATTAAAGAACAAGTACTCAAATAAAATTATTTAATTCAAATGATAGAAGAAATACATTTGTTTAGATTACTTTCCTCAGAATCCGATTATCACTTTATTGAATTGCTAACATATGGATTTTATTGTGATATGACAAATACTACCAATTATCCTTACAAGATTAATTGATTAAATACAATTAAGAAAGATATCAAGTTGTTGTCAACACGTTAACAATTCAAATTAACGTTACCCACCCAACTATGTTCTAAGTTAAACCTACACCGATTATATGATTTACTTTTGCAACTTGAATCAACAAAGTTTATAACTAATTAATAGTTATCACATTCATTACCGATTATCAGCCATTATTGATCCTAACCTATCAAACTCAATATATCTAGTGATAATTCTCAATTAAAATCAACAATCATCAATAATAATCTACCAATAAAGAAATCAATCATAAATCAATAGATCATCACGTTAGGTAATCACCAATAATCAATAATTAAACATGGATCATCAAGTAAACATATAAGCATCCTTAAAATCCAATATAAATCCGAAATTCAATAATCAAACCATGATCTGAGTATTATCATCTAAACAAATGTAATAAGAACTTAGCCAATCATATTGTTACAGAAACTCAGATTCATAATCATAACCGAAATCATAATCAAATGAAAAGGATTTAAATATTCGAACCGAGAAACCCAAAGAATGATTGAACAACCGAAAACCTTTGATTCTTCAAGCTCTTAATCCTTCAAAATGCTCCTGGAATGAGGATAGAATAAGTGCAAAACGGCTGGAGAGAAATGAGAATTGATAACCCTCAAAATGAAATGAATTAGGGTTATAAAAAAAATCTGTCTAAACCATCCATACGCCGTATGGATTGAAAAAGCCCAGCAGATTAGGCCCGCGTACTTGTAGTCCGGCTCACACAATCCATACGCCGTATGGATTTGCATACGCCGTATGGATTGAAAAATCCAACTTTTCAGCAATTCGATTTGTCTTTTTTTCTTCTTCCTTTTTAGCTTCTTTTCTTCATTATTTGCTTGATTTCTATTTCTTTTCCGATTCAAGCTCCAATTAACTCCTATATGCACATATGAACGAAATCAGTATCTTATTCACACAAAATGTGTAAGAATTCAATTAAATAAGTGGGTAATTAGTACTATAATCTAGTACATTTTGGCGTTCATCACTTGTACACCCAGAAAGAACGTAAGTTCCCCCATTGCACTCATCTCAAATTCAGACTTCATAAGATGCTCGAAGTCTTTGCACATGGAATCTTTTGTAAAACTGAATATGATGTCGTCGACATAAACCTGTACCAGTAACAAGTTGTCTCCGTCTGTTTTTGTGAATAGAGTTCTATCAATACTTCCTCTTTCGAATCCATTCTTAATCAGATGAGTGGCAAGCCTCTCATACCACAGTCTTGGCGCCTGATGCAGACTATACAATGCCTTATTGAGTTTACATAAATATTCTGGATGCAAAGGATCTTTAAAACCAGGAGGTTGCTTCACTAAAACATCAGTGTCAACCTGTCCATACAGAAATGCGCTCTTCATATCAAGCTGATAAACACGGAATTCCTTAAAGGACGCGAATGCCAAGAAGATACGAATCGACTCCAATCTTGCAACAGGAGCGAAAACCTCATCATAGTCCAAACCCTCTACTTGATTAAAGCCTTGAACTACTAGTTGTGCTTTATTTCTAATAACTACTCCTCGATCATCTTTCTTGATTCTATATAGCCATCGAGTGCCGGTAGGATGTGCACCCTTAGCTAATGGCGCCAATTCCCAAACATGCAGCTTTTTGAATTGCTGCAACTCCTCTTGCATTGCTTCAACCCAGTGTGGGTCTTTCAAAGCATCCTCTGTCCGTTTAGGCTCTACTTGAGATAGAAAACACGATTTGATCTCTACGGCAAGACATGTAAGAGAAACAGGCTCAGAAGAATCAGAAGGGGATGCAGGATTCTCAACAGTAATAACTTGACTTCATGTCTGAATCCCTTTATCCAAAGGACTGATAATATTCTCCATCGGATGGTCCTTATTGATACGAGAACTTGGAATTTCATCAGGCACAATGACAGAATCCAAGTTTGTAAAATCAGCTTCCTGTGCCGAATCAAACTCCTCAGTATTCTCAATCGGTTCATCTTCATCATCAGACAACTCATGAACATCAGTATACATTTCTTGATTTCTCGTTGATGATTCAGGAACCTCAGCATTGGGTTGAGAAGGAGGTGGAGTAGCAGAAGTAGTCAGTGGCTTTGATGTTGATGGCAGAGAAGTATCTGAAGACAAATCAAGGCCGTGGAGCAGTGTGACCACCTGATCAACCTCATCTTCTACGTTAGGAAGATTGAATGAGTCAAAAATTGCTTCATAGTTAAACAAGTGTGCGGGTCCCTTTCCCTCCGGATTTTCAGTATACCGAAAGCACGTGACTTCAAAATGTTCTTCCATGTGCTTAGTTGCCAAATTGTACACACGTTTATTTGGAGAGTTATTTTAAAAACCCAAAAATAAACCTTCACTTGACTTTGCTCCAAATTTAGCAACTCTCTCTTTTGTGTACATAATTGTGCAGGGACATCCAAAAGGTTCAAGAAACTGTAACGAAGGTTTTCGATTATTAACCAGCTCATATGACATTTTATTGTGCTTCTTAACCACAGAAACCCTGTTAAGAATATAACAAGCGGTATTGACCACTTCAGCCCAAAAAGTGATAGGCAGCTTAGAGTCTGCCAACATTGTTCATGCGGCTTCAATGAGTGTCCTGTTTTTATGTTCAGCAACTCCATTCTGTTGAGGAGTGTGAGCAACACTAAATTGATGATCAATACCTTTTCTTAGACAGTACAACTCAATCGTTGAATTCTTAAACTCCGTCTCGTAATCAGATCGCAGTTTCTTGATCGACAATTTACACAGGTTCTCTAGCTTATCAAACAAATATGTGAGAATCTCAGAAACTTCATCCTTAGTAGATAAGAAATATACCCACGAAAAGCGAGAATAATCATCAGTTACTACCAAGCAGTATTTAAAACCTCCCATACTCTTCTTACTTACTGGTCCAAAGAGATCCATATGCAATAGCTCCAATGGACTTGAAATAGAGTTCACCACTTTTGACTTATGGGATTTCTTGTGCTGTTTCTCCTTTTGGCAGGAAACACAATGATCATTAATTCCAAAGGATTGCTTCGAAAATCCACGCACAAGATCATTTTTCACCAAATAATTCATTTTCCGGAAGTGCAAATGTCCCATACGTCTGTGCCAAAGTAGTGATTCTATTTCAGGAGTTCTTGAAAGTAGACACGTATGTTGAGTTGTTTCAACAGTCTTCATATCCAAAATATACATGTCTTTTTTCCGAGGTGCCCTCAGTAGCACCCAATCCTCAGGAATAACGTATCCTGGTTTTAAAATGCAGCACTCAGTTTTGGTAAATGTCGTAGTGTACTCTTTGTTGCACACTTGTGACACACTAAGCAGATTGTGGGTGAGCTGTTCCACAAAATTAACTTTCTCAAAACTCACTTGCCCATTAGTGAGTGTACCCTGTCCGGTTATAACACCTCCTTTATCACCGGAAAAAGCAACATATCCCCCATTGTAATCTTTAACTTCAGATAGCAGAGATAAGTCGCCTGTCATATGTTGCGAGCAACCACTATTGATATACCATCTACTATTATGAACTGCTTCGGATTGCTGCGACATCACAAACATAAGAATCAATTAGTAAGGGAGACCCAAGCCTTTACAGGCTTGGGTAACCCAGTAGCATCATCCACAACGATTACATCAGTCAGAATTTTATTTTTTAGCAAATCGAAATCATTGCCTGATGTATCATTGTCAGATGAAGAGTCAGAACATGACTCTTTGATCTTCCAAACCTTTTGAGATTTGGATGGTTGCTTGTTAACAACATTGAGCTTATCATGAGTGACTTTGTTTGGCTCAATATTGTTAATCTCAGAAGCAGGTGGTGGAGATGCAGAACCTCTTATGGATTTATGAGAAAAATTTTGAAATTGTGAGGTTCACGTAGCTCCCCTACGACCATACTTCTTAGCAAGCAATGGGCACATATTTATCAGATGACCTTGTTTCTTGCAGTAGAAACAAGATCTTAGCTCAACACAGTTTTGAGATTGAGGTATGAACCTTTGAGCTCGGCCAAAGGATGCATGTCCTGAGCATGTACACTGATGTGTACAAGCAGAAGTTGAACCTTGTGAATAATTTTTAGAAGATCTTTTAGTAGATTTGTGATTATCTGGTTTAAAAATCTTCTTTGTAGGTTCAACCTTAGCTTTACCTTTCATTTTATAAATCTCATCATAACCTTCACTAGTGAAGATATGATGGTCGTTGGTTACATTCTTCTTTTTTAAATAACCGTGTTCTTCATCGGTTATATCCTCAATCTCAATTTGCTACTTTAAACAGGCTCAGCCTTAGTTTCCGGTTTCTTAACAGACTCATTTACCATGGGCTTAAACGGCTCAGCCCTAACATCAAGCTTCTTGACAGAGTCAACCTTTTGAGCCTGAAGATGATCGATGAGATTAGGAATTTCAAGCAGGACATCGACGAATCACTTCACCAAGCGTGGGAAAGATACAAGGATTTGATGCATAGGTGCCCACAACATAACCTAAATGATCAATAAATAGTGATGGTGTTCTACAAAGGAGTGGATCGTGCAACAAGACAGCAGTTGGATGCTCAAGGATCTCTACTGAAGAAGATTCCAAGAGACGCGTTAGAAGCAATTCGTGACCAAGCAAAACATTCTCCGCTTTGGGACGAAGGAACCAGTCGGAGAAAAAGGTCGGTTATCAATGAGGATGGACTCGCCGCCATCACTGCTAAGCTTGACAGCATGGGAAGAGATCTAAAGAAGGTAACCGAAACTGTTTATGCAATCCAAGTCGGATGTGATAACTGTGGAGGATCGCATCTAGTCAAGGATTACTCTGAGATTGAATCTGGAGAAGCGAAAGAAGAAGTCAAGTTTGGCAAAGCTCAAGGAAACTACCGCCAAGGCTGAGGGACCTTTTTTCGATGACCTTATTAGGAAGGAAATCGCCCGTTTCGCCAAGCTCAGCCGGGACTTTACACCAATGAGCAACCTGCAGCACCTTTTCCCGAGAAGAAGACCAACCTTGAAGAAATGATGGGAAAGTTCTTGACCACTAATGAGCAATTTATTGCTAGTTCTGGACAACGTATGGACACTACTGAAGCATTAGTGAGAAATCAAGGTGCTGCTATTAAGCAGATTGAAGGAAGTATCTCGGACATTGCTAAAGTTCTCCAAGAGAGATTTCCTGGAACTCTTTCCGGATTCACCGAAACCAATCCACGTGGTCAGGCTAAAGCCGTGATTACCAGAAGTGGAAAGGTTCATGAAGATCCAATTGTAAAGAAGAAGCCTGTATCCCAACCTCTGCCTGAAAAAGAGAAGGAGGTAGAAGTTGTTAGAAGCCCGAAGGTGGACACTAAGGATGATCAAGGTGCTAGGGATAAGCAATATGCGAAGAATCATGCACCTCCACCACCTTATCCAGCGGCTTTGAGAAGAGGAAAGGATGAAGCTCATTATCACCAGTTTCTCGAGAACTTGAAGCAACTCCACATCAACATCCCGTTTGTGGAGGCCATTGCTCAAATGCCTAAATATGCAAAATACTTGAAAGAATTGTTAACCAACAAGAGCAAGCTGATGGAGGCAACCACGGTGACAATGAACGAGAGATGCTCAGCGGTGATGCAAAATAAACTACCACCGAAGATGAAAGACCCTGGGAGTATTACCCTTCCTTGTCTTATTGGAAGTTTAGACATCACTAATGCGCTGGCTGACTTGGGAGCAAGCATATCGATAATGCCTTACACTATGTATGCTAGACTCAAGTTAGGAGAACCTAAACCAATCAGAATGTGCATTGAGTTAGCGGATCGTTCAATTCAATATCCTAAGGGTGTGATCGAGAATGTTTTGGTTAAAGTAGATAAGTTTGTCTTCCCGTGCGATTTTGTGATTCTTGACATGGTAGAAGATTCAAAAGAACTATCATTTTGGGAAGACCTTTTCTAGCCACTGCAAGGGCATTGATTGATGTTTTTGACTGAAGGATCACATTAAGGGTAGGCGATGAAGAAATGGTGTTTGATATTAACAAATCAATGCAATACCCTTCGTCAGTAGATGATACCTGTTACTTTGTGAGTGCCAAAGAAATGACAGATGATGAGGAATTTCTACAAGGTCTCATGGAAGATGAAGATATTGATCCAATGATTCTGGAAGGTTGGACAGGAAGTCTTGAAGATATTCGAGAGATTGAGGAGCTCGATATATTGCTCAAGAAAGAGAGTGAGACAACATGCGAAGATGAATTAGAGACTGAGGAAGTCAAACTGCAGGAGAGTAAAAAGTAACTTAATGATTTCCTTCCTTACCACATCAGTCACTTTAGGATTTAAATGCTACAACGGTCATACCACAGGTTTGAAATCAGATTTCATGAGGATCTTGTGTGTGCAGTAGGAGGGGCTTATTCCCTTGATATCACTAATCCTCTAAGCGATAGCATTCTTGTGCTCCTTAAGAACCTTCAATAAACTTTCTTTCTCGTTGGCTGACAGCCGAGATGAAATAATTATGTCGATCATCACAGAAACACGAATTGCTATATATGGTATTCCTTGTTCGAGGGAAGAGGTGTCGATGATTAAATCTTTATTCGAAGAACCACCGAAGTTAGAATTGAAAGATTTACCAAACCATTTGGAATACGCATATTTGCAAGGAAAGTCGGACCTACCGGTAATTATTTCATCTCGGCTGTCAGCCAACGAGAAAGAAAGTTTATTGAAGGTTCTAAAGGAGCACAAGCATGCTATCGCTTGGACGATTAGTGATATCAAGGGAATAAGCCCCTCCTACTGCACACACAAGATCCTCATGGAATCTGATTTCAAACCTGTGGTACGACCGTTGAAGCATTTAAATCCTAAAGTGACTGATGTGGTAAGGAAGGAAATCATTAAGTTACTTGACGCTGGGTTAATTTACCCAATTTCCGATAGCCCCTAGATAAGCCCCATACATGTTCTGCCAAAGAAGGGAGGAATGACAGTGGTAGCTAATGAGAAGAATGATTTAATCCCCACGAGAACTGTCACCGGATGGAGGGTCTGTATCGATTATAGGAAGTTGAATGATGCTACGCGCAAGGATCACTTTCCTTTGCCGTTCATCGATCAAATGCTCGAGCGTTTAGCTGGAAAAGAATACTATTGCTTTTTGGATGGATTTTCTGGTTACTTCCAAATTCCGATAGATGCACATGATCAAGACAAGACCACGTTCACATGCCCATTCGGGACTTTTGCTTATCGGAGAATGCCTTTTGGTTTGTGCAATGCACCCGTAACATTTCAGCGATGCATGATGGCAATTTTTGATGACATGGTGGAAGATAGCATGGAGATATTCATGGATGATTTCTCCGTTTTCAGAGATTCTTTTGACAAGTGTTTAGCAAATCTGAAAAAGATGTTGCAAAGGTGTGAGAGTTCGAATCTTGTTCTAAATTGGGAGAAGTGCCATTTTATGGTACGTGAAGGAATCGTATTAGGACACAAGATCTCAAGTGTTGGAATTGAAGTAGACAAAGCCAAAATTGAGGCAATAGCAAGGCTGCCACCTCCAATAAATGTCAAGGGAATACGAAGTTTTCTAGGACATGCTGGGTTCTACAGACGATTCATTAAGGATTTTTCCAAGATAGCTCGTCCGATGAACAAATTGTTGGAGAAATATGCTAAGTTTGAGTTTTCCAAAGAATGTCTTGATGCATTCAATCTTTTGAGAGAAAAGTTGTATCAACATCCATCATGATTAGTCCAAATTGGGATCTCCCATTTGAACTGATGTGCGATGCTAGTGATTATGTTGTAGGAGCAGTGTTAGGGCAAAGGATTGATAAGAAGTTTCAACCGATTTATTATGCTAGTAAAACCTTGACAAACACGCAAGAGAATTACACTACAACCAAAAAGGATTTGCTTGCAGTTGTGTTTGCTTTTGATATGTTTCGGTCTTATTTGATTCTATCAAAGACTGTAGTGTTTACCGATCATTCGGCGTTGAGGTATTTATTTAGCAAGCAAGATGCGAACCAAGATTGCTAAGATGGATTATGCTACTACAAGAATTCGATATCGAGATTCGTGATAAGAAGGGAGCTGAGAATTTAGCCGCTGATCACCTTTCAAGGTTGGAAAATCCCGAGTTAGATAAGTTGGATGAAGCAGAAATTAAGGATACATTTCCTGATGAGATTTTACTGAAGGTTATTCTGAATGGACTGCCATGGTTTGCTGATTATGCAAATTTTCTAGTTACAAAACTCTTCCCACCGAGATGAAGTACAACGAAAGGAAGAGATTTATTTCGGCTTTGCGATATTATTTTTGGGAAGACCCGTTTTTGTTTAGGGAATGTGCTGATGGTATGGTGAGGAGGTGCGTTCATGGAGAAGAATGCATAAAGATTCTAAGTCAGTGTCACAAAGGTCCTACGGGAGGACATCATGGGCCATCATACACTGCTAGGAAGGTGTTTGAGGCAGGATTTTATTGGCTAACTGTCTACAAGGATGCATATGAGTTTGTGAAGGAATGCGATGCTTGCCAACGAACTGGAAGGATCTCTAAAAGAGATGAGATGCTATAAAATCCTATTATGGTTAGTGAAATTTTCGATGTCTGGGGAATCGACTTTATGGGACCATTTTCACCGAGCAACCGAAATAAGTATATAGTTGTGGCTATCGATTATGTTTCAAAGTGGGCTGAAGCAAAAGCATTACCGACTAATGACGCACGAGTGGTGATTAAGTTACTCAAGTAGTTGTTTTCGCGATTTGGAACTCCTAAGGAATTGATTAGTGATTGTGGAATGCATTTTGCAAATGCGCAATTGGAGAAAGTTTTGAAGAAATATGGAGTCAATCACAAGTTCTCCACTGCCTATCACCCACAAACTAGTGGACAAGTAGAAGTGACCAATCGCGGTTTGAAGCGCATTTTAGAACGTTCAATTGATGGAAATCCGAAAGATTGGTCGAATAAACTGGATGATGCATTATGGCCCGCAAGGACTGCTTTTAAAACGTCCATTAGAACCACGTCGTACCGACTCATTTATAGGAAAGCTTGTCACCTACCGTTTGAGTTGGAACACGAAGCGTATTGGGCATTGAAGCAATGCAATCTCGATGATGATACATCTGGGAAAGAGAGACTGGCTCAGCTACAGGAATTAGAAGAGTTAAGGATAAATGCATATGATAATGCTCAGCTGTATAAGGAACTGATATCGCGTAAAAAGTCATGTTTTTACTACCGATATCTCTCTCATTCTAGAACAATTCTTGGCATTTTAACCTAAAAAACAATACAAATCAATGATATCATGCCAAGATGGTCAAAACAAGGTTGCACGATAAAAATCAAGCAAAACGGATCAAAAATAAAGATTCCACACACGTTTGAAGATTCAAGGCGTCAAAACGAGATTTCAAGACAAAAGTGCCCATCATCAACATACATCTCATCCAAGATGTTCCTTTTCAAATTACGAATCCAACAGAAGAAGAATCAACAAATACGGATAAAGAATGAAGATTCTACGCCCGCCGAAAGATCCAAATGATTCGTACGCAGTATCTGGAGATAGGAGACATAATTTTGGGATATCTTTATATCAAAGTCTTCATTTTTGAATTATGAATCCAACACAAAAAGAATCAACGCAAATGGACGCATAACGAAGAAGATACGCACGAATTAAGCAACACGGCGAAAGACGATGGACCGGGGCGGGTGGCAGCCAGCCGCCGCCGGCCAGCCACCAGCTGCCTCCGGCCAGGTGGTGGGCGGCGCCGCCTCCCCTACCCCCATCTCTTTTCCGCTTTTCCATCCTTGCGTGTACCCGGTGCACCACCTTTTGCTACTTTTTCGTACTCAGTGCAGCACCTTTCGCTACATTTTTTAATGTGAGCCTAGGGATGCTAACGTGAGCCACTTTTTACCTATAAATAGCAGCCCTTAGACATCATTTAGAGACATCTTGAATATCATCTTTTAGCATCTTCACACCTTTACTTAAATACCTTTCTTTCTTTGTAATTTTAAATTCTTCCTAGTTAATTAGGCTAGCTAATTAACTAATCAGGGGAGATTTGTACGGAGGTGCTCCGGGATGCATATTTTAGCTACGAGATATTGTACTTATTTCCGGGTGTTAATCTATCTTCCATATTTAATATGTTTGTTCTTTCTTTAATAAATTTAAATATGCATGCTAGAATTGCCATGATTAACTAAATAACTCAATTGTCTGCTATGATAGTCGTTTAAGAAAAGTTTAAATATGTGATTGTATTGTATGTCATGAGATTGCGGATGCTTTATATTATAAATAGATGTAGGTATTGAATCTTTATCGTTTATCTGCCCAACTCATGTTGTGACTAAAACCTTATCCAAAAATGAACGTAGCTAACTCATAGGGTATAGGTCACTTAGTTATAATATGTTAGATTGAATCATTGAGCTCAGCGTGGCCGGTGTTCTCTGGACCACACTAGGATCTAAGAGACACGGAACATGGGAATAGAGGTAGATTAAGATTTAACTCAAACAGACGATATTTTTGAGACAACTTTCGGAATATCCTCGACTTAGGTAACACCATTGTATTCTCAAATTGAACCATTATCGTGATTTTCTTATTGCATGTTCTTGTTTGATTGTTGCCTTAGGATTGTCATGATAATAAAACATATTTAGCCTTAATCGTCGTGAAATAATGTGACGGCCGTTATTCGACTACTCTTCGATATAGTACTGGAAATGATTATGGCTGAGTATAAATGTATGGAAGTCGAGAACGACCGAAGGTAGTCATGTTATGAATCGATTAACAAACATGTTACTTAGGTTTCTATTCTTAGTATAGATCATCCCTGTTTTCTTGCATACTTGAGTAATGTTGATAATTTGTATGAATAAGTGATGACATGTTATCCGACCGTTTAGACCGGTTATTAGAACCTGTTCCGGTGAGGGTAAAACCCGTTTGCAAGATTGTTTACTCAACAAACTGTGCCATGATTCGGACGTCTCTGATGACCGATATTGGGGAATAGGAAGTGAGATTAACTGTTGGATGATATGGACATGCATTTGAGAGAACTTTCGGTGCATGTTTTATTATATTCTGCAACCCATGTGACATTCTAATTGCCTGATTGTGGACACCTCCGCGTTAGCCCGATAGAAGGACTGTAGAATAGCTCACATTAACCTACAAATTTATCCTCGTTAGAACTCCTCTTATTTAACTTCACCTAAACCACTTCATAGTAGACAATCGCTTTCAATGGCTGAACGCCCGAAGTAACCTCCACCCTTTTAGTTTATCTTAAATTTAATCTAAATTTAGAAAAAAAACACAAAACCAAAACCATCTTTCTGAGCCCTGACCCGCCACCAACCGTCACGCGTCGTCAACGCGACCGTATGGCTGAACGCGACCGCACGTCGGTGGAAGTTTTAAAATTTATATTTTGCTGGGCTCAAACTATGCTAGCTACCTACCTTGTGTGTAAGGTGGCAAGTATAACTCGAGCGTCGTCCAAAATCGGAACGAACTAAATTGAATTGGAACCTACCAAAGATATCTTGACAATTGGATGGGTTTAGAAACAAGGTAGGTATGGGTTTGCTTTTATCTAATCTAATCTAAAGACAGGAATTAAAATGCAGGAAAGTAAATGAGAATATAAGCAGCAGGTAGAGAGTGATTGCTGAAACTTCGACGATTAGGGTTTCAGGATGATATTATATTGATGATAGGTGATTACTCTAGCAAAGAATCTTCTAAACAGTCAGTGTAAACACTAGGACCCTATGTCTAGGTGTAACCCTAAAGCATATGTCACTGAATCCTAGGCTATCCTGATTCTGATCAGATGGGACTGTCTTCAGACCCCCCTCACCGTCTCTTTCGGAGACCAAGCGACTCTCTAAATGGAGTTAAGGAATAAGGCGACAGTCCACAACACTGACTTTTCTTAACACCTATGTCTATCCAATTTTAACAGAGTAATACTGGTTGTATGCTGAATAAGTTAAACTATCAGTTAAGTAGAGATTAGGGGTTTTAAGCATTTGGGAACAAAGCCGGCATCCTTGCTTTCATTTCCTAACTCATATTTTATCTGTTTTAGTTCTAATACTTCCATCATGGATTAGACCCTCCTTTTCCATCGGTCGTTCATCCCTAGGCATGCGTACAGTGTATAGTGTCCTTATTTTCCACAGTACTCTAACCATAGGTATATCTAAGGTGTTTTAAAGACCTAATGTATCTTTACACAGCTTTATAACCAGAGGTAGTTTAACGGTGTACTATAGCATTTTCACGGTTTAACAGGACCTAGACCCGTGTCTGGAAGGGTTACTTCCAGGTAATCCACGGTGAGATAGACCATCAGCATTTCCTTGGCTTCCACGTATTTGTACTCTACCAGTGGTATTTCCAATGCTATACCAAGTATTCAGCCGTGTTACGGCGATCCCACAGTTTTATACAAACAGGAGATAATTGTGTATTCGTAGTTAGGGTTGATCAGATCCTATCCTAATGCAACATTCACGTGAGAGACCAGAAAGGGTGATTAATTAAGTCTACATCCAGGATAAGTCTAAACATATATGCAGCATAACAACTACCAATCATATATAAGATATATTAATTAAACATTATCCCTAATCCTAACATCTACATTCCAACAATCACATATTAATCTAGCTAATCAGCATGGCAATAATCATAAATCGTACTGAAATAATATGCAAAGTAAACATTATAACAGTAAGAGAGTAAGATAATATCACCGGATTAGAAGAGTAATACTGAGGATTACAACAGTCTGACTTGAATAACCTTGCTACAGCTTGATTACCCAATTACAACTTTCCTTTAGCTCTAACCACTAACTTATATCTCTCTAGTTTCTCTAGGGAGAGAAACTAGAGAGAAGAACTAACTATATTAACTACAAGAACAATTCTCCTCTAACTCCTAAGAGCAGTGCTAAAGAGAGAAAGTAGAGAGGGAGAGAAGATTTGTGAATGAGAGGTGTCTGGAATGGTGGAATGAAGCTTGGTATTTATAGGAGAAGGGTGAAAGCCTTGGTACAAGTCTTGAAGCATCAAAGTAGCATACGGGGTAAGCGGACCAAGGGGGGTCAAACGGCATCCATCAAGGCAAACACCCCCGTATACGGCACCCTAAGGGCCGTATACGGCACCTAGGGTACGGTATACGGTACCTAGGTGCCCAGGGGGGGTTGGTGCTTGGTTTGGCCTCCGCTGACTTCTCGGTTGCTTGGTTCGTCCGTATATTCTTCGTTTGGAGTCCGTTTTGCTTGATTCTTGCGCCGTTGGCTTCGTTTCTCCGTTACGCTTCTAATGACACTAAGTTTTCCAAATTTGTAAGTGTTTGACTTTTGCGTGTTCCGGATGACGATCGACGGGCTTCCAGACTGCACATCTTCTTCGTTCTTTACCCGTTTCTCTTGATTCTTTCACCTCCATTCTTGGATTTTCCTATTGAATCATAAAATATGCATTAATATCTACCTTGATAGGATAATCAAGAATGGAGTATTTAAGGTGATTGTTTTTGCCTCGGTTTGCGTATAAATTGGATGTTTTAGCTGATTTTTGTAGCAACGCTCGTATTTAGACTACTTTGGGGATTTTTGATGATAAATGGTTGTTTTGAAATGTTTTCACCAGAGAATAGTCCAGAAAGTGCGGAAATAAGTACTTAAAAACATGACTTTTTGAGTCACATCAAGTATCCCACACTTAAGCGTTGCTTGTCCTCAAGCAACACTCAGTTGTGTCCTGTGAAAACATTTTATAGTTTTTAGGTGAGTTAGAGCACTCCCAAAAAGTTACCACTTTTTCATATGGGAAAATTATTTAGAGAACATAGGGAAAGCTAAGATGATCCTTTCAGAAATCAGTATTGACTTTCCCAAGCATACTTTCCAAATCTCGTGATCTTGGAGTATACATGACTAGGCCATCTCACTAAAGTTGGTCACTCAATTCACTCAGAGTGTATCGGGTTTCCTATCAATCTAGCACAATTGAAATTGCTCAAATAGCCAGTCATGCAACACTGATCATCAGAAGCTTTGTCGAGAATCGGATCTCCACCACTTAGGAAGAGGACGGCGCTAATTATCCCAAGACATTCAAGTGGGTTGTAATGTTTGTGAGGGTTAAGGGTATGGATAGCGGTGATTTCTGGTTGAAAGGGGGTTGCTTATCTTAGGCATTCTAAGAATCATGAAAAACTTATTGTAGAACGGAGAAGATAGCTACTCGTATTTCATCGGATCTTTCTTTGAAGGAATGATACTTTGAAGCACTTAGCTTTTTTTATTTTTTATTTTTTAACAGTAAGAACTTCTTTGCCAGAGAACTTTCAAGGATATTTTTTCTTTTCTTTAAGAAATCTTTTCTTTCTTATCACGGACTTCTTCGAGTCTTTTCTTCTGGTGCCAATTTTTCGCACTCATGATTTTCTAATTTTGGTGAACACGGAGGAGTAGATCAATTCAGAAGGAGATTCTTCAATATGTTTTTCACAACCTTAGAAATTCCAAGATAAGTTGTTGGGAATTTGGGAAGAGTGGTTAAAGATGTAGGGTTTTGAAGAAATGAAAGGTTTAGGCTCAACAGGGTTTTCTAGGCGGATCATCGATATTAAAAATGAGTATCGGAAGGGTTTTGGGCTTGAAAAGGTATGTAAGAGTGGGTTAAATCGTAAGGAATGTCGAGATCATCTAATTGCACCTATACCGCGTACGGTACTCTCCAATGTGGTCTCGAAGCGTATGTCAAGAACAAGTTCTAATTTAGAGATACTAGCATCGGCACACACAAGAAATGAACAATGTAGCATTAAAATGAATGCTTTTAAGGCTCAAAACCTCACTGCAAATTAGGGTTTGTATATACCTAGCCATGTTCCTTAGATTGTTAATACTTATTTAAGAAATTTCTACCTTAATTTCCCTAATATTCCTGAATAACTAACTCATATTAGAAATGGTTCCTCTTTGAAAGGTATCCTAACTAAAAAATAGTAGAGCTAATCGGATGATTTTGCTTATACTTTATTATTTTTGTTTAAAAAGTTTTGAAAATTTTGAAAATTTTGAGGAACATTTTTTGAGTGAAGCTATTCGGACATTAAAATCAGTAAATATCTAATTCAAGGTATTCTATACCTACTATCCCACACTTAGAGGAACATTGTCCCTAATGTTCTCTTTAGTTGAGATTGTATTGCAAGTATAATCCCACACTTAGAGTTTGAACATATAGAAAATGTTTCTCAAGTGTTTTGTTTGGGCTGGAATCCCACACTTAGTGATAAGTTTAGGATAGAGTATAGATTACTTTGCATTCCTAAGCTAACAGAATGAATCAATTTATGAAAACGAAGTGAAAGGTAAGAAACTCCCTAGATGACGATTTTAACGTTTAGAGGCAAAAGCTGAGAATTCGAAGATCTTCATTGAGAGTGATTCAGCTCCGCATGTCCTTTTCTGGTGTTCAGCGCTTCCCATTCATGCTTAGCTAAGAGTCGATCCATAATGTAAGTGGAAGTAAATTTCACACTTTTGTGATTTTAAGATTTGGAGACGATTTTTACTAAGATGTCATGTAGTGTGGGTTGAAATCCCACACTTAGATCTTTGAAGAGTTTGCGGTGCATGCGCGAGTTTCAGAAGAAGATAGACCAAAGCTCCTCTCCCGAGATGTGTGTATGTTCCGCGGTCCGCAGTTGTGAATTCCTTTGTTGCCTGCCTTTGACTCCACGGTTCCTTTTCTTGAAAGCTCGTCATCTCAGGTGGGTTCATTTCTCATTCATCACACATTCAATCACTCATTCTAAAAATAAAGAAACAAACATAATAAGTAACTATGAGAACCGAAATATAATAATAAAGTTTCAACCATCAAGGTTGACAAATATCCCAAAAAGTTTAACCAAGTGAAGATAGAGATCACTGTAATCAATACAATACGAAAGTCAGTGATATGAAACATAAATCATAAGATAAATATATTAGAATGGAGGATCCTCTGCATGTATGTCATCAGGTGGGGCTGGAGGTCCTGCAACTGACTGCTGTCCGCTGGATACTCTCTGCTCATCTGGAGGGAGTAGTCCTCTCTGAATCAATATCTATCTGAGAGTCATCGCTGGAAGTGACATCACATCATCATAACCAAGTGCGAGCATGTCCTCTGTGGTAACACCTGCCGTCTGTATCATATCCAGATAAAGCTTCCTGAGAGTGCTCTCAGTAGGAACTTGATCTGAAAAGATGGGGCCCAAATCCAAGTAAGGGCCGATGCTCCCAGTGAATAATGCATCGGTACCAATGTAGAGCAAATCTGGTCTATATGATGTGCTAGCCTCTGGCTGCTGGTCATGAGTCGGAGGAGGTACAATAGGATTAGGAAATGATGCCTGCTGACGGGCTGGTGACAGTGTGTGAACTGAGTAAACTCTTGCTGTACCAGATGTGGATCTATGAGTGGGTAATGGTGCGGAGTATGTAGTAGGTGTACGAGGGCGTCTATGTGGATATGGTGGCTGAGTGGAGGTATGTGGATGTGATGAAGGGATGGAAGTATATGGGTGTGATGGAGGAAAGGTAGTGTATGGGTAAGTGGTGGCATATGGGTGTGTGGCAGTATGGGTAGTGGGTGGTGGTGGTGGTCCACATCTGTATAGGAAGTGATCAGGCTCAGCGGTACCATGTCTCCTAGCTGTCATAACCTGCTGATCACAGAGAACCTGTAAAGCATGTAATAGATAGTACTGAGTAAGAGGAGTGACCGGATCTGAATGATGAACAACAACCAGAGTGGGCTGTGATGGTGTCTCTGCTCCTCGTGCTGGCTCAGGTATCTCTGCTGCTATGGGTATTTGTGGCTGGGGACCAACATCTCTATCCTCTGTAGTCTCACGCCTCCCGGTCATGAAGCATCCAGGAATGGGCTGCCGATTCTGATACCACAAGTACTGTCTGTCAGGCCCCTCGTCAATCATGCTGATCAGTTTGCAGTACTCAAGATCGAACGGCTGCGAACTAGCATGATGGGTGTAATCCTCATGGTGGCGGTCAGTGAGAACTCCCATCCCAACATAAAATCTCATGATAATGGCTCCCATGAATATGTGGCGTCTATCCTCTCTCTTCTCCTTCCACAATCTATCGGCGATGATGTATGCGACATTTAGGTTTTGCTTCCTTATGATCGCATCCATGAATTTGAGCTCTTCTGATGTAGCTGTTCCCGCATCTCTTTTCCCAAAGATAGTACAACACAGGAGCTTGTGAAGAGTATGATGAGCTGGTCGGGTCATGATTGAAGCTTTCACTCCACTCCTGAAATTTGTCCCCGTCAAATCCCTCCATATCTCCTTATGATCCCGTGATGGTAGACTGAAAACTGCTAGTGAACCAATCAGAACTGGCCTGTAATCGTGTGTAAAGGCCAAGGTATACCCCGAAATCTCCCACTATCATACGATACTTCTTACCACGATACCGAAAAGTGATTTTCTTATCAGTGATCTCCAACCTCTATCGGAAATCGTATGTAATCATAAACTCAGTGACGATCTCACGGTATATAGCCTCATCAATGAAGAAAAGATGAAAAAATGCAGCATGTTCCTCGCCATCTGTATCATACTTAATCAAATCTTCCAATTCATCCCTAATACCTAAGCGTCTCATATCCGACCAAATGATAACTCTATTTGACCCTAAGTATCATCCCATCCATTTCTCATTTTCGTCCATATTCTCGGGGGATGAAGCAAGCTTCCTCAATGAAGGGTTTAATAGATCCATCTGTTGACAAGAAAATGAGATGCATAAGTCATAACAAATTGCTAAGTACATTTCCAAATTTTAAACAAAAATTGGAAATGTAGGCTTTAAAATATGAATAAATCCGCAATTTATTTTAAACTAAACCTAGGCCTAACCAATCCTCAATCCGCAATCTTTCACAACCATTAGTGTTTTAACCTATTCCAAGGGTATTAAAGTAATAAAAATACTAGCATTTAATCTAAGTGAACTAGTCATTTTAAACAACTAGCAACTATTCTTACTTTCATTCATGGCAACTTAATCTAAGTGAGCATGAGGTTTGTAAAAACGATGTAATTACCTCAAATATACCAAGTAAGCCAATAAAAGAGCATAAATGCAAATACCATACGGTTAAAGACACGTGTTAACTTATTCGGTTTTGCAAGATTTTGAAGATTTTAATGAATGACGGTAGCTTATGTGTGATGGTCATATTAAAAATATTCAACACTTTATTAATTAAGGTGGTGAATACTTAAAATAATCAAGGACCAAAAGCTAACTAAGGATTTATTAAAAATCTAAGAAACTTGTCATGATTTAATTAACTCAAGCAACATTTTAAAATTAAAGATTTAAAAATAAAGTATGTTACTTGGTAAATTTTAATCACAACATGCCTACTTTAACTTTCAATAATCCTAAGGATCATTCACAATGAACTAGCAATCATGTAATCATGCTTATCAAGTCATACTAAGCATGATGTTGGTGCATCTTAGTGTGTCTGTCAGTTGGTCTAAGTCTGTAATGCGTTTGATATGTAATTACGTTAGTTATAACGTTTGTATTGATTACATTTTGTGTTTTGGCGACACAAGGGCTTTGTGTCGCAATAGTCAACTTGGCGACACAATTTGTGTCGCATGAGTCGGCTTGGCGACACAGCTTGTGTCGCATAGATCAGATTAGGTTTTGAGTATAAATAGTCGAGTTCAGCTCAGTTGTTAGGGTTGACGAATTTAGGTATTGTGAGAGCATATTGTACTCGAGCTATTCAATATAATCTGATTGGTATTCAATAGAGTATTAATATACTTTCCGTTTGTGTTGTTTGATTCGTTAAACGTTTATATATTCAATCTTTGGATTCCGCACGTTGATTGGATATTAGGGTTCAGTTAGGTCCGACTACAGGGGTCCTACAAGTGGTATCAGAGCCAAAATCTAAGGATTTGGCATTATTGAATCCATTTTGATACGTTTCTCGGGAAAAACAACTTGTTTTTGGTTAAAATCTTCAACAAAAGGTGCTTCAAATTTGGTATTTGAGTCTTCTGGAAGATTTTGGGTTTATTATTCGTCCTCCATTCGTGAATTTTCATTAGGTTAGCGAAAATTCTCGATTTTAGGGTTTTTGGCCGCTGCTCAGCCATTTCTTTGACACAAGCTTGCGACATAACTTTTGTGTCGCGACTAGGGTTACTGCGACATACGCCTTTACTTAGGCGACATAAGCTTGCGACTCAAGCTTATTCAAGTTTGCGACATACGGCTTTACTTAGGCGACATAAGTTTGCGACTCAAGCTTAATCTGGTTTGCGACATACGCCTTTACTTAGGGGACATAAGCTTGCGAGTCAAGCTTATTCTGGTTTGCAACATAAACCTTTAATTAGGCGACATAAGCTTGCGACTCAAGCTTATTCTGGTTTGCGACATAAGCCTTCACTTAGGTGACACAAGCTTGCGACATAAGACACGGTTTCTTCCGTCGCTATCATTTTGCGACACAACTTTTGTGTCGCTAGACACTTTGGAACTTAGCTTTTTCTGCGACATAATCTTTCTGTCGCTTAATCTTTCTGCGACACATACTTGTGTCGCATAACAGTTTGTTCTTTGTGTCTTTGATTGTTTTGCATGTACTTCAAAATGGCATCATCTTCAACACATTCTATTCAATCAGTTGGAGCTATGTTGAAACAGAATAATGAGGTTGGTTCAGGAAATAAGCCTCCTATGTATATGCCTGGAATGAGTTATGCTGATTGGCGTCAACGCTTTGAATCATATGTTGGCCTCAATGATCCGGAAATGATGATTTATTTAGAGGAAAGATATGAACGTCCTCTTAAAACCGGAGTCTACAATGGCCCAGTTCCTGAAAAGTCAATTAAATCAATGACTCCTGAGGAACGTAAGGCATTTGACATGGAAAAAAAAACTCATGCTGCAATCACTATGGCATTGCCTCAACCTATCATGAGACAATTGAGGCAACATAAGATTGCTTATGATCTGTGGAAAGCTTTTGAAAAGAAGTGTGGTGGTAGTGATCAATATAAGAAGAAGAAAATTGATCTGATCAAGAAGCAGTATGAAGTCTTCGATATGCTTCAAGATGAATCATTGGAAGATCTGTGTAGCAGATATTCCCAATTGGTCACTGAATTATTGGAAGGAGGTGTGATTCTTGAACGGACATATGTGAATAAGAAACTTCTTGATTCACTTCCCAAGAAGTGGCATACTCGGATTGAAAGTGCCCCTGACGTTGGATCTAGATGACAATTGACTACAATTGAAATGCGGAATCAATCAATTGCACGTATTGCTAACAAACACAAACCGAAACAAATGTATTTGAACAAAGTAAACGTGTATATCAGCTTGTATAATGATTGGGAACGATTACAAAGTGATTTAGTCGACAAATGGTGCTAGGGTTTTGTCCACCCTAGCCTGAAACCCGTAGGTTTGTATTTATACTAAAAGTCTGCCGACATGCGTCACTTGTGGAAGTGTCGCATGTGGCCGCCTTCATGCGTCACTTACCTAAGTGACGCTATGCGTCACTAAGGCAAGTGACGCCTAACCTAAAATGTAAGTGTCGCATATAACAAAAATTATATTTTCACTATACGACTAACGACACTTATTACAACTCGATAGACCAACTGACAGATAACCTAATATGCATCAACAAACTCCCCCGTGTCTTCAGCTTGGTCTTCAAAAATCTTCAAAATCTTCAAGTTTAGCGTTTAGCACCAACCTTATGGGAATGTACCTCCAGCGTGTATTCCCACCTTCAAACATATCTCGACCACCCTTGTGAACTTTGAAGCCTCTTCTAAATCAGCTTGATTATACTGAAGTTTATTCTTGTAGAGAGCTTTCAAATCTTTCTTCGTTAAGTTGATTAGGCTGATCGGATCGAAAACACGAATTGACTTTCCCACAAATTCCTTAATCGGCCATTCTCCCCAAACATCATGTGCTTGTACCACAGCTGTCTTTGTAGAATATTCGATTACAGCTTCTTGAGTTACAGAGTCAAACCACTAATATTTAAGATCGCGTAAGAAATCCAGTGGCAACTCTTGTAAGGGAACAGTCTTAAGACTAGCAGCTGGTGGATAATGATATTTCACAATCGGTTGTTGAGTTCTCAAATCAATCTTCTTCTTGTATGAGTATCGAACTCCCAGCTCTGGTCTAATCCACAAATATTTCTTGCTATAAATCTCTTTTCTCAAAATTCTCTGAAAAAGAACTCCTCGAGTATCTTCAGAGTGATTAACGATGTTTAGCTGAGCAAGACGATTTAATTCAACCTTCGGCAAAGTGCTAATATGATTAAATCTCGGTTTGAAGTATTGCACGCCGTCACTTCTCTTTATCAGAATCAAAAAGTTATCAACATCGAACTTCCAAATTCTGATCAACCCAGTCAATTCACCTCTAACCAGATAAGTTTTACACGTTTTCAATTCAGGTGCAATTGACTTATAAACCACTTGCGGTTTCGAAATTCCAGAAGATGTAGATGCGGAAACTGATTCAGCAGTAGATTGTCCCATTGGAGGTTCTGCCTCATCCTCGGAAGAATCTGTTTCGATAACCGGAGCATCAAAATCAAATGCTTGAGCAGGTTGCCTTAACACTGGCTCCGGTTCACGTTCAGGTGCCGGTTCTTGATTAGGATTATCCATGTACTCCTTATCCGACCCTGGAACCTCAACATCCATCTCAATATCATCGGGAGCAAAAGATCTATCAACCTTATCAAATCTATTAACCAAACTCTGCAGATATGTCAGATTGACATTTGAGTAGTCGGCTGCAATCGGAGTCGGTTGTCCCGGAACATCAACAAAATAATCTAACGCAATATTTTCATTGATTTCAGAAGATTGTACATTTTCTGGTTCAGGAGGAGGAGTTACATTTGTTTCTAACTCTCTAGGAGTATCCTCCCCCGAAACTATTGTAACAGACTCCAACTCTAAGACACTAGACGACAGATTCGTCACCTGAAGCTGGAGATTGTCAACCTCAGCAGCCTTGAGCTCCAAATCTTTAATCTGAGAAGCCTGAGCAGCAATCAGAGCCTGTTGATCGTCAAACCTTTTCTACAAAAGATCCATCTGAGCCAAAATCATCTAAAGTGATGGCATGTCAGACGGTGGTGGTGGTTGTTGTCTCTGAGAGGTCGGTTCCTCGATAACCACCGAAGTTCGCTGGCGTCTTCTATGACGTAAATCCACATACGAAGGTGAAGACCCAGCCGGACGTTTACCTGGATTCCTCGGTACATGAACCCTTCCAGCAGAAATCCGGCGCAAAATACGCTTGAAACGTTGAGGATCCGCTAATTGAATCCCATCCAAAACAGATTGTGGTGGCACATCACCCTCAGAATCGGGTGGAGTGGGCCCATCATCATCAGACTCAGCCTCGACCCGGTCAACACGATCAATGTCGTCCAAGTCTTGAGCAATATCAGTATCAACCAAGTCGTCCTCATTTACCGGAGGAACGACATCATCCAAAAATCCATCATCGCGCGGCGCAACATAGTTTTCGTTTACTATGTGCCCGAATAGTTCGCGATCTGCCAAAACCTGCTCGCCCTTTGGCACGAGCTTGCAGTCGTTGAAGACTCGCAATAACATAGGTGTTGGCACCAGAAGAGATCGCTGATCAGGTGCAATCTCGAGATTCAAGTCATTCAACAAAAGCTGCACAAAACGTGGATACTGCAGCCATTTGTCCTTACCTGCTCGGATATTCTCGACCATATTACCAAAAACATAACCGCTGAAGTTATACGGTTTGTTGTATATCAAGGCCAGCATGAGAGAAAGTGTCAAGTGACTGGCAACATCATAACCCCCTTTCCGCGAAGATAAACAAACCATAACAATGTGACACAAGTACCTCCAAACCCGGCAGAGATACTGTTTGCAGAAATCAGATAGCTGATTCGCTGGATAGCCCATCCTCTGAAGTCCCCCATAGATAAACGTGGTTGGGAACATAGTGGGCATTGTGGCGTCATCGGGGAACTGAAGAACCCGTCGGATAGAGTTCTCAGTAATTTCTATCTCCTCCCCGAACATCGTAGAGACAATTCTCGGGATGTTGCCCTGAGTCCGGATCACCGCATGATCATAAAACTCCTCAATTTGGTTCATATAAACCGGAGTCGATGCGGTAATAGCATAGTGAATCCTTGATCATCGTAGAAACTCGATCATCGGCCTGAACGGTGCCGAATTTGCGTGCGTAGACTCCAGAAACGCCGTGATGTTGTGTCGAGTGTTGGTACGGCGATAATAGTTCTGTAGGTCAGCCATCTGTAAGCTAAAATACAAACCAAAAATAACCGAAATCATTATAGAGTTAGCCCGAACACAGATAGGTTAAAAAGCGAAATTTGACTTTAGGCGTCACTTATGGTAAGTGACGCATGGCCACTACCGACACTTAGGGAGTGTCACAAGATACAGTGCTCAAAATTAAAATTAAAGTATAGCGTCACTTATGGTAAGTGACGCTATCAAGCGTCACTGATGTAAGTGACGTTTGTATTTCGTGAGTCAATGTTTACGACACTTAAGAAGTGACAGGTGAAGAACATGCGACATTTAACATAGTGACGGTATCCTAAGGGAGTCACTTAAGAAGTGACGGTATAAGTGACGTATAGACATAGGCGTCACTTAGACAGTCACTTAAGGAAGTGACGCATTATGGGGCGTCACTAGGATGAGTGACGGACTTATCAAATAATTCAAGTACATGCGTCACTACAAGAGTCACTTAAGAAGTGACGCAAGAATAAGCATCACTTATTAAGTGACGGTATGGGCTTTCAAAATTACCAAATAGCATCACTTGAGGTAAGTGACGCACGAAGTGACGCAACAATGAAGATCATAGTGTCACTGTTCATACCCAGATTTCAAATTTGGGGGTTTTCAAAATCGAAGTTACCAAGTTGTGCGCATTGTAAAAACAAATAGTACACACATTTTATAACCATAAAACATTATCAAACAAGTACCAAATCAATCGATTTCAATCTTACCTAAAAACCCGTAACCCTAAGTTTAAATTACAGCATGAATAGCGAGAGATAACGGTTAAAATAAGTACCAAATGGTTCGTGTGAATAAGAGGAACGAGAATGTAGCACAGGAATGCACGAACAAGCCGTAGAAATCACGAATGGATCGATGAAAATCGCACAGACGAAGTGACGCAGAGACAGTATGAGTGTCGGTATGTCAGTGCAAGTGACGCTATGAGTGTTTGAAAAGTGGTGAGGTTGAGTGTCATGGGGAGGGGTATTTATACACCAACCCTAGTATGCGTCACTCAACCCCGCACTTATAGTGTAGCTTACCCCGACACTTAGTGCGTCACTAAAGTAAGTGACGCAATATCGTATGCGTCACTGGCAGCGTCACTTATGAAAGTGACGCGCAGTTCACTTTTAGTGAAAAAGTTGCGATTTTATCGATTTTCACGTTGTGATTTCGGTACTCAAAATTTGAAAATGTAACTGTAACTTGGAGAAAATCTAAAATTAAACTAACTTAGATAAAACACATACAGGAATGTAAATTTACAACTTAGAAAAGTAACACATTCTTTTTGGTGACGGAGTTGATATAGTCTGGTTAGGGATCATATCGGAATAACATGCATTTATTAGGAACAGTAAGTGTTATTTCGATCATCAATATATTTGTCCTCTTTAAATTTACTTGACATACTAAAAATACTTTTTATAAAAATTATTTCAAAACGATTATTAGTATATTTGTCCACTTAAACATGATACACTTACATCTAGGAGATATTTTATTATTATTGGTATGTTCATTTCGCTGTGGTTCCCACCATAGATATTCATCTTAACTTAAGACATAGACCATGTTTCAGCGGTGACAGGTCTGTACTTACGTACAACAAAGCGACATAACTTGATTCAGGTTTAAGCAAAACCAAACTTGGTCAAACCATTTTGGCGACCTTGTAAAGTATCTTAATTTTAAAGACTTTGCAAGTACTTTGACTTGTGTTTGCTTAATTTTAAAGTATATATTAATAGAAGCTAGGTCTATACTTACGTATAACAAAGGAAACTGTCAATATATACCCCCAAATGATATCAAATAAACATCTTTCATGAAAGCATGTCTAGTATAAGTAAGAAATTAAGACTTTTGTCATACATCTAATGATGGTGTACCACTTGAAATAGACAATTAATGATTAAGCTTCTTAAGACTTCTCAAAGAGTTTTGCATAACATGCCTACTAATATATCGTATGATGAAGACAATGTTTATAAAAACTGTTTTCAATACGTCAGATAAATCTACTGACACATCCAAGATAAATCTTATATTTCCATTTTTATGCATGTCACCCGATGTACTATCATATCCCAAGTTGTTTACAGACACAACTTCAACGTCTATTTTTAAAATGTAGCAACCTTGCATTTCTTTAATACTAGAAACTATAAAGAGTGGCAGTTGCGTTGTTGCCTATATATATATATATATATATATATATATATATATATATATATATATATATATATATATATATATTTTAACACACAAAAATAAATAACGTTCCAAGATACAAATTACTTTTTAGCGATAAAGAATCTTAAACCAATCATGTTGATTAGTTCGTCAAATCGAGTACGCATAAAGGCTTTAGTGAAAAGGTCGGCATTCTGCTTTAAGGTGTCTATTTGGACTAGGTCTATCAGGTGTTTTTCATAGCAATCCCGTATAAAGTGGAACCTAAGTTCAATGTGTTTAGTCTTAGAGTGCTGTACGGGATTGCGTGTGATAGATATAGCAGCAGTATTATCTATGTGAATAGGAGTCATAGAAAGAAGTAACCCGTAATCACGCAGTTGATGCTGTATCCATAGAACCTTAGAGCAGCAACTCGTAGCAGCAACGTACTCAGCTTCTGCAGTGGAAAGAGAAACTGTAGTCTGTTTCTTGCACTGCCACGATACCAGTCGAGTTCCTAGGAATTGGCATCCACCAGTGGTTGACTTCTTGTCTATGTTGCAGCCGCCATGATCTGAATCCGAATAGGCAGAAAGAGCGAAGGATTTCTCATTTGAATACCATAGACCAAGATTGGGTCTATGTTTGAGATAACCAAAGATTCGCTTTACTGCCCTCATATGAGACACCTTTGGTTTGGCTTGAAAGCGAGAGCATACGGATACCGCAAACACAATATCCGGTCAAGAAACAGTCAAGTACATCAAAGAACCTATCATTGATCGATAGTCCTTTTCTTTGCAATCTTCTTCATCGTCAGCAAGTCTGAGATTGTGATTAAGCTCGATGGGAGTCCCATAGGTTATACAATTGAGCAGATCATATCGAGTCAACATGTCTTTGACATACTTTGACTGATGAATATAAATACCTTTTGAAGACTGCACAACTTGTACACCTAAAAAGAATTTGAGCTCCCCCATCGCACTCATCTCAAACTCAGATTTCATGATCTCCTCAAAGTGCTTGCACATCGCTTCATTTGTAGAGCCAAAAATAATGTCGTCCACATACACCTGCACGAGTAGCATATCCTCTCGATCGCCAGTCCGTTCTTTGCGGATGAACAGAGTACTGTCGATATTCCCACGAACAAATCCATGCTTAACTAAATGGGTAGTAAGCCTCTCATACCATAATCGCGGGGCTTGATGAAGACCATATAACGCCTTGTTTAACTTGCAGACGTATTCTGGATGCTCAGGGTCTTCAAAGCCAGGAGGCTGTTTCACGTAGACATCAGTGTCCACTTTTCCATATAAAAATGCGCTCTTAACATCGAGTTGGTGAACGCGAAACTCTTTGTAAGACGCAAAAGCAAGGAAGATCTGAATGGACTCAAGTCTTGCCACAGGAGCGAAGACTTCATCATAATCCAAGCCCTCGATTTGACTGAATCCTTGAACGACCAATCGGGCTTTATTCCGAATTACAATACCCCTATCATCCATCTTATTGCGAAACACCCATCGAGTGCCAGTTAAGTGAGCACCTTTGGGTAATGGAACTATATCCCACACGTGCAGCTTGTTGAACTGCTGCAACTCTTCTTGCATAGCCTCGACCAAAGATGGATCTTTTAAGGCCTCATCAAACTTCTTCGGTTCAATTTGGGATAAATGACAGGAATTTATCCGGGCAACCAAATTCAACATTTCTTGATTCGGATTTTGCTGCACTTGGTGCCTTGTTTGAACAGCAGCATTAGGATCACCGATAATATTATCGATGGGGTGATCCTTGTGTATACGTGTGACTGGGATTAACTCCGGTGCAAGTACTAACTCCAAATTGTTCATGTCCCCCTCAGTAACGGGAACAGTGTTAGTCGCAGGAGCAGTAGGACTTTCAGGTTGCACAGGAGGTTGAAGTTCTGTATCATCTTCATTAGAGAAAAGGTGAGAATGGACCATTTCTTCTTCTTCCTCGTCTTCCTCTAACGGTGGCATGTTGGGATCATCTGGATGTTCTGTTGCATTAGTCGTTCCTGAAGTCGAAGGAACATCCAAAAGTGGAACAGTAGACGATGGTGTGGATGTAGTAGGTAGTGGTGTGGGTGTTGGAGTAGGTGTTGGAGGTGATGGAGTGGGTGTTGGTGTAGGTGGAGATGCCAGTTTTAAAGTAGAAGTGTCTTGACACAAACTTATACCATGAAGCAAAGTAACTATCTCATCCTCGTCATCATGTCCTTCGGGTATGTCGAACGAATTGAACACGTCCTTGTAATTAAATAACCATTCAGGACCCATTCCTTGAGGAGGATCCGTGTATCGCAAGCATTTCACCTCAAAATGCTCTTCCACCTGGTGAGTTGATTTGATGTAGACTCGTTTATTCGGAGAGTTGACTGAATATCCAAGGAAGATTCCTTCAACGGCTTTAGCTCCAAACTTCGAGACCTTGTCTTTGGAGACCATAATCAAACACGGACACCCGAAAGGTTCAAGAAACTGCAAAGTGGGCTTACGGTTGTTGAAGACTTCATAACATGTCTTATTCTTCTTCTTAACTGTGAGCACGCGGTTCAAAACATAGCAAGCAGTACTGACTGCTTCTGCCCAAAAGATTATAGGAAGCTTAGAATCGGCCAGCATAGTCCGAGCTGTCTCGATAATAGTCCTATTTTTACGCTCAGCAACTCCGTTCTGTTGAGGAGTTCGAGGGGCACTGAACTGATGGTCAATGCCTTTCGTGGCACAGTATAACTCAAGAGTAGAGTTCTTGAATTCAGTCCCGTTGTCACTTCGCAGTCTTTTCACCTTTAAGTTGCATAAGTTTGCCAACTTATCTAACAGATACACCAGAATGTCTGGTGTTTCACTCTTCGCACCCAGAAAGTACACCCATGAAAATCTCGAGTAGTCGTCGGTGACTACTAAGCAATAAGATCTTCCACCGATGCTCTTGGTAAAAATAGGACCGAATAGGTCCATGTGGAATAACTCCAATGGTGCCGCAATGGAATTCACTAATTTTGGCTTGTGGGGTTTCTTATGAAGTTTCCCTTTATGGCAGGCGACGCAGTCATCTTTTAGCGCGAATAACTGTTTAGGGACTCCATTTACCAAGTCATTGTTTATCAAGAAGTTCATCTTATGAAAATAGATGTGTCCCATTCGTCGATGCCACAATAGTGATTCCTTTTCTGAAGCCTTCGAAAGGAGACATGTATACTCATCTTTAATCTCCACAGTTCGCATATTCATAACGTAGGTGTCGTTTCTCCGTGGCGCCCTTAAAAGCACCCATTCCTCGGGGATAATGAAACCCGGCTTCAAGATCACACATTCCGTCTTTGTGAACGCTGTGGTATAGTCCTTATCACATACTTGTGAAACGCTCAGCAAGTTGTGAGTCAGTTGAGCCACATAGTTCACATTCTCGAAGCTAACTTTCCCGTTAGTTAGCGTTCCTCTACCCGAAATGGTTCCCCCTGTATCTCCAACAAATGCAACGTGTCCTCCAGAATGTGGTTTAACATCTGTCAAAAGGGACACATCGCCCGTCATGTGTCACGAACAGCCACTGTCCATAAACCATTCACTGTCTTTAACGCGTTTTGACTGCTGCAACACATAAAGTAGGAGATTAGTGAGAAACGGTGACCCAAGCCTTTACAGACTTAGGTCGACCACAGTCATCAACAATAATCACATCAGATAAGACTTTATTTTTAAACAAATCAGATTTTGTATCTGATGTGTTATTATTGATGACACTAGAGTCCGTAGTAGACTCTTTTCTTTTCCAAACCTTGGATGGTTCGGAATTTGGCTATGGAGTAATGTCAGGCTCTAGTTTTGTCAAAGGTTTTTGCCCAAGGTTTTTGCCCAACATTACTCGGTTTTACAGCAGGTTTGGGAGAGACAGAGTAACGCCTAGGAGGAGATCTTGAAAATGAATTTCGGAAAACAGATGTCCTAGGCATTTCTCTCCCGTAGTTCTGATGAGACAATTTGGGACATTCACGAATTAGATGTCCTTGTCTCTTGCAGTAAAAACATGCTCTAGTCTCAACAGCTGGTTGAGGCTGAGGATTTACCACCAGAGTAGAAGAAACGTTTCTAGAACATGCACATTTCGTGCACGTCTTAGAAGTTTCCTGTTTAGGTTGAGAGGTTGAAGTAGAAGGTTTACGTTGCAAAATCTTTACAGGTGACTGTAAAGTTTGAGATTTTGATTTTAAAACCTTATTCTTTTCTTTGTTAGGTTGAACCTTAATTGTAGGTTCAACCTTTAACACTTTTTCAGCTTTTACTTCAACATTCTTTTTAAACTCAGGATACTCCTCATCGGTAATATCCTCAATCTCAACAATCTCCTCATTACTAACTAGAGATTCACATTCCGATTTAACAAACTGAGGCGAAGGATACTCTGTCCGTTTAGTTTTCTCCTTCGCCTGTTTGTTAACCTTATTAACCTTAGATTTGACCCCGTATAACAATGCATAGTCAACCGGAATCTCTTCGGTGCCTTCCTTAACAGGCATAGGACAGTATTCAGTAGGAGGCAGGACTACATTATAACCTAGTCCCTTCTTCGTTTTGTGATCTGTCCTTTGCTTGTTAAGAATTTCATTAAAGGCAACAGTAGACGAGGAGGAACCTAGAATCATACTCTTATATTTGTCATATTCATCTTTAAGATCAGAATGTTCCTTTTTCAAACGGTCTATTTCAGCAAGATAACTATCAATAGCATCCTGTTGACTAAAAACTTTAGACTTATACCTAAGCGTGTCCTGTTGATAAGCCTCTATTTTCATACAATTGTTCATTTGCTTTTAGGTATTTGTTTGATTCACTAAGTTTTTCGACCTTTTTCCTTAAGTCTACGTTGTCTACTTGAAAGCACCTTAAGGATTCAGTTAACTTAATGCATGAGATACAGTTCAAAGGTTCTTCAGGTTCATTGCGATGAGACACTGCTGATAATTCTCAGCATACATACTCCAATCTGTGTTGGTTGGCTCAAAAATGACAAGTGCATCAGCTGTTGCTTGCTTTACTTGATCCTTCTCAGAAGTTCTGGGAGCATCAGGCTTTGTGAAACCTGACGGAGGAACCTTTGGCTTCTCACACTCTCTTGCAAAGTGTCCCAGATTTTGACAATTGTAACAGCGCACCTTGCTCTTATCAAAACCGAAACTGGTTTTGCCATCTCCCTCCAAACTCTTGCGACCAGTTCGTTGCAAGAATTTCTGAACATGCCTTGATATCATGGCAATGTTCCAGTTCAAGTCCATCTGCTCAAGATCATCATCATCAAGTTGAGCATAATCCTCTTTGGCCAGTTCCAAAGTAGCATTTGGTTGTGAAACCAAATCCTTATAAGAGCTTAGAAAGGCTGTATAGATAGCAGCCTGCTCTTGAATAGCAAGAGAGACAGAAACCTGCTGTTATGACCCCTGTGAGGGTCCAGAAGCATATACTGGATGAGGAGCACCAGTAGAATACAATGGAGCTTGAAGTGGAGAGCTCGTAGAAGAAACAAAAGCCATTCCACCATAAGTCTTGCCGGTGCTGACTTTTCCTCCATATAAGGACGGGTCTTGAACAAAACCGCCCGACTTGCATTCTCTCTTCTTCATCTCCATCGCATGAGCTTGAAGAATACCAATTAGCTCATCCAAATTCATGGTAGCTAATTCTTGACTTTCCTTGAGAAGCTGTACTTTAACATCCCAAGAACTAGGCAAGACATCCAGCAGCTTCTTATTCACTTCAAGTGGAGGAAAATTATAACCTCCCTCCGTCAACTCACTCACTAACTGTGAGTATCTAGTAAAAACTCTAGAATCCATTTCATTGGGTAGAGCATCAAACAGATCATACTGTTTCTTTATCAGTTCTAACTTAGCTTCTTTATACCTTTGATTTCCACCACATCTAGTTTCGATAGCTTTCCAAAGTTCGTATGTGGTTTCGTGTGATTTGAACAGTCTTAACACGTCTTTGGTTAGGCACATACAGATAGCCGCATGTGCCTTTTTCTCAATATCATAGTCTTTCTTTTCCTCCGGAGTCATGGACCTGTAGACCTTGACCGGAGCAATACCAGGGAAGATTCCTTCGGCTAAGGGAGCTACATATCTTTCCCTGAGTGGACCCCATAGCTCTGGACAGTGAAAGTTTATGTACTGTTCAAATCGATCACGCCAATATGCGTAATCCATGTCAGCCGTAAACAGAGGAGGTTTATTATTAGAACCAACATCGTGATTCTGTTTTAACATATCCCTGATTCCTCTAATATCTTCTTTATTAGCAACAGCAGCCATTGAAGATATACCTGAAACTTTACTCAAAAACAAAAGCTTGAAAACTTGTTAGTACCAAAAGGCGTCACTTAGTAAGTGACACACTCAAGTGTCGCAACGACTAGCGGCACTTGGCAAGTGACGCTATCGAGTGACGGATGAAGTGACTGATGACACTGTAAGTAAGTGTCGCTCAATCAAGCAAGTGACGCACTCAAGTGTCGGACTTGAGTGACGTACTAAAACAAATAGGCGTCACTAGTAAAAGTGACGCAATAAATCAAAAGGCGTCACTAAAGGAAGTGACGCAATAAATCAAACGGGCGTCACTAACAGAAGTGACGCTTGACACTCAAATGACGTGCAACAGTGACGCACGTGAGTGACGGTGGATTAGAGTAAACGACACTTAAGTTAAGTGTCGTATAAACCTCAAATGACGCTCCAAGTGACGCGTTCAAGTGACGGTAAAACCCTAATTTGGAATTAGGTAGTGCCGCTGTAAGTGACGCGTCCAAGTGACGGTAAAACCCTAATTTGGAATTAGGTAGTGCTGCTGTAAGTGATGCGTCCAAGTGATGGATCGAGAGTCGCAAAATGGCTGCAAAATCCCAAAACCCTAAAAAAAATCGAACTTTCGTAAACCTAACGAAAATTCCTTGAACCCTAATGGACGAAACCTGTAAATGATGAAGAATATCGACTGTATTTCACCTTAGCAACTCAAAATCCGTATGTAATCTCGATTCTTGATTCAAACAAAACTGAAATGAACCCAAAACGACTTCTAAACGTCAATGTTATCACCTAAAGGCTCTGATACCAGTTGAGAGTGCCCCTGACGTTGGATCTAGATGACAATTGACTACAATTGAAATGCGGAATCAATCAATTGCACGTATTGCTAACAAACACAAACCGAAACAAATGTATTTGAACAAAGTAAACGTGTATATCAGCTTGTATAACGAATTGGGAACGATTACAAAGTGATTTAGTCGACAAATGGTGCTAGGGTTTCATTCACCCTAGCCTGAAACCCGTAGGTTTGTATTTATACTAAAAGTCTGCCGACATGCGTCACTTGTGGAAGTGTCGCATGTGGCCGCCTTCATGCATCACTTACCTAAGTGATGCTATGCATCACTAAGGCAAGTGACGCCTAACCTAAAACGTAAGTGTCGCATATAACAAAAACTATATTTTCACTATACGACTAACGACACTTATTACAACTCGATAGACCAACTGACAGACAACCTAATATGCATCAACACGGGTACTTTTAATGGAAAGAGATGAGGATATCATGGATATGGAGCTCGAAGATCTTATAGGTCACATTGAGACAGAGCTTCTTGAAATGCAAAGAAAGGAGACCAAGGCCACTTCCCATCTCCAGAATCCAAAGCTCTATGGTGTAGATGTTCCAGTATCATCAAGCAAGTCTATACGTACCACATTTATCGCTAGCAATGCTAGTGGAAATGTAAGTATAAGTATTCCATCAGGCGGTACCTATTTTCAAAGTTCAGGCATGTCTTCTGGTGAAGATTATTCTTCCACTTTTTCAGCATATCTAGCCTCTGCTGGTGATTTTTCTGATGAAGACTTTGGTCAAATTGATCAAGAGGAATTGGAGAGGTTAGACCTAAAATGGAACATGGCAATGTTGACAAGAAGGGTAAAGAACTTCTTGCAGAAAACTGGGAGAACTTCTGTGAATAATCCAGGTGAAAAAGGCCTGGGTTTTAATAAAGGCAAGGTGAGATGTTATAAGTGTCATAATTATGGACATTTTGCTCGTAAATGTGAAAAGCATAAGACTCCACCTTCGGGTCTTACCAAACCTTCTCCAACTAAGGCTGAAGAGAAAGCTATGGTGTCAGCTACTTTGATGCTAACTGAAACTCCATGGGACAACAGCTGGCCGGATGCAGCTGATGAAGAAGAAGAAAACACAACTTTAATGGCCGAGGTTCATGAGGTAGATGATGAACCTTTATCTTGTGTTTCATGCATTAAACTTACTAACCAGTTTAACAGGTGTAGAGAGGACAACGAACGCCTTAATGCTACTATCGCGCAATTAACAGAAAATAATGAAATGTTAAAAGAAAGTTATAAGGCATCTGAAAAGAAATTAAAGGCTATTTTTGAAGAAAAGAAAGAACTTAAAGCCAAAATTTTTGAACAGCAAGATGAAATAGGAAGTTACGTAGATATGCTAACTTTCGTTAAAAAGGAACTTGTTGACTCATAGGCTGAAGTTCTTACTTTAAATCGGAAACTATCAAACTTTTCAACGTCCTCTCTTGTCTTTGATGAAATTCTTTAGAAACAAAGGACAGATACTAAAAGTAAGGCAGGACTTGGTTATCACCATATCCCACCTCCAAAAGATTATCTACCTATGCATGAACAGGAAATCATCAAAGATTTTCTGCCTACTGTTCCTCAAGTAGATATAAGACCTGTTAGACCTGTTAGAGTTAGGATAAGTAGGCCTGAGGTTGGGAAAGTAGGACTCGGTTTTCAGCAGGTCCCACCACCAACAGAGTATCATCAGGAAGATACGGCCGAAAATGTTAAAGATGAGTCTCAAAAACCTGTAACTAGTATGCCTGAGCCAGTTAAGGCATCGACTAGTGAGCCTGAAAAATTGAAAGCTCATAAGGTTGACTCCGTTAAAAAGCTTGATGTCAGGGATGAGCCTTTTAAGCCCATGACTAATGAATCTGTTAAGAAACCGAAAACTAAGGCGGAGTCTATTAAGCCTATTGAAGTTTCCAAGTCTGAGAAACTTAGTGATAAGTCTATTCCTCCAGTCAGTTTGAAGGAGGAAATTGAGATTGAGGATATAACCGATGAAGAATACGGTTATTTGAAAAAGAAGAATGTAACCAATGACCATCATATCTTCACCAGTGAAGGTTATGATGAGATTTATAAAATGAAAGGTAAAGCCAAGGCTGAACCTACAAAGAAGATTTTTCAATCAGATAATTACAAATCTATTAAAAAATCTTCTAAAAATAATTCACAAGGTTCAACTTCTGCTTGTACACATCAGTGTACATGTTCAGCACATCCATCTTTTGGCCGAGCTCAAAGGTTCATACCTCAATCTCATGACAGTGTTGAGCAACGATCTTGTTTCTACTACAAGAAACAAGGTCGTTTGATAAGTAAGTGTCCATTGCTTGCTAAGAAGTATGGTCGAAGGGGAGATACACGAACCTCACACTCTTAAAATTTTTCTAAAAAATCTATGAGAGGTTCTGCAGTTCCACCAACTACTTCTGAAAATAACAGTATTGAGCCAAACAAAGTTAAACATGATAAGCTCAATACTGTTAACAAGCAACCATCCAAACCTCAAAAGGTTTGGAAGATCAAGGAGTCATGTTCTGACTCTTCATCTGACAATGATACATCAGGCAATGATTTCGATATTTCTAAAAAATAAAATTATGACTGATGTAATCATTGTCGATGATGCTACTGGGTTACCTAAGTCTGTTAAGGCTTGGGTCTCCCTTACTAATTGATTTCTTTGTTTGTGATGTCGCAGCAATCTGAAGCAGTTCAAAATAGGAGATGGTATATCGATAGTGGTTGCTCGCGACATATGACAGGCAACTTATCTCTGCTATCCAAAGTTAAAGATTATAATAGGGGATACGTTGCATTTGCCGGTGATAAAGGAGGAGTTATAATCGGACAAGGTACACTCACTAATAGGCAAGTGAGTTTTGAGAAAGTTAACTTTGTGGAACAGCTTACCCACAATTTGCTCAGTGTGTCACAAGTGTGCGACAAAGAGTACACTACGGCATTTACCAAAACTGAGTGCTGTATTTTGAAACCAGGATATGTTATTCCGGAGGAATGGGTGCTACTGAGGGCACCTCGGCAAAAAGACACGTATATTCTGGATATGAAGACCGTTGAAACAACTCAACATACGTGTCTACTATCTAGATTTCCTGAAAAAGAATCACTACTTTGGCAAAGATGTATAGGTCACTTGCACTTCAGGAACATGAATTATTTGGTGAAGCATGATCTTGTGCGTGGAGTTCCGAAGCAATCCTTTGGAATTAATGATCATTGTGTTTCCTGTCAAAAAGGGAAACAACACAAGAAATCCCATAAGTCAAAAGTGGTGAACTCTGTTTCAAGTCCATTGGAGCTATTGCATATAGATCTTTTTGGACCAGTAAGTAAGAAGAGTATGGGAGGTTCTAAATACTGCTTGGTAGTAACTGATGATTACTCTCGCTTTTCGTGGGTGTATTTCTTATCTACTAAGGATGAAGTTCCTGAAATTCTCACTTATTTGTTTGATAAGCTTGAGAATCTGTGCAATTTGTCAATCAAGAAACTGCGATCGGATAATGGGACTGAGTTTAAAAGTACGACAATTGAGTTGTACTGTCTAAGAAAAGGCATTGATAATTAATTCAGTGCTGCACGAACTCCTCAACAGAATGGAGTTGCTGAACGTAAAAATAGGACACTCATTGAAGCCGCACGAACAATGTTGGCAGACTCCAAGCTGCCTATCTCTTTCTGGGCTGAAGCAGTGAATACTGCTTGTTATATTCTTAATCGAGTTTATGTGGTTAAAAATCAAAATAAAATGTCTTATGAGTTTCTTAATAATCGGAAACCTTCACTACAGTTTCTTGAACCGTTTGGTTGTCCCTGCACTATTATGTACACAAAAGAGAGAGTTGCTAAATTTGGAGCAAAGTCTAGTGAAGGTTTATTTTTAGGTTTTTCAAATAACTCTCCAAATAAACGTGTGTACAATTTGGCAACTAAGCGCATGGAAGAACACTTTGAAGTCACGTGCTTTCGATATTCTGAAAATCCGGAAGGAAATGGACCAGCACATCTGTTTAATTTCGAGGCAATCTTTGACTCATTTAATCTTCCTAATGAAGATGATGAGGTTGATCAGGTGGTCACACTACTCCATGGCATTGATGTGTCTTCCAATACTTCACAGCCATCAACATCAAAGACACATACTGTCTCTGCTACTCCACCTCCTTCTCAACCCAATACTGATGTTCCTGAGTCATCAACTAGAAATCAATAAACATACACTGATGTTCCTGAGTTGTCCGATGATGAAGATGAACCGCTTGAGAATACCGGGGAGTTTAATTCGGCAAAAGAAGCCGATTTAACAAACATGGACTCTGTCATTGTGCCTGACGAGATTCCAAGTTCTCGTATCAATAAGGACCATCCAGTGGAGAATATTATCGGTCCTTTGGATAAGGGGATTCAAACAAGAAGTCAATTTATTGCTAATGAATATCCTGCATCCCTTTCTGACTCTTCTGAATCTGTTTCTCTTGCATGTCTTGCCGCTGTGGTTAAATCGTGCTTTCTATCTCAGGTGGAGCCTAAACGGACAGAAGATGCTTTAAAAGATCCACACTGGGTTGAAGCAATGCAAGAGGAGTTGCAGCAATTCAAAAAGCTGCATGTTTGGGAATTGGTGCCATTACCTAAGGGTGCACATCCTACCGGCACTCGATGGGTTTATCGAATCAAGAAAGATGATCGAGGGGTAGTTATTAGAAACAAATCAAGGCTAGTAGTTCAAGGTTTTCATCAAGTAGAGGGTTTGGAGTATGATGAGGTTTTCGCTCCTGTTGCAAGATTGGAGTCAATTCATATCTTCTTGGCCTTCGCATCCTTCAAGGAATTTATTGTTTATCAGCTTGATGTGAAGAGCGCTTTTCTGTATGGACAGGTTGATACCGATGTTTATGTGAAGCAACCTCCTGTTTTTGAAGACCCTTTGCATCCAGAACATGTCTGTAAACTCAATAAGGCATTATATGGTTTGCATCAGGCGCCACGACTGTGGTATGAGAGGCTTGCCACTCATCTTATTAAGAATGGATTCGAAAGAGGTAGTATTGATAGAACTCTATTCACAAAAAGAGATGGAGATGACTTGTTGCTAGTACAAGTGTATGTCGACGACATCATTTTTGGTTCTACAAAAGATTCCATGTGTAAAGACTTCGAACATCTCATGAAGTCTGAATTTGAGATGAGTGCAATAGGGGAACTTACGTTCTTTCTGGGTGTACAAGTTGAGCAGTCTGTCAAAGGAATTTACATTCATCAGTCCAAATATGTTACTGATATGTTAACTAGGTATGACTTTCTTAACTGTAAGACCTATGGTACCCCCATTGAAATTAATCACAATCTCGGGCCGGCCACTGATGAAGAGGATTGTAAAGAAAAGGACTATCGCTCAATGATTAGTTCTCTCATGTATCTGACCGCTTCCAGGCTGGACATTGTATTTGCTGTGTCTATCTGCTCCAGATATCAAGCTAGGCCAAAGGTTTCTCATATGAAAGCAGTATAGCGCATTTTTGGTTACCTCAAACATAGGCCAACTCTTGGTCTATGGTACTCCAATGAAAATCGTTTGCACTCACTGCTTACTCGGATTCTGATCATGGCGGCTGTAGCATAGATAAGAAGTCAACAACTGGTGGATGCCAGTTTCTTGGATCGCGTTTGGTCTCGTGGCAGTGCAAAAAGAAGACTACAGTGGCTACTTCCACTGCGGAGGCTGAGTATGTTGCTGCGGCTTGTTGCTGCTCCCAAGTTCTGTGGATTCAGCATCAATTACGTGATTACGGGTTACTTCTTACTATGACTCCTATACATAATGATAATACTGTTGCTATTTCTATTACACGCAATCCCGTACAGCACTCTAGGACTAAACACATAGAACTTAGGTTTCACTTCATACGGGATTGGTATGAGAAACACTTAATAGACCTTGTCCACATAGATACCCTTAAGCAGAATGCTGACTTATTCACCAAGGCCTTCTCTCGTGCCCGATTTGATGAACTAGTCAACATGATTGGTTTACGCTTCTTTCAACTTAAGAAGTAATTTTTGGACTTAGACTATTGTTAAAAAAATTTAAAAAAAAAAAAAAACCTCTTTATGCTCTTTAGTATTAAAGAAATGCACGTTTGCAACATTTGTAAAAAGACGTTTAGTTGTGTCTGTAAACAACTAGGGAAATGATAGTACATTACGGTGCATGCACAAAATGGAAATTCTAAGGTTTATCCTTGATGTATCAATAGGTTTATCTAGCATACTTACCACAGTTTTCATAAATGTTAGATTCATCATATGATGTACTGGTAGGCATGCTACACCGTTCTTTGAGCCATTAAAACGCAATTCTAATACATGTCTATTATCATGTGGTCAACACCCTATGATGTATGACTAAGTGTCTTAATTCCTTAATACAACTTGGCATACTTCCATTTTAGTTTGTAATATGAAATCATTTAGGGGTATATACTTCTAGTTTCCTCTGTTCTACGTAAGTACAGACCTGATCTCAATTTGTATATACTTAAAAGTTAAGCAAACACAAGTCAATGAACTTCAAAAAGTCTTAAATCATAAGATACCTAACAAGGTCCCCAAAACGGTTCGACCAAGTCTGGTTTTGCTTACACCTGAATCAAGCTATGTCGCTTTGTTGTACGTTTGTGCAGACCTGTCACCATTGACTTGATTCTTAATAACGATTTTCCTCTATTCTATCTATCTTGGAAGATATGTTCTTGTCTAATTTATAGGGGTATGTCTTTGGTGGGGACCACATATAACCATTCATACTAATAATAAAAGGTTCGCTCTTAGACGAAGATGTAACATGTTTAGGTGGTCAAACAATACCATCAATCATCTTGAAATAATATTTATAAAAGGTGTTCTAAATATGCTAAGTAAATTTAAAGAGAAAAAATATACTGATAATCGAGATAACACTTACTATTTCCTAATAATTGCATGTTATCCTAATATGATCCCTTAGCAGACTAAATAACTACGTCACCAAAAAGAAAATTAATTTAAGTTTCACTTTAGGTTTAGTATTTAAGTTATGTTTAATGTTATTTTCAATTTATTTTCACAAGTCCATTAGTTACTCTTGCATCGAGTTACGAAATTTGAAATCCAAAATCAAGTTTTCTGGGTTATGCGACATAACTATTGTCTTGCGGCATAACTATGTCGCCTTTTATGTCTCCTAATTAAGTCGCTAGGTGGGGTTGAGGTATAAATACCCCACTCCAGTTGCTTTCCCTGTTCTTACACTTTGCGACACAAAACCAAGAACCTGCGACATAAAAAAAATTAGCGACACAAAAGCTGCGGTTTGATTTTTCTTCAATTTTCGATATTCTGGTGTTTTCCTTGGCAATCGAACACTTGCTCCTTGTTCACCTACTTCTACTTGATCGATAGGTACTAATTTTACCCTATTTTACCGTATATTTAAGCTTTAATCGTTGATTTTAGATACGGGTTTTTAGGGGTTTCGGGTTTGGGTTAATTAGACACGACCACTTCACATCTCTATGTTCATATCTATGTTTTCGTGCTCCTAGTTTGATAGCAAACCCTAGGGTATGTCTCGTTTTCGAAAACCCCAAATTAGTTTTTAGGGTTTCTGGGTTGGGGCTTGCTGTTCGTCACTGCGACATAACCTTTTATGTCGCATAATTTCTGAATTCATATTATGTCGCTGACATTTGCGACACAACTATTATGTCGCTAATACTAATGCGACATAAATTATGTCGCTTATCTCATTTGGCCTATTCCTTACTTCCGTCCAATTGTGGTATAGCCATGGCAGGTGATTTCGTTCAGGACAATGGTGTTTCACTATCCTGTGTTCACTGCTTCTGCCCAAAGACTATCATGTCTTGCACTTCCGCAACTTTGAGGATCACCTTTCAGTCGTGGAAGCTTATGTGCATTCAATTGTCATGATAGCATTTTTGCTTGATCGACTACCTTTCGTTTTTGATGGTCTGGTGGGATCCTCTCATTATCCTGGATCTTTGCCTGTCCTTGTCTTGAATTTTGGCCTTTATGTATTAATAGTATCCGAGAATACTATCTAGGTTTAAGGTTTAGGGTTTAGAATGTGATATTTTGTAATCATAACAATGTATTTATCTATGTTATTATCAATTAAACCTTACTTTGTGCAAATTCGCTTTCTTTCCTAGCTATATATGTAATTTTTGCACTCTGCTATGCGACACAACATTTATGTCGCATCATTTTGGTGACACAAATTGATTATGTCGCATAAATTCGATTAAATTCGATTTAACTGCAAAAAGCGACACAACTCTTTCTGTCACATTATTGCTTAGCGACACAATTCCTTATGTCGCTTACTTTTTGAAAATCAATTTTGTTCTATAAGCGACACAAGTCAATTATGTCGCAGGGTTCCTGTGACACAATTCTCTATGTCGCATATAACAGGATACTAAATTGATTTATTTGTTTTGATTGAATCTGCTTACGCTAACTGTTTTCGAGTTTTATTGTTATACTTTGTACAACAATGGCAGATGGTGATGTTCTTTGGGAACCACGTCACAATATTGTGGCATTTTTGGATGACTCGAAGGAGACGGCTGCTCCGTACAGGCCAATGGTGGCATTTCTACACTGGTCTCGTATCTATACTGCTATCACCGCAACCACCAACATTTACAAGGATCAGGTGGGTCAATTTTGGGAAAATGCGGTGATCAACTCCGAGTTGCCATTTACCAGGATTATCTACACTTTGGGTGATCGTCAACTCATTATCTCGGAACATGTTATTCGGGAATTCTTCCAGTTTGGTGATACTCTGGACATGCCCACCCTGTTTGGGAATGAGTTTATTGCTGGGGCTATGACACGCATCGGTTATCCAGGCGTGCCAAATGATCAATACCGAAAGGCGAATCTGCCTAAGGTTTGGAGATATTTGATGCATGTGCTTATCGTTTGTCTTTCTCCTCGTAAGGCTGGTTTTGACGGTATCAGTTATTCTACGGCCTCTGCCATACTAGCATTGGTCTACAATAAGCCTTTCAACTTTTCTGGGTATATCTTCAGGGCGATGGTCGACAACGTTAATGCCGGGGACAAGCGTTGGAATCTATATCCACGCTTCATACAGCTTTTCTTAGACAATCAGCTTCCCGGCCTTCCACAAAATGTTCGCGAACGCCTGCGTCCCACTCCCATGAACGTCTGAATCTGGACGGTTTGTACGGCAGGTGAGAACGCGAATAGCAATTTTCCGTTGTTTGGGCACATAATTGATGAAGCTTATGTTGCGCCACCTAACGACGGTTTTATGGATGTTTTGGCTGCACCTGGGCAGCAACCTCAGGAGGAGGAATTACACCTCCATGAGGCACAGATACAGGTTGATGACCTGTTACAGGAAATTGACAATTTTCAAGCTGAAGAACAGGCTGATCAGCCTAATCATGAGGATCCAGTTGCTGTAGATTCGGATGGTGGTTCTACACCTGAGACTTCTCCGAGGGTTGTACCTTCGGAGCATGCGTTGCGCAATATTCAACAGTTTGAACCACGTCGGTTCAAATGTATTCAGCGTCGTATTCGTCAAGGCACGACATCAGTGCGACTTGATCATGGCAAACGACCACGCAGCGACGATCTCACTGATGCAGATTGGGTTCCACCCCAGTCTATTTGTCGTACTTCTACTTCGTCTTCGAGGCCACGGGTCAACATTCTCCGTTTTGAGGTTCCAATTCAACCTCTTCCTTCGGTTATACAGGAGCTTTCGAAAAGGATGGATGAGATGCAGCAGACCATGGACAATCAAGCTCAATTGATTCAGTCTCAGGCATCGGTTTTGGAGGTTCAAGCTGCGCAGATTAAAGCGTTAGAAGAAAAGGAAGCTTTAGTTCCTACTTTGAATTCTAGGTTTTTAGAATTAGAATCCCTAGCTGCTGTTCCGGGGGAGTCAGGCCTGCGTGCCATAGAAACAACATCTAGGGCTTCAGCCAGAACACAGACTGATAATGTAAATGATAATGTAAAAATTTCTGATGATAATGAAACTCTTCCTTTGGATTATTTCTCAGTCGATGATATTCCAGGTCAACCAAGACCACTAGCTGTAGATTATTCAAATGCTAATCTATCTTTTATTCAGCGAATGGTTAATGAGGAAAGTCAGGCATCTGAACCTGAATTTGAGATCAATGATGATGTTGAGATTGAGGAAGAGGAGACGCGTTCTGATGAATTCTATGATGATGCTCTGACAATCGAGACTGATTCTTCAGAAGATGAAGCAGAGCCAGCTGGAACTTCACAAACTGTTCCAGAAACTACAACGGCTTCTGATACTGCTTCTACATCAACTTCTGAACGACCGGTGATCAGTTTTATTCCTGGTGAACCTATTCCTGTTACTTGCAAGACATATAAAGTTAGTGGAAATTACACAGGAATTATCAAAAGCTGGAAAACCTACAAAGGTATTTTCATGATTAAGAGAAGCGATGGTATTCAGTATTTTAAAAGATCATTTAAGAAGCTGAGTACATTGCCGAAGGGAGAAATAAATCGTCTAGCTCAACTGGAATTGATAAATCCAACCAGAGATTCAAGAGCTGATTTTGTACAGACGGTTTTGCGTCATGAAGTGAAGCTCAAAAGATATAACTTTATCAAACCGACGCTTGGAACGAGATTTATATTTAAGAAGAGACTTGATCCAGTAACAAGACAGCCAATCTGCAAAGTACATTATCCGCCAGCTGATTGTTTGACTTGGATTCTGCTTGAGACAGTTCCCTTTAACTTTCTTAGAAGATTTCATCATTGGGAACTTGATCCACATACGGGCGAAGCTGTGTTTATATTTGTTCCAGAATCTGAGCATCCAGAGACGACTTCGCTATATGGTTTGAAGAAAGCTCAATTCAAAGTATTTGATCCTATGAGCTTGATTAATATGTCACAGAGAGACTTCCGGAAATTGTTTGATAATCCAATTCACTTCAACGTAAGAAATGTTGTGAATTTGATTCTTGCAAGACAATTCTAGAAAGTTATGACTGTGTGTGTTACGCATGGGATTCATGCTGGAGGCAGGTTTCCTGAAGGCTGGGTTTATTTGAAGAAATTTTGAAGACCAAGCTGAAGACACAGGGGAGTTTGTTGGTGCATCTTAGTGTATCTGTCAGTTGGTCTAAGTCTGTAATGCGTTTGATATGTAATTACGTTAGTTATAACGTTTGTATTGATTACATTTCGTGTTTTGGCGACACAAGGGCTTTGTGTCGCAATAGTCAACTTGGCGACACAATTTGTGTCGCATGAGTCGGCTTGGCGACACAGCTTGTGTCGCATAGATCATATTAGGTTTTGAGTATAAATAGTCGAGTTCGGCTCAGTTGTTAGGGTTGACGAATTTAGGTATTGTGAGAGCATATTGTACTCGAGCTATTCAATATAATCTGATTGGTATTCAATAGAGTATTAATATACTTTCCGTTTGTGTTGTTTGATTCGTTAAACGTTTATATATTCAATCTTTGGATTCCGCACGTTGATTGGATATTAGGGTTTAGTTAGGTCCGACTACAGGGGTCCTACACATGAATTAATCAAAACAAATCAAAACAAGCTACTAGTTATCAAAAATCAACAAATCAAGAAAGTTTGACCACTAAAGTCAAAATAAAGTGAACACTTGAAATCAAAGTCACAAATTATCAAGTAGTCTACTCAATCAAGCATGAAATCATGTTAAGCAACTATGCAAGAACACTTTTGAACCATAAAACACAAGCTCTCACCATGTAATTCATAGATCAAGAGTTGAAACCCTAACTTTGTAAAAGTTAATAAAATTTAAAGATTTGAGTTAGGAATTACCTTGCAAGTGATGAAATGATGTTATGTATGCAAGAGAGATGATAAAATGAAGAACTTGAAGCTTTGAATCATCAAAAATGGTGAAAAAATGACGGTTTGGTGATGGGGAGGGGGGGAGGGGTTGGCCGACGGTTTGCGGAAGAAGGGGGAGAGAATTTTGACCAAAATTTGACTTTTTGTTTGGTAGTGAGTCCCCTCTTCTTAGTTTAAATACGTTTCGATTTAAAACGCGATAAATACGATACGTACGATTGGTTTTCTAAAGGTTTTAAGATTTTTAATAAAGTAACCAAAAGTAAATACGAAACTTTATAAGAAATTTTCGCGAATTAAAATTGTGATTTCAATTGCGCGCGGAAAGTTCTTTGTGTTTAAACAAAATGAGTTTATTTTAAAACGAAACAATATTTTTGTGTACTTTAAACTTTTAAAACAATTCTTAATCAATTTACCAAAATTTTAAAATTTAAAACTTCATTAAATTTTTCTGAAAAGTTTGAACTTACGCGAATCGCGCGAGTTTAAAGTTTAAAGAATGCTATTTATTTTTTATTTTTTTTTAAAAAATGATAAATTAATTTAAACTAAAACTAACACTAACTAATATTAGTTAACCTAGATAAGCTTGGGGTGCCTCCCAAGAGCGCTTTGTTAAAGACGAAAGCTCGTCCATACCAGACTTATTGTTTTACCGGATAGTGTCCGAGATGACACTTTTGGGTACGGTTGATGCTTCTGATAGAGACAAGGTATAGCGGGAAATAAACGTACCTCGGAGAGCTCGGATGACATAGTAAACTTAATCAACAGGGTTTATGTAATACCATTCAAATTCTATTAAGAATTCTTGCTCTTCCTGACTGAGTTGTAACAATGCATCGACAAAATGATTAAATTCCTGTTTCACCTTTTTCTGGTTTGAAATGCCATCCCTAAATCCTGTATCTAGATAAGAAAGATCATAGAGCAGTTTTGAAAGTAAATCCACAAATTCCGTTTTCTAAGAAGAATCAGGATTTTCGTAAGTAGTGTGAACTGCTTGCGAAAGCTCTTTGATATAAATCTTCTGTTGGTTAGTAAACGGAAATTTGGTTTTTTGGAATAACTGGATCAACTGGATATAGATCTGTTTCCTTTTTGCAAAGAAAGCAGTGTCCATGGCTTCCTCAGTTAAATAAGTAGCAGGATCAACAAAGAATGGAATATCACTAAGAACCAAGACAGACTTGATAGGGCTTCTCTGTATCCAAAATTTAAGCTCGTCAATCAGGGGCGCAACATAATGATTTATCCTAGGTTGTGAAATAGAGGAATAATCGGTGCTAGCAAGTAAATCCATTAAAAGATCTAACTCTGATTTTAACAATAGCTCATTTTTTCTACTGTGGTTAGCACGGAGAAGTCTAATTATCCTATCAATTTCAACAAAGGTCTTTCTCTGCTCATATGTAAATGGAAAATCAGATATCTTAAGGTATTTCAGAAAGTTGGCATAAATATCTATCCTCCTGTTGGGCTTTAGAGAATTTCCTAAGTGAATATCGGTATTTGATTCGAGTAGATGATTCCTAGATTCAGTGTTTAATCGGGTTGGTGTTTTTGTCCTAAGTTCACTCTCAACATGATATTGGAGACGCTCTTCCTCAACTACACTTGAATAAAGAGTAGTGGGGTGGTCTCGCAAAATATCTGGGAGATCATACTCAAAGTATTCGTCTAAACAGTGAAGACATTTATTCAAATCCATCCAAGGCATGGGTGGATAAAAGAACACTTCGATTCCGAATGGTTCATCATCAGGTAAAGTAGCAGGTCTAATATAGTGCGGATACCTAGACAAGATTGACAAAATCTCAGGGTCAAGTGTGGGTTGACCACTTAAAGCGATAGTAACAGAAGCTGGAATCTTCTGCTGAGATTCATCAAAACCTAAGTCTAAGTTCGATATTTTTGGGCTCTCAACTTCATGGTTAACACAAACCTCTTTAACGTCAGAGGAGTTTGACTCATACTCTAGACAGTCAAAGAATTTCGTATCTACCAAAACCGTCATCTCATCCGTCATCATTTGATTGAGAGTGAGAGTGCCCTTGACGTTGGATCTAGATGACAATTGACTACAATCGAAAGGCGGAATCAATCAATTGCAAGTATAGCTAACAAACACAAACCGAACAAATATATTTCAACAATGATAACGTGTATATCAGCTTGTATAACTATTTTGGAACGATTACAAGGTAGCTTAGTCGACAAATGGTGCTAGGGTTTCGTCAACCCTAGCCGGAAACCCGTAGGTTTGAATTTATACTAAAAGTCAGCCGACATGCGTCACTTGTGGAAGTGTCGCATGTGGCCGCCTTCATGCTAAACTTACCTAAGTGACGCTATGCGTCACTAAGGCAAGTGACGCCTAACCTAAAACTTAAGTGTCGCATATAACAAAAACTATATATTTCACTATACAACTAACGACACTTATTACAACTCGATAGACCAACTGACAGACAACCTAATATGCATCAACAAACTCCCCCGTGTCTTCAGCTTGGTCTTCAAAAACTTCAAAATCTTTGAGTCTTTAATTATTTCCAGCCAGCAGGAAATACACCACCAGCGTGTACTCCATTGGCTACGCAGATATCGATAATCTTCTGAAATTTGATAGCTTCAGCTCTATCTCTCTCTTTGAACTGAATCTTGTTCTGATGTAGTCTTTTCATATCCTGTTCTGAAAGATTAATCAAACTCAAAGGGTCAAATACACAAAATCTATTTCTCTTCAGACCCCACGTAGACCTTTTTTTAGGTTGAACAACACCCATGCTGTTTTCTCTTCAATCTCCAAATCTGCATCTAAAGACCCCGAATCCGTAGCTGGTTCTGATTTTGGAATAAAAACAATCACAGCTTCACCAGTAATATCGTCATATTCCCAGTATAACAACCTATTCAAAAAGTCCAAAGGAATGATCTCTAAAGGTATCTTATGTAAGCACTTTGCTGGTGGATAGATCATCCTTACAATTGGTTGTCGTGTAACCGGATCCAACTTCTTCTTAAACTTATATCTCATACCCAATGTCGGGTTAATCAGATTATACTTCTTGCTGTTAATCTCCCGACGAATAACCACTTGAAAGAAATCAGCTCGTGAATCTCGAGCACGGTTGATCAAGGGTATCTGAGATAGTCTCTGAAGCTCACATTTTGGCAAAGTACTTATTTTATAAAACTTTAAGTTGAAGTACTGAATGCCATCACTTCTTTTAATCATAAATACCGAATTATTCTCATCAAACTTCCAGCTTTTTATCAAACCCGTGTAATCAGTTCTGACTTTGTAGAATTTACACGTAACTGGTACCTCAGCTATAGGCTTAAGCACTATGTCAGACTTTATCATTGAAGATTGAGCTGTAGAAGCTGATTGCTCATTGGTTTCTGTCTCAGAATCATGACCTAATCCATCTTCTGAAGAATCCGATTTGATAATAGGAGCATCGTCGTAACATTCATCACTTTGAAGCTGCTCCCCCTCAACCTCAACTTCGTCATCTCCTTCAAAGAAATAATCCTCTGCCACAGGATCATTTATCACATCTTCCTCAGGTATTGATGTATTATCATTCATCATATTTTGCAGATATGTAAGATCTACATACGAATAATCAACAGCGATTGGTCTTGCCTGACCTTGAACCTCAACAAAATAATCCAAAGAAATATTTTCATTAATAGCAGAAGGTTGTACATTTTCTGGTTCCGGGGAAGGAGTTACATTTGTTTCTAACTCTCTCGGACCTATCTCCCCCGAAACATTTGTAACGGATTCCAATTCTAACAACCTAGATGACAGATTCGTCACTTGAAGCTGTAGAGTGTCAACCTCAGCAGCCTTGCATTCCAAATCCTTGATCTGAGAGGCTTGAGCTTCAATGATAGCCTTCTGATCATCAAATCTTTTTACCAAAAGCTCCATCTGAGCCAAAACCATCTGAAGTGACAGCATGTCCGACGGTGGCGGTGGTTGTTGTCGCTGAGATGTTGGTTCCTCAATGACCACTGTCGTCCGCTGGCGTCTACGGAGAGGTAAATCGGCATAAGAGGGTGAAGACCCAGCAGGACGTTTGCCCGGATTCCTCGGGACATGGACCCTGCCAGCAGAGATCCGTCTCAGTATACGCTTAAAGCGTCGAGGATCGGCAAGCTGAATACCATCAAAAGCAGATTGTGGTGGCACGTCACCCTCAGAATCGGGTGGAGTGGGCCCACCATCATCAGAATCGGCCTCAACCCGATCAACACGATCGATATCCTCTAAGTCTTGAGCGATATCGGTATCAACTAAGTCATCCTCGTTGACCGGAGGCACGACATCATCCAAAAAACCATGATCGCGTGGCGCAACATAGTTTTCGTTCACTATGTGCCCAAAGAGTTCGCGATCAGCCAAAACCGGCTCGCCCTTTGGCGCGAACTTGCAGTCGTTGAAGACTCGCAAAAGCATAGGCGTCGGTACCAGAAGAGACCTCTGATCCGGTGCAATCTCGAGGTTGAGATCATTCAGTAACAGCTGCACAAACCTCGGATACTACAGCCATTTATCCTTACCGGCTCGGATATTCTCCACCATGTTGCCGAAAATGTAACCGCTAAAGTTGTACGGTTTGTTGTAAATCAGGGCCAACATGAGAGAAAGCGTGAGGTGGCTAGCAGCATCGTATCCCCCTTTCCTCGGAGATAAGCAGACGATAATAATATGACACAAGTATCTCCATACTCTGCAGAGATACTGCTTCCTGAAGTCTGAAAGCTGATTTGCCGGATAACCCATCCTCTGAAGTCCCCCATAGATAAACGTGGTAGGGAACATAGTGGGCATCGTGGAGTTGTCAGCAAACTGGAGAACCCGTCTAATCGAATTCTCGGTGATCTCGATCTCCTCACCGAACATTGTTGAGACAATTCGGGGAACATCACCCTGAACCCTGATCACTGCATGATCATAGAACTCCTCGATTTGGTTCATGTAAACCGGAGTCGATGCAGTAATCGCATAATGAATCCTTGACCTGCGTAGGAACTCGATCATTGGCCTAAAAGGCGCCGAATTTGCATGCGTAGACTCAAGAAATGCCGTAATGTTGTGTCGGGTGTTGGTACGGTGGTAATAGTTCTGTAGCTCAGCCATCTGTAAGCTAAAATACAAAGAAAGATAACCGAAATTGTTATAGAGTTAGCCCGAACACAGATAGGTTTAAAAATGAATTTTGACTTTAGGCGTCACTTATGGTAAGTGACGCATGGCCACTACCGTCACTAAGGAAGTGTCATAGTATACAATGTTCAAAATTAAAATTAAAGTACAGCGTCACTTATGGTAAGTGACGCTATCAAGCGGCACTGATGTAACTGACGTTTGTATTTAGTGATTAAAAATATACGACACTACCAAACAGTAAGAGCGACCATCGATGCTCTTTGTAGAAACAGGACCAAAAAGATCCATATGCAGTAATTCCAACGGAGCATTAATGGAATTCACACCCTTAGACTTATGGGACTTATTGTGGAGTTTGCCCTTGTGGCAAGAAACACAGTCATCCTTTAAAGCAAAGGACTGTTTTGGAACTCCACAAACTAAATCGTTATTAACTAGAAAATTCATTTTACGGAAATGAATATGTCCCATTCGTCTGTGCCAAAGGAGTGATTCAGTTTCTGAAGCCTTCGAAAGGAGACAAGTGTACTCACTGGATGTCTCCACGGTTCGCATGTTCATCACATAGGTGTCATTTCTTCTAGGTGCACGCATTACCACCCATTCCTCTGGAATGACATACCCCGGCTTCAATATAACACACTCAGTCTTTGTAAATGATGTGGTATAGTCCTTATCACAAACTTGTGAAACACTTAACAGATTATGTTGAAGTTCGGCCACATAATTTACATTCTCAAAGCTAACCCTTCCATTTGTTAGCGTTCCTCTCCCCGAAATCGTTCCTCCCGTATCTCCTGCAAAGGCCACATGTCCTCCTGCGTATGGTTTAATATCAACAAGTAGAGACACATCACCAGTCATGTGTCGCGAGCAGCCGCTATCAAGAAACCATTCGCTATCTTTTACACGTTCAGACTGCTGCAACACAAAAGAATGAGGAGATTAGTGAGAAATGGTGACCCAAGCCTTTACAGACTTAGGTCGACCATAGTCATCAACAATAAGCACATCAGATAAAACTTTATTTTTAAACAAATCAGATTTAGTATCTGATGTGTTATTATTGATGACAATAGAGTCTGCAGTAGACTCTTTTCTTTTCCAAACCTTTGATGGTTCGGAATTTGGCTTAAAGGTAATGTCGGGCTTTGGATTTGACAAAGAATTTTGCCCAACATTACTTACTTTCTCGGCAGGCTTAGGAGAGTTGGAGTGATGCCTAGAAGGTGATTTTGAAAAAGAATTTTTGTAGAATGATGTCCTAGGCATATCTCTCCCATAATGCTGATGAGAAAGTTTGGGACAGTCGCGGATCAAATATCCTTGTTTCTTGCAGTAGAAACAAGAACGAGTCTCTATAAACTGTTGAGGCGAAGGATTTACTGCAGGAAGTGGTGAAGCATTTCTAGAACATGAACATTTCGTACACGTTTTAGAGAATGCTTGTTTTGGTTTAGAAGTTGAGGCAGAAGTTTTATCAACATGAACCTTTTCATTTGTCACCTTTTGTTTTAAAACGTTTGCCGGTGACTGTTGAGTTTGAAGTTTCACATTTAAAACTCTATTTTCCTTTTTATTTTGAACCTTTGATACAGGTTCAACTTTTAAAATTTGTTTTTCAGGTTTAGCCTCAACCTTCTTAAACTCAGGATATTCCTGATCAGTAATATCCTCTATCTCAACAATCTCATCAGTATCAACTGGAGACTTACTTTCAGCTTTAACAAACTGAGGCAATGGATACTCTTGCCTCTTGGTTTTCTCCTTTGTCAGTTTGTTTAGCTTGGCTTCTTTTGCCTTGATACCATACAATTTGGTATAATCAACTAAAATCTCCTCAAGGCCTTCCTTAGCAAGCGGGGGACAATATTCAGCATGAGAAGGTGGTGGTACTTGGTTATAGCCAAGACCTTCCTTCTTTTTGCCGCTTGCCCCTTGCTTACTAACTATCTCATTAAAGACTTGAGTTACGGATGTTGAACCTAAGATTTTGCTTTTATGATTGTCAATTTCAAATCAGATAGTTCTTTAGTCAGCAATTCAATTTCGATAAGATAACTCTTAATTGCATCTTGCTGGCTAAAGACCTTTGCTTTAAAGGTTTCGGTATCTAATTTATGAGCCTCAATATGTTGTTCATAAAGTTTTTCATTATCTAGCAAAAACTTATTAGATTCGGTAAGTTTAACTATCTTGTCCCACATATTTAAATTGTCTTTCTGATAGACCTCAAGGGATTCAGTCAATTTAATACATGAAACACAATTGAAAGGCTCATTAGGTTCATTTGGTACCTCAGGAGTAATGTGAGCCATCAGGCATTGAAACTGTGCAGCCTGAGCACTCCAGTCAGAAGCAATTGGCTCGAAAACGATCAAAGCATTATCTACAGCCAATGATTTAGCTTCTTCTTTCCCATTTGCCTTGGGCGGATCCGGCTTAGTAAGACCCGACGATGGCATCCTGGGTTTCTCACATTCCCTTGCAAAGTGACCAAGGTTCTGACAGTTGTAACATCGAACCTTGCTTTTATCGAACCCAAACCCTGTCTTCCCATTACCTTCCAAGCTCTTCCGTCCCGTCCTCTGCAAGAACTTCTAAACCCTCCTTGAGATCATAGCTATGTTCCGGGTTAAATCCATCTGTTCCAAGTCATCATCATCCAGCTGAGCATAATCTTCTTTGGTCATTTCCAAAGTAGTATTTGGTTGAGTAACCAAATCCTTGTAAGAGCTGAGGAAAGCGGTATAAATCGCAGCTTGCTCTTGGATAGCTGGTGATGCTGAAACCTGCTGTTGTGTTCCTTGATTTGTGCAGGTTGTCCCAGAAACATAGGCAGCATGTGAAGCCCCAGCTGAATAGGATGGAGAATTGGTATCCGATATGAATGCCATTCCTCCATAACTCTTACCAGAGTTTACTTGGCTTCCATAAAGTGAAGGGTTTTGTACAAATCCATTCGACTTGCACTCCTTCTTCTTCAATTCCATAGCGTGGGCTTGAAGAACTCCTATTAGCTGATCCAAAGTCATCCCAGCCAATTCTTGATTTTCCTTCAAGAATTGAACTTTCACATCCCATGCACTTGGTAAAACATTCAACAGCTTCTTATTAATCTCAAGTGCAGTGAGATTATATCCACCTTCAGTTAATTCACTCACTAGTTGTGAGTACCTAGTAAACAATCCAGAAGTTGTCTCATTAGGTAAGGAGTCAAACAGATCGTACTGTTTCTTAATCAATTCCAGCTTAGCCTCCTTATATTTCTCATTTCCCCCACACCTCGTCTCTATTGCCTTCCATAAGTCATAGGTTGTGTCATGAGTTTTAAACAGTCTCATAACATCCTTTGTCAAACACATACAGATAGCTGAATGTGCTTTCCTTTCTATTTGATAATCTTTCTTTTCTTGAGGTGTCATTGCAGTGAAAGATTTTGGTGGAGGAACACCGCAATAGTTTCCTTCTGCCACTGGAGCCTCATATCTTTGTTTTAATGGACCCCACAGTTCTGGACAATGAAAATCCACAAATTGTTCAAATCTATCCCTCCAGTAAGCATAGTCCATATCTGCAGTGAATAGTGGGGGTTTATTGTTTGAACCAATATCATTTCCTTGCTTGATCATCTCCTTAATACCTCTAATATCTTCCTTGTCTGCGGCCATCGAAGATATACCTGAAATTTTACTCAAAAACAAAAGCTCGGAAAAATATTAGTACTGAAGGCGTCACTTAGTAAGTGACGCACTGAAGTGTCGCAACGACTAGCGGCACTTGGTAAGTGACGCTATCGAGTGACGGATGAAGTGACTGATGACACTATAAGTAAGTGTCGCTCAATCAGACAAGTGACGCACTCAAGTGACGTACTTGAGTGACGTACTAAAACAAAAGGGCATCACTAGTAAAAGTGACGCAGTAAATCAAAAGGCGTCACTAACAGAAGTGACGCTTAAAAGTCAAGTGACGTGCAACAGTGACGCACGTAAGTGACGGTAGATTAAAGTGAACGGCACTTAAGTTAAGTGTCGTATAAACTTCAAATGACGCTTCAAGTGACGCGTTCAAGTGACGGTATAACCCTAATTTGGGATTAGGTAGTGCCGCTGTAAGTGACGCATCCAAGTGACGGATCGAGTGTCGCAAAACGGCTGCAAAATCCCAAAACCCTAAAAGGGTCGAACTTTCGTAAACCTAACGAAAATTCCTTGAACCCTAATGGACGAAACCTGTAAATGATGAAGAATATCGACTGTATTTCACCTTAGCACTCCAAAATCCGTATGTAATCTTGATTCTTGATTCAAACAAAACCGAAATGAACCCAAAATACCTTCTAAACGTCAATGTTATCACCTAAAGGCTCTGATACCAGTTGAGAGTGCCCTTGACGTTGGATCTAGATGACAATTGACTACAATCGTAAGGCGGAATCAATCAATTGCAAGTATAGCTAACAAACACAAACCGAACAAATATATTTCAACAATGATAACGTGTATATCAGCTTGTATAACTATTTTGGAACGATTACAAGGTAGCTTAGTCGACAAATGGTGCTAGGGTTTCGTCAACCCTAGCCAGAAACCCGTAGGTTTGTATTTATACTAAAAGTCAGCCGACATGCGTCACTTGTGGAAGTGTCGCATGTGGCCGCCTTCATGCGTCACTTACCTAAGTGACACTATGCGTCACTAAGGCAAGTGACGCCTAACCTAAAACTTAAGTGTCGCATATAACAAAAACTACATATTTCACTATACAACTAACGACACTTATTACAACTCGATAGACCAACTGACAGACAACCTAATATGCATCAACAGAGAGGAGAGATGGGGTTTGAAGGAGAATTAGGGTTTTCCATTTTCTATTTTCTAGGGTTTTAAGAACTAAGTTATCTAATCTAATAAGCAGTTAACTTCCTAAGTAATGATAATCTTAAGGAAGGATCTCCTAAAGCTAATTATCTAAGGCAGAATTCAATTCGTGACGAAACCGATCCCCGGCAGCAGCGCCAAAAACTTGACGCACCACCAAATGTCACGCGTCATCAACGTGACCGTACGGTAGCACGTCGGTGGAAGTTTTAAAATTTATATTTTGCTAGGCTCAAACTATGCTAGCTACCTACCTTGTGGGTAAGGTGGCAAGTATAACTCGAGTGTCGTCCAAAATCGGAACGAATTGAATTGAATTGGAACCTACCAAAGATAACTTGAAAATAGGATGGGTTTAGAAACAAGGTAGGTATGGGTTTGGTTTTATCTAATCTAATCTAAAGACAGTACTTAAAATGCAGGAAAGTAAATGAGAATATAAGCAGCAGGTAGAGAGTGATTGCTGAAACTTCGACGATTAGGGTTTCGGGATGATATTATATTTATGATAGGTGATTACTCTAGCTAAGAATCTTCTAAACGGTCGGTGTAAACACTAGGACCCTACGTCAAAGTGTAACCCTAAAGCATATGTCACTGAATCCTAGGCTATCCTGATTCTGATCAGATGGGACTGTCTTCAGACCCACCTCACCGTCTTTTTCGGAGACCAAGTGATAAGCATCAAATAGATAGTATATTTTATAGTAATTTATCCCTATATTAATATACATTTTAGTGCATTTATATGATTTTAGATACTTATTTTGTTAATATTTGCATAGATGTATTTTAAAGTGGAGGTTGAAGAAAAGGAACGAAAACAAGGCAAAGGTTGAAGAAAAAGAACATTAAATGAAGACTCGAAGAAAATGTAGCTTAAACCTTGAAGAAATGAAGAAGATGGCTCAAAAGTGGAGTGATAACATCAATTAAGTGTTTTAAATGAAGCTTGGATGAAAGAAGCGGAAGTTCGATCAAAAGCTGAAGAAAAGTGTAAATGCTGAATTTTCTGCGCGCTGTTAGTATTTTGACCATAACTCTCTCATACAGAGTCCAAATGAGTTGATTCAACTTGGAGAATTTAGATAACACATAGGGCTACAATATATCAAAAATTCAGATTATTTGAATAAAAACTCAATCGCCGGTTGAGCCTTTCAACCGGCGGTTGGAACTGAAAATTCTAGAATCTGGTGGAAACGAAGAGTTTGACTTGGAGATAAAGTACCCAACCGCCGGTTGGACCTTCCAACCGCCGGTTGGGACCGACTTTCAGCTATTATAAATAGAAAACACCTTCCAACTTCAAAATAGAACTCAATAACCTTAATAATTCGTATATTACGAATTATTAACCCCAAATTCGACTAGAAACACTTTCTAGGGGTTTTAGGAGCAATTTAGAGTCGCAGGTTCGCAAGGGTTTGTCTATGATCAAGCGTACGGAGCGTGGTTCACGGTTTTGGTTTGCGTATCTTATTCTTTATTTAATTTTGAATGTGTTTTATTATTGAATATTGATTATGATTATGTTTAACTTAATTATGAACTAATATTTATTGTATTTGCTTAGATTTATATTATTGTTGGAACTATATTATTGAATATTATTATGCAAGAATTATGTGTTATATTATGTTAATGATCATAATTAACTGATTTATAGATAAACTTTATTAATCTTTTGGGTTTTTAAATTAATTGATTATGTTTCATTAGATGTTAAGTAGCATTATAATTCAACCGACCCTAGAATTGCATCAATAATATGTTGATAGATCTTAATAAATAGTGATACTTTACATAACCTTTGACTGTATTGCTATATGAAAATTATCTTAACCTTTGTGGTTTTCTACATTAGTAAATCACAATAATAATAACCAACAATAAATAATCTAAGTAAATACATATTTATCTCTAATTGTTTACTATTCTTAGTTAATTGTTTTCAATTGAATTGGTTATAATTTAGTATTCTTAAATACGTTCATACGGAACTAAAACGTATTCCCCTTATCTGTATATTGTATATTTTAATTGAATTATAAATTCTATTTTATTTATAACCACCATTCCCAGTGTTCGACTCGGACTTACTTTAAAAGTTATATTATACGAACGGGTTATTCTTGCATGGCTTGTGTGATAGTTAATTTAGTATTTCCAATTATTTAAAACTTGTTATTTTGTACTCTATTCACACGACATCAAGTTTTTGGCGCCGCTGCCGGGGAGTGGTTGCGTTTATTTAATTTGGAATTTATAGTTTTTCTTTCTTTTATTTTTATCCTGTAAAAATTTCTGTACATTGCAAAACCAATAGAAATATCGGCTCACCCATTGAGAATACTGACAAAAACAAAGGTATAAGGAGAGTAAAGCCCTACCTCATTGATTTATCATATAAGAGGTAAGGTGCTTCTCGAAAGAGATAGGATTTTAATACGCTTCACGCTGACCTATTTCTCCGCTTTTGTGTACAATTAATGGAGCTACCAAGATCTGTTGACTAGCTTTGTAAAAGAATTTTTGTTGGAATATTTTTTTTAGTTAGATTTTATTTTATTTTATTTTATTTTCTACTCTTTTTATTTTTCTTTTATTTTGACAGGTATGTACCACCGTAGGAATAATATTCCTGTGATTTATCAAAATGCGAGAAACTATCATATGAATGAAGATATGATGACTATTGATGAAGAGGAGGATATGCATCGAGCTTTTGATAGGATAGAGGCATTACTTTCGAAAGCTATTCAAGATATTGAAATTTCAATGAAGCGTAATGAAGAATTTTGGAATAAAGATCCAATTGTGAAGGATATGGAAAGCGACAAGGTGGAAAATTTTGACAAATCCGGAGATGAAGGATGTGAACCTAATGTAAATTTGGAAGAGATAATGAGTCGGATGTCGACTACAAATATGCGAATGGAAAAAAAATGAAGCAATTCTAGAAAGTCAAAGTGATTCCATTCAACGAATTGTGAAATTGTTAAAAGAAATAGAAAGCACACTTGAAGAGAATCTTAGCAAAATCGAGATTGAAGGACACGAGACAAATGAAAAACCAAATTTCAACAATTATACGCCTTCACCTTCTTACCTACAAGCCTTAACGAAAGAAATTATTAAAAAATACACACATCCGCCTCCTTATCCAGCTGCTTTGAATAGAGATTATAATGAAGTACAAGGATCAATTTTTCCAAAACTTAAGAAAGGTAAAGCTAAAAGTTTATCTCGACCAGTGATTATGAACGCTACGCAATCTATGGAGACCTCAAGTGAAAAAGTGGAAGATACCGAAACTATTGGCAACAGTCAAGGAGATTTCATTCAACAACTTGAGGGGATGGACAATCAAATCGATAAGTACTCTCAATCCTCTGAATCCTTATTTTCTAATGAAATTTTTAGTGAAATTAAACAGGAAAAAGATATGGAGGTAGATTGGTTGCCTTTTCCAAGATTTGACCATTATGATTCTGATGAGGAATCATTTTCGTTACTTAATTGTAATGAAGAGGATAACCTTGATTTAGAAAACCAAGATGGGGTTATGACAGAAGAAGAATTAATAGTCGCTATGGATCCAGCTATTGATGAAACTTCATCATTACATCCAGAGGTTGAACAATTAGAGGAAAATGATCAAGCAATGGTAAGGACTGGAGAAGAAACAGAAAACAAAACTTGCGGTAATCAGATAGCAGCCGAACCAGTTGAAATTCAAACGGTGGTTGAGTTATGCGACCAACGGTTGAAGTATCTATAAGCACAAGTACATTGTTTTACCAATATGAAGATCCTTTTTGGGAATTCGATCGGAAAGCAAGTTTCTCACAATTTTTGTAAAATCATGGAGCATCTCTGAAAGGATATTTACCTGCCATAAACGATAAGTATCTCGGTACTTTACTTTTATTAAACTTACATTTATTAAATATTTATAGATATTACCATCCATGCTTACTTTTAAGTGTAGGGAAAGTCACTAGATTTTTAGGTAAATAAGTTTGGAGTCAAGCTAGTGACTCCAACAAAAACAAGCGCTTCTCGGGAGGCAACCCGTGCTTGTACAATTTGTATAATTCGTAGGTAGATTTAGATTTAGATTTAGTTTTAGTTTAGTAGATTTTACTTTATTTTGAGTTTTTACTTTTAGTTTATTATTAAGGATAGATATAAGAAACCATAATCACTATAAAATGTTGCTACGTAAATTAAATTAAATAGGGCTAATTAAATAAAATATGATAACGGTCGTTATTTTCAAAATCGCTGCTAGCAACCAATCGGCGGCTGACATAGTTAATCGACGGTTGGACACTTTTTCGATTAAACACTAAAAGCAGCAGTTATAATTACCACACTTTTTTCACAAAAACCAAAGAACACTATTCAATTATTCTTAAAGTAAATTGTTGTAATATTTGTTAAGGTTTTATATTTTGGGAATATCTAATTACGAAATTGTCATATTTAGTTTCTGAGAAATTTGTTATTTAGGGTTCACTCTAGTAAAATAATTTCTTTGTAAAATTGATTCTAATATTTTCAATTCTTGTTTAGAGATTCAGATTAGGTGATAAGTGTAAAACTTTGGGGTTTAACTTAAAACTTATTAACGTTAATATGAATGGTTTATAATATATTTTAGTTTTCATAATAAGTTAAGATCTTCAATTTAATGAACTCCAGTAGAAAGTTGCTATGAGTGTAATGATTTAGTAAGTTTAAGTTCATATTTTAAATTGAGAAATTAGAGCTACATTGCATGTACTTTTATCTAAGACTCCTGCCAATAATTGAATTAGGAAATCGATGGTTGTAGGTACCCAACTAGAGGTTGAATACTTTTTGGCTTTATTTGGAGGAAATCTGAATAGCAGTAATTTCATAAGTTTTTATCACACAATAAGCCCATAGAAAAAAAAAAAATTCGTAGCATGTGTTTATATGTTTCTGGAGTATCTTTAATTTGTATTTTTCATTTTAATTTTAGTTTTTATTTTTATATTTGGTACGTTTAATTTGTTTGCCTGTTTATTTTTAGAATATTTTTGCCACTTTTCGAAGCTGGCGTATGATATAGTACAGCTGAATAATGCATTGAAATTTTTGGAAATTTAATAAGTTTATCTTATTAATTATGAACTTTGTGGGTGTGTTCCCTGGAAACCCTCACGAGACTATAACTCGTCCACTTGGGATACCGAGGGGTTTCAAGGCTTATTGCATATGCTAAATGCAATCGTGATTAACTACGAAAGTGTGGATGTTGTATATTTTTGAATAAAGATCGCGGAAACTAATACGTTGAACTACAAATAGAAAAGATGAACCATTAAGCCGATTCAGATAACGATAATTGCTTCTAAGTCAGGGGAGTTTTTCTGTTCTACTTTTTCTTTTCCTTACTCACTTTTGTTTATCAATTTTTATACAATGAGGGCATTGTATAATTTAAGTGTGGGGATAGGGTTCGTAAGAAAAAGAATTTCTTTAATCAGTTAAGTTTCTATTGTTCTTAAATTTTATTAAAAATTTAAAAATTTTAATCAGTTAAGTTTCTATTGTTCTTAAATTTTATTAAAAATTTAAAATTTTAAGTGAATAACTAAGTATTTATTAGTTAGAATACTTTTGATTAAAAGTTTTGTTTTGTATTTAAAAGTTTAGACTTTAATGTGGATTAACTGTTTTGTATATATAATGTAAGCTACTTAATAATAAGTGATATATAGTTACATGATATGATGTACTAATAGGCAATCTATATGAAGATTTCTGGATTTTAAGAAATTAATAAAAATAATTGTATATTATTTTATGGTACATAATATGATGTATGACATAAAAGTCTTAATTCTTAGATTTATCATGCGATAATTTTATATATCTTTATACTTATGTGAAGACATTTGGGAGTTTACTAATTGTTTCCGTAAGTACAGACCTGATCTCTAATTAGTATTCTTAAAATAAAGCAAAAGGAAGAACAAATTCTTTCAAAATATAAATAAATAAAAATCAAACTAAGTCGCTTTGTGGTACGGCTGTACAGACCTGTCACCGCTGGTTTGATTTAAATTAAACTGCTTTACCTGAATCAAGTTATGTCGCTCTGTTGTATGAAAATGCAGACCTGTCACCAATGTCTTGATTCTTAAAAATGGATTTCATATATTTATTTTGAATATAAAAGTAAATTGCATGATTAAATTTAAGAGTATATCATATGTGGAAATCATAAGTAATATACATATGAATAATAAAGATGTATTCAGGAATATAAATATAGATTGTTTAAAGTGGACAAATATATTAGTAATCGTTCATGAACTATATATTGCGTGAATAATAATAATTTTTATTTGTACATTATAGTTATCCATGTTAATTAAATTGTTTAAAGTTTTAAAGTATGAAAAAGATTTTTAAGTTAATTATTTTGATTATTAAATATTAGTTTGATGCTTATTTTAAATTTTATTCAGTATTCTACTTGAGGACAAGCAAAACTTAAGTGTGGGGATATTTGATAAGCATCAAATAGATAATATATTTTATAGTAATTTATCCCTATATTTATATACATTTTAGTGCATTTATATGATTTTAGATACTTATTTTGTTAATATTTGCATAGATGTATTTTAAAGTGGAGGTTGAAGAAAAGGAACGAAAACAAGGCAAAGGTTGAAGAAAAAGAACATTAAATGAAGACTCGAAGAAAATGTAGCTTAAACCTTGAAGAAATGAAGAAGATGGCTCAAAAGTGGAGTGATAACATCAATTAAGTGTTTTAAATGAAGCTTGGATGAAAGAAGCGGAAGTGCGATCAAAAGCTGAAGAAAAGTGTAAATGCTGAATTTTCTGCGCGCTGTTAGTATTTTGACCATAACTCTCTCATACGGAGTCCAAATGAGTTGATTCAACTTGAAAAATTTAGATAACACATAGGGCTACAATATATCAAAAATTCAGATTATTTGAATAAAAACTCAACCGCCGGTTGAGCCTTTCAACCGGCGGTTGGAACTGAAAATTCTAGAATCTGGTGGAAACGAAGAGTTTGACTTGGAGATAAAGTACCCAACCGCCGGTTGGACCTTCCAACCGCCGGTTGGGACCGACTTTCAGCTATTATAAATAGAAAACACCTTCCAGCTTCAAAATAGAACTCAATAACCTTAATAATTCGTATATTACGAATTATTAACCCCAAATTCGACTAGAAACACTTTCTAGGGGTTTTAGGAGCAATTTAGAGTCGCAGGTTCACAAGGGTTTGTCTATGATCAAGCGTACGGAGCGTGGTTCACGGTTTTGGTTTGCGTATCTTATTCTTTATTTAATTTTGAATGTGTTTTATTATTGAATATTGATTATGATTATGTTTAACTTAATTATGAACTAATATTTATTGTATTTGCTTAGATTTATATTATTGTTGGAACTATATTATTGAATATTATTATGCAAGAATTATGTGTTATATTATGTTAATGATCATAATTAACTGATTTATAGATAAACTTTATTAATCTTTTGGGTTTTTAAATTAATTGATTATGTTTCATTAGATGTTAAGTAGCATTATAATTCAACCGACCCTGGAATTGCATCAATAATATGTTGATAGATCTTAATAAATAGTGATACTTTACATAACCTTTGACTGTATTGCTATATGAAAATTATCATAACCTTTGTGGTTTTCTACATTAGTAAATCACAATAATAATAACCAACAATAAATAATCTAAGTAAATACATATTTATCTCTAATTGTTTACTATTCTTAGTTAATTGTTTTCAATTGAATTGGTTATAATTTAGTATTCTTAAATACGTTCATACGGAACTAAAATGTATTCCCCTTATCTGTATATTGTATATTTTAATTGAATTATAAATTCTATTTTATTTATAACCACCATTCCCAGTGTTCGACTCGGACTTACTTTAAAAGTTATATTATACGAACGGGTTATTCTTTCCTGGCTTATGTGATAGTTAATTTAGTATTTCCAATTATTTAAAACTTGTTATTTTGTACTCTATTCACACGACATCACCAAGCGACTCTCTAAATGGAGTTAAGGAATAAGGCGACAGTCCACAACACTGACTTTTCTTAACACCTATGTCTATCCAATTTTAATAGAGTAATACTGGTTGTATGCTGAATAAGTTAAACTATCGGTTAAGTAGAGATTAGGGGTTTTTAGCATCTGGGAACACAGCCGGAATCCTTGCTTTCATTTCCTAACTCATATTTTATATGTTTTAGTTCTAATACTTCCGACATGGATTAGAACCTCCTTTGCCATCGGTCGTTCATCCCTAGGCATGCGTACAGTGTATAGTGTCCTTATTTTCCATAGTACTCTAACCCTAGGTATATCTACAGTGTTTTAAAGATCTAATGTATCTTTACACAACTTTATAACCAGAGGTAGTTTAACGGTGTACTATAGCATTTTCACGGTTTAACAGGACCTAGACCCGTGTCTGGAAGGGTTGCTTCAAGGTAATCCACGGTGAGATATACCATCGGCATTTCCTTGGCTTCCACGTATTTGTACTCTACCAGTGGTATTTCCAACGCTATACCAAGTATTCAGCCATGTTACGGCGATCCCACAGTTTCATACAAACAGGAGATAACTGTGTATTCGTAGTTAGGGTTGATCAGATCCTATCCTAAGGCAACAGTCACGTGAGAGACCAGAAAGGGTGATTAATTAAGTCTACATCCAGGATAAGTCTAAACATGTATGCAGCATAACAACTACCAATCATATATAAGATATATTAATTAAACATCATCCCTAATCCTAACATCTACATTTCAACAATCACATATTAATATAGCTAATCAGCATGGCAATAATCATAAATCGTACTAAAATAATATGCAAAGTAAACATTATAACAGTAAGAGAGTAAGATAATATCACCGGATTAGAAGAGTAATACTGAGGATTACAACAGTCTGACTTGAATAACCTTGCTACAACTTGATTACCCATCTACAACTTTCCTCTAGCTCTAACCGCTAACTTATATCTCTCTATTTTCTCTAGAGAGAGAAACTAGAGAGAAGAACTAACTATATTAACTACAAGAACAATTCTCATCTAACTCCTAAGAGTAGTGCTAGAGAGAGAAAGTAGAGAGGGAGAGAAGATTTGTGAATGAGAGGTGTCTGGAATGGTGGAATGAAGCTTGGTATTTATAGGAGAAGGGTGAAAACCTTGGTACAAGTCTTGAAGCATCAAATGCAAGCATCAAAGCAGCATACGGGGCAAGCGGACAAATGGGGGAGGGGTCAAACGACATCCATCAAGGAAAACACCCCCGTATACGGCACCCTAAGGGCTGTATACGGAACCTAGGTTACCGTATACGGTACCTAGGTGCCCAGGGGGGGTTGGTGCTTGGTTTGGCCTCCGCTAACTTCTCGGTTGCTTGGTTCGTCCGTATCTTTTTCGTTTGGAGTCCGTTTTACTTGATTCTTGCACCTTGGCTTCGTTTCTCCATTAGGCTTCTAATGACACTAAGTTTGCCAAATTTGGAAGTGTTTGACTTTTGCGTGTTTCGGATGATGATCGGCGGGCTTCCAGACTGCACATCTTCTTCGTTCTTTACCCGTTTCTCTTGATTCTTTCACCTCCAATCTTGGATTTTCCTATTGAATCATAAAATATGCATTAAGATCTACCTTGATAGGATAATCAAGAATGGAATATTTAAGGTGATTGTTTTTACCTCGGTTTGCGTGTAAATTGGATGTTTTAGCTGATTTTTGTAGCAACGCTCGTATTTAGACTACTTTGGTGATTTTTGATGATAAATGATTGTTTTGAAATGTTTTCACCAGAGAATAGTCCAGAAAGTGCGGAAATAAGTACTTAAAAACATGACTTTTTGGGTCACATCAAGCCCCAGCTAAATTCATAAAAGTTCCTAAACCCTCTTAGTTTCAATTTGTGACACCCGACAAATTAGGGCTAGTTATTAGTTCCTAATCATCTGCTAATACATGTAATTAGTGCTAGATTAGGCTAATTGTATGTATCAATATATATATATATATATATATATTGGAATATATATACACGTACGCGATTATGTTCAATCGTGCACTTTCATATCGGGCGGATCCCGATACATTATTACGGACGTTGGTGAACTCAATTTATTAAATAATATGAAATTATTTGATAAACATACTTATTTCCAAATATTATTGCGATAATATTTCATAAGCATTTCGTATCACATATAATGCTCAGAAACAACCAAAAACGCATAAAATGCGCCCGACAAATGAAATAAAACCCAAATTATATTTTTATAATTCATTCTTAATTATTTTGATAAAATACTTCGAGTAAAAATATTTCGTCTTCACGCGTACGAATTAATCGTTTAAAAACGTTACGTGAGTCATATAAACGTACAAATACGCAACGAACGTGCAGACCGAGACCCGACAACATTTTAACAACTTAAAATAAAGTATTTAGGATAATACTCTCAATAAAAATATCGAGATTTAAATCATTATTCAAACACGCGTATCAAAACGTATAACGATAATTAAACGTTCAATTCAAACGATCGGGTAAACGACCGCGGGACTTAATGTAACTTTGAGAAATTTAAAAGTTGACCAAAACACCCTGTGGGACCCATGAAAATCTGCTGATTTTCTCACTCAAACCACCCCATGCCCCCATGCCCTCCTTTCCCCTTGCTTGTGAAAATCACCATACACCTCCGTACTTCTCTTTTTCAACTTACACTCTACCACTCCTCTCATTTCCACTCAATCCTTTCCCTCCTACTCCCTCATCCATGAAATCCAGCAACCACCACCATAATCCACCATCATCCACCACTTTTTGGAGGAAGAAAAGCTAAGGAAGCGAAGCAAGGAGCATAACCGAGCATACTCTCTCGTTTTAATCTCTAGATCATCATTTTCTTAAGTAAGAACATACTTCTCCCTATATATTTTCGTGCTTCACATTTATGTACATGTTATGTTGATGATCTAGCAAGTATATGTCCAAATATCATCTTAAAAATCATCTTGATACACATATATACAAGTATCATAATCTGTCCAGAAAAATCACCTCACCAAAACATCCATAACTTGGGTTCTAGGTCGAGTTAGAACATGAATCTTATACCGAAATTTCCATGAGGATGTCCTATACAAAAAGTTCTTCTTTAGCCTTTTCCAGAAATACACGTATTTTTGTGTAGAGCTCAATCTTTGGACTGTAGCTGTTCTTGGACCAAAACCGACACCCTTCATGTTTATTTTTATTAAAAATAATAAATGAATATATAAAAACACCATAATGTGCAGTTTTACACTAGACATATAGGAGAACATGTATAATTTTTATTTAGGGTTAATTCGGTTTATAAGTTGATCTAAACGAGAGACTTGTCGAGTAAATATCTAGAAAACCAAAGTGTAAGGACTGTTCTTGCCATTTCACAAAAATCCGACAATCCCTATTGACGGATTAATTAGTCTGTCAATCCTCATTATTATCACATGAAATCTTAAATCCGTGAATACCATTATCTCATAAACAAAAATCCGTGAATAATCATTCACGCATAAACTAAATCCGTGAATAATCATTCACGCATAAACTAAATCCGTGAATAATCATTCACGCATAAACTAAATCCGTGAATATCATTAACACATAACAGTGTCCGTGAATTACTAATCTCGCATGAACAGTGCCCGTGAATTCCCATTCTCGCATGAACAGTGTCCGAGAATCCTATTGACGCAGTACCCTATTGTCGGATTAGTTGTGGCCTTTGACTTTCTTTGACTCACGGACCGAATGTATTGTCGGATCATCTGGACTCTCGGGCTCACTTTTGGAAAAAAAAAAATTCATTTTTATAATTCTAAGTTTCGAGACTCTACACTTTCGGACCATCAAATTTGTCACACATATATATATGTATATACATATACCTTAGTGAATCCTAAAGCTCAAACGCCGAGAACAATAATATTACAAGAGCATTATGAACCAACTTGACATAAGACAACTAAAATGATATTTGCGAAACATTATTATAAACCATCACCAACGGGCCGTACATGTTTCACTAAACTCAAACTAATCAATCAAACAACCAAATTATTTGGACATTACTAGTTGGATGAACAACTAGCATGGATGGTCTTTTGAGGCGTCTACGTATACTTATAACCTTGCGCGTTTTGAACGCCCGGCAGGTTACAGTCTTCAGACAACATCACCTTGTGCAACATTATACTTGCTTGTTAGCAACACACCAGACTCAGGTGAGTCTCATAGCCCCTCATTTTACTGTTTTCAACCCAGGGGTGGGAATACATACTCATTTTGTTTTACACGTGGACGTGAGTACTAAACCTCGATATATACTGCATGAGTTGTTTTGCTAATCATTTAAAGCCCTCCACTACATAGTTTGTTTATATGGATTTAGCACGATTGTTAGTGTATGGTACCATATGGGATTGACAATCCCCGTCCGGGTTAGCACGCACTAACTGGTCAAACGGACGCATTTGCATTTGTTCATACGAGTGTAGATTAGGCACTCGCAGGGAGGCACCCTCGTTCAGGCACTTGGTTGTGATCCTGACACCTCAGTTAAGCTCAAACTATGGGCTCATGGCAGTGATATACATCTATTTTATTTGCTTGATTGCAAATCATTATATTAAATCTCATGGTTCACACATCATGTTTATCTATACAAACCTGTGAGCTCACCAGCTTTTAGCTGACATTTTAGTATGTATTCTCAGGTACTCAGCAGTAGTAGATCTGCTCAGGATTATTAGCTCGAGTCGCATACAGACACCAGGAGATTCCCCTGCATTTCTACATTTTGTAAAGTGGATATGCCTTATAATCTCTAAACATTAATTACGAGCTTTTGTAAACATTATTACATTATAAACTTTTATAATATCAATGTAAGCAGTAAACGACGCATATAGAGTCGTTCACTTTATCTTATGTGCTTGTGATATTTGATTAGTCGCGCCCCGACCCGATTCGCTTCCGCACGGTAAATTTGGGGGTGCGACACAATTCGTCGCGTTTTGAAGAACGACTCTAGGTCATACTTATCCTTTGCTAGCCCATAGATTAGCAATAGTAGTAACCCTAGGTCCTAGCCTTACAAATTAAAAACCCACTGCTGTGCTGCATCTCTATTAGAAATTCCAACGACCGGTGTGCAGTGCAACAAGTTTTTGGCACCGCTGCCGGGGAGCATCGGCGACTGATTTTAGGAGCGTAGCAACTTTAGTATTTAGCGATCCTTTTGATAGATTAACGTCAATCAAAAGTTACATTTTGGCCTTAGATTAGTTTTACCTACTTTTTAACCAAACATGTCAACACCTTATCCTGATTGGACCCAACTTTTGGATGATTCTTCTCCCACAAGCCACTTATTTTCCTCAAAATCACTTTTGCCACTTTTTATGCTTGAACAAGACCTTATAAACAAAAGAGTAGCCGGATTTCAAGACAACATTGACGCCATGATAAAAATTTCAGAAAAATTAATCTCTAACATGGAATCCATTTTGAAAAACCTAAGTTTTATTGAGGAAAGTACGTCGAAAACCACTAATCCACCAAGTGACGATGTGTTAATCGTGACAAGAGGAGGAAAAGTAACCAAATTGATCCACCACCACCCGATAACACCCCCGAAAACACTTCTTTGCCAAAACCTATATCTAGTGAACATGAGTCAATTGACATCCCTGACCCATCACCAGCCCAAACTCAGGATAATGAACCTCGTACAAGAATACCTTATCCTGGAAGACTTAAAAAGGAAAAGCAAGAAGCCAAACTCGGAAAATATCTGGAAATGTTTAAAAGCCTGCACTTAAATGTTAAATTATTAAATGATTTAGTAGAAATGCCTTCATGTGCCAAATTCTTTAAAGAACTCCTTTCAAACAACGAAAAGCTTAGGCAAATAGTTAGTTTACCCTTGGAAGCTGAATGTTCTTTAATTGTGCAACATGGCCTTCCACCTAAACTAGGCGATACTGGATGCTTTACCATACCTTGTTTTCTCCAAGATATTCAAATCAGTAATGCCTTAGCCGACCTAGGTGCTAGTGTTAATCTTATGCCTTATTCCCTCTATAAGAAATTAGGATTAGATAACCTGTTACCTACTCGTATGACCATTCAATTAGCAGACAGATCAGTTAAACTCCCTCGAGGGATTGCTGAAGATGTCATGGTAAAAGTCGATAAGTTCATCTTTCCGGTAGACTTCATTGTCATGGATATAGAGGAAGACACCCATGTCCCACTCATCCTTGGCAGACCTTTCTTAAACACTGCCAAGGCTGTGATCAACGTAAATGAAAAATCCTTAAAACTGAGAGTTGGGAAGGAGGAGGTCAACTTTAATGTCAATCGATTAATGAAGCAACCTCTGGAAGAGGACCTTGGTTTGTGTGATATCATGCAGGACATTTTTGATGAACATCTACACGAAGTATTGGCAATATCCAGTCGGGATTCGATGCCCAACACGGTAGTCACCGTTCGGAGGTTATACAATGAGGACCCTAGGCTGCACTCCGCAATCACTTCACCAACAACATCCGAAGAGCTACTATCTCCCCTGCTTGAAAATAAATCCTCTTGCACTAATGGCAAAACAATCGTTATTCCATTAGGATGCGGTACACCGATACCTTGGCTAAAAAGAGAGGGGGGTAAAAACCCATTCCCTTCAATTAAAGAGATCCTAGATTTATTCAAATGAATGAGTATGGAACCACCCCCAATTGAACCACAACTAACTAACCAAACCATACCACTACCACTACCCGAAATCACCATAAACCAATCTTCAACCGCTCAATTTCAAGAATTCCAGTTCACCAACGACAGAGGGATTCTTCTCACCCGAAATGATGAAATATCCTCATCTGCAGTCAACAAATACAAGCTAAAGACGAACGAATTTTCAAACCAAACCGAATAGGTCGAAATAGCATCAATCTCCACATCTGAACCCGAGATAGACGAAGAACCATTCCAAGAAGAGTACAAGAAACTAAATAGAGACGAGATAGCTAGAATGAAGCCGTCTGTTGAAGAACCACCAACCCTAGAATTAAAACAATTACCACCTCACCTTGAATACGCTTACCTCCAAGGAACTTCACAACTCCCAGTAATAATCTCAAAGGAGTTAGAACCCGAAGAGAAAGCTCAACTAATTGATGTTCTGAGATCGCACAAGAAAGCAATCGCGTGGAAAATTTATGATATACAAGGAATCAGTCCAAACTACTACACCCACAAGATCCTCATGGAGAACGATTTCAAACCATCCGTGCAAAGCAAGAGAAGAGTGAATCCTAAGATTCAAGACGTGGTCAAACAAGAAGTTATCAAACTCTTGGATGCTGGATTGATCTATCCAATTTCCAATTCACCTTGGGTTATCCCCGTCGTATGGAACATTCACCTACAGATGAATGCCATTTGGATTATGCAACGCACCTGCGACATTTCAGAGATGCATGGTTGCAATCTTCCACGACATGATCGAACGATGCATGGAAGTCTTTATGGAGGACTTCTTCTTCTTTGGAGACTCCTTCTCATCATGCTTATCAAACCTCGACATAATGCTATCCAAATGTGAAGAATTGAATCTCGTCTTGAATTGGGAAAAATGTCATTTTATGGTGAAAGAAGGAATAGTTTTAGGACATAGGATATCAAAGTCAGGAATTGAAGTAGACAAAGCCAAAGTCGAAACTATCACTAAACTTCCACCACCAACCAACATCAATGCCATTCAGAGTTTTTTAGGACACGCTGGATTCTACCGCTGTTTTATCAAGGACTTCTCAAAGATCTCTCGACCTATCACCCACCTTTTAGGAAAGGACATCAAGTTTGTGTTTGACGAAAATTGTATGAAGGCCTTCGACTACCTAAAGAAAGAGCTAACCAATGCCCCAATCATGGTTGCTCTAGATTGGAGTCTACCATTTGAAATCATGTGTGACGATAGCGACTTCGCAGTAGGGGCAGTTCTCGGACAAAGGAAGGATAATCACTTCCGACCAATCTACTATGCTAGCAAAACGCTAACAGATGCTCAAGAAAACTACACAACAACTAAAAAAGAGCTGCTAGCCGTAGTGTTTGCCTTTGATAAATTCCGATCCTCTTTAATATTGTCCAAAACAATAGTTTACACGGATCACTCCACTCTAAAATACCTCTTCAAAAAGAAAGACGCAAAGCCTAAATTGCTACGATGGATTCTACTCCTACAAGAATTCGACATCGAGATAAAAGATAAGAAGGGAGCAGAAAATATCGTCGCAGATCATTTAAGTCGACTCGAAAATCCATCAATGGAACAACTTGCAGAAAGAGATATTAGAGATCAATTTCCAGAAGAACAATTAATGAGTTTAGGAAAATCAATGCAAGGCTCGCAATTCACTGATGATCCTTGGTTTGCATATATTGCAAATTTTATAGTTGGAGGGATCATAAGGAAAGGAATGCCATCATCACGAAAACGGAAATTCTTCTGTGACACCAAACATTACTTTTGGGATGATCCATACTTGTTCAAGGTCTGTCCCGATCAAATTATAAGAAGATGTGTCAATGGGAAAGAAGCCGAACACATACTCCACCAAAGCCACCACGGACTAACCGGAGGACACCATGCAGCTAATTTAACAGCAAAGAAAGTTTATGATGCAGGATTCTACTGGCCCACTATCTTCAGAGACGCACAAGACTTGGTAAAACGTTGCGATATTTGCCAAAGGTTCGGAAATATCACAACAGGTAACGAAATGCTGTTGACGAATATCCAAGCATGTGAAATATTTGACATATGGGGACTAGACTTCATGGGACAATTTCCAAAATCTTACGGGAAAGAATACATCCTAGTGGTAGTCGACTACGTGTCCAGATGGGCCGAAGCTCAAGCCTTTCCAACAAATGACTCCAGGGTCGTAACCAAGTTCTTAAAACAGCTATATGTCGGTTTGGAACCCCTCAGGCAATCATCAACGATCGTGGCACACACTTTTGCAATACGCAGTTTATGAAACTATTGCAACAATACGATGTTACCCACAAGACGTCTACGACCTACCACCCACAGACTAATGGGCAAGAAGAAATTACAAACCGAGCGCTAAAAAGGTTCTTGGAACGAACAGTTCGTCAACACAGGGAAAGATGGGCAGATAAGCTAGACGATGTTTTATGGGCATTCCGGACGGCCTACAAGACACCGTTAGGAACAACCCCTTATAGGGTTGTGTATGGAAAGGCATGTCACCTTCCAATCGAACTAGAATACAAAGCTTACTGGGCATTGAGAAATTGTAGCTTGGATCCTACGATAACGGGAACACACCGGAAAATGCAACTGAATGAGCTGGTAGAGTTAAGAGATCAAGCTTACGAAAGATCCTATAAATTCAAGGAGAGAACCAAAGTGCTCCATGATTCAAAATTCCACCCCACACGCTTCAACCCAGGTGATAAAGTTCAACTCTTTAACTCACGGTTTAAAAAGTTTTCTGGAAAATTTAAAACACGATGGAGCGGTCCATTTACGATATCTAAAGTATTCCCATATGGTGCCGTCGAGCTCGAGGCCCCTGAAGGAAACTTAAAGGTAAACGGTCACCGTTTGAAACATTACATACAAAACTTTCCCCCATCCGAGGAAGTCTATGGTTACGAACAACCCTGATAGAATAACAGAGTCAAGCTACGAGACTCGATAAACAAAGTGCTCTTGGGAGGCACCCCAAGCCTATCTTATGTTTTCAACATTAATTTTATTTTCTTGTTCTCAATTTAATCCATTTTATGCAGTTCTCGCCTCATGAAAGACTAATGATTATTCATGGGCCATTAACCTTTTATATTTTGCAGGATGAGTTCACAGTCAGACATACCACGATAGAGACGCTCACGTGCCATGTATCACTCCCGAAGTTCATCACCGAGAAGTAGCATGAGGATTGTCAGATGATCCCAGTCACCACCTCCTAGCATGGATGAGATCTTGGCAGACTTGGTGGAGGTGACTGTTCAGGAGGCATTTTTTCTGCGCTCCACCCACGCTAGGTTACCTTCATCTCACCAACTAGAGGGACAGACCGCAGGGAACTCTAGAGTACCCATCTTTAAGCATGGGGTTACTACTGCAGACCCTACTGTCGCATGGTCTATACTGAGGGCCCTTGAGGTCCAGCACAGTGCCATCGCTAAGATCTACACTGCACCTAGGCTTCCCCTCCACACCTGTGTGACCCTTTCAGATGGGACCTGATCCCGCTCCGCACATTCCACCGTGGGACTTATATCCACCTTGGAGTATGACTGCGCAGGACCACCCCACTTCTATGGACCCACTAGAGGAGGAGGCTCACTGCATCTCCGGTCCACACTATCGAGGAGTCACCATCACCCACATCGGTCGTTGAAAACACGATCTTCGTGGATGATGACTTCACCGATTGGGAGACGCTCTCTGCTGACATGGACTAGTTTCTAGTAGTTATTTATGTTTAGTATTAACAAGTATTGTTGGTGTTTAATATTAACGTGTATTGATGTTTGTGAAGGATGTTGATTATGCAGAAATTGATGTAGGAATTATGGAACAAGTTCATTTTAATGAGCCTGGTCCGTCTCCAGCAAATCCACAAACACACGCAGCACAAGGGAGTATATCTTCTAACCTTACTTTGCTTGATTAAAACACTCTAAAATTATAAGTAACACTCTAAGTGTGGGATTATGTCTCACAAGAAAGAGTATAGCTTCGAAAGATTGATCAACGTTCGAAAACCTAAGTGTGGGATTAACCCAACTTGGAAATAGAACATTAGGGTCAATGTTCTTTTAAGTGTGGGATGATAGTAGTATTCACTACTAAAGTGTGCAACATTAATTTTGATCAATTTTCTTATGCAAAAGTCATATTTTCAGCAAAATTTCAAAATTTTCAAACTCAAAAAGGGTATTTCCGGTCAATAGAAATTCAAAGACTTGGAATTAGATAATGTCGGGCAAAACCCTTTGAGAATTTTCAAGCTCTGTTTCGAGGCAAGCAATCGCATGACTAGGCACTAAACCACCAAACTAAGTGAGGATTCTTGAGCCATATAAAAGCATTCATCTTTAATGCTTCACTTTTCGATTGTGAGTGTGCCGGTGTGCTCTCTAGACTCAGAACTTGTTCAAGCAATACATTTCAAGATTACAAAAATGAGCGTCATACATGATGAAGGTGTAATTAGAGGACTTTGACATTTCCTAGGATAAAAACCCTCTCGTAAAACCCTTGCTTTCAAGCCTAACCTAACCAATGCTCACCTTCAGCATTGAAGATCAGCAGAAAACATGTTGAGCCTTAGCCTTTTCATTTCAAAAACTCACTTCAAAAGCCAATCCCTTCCTTCCTCTTTTTGTCATAGCCTAAGTTTCTGTTCTGTCAGAAGAATTACTATAAGAAGTACGGAGCGTTACCCAAAGGATGAGCATCATCCGTAAAAGGAGCTCCAAGAAAAAGAAATTCAGCAAAAGCAAAGCTGTCAGAAGAAACCTAAAAGCCCGAGGATCATTTAAAGCCAAGGGAAAGGTTTATCAAAAGAAAACTTGAAAGAAAAGGCTGAAAAAGAAGGCTCAAAGAGAGAAAAATCCAAGAAGGAGCACTACCAAGCACCAAAGATAAGTCATCACAGATAATTCTTAGGCTATATTAAAACCCCAAATAAACCACCTACAAAGCCTTTCGTCCATATATACTACTTTCACCCTCTTATGAATGTCTATGGGTAATTTGCACCGTCCTCATTTAAGTACTGTAAATCTGATCCTCGACCAAGCCTATGACGACAGAAGAGCTGCATGACTGGCCCTTGAGTGAACTAGAAATTAGGAAACCCGAAGCACTTGAGTGAATTGATTGACCACCTGTGAGGATCCCAGTCATGTATATCTTACATTACGAAGTTTGAAAAGAGAGCTTGCTAGAACCAGGTTGGACAAACATCAGAAGGTTAAAACCCCGCCTTAAATCTTTTCTTTACCTAGCCTACAGGAATCAAAGTTCTCCAGGATGCAAAGCCCCCTTTCTAGACTTTTAAAAACAATTTTACTGAAGATTTGCTTGAGGACAAGCAAGCTCTAAGTGTGGGATACTTGATATCTTGAAAAAGTCATGTTTTTCCTACCGATATCTCTCTCATTCTAGAACAATTCTTGGCATTTTAACCTCAAAAACAATACAAATCAATGATATCATGCCAAGATGGTCAAAACAAGGTTGCAAAACGGATGAAAAACAAAGATTTCACACACGTTTGAAGATTCAAGGCATCAAAACGAGATTTCAAGACAAAAGTGCTCATCATCAACATCCATCTCATCCAAGATGTCCGTTTTCAAATTACGAATCCAACAGAAGAAGAATCAACAAAAACGGATAAAGAATGAAGATTCTACGCCCGCCGGAAGATCCAAATGATTCGTACGCAATATCTGGAGATAGGAGACATAATTTTGGGATATCTTTACATCAAAGTCTTCGTTTTTGAATTACAAATCCAATGCAAAAATAATCAACGCAAATGGACGCATAACAAAGAAGATACGCACGAATTAAGCAACACAACGAAAGATGACGGACCGGGGCGGGTGGCAGCCAGCCGCCGCCGGCCAGGTGGTGGGCGGCGCCGCCTCCCCTACCCCCGTCTCTTTTCCTCTTTTCCGTCCTTGTGTGTACCCGGTGCACCACCTTTCGCTACTTTTTCGTACCCGGTGCACCACCTTTCGCTACTTTTTCTAATGTGAGCCTAGGGATGCTAACGTGAGCCAAATTCAACTATAAATTGCATCCCTTAGATCTCATTTAGAGACATCTTGAATATCATCTTTTAGCATCTTCACACCTTTACTTAAATACCTTTTTTTCTTTGTAATTTTAAATTCTTCCTAGTTAATTAGGCTAGCTAATTAACTAATTAAGGAAGATTTGTACAAAGGTGCTCCGGGACACATATTTTAGCTACGAGTTATTGTACTTCTTTTCAGGTGTTAATCTATCTTCCATATTTAATATATTTGTTCTTTCTTTAATAAATTTAAATATGCATGCTAGAATTGCCATAATTAACTAAATAACTCAATTGTCTGCTATGATAGTCATTTAGGAAAAGTTTAAATATGTGATTGTATTGTATGTCATGAGATTGTGGATGCTTTATATTATAAATAGATGTAGGAAGTGAATCTTTATCATTTATCTGCCCAACTCATGTTGTGACTAAAACCTTATCCAAAAATAAACGTAGCTAACTCATAGGGTATAGGTCACTTAGTTATACTATGTTAGATTGAATCATTGAGCTCGGCATGGTCGGTGTTCTCTGGACCACACTAGGATCTAAGAGACACGGAACATGGGAATAGAGGTAGATTAAGATTTAACTCAAACAGACGATATTTTTGAGACAACTTTTGGAATATCCTCGACTTATGTAACACCTTTGTATGCTCAAATTGAACCATTATCGTGATTGTCTTATTGCATGTTCTTGTTTGATTGTTGCCTTAGGATTGTCATGATAATAAAACATATTTAGCCTTAATCGTTCTGAAATAATGTGACGGCCCCTATTTGACTGTTCTTCGATATAGTACTGGAAACGCTTATGGCTGAGTACAAATGTATGGAAGTCGAGAACGACCGAAGGTAGTCATGTTATGAATCGATTAACAAATGTGTTACTTTGGTTTCTATTCTTAGTATAGATCATCCCTGTTTTCTTGCATACTTGAGTAATGTTGATAATTTGTATGAATAAGTGATGACATGCTATCCGACCGTCTAGACCGGTTATTCCAACCTGTTCCGGTGAGGGTAAAACCCGTTTGCAAGATTGTTTATTCAACAAACTGTGCCATGATTTGGACATCTCTGATGACCGAGATTGGGGAATAGGAATTGAGATTAACTATTGGATAATATGGACATGCATTGTGCGTGTTTTATTATATTCTGTAACCCATGTGACATTCTAATTGCCTGATTGTGGACACCTCCGCGTTAGCCCGATAGAAGGACTGTAGAATAGCTCACATTAACCTACAAATTTATCCTCGTTAGAACTCCTCTTATTTAACTTCACCTAAACCACTTCATAGTAGACAATCGCTTTAAATTGCTGAACGCCCGAAGTAACCTCCACCCTTTTATTTTATCTTAAATTTAATCTTAATTTAGAAAAAAAAAACTCAAAACCAAAACCATCTTTCTGAGCCTCAGCTAAATTCATAAAAGTTCATAAACCCTCCTAGTTTCAATTCGTCGCACTTTGAAGAACGACTGTAGGTCATACTTATCCTTTGCTAGCCCTTAGATTAGCAATAGTAGTAACCCTAGGCCCCAGCCTTACAAATTAAAAACCCACTACTGTGCTGCATCTCCACTAGAAATTCCAACGACCGGTGTGCAGTGCAACAGGAACGCACCAAGAAATGGCACGATGCATGTCTTAGATCAAATAACTCATTTGAGCAAGGTGACAAAGTGCTCTTATACAGTTCTCGTTTGCATTTGTTTCCTGGGAAGTTGAAGACTCGTTGGACAGGACCTTTCATAGTTGAAAAGGTTTATCCATTTGGTGTTGTTGATTTGAAAGGTCATTCTGGTACGACATTCAAGGTAAATGGAAGTCGTTTGAAGAAGTATTGTGGTGATGTGAGAGACTCCAAATGTGATTTGGAGATGAATTTCAATTAAGTTATGAAGCAAAGTGTCGAGCTTACCGACGTGATAAACAAAAGCGCTTTCGGGAGACAACCCGTTGTTTTTCTTAATTATTTATTTTGTTTTGTTTTGTGTTAATAAAGCTTATGGAAGAGGATGCTGGTTGTTGAAAGGCTTCAGTCTAGCTTGTATATTGAAGATAGCTCATGGGAGTTTCTGTTCACTTCTTTTCTATTTCCTATATTATTGTTTATTTTGCAATGAGGAAATTGCATATTTTTAAATTGGGGGATGGGGGAAAAGAAGTTTGTTTGTCCTTAAGATATGAATGGTAAATGTTGAATTAAAGGGCATTCTATGTTAGTCATTTTTCAAGCCCAAAAATTTTCTTTTAAAATTGTTTTCTGTGTAAAGTTTAGCAAATCTTGTAACACACTTTGGGAATTCCAAGGATGAAATGAACTTAATTTTAAAAATTAGATAATTCATCAAATGATGTATCGATAGACAATCTATATGAAGGTTATTGAGCTTTTAAGAAATTTAATGCATAAAGTAGGATTTATCCTAAGAGGATCTTTTAGCAAGGTATGACCTTAGTCTTAATCCTTATATGATAGCGTGTTATAATCCATAATTTTGGGATCCTGATTATCATCATTTGGGAATACACTAGGTGTTGTCTCCCTGTTGTACAGATGTTAGTCTTAATCCATTATTATGTTTTGTTTTGTGTTAATAAAGCTTATGGAAGAGGATGCTGGTTGTTGAAAGGCTTCAGTCTAGCTTGTATATTTAAGATAGCTCATGGTAGTGTCTGTTCACTTCTTTTCTATTCCCTATATTATTGTTTATTTTGCAATGAGGACATTACATATTTTTAAAGTGGGGGATGGAGGAAAAGAAGTTTGTTTGTCCTTAAGATATGAATGGTAAATGTTGAATTAAAGGGCATTCTATGTTAGTCATTTTTCAAGCTCAAAAATTTTCTTTTAAAATTGTTTTCTGTGTAAAGTTTAGCAAATCTTGTAACACACTTTGGGAATTCAAAGGATGAAATGAACTTAATTTTAAATATTAGATAATTCATCATATGATGTATCGATAGGCAATCTATATGAAGGTTATTGAGCTTTTAAGAAATTTAATGCATAAAGTAGGATTTATCCTAAGAGGATCTTTTAGCAAGGTATGACCTTAGTCTTAATCCTTATATGATAGCGTGTTATAATCTATAATTTTGGGAACCTGATTATCATCATTTGGGAATATACTGGGTGTTGTCTCCTCTGTTGTACGTAAGTACAGACCTGGTTTCTGTTAGTATATTTGATATATATAAAAAAATATAGATAAAAAGAGAAGAGTACAAAGGACTCATGAACTGAAAAACTAAAGCCAAGTTATGTCGCTCTATTGTACTAAGGTACAGACCTGTCACCAATGTCTTGGTTTGAAAAATGATTGATTTAGTTGGATATTCATTATGTGAGAATTGTGGCATGTTAGTTGTATGAGGGTATTTTGCTATTGAAAATCAAGGGAAAAAGCCTGCTAGAATAATAATAAGTTGAGCTCAATTTCTGAATTATAGATTGTTTAGGTGGACAACAATATCGATAATCATTGTGAGTTATCTTTTATGCCTAATAATATATGAGAAATTGTTTTCCTAGAAGAGTTTCTTGATTACTAAGCTGTATAGTAGAAGCAATTTTAGGATAAGAATTTGGTTTGTGAAGTGCTAAGTAGCATGTAAGTCCTTTTGCACTTTTATTTGCCGTTCATATTGGAAGTTTTTGAAAGTCTTAATCATTAGTCTACTTGAGGGCAAGAAGGATTCAAGTGGGGGATGTTTGATGAATGCCAAAATGTATTAGATTATAGTACTAATTACCCCCTTGTTTAATTGAATTCTTGCACATTTTGTGTGAATAAGATACTGATTTCGTTCATATGTGCATATAGGAGTTAATTGGAGCTTGAATCGGAAAAGAAACAGAAATCGAACAAATATTGAAGAAAAGAAGCTAAAAAAGAAGAAGAAAAAAAGAGAAATAGAATTGCTGAAAAGTTGGATTTTTCAATCCATACGGCGTATGGATTGTGTGAGCCGGACTACAAGTACGCGGGCCTAATCTGCTAGACTTTTTCAATCCATACGGCGTATGGATGGTTTCGACAGATTTTTTTTAAAAACCCTAATTCACTTCATTTTGAGGGTTATCAATTCTCATTTCTCTCCAGCCGTTTTTCACTTATTCTAGCCTCATTCCAGGAGCATTTTGAAGGATTAAGAGCTTGAAGAATCAAAGGTTTTCGGTTGTTCAATCATTCTTTTGGTTTCTCGGTTCGAATATTTAAATCCTTTTCATTTGATTATGATTTCGGTTATGATTATGAATCTGAGTTTCTGTAACAATATGATTGGCTAAGTTCTTATTACATTTGTTTAGATGATAATACTCAGATGATGGTTTGATTATTGAATTGCGGATTTATATTGGATTTTATGAATGCTTATATGTTTACTTGATGATCCATGTTTAACTATTGATTATTGGTGATTACCTAACGTGATGATCTATTGATTTATGATTGATTTCCTTATTGGTAGATTATTATTGATGATTGTTGATTTTAATTGAGAATTATCACTAGATATATAGAGTTTGATAGGTTATGATCAATAATGGTTGATAATCGGTAATGAATGTGATAACTATTAATTAGTTATAAACTTTGTTGATTCAAGTTGCAAAAGTAAATCATATAAGCGGTATAGGTTTAACTTAGAACACAGTTGGGTGGATAACGTTAATTTGAATTGTTAACGTGTTGACAACAACTTGATATCTTTCTTAATTGTGTTTAATCAATTAATCTTGTAAGGATAATTGGTAGTATTTGTCATATCACAATAAAATCCATAAGTTAGCAATTCAATAAAGTGATAATCGGATTCTGAGGAAAGTAATCCAAACAAATGTATTTCTTCTATCATTTGAATTAAATAATTTTATTTGAGTACTTGTTCTTTAATTAGTTTCTTTTAATTTTCATTTAATAATTCGTTTTTAGTAAATTTTTCGCCAATTGTTCGATCGGAACTAAGATGTCCCCCCATTATTTACTGTTTTTATTTGCAACAATTTCCAATTTATTTAATATTGACATTCGTTCCTTGTGTTCGACTCGGACTTATCAGGCTATACTATATTACGACCAAGTATTCTTGCCTGTGTTGTGTATAGTAAGTAGGTACTCCTATTTATAAAACTTAACTCTATTTACACAACATCAACAAGTTGAGTAGTCTGCCAACGGCATCTACATTCATCAGTCTAAATATGTTACTGATATGTTAACTAGGTATGACCTGCTTAACTGTAAGACCTATGGCACCCTCATTGAAATTAATCACAATCTCGGACCGGCCACTGATGAAGAGGATTGTAAAGAAAAGGACTATCGCTCAATGATTGGTTCTCTCATGTATCTGACCGCTTCAAGGCCGAACATCGTATTATCTGTGTCCATTTGCTCCATATATCAAGCTAGGCCAAAGGTTTCTCACATGAAAGCAGTGAAGCGAATATTTGGTTACCTCAAATATAGACCAACTCTCGGTTTATGGTACTCCAACGAGAAATTGTTTACACTCACTACGTATTCGGATTCTGATCATGGCGGTTGTAGCATAGATAAGAAGTCTACAACTGGTGGATGCCAGTTTCTTGGATCGCGTTTGGTCTTGTGGCAGTGCAAAAAGCAGACTACAGTGGCTACTTCCACTACGGAGGCTGAGTATGTTGCCGCGGCTAGTTGTTGTTCCTAGATTATCTGGATTCAACATCAATTGCGTGATTACGGGTTACTTCTTACTATGACTCCTATTCATATTGATAATACTGCTGCCATATCTATTACACGCAATCCCGTACAACATTCTAGGACTAAACACATAGAACTTAGGTTCCACTTCATACGGGATTGCTATGAGAAACACTTAATAGACCTTGTCCACATAGATACCCTTAAGCAAAACGCTGACTTATTCACCAAGGCCTTTTCTCGTGCCCGATTTGATGAACTAGTCAACATGATTGGCTTAAGCTTCTTTCAACTTAAGAAGTAACTTTTTGGACTTGGACTATTGTTTTTGATTTAAAATAAAAAATAAAAAAAATACGCAACAACCACTCTTTATACTCTTTAGTATTAAAGAAATGCACGGTTGCAACATTTGTAAAAAGACGTTTAGTTGTGTCTGTAAACAACTAGAAAAATGATAGTACATTAGGGTACATGCACAAAATGGAAATTCTAAGGTTTATCCTTGATGTATCAGTATGTTTATCTAGCATACTTACCACAGCTTTCATAAACATTATCTTCATAATATGATGTACTGGTAGGCATGATACACACCGGTCTTTGAGCTATTAAAAAGAAAAACAAATACATGTCTATTATCGTGTGGTACACACCCTGTGATGTATGACTAAATATCTTAATTCCTTAATATAGCTTGGCAAACTTCCATTTTAGTTTATAATATGAAATCATTTGGGGTATATGCTGATTGTTTCCTCTGTTGTTGAAAGTCCCTTACGCGTAGGATCTGATCGGATCGTACAAACAATTGCAAGTGTGGAAATCAAACAATCGATAATCAATTCACAAACACACGATTTCTATATAATCTTTGCATATATGCACAATTGAATAATAAAGATTACAAGATACAAACTCGTTTCTCTCCTTCCTCTCAGGAAAACGCCTCTCTCACTCTCACAAAATGTCTAACCTACAAATGAACCCTAACATGCCTATTTATAGGCTGTCCAAACCCTATAGCGACACTAGCCAAGTGTCGCCATATGCGACACTATCTTAGTGTCGCCTAAACACTAATTTGTGTATATTTTCTACTTCACTATTCGTTTACAGACTCACATATACACACTAAACATTATACATACACAGAATAATTGACTTTGACAATTACAAATGTTTGACCAACTAACTGACCCACAAAATGCACCAACAAACTCCCCCATGTCAACAGCTTGGTCAAATAAGTCTTCAATTAGTCTGCACCAACAAATCGGAATCTCACCCATTGAGATAGCATGGTCTTCAAAGAAATCTTGATGTCCAAATTCATGAGACTGACATAAATTTAACATACAATAAGATCTTCAATTTAGCTGACCATCTCTCAATCATCAACCGTTTCTCTGATAGATTTTATCTTCACAATCTTTATAGAATAATCGACATCCTTTATATCTTCAATATTTGACTTTGACAAGATATGTGATATCGAAGAAAATAACATAGAAATAAAATCTTTTTGTATTTTTCTATATAAATAAAAAACCAAGAATACTTAAGAGAAAATAGAATTATTAAATAGGGGATGAGATTGTTTTAGGTCTGCTTAGGGATCATATCAGCCCAACATGCAATTATTATGAAATAGTAAGTGTTATTTCGATTATCAATATATTTGTCCACTTTAAATTTACTTAGCATAATTAAAACACCTTTTGTAAAAATCATTTCAAGACGATTATTGATATTGTTTGTCCACTTAAACATGTTACATCCATGTCTGTGAGCTAACCTTTTATTGTTGGTATGAATATTTCTCTGTGGTCCCCACCATAGATATACCCCTATAACCTAGACATGAACATAGTTTTCAAATTCAGAAGGAATATAAGATGATCAATTTTAAGAATCAAGCCAACGGTGAAAGGTCTGTACTGACGTACAACAGAGCAACATACACTTGATTAATGTTTAAGCAAAAACAATCTCAGTTAAACCAAACATGATTTATTCAATTGGCGACCTTGATCAGTATCTTAGATTTAAGACTTTTCAAGTGCATTGACTCACATTTGCTTAGTTTTAAGATTATACTGAATTGAGACCAGGTCTATACTTACGTACAACAGAGGAAACAATCAGTATACTCCCCCAAAAGATCTCAGATATACGATCCAAAAATAGAAATATGTCAAGCTACTCTAAGGAATTAAGACATAGAGTCATACATCACAAGATCATAGACATGTATTTAAGTTGCTTCTTAATAACCTAGAGACCGGTGTGTATCAAGCCTACCAATACATCATATGATGAAGATAATTTTCATAAAACCTGTTTTAAATATGTCAAATAAACCTACTGACACATCCAAGATAAACCTTAAAATTCCATTTTACGCATGTCACCCGATGTACTATCATATCCCAAGTTGTTTACACACACAATCCAATGTCTTTTCAAGAATTAAGAATCTTGTTGTTCACATTTCTAATCTAAATAATCGGAATTTTTCATATTTTAAATTACTCCCCTTGAATAGAAAATTCTTATATCCAATCCAAAAACACTCCCCTGAAACACAAAACATATTTTTGTATTTTTAATTTAATAAATTTCGCAACATTGCATTTCTTTGATACTAAAAAGTACAAAGAATGGTTGTTGCATTAGTAATAAATTTTAAAGAAAAGTATCAAAATCACATATCAAGTCAAATCAAATGCATTTTAGCATTTGTATCACCTCATAACATCGAAAGTCTCATCCATCCAATCAAAATCATCACACATGAGCACCTTGAAAACAATCTTCTAATAATATTCACATCCTTGCAGTCATAAAAATATTCGCTAGTAAAAACCTGACTGCACCACCACAAACAATTAAACATTAGTACTTATGGGAAACCTAAGCCTTGATAGACTTGGGTTAAGCATGGTCATCCATAACCATCACATCAATGAGTTTATGATATTTTAAAAACTCAGAAGATTTCATTGATGCATTGTTTGTGGATTTGGGTTTCCAAACCTGTTTAGATTCGGATGATTTATTTTCATCAATGTTGTTTTGTTGAACTTGAGGTCTACTAAGCATAACTTTGTTTACTCTTTCCATAGGTTTTGGAGAGTTTGATGCACAACTAGATACAGGCGTATATGAACGATGCCTTGAAAAAGATTTTGAAAAAAGAATTCCTGAAAGAGAAAGTTCTTGGAATCCCTCTACCAAACCTATCTAGGGATAACAACTTACAATCCCTAATAATATGGCCCTGTTGACCACAACGATAACAAGAACGACGCTCCACAAAAGATGTATTCCAATGAGTTCCCTCAAATCGTTTCAGTGGAGGACAATACACAGAAGGTCTATGAACAGGAATATTTGTTGAACATGCACTCTTTGGTGTATATGTTGAAGTACATGTTCCTGAGGTTGAGTTGGTTGATGTTGAGCATTTATTATTTTCAGATTTATCAACCATTTTATCTTTCTTTGTATCCTTTTTAACATTTTTAACTTGGAAGGATTCACTGTCAACCTTAGCTTTGCCTTTGCATTTAAAACATTCATCAATTTCATTTGTAATGATGAAATTTTCAGGTTTGACATTTATTTTCTCAATCTTAATGCTAGACTCTTCAGGTATATCTCTTACCTCAACGATCTCCTCAACACTAACTGAAGGTGAATTATCAGACTTGACAAAAGTAGGCAATAGATACTCTAGTCGTTTGGTTTTCTCCTTTGCCTGCCTTTTGGGATTAGCTTTAGCTTCTTTAGATTTTGTAGCTGGCCATGTTGAGTAGTCAGCTACAAGATCTTCAGTGCCCTCCTTAACAGGCAAAGGATAGTAGTTAGTAGGAGGAGGGAAGTAACCCAGTCCAGACTTACTATTCTTATCAGTCCTTTGCTTTCTAACGATTTCATCGAAGACATCTTGAGACTGTGAAAAAGTTGAGATTTTTCTATCAAAATACCCAGATTTAGACTTTAACTCATCAAGTTCTTTATTTAAAAGTTCAATTTCTTTAAGATAGCTATTAATAGCATCTTATTGGCTAAAGACTTTTGATTTATAAGTTTGAGTGTCTAACTTATAAGCCTCAATTTTCTTATCATAAAGTCTCTGATTAGCTTTTAGAAATTTATTTGACTCGGTGAGTTTAACAACTTTTTCTCTCAAATCTTCATTATCTAATTGAGAACATTTTAAAGAAGCATAAAGCTTAATACATGATATACAATTAACGGGTTCCTCAGGTTCATTATGTACCTCATGTGCATTAGAGTCAACATCTTTTATCTGAGCCACCATTGCAGTGTGTTGATCATTTTCTTCGTTTATCAACCTTTTCTTTTGATCATAAGCCTCTATAAGAGCGTCCCATAAATCTGTAGAAGTTGCTTGATTTTTGAATTTATTTATCACAACTTCTGGCAAGCACATGGTAATCATCTCATATGCTCTATTGTCATTGTCAAACTCTTCCCGTTCGTTGGCTGACATTTGTGCTCTTGACTTAAGGACCCCATCGAGTCTTGGTTGCTCATATCGATCAATAGCGTTAAACCAGTTCCACAACTTTGGATCTTTGTGTTCAATGAAGTTGCATAGCTTAATCTTCTAATTAGCAAAATCACTATAGAACAAAGATGTAGAAGGAGGCATTTTGGTACCGAAAGCCATTTCCGTTTTTTTTTTTTTTTTTTTTTATGAGACACTTGCTAAGTGACGCATGGAAGTGACTCACTGAAGTGACGCTAAAATGGCTGTAAACCCCAAAAAACCCTAAAAATCGAAATTTTTGAAACCCTGATGAATATTGACGAACAGCAGACGAACTAGCACCAAAAATCGATATAATCAACACAAATAACTCAGAAATGAATTATAATCGATTAATACCTTTGCGAATCAACCGAAAACGTTCTAAACACGACCCGAAACCGTCGAATCCTTGATTCACGGCTCTGAAACCAGTTGAAAGTCCCTTACGCGTGGGATCTGATCAGATCGTATAAACAATTGCAAGTGCAGAAATCAAACAATTGATAATCAATTCATGAACACACGATTTCTATATAATCTTTGTATATATTCACAATTGAATAATAAAGATTACAAGATACAAACTCGTTTCTCTCCTTCCTCTCAGGAAAACGCCTCTCTCACTCTCACAAAATGTCTAACCTACAAATGAACCCTAACATGCCTATTTATAGGCTGTCCAAACCTATAGCGACACTAGCCAAGTGTCGCCATATGCGACACTAGCTTAGTGTCGCCTAAACACTAATTTGTGTATATTTTCTACTTTACTATTCGTTTACAGACTCGCATATACACACTAAACATTATACATACACAGACTAATTGACTTTGACAATTACAAACGTTTGACCAACTGACTGACACATAAAATGCACCAACAGTTGTACGTAAGTACAAACCTGGTCTCAATTAGTATATACTTAAAAGTTAAGCAAACGCGAGTCAATGAACTTGAAAAACTCTTAAATCACAAGATACCTAACAAGGTCGCCAAAATGGTTTGACCAAGTCTGGTTTTGCTTACACCTGAATCAAGCTGTGTCGCTTTGTTGTACGTTTGTACAGACCTGTCACCGCTAGCTTGCTTCTTAAAAATGATATTCCTCGATTCTATCTGATCTTGGAAGTTATGGTTTTGTCTAAATTGCAGGGGTATGTCTATGGTGGGGACCACAGATAACTATTCATACTCACAATAAAAGGTTCGCTCATAGATGCAGATGTAACATGTTTAGGTGGTCAAACAATACCAGTAATCATCTTGAAATAATATTTATAAAAGGTGTTCTAAATATGCTAAGTAAAATTAAAAAGGACAAATATACTGATAATCGAGATAACACTTACTATTTGCTAATAATTGCATGTTATCCTAAGATGATCCCTTTGCAGACAAAATAACTACGTTACCAAAAAGAAAAGTTCTTTAAGTTTCATTTTAGGTTTATTAATTATTTTAGTTTATGTTACTTTCAATTTTTTGTATATTTATTTTCACAAGTCTCTAAGTTACTCTTGAATCGGGTTACGAAACTTGAAATTCAAAATCAATTTTTCTTGGGTATGCGACATAACTTATGTTTTGCAACATAACTTATGTCGCTACTTATGACGCATCCTATGTCGCTTGTTATGTCGCTAGTTAGGGTTGAGGTATAAATACACCATCCCAGTCCCTTTCACTGTTACCACACTTTGCGACATAAAATTCAAACCTAGCGACACAAAAATAATTTTTGTGACATAACGAATGCGGTAGATTTTGATCTCGATTTCGACTTTTTGGTGAATTTCTTGGCAATCAACCACTCGATTCTTGTTCGCCTACTTCCACTCGATCGATAGGTACCAATTTTCCCTTTTTCCGCCATATATTTTGAATTTAATTTGGGATTTTTATATACGGTTTTTAAGTTTTGTGGTTTTTGGGTTATTTTGAAACGAAAACATAATATTTAGATGTCAATATTGATATTTTCGTGTTCCTGGATGTAAGCCGCACCCTAGGGTTTGACTTGTTTGCGAAAACCCCAAATTTGGGGTTTAGGGTTTTTGTTCGTAGTTGCGACACATCCTGCGACATAAGCTTTTATGTCACAGGTTTCATGAAATTAATTTATGTCGCAAATGCCTGCGACATATCTTTTATGTCACTAGTTAATGCATCACAAATCCTTATGTCACTTTACTAAGCGACACAATTTATGCGCCACAAGAGTTATGTCGCCAAAATCATTATATTCGATTAAATTCGATTTAATTGGAAAAAGCGACACAACCTTTTCCGTCGCATCCGTGATTAGCGACACAATTCCTTATGTCGCTTATCTTTGAAAATCAATTTTTATTCTGCAAGCGACACAAGACATTTATGTCGCAGGACTCCTGCGACACAATTTCCTGTGTCACATAAAATAGAATTTAAGATTGATTTATTTGTTTATATTGAATCTGATTACACTAATTGCTTTCGAGTTTATTGTTATATCTTATACAACAATGGCATACGGTGATGTTGTTTGGGAACCACACCACAATATTGTGGCATTTTTGGATGCTTCAAAGGAGATGGCGGCTCCCTACAGGCCAATGGTGGCATTTCTACGCTGGTCTCGCATCTACAATGCTATCACCGTGACCACCACTATTTACAAGGATCAGGTGGGTCCGTTTTGGGAGAATGCAGTGATCAACTCTGAGTTGCCGTTTACATGGATTATCTACACACTTGGTGATCGTCAGTTGATCATCTCCGAACAGGTTATTCAGGATTTCTTCCACTTCGGAGATACTCCAGAGATGCCCACTCTGTTAGGGAATCAGTTCATTGCTGGAGCCATGACTCGCATTGGTTATCCAGGGGTTCCAAATGATCAATACCGAAAGGCGAATCTGCCTAAGGTTTGGAGATATCTGATGCATGTGGTGATTGTTTGTCTTTCTCCTCGCAAGGCCGGTTTTGATGGTATTAGTTACTCAACGGCCTCTGCTATGCTTGCGTTGGTCTATAACAAGCCCTTCAACTACTCTGGCTATATATTCAGGGAAATGGTAGACAACATCAATGTCGAGGAAAAGCGTTGGAATCTATATCCATGCTTCATTCAGCTTCTTATCGATAATCAGCTTCCCGGTATTCCACCGAACGTTCGAGAATGCTTGCGTCCGACTCCCATGAACGTCCGAATCTGGACTGTTTGTGCGGCTGGTGCAAATGCAAATGATAATTTTCCTATGTTTGGGCATATCGTTGATGAAGCTTATGTTGCTCCGCCCAATGACGAATTTATGGATATTTTGGCTGCACCTGGGCTGCAACCTCAGGAGGAGGAACTACATCTCCATGAGGCACAGATACAGGTTGATGACATGTTGCAGGAAATTGATAGTTTTCCAGTTGGTGTACAGGTTGATCAGCCTAATCTTGAGGAACAAGCTGCTGAGGATTCGGATGGGGGTTCTACTCCTCAGACTTCTCCGAGGATTGTACCTTCGGAACATGCGTTGAGAAATATTCAACGGTTTGATACACGTAGGTTTAAAAGTATTCAGTGACGCATTCGTCAGGGCACGACATCCGTGCGACCTGATCATGGAAAACGACCACGAGACGACGACTTCACTGATGAAGATTGGGTTCCACCCCAGTCTATCCTTCGTACTTCTACTTCTGCTTCAAGGCCACGGGTCGGAATTCCCCGTGTTGAGATTCCAGTTCAACCTTTGCCTTCGGTCATCCAAGAGCTACTGAAAAGGATGGATACGATGCAGCAGACTATGGATAATCAAGCTCAGTTGATTCAGTCTCAGGCATCGGTTTTGGAGGTTCAAGCTATGCAGATCAAGGCATTAGAAGAAACGGCAGCTTTAGTACCTACTTTGAATACTAGGGTTTTAGAATTAGAATCCCTAGCTGCTGTTCCGGGGGAGTCAGGTCTGCGTGCCATAGAAACAACATCTAGGGTTTCTGCCGGAACACAGACGGAAAATGTAAACGATAATGTAAATGTTTCTGATGATAACGAAATGCCTCGTTTGGATTACTTCTCGGTCGATGATATTCCAGGTCAACCAAGACCATTAGCTGTAGATTATCCACATTCGAATCTATCTTTTATTCAGCGAATGGTTCATGAGGAAGTTCAAGCATCTGAAACTGAATTTGATATTAATGATGATGTTGAGATTGAGGAAAAGGAGATGCGTTCTGATGAGTTTTATGATGATGCTCCGACAATCGAGATTGATTCTTCTGAAGATGAAGCAGAGCCAGCTGGAACTTCGCAAACTGTTCCAGAGACTACACCGGCTTTTGAATCTGCTTCTACATCAACTTCTGAATGACCGGTGATAAGCTATATTCCTGGTGAACATATTCCTGTTACTTGCAAGTCATATAAAGTTAGTGGGAATTACACATGAATTATTAAAAGTTGGAAAACCTACAAGGGTATCTTCATGATTAAGAGAAGCGATGGTATTCAGTATTTTAAAAGGTCATTCAAGAAGCTGAGTACGTTGCCTAATGAGCTCAACTGGAATTGATAAATCCAACCAGAGATTCACGAGCTGATTTTGTACAGACGGTTTTGCGTCATGAAGTGAAGAGTAAACGTTATAACTTTATCAAACTGACGCTTGGAATGAGATTTATATTCAAGAAAAGACTTGATCCAGTAACAAGACAGCCGATCTGTAAATTACACTATCCGCCAGCTGATTGTTTGACTGAGATTCCGCTTGAGACTGTTCCCTTTAACTTTCTTAGAAGATTTCATCATTGGGAACTTGATCCGCATACGGGCGAAACGGTATTTGTTTTTGTACCAGAATCTGAATCCGGAGACAACTTCGCTGTATGGTTTGAAGAAAGCTCAATTCAAAGTATTTGATCCTATGAGCTTGATTAATTTGTCACAGAAAGATTTGAGGAAATTGTTTGATAGTCCAATTCGCTTCAACGTAAGAAATGTAGTGAATTCGACTCTTGCTAGACAATTTCAGAAGGTTGTGATTGTGTGTGTTACGCATGGGATTCATGCTGGAGGCAGGTTTCCCGAAGGCTGGGTTTGAATTGAAGAAATTTTGAAGACCAAGCTGAAGACACGGGGGAGTTTGTTGGTGCATCTTAATGTGTCTGTCAGTTGGTCTAAGTCTGTAATGCGTTAGATATGTAATTACGTTAGTTATGACATTTGTATTTGAAAAGTAATTACATTTTGTGTTTTGGCGACACAAGGGTTTTGTGTCGCAAGAGTCAACTTGGCGACATAACTTGTGTCGCATGAGTCGGCTTGGCGACACAACTTGTGTCGCATAGATCAGATTAGGTGTCGAGTATAAATAGATGAGTTCGGCTCATTTGCTAGGGTTGACGAACCTAGGTAAAGTTTCAGTATATTGTACTCGAGTTCTTGTAATTAATCTGATCGGTAATCATTTGGGTATTCATATACTTTGTGTTTGTTTTGTTTTAATCATTTAACGTTTATATTCAATCTTTGGATTCCGCACGTTGATTGAATATTAGGATTCGATTAGGTCCGACCATAGGGGATCTTCTGAAGTTTACTACTGTTACAAAATACAGAGTTCACATGATTACAAATGGTGTGACCAATATTACACCCAATTATTACCAACTTCCTCCTAGAGGATGACATTCATTAATACATTTTCTTGCATCCGGAAGGAGATCACCAATTGATCTTGTGGCGTAATAGTTGGCACCCGTAATGTTCCCATTACCTTCTAGGGAATCACCATTAAATTATTTATTCTTCTAACCTCCACCCGGAGGTTCATACGTCGCTTTCACAACTCTAACAGAATTTAGAGTGGGGACCAATCTTGATTATCATTGAGATCCCTTGAATGGCTCAGTTTAACCAAGAGGGGATCATTTGTTAGTGCTCATTTGTGATTGGCCAACAAAGAATTGGAGGGCAAGGCACAACAACTATAAAATGGCACTCATACTCCACTTTTTAGGTATGTTCATCTTCTCCACAAAAACCCTAATTACATACTTATATTTTCACCATTAAAGCATAGAACCTTACTCTCACGCCAAAGGTGGTTCGCGGGATCCATTCACGTGCTCCACTTAACGTAGTGTCTGTGTATTTGCTGCAGGAACCTTCTGGTCAAGGATATTTAGCTAGAAACCTTCGATTAGAGGACTTGTGTGGTTGGACGTACAATCAAATGGAACATCCGGTGGGACGCGATCTGGATTAAGTATTTTCGAACCTTAATCTCTTTGTTTTCAGTTAGTTTCATAAGTTTTAAAGATTTTTCTAGTTAAATATCTCTAAGATTTTGAGGTTTACTTAATTTTACAATGTCACTTCAAACTACTAATGATGGTGGAGGACGACAATCACCACCACCAGGTTTTCCACCCATTTCACAACCGGAACACCAATTTTAAACTTCATCACACCTAAAAATATGGCCGGACCTACAAGTTCCGGTGTAATAATTCCGTGGGTAAGTGATGAAATGTTAAGACAATATTTAGAACCTATGATTACTAATCAGGATGATGAGTTTGGATGAAATAAGGTCAAGGTATAATTTAGACGATGTTGACGTTGACGAAGAAATTATCGTGGAAGGTCCAGGAGCCGGAACCCGGAGGATTACCAATAGATCCACTGTCACCTTCAATACACCTAACCAATCCCAGAATGTTAACCAAAGTGCACCAACAACCAACGCCAATAACACTCCCAATATCACCAATAGCCATATTTCAAGAGATTCCACACAAACCACTACCCAAAACAACCCTCATCTTGTAAGTGGAAATCCTTAGATGATGTACCAAGGGTACGGAATTCAGTCAGGAACAAACCCCATTACGGCACTACCACAAATGTTAAACCAATATGTCACCAACACCTTGACAACCACCATCCTAGTAGTCACCACAACCTCATCTATAACAAATCCCATTACCCAGAATGCCCATGTATTACCAAACCAAAGCCACCAGCAAAATATTCAAAGTTTTATAAATAACCAGGAGCAATGTTTCCAAAATAACCCAACGTCCGGGGGAGGAATGATACCTGGAGTAAGTTACCATCAATCCGGAGGACAATCTTACTACTCACCTCAATATGGAGTTTGGGTGAACTTTCCACCCGGAAGTTATAATCCAATGTACCCTTAGATCGGAACCGACTCGAATGAAGGCCGCAGATCCGCACGATCAAAGGTTAACTCATTCATAAAAAAAGAAACAGTCTCCACTAGCCCTGTGGATTGAATTCTATGCAATGCCCGATGGGCTGGAGCTACCTTCAAATATCAAGCAATATAATGGAAAGACTGATTCTGAAGACCATCTTCGGGCCTTCTGCGGAGTTGAAAAGATAAAAACGTGTACCATGCCGATCTCCTGCCATATGTTCTCCATGACCCTCGCAGGAGCTGCTAGATCCCAGTATGACAAACTTCCACCTAGTAGTATCCCTAGTTTTGATGATTTGGAAACCAAGTTTTGTATCACTTCATAAAGCATAAGAAGTATATGAAAACCCATCTGGAGGCCCATAATATATACCAGGGTGAAAGTGTGGGGTTAAGAACATTCATGGATAGGTATATGAACGAAAAACAGAAGATAGAGGGGCTGGGGGAGGATCAGAGAATATCTGGATTCATACATGGCGCAAGGAGTAAAGTGTTGGTGGCTGAGCTTGGAAGAATCCTGCCGGAAACTTATCAAGAGCTCCAGGATGAAGTTTATGCCTATGTCAGGGGAAATGAAATAGCAATGAAAAGCACCTATGGTGACTCGAAAGATGAGCCTTCAGGGGTGAAGGGTGAAGGAAAAGGGTATAATAACGGTAGAACCTCAAGACACCAGCGTGATGGAAGAGGAAGATACAATCACATACAAGACAAGACAGAGGAAATAGAGGTGCACCTTACTATAAGAAAGATTCTTGCAGAGTTTTATGGCCAGAGTTAATAAAATCTCCCAGGGAAATTTTGATGACAGAATGGGCTACAGCAGACTTCAAGAGTCCACCAAAACTTCCAGATAAGGCGAGAAAAGATGGGGAAGATACTGTGAATTCCATGAGGAGTATGGACACGATACCAATTTCTGTAGAGAATTACAGGCAGAAGTGAAGAAATCGGTAAAAATAGGAAAATTAGCTCACTTAGTAAAAGATGGAAAGAGCTTGGAAACCCAAGGTAAGAAGAATACCTCGGGTCAGAAGAAAAGCTTTGCATGGTAGAAAAAAGATGATGGGATTAAGCCAATGGATGAGGATACAAATGATGATAAGATCTCTAGTGATAGGAGTAAAAAGGAGAGCAAAAGTTATGGAACAGTGGGAAGAAGAGGAGATATCATTCCCATCAATTCCAAGCATCATACCATTAGAGGATCCAATGCTAATCACTTTGGAGATTGCCAATTCTAATGTGCATAGGGTATACCTGGATGGAGGAAGCTCATTTGATGTTATGTATGAAAGCTGTTTCAGACAACTACCCAGAGGGATACAAGCACTCAGGCGAGATGTAACAAGACCATTAATCAGTTTTTCTGGAGAGATTTCTTGGCCGCTTGGAGTAATCAGCTTGAGAACAACGATAGGTACGTATCCCACTATAAGAACAGAAGTTTTGGATAGTATGATTATTAGATCAGACTCCCCATACAATATCATTCTTGGAAGACCGTCTATGTGTTTACTCAGGGCAGTAGTGTCCACTGTCAATGGAATAATAATATTCCCAAAACCAAATGGGATGGCAACAGTCTACTCTACCCGGAATCCCGAATGTAGTGTTCTACCCAGAAAGGAAATTTGCGATGAGACAAAACAAGTTGTATACTCGTGTAGCGATGCAGAACAGAGGGAAGTTGTGATTGAGGCATGCCCGAACCAAACAGTGGCCATAGGAAGACAATTACCTGAAGAGGTAAATATAAAGTTTTTGCAATAATTAAGAAGAAATGTTGATGTGTTTGCATGGAGCCCGGAAGATATGCTAGGAGTACCTAGAAAGCTCATGTTCAAAGAATCGAATGGGGAGACAAAAGAGTTTATAACCGAAGACCATCTGAATGTGCATCCAAACAAGATACCCGTGCAGCAGAAGAAAAGGCACTTGGCATCGGAAAGGAGCAAGGAGGCCTGCGAGCAAGTAAAAGATTTAGTTGTAGTTGGGATCTTACGGGAGGTAAAATACCAAACGTGGGTTTCCAACCCTGTTATGGTGAAAAAAGGAGATGGAGGATGGCGAATGTGTGTAGATTTTACAAATTTAAACAAAGCTTTCCCTAAAGACTGCTACATGCTCCCAGCCATAGATTGGAAAGTTGAATCCTTAGGTGGATTTCGCTTGAAATGTTTTCTAAATGCTTATAAGGGGTATCATCAAATCCAGATGGCAAAGAAAGTTGAAGATAAGACAGCATTCCATACCGATATAGGAATTTTCTGCAGCCACAAGATGCCTTTCGGATTGAAGACTGTAGGAGCTACTTACCAGAGGTTAGTAGATAAAGCTTTTGAAAATCAAGTAGGAAGGAACCTAGAAGGCTATGTGGATGACATGGTGATCAAAAGTTACAATAAGGAGGATATGTTGGAGGATATTGCAGAGACTTTCTCCACTTTGAGAAGAATCAACATGAAGTTAAACCCAAAGAAATGTACCTTCGGGGTAGAAGAGGGACAATTTTTAGGATACTTGATAACAGCTGATGGAATAAAGGCTAATCCCGCAAAGATACAAGCAGTTTTTGATATGGAATCTCCAAAAACATTGAAGGAAGTCCAAACGCTGAATGGAAGGTTAGCGACATTAAGTCGCTTCTTGTCCAAAGCAGCGGAGAGGTCACTGCCATTCTTCAAAACATTGAAAAGCTGCATAAGCAAAAAGCATTTCTCATGGACCGATGAGGCAGAAAAAGCATTTCAGCAGATGAAAGACCTATTGGGAAGATTATGAACAATTACGGCACCCATAGCAGGAGAAACTTTATTCATGTATCTATCAGCAACCTCAGAGGCAGTAACCTTCATGTTACTGGCAGAAAGAAAGAAGGCGCAATTTACTTTGTCAGCAGAGCCCTCCAAGGCCCGGAGGTCAACTACCCTTCCATAGAAAAGCTGGTATTAGCCCTAGTGCATGTCGTGCGCAGATTAAAAAGGTATTTCCAACGACACCCAATAATGGTGATAGTGGATCAGCCTCTTCGAAAAATATTGGAAAAACCTGAAAAATTAGGGAGATCTTGACAAACCCAGAGAAGAAAGAATTCACTTACGCACTAAAGTTTGAATTTAATGCCTCCAATTATGAAGCGGAGTATGAAGCTTTGTTGGCTGGAATTAATATCGCACTACATATGAAAATAGATTATTTGAAGGCTTTTGTAGATTCTCAGTTGGTGGCAAAACAAGTGTAAGGCGAGTTTGAGGCAAAGGATGAAAAAATGAAAAAGTACTTGGAGAAAGTTAAAGATAAGGTGAAGAACTTCAAGAAGTTCGAAATAGAGCATGTTAGGAGAAATCAGAACAAGAAGGCCGATGCTTTGAGCAAACTTGCTTCTATGCAGTTCGCACACCTTACAAAGGAGGTTCTGGTAGAAGTAGTACCTCGAAGTTCTATAGAATAAATTCAAGATGTCATGTGCTTAGAGGAGGAGGTAGATCCTTGGATGGTGGATATTATCAGCTATCTGACGCATGGAACTTTGCCACAGAATAAACCAGAGTCTAAAAAGATGTAGGTTCCAGGTACGGACCTAATCAGATTGTTAACTTAATCGAATGTGCGGAATCCAAATGATTGAGTATTGAACGTATAACGAATCACACAAACATAATTTATAATCTTTTGTATATATTAACAATTAAAGAATAACGATTACAAACTTAATATCTCTGCCCCTCTCTCTAAGCACACCTCTCTCACTCTCTAGGGTTTGAACAACCCTCAAATGAAACCAAACACACCTATTTATAGTCTAACCTGACCTACCTGCGACACATTCTGTGTCGCATGAACAATAATTTGTGTATTTCTATTATTATATTTCGTTTATAAACATGAATATACAAACTAAATACTTCTCATACTAAGACTAATTGACTTTGACAAGTACAAATGTTGACTAAGTGACTGATACACAGAAATGCACCAACAAACTCCCCATGTCAGCAGCTTGGTCAAATAAGCTTCAATTAGTCTTCACCAACAAACTCTTTCATGACTTCAATAATCAAAAACTCCCCCATTGAGATAGCATAGTCTTCAAACAATCTTAATGTCCTGATTCGTGTGACTGACATACATTTATCATACAATAAAATCTTCAAACTATGTGATCATCTCTCAATCATCATCAGCTTCTCTAATAGAATTTATCTTCACAATCTTTGGAGAATAACCAACATCCTTCAAATCTTCAATATTTGACTTTAACAAGATATGTGATATTGAAGAAAATAACATAGAAATAAAATATTTTTGTATTTTTCTTTATAAAGGAAAATTAAAGATTAAAATAAATTGGGGATAGGATTGTTTTAAGTCTGCTTAGGGATCATATCAGGCCAACATGCAATTATTAGCAAATAGTTAGTATTATCTCGATTATCAGTATAGTTGTCCATATTAAGTTTACTTATCATATATAAAACACCTTTTATAAAAATTATATCAAGAAGATTACTGGTATTGTTTGTCCACTTAAACATGTTACATCCGTGTCTGTGAGTTAACCTTTTATTGTTAGTATGAATATTTCTTTGTGGTCCCCACCATAGACATACACCTGTAACCCAGACATGAGCATAGCTTCCATATTCAGAGAGAATATTAGAAAATCATTTTTAAGAATCAATCCAGCGGTGACAGATCTGTACAAACATACAACACTCTAACATAACTTGATTCAGGTTTAAGCAAAACCAGACTTGGTCAAACCACTTTGGCGACCTTGTTAGGTATCTTTTGTTCTAAGACTTTTCAAGTACATTGACTTGCGTTTGCTTAGTTTTTAGTTTATATTAACTGAGACCAGGTCTGTACTTACGTACAAAAGAGGAACCAATCAGCATAAACCCCCAAATGATTTCGGATAAACAATCTAAATATATAAGTATGTCAAACTACATTAAAGAATTAAGATATTCAGTCGTACGTCACAAGGAGTTTACCACAAGATTATAGCCACATATTAGAGTTACTTCTTAATAGCCCATAGACCGGTGTGTATCGTGCCTACCAATACATCATATGATGAAGCTAATGTTTATAAAAGCTGTTTGAAATATGTCAGATAAACCTACTGACACATCAAACATAAACCTTAAAATTTCCATTTTGTACATGTCATCTGATGTACTATCATTTCCCAAATTGTTTACAGTCACAATCCAACATCTTTTCAAGAATTAAGAATCTTGCTGTTCACATTTCTTATCCAAATAATTAGAAGTTTTAATTACCCCCCCTAACAGCAAATTCTTTTCACAATTCCAATTCAAAGATACTCCCCGTAAACATTAAACATATTTTTTGTAATTCATTTTTGTAATTCATTTTTGTAATTCATTTTTTGTAATTCATTTCACAACATTGCATTTCTTTGATACTAAAAAGTTCAAAGAATGGTTGTTGCATTACCAACAAATAAAATAAAATAGAATTAATAAAAGTACCAAAATCACTTATCAAGTCAAATCAAATGCCTTTTAGCCACGTTATACCAACTCGAAACACTTCGAAAAAATTCATTCATCCAATCACAAAGCTTCACACATAACCACCTTCAAGAAAATCTTCCAACAATATCCACATCCTTGCTGTCACTAAAAATATTAGCTAACAAACCGCATCCCCACAAACAATCAAACATTAGAGTTTATGGGACACCCAAGCCTTGATAAACTTGGGTTGTCCACTATCGTTTATAATCATCACATCCATGAGTTTATGACATTTTAAAAACTCAGTTGATTTCATAGATGTGTTGTTTGTGGATTTTGGTTTCCAAACCTGCTTAGGTTCGGATGATATGTTTCCAACAATGTTGTGCTGTTGAACTTGAGATCTACCAGGCATAACTTTGTTTACTCTAGCTATAGGTTTTGGAGAGTTTGATGCACAACTAGATACTAGATACAGGCGAATATGACCGATGCCTCGAAAAAGATTTTGAAAAAGAATTCTTAAAAGAAGTAGTTCTTGGCATCCCTCTACCAAACTTATCTAGGGATAACAACTAGCAATCCCTAGTGATATGGCCTTGTTGACCATTACTAATACAGGAACGTCTCTCAACATAAGATCGATTCCAATGAGTTCCCTCAAAATGTTTCGGTGGGGGACAGTACACATAAGGTCTATTTAAAGTAACATTTGTTAAATATGCACTCTTAGGTGAACATGTTGAAGTAGATGTTTCTGAGGTTGAGTTAGTAAATTTTGAATCCCTTTTAACATTTTTAACTTGGAAGGATTCATTGTCAACCTTAACTTTGTCTTTGCTCTTAAAACAGTTAGGTTTGACATTTATTTTCTCAACCTTAAAGGTAAACATTTCATGTACATCTTCTACCACAACAACCTCCTCAACACTAACCGGAGGTTTATTTTCAGCTTTAGCAAATGTAAGCCTAACAAGCTCGGCCTGTTTGATTGGCTCATTAAACTAATGGATTAACAGATTTTGCATATATTTTGGAAGAAGAAGGCACAAAGTCCTTGATGGAATCCTTAGATCGCATTAGCGGATAGTACTTAGGAGGTGGTACATGGTGAAAACCAAGACCATCCTTGCTTTTGGTATCTGTCCTTTGTGATTGAAGAATTTCGTCAAATACCAAAGAGGATGTAGAAAAGTTTGAAAGATTTCGTTTTAAATTAAGAACTTCAGCTTGTGAGTCAGCAAGTTCTTTCTTGACAAGATTAAGCATTTCAACATAACTACCTATCTCATCTTGCTGACTGGAAATTTTGGCTTTCAATTCTTTCTTTTCTTCAAAAATGGCTTTCAACTTTTTCTCACATGCCTTATCATTTTCTCTTAACATATCATTAGTTTCATTTAATTGTTCTATGCTAGAGTTAAGGCGTTCATTATCCTCTCTAAGCCTATTAACTTTACTAGTTAAGTCAATACATGAAACACAAGAAGATGGTTCAAAGACAACGTCATTCTCTGAAGTTTTGATTGTATCTTGTAAGGAATTATTAATTTGATGAGACAAAATAAAAGATGAAAGTTGAGGTACTAAAGATGAATTGTTTTATTTTATTTAGTTTCCTAGTATAATAATGATTTCTTTGTAAACCTAGATATCTCTATTATATAAAGAGATATTAGGCGTGGTTTTTAGGTGTGCACAGAAAAGATGTAGACGTCTAGAGTTTTGTTTTAGCCCTAAGGTTAAGATATCTTTGATATCTTTAATCCTTGTTATAGGTAGATAACACGTTCTATACTGATCATATAGAATTGGGGCTTGGTTTGATTGTATTGAATGATATATGTTGAAATCTTGTTATGATAACATTGATTCATTCTTATTCCGCTGCATATTATTATCTTTGTTATCATTGATCCTAGATTAGATCTAAACAATCTGAGCTTAAACGATCATACATTTTAACAAGTGGTATCAGAGCTTTGGTTAAGCTTTGAATACAAGAAGATCTAGTATTACTGTTTGATTGATTTTCAAATTGTTTATTGAATCAATGGCAACAGAAGGTAATGAAGGAATCCAGGCAACAAAGATTCCAATGCTCAAACCTGATGAGTTTGATCTATGGAAGGTCAGGATCAAACAATATATGCTTCTCACAGATTATCAGATGTGGGAAGTTGTTGTTAATGGTCCTGCATATAAAGTAGATATTGATGGTGTCAAAGAAAGACCTCCACCAACATCAGAGGGTGAGAGAAAGCTTAGATCAACTGAGTACAAGGCTTTAAGTACTCTACTTCTGTCAATTCCCAATGAATATCAAAGAAGATTCGAAAACTGTGATGATGCTAAAGAATTGATGGAAGCAATACAGAAAAGGTTTGGAGGGAACGAGAACACTAAGAAAAATAAAAGATCTATGCTTAAACAGCAATTTGAGAACTTTAATTCTGTCAAGTCAGAAACTTTGACTCAAACCTTTGATAGGTTCACTAAACTTGTGGGAGATCTGGAAAACCACAAGGTTAAGATTGATAAGGATGATCTGAACAGAAAGTTCTTAAGGTCATTAGGTGAAGAATGGACCATATACACTGTTGGTCTAAGACAAAGTGCAGATTTAGAAGTTAAGGAGCTTGAAGACATCTACAATGACCTAAGAAACTTTGAATTTGAGATAGAAAGCAAGAAGCAGACATCTGGATATAGTCACAATGCAGCTTTTATGTCCATAGGTGGATTAAAGGGTGAATCAAGTCAACAAAAATCTACCTATTTGTCTGGAGGAGTAGGATCATCTGAGATCAAATCTAATGATCAGATTCTAGAATCCTTCTTTGCTAGTAATGTGAACTCTTCACTTACTAATGAAGATCTAGAACAGTTTGATGGAGATGATTTAGAAGAAATGGATATCAAACTGCAGATTGCTTTGATAACTCAGAGGGCAAATAGATTTATGTAGAGAACTGGGAGGAATAACTTTGCATACAAGAGGAATGATGCAAACTGGTTTGATAAGAGCAAAGTTGAGTGTTTCAACTGTCATAAGATGGGACACTTTGCCAGAGAATGCAGGAGTCCCAGGCAAGAGCAGAATGGTAATGGTCAAAGGTCAGGGAGCAATGGAACTCAATCAAGAAACATACCTGTTCAAGGTGCTTCATCAAATGCTTTTGTCTCTGTGGATGGATGTGGATGGGACTGGAGTGATCAAGAAGAGCATGAAGTAAAGAATCAGTGCTTCATGGCCATTGCTGAGTCTGACAAGAAGTCAGAAATTCCCTATGAGGTACAAAACAAATTATGTTCTGCTGTTTGTAAACAAACTGTTAAACATTACAGGGATCATAATCAGAAAGTGTGTGATGAATTAAGGCAATGGGAAATAAAAAATAGACACACCACTGCAGCTATTGAAAATCTTGAAAAGCAAATCAAAGCATATGAGATTAATGCAACTCAGTTTAAATATGACATTGATTATGCTAAATGGGAAAAAGCTGTGTTGAATGAAAAGGTAGAATTGTTAACTAAGAAACTATCTGAGGTCACATGTGAGAGAGATAGTATTAAGTTATCAGTAGAAAACCTACAATATGCCTCACAAAATGTACAAAAGTGTATCAACTCTCAAATACATGATAAGCTTAAGACTGGATTGGGATATAATAATGTTCCTCCACCTTATAACAACAACTACTTTCCTTCTAAAACTGATTTAGATTTAAATAAGTTAAAAGAAGGATTGGTAGATGAGGTTAAAAGGGTTGATCCAATTGAAAGCTTAGAGTGTAATAAAGAGTTTGATAAAGTTGAAATAAGAGAGTGGTGTGAGGAAGATGATCAGAGTGATAGTACATCTGAAAGTTTTGAATCATCTAATTCATCATGTGAAGGTAGCGAAAAGGTTACTGGTCTAGTTTCTGAACTAAATGTTGATAAACTAGAAGAGGGTAAAAGATTTTTTCAAGAAAAGGCCAAACAACGAATAAAGCAAGTGATCAATACTAATAAGTCTAGAAAGGGTCTAGGATTTGTTAGTAAAACAGTTAAGCAGGAGTCAAAATCTGTGACAAATTTGAATGATAAATGTATTAACTGTGATTGCAAAACAAGACTTTCTTCACCAAAACCTTTTACTAAAACTGCACCAAGAGGCAATCAAAGAAATTGAAACCAAATGGTTTCACAAAGATTGGGGCAGAATTTTCAAGTGGTAAAAGAAAAGTCTTGTTATATCTGTGGAAAAACTAATCATCTTCAACATGATTGTTATCATAATCATAACAATTTCACTAGGGTTGTGAAACCATTATGGACAGCAGCAAACATGATTAATAAACAAAATTTTAAATCAAAAGTTAATCATGTCACCACTGTCAAGAGGATGAAGAATACGGCTAGCAGTTGCACAACTGCAGCCACTGCTACTAATGCTGCAGTGATACCACCAAACAAAGCCAACAGAGGTAAGAAGACTAATACAGTGGGAAGTGTTACCACTGTTAAGCATGTAGCCACTACTAGGGTTAACAATTCCAAAAGAATGTTTACACCAAGTATGGCTACCACTGCTAGAATAATTAACACAAGCCTAAGGGTTACCACTATTAGGCCAACTCCCACTGTTAAGTCTGAAATTAGTTGGGTTTGGAAACCAAAGAACACTGACACATCCAAAGTTTCCAAATCTAACAGTGCATCAAAATCAATTGTCTTCCAGAGAGTTGATTTTAATGATGCACATGGGAAACCCAAGACTAAATTGGTTTGGGTTCCCAAGAGAAACTAATTCTCTTTTTGATGTTTGTGCAGGGCAAGCCAAAGAGCTTATGGCATGTTGATAGTGGCTGCTCAAGGCACATGACTGGAGACAAAGGAAAGCTACATAATTTCAAATCATTTGATGGAGGGTATGTAGCATTTGGAAGTAATCCCAAAGGTGGGAAAATTACGGGCAAAGGGACAGTGCAAAGTGATGAGATAAGCTTTCATGATGTGTATTTTGTGGAACAGTTGAGGTACAATTTGCTAAGTGTGAGTCAAATCACAAATAAAAAGAATCTAGTCTATTTTACTGACACTAAATGCCTTATCTTGTCCAAGGAATTTAAGATACCTGAAAACATGATTTTAATGAGAATTCCAAGAAAAGATAATGTATATAAGTGTGACTTAGCAAACATGTCACCTCAATCTGAGTTAAACTGTCTTATTTCAAAAGCAAGTCTGAATGAATCTGAGTTGTGGCATAGAAGGATGTGTCACATGAATTATAAAACCATTAATAAACTTGTCAAAAACAAGTTTGTTAGAGGTTTGCTTGAAAAGGTATATTCATGTGATGATCATTGTGTTTCTTGCCTAAAGGGAAAACAACACAAAACTTCTTTTAAGTCCAAATCTGTGAATACCAACTGCACACCCTTACACTTATTGCATATGGACTTATTTGGACCAACCAATATAAGTAGTATGGGGAAAAGGTCTTACTGCCTTGTCATTATTGATGATTACACTAGATTTACATGGGTTTTCTTTCTTAGAACAAAAGATGAGACAGGTAAAATACTTAGATCATTTATAACTAAGATGGAAAATCAATTGGATAAAAAGGTTAAAATCATCAGGAGTGATAATGGAACAGAGTTTAAAAATCATGAGATGGATAAATTCTGTGAAGTTAAAGGTTTAAGAGAGAGTTTAGTGCACCTAGAACTCCTCATTAAAATGGAGTAGCAGAGAGACGAAATAGGACATTAATTGAGGCTGCTCGAACTATGTTATCTGATGCAAAATTGCCTATGTCCTTCTGGGCAGAGGCAGTTAGCACAGCTTGCTATGTTCAGAATAGGGTACTAGTTGTTAAGCCTCATAACAAAACACCATATGAACTGCTGTTTAAGAACAAACCATTGGTTAGTTTCTTAAAATCTTTTGGATGTCCTTGTACCATTTTAAATACCAAAGATCACTTAGGAAAGTTTGAAAGCAAGGTAGATGAGGGTGTTTTTGTTGGTTACTCCATTCAAAGTAAGGCTTATAGGGTATTCAATCAAAGGACCAGAGTGATAGAAGAATCAATGAACATCACTTTTAATGAAAATATCACTAATCCAGATGGAAAAGGTCCAAAGTCTTTGTTTGATATTGATGCACTTAATTCTGCTTTTAGATATACAACTGTAGACTCTAGTGCAGGTACAAGTGCAGGTACAAATGCAGGAACAAGTGATGAATGTGGTACATCTGAATCAGGAATGTCATCTGGAAAGAAGAAAGATTCAGTGGAATACATTGTATTTCCAATATGGTCTCCTGATCCCCCAGAAGTGTTTGAAACTGATCAGTCAAAGTTAACACAGAGTTTAGAGTCAGAAGAATCAGATGAACCATCCATTAAGCTTGTTGAATCTGACAGACAAAGCATGGAAGGCAGTGAAGAAGAAAGTGAGATGAGTCCAACACAACAACTTGATAAGGAGAAGGAGAAGATAGATTATCTGAATTATATGAGTTCTACTCCTTTGTCAAAAAGGATCTCGAGAGAGGCATCAAGTGAAAGGTCTGGACAAGATGGTAATTATACCAATTTGGAAACTGAGATACCTGAAACACCTACATCCAAATACACTGTTCATCGAGATCATCCTCTTGAACAAGTAATTGGTGATGTTGGTTCTACTGTGCAAACTAGACAGCAGACCAAGGTCAATTAAGAGGAACTCCATACCTCTTTATATGTATGTTTCTTATCTCAAACTGAGCCAAAGAAGGCAGTGGAAGCTCTAAAAGATCCCAGTTGGATTAAAGCAATGCAGGAGGAATTGCTACAGTTTAAGATACAGAATGTGTGGACCTTAGTTGATCTCACAAAGGGAAAAAGAGCTATTGGCACAAAATGGATCTTTAAGAACAAAAAGGGTGAAAGGGGTATTGTAATCATGAACAAGGTAAGGTTGGTGGCACAGGGGTATACACCAGAAGAAGGTATTGATTATGATGATGTGTTTACTCTTGTTGCAAGAATATAAGCAATCAGGTTATTCTTGGCATATGCTTCATATCATGGATTTAAAGTTTATCAAATGGATGTCAAGAGTGCCTTTTTGTATGGGGCTATTGATGATGAAGTTTATGTTTGTCAACCACGTGGATTTGAAGACCCCAAGTATCCAGATAGAGTATGCAGATTGGATAAGGCTCTATATGGCTTGCATCAAGCACCTAGAGCCTGGTATGAAACTCTATCTGTTTACTTATTGGAGAATGGTTTCAAAAAAGAGGTACCATTGACAAAACACTGTTCACCAAGAAGGTTCAGAATGATATCCTGTTGGTACAAGTGTATGTTGATGATATCATTTTTGGTTCTTCTAATGATATATTGTGCAAGGAGTTTGAGAAGTTAATGCATCAGAAGTTTAAGATGAGTTCTATGGGGGAACTTACTTTCTTTTTGGGACTTCAAGTCAAGCAGAGGACTGATGGCATTTTCATCAACCAAAGCAAGTATGTTAAAGATATTCTGGATAGATTTGGTTACTCAGATGCTAAAGTAGCTAGCACACCAATGGAGACACACAAGGCATTACATGCAGATCTTGAGGGGGAGGATGTAGATGTACATCTCTACAGATCTATGATTGGATCCCTCATGTATCTCACCTCATCTAGACCAGACATAATGTTTGCTGTGTATGTGTGTGCTAGATATCAAGCCAATCCCAAGCAATCACATTTGTATGCAGTAAAGAGGATCTTTAGATATTTAAAGGGTCAACTACAATTGGGCCTTTGGTATCCCAAGAGTTCTTCCTTTGAGCTCACGGCATTTATAGATAGTGATTATGGTGGTGAGAATCTGGACAGGAAGTCTACATCAGGGGGTTGTCAATTTCTAGGAGAAAGATTGGTGTCATGGCAATGCAAGAAGCAGACCACTGTATCCACTTCAACAGCAGAAGCAGAGTATGTTGCTGCATCAAGCTGCTGTGCACAAGTGCTTTGGATTCAGAATCAAATGCTGGATTATGGTCTGACTTTTCTAAATACTCATATTTATATTGATAATAACTCTGCAATTAGTATCATTAACAATCCTGTTAAGCATTCTAAGACCAAACATATTGAAATTCGATATCATTTCATAAGAGATTGCAATGAAAAGAGATTGATCCAAATCTTTAAAATTCATACTGATAATCAATATGCAGATCTTTTCACAAAGGCTTTCGATGTGGGAAGGTTTACATTTTTGGTCACCAGTATTGGAATGATCAATCTAACTTAAACTATGTTTGGTATTAGAATAGATACTAACAGTGGTTCTTTACAACGAACAGTGCTTTATGTTCTAAGTGTTTACCACTGTTAGCCTTAAGTTGCTTTCCGTTGGTACCACTGTTAGAACATTCTAGCCACTGCTCCTTATAAAGTTGCCACTGCTTGTAAACTTGTGTATATTACTGCCACTGTTTTTGTTTTCTAGCTAACCACTATGCAAGTTCCTAGCTACTGTCAGAAGACATTGCTACTGCTGGAACTACTATTTTATTTTATTTGTTTTGTTTTATTTAGTTTTAAAAAAAAAAATCTGCTTATAAAGCTAAATACTTGGCACTGCTAGTACTAAGCTTTGGGTACCTTGGTCGGTTGCCACTGCTAGTGCTACTAGGTGTTGTTAGCTTTTTAAGTATTTCGAGTGTTTAAAAAATTGAATGTTTGCCACAGTTAAGGTATTTTATCATACCTTTCTACTGTTAGTTATGTTGGGCAATGCCACTGCTAGTTATTTTTCTAGGGCTTGACTCTGTTCTTATGACTAACAGTATATAAACTTGACACACTTCAATTTTTCATTACGCTTTCTTATTTTCACACATAACCACTGCGATTAAACTCCAATTCCAACATTCACTTCTACTACAATCAATTTCACAATAATGGCTTCTTCTTCAACTGAACTTACATTAAGTGTTTATGAAGAACACAATATGATTGCCTTTTTGATGAAACCCTCATCGGCGCAAAATTTCACACAAATTGTGGATTTTCTTCGTTCGAGTTATATCTTTCATGCGCTTACTGTATCTCCAAGGGTTTCAAGGGGTCATATGAACGAATTCTGGAAGAATGCCAGATTAGAAGTGATTGAGGGCAACAATCAAGTGGTTTCTACGGTTCAAGGAACCAAGTTGGTGATATCAGAGGATTCTCTTCGAGAAGTACTTCTTCTTGATGATGCTATAGGTATATCCTCTATCGATGACAGAGATTTGTATGTTGATCTTAGATTAATGAGGTATGAGAGTGATTATACACGTTTTACCTTTTTTAAATCACTCTTTAGTCCTCAATGGAAATTTTTAATACATACACTTCTCCATTGCTTGTCATCAAAACGAACCGCTTTCAATAAATTTGGCACCCAAATAGCCTATGCACTTGTGTGTTTGGCTCAGGGTCAAAAATTTAATTTTTCAAAATACATACTTGAAGGCATGATAAGAAATATTACAAAAGGGAAAAATGATATGTTCATTATGTATCCTAGATTTGTGCAACTTGCTTTAAATAAACAAATTCCTGATTTAGTTGCACAAAAACTTATTATTGGTGTTAGTACTCTTTCTGCTAGAACTTTTACAGAGATGAGTAAGAATACCAATAAGAAGTTTTCTGGGAAGGATACAACATTGTTTTCTACAATGCTTCCTGCTCCTTCCACCACAGATGTAGTACCACCAACGACATCTGAACCAATTGGTGACAGGCCAGTAGTACCAACTGATTCTGAACACACACCAATTGGGGGTACTAAAAGAAAACAAGGGAACAAGCAACCTACCCACTTACAACCAAAGAAAAAGAAAAGAAAACAGGCAAGTGAGGTTCCTGCTGCTCACTTGTCTCAGCCATCAATTTTACCACAGCAAGTGACCCCATAGGAGATGGGTGGTCATTCTGGAAGGGCTGCCACTACTCCTACTAGTCCACTGACAGAGGAGGGCAGTGGTAACATAAATAAGACCCAACCAGAGGAAACTTCTAATGCTGAACCTACGGGTAATGAAGCAGGTGAAGGTCCCAGTACCAACAAAAAGGGAACTTCTGTTGATCATGCTAGGCATGAGGCAGAAGATGCTTTTGTCAATGATTCATCTAGGAGGTCACACTCTAATGATGATGAGACTAGATCTCACATTGAATTGACGAATGTACAATTGACAGAGGCAGTTGATTTACTGTGGGAGAAGTTGGTGAAAGAGAAAAGGGTGAATAAAGCTCAAGATGTTAAAATTGCAGAGCAAGCTGCTAAGATTGATGAGCAGGGGAAAGCAATTGATGATCTCAAAGAAAGGCTTGCTGTGTTAGAAGCTTTATTGGTGAAGAACACTTCCAACAAGGGGGAGAATGTTGATGCATCTTTGAGTGTCTGTCAGTTGGTCTATTGAGTTGTAATAAGTGTCGTTAGTTACTTAATAGAAATATAGCTTTTGTATAGTGCGACACTCGTGTTTTAGTTTAGGCGACACTTGCCTGAGTGACGCATAGCGACACTTGGTTAAGTGACACATAGCGACACTTAGGTAAATGACGCATGAAGGCGGCCACATGCGACACTTCCACAAGTGACGCATGTCGGCTGACTTTTAGTATAAATACAAACCTACGGGTTTCCGGCTAGGGTGGACGAAACCCTAGCACCATTTGTCGACTAAGCAACCTTGTAATCGTTCCCAAAGAGAAATACAAGCTGATATACACGTTTACTTGTTTGAAATACATTTGTTCGGTTTGTGTTTGTTAGCAATATTAGCAATTGATTGATTCCGCCTTTCGATTGCTGTCAATTGACATCTAGGTCCACGTGTAAGGGAACTCTCAACTGGTATCAGAGAAACTAGGTGAATACATTGACGTTTAGATTCGATTTTGGGTTGATTTCGGCTTTGTTCGAATAATTAATTGAGATTACATACGGTTTTGGAGTTGCTAAGGTGTTTTACAGTCAAGATTCTTCATCATCTACAGGTTTCGTCCATTAGGGTTCAAGGAATTTTCGTTTGGTTTACGAAAATTCGACATTTTTAGGGTTTTGGGATTTTTCAGCCGTTTTGCGACACTCGATCCGTCACTTGGACGCGTCACTTATAGCGGCACTTTCTAATCCCAAATTAGGGTTTTACCGTCACTTAGACGCGTCACTTGAAGCGTCATTTGAGGTTTATGCGACACTTAACTTAAGTGTCGTCTACCCTAATACACCGTCACTCAAGTGCGTCACTGTAGCACGTCATTTGAGTGTTAAGCATCACTTACATTAGTGACGCCTGTTCAATTTTTTCAGCGTCACTTTTACTAGTAACCTATTCGATTTAGCACGTCACTCAAGTACGACACTTGAGTGCGTCACTTGCTCGACTGACCGACACTTACTTATAGTGTCATCCGTCACTTTGTACGTCACTCGATAGCGTCCTTTCCAAGTGCCGCTAGTCGCTACGACACTTGAGTGCGTCACTTACCAAGTGACGCCTTTGGTACTAATTAGTTTGCAAGTTCTTGTTTTTGCGTACAATTTCAGATATATCTTCAATGGCTTCTATTGCTGATAAAGACGATATTAGAGGACTCAGAGATATGTTAAAACAGAATCACGATGTTGGTTCTAATAATAAACCTCCTCTGTTTACAGCTGACATGGATTACGCATATTGGCGTGATCGATTTGAACAATACATAAACTTTCACTGTCCGGAGCTCTGGGGTCCACTCACCGAAAAATATGTAGCTCCTCTAGCTGAAGGAATCTTTCCTAATATGACTCCGAAAAAGGTCAACAGGTCCATGACTCCAGAGGAAAAGAAAGATTATGATATGGAGAAAAAGGCACATGCGGCTATTTGTATGTGCCTATCCAAAGATGTATTACGAATGTTCAAATCACATGAAACCACATATGAGCTTTGGAAGGCAATAGAAACTAGATGTGGTGGAAATCAAAGGTACATAGCAGCCAAGTTGGAACTCATCAAGAAACAGTATGATCTGTTTGATTCTTTGCCAAATGAGACGACTACAGGAGTCTTTACTAGATACTCACAACTGGTGAGTGAGTTGACGGAGGGAGGTTACGATTTTCCTCCACTTGAAGTAAACAAGAAACTACTCGATGTCTTGCCTAGCTCTTGGGATGTTAAAGTACAGCTTCTCAAGGAAAGTCAAGAATTAGCTACCATGAAATTGGATGAGCTAATTGGCATTCTTCAAGCTCATGCAATGGAGATGAAGAAGAAAGAATGCAAGACAGACGGTTTTGTTCAAGACTCGTCCCTATATGGAGGAAAAGTCAACACGGATAAAGCGTATGGTGGAATGGCGTTTGTTTCTTCTACAAGCTCTCCACTTCAAACTCCTTTGTATTCTACTGGTGCTTCTCATTCAGTATATGCTTCTGGACCCTCCCAGGGGTCACAACAGCAGGTCCCCGTCTCTCCTGCAATTCAAGAGCAGGCTGCTATCTATACAACCTTTCTAAGTTCTTACAAGGATTTGGTTTCACAACCAAATGCCACTTTGGAATTGGCCAAGGAAGACTATGCTCAACTTGATGATGATGATCTTGAGCAGATGGATCTAAACTGGAACATTGCCATGATATCCAGGCGTGTTCAGAAATTCTTGCAACGCACGGGTCGCAAGAGTTTGGAGGGAGATGGCAAAACCAGTTTTGGTTTTGATAAAAGCAAAGTGCGCTGCTATAATTGCCAAAATTTAGGCCACTTTGCAAGAGAATGTGAAAAGCAGAAGGTACCTCCATCAGGTTTTACGAAGCCTGATGCTCCCAGAGCAACCGAGAAAGATCAGCTAAAGCAGACTACAGCTGACGCACTAGTTGTTTTTGAGCCAACCAATACGGATTGGAGCATATATGCTGAGAACTATCAGCAGTGTCTTATGGCTCACATCTCGAATGAGGTACGTAATGAACCTGAAGAACCCTTAAACTGTGTATCATGCATTAAGTTAACCGAATCCTTAAGGTGCTTTCAGGTAGACAACGTAGACTTAAGAAGAAAGGTCGAAAAACTTAATGACTCAAACAAATACCTAAAAGCAAATGAACAATTGTATGATAAGAAGATAGAGGCTTATCAACAAGACACACTTAGGTATAAGTCAAAGGTTTTCAGTCAACAGGATGCTATTGATAGCTATCTTGCTGAAATTGACCGTCTGAAAAAGGAACACTCTAATCTTAAAGAAGAATATGACAATTATAAGAGTAAGATTCTAGGTTCCTCCTCGTCTACTGTTGCTTTTAATGAAATTCTTACTAAGCAAAGGACAGATCACAAAACAAAGACGGGACTAGGTTATAATGTAGTCCCGCCTCCTACTGAATACTGTCCTATGCCGGTTAAGGAAGGCACCTAAGAGATTCCGGTTGATTATGCATTGCTATACGGTGTCAAATCTAAGGTTGATAAGGTTAACAAACAGGTGAAGGAGAAAACTAAACGGTCAGAGTACCCTTCACCTCAGTTTGTTAAATCAAAGTGTTAATCTCCTGTTAATGATGAGGAGATTGTTGAGATTGAGGATATTACCGATGAGGAGTATCCTGAGTTTAAAAAGGTTGAGGTAAAATGTGAAAAGGTGTTAAAGGTTGAACCTACAATTAAAGTTCAACCTAACAAAGAAAAGAATAAGGTTTAAAATACAAAATCTCAAACTTTACAGTCATCTGTAAAGATTTTGCAAAATAAATCTAAATCTGCAAATGATGTTTGTAATAAACCTTCTACGTCAACCACTCAACCGGAACAAGAACATTCTAAGACATGCACAAAATGTGCATGTTCTAGAAATGTTTCTTCAACTCCGGCGGTAAAACCTCAGTTTCAACCAGTTGTTGAAAATAGATCATGCTTTTACTGCAAGAGACAGGGACATCTAATTCGTGATTGTCCCAAACTGTCTCATCAGAATTACGGGAGGGAAATGCCTAGGACTTCTGTTTATCGAAATTCTCTTTCAAGATCTCCTCCTAGGCGTTACTCTGTCTCTCCCAAACCTGCTGCAAAACAAGTAATGCTGGGCAAAAACCTTTGCCAAAACAAGAGCCCGACATTACTCCAAAGCAAATTTCCAAACCATCTACTGTTTGGAAAGTAAAGGAGTCTACTGCAGACTCCAATGTCATCAATAATAACACATCAGATACAAAATCTGATCTATTTAAAAATAAAGTCTTGTCTGATGTGATTATTGTTGATGATTGTGGTCGACCTAAGTCTGTAAAGGCTTGGGTCACCGTTTCTCACTAATCTCCTACTTTATGTGTTGCAGCAGTCAGAACGCGTTAAAGACAGCGAGTGGTTTGTGGATAGTGGCTGTTCGCGACACATGACGGGTGATGTGTCCCTTTTGATGGATGTTAAACCACATTCTGGAGGGCATGTTGCATTTGCTGGAGATACAGGAGGAACCATTTCTGGAAGAGGTACGCTAACTAACGGGAAAGTTAGCTTCGAAAATGTGAACTACGTGGCTCAATTGACTCACAACTTGCTGAGTGTATCACAAGTATGTGATAAGGATTACACAACAGCGTTCACAAAGACAGAGTGTGTGATTTTGAAGCCGGGTTTCGTTATCCCCGAGGAATGGGTGCTTTTAAGGGCACCAAGGAGAAATGACACCTACATCATGAATATGCGTACTGTGGAGACTAAAGATGAATATACATGTCTCCTTTCGAAGTCTTCAGAAAAGGAATCATTATTGTGGCATCGACGAATGGGACACATCCATTTTCGAAAGATGAATTTCTTGATAAATAATGATTTGGTAAATGGAGTCCCTAAATAGTCATTTGCACTAAAAGATGACTGTGTCGCCTGCCATAAAGGGAAACTTCATAAGAAACCTCACAAGCCTAAGTTAGTGAATTCCATTGCGGCACCATTAGAATTATTGCATATGGACCTATTCGGTCCTATTTCAACCAAGAGTATTGGTGGAAGATCGTACTGCTTAGTAGTCACCGATGACTACTCACGATTTTCATGGGTGTATTTTCTGGGGGCAAAGAGTGAAACACCAGATATTCTGGTATATCTGTTAGATAAGTTGGCAAATTTATGCAACTTAAAGGTTAAGAGACTGCGAAGTGATAACGGGACTGAATTCAAGAACTCTACTCTTGATTTATACTGTGCCACAAAAGGCATTGATCATCAGTTCAGTGCCCCTCGAACTCCTCAACAGAACGGAGTTGCTGAGCGTAAAAATAGGACTATTATCGAGACAGCTCGGACTATGCTGGCCGATTCTAAGCTTCCTATAATCTTTTAGGCAGAAGCAGTCAGTACTGCTTGCTATGTTTTGAACTGAGTGCTCACGGTTAAGAAGAAAAATAAGACATGCTATGAACTCTTTAACAACCGTAAGCCCACTTTGCAGTTTCTGGAACCTTTCGGGTGTCCATGTTTGATTATGGTCTCTAAAGATAAAGTCTCGAAGTTTGGAGCTAAAGCAGTTGAAGGAATCTTCCTTGGATATTCCATCAACTCTCCAAATAAACGAGTCTACATCAAGTCGACTCATCAGGTGGAAGAGCATTTTGAGGTGAAATGCTTACGATACACGGATCCTCCTCAAGGAACGGGTCCGGATTGGCTATTCAATTACAAGGATGTGTTCAACTCATTCGACATACCAGAAGGAACTTCTGATGAGGACGAAATTGTCACTCTACTTCATGGTATTAGTTTGTGTCAGGACACTTCTACCTTAACACCGGCATCCCCACCTACGGCAACACCCACACCATCACCTCCACCACCTACTACTACACCAACACCAATATCTACCACATCCACACCTTTGCCTACGGTTCCACCTTCGGATGTTCCTTCGACTTCAGGAACAACTAATGCGACAGAACATCCAGATGATCCCAACATGCCACCATTAGAGGAAGACGAGGAAGAAGAAGAATTGGTCCATTCTCATCTTTTCTCTAATGAAGATGATACGGAATCTCCTGTGCAACCGGAAAGTTCTACTACTCCTGCAAACTAACATTGTTCCTGTCACTGAAGGGGACATGAACAATTTGGAGTTAGTACTTGCACCCGATCGTATCCCTGTCACACGTGTACACAGGGATCACCCCATTGATAACATTATCGGTGATCCTGAAGCTGCTGTTCGAACAAGGCATCAAGTGCAGCAAAATCCAAATCAGGAAATGTTGAATTTGATCGCCCGGATAAATTCCTGTCATTTATCCCAAATTGAACCGAAGAAAGTTGATGAAGCCTTAAAAGATCCATCTTGGGTCGAGGCTATGCAAGAAGAGTTGCAGCAGTTCAACAAGCTACACGTGTGGGATTTAGTTCCATTACCCAAAGGTGCTCATTTAACTGGCACTCGATGGGTGTTTCGCAATAAGATGGATGATAGGGGTATTGTAATTCGGAATAAAGCCCGATTGGTCGTTCAAGGATTTAGTCAGATTGAGGGCTTAGATTATGATGAAGTCTTCGCTCCTGTGGCAAGACTTGAGTCCATTCGGATCTTTCTCTCATTTGCGTCTTACAAAGAGTTTCGCGTTCACCAACTTGATGTCAAGAGCGCATTTTTATATGGGAAAGTGGACACTGATGTCTACGTGAAACAGCCTCCTGGCTTTGAAGACCCTGAGCATCCAGAATACGTCTGCAAGTTAAACAAGGCGTTATATGGTCTTCATCAAGCCCCGCGATTACGGTACGAGAGGCTAACTACTCATTTAGTTAAGCATGGATTTGTTCGTGGAAATATCGATAGTACTCTGTTCATTCGCAAAGAACGGACTGGCGATCGAGAGGATATGCTACTCGTGCAGGTGTATGTGGACGACATTATTTTTGGCTCTACAAATGAAGCGATGTGCAAGCATTTTGAGGAAATCATGAAATCTGAGTTTGAGATGAGTGCGATGGGGGAGCTCAAATTCTTTTTAGGTGTACAAGTTGAGCAGTCTCCAAAAGGTATTTATATTCATCAGTCAAAGTATGTCCAAGACATGTTGACTCGATATGATCTGCTCAATTGTAAAACCTATGGGACTCCCATCGAGCTTAATCACAATCTCCGACTTGCTGAGGATGAAGAAGATTGCAAAGAAAAGGACTATCGATCAATGATAAGTTCTTTGATGTACTTGACTGCTTCTCGACCAGATATTGTCTTTGCGGTATCCGTATGCTCTCGCTTTCAAGCCAAACCAAAGGTGTCTCATATGAGGGCTGTAAAGCGAATCTTTGGTTATCTCAAACATAGACCAAATCTTGGTCTATGGTATTCAAATGAGAAATTATTCGCTCTTTCTGCCTATTCGGATTCAGATCATGGCGGCTGCAGCATCGACAAGAAGTCAACCACTGGTGGATGTCAATTCCTAGGATCTCGACTAGTTTCGTGGCAGTGTAAGAAACAGACTACAGTTTCTCTCTCTACTGCGGAAGCTGAGTACGTTGCTGCTGCAAGTTGCTGCTCTCAGGTTCTATGGATACAGCATCAATTGCGTGATTACGGGTTACTTCTTTCTATGACTCCTATTCACATTGATAATACTGCTGCTATATCTATCACGTGCAATCCCGTACAACACTCTAAGACTAAACACATTGAACTTAGGTTCCACTTTATACGGGATTGCTATGAAAAACACTTGATAGACCTAGTTCAAATAGACACCTTAAAGCAGAATGCCGACCTTTTCACTAAAGCCTTTACGCGTACTCGATTTGACGAACTAATCAACATGATTGGTTTAAGATTCTTTCTTGCTAAAAAGTAATTCGTGACTTGGATTGTTTTTACAGTAATGTTTTTTTTTAAAAAAAAAATAAATAAATAAATAAATAAATTATGCAACCTATGCAACTGCCACTCTTTATACTTTCTAGTATTAAAGAAATGCAAGGTTGCTACATTTTAAAATAGACGTTGAAGTTGTGTCTGTAAACAACTTGGGATATGATAGTCCATTGGGTGACATGCATAAAAATGAAAATTTAAGGTTTATCTTGGATGTGTCAGTAGATTTATCTGACGTATTGAAAACAGTTTTTATAAACATTGTCTTCATCATACGATATATTAGTAGGCATGGTATGCAAAACTCTTTGAGAAGTCTTAAGAAGCTTAATCAATAACTGTCTATTTCAAGTGGTACACCGTCATTAGATGTATGACAATAGTCTTAATTTCTTACTTATACTAGACATGCTTTCGTGAAAGATGTTTATTTGATATCATTTGGGGGTATATATTGATAGTTTCCTCTGTTATACGTAAGTATAGACCTGGCTTCTATTAATATATACTTTAAACTTAAGCAAACACAAGTCAAAGTACTTGCACAGTCTTTCAAAATAAGATACCTTACAAGGTCGCCAAAATGGTTTGACCAAGTCTGGTTTTGCTTAAACCTGAATCAAGCTATGTCGCTCTGTTGTACGTAAGTACAGACCTGTCACAGCTGACTTGATTCTTAAAATTGATTTTCTTATATTTCATCTGTAAATGGAAACATGGTCTATGTCTTAAGTTAAGATGTATATCTATGGTGGGAACTACAGCGAAATGCACATACCAATAATAATAAAATACCTCCTAGATGTGAGTATAACATGTTTAAGTGGATAAACATACTAATAATCGTTTTGACATAATTTTTATAAAAAGTGCTTTTAATATGTCAAGTAAATTTAAAGAGGACACATATACTGATGATCGAAATAACACTTACTGTTCCTAATAAATGCATGTTATTCCGATATGATCCCTAACCAGACTATATCAACTCCGTCACCAAAAAGAATGTGTTAATTTTTCTAGTTATAAATTTACATTCTTATTTTCTCTAAGTTAGTGTAATTTTAGTTATTATCCAAGTTACAGTTACATTTTCAAATTTGAGTACCGAAATCACTACGCAAAAAATCGATGAAATCGCAATTTTTTCACTAAAAGTGAACTGCGCGTCACTTTCATAAGTGACGCTGCCAGTGACGCATACGATATTGCGTCACTCCCTTTAGTGACGCAGTAAGTGCCGGGGTAAGCTTCGCTATAAGTGCCGGGTTGAGTGACGCATACTAGGGTCGGTGTATAAATACCCCTTCCCCACGACACTCAACCTCACCACTTTTCAAATTACTATAGCGTCACTTGCTCTGACACACCGACACTTATACTGTCTCTGCGTCACTTCCCTCTGTGCGTTTTCTTCGATCGACTCGTGCTTTCTGCGGCTTTCTCGTGCATTCCTGTGGTTTTTCTCTTGTTCCTCTCATTCAAACGAACCTAGTGGTACTTATTTTAACCTTTTTCCTTTAATATTCATGCTGTAATTTAGATTTAGGGTTACGGTTTCTTTTTGGGTAACTTTGAAATCGATTAAATTGATGCTGGTTTGTTAATGTTTTATGGTTTTAAAACATCCATAGCATTCGTTTTTACCATACGCACAAACCCCTTACTTCGATTTTGAAAACCCCCAAATTTAAAATCTGGGTATGAACAGTGACACGATGATCTTCATCGTTGCGTCACTTCGTGCGTCACTTACCTCAAGTGACGCTGTTTGGTAATTTTGAAAGCTTATACCGTCACTTAATAAGTGACGCTTGTTTTTGCGTCACTTCTTAAGTGACTCGTGTAGTGACGCATAAATTTATTTTAACTGTTAACACCGTCACTACTTCTAGTGATGCCTCCTATATGCATCACTACCCCAAGTGACTGTCTAAGTGACGCTTATTCCTATACGTCACTTTAACCGTCACTTCTTAAGTGACTCTTTTAGGATACCATCACTATGATAACTGTCGCATGTTCTTCACCCGTCACTTTGCAAGTGTCGTATAATTTAAATCACCAAATACAAACGTCACTTACATCAGTGACGCTTGATAGCGTCACTTCCAATAAGTGACGCTATAATTTGATTTTAATTTTAATTACTGTACAATACGACACTCACTAAGTGACGGTAGTGGCCATGCGTCACTTACCATAAGTGACGCCTAAAATCAAAATTCATTTTCCAACCCTTCTGTGTTCGGGCTAACTCTATAACGCTTTCGGTTATTTTTCTTTGTATTTTAGCTTACAGATGGCTGAGCTACAGAACTATTACCGCCGCACCAACACCCGTCACAACATCACGGCGTTTCTGGAATCAACGCACGCCAATTCGGCGCCCTTCAGGCCGATGATAGATTTTCTTCGCCGTTCCAGGATTCACTACGCTATTACCGCCTCGACTCCGGTTTATATGAACCAAATTGAGGAGTTTTATGATCATGCGGTGATCAGGGTTCAGGGCGATGTTCCCCATATTGTATCGACAATGTTCGGTGAGGAAATCGAGATCACCGAAAATTCGATTAGACGGGTTCTCCAGTTCACCGACAACTTCACGATGCCCACCATCTTCCCAACTACATTTATCTATGGGGGACTTCAAAGGATGGGTTATCCGGCAAACCAACTTTCCGATTTCAGGAAACAGTACCTCTGCAGGGTATGGAGGTATCTGTGTCATATTATTATAGTTTGCTTATCTCCGAGAAAGGGAGGTTATGATGCTGCTAGCCACTTGACGCTATCTCTTATGTTGGCTCTCATCTACAACAAACCATATAACTTTAGCGGTTATATTTTTGGGAATATGGTTGAGAATATCCGAGCGGGAAAGGATAAATGGCTGCAGTATCCAAGGTTCGTGAAGCTATTGTTGAATGATTTGAACCTTGAGATAGCACCGGATCAGAGGTCTCTTCTTGTACCGACGCTGATGCTTTTGCGAGTCTTTAATGACTGCAAGCTCGCGCCGAAGGGCGAGCCAGTTTTGGCTGATCGTGAACTTTTCGGGCACATAGTGAACGAAAACTATGTTGCGCCACGCGATCACGAATTTTTGGATGATATCGTGCCTCCGGTCAACGAGGACGACTTGGTTGATACCGATATTGCTCAAGATTTAGAGGATATCGACCGCGTTGATCGAGTTGAGCCTGATTCTGATGACGGTGGGCCCACTCCTCCTGATTCTGAGGGTGACGTGCCACCTCAATCAGCTTTAGATGGGATTCAACTAGCTGATCCCCAACGCTTTAAGCGTATTTTGCGCTGGATTTCTGCTGGTCGGGTTCATATCCCGAGAAATCCTGGCAAGCGTCCTGCTGGGTCTTCGCCCTCTTACGCCGATCTACCTCTCCATCGACGCCAGCGGACTTCGATTGTTCTTGAGGAGCCTACTCAACAAACTTCTTCTCAGCCTGCCACTGCTTCTATTCAGCAGGTTTTAGCTCAACTGGAGCTTTTATCGAAGCGTTTTGATGATCAACAGGCGATCATTGCAGCTCAAGCTTCACAGATCAAAGATTTAGAGATTAAAGCTGCCGCAGTGGACTCTCTCCAGCAACAGATAACGACTATGTCTTCTAGGTTGTTAGAATTGGAGTCAGTCACACTTGTTTCGGGGGAGGATAATCCCAGGGAAATAGAAACAAATGTAACTCCTCCCCCTGAACCTGAAAATGTACAACCGTCTTCTACTATGAATGAAAATATCTATTTGGATTATTTTGTTGAGGTTCAAGGTCAGGCAAGACCTATAGCTATTGATTATTCATTTGTAGATCTCACATATCTTCAAAACTTGATGAATGATAATACGATGCCTGAGGAAGAGGTGATGGATGATCCTGTGGAAGAGGATTATTTTTTTGAGGAAAATGAGGATATTGAAGTTGAGGGGGAGCAATTGCACAGCGATGAATGTTATGATGATGCTCCCATTATAGAATCGGACTCGTCTGAAGATGAATCGGAAAAAGAGACAAACGAGCCATCAACTTCTACAACAAAGCCGGATATTGTGCTTAAACCGATTATTGAGGTACCGGTTACGTGTAAATGCTACAAGGTTAGAACTGATTACACGGGATTGATTAAGAGTTGGAAATTCGATGAGAACAACTCAGTGTTTATGATAAAGAGGAGTGACGGCATTCAGTACTTCAATATGAAGTTTTACAAAATAAGTACTTTGCCGAAGTGTGAGCTTCAAAGGTTAGCTCAGATACCCTTGATCAACCGGTCGCGAGATTCAAGAGCAGATTTCTTTCAGGTGATTATACGTCGTGAGATTAATAGTAAAAAGTACAATTTGATAAAGCCGACGTTGGGTATGAGGTACAAGTTTAAGAAGAAGCTAGATCCGGTTACCCGACAACCTATTGTGAAGATGATCTATCCACCAGCAAAGTGTCTGCAGAAGATACCTTTGGAGATCATCCCGTTAGATTTTTTGAATAGGTTGGTGTATTGGGAATATGATGATGTTACGGGTGAAGCTGTGATAGTATTCATTCCAAATTCAGAACCAGCTACAGACCCGGAGTCTTCTAATGCAGATACGGGAAATAATGAGAAAACAGCTTGGGATGCTATTCAGCCTAAGAAGAGGTCATTATGGGGTCTTAAGAGGAAAATATTTTGTATTTTTGACCCATTAAGTTTGATCAATCTTTCTGCTCAAGATATGAAAAGATTACATGAAAACAGAATTGAGTTCAAGACGAAAGATAGAGCTGAAGCGTTAAAATTTCAGAAGATCGTGGATATCTGCGTCGCCAATGGAGTACACGCTGGTGGTGTATTTCCAGCTGGTTGGAAGTGAAGACTTGAAGATTTTTGAAGACCAAGCTGAAGACACGGGGGAGTTTGTTGATGCATCTTTGAGTGTCTGTCAGTTGGTCTATTGAGTTGTAATAAGTGTCGTTAGTTACTTAATAGAAATATAGCTTTTGTATAGTGCGACACTCGTGTTTTAGTTTAGGCGACACTTGCCTGAGTGACGCATAGCGACACTTGGTTAAGTGACACATAGCGACACTTAGGTAAATGACGCATGAAGGCGGCCACATGCGACACTTCCACAAGTGACGCATGTCGGCTGACTTTTAGTATAAATACAAACCTACGGGTTTCCGGCTAGGGTGGACGAAACCCTAGCACCATTTGTCGACTAAGCAACCTTGTAATCGTTCCCAAAGAGAAATACAAGCTGATATACACGTTTACTTGTTTGAAATACATTTGTTCGGTTTGTGTTTGTTAGCAATATTAGCAATTGATTGATTCCGCCTTTCGATTGCTGTTAATTGACATCTAGGTCCACGTCTAAGGGAACTCTCAGAGAATACTGCAGAGGAAGAGTTCAATGATAATGTTTTTATGTATGATAATGAGGATGAGGTTGTGGGTGAAACAGATGCTATGTCTAATGCTAACACTGAAGTATTGAAAGATGATATGCAGACTGAAATTGTTGAAAGTGTTATGCAAAAGACTGTGGAAAGGGTTGATGGTGAAACAGAGGTAATTATTGATGTAGAAGATGGTGAAGAGGTGGTACAACCAGTGGATGATTTGGTGAGTATGGAAACTGAACAGATGGAAGGTAATGGTGATGATGCAAAGGCAGAGGGGGAGTCAAAGCCAAGATCAGATCCTAAACTTACATATGGCAGGAAGAAATCAGTACCATTGTTCAGTATAAAAGCTAAAAAGATGGAAGAGATCAAAAAATCCAAGTCAAGTAGTACCACTGCTAAAGTGGCTACCACTGCTACAACTGCTACCACTGCTACCACAACTCAACAACCACTGCTAGAACTCCTGAAGTACCTGTTGTTATCAGAGAATCATTTAGAATGGACAAACCTGAGTCTAAGCTTCCAAAGATTGATCCAAAAGACAAAGGTAAGGGCAAATTGGTAGAAAAGCCAAAATCAAAGGTCAAACTGGTACAGAGGAGCATTGAGCATGATCATGAATATGCATTGAGGTTGCAAGCAGAGTTGGATGAGCAGGAGAGGGTAAGAACAGAAAAGAGAGCATCTGAGGTGCAGAGGTCAGTGCCTACACAGAGGTCAGTGCATACATCTGATGTTGATGAAGTGGATGTTATGCTTGAGAATGGTCAGATTGTGAAGATGACTAAAGAAGCCAGCAGAGTGTATGCAGATATGAAAGCAAAGGGGTTAAATGATGATACTGTGTATCAAGCTTATGAAGAAAAGAAAAAGGGTAATCCTCTGCAGATGGCTTTAAAAAAGAAAATTGAAAGAGAGAAGAAGGAGAAATTGGAAAAAGAAGCTGCTAGGAGGAGAGCAAAGAAACCAACCAAAACTGAATTGAAAAATGATCTGGTGTGTAAACTTAGAGGAGGTAGGATTCCCACTTTGAAATTGAGAAGGATGTCATTGAAAAGATTGCAAGAGATATACAATAATGATCCATTTGTGAATCCTGAAGCAAGACAAAGATTGGAAAAGAAAAAGAAAGAAGATGATGAGATTCAGAAAAGGTTGCAAGAAAGATATGATCAAGTTGATGAGGAGTTGGAGAAAGAAAAGGAACTAAGATTGAAAATTGAAGGAATTAAAAGATCATTTGCAAAGTTTCAGGAGTTGGATGATCAAATAGATGATTTGGATAGAGAAGAAGAGGTGATAGAAAAAATGTTTGTGGAAAAGATTGATAGAACTGAGAATACTAATGTAATTGATGAAGATTTTTCTGAGATTATTAAATGGGAAGGAATTTGTTTTGGATCCAGTATTGAGTCATCTGAAATAAGGATTGAAAGAAATAATGAAGTTGTAAGCTTTCACAAGTCAATGCAGGATATTCTGAAAAGAGTTCACAAATTTGATGTATATGACATGTACAATCTTAGTTTGGAGGAGGATGTAAATAAGATGAAACTTGCTCTTGAAAGGCACATATGGGAATGGTTGCAGATGATGTTTGAACCAGAGTTGTATAGTGATATATTTTTATGTGCTGAGTTGGTTGCTTACTGGAGACATTTTGCTAGAGCAGGAGTGCATTGTGTTTCTCTCAAGAATGGTAAATATGTGTATATGTTGGAAGAGAGAGAGTACATTCTGAGCATAGTACTGTTGAAGCAACTAATTGAGAAGAAATTGCAAGTTGCAGTGAAGACTGAAAAAGGCAGAGACATTATCTACTGGATTATGAATCAATACTACAAGAGAGATCAAGCAAGCAAGAAAAGATAAAATTCTCCTACAAAAGAATGAAGCTGATTGAAGAAACTTAATGCAATGCAGATTGATTAAGGTTAGGGGGAGATTGTTGGGAACTGAGCAGAATTGATCAAGTATTGAAGTTTTACCACTGTTCGATTTAATGATAGCCACTGTAGAAGGATTGAAGAACTAGCCACTGCTAGTGTATTTGTAGCAGCAGTGCCACTGTTAGTGTAATAATACTTGGTGTTTGTAATAGGGAACTTACTACCACTGTTGGTGTAAAGTAAGTTACTTCCACTGTTTGTGTAAAAGTATAGGTCGGTTAGAGTTATTTATGGGATAGATTCGAATACCATAATAACTAGAGATTGTATAGGACTCTATGTATTATAAATAGAGATCCTTAGACCTAGATTAGGTTAAGATTAGTTTACGCAGCTTCAAGGTTTTCTGTAACCCTAATGCTTCAAAGCTTATTGAATAGTTTGTTAGTTTATTCTGGGTTTAACATATCTTCTTTCTACATCAATTTCTCCTTAATCTCCTCATCTGGACTTGACAATTCCGACTGATCTTGTTCACTAATACTGATTAACAACGCTTCCCACAAATCATAAGCCGTTTCTTGATTTATATAACAATAGATTATGTCTTGAGGTAAGCACTTTGTGATCATCTCATACACAAATCATAAGCCGTTTCTTGTTATTGTCATATCTTTTTCGTTCATCGAAAGTCATAGTCCCTTTGAGAATCGGTTGCTTGTATCGGTGCTCTGTAATTAAAATCAACAAATCAGGGTCCTTGTATGCAATGAAATTTTCAAGCTCTGTCTTCCATTTGTTGAAGTCACTGTCAAATAATGACTTAGAAGGAGTACCTTTTGTAAAACCCATTTTTCGAATTTTCCTTCCAAAAATTTTGTTCGGAAACACCGAAATTTTCTCGAGTAATACGACACCTTTCCAAAACCAAATTTAAGCACTTTTAAGCTTAAATACAAAATCTGGTACTACAAAAATTTTCACGAATTTTCCGCCAAAATTTCGTCCGAAAGCGTCTAAAAATGCCCGAGTAAAATGAATCTTTTTTCAGGGTAAAATTGAACACTTTTAAGCCTATGAACAAAAATTTAGTAACAGCAAAAATTTGATTTTTTTTAAGGAGAAGTTTAGCGACACAAGGTTTTTGTCGCAAGTTGTGTCGCAATTGATGGTAATGGGACACAAGGGTTGTGTCGCAGTTCATAGTAGTGAGACACAAGGGTTATGTCGCAGGTTATGTCGCACACTATGTCGCGAGGTTGTGTCACACTTTTGTGTCGCAATCAGAAAACCCAAATTAGCGATATAAAGCTTATGTCACAGCTTGTGTCGCAAAATCGCAGTTAAGCAGCTCCGAAACCCTAAAAATCGAATTTTTTTGAAACCCTAACGAATTTCGAACCACGAAATAGGAAGAAACCCAGAAAACCACTCCAGAAATTTAAATCTTCAAACAATCTAACCCAGAAACGAAGATTAATCAATAAAACCTTCGTGAATCAAACCAAAAACGTTCAAATCACGATCTGAAACCGTTGAATAACTGATTCACGGCTCTGATACCACATGTAGGTTCCCGATATGGACCTAATCAGATCATTAACTTAATCGAACGTGCGGTATCCAAACGATTGAGTATTAACCGTATAATGAATCACACAAACGATATCTATAATCTTTTGTATATATTAAAAAGTAAAGAATAACGATTACAGACTCAATATCTCTGCCTCTCTCTCTAAGCACGCCTCTCTCACTCTCTAGGGTTTGATCAACCCTCAAATGAAACCAAACATACCTATTTATAGTCTAACCTGACCTACCTGCGACACTAATGAACGCCAAAATGTACTAGATTATAGTACTAATTACCCCTTTCTTCAATAGATTTCTTATGCAATTTATTTGAATACAATACTTATTTTGTTCATATTTGCGAAGAGGAGTTTATTGGAGCTTGAATTGGAAAAGGAACGGAAATCGAGCTTATATTGAAGAAAAGAAGCTAAAAAGGTTGAAGTTTGAAGAAGAAAATTGAATGGTTGAAAAGTTGAAATTTCTCATCCATACGGCGTATGGATCGTTTGAGCCAGACCACCAGTTACGCGGGCTTGGCCTGTTGGGCTTTTAAATCCATACGGCGTATGGAAAATCCATACGGCGTAAGGATTGATTCGACAGAATACTTAGAAAACCCTAATTCACTTCATCTGGGGGTTATCATTTTTATTTCTCCCCAGCTGATTTTCATACACTCCAGCACCATTTGAGAGCAATTTTCAAAGGTAGAAGCAAGAAGAATCGAAGCCTCTTTCGATTTTCAATCTTTATTTCGTTTTTCGGTTCGAATACGTTTCTTTCTTTCATTTGATTATGATTATGGTTTTGTTTTTGATTCTGATTTTCTGTAACCACATGAGAGGCTAAGTTCTTATTACATTTGTTTAGATGAGAATACTCAGATGATGATTTGATTATTGAATTGCGGATTTATATTGGATTTTATGAATGTTTATATGTTTACTTGATGATCCATGTTTAATTATTGATTATTGGTGATTACCTAACGTGATGATCTATTAATTTATGATTGATTTCTTTATTGATAGATTATTATTGATGATTGTTGATTTTAAATTGAGAATTATCACTAGATATATTGAGTTTGATAGGTTAGGATCAATAATGGTTAATAATCGGTAATGAATGTGATAACTTTTAATTAGTTATAAACTTTGTTGATTCAAGTTGTAAAAGTAAATCATATAAACGGTGTAGCTTCAAATTAGAACACAGATTGGTGGATAACGTTAAGTTGAATTGTTAACGTGTTGAAAACAACTTTATATGTTTCTTAATTGTGTTTAATCAATTAATCTCGTAAGGATAATTGGTAATATTTTTCATATCACAATAAAATCCATATGTTAGCAATTCAATAAAGTGATAATCGGATTCTGAGGAAAGTAATCTAAACAAATGTATTTCTTCTATCATTTGAATTAAATAAATTTATTTGAGTACTTGTTCTTTAATTATTTTCTTTTAATTTTCATTTAATAATTCGCTTTTCATAATTGTTCACCAATTGTTTGATCAGAACTAAAACGCTCCCCATTATTTACTGCTTTCATTATTTGTATCAATTTCCAATTTATTTAATTTGACATCCGTTCCCTGTGTTCGACTCGAACTTATCAAGCTATACTATATTACGACCAGGTATTCTTGCCTTTGTTGTGTATAGTAAGAAGGTATTTCAATTTATAAAACTTAACTCTGTTTACACAGCATCAAGTTTTTGGCGCCGCTACCAGGGAGCGGTTTGATTCAATTCAATAATTTGGAAATTATTTTAGTTGTATAGTTGTGATTTACCGTTAGTCTATCGGTTTTAAGGTGTGCTTTTGTTTAAAATTCTGTCTGTTCATACTTTTTCTTTTAACTAAGTCGGGATAGTTAGTATTACGCTGTGTTACCTAAGTAACATGTTCTACTGACTTGGTAAGTTTAATTGCAGGACGTTTATGACCCGAACATCGGATCCCAATCCTGCCGTTCCATTTGAAGAACCCGAACGCACGTTTCATCAAAGAATACGCACGCATTCCATACCGCCCCATTCACCAATAATCAACCCATTCCTGAACGAAGCGGACGGGATATTAGACTGCAATCTTCACACACCACTAGTCTCCAACTACAAGTCGGATTTTGAGGACGAATACGGAGAGTATCGCGAAATACCACCAACCGAGTATCCCAGCTATCAGTCGGAACCAGACCACGACATGGCGGATGACATTGCCAACATGACTCTAGAGCATTATTCAAGCCGAATGCGCACCGATCTTGGGCCCGGAATAGTGAGGCCCGCCATTGCGCGAGAAGTGGAGTTCGAAATCAAGGGACAGTTCCTCAAGGAGCTTAGAGAGACCCCTTTCCTTGGCGAAGAAAAAGAGGATGCTAACGAGCACGTCGAGAAGATCCTGAAAATTGCCGATATGTTCAACGTTCCCAACGTTATGCGCGATCAAGTCATGCTCCGAGTATTCCCAATAACACTAAAAGGAGCCGCTAAGAGATGGATTTCCAACGAACCAGCTGGATCCATCACCACGTGGGAAGATCTGCGCACGAAATTCTTGAAGATGTATTGCCCACCATCCAAAACATCGAAGTTGATCGATGAGATTAGGAATTTCAAGCAGGATATCGATGAATCACTTCACCAAGCGTGGGAAAGATACAAGGATTTGATGCATAGGTGCCCACAGCATGACCTAAATGATCAACAAATAGTGATGGTATTCTACAAAGGATTGAATCATGCAACAAGACAGCAGTTGGATGCTCAAGGATCTCTACCGAATAAGGTTCCAATAGACGCTTTAGAGGCAATTTGTGACCATGTAAAACATTCTCAGCTTTGGGACGATGGCACCAGTCGGAGAAAAAGGTTGGTTAGCAATGAGGATGGACTCGCCGCCATCACTGCTAAGCTTGAAAGCATAGGAAGAGATCTAAAGAAGGTAACCGAAACTGTTCATGCAATCCAAGTCGGATGTGATAACTGTGGAGGATCGCATCTAGTCAAGGATTGCCCTGAAATTGAATCTAGAGAAGCAAAAGAAGAAGTCAAGTTTGGCAAAGCTCAGGGAAACTACCGCCAAGGCGGAGGGACCTTTTTCCGATGACCTTATAAGGAAGGAAATCGCCCGTTTCACCAAGCTCAGTCGGGACTTTACACCAAGGAGCAACCTGAAGCACCTTTTCCCGAGAAGAAGACCAACCTTGAAGAAATGATGGGAAAGTTCTTGACCACTAATGAGCAATTTATTGCTAGTTCTGAACAACGCATGGACACTACTGAAGCATTAATGAGAAATCAAGGTGCTGCTATTAAGCAGATTGAAGGAAGTATCTCGAACATTGCTAAAGTTCTCCTAGAGAGATTTCCTTGAACTCTTCCTGGATTCACCGAAACCAATCCATGTGATCAGGCTAAAGCTGTGATTACCAGAAGTGGAAAGGTTCATGAAGATCCAATTGTAAAGAAGAATCCTATATCTCAACCTCTACCTGAAAAAGAGAAGGAGGTAAAAGTTGTTGGAAGCCCGAAGGTGGACACTAAGGATGATCAAAGTGCTAGGGATAATCAATATGCGAAGAATCATGTGCCTCCACCACCTTATCCAGCGGCTTTGAGAAGAGGAAAGGATGAAGCTCATTATCACCAGTTTCTCGAGAACTTGAAGCAACTCCACATCAACATTCCGTTTGTGGAGGCCATTGCTCAAATGCCTAAATATGCCAAATACTTGAAAGAATTGTTAACCAACAAGAGCAAACTGATGGAGGCAACCACGTTGACAATGAACGAGAGATGCTCAGCGGTGATGCAAAATAAACTACCACCGAAGATGAAAGACCCTGGGAGTATTACCCTTCCTTGTCTCATTGGAAGTTTAGACATCACTAATGCGCTGGCTGACTTGGGAGCAAGCATATCGATAATGCCTTACACTATGTATGCTAGACTCGAGTTAGGAGAGCCTAAACCAATCAGAATGTGCATTAAGTTAGCAGATCGTTCAATTCAATATCCTAAGGGTGTGATCGAGAATGTTTTGGTTAAAGTAGATAAGTTTGTCTTCCCGTGCGATTTTGTGATTCTTGACATAGTAGAAGATTCAAAAGTACATATCATTTTGGGAAGACCTTTTCTAGCCACTACAAGGGCATTGATTGATGTTTTTGACCGAAGGATCACATTAAGGGTAGGCGATGAAGAAGGAGTGTTTGATATTAACAAATCAATGCAATACCCTGCGTCAGTAGATGATACCTGTTACTTTGTGAGTACCAAAGAAATGATAAATGATGAGGAATTTCTACAAGGTCTCATGGAAGATGAAGATATTGATCCAATGATTCTGGAAGGTTGGACAGGAAGTCTTGAAGCTATTCGAGAGATTGAGGAGCTCGATAAATTACTCAAGGAAGAGAGTGAGACAACATGCAAAGATGAATTAGAGACTGGGGGAGTCAAACTGAAGGAGAGTAAAAAGTCCATTTTGGAAAATGAAATGTCGATCATCATAGAGACAAATTTCTACGTATGGTATTCCTTGTTCGAGGGAAGAGGTTTCGATGGTTAAATCTTCATTTGAAGAACCACGGAAGTCAGAATTGAAAGATTTGCCGAACCATTTGGAATATGCATACCTGCAAGGAAAGTCAGACCTACCAGTAATTATTTCATCTCGGCTGTCAGCCAATGAGAAAGAAAGTTTATTGAAGGTTCTTAAGGAGCACAAGCATGCTATCGCTTGGACGATTAGTGATATCAAGGGAATAAGCCCCTCTTACTGCACGCACAAGATTCTCATGGAATCTGACTTCAAACCTGTGGTGCAACCGTTGAGGCATTTAAATCCTAAAGTAACTGATGTGGTAAGGAAGGAGATCATTAAGTTACTTGACGCTGGGTTAATTTACCCAATTTCCGATAGCCCCTGGATAAGCCCCATACATGTTGTGTCAAAGAAGGGAGGAATGACGGTGGTAGCTAATGAGAAGAATGAATTAATCCCCACGAGAACTGTCACCAGATGGAGAGTTTGCATCGACTATAGGAAATTGAATGATGTTACGCGTAAGGATCATTGTCCTTTATCGTTCATCGATCAAATGCTCGAACGTTTAGCCAGAAAAGAATACTATTGCTTTTTGGACGGATTCTCTGGTTACTTCCAAATTCTGATAGATGCACATGATCAAGACAAGACCACGTTCACATGCCCATTTGGAACTTTTGCTTATCAGAGAATGCCTTTCGGTTTGTGCAATACACCCGCAACATTTCAGTGGTGTATGATGGCGATTTTTGATGACATGGTGGAGGATAGCATGGAGATATTCATGGATGATTTCTCCGTTTTCGGAAATTCTTTTGACAAGTGTTTAGCAAATCTGAAAAAGATGTTGCAAAGGTGCGAGAGTTCGAATCTTGTTCTAAACTGGGAGAAGTGCCATTTTATGGTACGTGAAGGAATCGTATTAGGACACAAGATTTCAAGTGTTGGGATTGAAGTAGAAAAAGCCAAAATTGAGGCAATAGCAAAGCTGCCACCCACAACAAATGTCAAGGGAATACGAAGTTTCTTAGGACATTCTGGGTTCTGTAGACGATTCATTAAGGATTTTTCCAAAATAGCTCATCCGATGAACAAACTGTTGGAGAAAGATGCTAAGTTTGAGTTTTCCAATGAATGTCTAGATGCATTCAATCTTTTAAAAGAAAAGTTAGTATCAACACCCATCATGATTAGTCCAAATTGGGACCTCCCATTTGAACTAATGTGCGATGCTAGTGATTATGTTGTAGGAGTAGTGTTAGGGCAAAGGATTGATAAGAAGTTTCAACCGATTTATTATGCTAGTAAAACCTTGACAAACGTGCAAGAGAATTACACTACAACCGAAAAGGAATTGCTTGCAGTTGTGTTTGCTTTTGATAAGTTTCGGTATTATTTGATTCTATCAAGGACTGTAGTGTTTACCGATCATTCGGCGTTGAGGTATTTATTTAGCAAGCAAGATGCGAAGCCAAGATTGTTAAGATGGATTTTGCTACTACAAGAATTCGATATCGAGATTCGTGAAAAGAAGGGAGCTGAGAATTTAGCCGCTGATCACCTTTCAAGGTTGGAAAATCCCGAGTTAGATAAATTGGATGAAGCGGAAATTAAGGATACATTTTTTGATGAGAGTTTACTGAAGATTATTATGAGTGGACTGCCATGGTTTGCTGATTACACCAACTTTCTAGTTACAAAAACTCTTCCCACTGAGATGAAGTACAACGAAAGGAAGAAATTTTTCTCGGCCTTGTGATATTACTTTTGGGAAGACACGTTTTTGTATAGGAAATGTGCGGATGGTATGGTAAGGAAGTGCATTCATGGAGAAGAATGCATAAAGATTCTAAGTCAGTGTCACAACGGTCCTACAAGAGGACATCATGGGCCATCATACACAGCTAGGAAGATGTTTGAGGCATGATTTTATTGGCCAATTGTCTACAAGGATGCATATGAGTTTGTGAAGGAATGCGATGCTTGCCAACGAACTGGAAGGATCTCTAAAAGAGATGAGATGCTGCAAAATCCTATTATGGTTAGTGAGATTTTCGATGTCTGGGGAATCGACTTTATGGGACCATTTCCACCGAGCAACAAAAATAAGTATATAGTTGTGGTTGTCGATTATGTTTCAAAGTGGGCTGAAGCAAAAGCATTACCGACTAATGATGCAAGAGTGCTGATTAAGTTCCTCAAGCAGTTGTTTTCGCGATTTAGAACTCCTAAGGCGTTGATTAGTGATCGTGGAATGCATTTTGCAAACGCACAATTGGAGAAAGTTTTGAAGAAATATGGAGTCAATCACAAGTTCTCTACTGCTTATCACCCACAGACTAGTGGACAAGTAGAAGTGACCAATCGTGGGTTGAAGCGCATTTTAGAACGTTCAATTGATGGAAATCCGAAAGATTGGTCAAATAAACTGGATGATGCATTATGGGCCGCAAGGACTGCTTTTAAAACATCCATTGGAACCACCCCGTACCGACTCATTTATGGGAAAGCTTGTCACCTACCGTTTGAGTTGGAACACAAAGCGTATTGGGCATTGAAGCAATGCAATCTCGATGATGATGCAGCTGGGAAAGAGCGACTGGCTCAGTTACAGGAACTAAAATAGTTAAGGATAAATGCATATGATAATGCTCAACTGTATAAGGAACGCACCAAGAAATGGCATGATGCACGTCTTAGATCAAATAACTCATTTGAGCAAGGTGACAAAGTGTTCTTATATAGTTCTCGTTTGCATTTGTTTCCTGAGAAGTTGAAGACTCGTTGGACAGGACCTTTCGTAGTTGAAAAGGTTTATCCATTTGGTACTGTTGATTTGAAAGGTCATTCTGGTACGACATTCAAGGTAAATGGAAGTCGTTTGAAGAAGTATTATGGTGATGTGAGAGAATCCAAACGTGACTTGGAGATGAATTTCAATTAAGTTATGGAGCATAGTGTCGAGCTTACCGACGTGATAAACAAAAGCGCTTTCGGGAGACAACCCGTTGTTTTTCTTAATTATTTATTTATTTTGTTTTGTTTGTTGTTAAATAAGCTTATGGAAGAGGATGATGGTTGTTAGAAGGCTTCAGTTTAGCTTGTATATTGAAGATAGCTCAGGGAAGTTTCTGTTCACTTCTTTTCTATTCCCTATTTTATTGTTTCTTTTTGCAATGAGGACACTGCATATTTTTAAAGTGGAGGATGGGGGAAAAGAAATTTGTTTGTCCTTAAGATATGAATGGTAAATATTGGCAAACTTAAAGTTAAAGGGCATTCTATGTTAGTCATTTTTCAAGCCCAAATTTTTCTTTTAAAAATTGTATTCTTTGTAAAGTTTAGCAAATCTTGTAACACATTTTGGAAATTCAATTGATGAAATGAACTTAATGTTAAATATTAGATAGTTCATCATATGATGTATCGATAGGCAATCTATATGAATGTTATTGAGCTTTTAAGAAATTTAATGCATAAAGTAGAATTTTTCCTAAGAAAATCTTTTAGCAAGGTATGACATTAGTCTTAATTCTTATATGATAGCGTGTTATAATCCATAATTTTGGGATCCTGATTATCATCATTTGGGAATATACTGGGTGTTGTCTCCTCTGTTGTACGTAAGTACAGACCTGGTTTCCGTCAGTATATTTGATATATAAAAAAAATTATAGATAAAAAGAAAAGAGTACAAAGGACTCATGAACTGAAAAACTAAAGCCAAGTTATGTCGCTCTGTTGTACTGAGGTACAGACCTGTCACCAATGTCTTGGTTTGAAAAATGATTGATTTAATTGGATATTCACTATGTGGAGAATTGTGGCACGTTAGTTGTGTCACAATTGATGGTAATGGGACACAAGGGTTGTGTCGCAATTCATAGTAGTGAGACACAAGGGTTGTGTCACAGGTTATGTCGCACACTATGTCGCGAGGTTGTGTCGCACTTTTGTGTCGCAATCAGAAAACCCAAATTAGCGATATAAAGCTGATGTCGCAGCTTGTGTCGCAAAATCGCAGTTAAGCAGCTCCGAAACCCTAAAAATCGAAATTTTTTGAAACCCTAACGAATTTAGAACCGCGAAAGACGAAGAAACCCAGAAAACCACTCCAGAAATTGAAATCTTCATGAATCAAACCAAAAATGTTCAAATCACGATCCGAAACCTTTGAATAACTGATTCACGGCTCTGCTACCACATGTAGGTTCCCGGAACGGGCCTAATCAGATCATTAACTTAATCGAAGATGCGGTATCCAAACGATTGAGTATTGAATGTATAATGAATCACACAAACGATATCTATAATCTTTTGTATATATTAAAAAGTAAAGAATAACGATTACAGACTCAATATCTCTGCCTCTCTCTCTAAGCACGCCTCTCTCACTCTCTGGGTTTGATCAACCCTCAAATGAAACCAAACATACCTATTTATAGTCTAACCTGACCTACCTGTGACACTGATGAACGCCAAAATGTACTAGATTATAGTATTAATTACCTCGTTGTTCAATAGATTTCTTATGCAATTTATTTGTATACGATACTTATTTTGTTCATATTTGCAAATAGGAGTTTATTGGAACTTGAATTGGAAAAGGAACGGAAATCGAGATTATATTGAAGAAAAGAAGCTAAAAAGGTTGAAGTTTGAAGAATAAAGTCGAATGGTTGAAAAGTTGAAATTTCTCATCCATACGGCGTATGGAATTTCCATACGGCGTATAGATCATTTGAGCCCGACCACCAGTTACGCGGGCTTGGCCTGCTGGGCTTTTAAATCCATATGGCGTATGGATTGATTCGACAAAATACTTAAAAAACCCTAATTCACTTCATTTGGGGGTTATCATTTTTATTTCTCTCCATCCGATTTTCATACACTCCAGCACCATTTTAGAGCAATTTTCGAAGGTAGAAGCAAGAAGAATCGAAGCCTCTTTCGATTGTTCAATCATTATTTCATTTTTCGGTTCGAATACGTTTCTTTCTTTCATTTGATTATGATTATGGTTTCGTTTTTGATTCTGATTTTCTGTAACCACTTGAGAGGCTAAGTTCTTATTACATTTATTTAGATGATAATACTCAGATGATGATTTGATTATTGAATTGCGGATTTATATTGGATTTTATGAATGTTTATATGTTTACTTGATGATCCATGTTTAATTATTGATTATTGGTGATTACCTAACATGATGATCTATTGATTTATGATTGATTTCTTTATTGATAGACTATTATTGATGATTGTTGATTTTAATTGAGAATTATCACTAGATATATTGAGTTTGATAGGTTAGGATCAATAATGGTTAATAATCGGTAATGAATGTGATAACTTTTAATTAGTTATAAACTTTGTTGATTCAAGTTGCAAAAGTAAATCATATAAACGGTGTAGCTTCAACTTAGAACACAGTTTGGTGGATAACGTTAAGTTGAATTGTTAACGTGTTGAAAATAACTTTATATCTTTCTTAATTGTGTTTAATCAATTAATCTCGTAAGGATAATTGGTAATATTTGTCATATCACAATAAAATCCATATGTTAGCAATTCAATAAAGTGATAATTGGATTCTGAGGAAAGTAATCTAAACAAATGTATTTCTTCTATCATTTGAATTAAATAAATTTATTTGAGTACTTGTTCTTTAATTATTTTCTTTTAATTTTCATTTAATAATTCGCTTTTCATAATTGTTCACCAATTGTTCGATCGGAACTAAAACGCTCCCCATTATTTACTGCTTTCATTATTTGCATCAATTTCCAATTTATTTAATTTGACATCCGTTCTCTGTGTTCGACTCGAACTTATCAAGCTATACTATATTATGACCAGGTATTCTTGACTGTGTTGTGTATAGTAAGAAGGTATTTCTATTTTTAAAACTTAACTCTGTTTAGACAGCATCAGACACAAGCCTTGTGTCGCAATTGCGACACATTCTGTGTCGCATGAAAAATATTTTGTATATTTCTATAATTATATTTCATTTATAAACATGAATATGCAAACTAAATACTTCTCATACTAAGACTAATTGACTTTGACAAGTACAAACGTTGACTAAGTGACTGACTCACAGAAATGCACCAACTGAAGATACAATCCCGAGCACTACATTACACATTCCACAAGGCAGTGTTATATAGGAGATCCTATCTACAACCATTGTTAAGATATGTTGGATCTGGAAAAGCTAAGAGGGTTATTCAAGAAGTGCATGAAGGATCTTGTGGTCTGCATTCAGGCCCGAGGATGGTAGTGGCGGAAATAAAAATCCTGGGGTATTACTAGCCCACCATGTATAATGACACAAAAGAAGAACTACAGAGTTGTGAATCCTGCCAAATCCATGCGTCAATGCAGAGACAACCAAAACATGATTTGATTCTAGTAACTTGAGCCTGGCCCTTCTTCAAATGTGGAATTGATATTGTAGAACCATTTCCGGAGGCCCCTGGAGGGGTGATGTTTTACTGGTAGCTGTAGATTACTTCACAAAATGTGTAAAAGCCAAACCACTTAAGATGATTTCCGGGTAGATAATGGTAAATTTTTTATGGGATAACATCGTTTGCAGGTTTGGAGTACCTAAAGTAATAGTCAGTGATAATGGAAAATAGTTCGCAGAAGGAAAATTCAAAGAATGGTGTGAAGGGTTAAGAATTCAGCAAGCCTTTACTTTAGTATACCACCCGCAGGCTAATGGTCAAGTGGAAGTCACAAATAGAGATGTGGTCCAAGGCATTAAGGCAAGATTGGGAAAGAGTAAAAGCGGTTGGGTTGATGAATTACCCAACGTATTGTGGCCTCTCAGAACAACTCCGAAGCACAGCAATGGTGAGACTCCATTCAGTTTAGCATATGGATCAAAGGATTTATTACCTGCAGAGATAAGTGTGCCTTCACATAGATACCTCCATATGGAAGAAGAAAAGAACAAAGCTGACCTAAGAGAGAATCTGGATCTCTTAGAAGAAAGAATAGAGCTGGCAGCCATGCGTGAGGCCAAGTACAAAAAACAATTGGAAAAATACTATAACAAGAAAGTGAAGAACACATTTTTCATGTCACACCCTCAAATTTGCAGTGCGGAAGCGGTTCGGATCAGGGCGAGACTAATTGGGTAATCACTGCAAATAATCATAAGCAAACAACCTCTAAATGAGACGTTTGAAATAGTTGTTACATAACCAAAATAAAGTGTTTACAAAGTTGCGAGTTTGCAAAATGATTTCATTACATATCTAGTAATACAAAAGCAATACAATGAAAATCCCATGTGTTGAAAGCATGTGACTCGAGCTAGGATCATGTTGGGCCAATCCTCTTATTCTTGTATACCTGAGAATACATGCTAAAAAGGATCAACAATAATGTTGGTGAGCTCATAGGTTTTCGCAGTTATAATCTTAGTCCAAAACATAGTATAAGAATCATAGTTGGAATCGTAGTAAAGATCATAGATTAAATCGTAGTCTAAACCATAGTTTAAAATCCATAGTTGAGAACCTAGTAAGAATCATAGTTGAAATCAAAGAAAAGGTCATACTTGAGATCATAGTTCAAAGAATAGTTCTAAAATCGGAGTATAAGTCTTAAGTTTTTAAGGTCGTCAAAGTTTCCATAGTTTACAAAGTTTAATCACATATGTATTCTAGATAATTTTATTGAAGTATTTATTAAAATACTTTGTAACATTATTTAAAATGTTTGTCGGTTACAGTTCATGTGTTTGGTTCGTGTTTGGTACGTTTATTCCTAAAACGAATAAGTTTTATATTATCAAAATTATATAAAGTAAAGAGTGTTCATAATTAATAATTTCATATTATTAATTAATTGTTTCACCAATGTCCGTATTTTATGTCGAAATCCATTCGATAATTTGCGTAATTCTAACTAATTATGTACTTGTATATATATATATATATATATATATATATATATATATAATCTTATATATATATATGTATGTATATATATATATGTATATAAAGTTGTGGTTAATTAGTCTAATATAAAACTAATTACTTGTAATTATTTTGTAGTTAGGTACAAATAATTGTCCTAATTTGGCGGGTGTCACACTTCAGGGTTAGAGAATTTGTCATGAGAAGTAACGAGGCAAGCAAAGCGGCTCCAGGGGTAAACTTGGTCAAACTTGGGAAGGTCCCCACCAGGTGGTAGAAGCCAACATGAATGGGTCATATAAGCTCAAGGATTTGCAAGGGAAAATGGTAGACCGGACATGGCACGCTACAAATCTCAAAAGAAGTTACATCTAACTTTGATATCTCTTTCTAAAGCAATTCTGATAGCACGTGTTTTGCTTGTAATTAAAAAAGTTGGAAAGTATATCTTAATGAAGATATGAAATTTTGGTAACAAAAAATTGTTTGTTATAACTACCCAAGTCTTACGTTATAAGATTTGAAAACCTTGTTTCATGCGTGTTCAGGGGGGTAAAACGGGGTAACCCACACTGTCGCACCCCAAAATTCAGGATTAGCGGAAGTATACTTCGGGTGCGACTAGTCAAGGTAATCAAAGCACAAAGATATATAATGAACGACTCTATATGTGTTGTTATCAAATACATTGATATTATAAAAGTTTTACAACGTATAATAGTTACAAAAGCTCGTATTTCAAATGTTTAGAGATTCTAGGGCATATCTAATTGTACAAAATATAGAAATGTAAGGGAATCTCCTGATGTCTGTATGCGACTCGAGGTATATAGTCCTGAGCAGATCTACTACTGTTGTGTTCCTGAGAATACATGCTAAAAGGTCAGCTAAAAGCTGGTGAGCTCACAGGTTTGTAAAATGATGAAATATGAGTTATTAACCACATGATTTAAGTATGTTGATTTGTAAATAAACAAATAAATGATTGTATATTACTGCCATGAGGCCATACTTTGAGCTTAACTGAGGGTGTCAGGATCACAATTAAGTGCCTGAGCGAGGGTGCCTCCTGCATGTGCCTAATCAACACACGTATGAACAAATGATAATGCGTATGTTCGACCGCAATCGTGGTAGCGCGACTACCCCGGACGAGGATTGTCAATCATATATGGTACCATACACTAACATTCACGCTAAATCCATATTAACAAACTATGATGTGGAGGGCTTCATGATTAGTAAAACAACTCATGCAGTCAATATATCAAGTTTTGTACTTGTGTTCACATGTAAATAAAACTGAGCCTGTATTCCCACCCACCCTGAGTTGAAAATATTAAAATAAGGGGCTATGAGACTCACCTGAGTCTGATGAGATGTTATCAAGCAATAATAATGGTACACGATGAAATGATGTCGTCTCCAACGACTGAAACTGTCGGGAGTCCTAAACGCGCACGGTTTATAATAATAAGTAGGTATCTCAAAAGATCACCTATGCTAGTTGTTCACTCAACTAGTAATGTCCAAATATATTGGTTTGATTGATTGTTTATTTGTGTTTATGAAAACATGTACGGACCGTTGGTGAGATTTCGTAATAATAATTTCAAAGTATTATCATTATTGTATGTGGTTTGTTGTAGACTTATAAAAGTATATGTCAAGCATTTCCGGGTTATTCCAAATATTGAATTTTGTTATTGGCGTTAACTCTAGTATGTCGTGGTATTGTCCGTTGGAATGTCGTTTATGAATCGAGTGTGTTTAGGTGTGCAACAGTCCATGGGTGAGCGAGAGTATGAATGCGACAATGGGGCTGCGACAATAGTATTATCGCAGGTGGGAAAGCTTGTGCGACAATGGTATTGCGACAATGGTGTCGCGACATTGGTGTTGCGACAATGGTATTATCGTAGGATGTTTGCGAGAATCAAGTTTTTATGCGCCAAAGGGTATTGTCGCAGGATGTTTGTGACAATCAGGTTTTTATGCGACAATGAGTAAAGTGTTGCGACAATGAGTAAGGTGTTGCGACAATGATATTGTCGCAAGTGGAAAGGCTTGTGCGACAATGTGACATTGTCGCAAGTCTGGGGTTTTCCGCTTTCGTTTAAGTGTTCGTTTACGTTGATTTGGTCAAACGTGTTCGGTTTGACTCAAAACTTTTACCCAACCCTTAAAATGGTAAAATAAGTTCATAACAATTATCAGTTCATGTCGGGGTTAACCCGAAGTATCAACTTTATAAGTTGTATCAAAACAGCCCCTTTTATATATGTTTCGGTTTTTCGACTTGATAACACTTCCGTTCTCACTACTTTGTAAGCTGAATCAGGTCAATTCAAAAATAACACATGATCATCAATATGTCTAGCTTAAATATGCTTTTTATCACGATTTTAGGGGTTCATTTACTGTTTTAACCAAAAATGGGAAGGAGGTGTGGTCAGATTTGTTACAAAATCGAGTAACACTCAAAGATCCGCTTCAAGGATCTGGTCGAAGTGGTAAACATAAAAGTTGTAGCTAACATTCATACAAAAACTTTGACATAGGTTACACTACTAATTCGATCTAGATCTCGAGTTATGAATGTTTTGGTGAGACGAAAATTCTTGACAGATTCACTGTTTATGTATATATGTATCAAAAATGATTTTTAACTTATATTTTGGATATAATCTAGTTGGATGAGAAAGCATACATGTAAACTAGTGTGTGTCAAGAAGATCTAGTGAACAAAGAAAGTCCTTACAATGAAGATGGTGAGGAGAAAGAGGTGGCGAGGTTGATGATGCTTGAAACTTGTTCTTGCTCTTTCCTTTGCAAATATGATAGAAGATGATGATGTTGTTTATTGTGAAGATGATGAGGCTAGAATGATGATGGTGAAACCGTATGAGTGAGAAAGGGAGAGACGAGAGGGAGTGAAGTAACGGTTTAGATAAATGAGGAATGAAAGTGGGGGTGGTTTGGCTTATGAAGTCAAACAAGAAACCAAAATGAAGCATGGTTGCCCATGCTCATGCATGTGGCCGATCAAGAGGTGGCCCCACCAAGTGTGGGTGTCAAAATTTTGTTTCCCAAATTTTTACACTACGTGCGGTGTTCGTTTCCTCTTTCGTTTCGGTGTTTATTTAGATGTTAAGCATTATACGTACGTATTTTCATTAACAATTGAAATTTGATATATATATATATATATATATATATATATATATATATATTTGGTTGAAGTATTAACTCAATAATACTTGGTAACATTTATAAAAATGTCATTGTGACATGTAGGTAACGGTTCGCGGAGTCGTGTTATGATTAATAAATCGCGTGACGTTTAAACTAAATATTTTGGTTTTTGATATAAATATCAATATTTATAATGGAAGTATTTTATCAAAATACGTTACTTGGAGTTATAAAATATGACTTTTGTTTGTTTCGATTGTCGGGCAAGAATCGTGCATTTTTAGTAGCGTATAAGTGTTGTATACGATATGGAATACTTATGAAATATTATTTAAATAACATTTAGGAAATAATGATGTTATTAAATAATTTCATATTATTTAATAAATTGTGTTCACCAATGTCCGTATTAATGTATCGGAATCCACCCGATATGAAAATGCACGATTAAATTTAATCGCGTACGTGTGTATATATAATAATGTATATAATGATACATACAATTAGCCTAATATAGCATTAATTACATGTATTAATTAGATGATTAGGAGCCAATTACTAGCCCTAATTTGGCGGGTGTCACACACACTTTTGGCGCCCTAAGCACTACAAGTGGGATAGCAACCCATAGTAGGGGATTAATATGTATTTCAGTCCAAAATACACCACACTTTTGGTGTATAAATCCGGATACCGGTGATCATTTCCCACTCTTCCGGGAGGAGATTTCCTGAAAAAATGATGTTTTCTGAAAGCGTATTAAAGAGTAAACTCGTGACCTGGATTTATGCATTATTCATAAAAAAGCAAGTTGCACAAATTGGGGCAACGTATCATTGAACTCACAAATATCATAAAGTATTAACGACAACAATAATATATCATGCATATAAAGAGTTCAAAAGGGTCAAAACGACCACCAGATATGTCTTGCCCAAAACCAGGGCTTACAAACCATATATTGTTTTCAAGAACAACCATGGAAGCGTTGTCAACAAACATAAGATCAAAAGAAACTATTCAAATAAACATAGAGGTAACAAAGAAAACACACTTCAAGGAGCTTGAGCAGGAGCAGGATCAGGCACAATCTCAAGAATCTGATCTAAGGAGAGGTGAGCAACATCTATGAGCTTCTGGGTGAAAGGAAAATTCAAGTCACCACAAGAAGCAACCACCTCATCATAGTCTTCTTATGCACTTGGGTTAAACTCTGTTAAACTTTTTATTGGAACATCCCTTTGATCACCTTTCGCATAAGTATAATCAAGCATCTTTTGAGCAGACAACGTTTCAGCACAGCTTACCAACCTAGCCACTGGAGCAGAGAACTCATAGATCTTTAACATTTGCCTCGAGTAATGACTTAGCAGCTTTCAACAAACTCAACCTGCTCCTCTCTAACTGCCTCCAAGCGCTCCTCAGCTGCGCTCAGTTTAACTTCAGCCACACCCATTCGCTCTTCACACTTTTTCACCTTGCTCTCTAATTCAATCACCTTTCTCTCTGAATCGTGCAATTGACCCTCTAAAACAAAGAGCTCGTAGTCTTAATTGGCAATCTTCTTGTACCTATCCTGAATTAACACATCCTTTAACGACACATGCTCTTTCTGCTGGTCAAGCTCTAAAGTAAGAGCCTCAACCTTCTTGACAAGATCACTCCCCTTCAAACCTGGAGTTACCTGCTTCAAATACTCAACAGCAACCTCGTGATAAAAAAATGTATAACAGCCAATCTATCGAAACCACCAATCACATATGATAAGCTGACATCCATACCCCGAGCCTGCAAGGCTGGGGGAAGGGCATGAGTGACAAAGTCGCTTCTGGATTTCATACTATCCAGAATGTCACTATAACCTACATCCCAACCTGGCACATATATGCCCTTGACACCCATGCTCCAAACCTCAATAGCATCTTCATCAACAACATAATCCACATTAGCAATATCAATAAAAAAATTCCCATGACATTCATCCCCTATACCCCTTTTTACGAGGACAGGGCTACTATTACATAAACAATCTATGTCAAAAACAAAAGGATCGTATGTACCTTTTTCAACATTGTTTATAGCATAGTCCTTGGCAGAAGGGGGTGGAAGCGAGGTACTACAAAAGAGAGGGGTGGAAGGCGTACCCTTAGCTAAATTGGATAGGTCGAAAGCACCAGAATAAGTCAGAGGCACACCAAGTTTACGAGTAGAATCATCTGCCTTGAAGGTATCATTGTGCTCCGTTTCAGAGTCTGACAAATTTACTCGAGGTAAGGAGTCATTATCTTTGAGTTTCTTTTCTTTCTTACTCCATCCACCCTTAGCATCCCTCTTACCTCTTCGCTTCTCAAACATTTCCTCTACCTCGTAAGACCCAGAATAAGAACCCACTTATTCCTGGGAAGGTTCACGGATAACCAAACTTCTGGTACAGGCCCGGGTACAAAAGGCAATCTGCAAGGATGAGTTACTAGAAGTAACTTGGGATAGAGTGGCTTTCAGGGTAGTAGTATTACCCTCTGCATCCTTAACACCAAACTTCACACATTTCTTGCTATCTGAGTTGAGCAAATCTCCAATCATCATTTCTACACAAAGAAGCAAAAATAACGAACACATGTTCATAGACCAAAGGAAAATAAAATAAAACCATAGACTTGATGCGTCACCAGCGGTCGGTAAGGATTTTACCTAACAGTGCTAATCCTAAGGGTGAGCAAGTGGTAGGTATGACCTAGAGTCGTTCTTCAAACCGACTGAATTGAAACTAAGATGTGGCAGATGAGGGCTTTCAAACTAGTGAAGGATTTATAAAATAGTGGTGGATTTTTGGTTTTTCTATTAACTAGCTTAGGCAAGTAATTAAATAAAAAGCAAAATTAAATAAAAGCTAAATCAGATAAGATAAAGATAGTGTTTGCTGAGATTTCGTTAATTAAGTTATGGGATGATGTTTGGAGAAACTGTTTTGAAAGACATTTGTTAATTATCATTCTTGAATACTTGTATGTAAACACTAGATTCCCTACTAATTAAAATCCCATTAGCATGTCACACCGGGAGCTAGGTTATGGTAACATTAAAAACTATTTAGAATAATAAGCAAAATCTTAACTATGGTCTAATAATACTTTCATATGAACGGTAATAAAATCTTAAGGTACTAGACATAACTGAATCATATAACGATTCTTCGTCATCCTAACATATTCGTATATTTAAAGGGTTCATTTATGACTTTTAACTAGCCCTTGGTTAAGACTACCCAATAAATCCCCTAATTATCCACAGCGTTCCTCACTTAAAGTGGTTCCGCCGCTTCAAACCTTGGCCATGTCTTGTCCTACGATAATCCCGCATGTAGCCTTGCGGTTTCATAGTTTCATACCTTTGACAAACTATATTGACACAGATGACTGACTACCTTTTAATTGGACGTCATTAAAAAGGCATTGTAATCACGTTTATTGGTGGAAAGGTGATAGATTAATTTGAAGTTTAAAAGTCTATTTAGAAAGTTTAATTAAACTAGGTTTCTCATTTTATATATTAGTCCAACCTTCGGTCGTCACTCGACTTCCATACATTTGTACTCCACCTTGAAGTGTTTCTAGTACTATATCGAGTAACAGTCGAATAGGGGCCGTCATATTACTTCGTAATAATGTACCGTTTCATAATGTGACTACCTTCAGTCGTTCCTCAACTTCCATACGTTTGTACTCCACCTTGAAGTGTTTCCAGTACTATATCGAGTAACAGTCGAATAGGGCCCGTCATATTATTTTACGATAATTAGGACCGTTTATATTTTACTACTATGATGATCCTAAGGCAACAATCAAACAAGAACATGCAATAAGACGATCAAAGCAATACTACTGATCTTTAATATTTAATTATAAATCATCCCATAATTAACTAACTACATCGCAAGCAAACACAACAAGTATACTACTCTCTAATCATGGTAATAACTAAATCTAGCATAATCAATATAAACGTAATTAATTAAGATAGATAAGGATAGAAAGAACCAGGATTAAATGCGAGAGAGAATAGACTTGAATTTATTGACACAATTCCGAGCGTACACCGAAGATTACAATGCGTTCCGCACTTTCCTTCTATTCCTAATTAAACTTCTATACTATTTTAAATACTAGTTAAAACTAATCTAGAGAAAAAATGTAGAGTGAGAAAGTTATAGCTTATTTCTAGAGTGAGAGAAAATAAGCTAGGAAGGTGTGTTTTTCCTAAGAAATGTGTAGGAAAGGTGTATGAGGTGAGAAAATGTGTGTCTTGAAATGAACCATGGAGGCTCCTATTTATAGATGAAATCCGGTGCACTTTTCCAACTAGTGGAACATGTTAGCAAAAGGTGGTAAAGTTGCTAGCACATGTACCCTAAAGCGTAAAGGTCTAGCACGCGTACCCTCAAGTTGCGGAACAGGTCTAGCACGTGTACAGGCGAGGATGAGCAAGGATGGAAAAGTGGCCGGGGGATGGCTGACAGGCAGCCGGTGCCGCCACCCATGCTACCGGTGGCGGCTGAATGGTTTCCGGCGGCGGCCGCCACCCTGCCGCCTTGGTTCACCGTCTTTCGCTACGTTTCTTGATTCGTGCGTATCTTCTTCGTTATGCGTCCGTTTGCATTGAATCTTTTTGCGTTGGATTCGTTTTTCAAAAACGAAGACTTTGATGAAAATAAATCCCAAAAATATGTCTCTGATCTTTGGATGTCTTGTACGAATCGTTTGAATCTTCCGGCGTACGTAGAATCTTCATACTTCATCCGTTTTTGTTGATTCTTCTTCTGTTTGATTCATATTTTGAAAATGAATATCTTGGATAAGATAAATCTCAGTGATGGGTGCTTCGTCTCTAATTCTTGTCTTTGAGGCCTTGAATCTTCAAACGTGTGTGGAATCTTTGTTTTTCGTCCGTTTTGCTTGATTTTTCTCGTGCAACCATGTTTTGACCTTCTTGGCAAAGTTATATTAATTTGAACATTATCTAATTTTATTTGCCAAGTATTGTTCCAGAATGAGAGAGATATCGGTAGTAAAAACGTGACTTTTTACGCGATATCAAGTATCCCACACTTAGAACTTTGCTTGTCCTCAAGCAAACTCGAATTTCAAGCATGGTTAGAAATAAGTAGATAATGAAATATTTCAAGGCAGAACTTTTTACTGAGGGGGTTTTGGAAAAATAAAATATTCATGCCTTTGAAAAAGTAGGGTTGTAATCTTTGGGAGCATACTTTTGATCTTTGATCTTGGATACATGACTAGGCGATCCTCTCAAGGTGGTCACTCCAATCACTCAAAGTTTTTAGGGTTTCCTATTCTAATATTATCAATCACTAAGAAAGCTATTCATGTATCGTTTATCATCATAGGCTTGATCGAGAATCAAATCGTTACCTTTTAAGTAAGCGTGAAGTCGATCTAGCCACAATCATTCTAGGAGAAGTGATGTAGGGTTTTTGGAGTAGAGTGTTGGTGATATGAGAGGGGGTTGTGTTGGTTTTTTTCATAGGTTTATTTTTTTATTTTATTTTTTATTATTTTTTTTGTGAAGAGGAAAGCTGGAATTTTTGGGAGGATTGACGCTCTTTTCTCATGATTTTTGGTAGGAGTCTTTTTCTCCATTTGACTTTCTTTTCTTCGAATTCTTTTCTTTTGATTTTTTTTTCGATGTCATATCCTTGTAGCTTCTCTTCTTTCATCTTTGGAACTTTCTATGAAGTTTGAGGGATGCTTTTGAGAGGGTAGGGATAACGTATTTTTAAGAATGATGTGATTCAATCTACTTTTTATTCACTAGCTCAGATTCAAAATGCATAACAGGAGAAAGTTCTGATTGTAAACGCATACATCGGCACACTCAAGAATCAAAGAAGTGAAGCATTAAAAATTAATGCTTTATATGGCTCAAGATACCTCACGAATCGAAAGTTCGTTTGTTGTGTACCTAGTCATGTGATCCTCTTTATGGTATTACTAAACTATTTTTCCAAAGGAATTTGTATTTTATTTATCCTTCTTCCCCAAAGTAAATCATTATTTGTCTAAAATTTTTCATTTTCAACATATTTTTAACTCAATTTTGAAAATTTTTGTTTACTTATTGGAGAAGGATGGTCTAAAGAGCAACGAGCTTAGAATCAAGCATATACCATTATCCATTTTACAGTAGTGTAACTACTGCTATCCCACACTTAAAGGAACATCATCATCGATGTTATTCTAAGCTCTGACTGGGGTAAAATCCCACACTTAGGATTTGAAACATCTAAGACATATTCTTTTAGTAGTGTGTGTTGGGTTTGAATCCCACACTTAGTGATAAGCATATTGGATATGGTATATTTATAACGAAGGAAAAAGATTGTTAAAGAAGTACTCCCGGTAGTTGTTGTGTTCCTTGATATGCGTTTGCCGAACTTCATCTTGCTGGGTTCACTCTTGATCAAGCCTTCTTGTGATTGGTCTCATAGGTGTGAACATGTTGGATATAAGATGCTTATACTTCCTTGAAAGAGGAGGTATGTCAGAGTGTAAAAGATAGTCAGAGACTTCATCACTTCTTGAAAATTAAAATTGTAGAAATGTAAAACACGGGTTGCCTCCCGAGAAGCGCTCTTTCAAAGTCGAGAGCTCGACTTCTTTTCTCCTGGCTAGATGGAGATGGATGCATCCATGGGATCCACTGTGTTGATGTTGTGGGCCCTAGGTTGCGGGAAAGTATATCGAGGTGGATAGATTCTCAAGAAATGATTGACTATTGCCGTAATCAATTCAAATGGACTATCTCTCGATTCTGCCTTGTAGTTCAGAAGGTGCTCTGAAGTTGTCCTTGTAAGTCCATGAAGTTTGAAGGTGATGTAATCAACTGCTTTAGTGACAGTCCCACTAGGGTCGGTCATGATGGTTGTGTCTGTCTTAACAACCTCTCTTCGCGGTTTGTTTTGCTAGAAAGAGCATACAAACGCCAAGAATTGCAGTTTTATGTCTTCATAATTCTCGGCCTTAGGGTCTCCGTTGAATCTTCTGATGGATGTGCACAGGTCCTCTATTTTCCAGTGTTGTTAGTTGTTGAATGGAAAGTCGGATTCTGAGAAAAGTAGTGTAAGCTAACGAAGTATCTCCTTGCATCCTGAGTGGAATATGAACTTCGTTCTGGAGTTACTTTTCCATTGTTGAATCTCCCGTAGATGGATCGTAACAAAAGTACGATATCAAGTGGTGATTCATGTGTGGCCCTAAAAGGTCGTTCACGCCTTGATTCCTCCCAAACGAGATCACTAAGTCCTTCAATCAATAACTCAACTTGTTTTTCAATAGTGGAGTTGATAACCATATATCCTCTTTCTTTGGAACTAAGGTGATCTTCTCTATTTAGCAAGTCAAACAATGATGTGAGGTCATTCATTGTCAAGATATTGGCACGACTGCTCAGATTTCCAGTACTCTCTTTCATATGCGCTCTAATGGATCCTAACATCTCCCATTGTGTTGAGGTGAATGGGATATTAGATCTTTTATGGGCATTGTAGATCCTAGTATACGTCCGTTTATGTTGTTGACAAAATTGCAGTTCAGTAGGGAAAGGGTAAGCATGTTGATTTTGTTGTTGATTCCTCCTACTGCTTTGTCAAATCTTTAGATCAATTCTCCGAGCACTTTGTGATCTATGATGGTTTGCGGTTGGTATCTTATGCGTTTAGAATATTCCTCCAGTGTTTCTCCTCTCGTGGGATGGTTGTGGTTACTTCCCACCATTTCTTTTGTGGTAAACGTATTAGTTGGCGGTATGCTTCTTCTGTATTCTTCTTCTATCTTTCTCTTTCCGATTATTTCTTCCATCGTTGAGTTTTTCACTGATGGAGATGCATTTTGCATCTCTTGTTCTATTCGTCGGAGGTCAATTGGGAAATATGGTGTGATTGCCATTTCCTTACTAGATTTACTTTCACTTGTTGACCTTGCAGTTTCTTTGTCCTTTGTGGTCTTCTTCATGGAGATCATGTTCATATCGGCTTGCTCTCCAGGGTTTGGGTTGTCGATATGGAAAGTGATGGTTTCTCCCTGAGACTGCAAGCTGATGGTTTGTGCGAAGACGTTGATGATTGCCTTGGTCGTATTCATGAAAGGTCTTCCTAGTATGATTGGGATGTGTACCTCTTCCTGCATATCCATTACTACAAAATCTGCTGGGTAAAGAAATTTGTCAATCCTAACTAAAATATTTTCAGCTATTCCCTTAGGGTATTTGAACGAGTGGTCAGCAAGCTGTATGGTCATTTTGGTAGGTCGAAGATTGTCTAACTCAAGCCTCTTGAAAAGCAAGTATGGCATAAGATTAACACTAGCTCCTAAATCGACAAGAGAACAGATGATGCCTGAATTGTAGATAGAACAGGGGAGAGTAAAACGTCTGGTGTCTCCGAGTTTTTCTGGAATGGTATTTTCAAGATAGCTGAATATTCCTCGTTCAGCGGGACATTGGGTACTTCGGGTACCTTATCCTTGGTTGTAAGAAGCCTTCTGAAGTACTTTTTGGAATGAACTTCAGATGCGATATCTAGGAATTTCCTATCAAGCTTAAAAGACTTAAGCTTGTCGGGTCGTTGTTTAAGACGAGCCGAAAATGGAATGCTTACTTTCCTATTTGGTGTAGACTCTAAATCCATTTTCGATGGAACAATAGGTGGTTCCTTCACCGGAGAAGAAATCGTAGGTGGGCTATGTGCTACCTGAGAGTCTTGAATATGGGAAGCCTCCTTATGGAAACTAGTTGGACTATCCTGAGGTTTAGTGTTAATACGTTGTGCTAATTGTCCTAATTGGGATTCGAAAGCTTTTAACAAAGTCAGTTGGTCTCTTAAGATGAGATCAGTCTGGTCTTGTCTAGCCGAGATTCCTTGAATGACTTGTATCAGGGTGTCGTCAAAACTAGAGACTTCTGAGGAAGAGGGTTCAGACGGTTCGGGTTGGAAAGTTAGTGGGCTATTCCTAGGTGGGTTAAAGGAAGGGTTAGTATTGGGCAGAGTTAGATGAGAGTGAGGAATTTGGGCTGAGTGGTTCAGATTAGCACAATTAAGGAAGGTTTGAACTTGACAGACTTCTTGTTGTTGACTTTTCAATTCCTTAATCTCCTTGGTTAGGTCTGCCACTTACTGAGTGGGGGTTTGGATAGCTTCATTTCCGAGTGTAGTTGGTGGATTCACTATTGAGGAGTGATTTTCACTGTTCCAATCATGGTTGTGCATTGTCATTTCCTCAATAAGGCTCCAAGCTTCATTGGTCGTACAATTCATGAAACTGCCCCGAGAGGCGGTATCAAGTAAAGGACGGTGATATGGGAAGAGACCATTGTAGAAAATGCGCAATTGGTCTTAACGCTCAAGTCGATGATTTGGACATTTCTTAAGCAATCCCTTAAAGTGTTCCCATGCATCGTAGATTGATTCATCATGCACTTGATGGAAGTTTATGATGTTGGTCCTAAATGTGGCTTGTTTTGATGGGGGAAAATATTTGGCCAAAAATTTGGTTGCTAATTCTACCCAAGAGGTTATTGAGTTAATCTCTAATCCCTCAAACCAGGTTTGTGCATTAAGATTGAGTGAGTAGGGAAATAGGTATAGGTAGACTATGTCCTGGTTAACCCCAATTGGCTTAAAGGAGTTGGATAAGGAAATGAATTTGTCAAGGTGTGAGTTGGGATCATCATTTGGTAGGCCACGGAATTGACAGATGTTTTGGACTAACTGAATAATGTGTGGTTTTAACTCGAATGATCCTCTACCAATTTCCGGATAGACAATTGGTCCTCCTCGACCTTCAATCAAAGGTTTAGAGTCTTCAGCGAGAGTTATACGTGTAGCTGTCATAGTCTCATTGGCAGGTGGTTAACTAGTTGAGTGGATAGGGATGGTAATTTCTAAAAGTAGTAAAGGGAAGGAAAAACAAAGAAAAATGTAGGGGTTTAAGAAATCCAAAAGGTTCACTGGTAAGTAAGTTCGTCTTAATGTCTAAGGATCGTATTGTTGGTTCCCCGGCAGCGGCGCCAAAAACTTGATGCGTCACCAGCGGTCGGTAAGGATTTTACCCTTGTCGTTGCACCGGCAACTGGTGACGGGCATCAGTGGGTGTTTTAAATTTGTAATTGTGGGGCCTAAGTTTTCCCTAACAATGTTAATCCTAAGGGTGAGCAAGTGGTAGGTATGACCTAGAGTCGTTCTTCAAACCGACTGAATCGAAACTAAGGCGTGGCAGATGAGGGCTTTCAAACTAGTGAAGGATTTATAAAATAGTGGGGGAGTTCTGGTTTTTCTATTAACTAACTTAGACAAGTAAATAAATAAAAAGCGAAATTAAAATAAAAGCTAAAGCAGATAAGATAAAGATAGTGTTTGCTAAGATTTCGTTAATTGAGTTATGGGATGATGTTTGGAGAAACTGTTTGAAAGACATTTGTTAATTATCATTCTTGAATACTTGTATGTAAATACTACATTCCCTACTAATTAAAATCCCATTAGCATGTCACACCGGGAGCTAGGTTATGGTAACATTACAAAGTATTTACAATAACAAGCAAAATCTTAATTATGGTCTAATAATACTTTCATATGAATGAGAACAAAATCTTAAGGTACTAGACATAACTGAATCATATAACGATTCTTCGTCATCCTAACAGATTCGTATATTTAAAGGGTTCATTTATGACTTTAAAACAGCCCTTGGATAAGACTACCCAATAAATCCCCTAATTATCCACAACATTCCTCACTTAAAGTGGTTCCGCCGCTTCAAACCTTGGTCATGTCTTGTCCCACGATAATCCCCCATGTAGCCTTGTGGTTCCATAGTTTCATACCTTTGACAAATTATATTGACACAGATGACAGACTACCTTTTAATTGGATGTCGTTAAAAAGGCATTGTAATCACGTTTATTGGTGGAAAGGTGATAGATTAATTTGAAGTTTAAAAGTCTATTTAGAAAGTTTAATTAAACTAGGTTTCTCATTTTATATATTAGTCCGTAATATAACTACCTTCGATCGTCACTCGACTTCCATACATTTGTACTCCACCTTGAAGTGTTTCTAGTTACTATATCGAGTAACAGTCGAATAGGGGCCGTCATATTACTTCGTAATACTGTATCGTTACGTAATGTGACTACCTTCGGTCGTTCCTCGACTTCCACACATTTGTAGACCACCTTGAAGTGTTTCCAGTACTATATCGAGTAACAGTCGAATAGGGGCCGTCATATTACTTTACGATAATTAGGACCGTTTATATGTTACTACTATGATGATCCTAAGGCAACAATCAAACAAGAACATGCAATAAGACGATCAAAGCAATACTACCGATCTTTAATATTTAATTATAAATCATCTCATAATTAACTATGGGAGGGGTAAAAGGGTACTTTTATAATAAGGCTCTGTATATATTTGATCAATAATGGAGGTAGCTATAAAATATAAAAGGTATTTTAAAAGTGATTACGGTAATCAAATCCTCTTTTAATAATTAAGAGGGATTTTTACTTAAGTTATTGCATTAAATTAATGCTATTACATATTACCTATAATAATAAAAATGTGACTGTATACTCTCGTAAACAAAGTAAAACCATTCCATGATGGCCTGATGTATTAATCAATCTACCAAAACATTTTAAAACAATTTATCATCATCATTGTATATCTAAAAAAGAGAAAACAAAAACAAAACAAAATAAAGTCAAATATTAAGGCCTAATAATCTAGAACAGATCCATCATTTGGCCAATTATTGCTAATACCCAGAAGGACTAGAACCTCTTCTGCAAAAGCGTCAATGAAAACATGACAATTTGCATCAAGAAAAGCCCTTAATTCCTCCTCCTGGGCAGTAAGACGGGGAGCGCCATTCAATAACACCTCGTCATTTTTCCAAACCAACACCTTTCTGAACTCAATAGGGATAACACTCTCACTAAACCACGTGAAACTTTCCTTCCAGTCCTTTAAAGAATCCCTAATACCTAGGAGGATCTTCGTGGTGGAGGCCTTCTTCTCAATTGTGTAATACCCTTGATTTGGAGCACCAAGACATAAAAAATACCTAAATACACCTACGGTTGGGACCTTATCATGCACTCGACATGCAATCTTAAAACCTAAGATTTTAACGGCACCCGTGGGTGACATTTGAGATATGTGTAGTTGGTAATACTTGAAAACCGAAAGATAGAAAGAAGATATCAGAAATTGGAGGTTTGAGACAGAGAAAAGTTTTGTATAAAGGCCAAACTTTCCGGTCAGCGGCTTAGAAATGACATTGTTAAATTTAGGCAGGCACGGTTGACATTCACCGGAAATGCCATACTTCTTACAAAGATAGTGGAAATGGTTCTCCCTAAGCACACTAGTTATTGTGTGTATTGTGTTTCCCGACGACATGATAACAAGAAGCGATGGGAAGAAGAGACTAACATGGAAAAAAAGATGAGTAATTGCCAAAATAGGTATGATGAAACTTTGGGTTTTTTCACGAAGAGATAAAAAGGGGGGAAAGTTTGGTGAGTTATGATTTTCGAAATAAGGGAAACAAAACTAAGTATGGAGTGGGAAAAATAGGTAGCCACATGACCGTCGATCAAACGACATGTGTACGGATGAAAAACACCTCAGAAAAGTAATAATGACAAATAATAATAATGAGGCGCAGGAAAACTGTCAAATCAGTATGACGGTTGCGACTTTTCAGTAAGAATGCAGCGGAACAGGCTAGAAGGTGATAGGTAGCTTATAACAATATAACCCAGTTAATTAATCTTGGAAATCTCAAAAGTCTAGTGCAATCTAGAATAAACGCTATCTCCCACTAGACTGGGGGGGACTTAATGGTGTAGCCAATATTACACACACTTATTACCAACTTCCACCCAGAGGATGACATTCATTAATACATTTGCTTCCATCCGGAAGGAGATTACCAGTTGATCTTGTGGCGTAACAGTTGGCACCCGTAAGGTGCCCATTACCTTCTAGGGAATCGCCATCAAATTATTTATTCTTCTAACCTCCACCCGGAGGTTTACACATCGCTTTCACAACTCTAACAGAATTTAGAGTGGGGACAAATCTTGAATATCTGTGAGATCTCTTGAATGGCTCAGATTAACCAAGAGGAAATCATTTGTTTGTACTCATTTGTAATTGGCCAACAAAAAATTAGAGGGCAATGCACAACAACTATAAAGGGGCACTCATACTCCACTTTTTAGGTATGTTCATCTTCTCCACAAAAATCCTAATTACATACTTATATTTTCACCATTAAAGCACAGAACCTTACTCGCATACTGGAGGTGGTTCGCGGGATCCATTCTCGTGCTCCACTTAACGTAATGTTTTATGTTTGCATGCGACTCATGCTAAAAGGTCAGCTAAAAGTTGGTGAGCTCATAGGTTTGTATGAATAAACATAATGTATAAACCACAAGATTTAGTATAATATTTGCAACCAAGCAAATTAATGAATGTATATCACTACCATGATCACATAGTCTGAGCTTAACTGAGGTGTCAGGATCACAATCAAGTGCCTGATCAAGGGTGCCTCTCTGCGAGTGCCTAATCTACACTCATATGAACAAATGATAATGCATCCATTTGACCAGTTGGGGCTTCCAACCCGAACAGGGGATTGTCAATCCCATATGGTACTATACACTAACGTTCACGCTACAAAAGTATTACTAAACAATCCTAGAGGACTTAAAATGATCATAGAAAATAACTCATGCAGTATATAGTGATATTTTGATACTTGTGTTCACATGTAAAATAAAAACAAGCATGTATTCCCACCCGTGGGTTAAAAATAGTAAAATGAGGGGCTATGAGACTAACCTGAGTCTGATAAATTACTATCAAGCAATTAATGATGGAGCACAAGGTAATGATGTCTTCCAAAAGACTGTAACCTGTCGGGCGTCCTAAACGCGCAAGGTTATAATGATTAGATGTGTCGACAGATCATCTATGCTAGTTGTTCACTCAACTAATTATGTCCAAATGATTTGGTTTGATTGTTTGTGTTTTGAAAACTTGTACGGCCCGTTGGTGAGTTTATATAATAATAATTTCAAAGTACTATTATTATAAGGTTGTTACGTTACACTTGTAAAGTATATGTTTCCGAGTCGTATCGTATAAATATTGATGTCACGCAAGTTTAACATTTAGTGTGAAAGACTAGTTATGGATCCTCTATCTAAGATACGAGGATAAGGGCAAAGCCCTTGAATGACGGGGGTCCTGGGGCAGCACCCCTGGTAGCAGGGTCCAAGGAGTGGCAACCCTTGGCGGGGTCCAAGGGGCAGAGCCCCTGGCTGGAGTTGAGCTATATTGCTTTAGTAAAATTAGGTGGCAAAATCTTAGTTTCGACACTTAGTAAAATTTGTGCCCATTTGAAGTTAACACGCGGTCGAGTGAGGCTTGCATACCCGTTCGGGTGAGGATGCATACCTGATCGGATGAGGTTTGACACGCGACCGGGTGGGGTTTGTTACGCGATCGGGTAAGGTCCTTTATACACGATCGGGTGAGGTTAGCCACCTGCTTAGGTGAGGTTTGTTTTCCGGTTCTATTCGAGCGATTTTAAGTGCAAACAAGTTTTGATTCGGTTTTTCAGACATAATAAGTGGATGGAACACCAACATATGATGATATAAGCATTTCTAAGCTCGAAAATAAAGGGAAAGTGGAGGATTTCTTACGGATTGAAATGATGAGCCATGGGTGATAATGATGATGATGAGCACGATGATGATGATGATGATGATGTGTAACCTCCTTCTTGCTTCCTTTTCTTGTTTATGATGATGATGATTTTCGAAAATGATTGATGATGGTTGGTGGTGGTGGTATGTGAACCGAGAGAGAGAGGGGTGTGAAGAAGAAGATGAAGAAAATGAAATGAAAAGAAATGAGTGTGTTTGGTCTGCTTTGTAGTCACAGGCAAGATCCACATTTTGTGGATCTTGTCCGGCTCCAATAATTTGGGTATGGTTTGTTTCCAATTTGTAGTGTAAAATGTCCATGTTCATGTACCCGATCGTAAAATAATTTAATATTTTAAAATTATAATTGTGTTTACACATATTTGAATATATTTTTAGTTGAAGTATTTTGTAAAAATACTTTGATTGAGTTATAAAATATAACTTTGTTTTAAGTTAGTTTTGTCGGATACGTTTCGTATGGTTTTGTCACGTAGAGTATGTATTAAATAAAACGAAATATGTTTTAATATTATTTGAGTGAATAATGTTTAATTTTAATAATAATACATCATTTATAAAGTTTTGTCACGAATATTTTATTTTATACAATACGAAATACTTATTAAATAGCATTGACATAATATTTAGTAAATAATAATGTTATTAAATAATTTCATATTATTTAATAATTTTGTTCACCAACGTCCGTATTAATGAATCGGAATTTGGCTGATATAAAACGACACGATTTAATCAAACCGTATATGTGTATATATAATAATATACATAATGATACATACAATTAGCCTAACAAAGTACTAATTATATGTATTAACTATTATTAGAAACTAATAACTAGCCCTAATTTGACGGGTGTCACAAACACACAAAAATTGGAATGGCGCCCTAATATGACTTCTTGGTGGCGTGATTTTGAATATGGGAGGGGTAAAAGGGTACTTTTATAATAAGGCTCTGTATATATTTGATCAATAATGGAGGTAGTTATAAAATATAAAAGGTATTTTAAAAGTGATTACGGTAATCAAATCCTCTTTTAATAATTAAGAGGGATTTTTTACTTAAGTTATTGCATTAAATTAATGCTATTACATACTACCTATAATAATAAAAATGTGACTGTATACTCTCGTAAACAAAGTAAAACCATTCCATGATGGCCTGATGTATTAATCAATCTACCAAAACATTTTAAAACAATTTATCATCATCATTGTATGTCTAAAAAAGAGAAAACAAAAACAAAACAAAATAAAGTCAAATATTAAGGCCTAATAATCTAGAACAGATCCATCATTTGGCCAATTATTGCTAATACCCAGAAGGACTAGAACCTCTTCTGCAAAAGCGTCAATGAAAACATGACAATTTGCATCAAGAAAAGCCCTTAATTCCTCCTCCTGGGCAGTAAGACGGGGAGCGCCATTCAATAACACCTCGTCATTTTTCCAAACCAACACCTCTCTGAACTCAATAGGGATAACACTCTCACTAAACCACGTGAAACTTTCCTTCCAGTCCTTTAAAGAATCCCTAATACCTAGGAGGATCTTCGTGGTGGAGGCCTTCTTCTCAATTGTGTAATACCCTTGATTTGGAGCACCAAGACATAAAAAATACCTAAATACACCTACGGTTGGGACCTTATCATGCACTCGACATGCAATCTTAAAACCTAAGATTTTAACGGCACCCGTGGGTGACATTTGAGATATGTGTAGTTGGTAATACTTGAAAACCGAAAGATAGAAAGAAGATATCAGAAATTGGAGGTTTGAGACAGAGAAAAGTTTTGTATAAAGGCCAAACTTTCCGGTCAGCGGCTTAGAAATGACATTGTTAAATTTAGGCAGGCACGGTTGACATTCACCGGAAATGCCATACTTCTTACAAAGATAGTGGAAATGGTTCTCCCTAAGCACACTAGTTATTGTGTGTATTGTGTTTCCCGACGACATGATAACAAGAAGCGATGGGAAGAAGAGACTAACATGGAAAAAAAGATGAGTAATTGCCAAAATAGGTATGATGAAACTTTGGGTTTTTTCACGAAGAGATAAAAAGGGGGGAAAGTTTGGTGAGTTATGATTTTCGAAATAAGGGAAACAAAACTAAGTATGGAGTGGGAAAAATAGGTAGCCACATGACCGTCGATCAAACGACATGTGTACGGATGAAAAACACCTCAGAAAAGTAATAATGACAAATAATAATAATGAGGCGCAGGAAAACTGTCAAATCAGTATGACGGTTGCGACTTTTCAGTAAGAATGCAGCGGAACAGGCTAGAAGGTGATAGGTAGCTTATAACAATATAACCCAGTTAATTAATCTTGGAAATCTCAAAAGTCTAGTGCAATCTAGAATAAACGCTATCTCCCACTAGACTGGGGGGGACTTAATGGTGTAGCCAATATTACACACACTTATTACCAACTTCCACCCAGAGGATGACATTCATTAATACATTTGCTTCCATCCGGAAGGAGATTACCAGTTGATCTTGTGGCGTAACAGTTGGCACCCGTAAGGTGCCCATTACCTTCTAGGGAATCGCCATCAAATTATTTATTCTTCTAACCTCCACCCGGAGGTTTACACATCGCTTTCACAACTCTAACAGAATTTAGAGTGGGGACAAATCTTGAATATCTGTGAGATCTCTTGAATGGCTCAGATTAACCAAGAGGAAATCATTTGTTTGTACTTATTTGTAATTGGCCAACAAAAAATTAGAGGGCAATGCACAACAACTATAAAGGGGCACTCATACTCCACTTTTTAGGTATGTTCATCTTCTCCACAAAAATCCTAATTACATACTTATATTTTCACCATTAAAGCACAGAACCTTACTCGCATACTGGAGGTGGTTCGCGGGATCCATTCTCGTGCTCCACTTAACGTAATCTTTTATGTTTGCATGCGACTCATGCTAAAAGGTCAGCTAAAAGTTGGTGAGCTCATAGGTTTGTATGAATAAACATAATGTATAAACCACAAGATTTAGTATAATATTTGCAACCAAGCAAATTAATGAATGTATATCACTACCATGATCACATAGTCTGAGCTTAACTGAGGTGTCAGGATCACAATCAAGTGCCTGATCAAGGGTGCCTCTCTGCGAGTGCCTAATCTACACTCATATGAACAAATGATAATGCATCCATTTGACCAGTTGGGGCTTCCAACCCGAACAGGGGATTGTCAATCCCATATGGTACTATACACTAACGTTCACGCTACAAAAGTATTACTAAACAATCCTAGAGGACTTAAAATGATCATAGAAAATAACTCATGCAGTATATAGTGATATTTTGATACTTGTGTTCACATGTAAAATAAAAACAAGCATGTATTCCCACCCGTGGGTTAAAAATAGTAAAATGAGGGGCTATGAGACTAACCTGAGTCTGATAAATTACTATCGAGCAATTAATGATGGAGCACAAGGTAATGATGTCTTCCAAAAGCCTGTAACCTGTCGGGCGTCCTAAACGCGCAAGGTTATAATGATTAGATGTGTCGACAGATCATCTATGCTAGTTGTTCACTCAACTAATTATGTCCAAATGATTTGGTTTGATTGTTTGTGTTTTGAAAACTTGTACGGCCCGTTGGTGAGTTTATATAATAATAATTTCAAAGTACTATTATTATAAGGTTGTTACGTTACACTTGTAAAGTATATGTTTCCGAGTCGTATCGTATAAATATTGATGTCACGCAAGTTTAACATTTAGTGTGAAAGACTAGTTATGGATCCTCTATCTAAGATACGAGGATAAGGGCAAAGCCCTTGAATGATGGGGGTCCTGGGGCAGCACCCCTGGTAGCAGGGTCCAAGGAGTGGCAACCTGAATTCCGTGTTGAGGGCTCCTAGCTTGGTCGGGCTTAAATATATTAGGATGGCGATGGAGGATGACCCCGGCAACGTCGCAAAGGTTACCGGGGCAACGGTGACCGTCACCAAGCATGGGGTTTCGACCGCTCTTCCTCTGCCGGTGAGACGAGAGGTAGAGGCGTCCAGCGCCCGGGAGATCCCTAAATGAAAGGGAGTGGTGCCGGCTAAGAAGGCATCCGGGCTGGCCCCAAGAAAAAGAAAACGGCGGGGGAGGTAGCTGAGGCCAACCTGCAGAACTTCATGTCCGTGCCCAGCACAGGTGGGCACTACATTATACCTGCGGATGGTCCGTATCCTACTCTACTTCATATGAGCAAGTGTTAGGTTTCTTCTAACTATTTTCTTCTTTTCGTTTTTTAGCTGAGGCGGATCCACACGCCACTGGGACGGAGTACGTCAGCGGTGAACTTGTTCTCCGGGACGAGGAGGAGGAGGAACCAGAGCACGAACGGTTGGTGCACCGTGACACCATCGCGCAGCTGCCTCCCCCAGTTGGTGGGGTAGGTTTTCATGCTGAGGATCCGGTGACTTTGGACGATAGCCCACTGCACCCGTCACCGGTCTATGCCCATCCACCGATTCCCCCTGGGGAGCCTTCGCCTTCTCCTATGGACAGCATGAGGTAACGTTAAGCCTTTGCTATTGTGTTAGCAAGCATATTTGTTTTTGTTTTTTTGTTTTTTTTGACCAAGTGTTTGAACAGGGCTGACAGAATGGCTATTCTCAGGTCCATGCTGTCGGAGCCGTTTGTTCCGTCTAAGTTTTTAAAGGTGCCGGTCACCGGCTCTTCTAGCTCTGGGGCTGCTACGTTCGTCCCGGCCTGGGATTTTAAAGTTGACAACCTGGCCGTGGATGCGCAGTCCCTGCGTGATTTTGCTGATCACGTCGTACCTCCTGCTATTTCCGAAACGCTTCAAAAATTGATGGTCGTTGATGCCAAGAGGGCGCGCCTGCTCATGTCCTTCTGGAATTTTGCGCTGCAATGCGATGAGCAGGATCGTACCGATAAACTCACGGAGCAGTGGAGGCTGAACGCTAGCGTGATTAGGCACCAGGAGCAGGAGATTGCCCTTCTCAAGAGTCGGGGCCGGGAGCTGGAAGAGCAGCTCGGGTTAGCCAATAAAGCAAGGATGAAAGTTGAGGCTGATCTGCAGGCAGAGAGGGCCCAGAGGTCCGAGGCCACTGTGGCCCTTGCTCCGTTACAGGAGCGGTTGGCAGCGGTAGAGGTGGAAAGGGTTGCGCTTGTAGATAAGGACAAGCAGCTCCAAAGCAGGTCTGCTAATAATCCCTTCACTTTATTTGTATGCATTTTGCCCTTCACAGGGCGGGCGAGGCCTTGAAGACAATCTCCGTCCCGTTTATAGAGAGGATAGGTAGGGAGATGGAGTTGTCTGTAGATGATATTTTGGGGATGTGGCCATAGATTGATAGGTTTATTTGTAAGGCCGACATCCTTGTCTTGTAAAGGATTTTGACTTGTAAATAAAATGCAACGTTCGTTTCGTAATTGCACGTGTCTAATATTTAATTTATGTACGTACGTTATTTTTTATATATATATTGTTTCGTTGTCATGACTTAGTAGATTTCTAGACTACTTTATGGGTTGGCGCGGGGCGGAGGTGTGCCTCGGCTCGGCCAATATCGTTCCGGTCGCACCTCAGTGGTTAGTGACACTTTGAGGGGACCTCTGCCTTCAGGATGCTAGAAGGCATTCCCTTGTGGGGGCAGGCTCGTTGCGCTCTGGGCTTAACTGACATTTTTGGCCATATGCTGGAGTTGCAACGACGACGCTTGACGGCGGTTTTTCAACATGTATTTTAACATCTGTATTTAATAAACTACTGCAAGATAGAAGAATGAGACGCAACCAAAACTTTTATTAATTGGATAGATGCTACGAAGGTGGATGATCAGTCCGGCCTGACCTGTTATAAAGTTTGATTACATATAACATTTCTTTAATTTCGTCACATGCCAAGTGCGCAGCACGGTCTTACCATCCAGAGTAGACAGGACGTAGGAACCATTTGTGCTTGCTTTCGTGATCCGATATGGGCCTTCCCAACGCTGCCCAAGCTTTCCTGTGTTTTCAGATCTACTGGCCTCATTGTTGCGCCAGACCAGATCTCCAATTTGGAATGAGAGTGGGCGTACACGCTTGTTGTAGTAGCGGGCCATCTTCTGCTTGTTGGCGGCTTGGCGGATAGCTGCCATTTCGCGGCGTTCCGGTAGCATGTGAGAATTCTGTTGCTGGGCCTTTGTACTTTCAACTTCAGTGAAGTTGATGATCCTTTCACTGGGAACACTGATCTCCGCCGGGATAACCGCCTCGCAGCCGTAGACGAGACTAAAAGGGGTTTCACCAGTACTTTCTTTGGGAGTGGTGCGGTGAGCCCATAGCACGTTGGGGAGCTCGTCTACCCAGCCGGTGCGACTTTCTCCGAGCCTGGCTTTGATGCCAGCCACCAGATCCCTATTCGTCACTTCCACTTGGCCGTTTGCTTGAGGGTGGTATACCGATGTCAACGTTTGCTTGACGTTGAGCCCCTCGCACCAGGCCTTAAATGGGTTCTGAGCAAACTGCTTTCCGTTGTCAGTGATGATCTCATGCAGGATACCGAAGCGACACACGATGTTATCCTAGACAAAGTTTCAGACCTGCTTGCTGCTGATAGTAGCTAGGGGCTTAGCTTCAACCCATTTTGTGAAGTAGTCGATGGCGACAATCAGAAACGTGATGTTGTCGGGGCCTGGTGGAAAAGGTCCCACAATGTCGATGCTCCACTTAAAGAAAGGCCACACCGATGAGATTGGGATTAGGTCATGCCTTGGGGATCTTGCAATGGGAGCATGAATTTGATAAGAGGTGCAGCGCTTTGTGACTTCAGCTGCATCCCTGTACATGGAAGGCCAGAAATACCCCATGCGCATGATCTTTGCCACTACTGTCTTGTGGCCCGAGTGCATGGTGCATGACCCTTCGTGCACTTCGCGGATAATGTTCTCGGACTGCCTTGGACCCAGGCACCTCAGGTTTGGTCCCAGGTATGATTTTTTCATGAGCTCGCCTTTTTCAATAAAGTACATTGGGGCCTTCATCTGGATTTTCCTTGCTTCGATCGGGTCCTGCGGAAGGAGGCCGGACCGGATATAGGACACTATTGGGGTCATCTAATTATCTCCAACTTCTTCTACTTAGGCAACTATGCCAGCAATATCAATAGACTTTTGCCCCAAAATTTCAACCAGGACTTTCTTAGTGAGATGAGCGAATGTGAGGGATGCCAGCTTACTCAAAGCATCCGCTTTCTTGTTTTTGTTTCTCGGGACCTGCTCGAATTCAAAAGATGCGAATTGCTTTGTCATGCTTTGTGCAAGTGCTAGGTACTGTTTCATTACCGGATCCTTTGCTTCGAAAGCACCGTTGAACTGGTTGGCGACCAGTTGTGAGTCAACGTATGCTCGAAGATCTTTGATGCCCATTTCTGCTGCTATTCTGATGCCGGACAACAGTGCCTCGTATTCCGCTTCGTTGTTCGAGGCGGGAAAATCAAAACGGAGAGCATAAGTGTGTTCCTCGTCGTCGGATCTGATGAGTATCAAGCCGGCACCAGCACCCTCGGAGCTTGAGGCGCCGTCGGTGTATAGTTCCCACACAGGAGGTTTTTCACGAGTAGGGGGATCCGAGGTGCACCTACTCTCTACCCCCACGGGAAGTTCGGCGAGAAAGTCAGCAAGGACCTTTCCCTTGACTGCACTTCACGGACAAAACGTAATCTCGTGCTCACCCAGTTCTATGGCCCATTTGGCAAGCCTGCCCGAAATTTCCGGCTTTGATAACACTTGTTTAATTGGTTGGTGAGTGAGAACTGTGATGGGGTGCCCCTGGAAGTACCCGCGCAGCCTTCGTGCCGAATGCACGAGTGCCAGAACCAGCTTTTCGATTGGTGAGTAATTCAGCTCCCCCGGCTGTAGGGTGCGGCGAACGAAATATACCGGCATTTGTGTCTTGTCACGCAGCACAATGAGCACGGAGCTGACGGCGCTCTGAGATGCCGCCAGGTATAGGGTGAGCGTTTCACCAGGGATAGGAGCTGTGAGGGTTGGTAGTTCTTTTAAGAATGTTTTCATGTCCTGGAATGCTTGCTCCGACTCCGGCGTCCAGGAGAAATCCTTTTTGTTGATGCAACCCTTGAGTGTGTTGAAAAATGGCAGTGACCGTTCTGCGGCTTTGGATTGGAATCGCGCCAGAGCTGCTAACCTACCATTTAGGCTCTGTACGTTTTTTTTGCTTCGTGGTGATACCATGTCGGCGATTGCTTGTATTTTCTTTGGATTGGCCTTTATGCCCCTCGGAGTCACCATGTGACCGAGAAACTTTCCTTCCTCCATTCTAAACGAGCATTTAGCCGGATTGAGTTTCATGTTAATCTTTCGTAGTGAGGCGAAGGTTTCCAGAATGTCTTCGAGTAGTTGGGACTCAACATTGCTTTTGATAACAATGTCGTCAATGTATGCTTCTAGGTTACGGCCCACCTGTGATTTGAAAGCGTCGTCAACGACGCGTTGATACGTTTCCCTTGCATTCTTGAGACCAAATGGCATTTTGGTGTAACAAAAAATGCCTTGGTTCATGTGAAACGCTGTTTTTTCTTCATCAGCCTTTGCCATTAATATCTGATGGTATCCCTTGTAGGCATCCAGGAAACATTTGAATCAAAACCCGGAGAGAGACTCGACTTTCCAATCAATCTTGGGGAGCGGGTAATTATCCTTTGGGCATGCCTTATTGACATCCTTAAAATCGACACACATACACCATGAGCCGTCAGACTTTTTTACCAAGACGGGGTTGGCGACCCACGTCTGGTATTCAACCTCACGCATGATGCCGGCATGGACGAGTTTGCTGACCTCTTCACATATGAACTGGCTTCTGTCGGGGGCCATGCCCCGCTTTTTCTGTCTGACGGGGGTAATGTTGGGATTAACATTGAGCCTATGCTCGGCGACTGACCGCGGAACTCCGGTCATTTCAGAATCTTGCCAAGCAAAGACATCTGCGTTATTGGTAAGTATTTCACAGAGCTTCAACCTTGCTGGCGGGCTTAAAGCCAGGCCAACTCATATTTTCTGCTCCAGGAACCTTGAATTAACAGCCACCAACTCGTCTGTTGTTATGGTGAATGCATCCGGAGTGATCCTGGAGATTTGAGCACATACCGGCATGGGCCTTGCCAGTTGTCTGTAAAGTGGCAATGCCGGCAGGCGTTGGAAATTTCATTAGTCCGTGAACCATCGATGTGATAGTGCCAAACTGGTGTAGAGCAGTGCGGCCCAATAGAACATCGAAGCATGATGGGGCGCGCACTATAACAAATTCCAACTTGGCAGTCCGACAGTATGGATAACTACCCAAAGTGACATCTAGGGCGAGCCTTCCGATTAGCCATTTAGTTTCGTTGGCATAACTGGACAATGGGGATAAAGGTTCCCTCAACTGCGCTTGTATGGGCAATGGCAATTGTGAGAAATAGTGCTCGTACATGACTTCCACAGCACTTCCCGTATCGGTGTAGACCCTGGAAATTTGACAGTTTCCAATGCGTTCCGAGATGACGACAGGCTCGGGTGGAACGGAGCTTAATAGTGGTGGAAAGGAGATAGGTGCCACTTGCCAATCATGTAGCGATTCTGTTTTCCTTTTTGAACTTACGCGCACGGACTAAATCATGTGAACGACGGTGTCCGGCGGATCTCGAGTATCATCTTTTCATTGCCAGCCGTAGGTCTTCGTGCCGTCTGCTTTTTTAAACTTCTTCCCGGGAAGCAAATGATTTAGCTTACCCGCCTGGATGGCTGCCTTTATTTCTTTTCGCAGCTGCCTGCAGTCGTCAGTATCGTGACCGTATTCATCGTGAATGTCACAATACTTGCCGTTCTTTGGGACGTCGCGATGCTCCATCGGGGGCGGAGGGTTAAATGCGCTCCGTGCCACCGTTTCGGTAAGCAAAATTTCTTTCGGTGACTTGGTGAGTGCAGATGGCAGTGAGTTCTTATCGTACGACTGACGACGAGCTGGCTCGCGATGGTCACCACGGCGATGATCGTGGCGTGTGTCACGACAAAAGTCTCGTCGTTGGTTGTCGCGACGACCGGAGCCAAAGCCGAACCCACTGTGGGATCGGTCGTGCTCGACCCGGTGCGACTCTTGGGCCGAACCTTTGTGCAAGTCATTATCTTCAACGGACCGTAAATAGTCCGGAGCCATAGAGACGGCCTCGGAGTATACCTTCGGCAACTTCCTCTTCAACCGATGGTATAGAGTTGGATAACGGTCCTTATCAATGCTGTAGATGAGACCGACAATTTGTTGGCTTGGCGGGAGCTCGCTTATCTTTTGACACTCAGTTGTGAAGCGAGTGAGGAAATCATTCAGAGGCTCACGACTTGTTTCCTTAATCTCGAAGATGTCGAGATGGGTAAGCTTATGCTGTTTCAAGTTGTGATATTGCTGCAGGAATTTGAGCCTGAGATCGGAGTAGCTGCTAAGGCTTCCAACCGGAAATTTCTAAAACCAACCATGAGCATTGCCCTGTAATACTTGTGGGAACATGTGACATGCCACAGTGTTTTCCCAATGCTCAGTTTTGATGGCACCTTCGAATCGCTGCAAGAAGTCCTCGGGATCTGAGTCACCGGAATATGTGCCAATCGTGAGTGGAATAGTGAGTTTAGTTGGCAATGGATGGTCTGCAATTCTGGAGATAAACCTTGTTGTGGTGGTGGAAATCGGCATTTGTTTTTTCACCTTCTCACCCTGTATGGTGGAATAAAAATTAGCAATCAATGTGTCCATCGCGGACTCGTCGGACTGTGTCGGGAATGAGCCCGGCAGAGCGGCGCTGAGGATTAAGTCGGCCAACATTCTACGACTTGCAGCCCTATCCATCTTACCGTGATCTTGGGTGGGTGGAGGTGGCATTGCTCGCCGTGGCAGAGACGGCGGCGGGACCTGTTGCTCAGGAACCACGACAAAGCCCATTTGTGCCAGCATGTGCTGGGCTTCGGCGCTAGAGATGGATTTGGGAGTGGACGAAGTGTTATGCAAGCTGCTCTCCGGCGGAGGACGATTGTTCATCGTGTTCTCCGCGCCGGAGAGATAATCATTCTGACTGAAGGTTAACTGCCTTGGATCAATCCTCAGATTCACCGTTAGCCCAGATGACGAAGCATTCAGGGTATTTTGGTTGATGGTTATTTGAGGAGATTGATCGGAGCTTTATGGCGGTGGTGGCAGATTAGCATTAGCACCCTCGTCACCGCTGTCATTTTGCGAAATGACAACCATCGCTTAGCAGTTTCCGGCATACGGATGGTGGTAGAGTTATCAATTTAGGGTAAACAAACCGTGGATGGCGCCAACTGTTCAAGCGTAAAAACGCTTGATTACAATGATGATGAAGATGTATGAGGAATCAAGCATGTCACACTCCGATTAACATGCAAACCCAGTATCGAGACTTGGTCAATCGAGGGTGGTGAAAGCTTGATTATGTGTGAGCAATCAATTGGGGATTATTCTGGGATTTTATGAGGTGTGTTCTTGAAATGGAAGCAAAACACTAGTATTTATAGCCAAACCCTAATCCGACGTGGAGGGTTTAGTCGTGGGGGAGCAACACAATTAATGTACCCGAGCTGATGTGGACCAATCGGATGAGCCGACCAGGTAAGTGGGTAAGCCATGTTAATACACCTGGATATAGCAGCTGCCGATTGTACCTTTTGTCAGAGAACGTCAGTTCCACGAGGTACGGATCACTTTATTGTTTTACCGCTGCATTCGTGAATAGAGCACATGGTGATTAGGCTCTAGGTCCGGGACGAAACGTATCCGGCCCCATGATTCTACTTGGGAGCTGACCCACGTGTCGTGGGCTACAAAAGCTGTCCACGGATGTCATCCGGGCCCGGGCCCGTTGTTTTGGGCCATTACCACGTAGGGTGATGGACATACATCATTACTATACAACTCCATTGTTATCATGCAGGAGTTCACCATAAATAATATTTCCAATGATTTAATTTATTGCTAGCAAGAAATCAAAAATAATATATAAGATCTTTAGGACACAAATAATTGTTACTTTGACACTCTAAAAGTCTTCCAATGGACCTCGTCTCTGGTAAACATCAATGTAGTCTGATATATCAGTTTCTTGAATATGACCATCGATAATCGGTTCTGGAAGGTCATTCTTTTCGGACCTTTTGATCTTGACCTCACCGTCATCAATTACCAAAACCTTACTTTGTGCATAATCTTCTTTACTAATTCAGTCACTGAATACTCTGGTTCTTCAGAGCTTAAGATGCTTTGTTTATTTCATTAAAACGAATTATAATTTCAAAGGTTGACATAGATTTGTGTCTTGACCAAATCAATTTTGCAATCAACCCTTTAATTCCTTTCCTATTCATTAATAATTAAATAATTATAAAGTAACTAGGTGTTAGTTGCTTTGATATTTACATACTCTGTTTTTGTAGCCGGATTTAATCAAGTTTCTAAGTAGTAGTACTAAACGATCGCAAATCGTATTCATCCCCTGTATGTATGCGCACTAATAACCTTGTGAATGGATGGAAACACATCTACTTACATGCAGGTTTTTTATTAATTCCAAATGAGCTAACCAACAAAAACCAAGTTTAAATCGTCAAATATTTAACAGAAGCTATTTTTGATGCTAAACTTGAATCACTTCAACATATGATAGGTACCGGAAGGCCTTGAAAACAACACATCAAACATATACATGGCGAAGACAAGTCCTCCAAATGTGTTTCAAGCATATGAGAACCAATATTATACTGATTTCACAAAGTTTTTGCGATTGCGTTCTAAGGAAATAGTATGTGGAGGACGCATGGTTTTAACATTTGTTGGTCGGAGTGTTGATGATCCAACTTGTGACGATTGTTGCAGTGCTTGGGAGCATCTAGCGAGAGCACTTCTGGATATGGTTAAAGAGGTAATAGGTTCTTTTTGATTCAGCATTTGACCTCACCTTAATCTGTAACTTTTTGTTCACAAGTTAACCAGAGTTGTATATGCTGTAACAAACACTACAGGAGTTGATTCGACAAACAGAATTTAACTCGTTCAATATCCCATATTATACTCCATGCGAAGATCAAGTTAGGAATGTAATTCAAAACGAGGGATCATTTTTTCTTGATAGCTTGAGTGGTTTCCATGTCAATTGGGACTCACAGGACACAGATTACACAAGTTTTAACGATTCTAAAGACCTTAGTGGCGTCCATGGGGAAAGTATGCCAAAAATTATCAGAGCTGTTATGGAACCGATGTTAACGTCTCATTTTGGAAGTTCCATAATTGATTCGCTATTTAAAAAGTACGCAAAAAATTTATCTCAACATCTAGTTAGAACCAAAACAAGAAACTTCAATATAGTCATTTCATTGACTAAAAAGTGAACTATTAATAGTTCACAAATCAGTCTGTAAGTCCGTATGTATTAGGATCGATAACGAGGTTATCTTTAGATATTAAGGTGTGGAATCCCTTAATACTAAGTTTACGGATCATAAATGGTTTGTTTCACAAGTATTAGTGAAATCAATAATCTAATATGTTTTGTATTGATTATAACAATTGTTAATCTATCAATACCTAACCTTTAGACTATGTTGAAAGCTCTGGAAATCCCAATTCGTTCGTAATTAGCAAATGGCAAAAGTTAATTAGGTTTAAACCTAATTTTGTATATAAACTCGTCTCGGTTCGCAGGTTCTGGACTCTGCGGACCAACTCGGTTCGCAGCCCAGCTTGGCCCAGCGAGTCCAGTCGACTCGCTTCGCAGCCCTGCCCTGCAAACTCACTCAGTTCGCATCGCAGGTTATTGGTCAAACACGGTCAACATTTTTCAGCATTTAACATTTAACTCTAAAATGTTTACCAACCAATATTTTCATTACAATTCAAAACCAATTTACACACTTGATTACAATAATCTCCAGTACTATTACAAGCTAGATCTGTTGTCACAATAACATGTCCCAACAGACTCCCCCTTGACAATAGCTCTAGCAACTATGTCTTCAAGTTGTCTTTGATTTTCACTTGTAAATTTTACTTCCAGCATACATTTTTAGTTTAATGCAAGTTTTAACCATCAACTGATAATCTCTTCCTAAATCTCCCCATCCTTCAGTAGCAGTGATCTTGTTCTTGTATAACATCAACAAATCACTCTTGGAAAGATTCATTAAGTGTCCATGATCATATACTCTAAAAAGTTCTTTCTCACCATCTTCCACTTCATCATCAGCTTCAAAAATCACAGTTTCACCAGTTCCAGCTTCTACATGCCATCTCTTCATATTTCTCAGAATATCCTGAGGCATAAGCTTTAACGGTATCTGCTGTACGCATTTAACTGCTGGATATATCTTTTTACGCAGTCGTCATCCTGTTCTTTGACTTCTTTCTTTTAACTTGATAGTCCTTCCGACTCTTGGCTTAATACGTTCAAATTTCATTGACCAACCCTCAGTCTTGATTATCCTTTCAACATACCTTCCATAAGGATCATTACTGGGGTTCTTCATCTCCATTCTAGCCAAGTCTCGAATTTCAAATCTTGGTAAAGAACTAAAGACTGCAAGCTTTCTTTCAAAATATTGAACTCCGTCATATCTTTTGATTGGAAAAAACTTCAGATCTGCGTCATAATACCATCCAATTATACCTTTCTTAGGTACGCGTTTTCCAGTAATATCAAATTTTGATATTGAAGTCTTTGCCTTTTTCTTCTTCTCCAAAGACTTAAACATTGGATTATCTTTATGACAATCAGGAAGATCTTCTTCAGAATTAGAATCCGTTGAATCATTTAGATATTCATCCAAATCTATAACTCTTTCTCCATCTTCATCCTGAATAATCACATTAGTCTTTGAAGGGTTTATGATATGTTCATCAATATCAGCATCAAGATCAACACCTTCAACTAACCCAACATCAACAATAGAAGTCCTATCTTTAGGAGGTACAAATTCACCTTCCTCCAGATCATAATCAACTTCTACTTCGACCTCATCGATAATCTCAATATCAGAATCACTTTCAACATTCTTTTCTGTAATCATTTTAAATAACACGAATTAGATAATATAATATAAATCCTTTCATTGATTTCCCTGAATCAATATAAGAATTTCCTTTATTTATCTCAATCGTATAATCACATCTAATCATTAATCGTATATAATTTTTATTTGTTATAGATCATCTCAAATCTAAATTTTATATAATCAATCTTATATAATTTTCACTTTTTATATGTAAAATCACAAGTCTAAATCTTATATCAAATTAACTTATATACTTACAAAACATTAATCTTTCAAAGATTATAAATAATGTTACAATCAATCTAAGATTACAAAAGTATATCAGTTTCAAATACAAAACATAACTACTTCTCACCAGCTCCACTTCCACTTGCACCAGCACTAGCACCAGTAGACTCAGACTCCCCCTGAATCATAGCTTGCTCACTAGTCTTTGACGGACCAGCCGGCTCACTATCTTTCTGTGCATTGGGATCATCATCTTTATCATCTCTTTGCTTCTTCCTCATCTCATCCTCCTTGCATGACTCATGGTATGCCAGAATCTCCCCCTGAGACGGCTTGTTCTTGTATAGATTCAGAACTAATCTCTCAAGATGATCAAGCTTTCTCTGGTTATCCTCAGCATCTCTAAGCAACATCTTGTGTTCTTTCAGCAGGTCGTTATAAGCTTTACCCTGAGTCGTAAAAGCTTTAGAAAGGGTAACATGTTGAGCTTCAAAAGTTTGAACTCGAGATTCCAAACTGGAAACCCGTTCAGAAGCTTTCACCGGTGGCAGTGCAGGCTGAACTACATGTTGTGCAGATGCAGATCTTACTTTTTGTTGAACCAACTGTTCAAATGCATCACTCAGCAAGCCCGCAGCAACACGACTATCCTTGTTAATCGGAAACCGGGAAGTAGGAGTAGTAGTAGCAGGCACCTAAAATTAACTTAAATCAGTAAATATCACAGACTAATCTGTCCCAATCCCTGATTAAGTAAGCAATATTAACATAATATGTATCTCTAACCTTCTCTGAGGTTTCAGACATAGAAGAAGTCAATCGTTGCCTCTTAGGTTTAGCCTGAGTAGGCTATCTTTCCCTAGCAACTATTATAGAAAAATCTATCTCAGTCTCTAGAGTAGAATATATAGCATACTGCAAGTAATTCTAAATATAAAAAGTTACCTGGACGAGACAAATCCCCAATAGTTAATTGGGTAGTAGCAGAGCGTATACGCTTCCTACGTGATGTCACGAGAGGTGTACTCTCATCGTCCTCTGAATCCTTATCAATCAAATGATAATCAGGATCCTTCTCATCGGCTTTATTCTTGCCCTTGTCGACTGGATCCATGAATACCCTTGATCCTTTCTTGATCATTCCCGGAGGAATACCCATAGGAAACCTGGGTTGAGGATCAGTATCATCATCAATTTCCTCATCATCAGAATCAGATGCAGAGGCATCCTCTTTACCCAAACTACCAGATGTCCCGGCATCCGGTCCAGTGTGCCTCAAAATACCCTCAGGTCTAGCAACCTCTGGGTCAGCATCATCCTGTGATGTAGAATATTTATACTTTGATGATTAGATATTAATCTCGATCATCTAAATTTCAATATAATTATATTTAAGTACTAAATTAAGTACCTGAGGTTGATAATCCTCAACCGCTTGAAGTACTGGGTCTGTAACATCATCTTAATATCCCAGTACATCCTGCACAACCTGAGCCGCAATCTCAGGGATAACTTGATGTCCTTGCTGACCAGCCTGTATCAAAACATCCTCAAGCAATTCATGAGGCTCAGCTGCAGTTTGAGGCTGTGGTTGTGGTGCTTGAGCTTGATGTTGAGCTCCTGCATCCATCCAACCGTTGTTGGCCGGAGCAACATAATTCTCATCCAGAATATGCCCAAACAGATCACAAGCTTCCGCCTTAATATGATCAGGATGCTTGGAAGAATTTAGAAAACAAGCGTTGTAAGTTCTCGAGCCAATCTTGTCAACTCTCAACTCAGCCTCAAAAGCTGGTAGATCAGGAATACAATGACGTATAATCAGCATGCATAATCGAGGATAAATCAAAAATTTCAATCTAACAGCTCCTATGATCTGTCCAATAAAATAGCTGAATATATACGAAGAAAAACAATATGGTTTGTTATAAACCAGGGACAGTAAACTAGATAAAAGCTCCGGGCTCAGCTCATCGTAGCCTCCCTTCTTGCTACCAAAGATAGTAACAATAATATGGAACAAGAATCTCCACTGTCCTAAGACGAACGCCTTGATAAACTGGTGTCCTCTCTTCGGACCTGAATATCCCATTCTACCTAGAGCGCCCTCTTTAAAATCCGTAGAATAGACGGATGGACCAGCTTCCTGCTCGACAGTACCCAATCGTAAAATCTATCGAATATCATCAGCAGAGAAGGACAACCGGATGTTGGTTAACCCTCGTCCGAATCACCGGAGGGTTAGCCGCAGCATCGTACTCAATATTGTCTAAAACTGGGTCAATATGCTCTGAGATATAGGTGGGGACTCCGTAATGGCATATCGAATCCTCGATCTAGCCAAATAAGTCAAAATCTCAGTAAAGCGCTCAGCACCGCGCTCATTTACATCCAAACTCACTAGAATATTGTGACTAGACGCAAAAGTTCTAGCAGCCATATTTCAAATGATGCGTAATCTAAATGTGTATAAGTTCCACGGAGCGAAAATCCCTTCCTCTTCCTAAAAAGTCGAAAATCAAACAAAAACAACTCTCGGTTCGCGTCGCATATAGTCGCCTCGCAGAGGGTTTGGTTTCGCTTCGCAGATGTGTGTGGAGGTTTGACTCGTTGACTTGTCCCTTTTATACCCTAAGCTCACCTCGCAAGTTTGACTGGTCAACTTCGCAATTTTGACCAAAAATGCGATTTTAGCTTTAAATATAAATTGGACTTTTATTTATTTTTACAAGTCAAAATTTTAAACTTTCCATAGCGTTTTTGTCACATTTATTCAACAAAGAACAATAAAGTGCAGTTTAACTTAATTCCAAAGGATAACAAAATAAATCAAAACAAAACTTTATTTAATTATAATAACATAAACTTTTACAAAATAAAAATGTAAACCTAAAAAATACATTCTATACTTAAACGATTAAGAGTTTATCTGCTTAGGAATCATATTAGAAAGAATAAGCTAAACTAATTTGATTTTTAATAAGTCTAAGACGATTATTAATATACATACCTCATGAAATTCATATGAGCACAATAAAATCACAATTTTAACCAGTAATAAACTTATATTTATAAAATTATATCTTAGTTACCTTTATCCACACGATATAACATATTATTGAAAAATAACTTATCGTTTCTTTAGAACTTATTATTCACGAAGGTGAATGTTCATTTGTCATAGACAGATCAAGACGATTATCGATATTATGATCCACATAAACAAATTATACACAGATTTCTGAGCAAACCTTTTATTGTTAATGTGAACAATATCTAGTGTTTTCCACTATACAACATACTAAAGAACTCAAATACAACACATAACATTGTATCTCTTATTTGCAAGGTAGGAGTTACTAAATAATGTCCTTTAGAAGCATATAACATACACTTGACACTAGATACTTTGTATCTTTCATATGTAAGATAGAGGTTACTAAATGATGCTCTTTAGAAACATATAACTTACCTTTTAATCTTTTGATACTTTGTATCTTTTTGTTTGTGTTTTAGATAACAGTCCATGGAAGTACTATCATTCAACAATTAAGATATAAGTCATACATCATATAACATTTGCACAAAAGATAAGACACACGTAATTAGAATTTCTTAACCGCTAGGAAATCTTAGCATAATCTGCCTACCAATATATCGTATGATGAAGCTGACTAGACTAAAGTTATTCTTATCACTTGTTAAATAAAAGACAAGTTATAATCAGTGGATATAGGTGTATAATAAGATAAATATAAGTCAAGTCCTAGTTAAAATAGTTATCTTAGGGTGACTTATAGGAATCTACTAACACTTCGTACTTAGTACTTAAGATAATTATTCTTAAGCTTATTCTCCTAATGTACTATCATCTCCCAAGTTTTTGCAAATAAAAACTTAACCAATTTCTAAAAGAACTACTGTTGTTCTTTTATCGGAGGCTATTCCCCTAAGGTAACAAGCAAATGAATGCCATACGCCCCCCCCCCCCTTTTATTATAAATACTTAAACTTACAACTAACTATTACATATCCTTTGGAAGACTAGTTATTCAGGATTCCTCATTCCGTTCAGTTGAACCAATGTCTCAAAACGATTCCTGTCAAAAGATTTTGTGTACAAGTCTGCCAAGTTATCCAATGACAGAACCTTGACTAACTGAATAAGCTTTTTCTCAGCACAGTCTCTTATGAAATGATGACGGATATCAATGTGCTTTGTCTTGCTGTTCTTTACAGGATTATTGGTTATTGATATGGTGGATTCATTGTCAATCATCATTGGAGTGTTGTTTAATCCATAATCTCTCATTTGCTGTTGAATCCACGGCACTTGAGAGCAGCAGCTGCCTGCAGCAACATACTCAGCTTCACATGTTGAAATGGCTACTGAGGTTTGCTTCTTGCACTGCCAAGACACTAATCTTCCTCCTAGAAATTGACATCCACCAGTTGTGGACTTTCTATTCTGATTGCATCCACCATAATCAGAATCAGTGTAAGCAATAAAATCCAAGTCTCCTCCAGTCGGATACCAAAGTCTCAGCTTCGGTTTCCCTCTTAGGTAACGAAAGATTCTTTTAACTGCTTGCATATGAGACTCTTTAGGAGAAGCTTGATATCTTGCGCAGATACATACTGCAAACATTATAACAGGCCTGGATGCAGTGAGATACATTAGTGACCCAATCATGGCCCTATAAAGAGTAGGATCCACATCTTTGTCACTCGATGTATCCGGTCCAGGTCCATGATTTTCTCGAATAGGAGTATGATATATGCGTGTTTCATCCATCCTAAATCGTACTAACAGTTCATAGGTGTACTTTGTTTGATGAATGAACATACCATCTTCTTTTTGATCAACTTGTAATCTGATATCGCGTAAAAAGTCACGTTTTTACCACCGATATCTCTCTCATTCTGGAGCAATACTTAGCATTTGGACTCAAATAATGCAAAAATCATTGATAAAATGCTAATAAGATCAAAACAAGGTTGCACGAGCAAAATCAGGCAAAAAGGCCGAAAAACGAAGATTCCATGCACGTTTGAAGATTCAAGACATCAAAACGAGGATTCAAGACAAAAGAGCCCATCACCAACATCTATCTGACCCGAGATGTTCGTTTTCAAATTACGAATCCAACAGAAGAAGAATCAACTAAAACGGACGAAGAATGAAGATTCTACGCACTCCGGAAGATCCAAACGATTCGTATGACACATCTAAAGTTCAGAGACATATTTTTGGGATTTCTTTTCACCAAAAGCTTCATTTTTGAATTATGAATCCAACACAAAAAGAATCAACGCAAACGGATGCATAACGAAGAAAACACGCACGAATCGAGAAATAAAGCAACCGGCAGCAGGCTGGTGCAGCTGGCAGCTAGCCGCCGGCTGCTGCCGGCCGCCTGCACGGATTGCACTTTTTTGTCCTTTTTCGTACGGAGGTGCTCCGGGACGCATATTTTAGCTACAAGTTATTGTACTTCTTTCCAGGTGTCAATCTATCTTTCATATTTAATATGTTTGTTCTTTCTTTTTATATAAATTTAAATATGTATACTAGAATTGCCATGATTAGCTAAATAACTCAATTGTCTGCTATGATAGTCGTTTAGAAAAGTATTAAATATGTGACTATGTGGTATGTTTTGAGATTGCGGATGGTTTCTATTACAAATGGATATAGGAATTAAATCTTTATCGTTTATCTACCCAACTCATGTTATGACTAAAACTTTATCCAAAAATGAACGTAGCTAACTCATAGGATACAGGTCACTTAGTTATACTATGTTAGATTGAATCATTGAGCTCGGCATGGCCGGTGTTTTCTAGACCAAAATAGGATCCAAGAGACACGGAACATGGGAGTAGAGGTAGATTAAGATTAAATTCATATAGACGATATTTTTGAGACAACTTTCGGAATACCCTCAACTTAGATAATACTTTTGTATGCTTAAATTAAATTGTCGCCTTGATCGTCTTATTGCATGTTCTTGTTTGATTGTTGCCTTAGGATCATCATAATAGTAAAATTTAAACAGCATTAATCATCGTGAAGTAATATGACGGCCCCCTATTCGACTGTTCTTTGATATAGTACTGGAAACGCTTACGGCGGAGTACAAATGTATGGAAGTCAGAACGACCGAAGGTAGTTGTATTATGAATCGAATAGCAAACGTATTACCTAGGTCTCCATTTGTAACACAAATCATCCCTGTCTCGTAGCATCCCCAAGTAATGTTGATAACTCGTACGAATAAGTGATGACATATTATCCGACCGTCTAGACCAGTTAGCCCAACCTATTCCGGTGAGGATAACCCTCATTCATAAGATTGTTTATTCAACAAACTATGCCATGATTCGGGCATCTCTGACGACCGAGATTGGGGAATAGGATTCGAGGTTAACTGTTGGATAGTGTGGGTGTACATTTGAGAGAACTTTCGGTGTACACTTTAATATATTGTGCAATCCCCGTGACATTCTATTTGCCTGATTGTGGACACCTCCGTGTCAACCCGATAGAAGGATAGTAGAATAGCTCACATCAACTTACGAACTTATCCTCATTAGAACTTTCTATATTTAACCACTTCTAAATCACATTATAGTAGACAATCGCTTTAATTGATGAACGCCCGAAGTAACCTCCACCTTTTAATTCAGTCTAGTTTAAATTAGGATAAGAAAACCCAAAACCAAAACCAACTCTTTCAACCCCAGCTGAACACATAAAAGCTTCTAAACCCCCTAGTTTCAATTTGTCGCGCTTTGAAGAACGATCCTAGGTTATACTTATCTTGTGCTAGCATAATAAGTAACCCTAGGCCCCAGCCTTATAAATTAAAAACTCACTGTTGTGCTGCATCACCATTAGAAATTCCAGCGATCGGTGTGCAGCGCAACAAGTTTTTAGCGCCGCTGCCGGGGAGCGTCGGCAACCGATTTTAGGATTTAGTAACTTTAGTGTTTAAGCGATCCTTTTGAAAGATTAACATCAATCAAAAGTTACCTTTTTGCCCTTAGGATTAGTTTAGTTTTAGTAACTGCTTTTTAATCAATTATGACAACACATTTTGATTGGACCAACCCCACACCAAATGAGTCTTTGACCCAACTGTTAACTATTTCCTCACCTACAAACCACTTACCTTCCTCAAAACGATCTTTGTCAGAATTTATGTTTGAACAAAACGTTATAAACAAAAGAGTGACCGGATTTCAAGATAACATCGACACCATGATAAAAATTTCAGAAAAATTAATCTCTAACATGAAATCATTTTGAAAAACATAAGTTTTATTGAGGAAAGTACGTCGGTAATCACTGATGACACCGCTCATCCACCGAGTGAATTGTTAATCGTGACTAGAGGAGGAAAAGTGACCAAAGTTGATCCACCGCCACCAGATAACACTCCCGAAAACACTTCTTTGCCCACACCTACACCTAGTGAAAATGTGTCAATTGACATCCCTGTCACAATACCTGACCCATCACCAGCCAAAACTCCAGGTAATGTACCTCGAACGAGAATACCTTATCCTGACAGACTTAAAAAGGAAAAGCAAGAAGCCCAATTCGGTAAATATATGGAAATATTTAAAAGCCTACACTTAAACGTTAGATTATTAGATGCTTTAGTAGAAATGCCCTCGTGTGCTAAATTCTTTAAAGAACTCCTTTCAAACAAAGAAAAACTTAGGCAAATAGTTAGTTTACCCTTGAATGCTGAATGTTCATTAATTGCACAACATGGTCTCCCACCTAAATTAGGTGATACTAGACGTTTTACCATACCCTGTTTTCTCCAAGGAATTCAAATTAGTCAACCCTTAGCAGACCTAGGTGCTAGTGTTAATCTTATGCTTTATTCCCTTTACAAGAAATTAGGATTAGATGACCTATTACCTACTCGTATGACTATCCAATTAGCTGACAGATCAGTAAAACTCCCTCGAGGAATTGCTGAAGATGTCATGGTCAAAGTCGATAAGTTCATTTTTCAGTGGACTTTATTGTCATGGACATAGAAGAAGACACACATATCCCGCTCATCCTAGGCAGACCATTCCTAAATACTGCCAAGGCTGTAATTGATGTCAACGAAAAATCTTTAAAATTAAGAGTTGGGAAAGAGGAAGTCACCTTTAATGTCGATCGATTAATGAAGCAACCTCTGGAAGAGGACTTTGGTTTGTGTGATACCATGCAGGATATTTTTGATGAGCATCCCCACGAAGTACTAGCACTATCCAGCCAGGATCCGATACCCAACACCATAATCACCGTTCAAAAACTGTGTAATGAGGACCCTGGGCTGCACTCCGCAATCGCTTCGCCAACAACATCAAATGAACTACTATTTCCGCTGTTTGAAAAGAAGTCTCCTTACATCGATGGCAAAACAATCGTTGTTCCATTAGGATGCGGTACACCGATACCTTGGCTAACGAGAGATAAACCCATATTCAATGAACCAAACCCATTTCCCTCAATCAGAGAGATCTTGGATTCATTCAAAGGAATGAATGTTGAGCCACCATCGTTTGAACTACAATTAGCCAATCAACCCAAACCACTGCCATTTTCAAACCCCGAAATCACCATAAGCCAGTCTTCATCTGCTCAATTTCAAGAATTCCAATTCACTAACGACGGAGAGATCATCCTCACCAGAAATGATGAAGTTTCCTCATTGTCAGTCAACAAGTACGAGCTAAAGACAGACGAATTCTCAAATAAAACCGAGTGGGTTGAAATAGCATCAATCTCCACATCTGAACCTGAGACAGACGAAGCACCATTCCAAGCTGAATACGAGAAGCTGAATAGAGACGAGATAGCTAGAATGAAGCTGTCTATCGAAGAACCACCAAACCTAGAATTAAAAGAACTACCACCTCACCTTGAGTACGCTTACCTCCATGGAACATCACAACTCCCAGTGATAATATCAAAAGAGTTAAAACCCGAGGAGAAAGCTCAACTCATTGATGTTCTGAAATCACACAAGAAGGCAATTGCATGGAAAATTTCCGACATACAAGTGACAGTCCAAACTATTGCACACACAAGATCCTCATGGAAAACGATTTCAAACCATCAGTACAAAGGCAGAGAAGGGTAAACCCTAAGATCCAGGACGTGGTCAAACAAGAGGTTATCAAACTCTTAGATGCTGGATTGATCTACCCAATATCCGACTCACCTTGGGTTAGCCCTGTTCAAGTCGTACCAAAAAAGGGAGGAATGACGGTCATTACAAACGAAGAAAATGAGCTTATACCAACTCGGACAGTTACCGGTTGGAGGGTCTGCATCGATTATCGGAAGTTAAACGAAGCAACTCGCAAAGATCACTTCCCGCTTCCGTTTATTGACCAAATGCTCGAAAGGTTATCAGGAAACGAATTCTACTGTTTCCTCGATGGTTTTTCTGGGTATTTCCAAATCCCGTTCGATCCAAAGGACCAAGAGAAGACAACATTCACATGTCCCTACGGAACCTTCGCATACCGACGAATGCCGTTTGGATTATGCAACGCACCTGCGACATTTCAGAGATGCATGGTTGCAATTTTCCACGACATGATTGAACAATGCATGGAAGTCTTCATGGACGATTTCTCTGTCTTTGGAGACTCCTTCGCATCATGTCTTTCCAACCTCGATAGAATGCTCACCAAGTGTGAAGAATCAAACCTCGTGTTAAATTGGGAAAAGTGTCACTTTATGGTAAAGGAAGGAATAGTTTTAGGACATCGAATATCCAAGTCCGGAATTGAAGTAGACAAAGCAAAGGTCGAAACCATCACCAAACTTCCACCACCAACCAACGTCAAGGCCATTAGAAGCTTTCTAGGACATGCTGGGTTCTACCGCCGTTTTATCAAGGACTTCTCCAAGATTTCTCGACCTATCACCCACCTTCTAGGAAAAGACATCAAGTTTGTGTTTGACGAGAACTGCATGAAGGCTTTCAACTACCTGAAGAAGGAGCTTACAAATGCACCAATCATGGTCGCTCCAGATTGGAACCTACCATTTGAGATCATGTGCGATGCTAGTGACTTCGCAGTTGGGGCAGTTCTAGGTCAAAGGAAGGATAATCACTTTCGCCCAATCTACTACGCTAGCAAAACACTAACAGATGCTCAAGAAAACTATACAACCACAGAAAATGAGCTGCTAGCCGTAGTATTTGCCTTTGACAAATTCAGATCCTACCTGATATTGTCCAAAACAATAGTATATACGGATCACTCAGCTCTAAAATACCTCTTCAAAAAGCAAGACGCAAAGCCTAGATTGTTACGATGGATTTTACTCCTACAAGAATTCGACATAGAAATAAAGAATAAGAAAGGAGCAGAAAACGTCGTCGCAGATCATTTAAGTCGACTTGAAAATCCGTCAATGGAACAACTTGCAGAAAGAGATATTAAAGATCGATTTCCAGAAGAGCAGTTAATGAGTTTAGGAGAACAAGGTTCGCAATTCACTGACGATCCTTGGTTTGCAGACATTGCCAATTTTGTAGTTGGAGGGATCGCAAGAAAAGGAATGATCTCATCGCGGAGGCAAAAGTTCTTTCGCGACGTCAAATATTACTTTTGGGATGATCCATATTTGTTCAAGGTCTGTCCCGACCAAATAGTAAGAAGATGTGTCGATGGGAAAGAAGCCGAACAAATACTCCACCAAAGCCATCACGGACCTACCGGAGGACATCATGCAGCTAATCTGACAGCAAAGAAAGTCTACGACTCAGGATTCTACTGGCCTACCATTTTCAGAGACGCACAAGACTTGGTGAAACGCTGCGATATTTGCCAAAGGTTTGGAAATATCACAACGCGTAACGAAATGCCGTTAACGAATATCCAAGCATGTGAAATATTTGACATGTGGGGATTAGACTTCATGGGACCATTTCCGAAATCTTACGGAAAAGAATACATTCTAGTATCTGTCGATTACGTATCAAGATGGGCCGAAGCCCAAGCCTTTCCAACAAATGATTCAAGGGTCATAACCAAATTCTTAAAACAGTTATTCTGTCGGTTTGGAACACCTCGAGCAATCATCAGCGATAGAGGCACGCACTTTTGCAATACTCAGTTTATGAAACTATTGCAACAATATGGGGTTACACACAAAACCTCTACGGCCTATCACCCGCAAACGAATGGACAGGCAGAGATTACAAACCGTGCACTAAAAAGGATCTTGGTACGAACAATTGGTCAACACAAGGAAAGATGGGTAGACAAGCTAGATGATGCTTTATGGGCATTTCGGACAGCTTATAAAACGCCATTAGGAACAACTCCCTATAGGCTCGTTTATGGAAAGGCATGTCATCTCCCAATTGAACTAGAATACAAAGCTTACTGGGCACTGAAGAACTGTAGTTTAGATCCTACGAAAACAGGAACTCACCGGAGAATGCAGCTGAATGAACTAGCGGAGTTGAGGGATCAAGCTTACGAAAGTTCCTACAAATTTAAGGAAAGAACCAAGTTACTCCATAATTCAAAGCTCCGTCCCACACGCTTCAATCCAGGTGATAAAGTTCTACTCTTTAACTCCCGATTTAAAAAATTTTCTGGTAAATTCAAAACACGGTGGAGCGGACCCTTCACAATCTCTAAAGTATTTCCCTATGGTGCCATTGAACTCGAAGCTCCAGACGGAAATTTCAAGGTAAACGATCACCGACTGAAACACTACGTAGAAGACTTTCCCTCAAATGAGGAAGTCTATAACTACGAACCACCCTAATAGAAAAATGGGTATAAAAGAGTCAAGCTACGCGACTCGATAAACAAAGCGCTCTTGGGAGGCATCCCAAGCCTATCTTACGTTTTCAGCATTAATTTTCCTTTACTGTTATGTTTAAACTAATCCAATTTTTATGCAGTACCTCGCCTTACAAAAGACTAATAATCTTAGACCATTAACCTTTTGTATTTTGCAGGATGAGTTCGCAGTCAGACAGAGCACGAGCCCCCAGTCAGAGACGCTCGTGTGCCATGCATCACTCCCGGAGTTCATCACCGGGTAGTAGCATGAGGACTGTCAGAGGATCCCAGTCACCACCTCCTAGGTTGGATGAGATATCGGCAGACTCGGTGGAGGTGTACGTTCAGGAGTCATTCCTGTTACATCCCATCCATTCCAGGTTACCTTCATCTCACCGACCAGCGGGACAGACCGCAGGAACCTCCGGAGTACCCACCTTTGAGCATGGGGTTACTACTGCGGATCCTGCTGTCACTTGGTCTATACTGAGAGCCCTCGAGGTCCAGCACACCGCCATCTCTGAGATCCACACTGCTCTGGGCCTTACCTCCACACCTGTGTGCCCCTTTCAGATGGGACCTGATCCCGCTCCGCACATTCCACCGTGGGACTTATTCCCACCTTGGAGCTTGACTGCGCAGGACCACCCCACTTTCATGGACTCACTAGAAGAGGAGACTGCTGCCCTAGACGCTTGGATTCAGGATCCAGAGGATGGCACAGCATCTCCTGTCTATACCATCGAGGAGTCAGCATCTCCTACATCGATCGTGGAAAACACGATCTTTATGGATGATGACTTCACCGATTCGGAGTCGCTCTATCCTGACACGGATTAGCTTTTATTAGTCATCTTATGTTTAATATTAACTTGTATTAACACTTATGTTTTCTGAAGGATGTGTATTATGCAGAATTCAAAGTAGAATTTGTGGGACAAGTTCATTTTTAATGAGCCTGGTCCATTTCCAGCAAATTCACACAATTGAGCCTGGTCCATAAAATCAAATGGCAACTCACGCAGCACAAGGAAGTATCTCTTCTAATCTTATTTTGGTCAATCTAAACACGCTAAAATTCTAAGTAAAACTCTAAGTGTGGGATTACAACTCGCAAATAGAGAATGACTTCGAAAATATTGACCCTTATTCAAAAATCTAAGTGTGGGATTGACCTAACTTAGAAATAGAACACTAGGGACAATGTTATTTTAAGTGTGGGATAGCAGTAGTATTGACTACTGTATTGCAACCTAAACTTTTGATCAAACTTTTTAGCAAAACTCAGATTTTCAGCAAAAATTTTCAAAATTTCAAAATCTTTGAATCAAAATCAAAAAGGGTAGGTATTTCTGGTCAACAAAAGTTCAAAAGGTTTGGTAAAACGAATATGACAAGCAAAACTCTTTGATAAACTTTCAAACCAAGTTTCAAAACAAGCGATCGCATGACTAGGCACAAAACTACCCAAAATGAGTGAGGAATCTTGAGCCATATAAAAGCATTCATCTTTAATGCTTCACTTTTCAATTGTGAGTGTGCCGATGTATGCTCTCTAGAATCAGAACTTGTTCAAGGAATACATTTCGAGATTACAAAAATGGGCGTCATACATGACGAAGGTGCAATCAGAAAACCTCAACATTCCCTAGGATAAGAACCCTCTCATAAAACCCTCACTTTCAAACCCAACCAGTGCTCACCTTCAGCGGAAAACATGCTGAGCCTTAGCCTTTTCAAAAACTTCACTCCCTTCTTTCATCTTTTGGCCATAGCCTAAGTTTCTGTGCTGACAGAAGGATTATCGAAAAAAGTACGGAGTGTTCCCCAAAGGATGTACACTCTCCGTAAAAGGAGCTCCAAGAAAAAGAAAATCCAGTTAGAAAGCACGGAGCATTCCCCAAAGGATGTACACCATCCGTAAAAGGAGCTCCAAGAAAAAGAAATCCAGCAAAGAAGTATGGAGCGTTCCCCAAAGGATGAACACCATCCGTAAAAGGAGCTCCAAGAAAAAGAAAATTCAGCAAAAAGCAAAGCTGTCAGAAGGAACCTAAAAGCCCAAGGATCATTAAAGCCAAGGGAAGGGTTCATCAAAAGAAAACTTGAAAGGAAAAGACGCAAAAGAAGGCTCTCAAGGAGAAAAATCCAGAAAGAAGCACTACTAAGCGCCAAAGATAAGTCATCATAAACAACTCTTAGGCTATATTAAACCCCCACATAAACCACCTACAAAACCCTTCATCCATATACACCGCTTCCACCATCTTGCGAATGTCTAGGGATGATTAGCACCGTCCCCATTTAAGTATTGTAGATTTGATTCTCGATCAAGCTTATGACGACGGAAGAGCTACATGACTGGCCCCTGAGTGAATTAGAAAATTAGGAAACCCGATACACTTGAGTGAATTGAGTGACCACCTGTGAGGGCCCCAGTCATGTATATCTTACATTATGATGATTGAAAAGAAAGCTTGTTAGAACCAAAGGTTTGGGAAACCATCAAAGGATGGAACCTCGTCCGAAATCTAGTTACCAAACTTGCAGGAATCAAAGTTCTCTGGAATACAAGACACCTCTCATCACAATTTTATGAAGATTTGCTTGAGGACAAGCAAAACTCTAAGTGTGGGATACTTGATATCGCGTAAAAAGTCACGTTTTTACCACCGATATCTCTCTTATTCTGGAGAAATACTTAGCATTTGGACTCAAATAATGCAAAAATCATTGATAAAATGCTAAGAAGATCAAAACAAGGTTGCACGAGCAAAATCAGGCAAAAAGGCCGAAAAACGAAGATTCCACGCACGTTTGAAGATTCAAGACATCAAAACGAGGATTCAAGACAAAAGAGCCCATCACCAACATCTATTTGACCCAAGATGTTCGTTTTCAAATTACGAATCCAACAGAAGAAGAATCAACTAAAACGGACGAAGAATGAAGATTCTACGCACTCTGGAAGATCCAAACGATTCGTACGACACATCTAAAGTTCAGAGACATATTTTTGGGATTTCTTTTCACCAAAAGCTTCATTTTTGAATTACAAATCCAACGCAAAAAGAATCAACGCAAACGAACGCGTAACGAAGAAAACACGCACGAATCGAGAAACGAAGCAACCGGTAGCAGGCTGGTGCAGCTGGCAGCCGGCAGCCACCCAGCCGCCGCCGGCTGGCAGCCAGCCACCGGCAGCTGCCCGCCACCCGCACGGATTGCACTTTTTTGTCCTTTTTTGTACCCGGTGCTAGACCTTTTCCTACTTTTCGTACCTGGTGCCACTACCTTTTTCGCCTTTTGTACCTGGTGCCACTACCTTTCCCACCTTTTGCTAATGTGTGCTTCCTTTGGCTAAAATGCACCACTCCTCTATAAATAGGAGGCATGGGCTCATTTGAACAACACACTTGAACACACCAAGACATACCAACACACCTCAAATTACCAACACATTTGTATTTTCTTTTCTTTTATTCTTCCTAGTTAATTAGGCTAGCTAATTAACTAGCTAAGGAAGATTTGTACGGAGGTGCTCCGGGACGCATATTTTAGCTACGAGTTATTGTGCTTCTTTCCAGGTGTCAATCTATCTTTCATATTTAATATGTTTGTTCTTTCTTTTTATATAAATTTAAATATGTATGCTAGAATTGCCATGATTAGCTAAATAACTCAATTGTCTGCTATGATAGTCGTTTAGAAAAGTATTAAATATGTGACTATGTGGTATGTTTTGAGATTGCGGATGGTTTCTATTACAAATGGATATAGGAATTAAATCTTTATCGTTTATCTACCCAACTCATGTTACGACTAAAACTTTATCCAAAAATGAACGTAGCTAACTCATAGGATACAGGTCACTTAGTTATACTATGTTAGATTGAATCATTGAGCTCGGCATGGCCGGTGTTTTCTAGACCAAAATAGGATCCAAGAGACACGGAACATGGGAGTAGAGGTAGATTAAGATTAAATTCATATAGACGATATTTTTGAGACAACTTTCGGAATACCCTCAACTTAGATAATACTTTGGTATGCTTAAATTAAACTGTCGCCTTGATCGTCTTATTGCATGTTCTTGTTTGATTGTTTCCTTAGGATCATCATAATAGTAAAATTTAAACAGCATTAATCATCGTGAAGTAATATGACGGCCCCTATTCGACTGTTCTTTGATATAGTACTGGAAACGCTTACGGCGGAGTACAAATGTATGGAAGTCAGAATGACCGAAGGTAGTTGTATTATGAATCGAATAGCAAACGTATTACCTAGGTCTCCATTTGTAACACAAATCATCCCTGTCTTGTAGCATCCCCAAGTAATGTTGATAACTCGTACAAATAAGCGATGACATATTATCCGACCGTCTAGACCAGTTAGCCCAACCTATTCCGGTGAGGATAACCCTCGTTCATAAGATTGTTTATTCAACAAACTATGCCATGATTCGGGCATCTCTGACGACCGATATTGGGGAATAGGATTCGAGGTTAACTGTTGGATAGTGTGGGTGTACATTTGAGAGAACTTTTGGTGTACACTTTAATATATTGTGCAATCCCCGTGACATTCTATTTGCCTGATTGTGGACACCTCCACGTCAGCCCGATAGAAGGATTGTAGAATAGCTCACATCAACTTACGAACTTATCCTCATTAGAACTTTCCATATTTAACCACTTCTAAATCACATTATAGTAGACAATCGCTTTAATTGCTGAACGCCGAAGTAACCTCCACCTTTTAATTCAGTCTAGTTTAAATTAGGATAAGAAAACCCAAAACCAAAACCAACTCTTTCAACCCCAGTTGAATTCATAAAAGCTTCTAAACCCCCTAGTTTCAATTTGTCGCGCTTTAAAGAACGATCCTAGGTCATACTTATCTTGTGCTAGCATAATAAGTAACCCTAGGCCCCAACCTTATAAATTAAAAACCCACTGTTGTGCTGCGTCACCATTAGAAATTCCAACGACCGGTGTGCAGCGCAACATAATCCTAAGAAGAAATTCAACTCTCCCATAGCAGACATTTCGAACCTTTTTTGCATGACTTTCTCAAATTCTTGACACATCTTTTCGTCAAAAGACCCAAAAATGATGTCATCAACATATACTTGAACAAGCAGAAAGTCATTCTTTTTCCATTTAACGAAAAGTGTACTATCAATTGAACCTCTTGTAAATCCATTCTCAAGTAGGTACTTTGATAGTGTCTCATACCATGCCATGGGTGCTTGATGTAATCCATATAGAGCCTTATTCAACCGATATACTCTATCTGGATAATCTGGATCAACAAACCCTGGTGGTTGAGAAACATACACCAATTCTTGTACTTTGCCATACAAAAAGGCACTCTTAACATCCAATTGATACACTTTAATTTCTTTGTAAGTTGCAAATGATAAGAATACCCTTATTGCTTCAAGCCTAGCAACAGGTGCAAATACTTCGTTATAATCTATTCCTTCTTCTTGATTGAAACCCTGAACCACTAACCGAGCTTTATTGTGAGTAACAATTCCCCGATCGTCTCTCTTGCACTTAAAGACCCATTTAGTTCCAATTGGATATTCACCAGAAGGTAAATCAACCAACTCCCAAACATTCATCTTTTTATACTGAGTCAATTCTTCTTGCATAGCTTCTACCCATGAGCTTTCCTTTAGCGCCAGTTGAACGTTTTTAGGTTCAACTTGTGAGATACAGCATGCATAAAGACATTTATTAGTGATCCCAGTTTCTTTGATTGAAACGTATAAGTTGGTGTATTCAGAAGTACTAGCTTTAGCTTGACTCCTGGTTAACATTGGAATATCTTGATCACCAATGATATTTTCCACATGATGATTCTTACTTGTTCTAGTCACGGTTATTGGTTCAACAAGTATCTCATCATCCAAATTGGTGCCAATCTCTTCCAATGGTGGCATATCCTCATCAGTACTGTACATCTCATCTGAAGTTATTCTTTCTCTCAATTCCCTTGTAGGGGTAAATATATTTTCTAATAACCTTTGAGTAACTTCTGATAACTTGTCTTGCTCTTGAGATTTTTCCACTGATGGCTCTTTTGAAGCACTAGTAGATGGATTATTTGCAGACGTCCCATATGAAGAAGCATTCGATGTATGTGTAGGGTCAGTGTCCCCGTCACCGTACAATAAATGCTCTGAGATTTCTAAATTAACCACATAGTCACTTATAGGGAATTTAAATGACTTAAACAAATCTGAATAATCGAATTTCCAATCTAATCCCATGTGTTTGTGATGAGTATGACTGGTAACTTCAATGTTATAGACAGTTTCCACACGTCCAGTGACTTTATTGAAAACCTTCTTGTTTGGTGAATTAGGAATATAACCTAGGAAATATCCTTCGTCAGCCTTTTCCCCAAACTTAGGTTGATTGCTAGTCTTCAATAGGGTGCATGATACACCAAAGGGCTCAAATCCCTTCAAATTAGGTTTCTTTTTGTTCAGAAGTTCATAACAAGTCTTGTTATGCTTCTTAACAGTTAGTACCCTATTCAGAACATGACATGCTGTATTCACTGCTTCTGCCCAAAATATGACCGGAAGCCCTGAATCAGCAAGCATGGTTCTTGTTGCCTCAATAAGAGTTCTATTCTTCCTTTCAGCAACACCATTTTGCTGTGGTTCATATGGTGCACTGAATTGATGTTGAATTCATTTACTTAAGCAATAAACATTCAACATAGAATTTTTGAACTCTGTACCATTGTCACTACGAATTTTCTTAACTCTCGTGTTATAGACATTCTCTACTAAATCTAAGAACTCCATAAGCATTCCTAGAGTTTCATCCTTAGATTTCAAAAAGAATACCCATGAGAATCTAGAGAAATCATCTGTAACAACCAGACAGTACCATTTGCCACCTATGCTTCTTTTGCTTATTGGGCCAAAGAGATCCATATGAAGTAATTCAAATGGCGGGATATTGAGTTTTCGGTTTTGGACTTGTGTGGTTTCTTATGTTGTTTTCCTTTCTAACAAAAAACACACTTGTCTTCAAACTCAAAACGTTTCTATGGCACACCCAGAACTAAACCATTTCTGGTTATGTGATTCATTTTTCGAAAGTTCAAATGTGTCATTCTCCTATGCCATAGAATAGAATCAGCTTCTGAAGCTTTGGATAATAAGCATGTAGGCTCCATTGAAGTATTTGGAGCACCCATGTTAATAGCATAGATGTCCTTCTTCCTTGGTGCCCTCATTAATATCCAATCTTCGGGAATAACAAATCCCGGCTTCAGGACTAAGGCTTCCCTTTCATTAAAATGAATTGGATGACCTTTATCGCAGACTTGGGAAACACTCACTAAGTTGTGAGTTAGTTCTTCAACATAATTCGCATCTTCAAGAGTCAAAGTTCCATTTGAAACTTTTCCTTTTCCCGTAATCACTCCTCCTTTATCACCAGCGAAGTTCACTCGCTGTTTCAAACCACCTTTGAAGTCCTTCAGTAGACTTCTTTCTCCTGTCATGTGTCTTGAGCATCCACTGTCTACATACCACCAGCTGTCTTTGTTCACAGTCTGCTCCTGCACATGACAAGTTGTACACAGTTAGTTTTCAAGAGGGACCCAAGCCATTATGGTCTTGGGTTGTCCCTTATCATCCACAATCTGAACTTCCTTAAAGTAACCATAACTATTCTTGTCGGGAGTCTTGGTGACTTTTACAGGAAGTTGAGGTTGTTGATGATTTATAGTCTTATGCCTGTGAGGAGAGTGAGTAGAAAACCTCCTAGGCATTTGACTATGTTGTTGTGCACGAGAAGTAGAACCACTTTCATACTGACTATGGTTTCTACTTGGGGTTCTAAACCTCGAAGGTGTCTTATCTCTAGGTTTAATGATAGCATTATCATTTGGAGAATAAGGTCTCTTAGGTTTAGGTGGTGAGACACTACTAGTATTGTCTCTTTTCAACATGTTCACAGGTTTGCTTCCCAAACCAGGTTTAGCACTAGACCTTTCTACAGGTTTTGGTTTCTCGTTATTCACTGGCTTATGTATAGGTTCCAACTTCTTATTAGGACAACAAGAAGCCACATGCCTCTTTTGATGGCATTTAAAGCAAGACATCTGTCTTTGTAACTTAACGTCTTTTGCCTTATTTTCAATCTGAGTCTTAGATACTAAAGGTGTATCATTTTGTTCTTTAATAACCTTATCCTCTACTTTGGCATCATTTAGCATTCCACCCGATACAAATTGTACATTAGTGGAACCTGATCTTACCAATTTTAGATGATTGTTCTTTAAGAACATCCTTCTGTATCTTAGAAACTTCATATTCTTTAGGTATTTTAACATCAGAATTAGCAGTAGCATCAATCATCTCTAGGTCAACATTAGTAGTAGTGTAATTAGCATTAAAAGGCGGAGGAACATCACTATAACCTAAGCCAGTCTTGTCCTTTACACTACGTTGAACGTCAATTATAGAGTCCATAGTTAAAAAAGATGTTCTATAACTTTCAAACTTACGATTAAGCTCAACTAACTTAACCTTAGATTCAGCTAATTATTTGTCCTTGTCTGCTATACCTTGATTCAAGTCCTTTAGGTTTAAATAAAGACCATCTATTGTCACAGATTGTTCATTTATAGTATTCCTAAGTACAGTCTTATTTGACATATAGGACTTAATCTGTTTCTTAAGGTCTAGCTTGTCCTCACTTAACCTACGTACATCAATTTTGGCCAATTCTAGTTCAGATGATAAAGCCTTATGAGATTCAGCAAATACATTAATCTGGGCTTGTAAACTAGTCACTAATTGACATACATCTATAAGTGTAGGAACATCAAGACATACCCGTTTCTTCTCAGTTTGGAGTTCAGCCATTTATGCAACAAAGTCTTCTAGACATAGATCTTCAGTTGATCCCAAGTCCAACACATCATCTTCAGCTGCTAGCATCTTCAATTCAAGAATCTTCATTTGATAATCCTCAGCAGTAGGCATATAAGATGGTGTCTCATCAGTCTTAACCGGATCTTCAATTTCAGCCATAAGAGCTTCTTCAGTCAAAGCTCTCCAGTCATAAGAACCATCCAGTTGTTGAACAACCAAGGCTTTAGAAGACAAAGTAGCACTTGATTTTTCAGGATTTGATGTTTTATCAGATTTGGGTCTTTGACATTCCCTAGCAAAATGTTCATAACCTTGATAGTTAAAATATTTCACTTTGGACTTATCAAACCTAACTTTATTTCCCACCAGCTTTCTTCCAGTACGCTTTAAGAAATTCTTAACTCTCCTTGACACCATAGCAAGTTGCCACTGGAGATCCATTTCTTCTAAGTTGTCTGGGTCTACCTGATCATAATCCTCATCAAAAGTAGCTGGATCATTGATCTTACCCTGGATGTAGTTTTCGTATGAAGCAACGAATGAAGCAAAAACAGAAAGTTGTTGTTCAGCAGATTTCACACTCATGGGAATTTTGTGATGCTCTTGAGTTGACTTCCCAGTTGTCTTACTTTTTGCTTCACCTCCAGGTGAACTTATAAAGCATAAGTCTTCAGATATCATTTCACCAGTTTCTCCAGTATCACCAACTAGTAAAGCAGTGGTCGTACTGGATGAACTATTAGAGATATTAGATTTTCCATGATAAAGCCCAGAATCCTGTACCTGATTAGAATCAGTATCTCTTGATTTCTTTGTGAAATCATATCCGCGGAGCTTATCAATTTCCTGCTCCAATGACATAGCTGTATAACGCTCATCGTTATCCTTGAGCATAACTTCATACATTTCCCATTTCGAAGGAAGACCCTCAATAAACTTGTCAGTCTTCTCCGTATTAGAATAGGTAATGTCGTGGTCATCTAGCTCACTTAACAGATGGTAATATCTGGTGGTATATGCATCAAGATTTTCACCTTTCATAGCTTTGAAGACTATGAATTGTTTCTTTAACATATTACACCTACCTGCCTTAACTTAAGGACTTCCATCACACCTTTTCTCTAGAGCTTCCCATAGCTCTTTAGCAGTATGAAAAGACTTCAACTGATGGTTGATCTCTTTTGGAAGACTCATTTTAATTGATGAGTGAGCTTTATTTTCAATTTGATAGTCTTTCTTTTCTTCATCACTCATCTGAGTATAGGTTAGGGCCACAGTTTTACTACCAACTTTAGCAGTAGGTGCAGCATATCCATTTTTTATGCACATCCATATTGACAAATCATGGAACTGACAGTATGATTCAAATCTGTCTTTCTATCCATAGTAGTCTTCAAGTCGGAGTAATTTAGGTGGAACATTTGACTTTCCAAGCTCGTGTTCCATCTCAATCATCTTACTTATGTCAGACATTTTTGCAAATCCCAGAGATTAAAAAATAAACAGAAAGTTCAGTTCACAGGAACTCAACTCGCATAACAAACTCAGTTCGCAGACCAGAACTCAGTTCGCAGATTGAACTCAGTTCGCAGAGGAGAACTCAGTTCGCAGATCAAACTCAGTTCGCAATGCAGACTCAGTTCGCAGGACAAACTCCGTTCGCAGAATCTCATTTCGCCAACTTAGTTCAGTTCGCAAACTCGGTTCGCTTCGCAACTTAGTTTGCAGAATCGGCTGATAACCCTAAAAACGAAAATTTTAGGTTTTTGAACGTCCAAAAACTAAAATTTCGGATGTAAACTAACCTAAAAACTTCCAGAGACTGATTTTGATCATTTTTACGCAAAGAATCACGTACAAACAACCCTAAATCAACCGTTATTACCCGAATAACCTCGAACCTACGCGTATCTAGCCGTAGGCTCTGATACCAATTGTAAGTCCGTATGTATTAGGATCGATAACGAGGTTATCTTTAGGTATTAAGGTGCGGAATCCCTTAATACTAAGTTTACGGATCGTAAACGGTTTGTTTCACAAGTATTAGTGAAATCAATAATCTAATATGTCTTGTAATGATTATAACAATTGTTAATCTATCAATACCTAACCTTATTTAAAGCTCTGGAAATCCCAATTCGTTCGTAATTAGCAAATGGCAAAAGTTAATTAGGTTTAAACCTAATTTTGTATATAAACTCGTCTCGGTTCGCAGGTTCTGGACTCTGCGGACCGACTCGGTTCGCAGCCCAGCTTGGCCCAGCGAGTCCAGTCGACTCGCTTCGCAGCCCTGCCCTGCGAACTCACTCAGTTCGCATCGCAGGTCATTGGTCAAACACGGTCAACATTTTTCAGCATTTAACATTTAACTCTAAAATGTTTACCAACCAATATTTTCATTACAATTCAAAACCAATTTACACACTTGATTACAATAATCTCTAGTACTATAACAAGCTAGATCTGTTGTCACAATAACATGTCTCAACACAGTCGTCAAACACCAATATGATTTCGGTTCGAATACGAGGAGTTGGTAATCATATGGATGTCCCATTAGTGGTGGTGAACCATTTCTCTTTAAGTTTTACTGAGGGTGTCTAATTACTATCTAAATTTCGGTTAATCTATATTACTCATTTCATTTTCAATATGTACGTCACAAATTGGATCTCCAAAATTCTCCTTTTCGTTGTAATGATATTCGATTTGATTTAATTTTTGGCTAATTTCTGTTTTTTATTTTTCAATCTTTGTGGTGTAAACATTACTACCCATAAACTAATGACGATTCACGTCGATATAAAATTATGCAATTAACAAATCATACACCACCAACATACGATGATTTTACTAAAATGTCATTCAATCAGTGTTAGGTCTTATAGTAACTACAAAGAACTTAATAACAATTTGGTAATTAATCAAACAATACAAATTAATCAACTACATATTAAGAATTCAACGTTTAATTTCAATACAATGACAATAAAGTATGTATTGCTCTTAGCAGAATTTAAAACAACTAATTAAATCACAGGGGATTTCGTGAATTCGGTACTCTACAATGAAAGCCTATGACCCTATTTTTGAAATATATTCTTGGATCCAACCAAGGTAAATGGCAATGAGTAATATAATATATCGATGCTCTTCTTATTCTGTCATAGGAATGCGATGTTCAATTCAGAAGAACATTTTTGGATCACAAGTTAAACAAGTAAGATGGAATACTTCACATGTCGGTCAAAGGGACTGTGCGCGATTCTCTCGTGCTTCCTAAGAAAATTAACATATCTCCAGAGAGGATTCTTAATGAACGACTTTCAACCCGAGTCAATTTTGGCAAACGGGGTGTAAATCTACACTCTACTAGTTGCCGAGTATGTGACGAGACCAAGAAACGGAAAACCACCTCTGTTGTCTAGTAAAGTAGCTTTGGAAATGTGGAGCTTTATAGCGAAATGTTGGAATATTCATATTCCTATTTTACCAACATATCAAGGGTGCAATCGGGTTTGTGGATTCACTCACGGGAGTCAAATACCTCAAAACTTGCATGGATGTGGTGTTTCAAACCTCATTTTGGGTCTTATAGAAACATCAACATATTGTAACTTTCGCTAAAAAGCCTCCTCAAAAAGACTCATAAGCCGAAGATGTTAAGTTCCTCTCCTTATGGATCTCAAGTAGGAGTAGATATTTCAAGCTCTTGGTTATATGGAATTGTAATCCGAGCATAGATCGATCTAACTTTTTGTAACTGTTTTCTATAAGCATCTGTTTCCTTCCTAGAATGCTCTCATTTATTTTAGCTTTTACCGCCTTTCTAAAATAAAATTTGTTTGTTTGTTCCACTTAGATATGTAATTATGTAAAGGTGTGATCAAAGTTCGGCATTGTCACCTAGCCCATTGTATCTCATCTTGGTTTCTTTGTGCTAATTAAGTTGAACGTCACTTCATTTACTTGGTCTCACGGCGAATTTTGAGTGACCGCAAATGCACCATGTTGTTGACAATTGACACCCTTCTCCTCATTGATTCTCTATATCCCCCAAAAAAGGATATTACATTCTATAAGTTATTGTTGAGACTAACATGTGCGTCCCCCTTATCCATCATCCATGACATAGACATCTACAAGAGAAAGATCAATCGTTATCATCTAATTATAAAACAACGGTGCTTCTAAAAAGTTGATAAAAACCTAATTCCGAATTGGGCGTCGAATGACTATAATTCAAGCAAATCAAGAGGATGTCAAATAACCCATCAATAATTAACACCAACTCGCACAGTGCAGCTTATTCTCAACGGATTTATTTCTTTTTTATATTTATTTTTTCCTCTTCATTCTTTGCTAACTGAGTCCAATCTTGTGTCAATTTTATTCACTTATATATATAATAATAAGTTGCTTTTGGGTTGTAATGAAGCCTTTTTAAAATTCTTTTCCCGCCATGTTTATATGGGTTGTTAATCCTTGTTTTACTATTTAATTTTAAGAGAAAATTAAAGGACCACGGTCAAATACATAACAGAAATTAGTCACGTGCTCGGTGCTCCCATGGCCGATTCAAGCCCTCTAAGGCCTCTATTAACCACTTTCACAATTTCAGGGTATTATCATACACATGTAAATAAATGTAATAACTAGTGTACTACTCCAACAAACCTTTTCTTTTATTTAAGCCTGTATCAGCTCAAACCCGCTATGACACACAGCATGTATCAGCTTGATCCCGTTATGACACACAACGTTGTTGAGACTCAAATACGTGTTGACTCGATTGTCCAAACCGACCACCCCATCCATTTTGCCAATTATAAACTGGAAATAAGCAACTTGTTATGGCAATTGTTTAGCTTTGAACACCTTATATATATTTCACCTCAAGTATCAAATCAAAAGGTTTTACCCTTTTTTTTTCAAAGTCCAGGGGTTACAAATGGGGGTGTATTTATATAGCGAAATATCGATAAATTTGCGGAAACAAAAAATAGGTTTACCTTCGTGTTGCAATTAAACATTTAGTTAATTCTTTTTAGAAAAATGAGGTTCACATGCTTTCAGAGCACTGGGAGTGGCAAAGGCAAGGCAAAAGCGTTCAGCAACGTCAACGGCAGATCCCGACGTTCACGACACGGACAGTCGGACAGACGTTCAAGTTCAATGTTCAATTCTGGCGTCAGCAGTTGAACGCTGCGTTCTTGGTATTTTTTCTTTTTCATTTCGAGGCTAATAATTCATGAATAGATTATTTATTTATTTTTATTTTGTGATGAAAAATGAAGATGAATAGACGATATCGTTATTTATTTTCTGTCGGTAAGAAAGATGAAAATGGAGTAGGGTGCTCTGCACATGAAAATATGGATGAAAATAGTCTAGCTATTGGGCCTTCTAATCATTTTGTTGGGCTGAAACTATTTTAGTAATGGCCCATAAGTGCAATTAGCTAATTAAGTTATAAGTATCATACTTATTAATTATTTAATGTGTTAATTATTTTTTATTTAGTATTTGATAATTGATTTGAGATCAGAGGAGAACACATGTTAGGGAGGGCAAGGAGGGCAAGAAAATTTGGACCATCCATTCCCTTCATCAATGGTCCAGATCAAGCTATGTCATTTGATGTCTATTTTGCAATTGTTATTGGACGGAGGGACTAAAATGCAAATTTCATTAAATTAGATGAAAGGGTCAGATATTTGGTCACCCTCTCTCTCTCAATTTTCTGAAAAACATACACACACACACATATGCTCTGTAACTTCTTTTATTTTCCTCTCTACAAAACAAACACACAAACAAACCACCACCACCACCTCCTTAATCATTCCACCGCCCATCTATGTCGCACCCTCAAATTCGGGTTGCGGAAGCAAGTCGGGTCGGGGTGCGACCAATTAATAATCACAGCACAAAGATATAATGAACGACTCTATATGCGTCGTTTTACAACTTGTATTGATAAAATCAAAGTTTACATCAAAATATAGTTTTACATTAGCTCAGTTTGGAATTGAGAGATTTACATACATAATTAATTTATACAAAATATAATAATGCAGCTAAATTTCTGAATGTTTGCATGCTGACACGAGCTAATGATTCCTGAATGCAGTCCAACCTACTGCTGAGTACCTGTGATACATGCTAAAATGGGTCACCGAAACGCTGGTGAGCTCACAGGTTTGTATGTCAACACATATTGTATGAACCGCAAGATTTTAATTGAATTTAAATTGCAATTAAGCAAAATAAAAGTTTTACAGCCATGAGCACATAGTCTGAGCTTAAATCGAGGTGTCAGGTCCACATTTAAGGTATCCTGATCGAGGTGCCTCCCACGAGTGCCTAATCTACACTCGTCTGAACAAATATTAGTACATCCGTTTATCCAGTTAGTGCATGTTAACCCGGACGAGGAGGGTCAATCCTATATGGTACCATATACTAATATTCACGCTACAACGTATTACCAAACTATGCTGAGGAGGGCTTTGAAAGATTAGTGAAATAACTCATGTAGTAATCGTTTGTTTTCGTACTTGCGTTCATATAGTTAAAATAAAACGAGCAGTATATCACACCCCTGAGTAAAACAGTAAAATAGGGGCTATGAGACTCACCTGAGTCTTGAGAGTTTAAATTAATAAACTTGCGTTGATTAGCCGAAATGAGTTGTCCAAAGACTGGTAACCTGAGGGTGTCCACGACACGCGATGGTTATTAATTGATTAGGTTTCTTAAAAGACTACCTTTGTAGTTATTCGTCCAGCTAGAATGTCCAAATGACTACGATTTGGTTGATTAACTTGAGTTTTGAAAATGTGTACGGCCCGTTGGTGATTTATTTGTAATAATAATCCCACACTATTATTTTGATTTTCGAAATGTGTTATACTTAAAAAGTATTTATAAACTTTAGGTGATGGGGGTCCGGGAGTAGCGCCCCTGGTTAGCGGGGTCCCAGGGGTGGCAACCCCTGGCAGGGTCCAAGGGGTTGGCCCCTGGTTGGGGTCGAGATGCTTTGGTGAAAACTTTTATTGTGACACCCGCCAAAATATTTTATTTCTACTATATTGTTTTGGTGAAAAACGCATCTGGACTTGAATTTGGGTGAAATCAAGTGATAAATTTTTAGGTCTCGACACTTAGTAAAATTTGTGTTTTATTGGTTCTGTTTCATGTGACACAATGTACGACATACAACTTTGTGTCGCTAAGTGCGACATAGGCTGTTGTGTCGCAGATCGACTGCAACATAAGGGTTTGTGTCGCTAAGTGCGACATCCGCAATTTAATGCGACATTAAGTGTTGTGTCGCTATGTGCGATGGGAATAAGTTTTGCGATATAGTGTTTTGTGTCGCTATCTGCGACATCTGAAGGTATTGCAACATAGAGGCTTGTGTAGCTATATGCGACATAGGCCATGATTTGGCGACATAAGGCCTTGTGTCGCATGTGGCGTGGAGCCTCTGCGACACAACGAGCTGTTGGCCGGAAAATGAGCCGAAAAGGTGTTTTCCGGTTTCCGTTTGACTTGAAACTTTTACCCAACCCATATTTGGACATTATAAGCTTAAATAACCCATAAACAAGTAAAAATAATGGAAATCGGAGTGTTTCGGGTTTTGTCGGAAACTTACAAACTTAACGCCGGAGAAATCCGGAAAGATGAAAGTGTAGATCGTGATGAGGTGATCGTTTTTCTCTAAAGAAGCTTCGAGATTGGAGGTCGTTTTGTGGTATTATTTTGAGAATTAAGATGATGGTGGTGTGGTGAAGTTTGAGAGAAAGTGAGAGGAAAGAAAATGGAGAGAGAGAAAGGAAAGTGAAAAATGAGGAGAGGAGGGGGGAGTTTTGGGCAGATTTTTGGGGAGGAAGGGGAGGAAATCTCCCAAATTTTAATCCTCGCGTTTGCGCTCCATGCGGTGTTCGTTTCCCCGATAGTTTAAACGTTTAAATATTTATTTTAAAATATGAATATTTACTAAGGTTTTTGTTGAAGTATTTCATCAAATATTTTACTTGTGTTATAAAATATAACTTATTCTTGTTTCGGTTGTCTGCGCGTATATTATTTAAATCGCATAATCGTAGTTTGCACGATACGAATTTGAGTTGAAATATTATCTAAATAATATTTTTGATAAAATAGAGTTATTAAATAATGTTATATTATTTAATAAAATTGTTCACCAACGTCCGTATTAATTGAATCGAATTGCATTCGATTTGAAACTTGTACGATTTAATCAAATCGCATACTTGTATATATTCAACAATATATATATATATATTGATACATTAATTAGCCTAACACGGAACTAATTAGATGTATTACACTTGATTAGGTACTAATTACAAATCATAATTTGGCGGGTGTCACAATCTACCACCATCACGCTCCGCCGCTTCTCCACCGTGTTCCACCGCGATCCGCCGCCGCTCCGCCGCCACCAACATCGTCTTCATGACCGGAGAAAATATGCGGAGAAACGATGACGTATTTGTGGCCGGAGAGTTTGAGATGCAAATTACCACCGATGTGAACCGGCCTCCACCGGACGTAACTAACCGTGATGTTTCTCCATCTACTCCGTCGCTCCACGCCACCACCGCCTCTCCACCGCCACCACCACTTTCGTCATCATCTTGATAACACCACTACTTTGTAAAAACTTTTCGATCTAAGATGAAATAGACCTTGAAATTTGTAGATCTAAGATGTAAAAAGTAGATCTGAAAAGTAGATCTAAAAAATAGATCTACTTTTTAGATCTAGATCTACTTTTCAGATTTGAAAAAAAAAAACGACTGCATCCTGCACTTTCTTGCTGCATCTTGCGAAACTACATCTTCCGTTCAATTTATGTATATTTGTAGTAGTAGTTATTTAGATCCAGATCTACTTTTTAGATCTGAAAAAAATCGACTTCATCCTTCATTTTTTCTAGTGCATCTTACGAACTGCACCTTATGTCAGTTAATGTATATTTGTAGTAGTACTTATTTACTGCATCTTATGAAATTGCTAATATTTTTTTACTGAATCTTGTATATTGTTACTTCATTTTATGTTGTTTTTAGATCTGAAAAAATCGACTGCATCCTGTATTTTTCTACTGCATCTTGCGTTCAATTAATGTATATTTGTAGTAGTACTTATTTAATATATATAAGTAGTTTTTTACTGCATCTTTGTATATTGTTACTGCATCTTATGTTGTTTTTTCTTTTTTATGTGTTATAATAAAGAAAACTACTAATACATATTTACTACATCTTATGTAAATCTTGATTTTATTGTTGAATCTAAAAAATTAATATTACATGTTTTACTGCATCTTGTATATTTTGTTACTGCATCGTTTATAACTTTTTATGTGTTGAAATAAAAAAAAACAGTTATATTTATTTTTACTGCATCTTGTATATTTTTACCGCATCTTATCTTTTTAAGCATTTTTGACAGAATCTTTAATATTATAATTTTTTTTATTTAATTTTTTTTTTGACATTTTTTGAATAATTTTTCGGACAGTTTTTTCGATTAGGTCCAAAACTTTGTTATATTTGCAAAATAATCACTGTCCTTCCTTCCCCCTCCCCTTTTGTTCTCCTCTAAACCGTTCCCTTGAATATTTGCATTTAAAAAACAAATGAATAAATAAATTGCACAATGAACCTCAGTGTTATCCAATGCCCCTAATTTCAACATCGGTGTTCTTTTCAGTGTTCAATTGAACACAAGGCTCAACACTCACCCAAACGTCAACCACTCCATGTGCTCTTTAGGGGAAGTTCCAACACCTCGTTCAATTGATTCATAATAAACAATATTGAGATAAGTTGATCCGTGAAAGTCATTTGAGCTCCAACTCAACTCTAGGTTCATTAAGTCGAAGTGCCGAACTACATTGAACTTATTCATTTCTTAATATAAACTTCAAGCTCTCCAACCAAGCATTAGCTTGCATCATAAGGCTTTGTCGAGCTATCAAACTAAGTTCAAGGTTAGCCTAAGGTGGTCAGGTCGTTCGCAACCCTATGCCAAATTACAGAATTTCTGTTCTTATCTGTCCTCAAGATTCCAGATGGGTTAAACCCAGATGACCAATAGTTCATGACCAAAAAAGCATTAACCAGATAAACAACGTAACTCCCATATATACAAAAAAACAGAACCAAGCATGCACTTATTTACAAGTCAGATATCAATAAGAACAAAACCCATTTTCACCATTTGACGAAAATTGGAATAAAATTTAAGAAGCTTACAAGTGTACCATATCAATCTTTGTCTTTTACCATATTTCCCATGAACGTGTCTTAAACTTGTTTATATGTGCAATGTAGTCTCCAAAAACACTTTCCTTCACCTGCTTACCTTGATCATTGTTCATGCCAATAGCTTTCTATAGATCAAGCCATTTATGGTGAACTCAAAAGGGCATCGGGATCAATTTATCTCCTCAAAAACCATCAGCTACAAAGAAAACATAACAATGATAAGAAAAATAAAGAACTATTACCATTGACTTTTATGGTCAAACATATAAGCTTCATATGCAAAATTGATGAGCAGTAATTTGACTTTAGAGGATAGCAAGGAGATATCACATGATAAAAATATGGGCCAACAACACATAACAAAGATACTAATAAGCAAAAGAAGAAAATTACTGTCAACATGGATCCTAAACTAAAGCATTTTAACTATCAGAAGTCAAGACAAAAGATAGGCATCTTTACCTTCGAACAAAATGGGCAAGTTTCACTTCTCTCATTCCATTCATAGATGCAACCTAGGTGATAATGATGCAAGCATTTCGTAACAATCCGAGGATTCTCAATGGTATATTCTGCAACAAATAAACTTTCAATTTAAAAAGTCAACCCACATATCAACTAGCCCAATCAATTTAGTGGTGGTAATTCGTATCCATTTACTGATGAATGGGTCAAAACGGGTTATAACAAAATTTTAGTTGATAAAAAAACAGGTCAAACAGGCCTAAAGCCATTCAAAGTGTAACTTTTAGTGCATATAACCTCCTACAATTTAGTTAATAAGAAAACAGGTCAAACAGGCCTAAAGCTATTCAAAGTGCAACTTTTAGTGCACATAACCTCCTAAATTGTTTCATTCAAAATACTTCATTTAATATTAACATTACCCAATTCTGTAATAATGATTTACACACGCACTTGCAAAAAAGATAAACTAACTATATGTGCAAAAATGTTTTTTGTCAACTTGACCCGAACCTTTTTTGACCTATTACCCAACCTACCCATTTTGCCATATCTACTTCAACCTGTATGTTACCTTCCAAACATATCGGACAAACATCCTCATCATCTTGCGATATAGTGTTGATATTACTTTTGACTTTGTCCAGTGCAGCCATTAGAGGGATCTCTGGATGGCATTTCTTTGAGCCCTCTTCACTGGGTATTAACTGAATATTGCTCTCACAAAGTGGTTCTGGTTCTACCTGTGAACGGTTGGACCCTTTTTCATACCTCATGAAAGATGCACCACTGCCGCTGCTACTACTAGATCCAGATGAGCTGATTTGCGCTATTGTGGTTTGTGAAGAACTTGGACCTTGATGATACCATGGCACAGCTTCATTTCCTCTTCTTCCCAGTACAGCTTCACACTATTGAAATGCGCAATTCGACAACTAAAACCCTTAAAATACTGTTCACAAACTATTTATTTATATGCCCGTTAAGCAATTGTGTTTCGCATGGCTCAGACTTCAGAAATTGCTTTTGTCTAAAAATTAAGATTCCTTTTAAATATACCCGTTCTACTTTGTCATGATGGAAAGGGTACTTTCGACACTTGAATTATATTACAAAAAAATAAGCTAGATTCATATACGTCAAGATTATAGAATTAGGAATGCAGGGTATAACACATATAACTAAATATCAAATCGAGCATATTCCAAATCAGAACTTTGTTTCAGCTCATGTCGTAAAATGAAAATATTAAATGACCAAAACAATTTTTTATTACCATATGATTGAAGTTACAATAAGAAAAAAACATTTTGACCTATCCAGATATTTATGAAGGCTGTGACCAGCATGGGTTGAGATCCCATATTCAGTATGGGAATGAATAATGCTTCTGAGTAACATTTCTTTTTGATTTTTCAAGAAAGAGATATACTTGAAAGCTTATAAAGGCTTTAATATTTACAAGTACTACAGATTACAAACTTCAAAGTGAAATATATCGATGATTGATACAACGATCTAGAAAAATAAGGAAATAGAAATCATTCGAACTTTCGTGTTTTCTTACTTCCATGCCTAATAAAGAAAATTTGTAAGGCATAGATTCAGATCATCTCAACCATGTCAGTTACATCATCTTCGTTTTATGATACTAATTCTTATATATATTAACAAGCTACCAGCCAAGATTAGAGTAGCTTAATCAGTCTGTGGTATAAGACAGTCATCGACTTATGGACCAAATATAAACTAATTATTGAGCACTTTTTCAGGCGGAAGGAAAGGCTATACTTGATATGATTGCAATAGCTTAACCATTAAAAGATATAACTATTCATCCAATTATGCAACTAAATAGTTATGACAATTTGGTTATCATGTCGTTTATTTAGCCCATGAAAAAACGATATTGATCTTGAAATTAAGAAGTTGAAAGGTTTGACTTTTATAACTCAAAATGCATCTCTTTCGATATAGAGACACATTACATAATAAGTCGCAAACTGCAGTAATAGCACAAGTCCGCATCCATATTTATCAAAATTCAAAACTCCAGGGAGAAACAGAGAAGACTTCAAGTCTTCAACATATACATACAATAATTAGATTAATAAATTCTCATCTTAAGAACCAGCTGTATCAATGATCTTAGCAAAATAACATCAGTAAGTTATCGAAAGAAACACACAGATACAGTTACAAACTAGAGATAATAGAAAGATTTCAAGATCCTAGTCAAAATTAGTTCAAAAATGATTTTCTATTTGGCCACACTACACCAACAAACACAACAAAATCCTCATGTTAGATACAGAGACCCGGTAACATGCAAATGCAAACACAGTTATCACAAGGGTTATACTTACATTTACCAGATGAAAGTTATTTTCCAATCAAGGTCATACAAGGGGAGACACAGATATAGTTATTTTCCAATCATGTAACAGTACTCAAATATCATTAAAAAAATGTATCTATATTGCAAAAACTAACCTTATTAGTCAAGTTATGTAGAAACGAAGCGAAATTGTCCTGCGCATTTCTATTAACCACACCACTAGAGTCTTGAACTTGTTCGTGATCATCCGAGTCTACACTTTCGTCATCAGGGTCGGACGCACGGAAACAAGAACACAAGGATCCCATTTTTGCAATATATGATCACTTTACAACTCTACAAAACGTAATTCAAATTGAATTCCAATCAGCAAAAACTAAACCATCTTTAAATAATACAAACTTTATCAAAAGTTAACATTATCATACTACAATTACAATCATCATCCAAGTATAATCTCTATACAAATAGCTGATAATAATATTAACAGAGACAAAACACAGACAATTAAATATTTATGTCATTAGGGTTTATCAAAGAACACCAAAATTATGATCGATCACAAAAGAAAAAAAGCAACATAAAAGCATGAAATTTAACAGTCAACGGCGAAACCCAGAAACAAAAACAAGATCCCAGATAGAAAGTTACATAATTTAGCAGAAAGATTGAAATAATTGTGAATTGTTGTTACCTGTTTGTTTAAAGTAAGTAAAGTGGGCGATAAGAAATGTAAAAAGAATTGAAGGGATTTAATTTATAATAAGATGGGGAGAGATAAAAAGAGGGTATATTAAACAGCAGTGGTCATTAAAGTGAGAGTATTCAGGGTGAATACTTGCTTGCTTGCTGAATTAAAGGGGGAATTAGGAATTAGCTTCAACGTTGAACTGACAGCGACTTTGTTATTCTAGATGGATGGAGAGAATCTTGTAGCTCCGATTGTTGTGTTTCATCGGAAGTTTAGGGTGCGTTTAGTTGTAGTAAAAAGGAGAGCTTTTCAGAAAATTTTTTCAAAAAAAGTAAAAAAGTGGAAAATGTGTTCAAAATGAAGTTTTTTGAGAAAATTTTCCAAGAAAATGAAAAATCCACTTTTCCAAAATATAACTTGAAGGTGGAAAACAACTCCCTCCCACTTTTCTAAATTTTCCTTTATAAACTTCCCCCTCTTTTTCAAATTTTCCAAGATATTACCAGTTTTCCAAAATTCACTTTTCCAAAATTTTGAACGCATTTTCTAAATTTTCAACATTTTTCTAGAAAACTATTTTCTTTAGAAAATTGGAAATGGAAAATTGTGGAAAATTTTCCACAACTAAACACACCCTTAGGAATTTTGGTTTTCGTTTGCTGGATGATGATTGATTTTTTGTAATTTAATTTTAAGAACAGCCTGATTTTAGAAGTATCACTTATTTGATTTAAGGAAGGAATAAAGTTAAAACAAGTTAGCTAATGATATGAATGAATTTTATTACACCCCTAGAGGATGTTTAGGTTTGCTTAAATAAGGATTTATATGCTTATTTGTTTATTATGATACTAAATAAGCAAATCCAAATACCAACTTGAAAATTATTTATCTGCTTATTTACTAAGCAATAAACATTTAAAAATAAGCAAACTCAAACACCCTCTGGAGGCACATGGTGGAGTAGAAGCATTAGTAACAAAATCTTCAAATGAGAATAAAACGCATAATTTAAGTCACCTTAATGGAAGGAATAAAGTTAAAACAAGTTAGTTAATGAGGGTAAGGTTCAAATGAGAATGAGATTTTGTGTGAGAATGGAGGAACCACTCATAATACGTCATGTGTCACAGTAACCCATTTCCCCCTTGTTTTTTAAAATCAAATATCTCACAAACGGTAAGTCGAAAAATCATGAAAATTGCACCACATTTTTCAGCGTTTTATCCTCTTCGATTTTTCGTCTCTTAAGGCATACTTTTGATATTTATTTTTTTGGGTTTTGTAAATGATACAAAATTAGTAACACATGTGTTAATAGCTGGTATCACATGTGTTACTCACCGGTTACACATACGTTACTCGTTGGTAACACATTTGTTACTTCATCGGTAACACATGTATTAATTGTTTTCAAAACCTACTACTTGACGGTAACACGTGTGTTACTCAACGGTAACACATGTGTTACTCAACGGTAACGCATGTGTAGTTGTTTTCAAAACCCACCGAAAAATGAAAAAAAAAAGTTCTTCGAAAGTATACCTTGTCACATCTCTAATTGAAGAGAATAAAACGTTGATTATTATGGTGCAATTTTTATGATTTTTTGATTTACCATTTGAGAGATTTATTTTTTAAAAATGTGAAAGAAAGAGAAAAAAGTGACACATGTTATATTCTGGTTGATTCCTCCATTCTCACTCAAAAATGTTGTACTCATTTGAACCTTACTCTAGCTAATGATATGAATGAATTTTATTACACCACTAAGGGATGTTTAGGTTTGATTAAATAAGTGTTTATCTGCTTATTATAACAGCAAATAAGCAGATCCAAACACCAACCTGAAAATTATTTATCAGCTTATTTTTCAAGGAATAAGTAATTAAAAATAAGTAAGAGTTCACCTACTTATTTTTTAAACATATAAGTATTTAAAAATAAGCAAACCTAAACACCCTATAAGTGCACCCAGTGTTGTAGAAACATTAGTAACAAAATCTTCTGTCGAGAACGCCCTTGTTTCGGATGGCCTTCGTGATGGTGTTCCCAGTCGCTATCCGGTACAAAACTTTTTTTTCTTTTTCTTCTCACACACAATCATTTAACAAATAAACACTCTAAATTCAACATCCTCACACTTGTACTTCTTCAACAGCAACATTTTTGTGAGAGGACACTATTTACAGTGTCACCACATCAATACACTTATACTACACTACACTACACTACACTACACGTTATTCATCTTTTAAATATAGTGGTGATAAATCCACCATATCAGTACATTCACAGTTTGTGCTACAAACAAATGATGTACATTTATGGTGGATTTATCAAAATCTTTGGTGGAAATATCATCACCCATTTAAATAATAACATATAATATATATATATATATATATATATATATATATATTGGGTAAAGGGGGTTACCCTGGTAAATATTATAAATGCAAGATATAACGTTACAATTCAAAGTGGAGAACCACAAAGCTTAGACAAAAAGAACTAAATATATATACTTGACAGGCCAAGTATATAACAACCAAAACACATCCAATTTAAATCCTGACTAATCAATCCAGACAAGTATAGCCAAGCAATAATCCACTGCAATCGCATCCGAAACTAAAAATCAGGCCCTTTTAATAAGGGAACTTGGTAATCTCCAGATCTCCATAGCCTTCTTCACATTAGCAGAAGACTTGAACGTGCAAGAAAATAGCCCGAGCCTTACAATCTCAAGAATAGCAGCCACCACTTGGTCTTTGGAGCGTCTTTGATTCTTAAATAACCGAAGATTTCGTTCATGCCAAATTACATAAGAGGAAGCCCCAAGAAGAAGTTTGAAAATGATACCCCGAATAGTTCTCCGAGCTGCAACCGGCTTAACCCAATCCACACAATCAGACAATCGAACGCTTTGAAAATTGAAGCCAGAAGCCTGCAGAATAGCCAACCAGACTTGAGACGAAAAACCACACTCAAAAAACAAATGTGAGTGAGAATCCTGTTGGAGATTACATAAAGAACACTGAAGCAGGTTTAAGTCAGTACTAGGACTGACGTCCCATTGCTTCAATCTATCTTGAGTCTTCAACTTTCCACCTAAAACCAACCAGAGATGAATAGCATGACGAGGAATACATATATGAAACCAAACAATGGATGCCCAATCAACTTTCGCCGCCCTTGGTCTGATAGTTTCCCACACATAACAAATCCGAAAATCAACCAGCTCACCATCAATCAAACGCCAATATAACCTATCCGGATTAAGATCCAGAATCGGATTTGGGAGTTGAGATAAAACAGGGAATCTCAAAACCCAATCGTGAGGCCAATTCCACGAATTTTCCCTAACCACATCCGAATTTTTTGCCATAATCTGAAATTCTCTCGTGATAGTATAGTGAGATAAGAATCGAGACAAAGGACAGATTAAATGCCACGTATCAAACCACACATTAATAGAATTACCATTACCAATACGGTACCAGAAATAACGTCTCACTAAGTTCCGCATAAGAATAATCTTCCGCCAACACCAACTCATATCGCCTCTGTCCAGAACAGCCCAAAAGCTTCTTCCTCTAAGCTTATAAAAATGAATCCAACGAACCCACATTGAATCCTTATTGATTAGAATATGCCAAATATGTTTGACCATAAGGGATTTATTCCAATCATTCAGACGTTTTAAACCTAGCCCACCTTCATCCTTGGGAAGACAGACAATCTTCCAAGGAACCTTGACTTTACCTCTCTTCATATCCCCTTGGCACCAGAGAAATCCACGAATTAGACCTTCTATCTCTTTAATTATACTAGCAGGAAGGATAAATAATGCTGCCCAATAGCTTTGTAGTGAAGACAGCACTGAGGAAACCAACTGGAGTCTTCTTGCAAGCGATAACCACTTATTTTTCCAATTCCCAATTCTGTTACGGACTTTCTCTACCAATGGTTTACAGTTCCTAGCCACTAATCTAGTCGAAATAAGCGGTACACCCAAATAGCGTACCGGAAAAGAACCTTCAGCAAACATGATGTATTGATTTTTAATTTAATGATTGATGATTGATATCTTTAAAATATTATATATAATGTTTGCTCATCATATTTTATTAATTAAAACTCTATACTTTTTAGTAATATTTATTACGATTAGTTTGCTACAATTATTTGATATAATTATTGTTATTGTGTTTATTATGAGAATTTAATATAATTATATAAAAACTGTACTACTATATTGTTGAATTCACTGCAAGAATTCAATCGATGACTCATGGACCATGAGTAATTTTACACACGCTAAATTCATGGGTAGTAAGCAAATAGACACATAATTCCCACAAATAAATCCTTCAAGACTAAGGGGTCTTCTGTTTGAGCTTAAAATATCTTGAAAGTCGTAGTTGTATTAATAGATAAGTTAAATGCCCATTAAGATGTTTTGATATATTTTTCTAATTATGTCTTAACCTAACTGAAAAACTACTTATTCAATAAGCTATTTACAATTGCTTAAAACTTCTAATTGATATATAAATCCCATAACATTCTGTCTTTTTTCTCGTATAAATTAATTATCGTATGTTAATTTATGTAAAAAATATTTCTTTCAATTTTTGGTTCATTTATTTTAGTTTATTTATTATTTCATGACAAGTTATTTATTTATGTTATTATTGGTATCTAGAATTCTCGAAAGTTGTGTCGGAACTTGTGTAAATTTTATTTTTTCTTAAGTTAAATCGTTTGAAACTCTGTTATATTCATTCAATGTGTATCATGTCAAAAACTAGTGAAACACGTGCATTCAGATGTTTGTACTTTTTATTTATCAAACGATCTTAATGATTATGCATTCAGATTTCAGATGATATGTCTTATTATTTAGAACTGATTTTCAGATTTCAACTATCAGTATTTACAATAAACAAAAGACCCCTAATTCTTTGTTCATAATAATTTAATATGTGGGTTTATACTTTATACCCATGAATTAGTATTCGTGGATAAATTTCACGGGTAATCGGTTGGATTCTTACAGTGATTGTGTATTTCAAATTAATTAAAAAATTTGGTAACAAAGTTTAATGCAACATAATGGAACAACTCTTTTTGAGTTTTTTCACTATAAAATGCAGTTTGTCGTACTAAAAATATTACGTACATTGAAAATGCTCATAAATTAAGAGTTTATCGATTTGTTATTTTAAAAATCTTATTTTTTGGATTCTTACAGTGATTGTGTATTTCAAATTAATTAAAAACTTTGGTAACAAAATTTAATGCTACATAATGGAACAACTCTTTTTGAGTTTTTTCACTATAAAATGCAGTTTGTCGTACTAAAAATACTACGTACATTGAAAATGCTCATAAATTAAGAGTTTATCGATTTATTATCTTAAAAATCTTATTTTTTTAAACCGTTGAAATACCAACAATGTAAAGTAATCACACACAGTTGCTCAATAGGATCATAGATTTATTCAAAAAAAAAAATTTATTTTCTACAAATTGACTACATGTTAGAGAATAATTCATGAATTCTGTAAATGATAACATTAAATTTTTAATGGGTAAACGTAAACGCATTTTAATTTTAATTTTAATACTTATATTATAGGATGATTATTTGAATTGAATATAACCCTCCCAAGTATCATCTTATAATATGTACGATTGTTTTTAAGCTTTTAATTTTGTTGTTTTTATGAGAAAAGATAATTATTTGTACGTAGGAATAATTGTGCAAGTATTTTATTGAAAACGATGGATTTAAACCCGTTTTGACTGTAAACAAAATTTTATGTCATGAATCAACACCAATTTGTATGGATTAACTAACTAGCGCTGTACTTAGACCACTAATTTCCATTAGTTGTCATTTGTCAACACAAAACAGGAGATATTTTTGGGTTACTATTAATTATTCAAACATAGTAAGTCAGGGTACCTTTTTTTGTCCATTTTAGTTATGAAACTAAAAGATAAATATTTCAATTAGAGTATTAAGTAAAAGATAAATACTTCAATTAGAGCATTATTATTAAGTTTGTAGCATTGTCACGCCATGTTAGATTATTTTTTAATCAATTAACATGAAAAAATTATTGGTGTTATTAACTAAATATAAATATAAATTACGTGCTCTTAGGTTAGAGAGACTGAAAATGTACATATGTAAAAGATGGAGGGTATAAAGTATATATTATTTATCATGAATATAGTAATATGTACATATACTAGGTAAGGACCCGCTACAACGCGGACGACTAAATTAAAACTACTATAAATTTGTAGTTTTATTATTAATTTTTGAATTTAAAAATTAGTATATACGTTAGTGAGTGTTAATTGTAAGATGTTATAATTCGTATATGTATAGCTTTAAGAGTTTAAGACTTGCGACAACACGAGTGATTAAATTGTTATTGGTATTCGATTGAATGAGTGCATTTATTATTGTCGATTGAAATTGTCATATAAAAAAATATAAGTTAAATATGAATACACCATACGTTCTATTTTTTTGGACTTGGATTGAACAATCAGTTGTTTTTTATTAGATATTTAGATGGATGTTCAACTACATTTGATTAAATATATATTTAATAATATTTAATCTTTAAGGGTTTAGTAAAAGATGATTTCTTATTTAGTGGGGTAAAGTGTAACATCATTATTTTTAATCTTATTTAATTATATACCGTTTGATCCCTGTTCGACTGTTCCACCTCACCCAACTAACCCGCAAACACTAAGGCGCACCCACTCAATCGCCCCCTCCCCAATTGGTTCCTTTTTGACTTCAATTGTGACCATCAATTTTTCATGACGAGGCAATATATCACGCACACAAGTGCTAGCTCATACACATACACGTACACGCACATGGGTGTACACTGTACATACACATTTGTATGTATGTAGGGATGACAATTCAGATTGGGTCGGGTTAGAACCAATGTTTGTGACAAGTAGAATCTAGAAATAAGCTAAAGGTATGTGACAAGTAATTAAAATGAGCTTTTCATATCAAATAAGCTAATAATTCGTTGGAAAAGTTTATCCAAACACTCCTTGATGATATCTACTATCATTTAAGAACACAAGAAGTCGTGAAATGATGCTATTGATCAACAACAACACTTTGAATTTAATAACATAAGATATTATTTTTATAGAGACTAACAAATGTTAATGTTAAAGCAATGTGAAAGTTGACCCATCATGCAATTTGTTGAACCAATCAAATTAAAGAGAAAAAAATAGCTACAAGAAAAAGAGATAATACACAAATATGTTATTATACATTATGAAAATGTTCACTGGGTTACTAAACATTAAAAATGTTCAATTAGATCACTGTATTTGTTAATTGGTCTCATCCAGCCTATTTTGCTTAATTTCAGTTAAAAAGTAGTGACCCAATTAAACCTTTTTAAGTTTAGTAAACGGCGTGATCTTGGTTATAGCAACTATGTCTAAAGTTTTGTAACCTAATTAAATATTTTTACAAAGTAACCAAATTAAACATTTTTAAAGTTTAGTAACCCAGATGAATATTATTGTAAAATGTAGTTACCTATTTATGTATTATTTCCAAGGAAAATCCACTCAACATGCCGTTTAACACTTTTTTACCAACGTCGGCCTTTATTGTGAACGGGAGCAAAATTTAAAAACGCCATAATTTTTTTTATCTCATTTAATAAACTCGAAAACTCATTTAAATGTCCCGCATTTCAGCTATGTTAATGTGAACACGTTTAAATAATCATCAAATCGGTTTAGACTCAAACATTAAAATCCCAAAAATTAGCAAGTACCCGTCGGGTATCCACTCAAGACCAACATTCTCTTTAAATTTGTACACAACCTACCCGTTTGAGACACGTGTACCCGCTGGGTAATACCAATAGGTGACCCATTTGCCTGCCGAGTACAGGGGCTGTCCATCGGGAAGCCATGCATGATGCATGTTTAGTAAAAATCCAGTTCAATTCCTGCACATTTTTATTAATTAAAACTCAAACATTTACACAGATTCTAACCCAATAAAATACCAACTTGAATGACCAAATCTACAATTTTCAAAACACCCACTTCCGCAACAATTTAAACTCCATTAACATATATTTGACTCAAATATGGAATTCAAAAACAACACTTTAAACATGTTAACAACCATTTACATTTTGACAACCAAAAGCACGTTATCAAACCAACCAACTTCCACCATTTGCAACAGTACATATAACATGGTTTCAAATCGAGTGTATAATCCAACACAACATTTGCAACAAGTGAATCTCAATTTCAAAATACAAATCTTTCTAAATAATTCCATACTCATATTTTTACACCACAACAAATGACCAACGCTACCTAATGGTCAATAACACGTTCATTAACAACACAAACTTTTCAAAAACTTAATTTACCACGTTTGACTCGTTTTTAGAATATTCTTAAAAGTAATTTCATCCCAACATTTAGTTTATCAACAAAAGACATATTATATAATAGTGAAGATTTAATCAAATCACATGACAAGATTACTCAAATGGGCTTCCAACATTGAGTAGAGCCTGATTGTGAAGGAATACTTACCAACTCAATATCAAGTGATCTTTGGCTCCTCACCCAATTTACCCATTGACCAACTCAATAAACCTACACAACAACTGTTGTGAAATATATAATAGTGAAGATTTATTCAAAGTAATCACATGACAAGAAATTAAATGAAAGTGATCACGTGACTTGCAAAATGGAAAGTGAAAAGAAAAAAAAACGTGTACTATTTTGGTGGACAGAGGCTCGATACGCGATAGCCTTCGGACATATTTATTTCCTTTAGCTTGTTGGTCAAGATATTATTAAAATATTTATATTAAACCTTATGTAATTGTAACCCTGAGTCGTATAAGAAAAAAAGAAAACTCTATGGTTTGGCCCCGTGAACTAAACCAATCTTTAAGTTGGAGAATGGACATAACCACCTTAAATCTATGTGTTGTATTTATCTTGTTGCTTTGTTTGTAATTTCCAGGTTTGCAATTATTATCCGTTTATTGTTTATGGGTGTAACGCGAGTACACAATCGTTGTTTGGGTTTGATTTTTTTCTAACAATTGGTTGTTGTTAGTTGGATGTTTCTGCTGCAATTCTTAACAACTGGTATTAGAGCTCAAGGTTGAGCAAATGGGAACAACGACAGATGAAAGCGGTGATCAAGATTGTTTGTTGATGATTAGGGTTTTATTGGAAGATGGAGAGCTAGGGTTATTGTGGCCAAATAACTATAGTTGATCTAGATTCTGTTGAAGATGATCATGGGGGGAACAATTGGAACGACGCGGTTTTAGGATTTGTTTGCAACATGTGATCGAGATTGATAGAATCATTTTTTTACTGGATCGTGACGAACTCGGTGAGTTGTTTTTCCGGATTGAACTTGTTAGGGTTTCGTCTGGTGGGTTCTGGTGTGACGACTTAGCGGGAGGCCAGTTGCGTTATGATGGTGATTGTTTCGCGATGGCAGTAATGGAGTCGGTGATTGGGTTTTTCGATTGGTGATTTGTTGCAGAGAGAGTTTTAGGATCTTACGTTTTGGATTCAGGTTCATTATTCTTTGCGATCCCGTGAAATAGAACAGATGAACGTTGTCAAACTTGGTGTTTGATGTTGCGAGTGTAGTGACGTGATGTCTCGGGATTTTCATCGATACGTACTGGGGTTGTTCAAAGATGCGAGGTTTGTTACGATGCTCAAGAGGATGGTTTCTCAGTTTGGGTAGATAGGTAATTAACGGTACCACATCTGTTGGGTAGTCGACAGCGGGAGTTATCGAGAGAGTTTAGTTATCGCTCGTGGGTTGATGAGACTCCCGAATTCACTATTGATTAGTGAAATGGAATCGCAATAAGTAAAGTTTAATTGTAGAAGGGGGGGGGGGGTTGAATACAATTAAAAACTTTATTCTGATTTTAATCAAGTTACTTAGACAGTTTTTAATAATTCAAGAATAACAGAGTATGTAAAAGATAGATATGACAATATCAAAGTAAGTAATAGGTAGTAGCTGAGAATATAATTTTATTGATCATAAACTCATTAAGTGTTGATTGCGGAATGAACTAGCCAAGACTAATCCAAATCAAACACTTATGCTAAACTATTACAGATTGACCTAAACAGTAGTGAACAAACACGCTAACTGTTTACTCACTGCTCGAGGATACGTACTTAGACAAATTGTATTCACTGACAAACAAGTGAATAACACGTATCAATGACAAACTACTAAGTACAAAGTACTGCTCTATTTATAGTGCAAATGTCTTGTGGAGAATCATGATCTTGGAATGACACGTGTCGCTGTTTGTTTGGTTTGATCTCTGATCCTTGGTTATTCTGTGGTCCCAAATTCTGTTACCTCGAATATCATGACTTCCTTAACACCAATCATTCACTGCCACGTGATCCTTTAAATATTCTTCAAGTACGAGGAACACTTGCTGACATATAAGAGTAGATCACTTTGTACTTTATTGAATAGTAACTGAAGAAGCAGTAACTCTCCTCACTCACTGCGAGCTAACATGCTCTTGTAGAATGACTTGAAATATTGTTCTTCAATGCCTAGCTGTTATTTGAGTAGTGACTTTTGCCTTATTCAATATGAAGATACAAGACTCTCGCTGCTTGTATCAGCGACATACAAAGTTGAGTTTTAATCTTCCTCGGAGTGTTAAATCCAGAAGTAAAATGAATGGCGATCATCAATTGTTAACTTCAGCAACAACAGCTTTGACACAAATCATTTCTTCATCAAGTTGTGTATTATTGAGTTGGTCAGCGACCAGTGACTTATCATGGTCAGCGACCAGTGACTCAACAATCTCCCCCTAAATGATTGTGATCAAAGCTCCCTAGACAAACTTGTTGCTTAAGAAGTTTAGAGTGATCAGTGACCAGCGAGAAATAACTTTAGCAACAACAACTTTGATTTTTCTTCATTAAGTTAGTCATCATTGAGTTGATCAGTGATCAGTGACTCAACAATATCCCCCTAAATGATTGTGATCAAAGCTCCCTAGACAAACTTGTTGCTTTAGAAATTTATAGTCAGTGCTTAAGAGTTAAAGCATTCAGTGACTTATACTTGTGATCCATTCATTTTCCTTTTTGGATTCTTTTAACATGATCTGAGTTTTGCACTTTGGTTTTCTCAAAAGATCATATATTATTGAAATTGTAAATGAAAGATATTACAAGAGAGATCAGTTACAATTCATCTAATCTATTACAGGAGTTATAACAAGCTGCTCTAGATTTCTTCTAAGCTCATCAGCTAGCACGTATTTCTCTGTGGATGGAAGGTATCTGAACTGTCTGGTCACGGCTTCCTCAATGATAAAATGAACAAGTTTCTGTAGATCATCTTGTTGTGCTTTAAATTACTATCTTCAGTTGATCATTAATTGTAGTGACTCTTGACATATCAAACCTGCTATCTTCAGTGATTCTTGATAATAGAAGTTATCTTGAGACTTGCTACACATTCAGGGATTTGAGAGATCTGTTGCTCAGCTTGTTCAGTTTTGGTATGGTTATGAAAATTCCGCAGGTGAAAGTAAGTTGCTGTTGGAGAAAGCAGAGTGTGAGGCCCCTTTTCTTCTCTCAAAAGAAAGTGCTTCAAAACTGCGTCCCTTTTCTTCTCTCAAAAACTCAAAAGATGGAACAATGGATTTGAATACAGAGCCATCGATGTGAAGAATCATTTGGAGAATGCAAGTGACTTTCAGGGAGGATGTGAACCTACTGAGTTTGAGAGATCTGTTGCTCAGGCATTGTTTGACTTTAGAAAATGTAAGCATTTCTGGTAACATCAACAGCTTTTGCTCATGAACAACATTGGTTTTTTCATTCATTTGCACGTTTTCTCCCCCTTTATGGTAACACGAAATGCTTTTGTTAATAACTTGTGGAATTTTGTCATTGGATTGGGTATCCTCGTCATCATCAGCTTGTGTTTTAGCTGATGGATCATTGGATACAGAAAGTTCAGCCTGTATCTCTCCCTGTGACTGAAGAGAGACATTGACAGCTGTTGCAGTGTTAGATGAGAGATGGCCTGGGTCTGTAGCCAGTGATGTGACATCAGCGATGGGTGTGTTATCACCCACTGATGCCACTTGCCCTTTGTTTACAACACCATCCTTTTGTGAGAATGATGAGTGGCTAATGGGTTGACTCGATAAGTCGGTGTGGGTTGCACCCGAATCACTGCTAACAATGGGTTGAGCCATTGAAGCTGTCTGTAGGTTTCCCTTTTTAGAGTCACTGGACTTTCGGGAGTCCAGCGAGGCAGTTGAAGATTTAGGGTCAACAAGAGTGCCCGCGAAGATTGAACGTTCAGTCTCTGTTTCACCCTTGGCGTCCTTAGACGTCTTCTTTTTGCTATGTCCCTGATCCTTTAATGTCAGGGACCCTAGTTTGGATTTTCTTTTGGTGGTTGGTGGATTTTTCTTGAGTGGTGGTTGACCAACAGTAGTCACTGGGGGTGTTGTCAGTGACATGGTCGATGGAGGGGCAGAAGATGACGGATGTACAACGATTACAGGCTGGGGTGTAAGTATCCCCTGTGTTGTTATGAAAACAGATAGAGACACTGGTTTACAAAAGTTTTGACTATCTACCAGGGTTGAAGTTTTATCATAAGGCTTGAACTGATTTTTAAGGATCAGTGACAGAGACTTAGAATAAGGTGCATATTTAACCCTGGTAACCTCAGTGACTCTATCAATCAGTTCTTCAAAAGTCACACTTGCATAATCAATTCTAAGAGTGTTGATTAGTGACCAGTTAATCTGTGCCCAAAAAGTGAATAATATTTGAAAGCAGGGCATTGGTGTTTTGTAAGAGCATGAAGAATAAAATGTTTGTTCAAAAAGATTAGTATCTCCACATACTCTGTTTTTGGGTAAAAATGATTTTTCAAACAGTATGATCTTGATACCGTAATGACAAAATCCTCACACGCTGCAGAAGCTCAAAGTGTTTTAACTTCTGCAGTGGCACTAAGTGTTGTTAGAGGATTCTGATTTCGTCATTACAGAAAAAAAGGTTTTCGCTTAAAGTTTTGAGAGAAAAAGTTTTATGAAAATCAAGAACGCATAAAGATTAAGATGGGATTAATTTGCTGATTTATAGAAGCGCTCCTTGATTTTCTTGTGGTTAAAACTTAATCAACGTGGTCGATGATGATGGTGAGTAGCGGTGGTACTGGCGTAGGGGTAATGATGGTGGACTGGTGGCATTAATGGTGATTGGAGAGGTCTGCCAGAAAAATGCACTTACATAAGAGAGAGAATGTCAGAATGTGCGACTTTTGCGTTGTACCTCAAAATGATTAGTTTTGAAATCCGTGATCAAACCATCATTAGCCAATATATCAGGGAATCACTGATATATAGAATCAACAAGAGTTGATTATCTTCCAGAAAGAAATGTAAGTATCAAAGAGAAATAAAAATAATCTTCTATTTGGCTGAGAGTCTAACTCGCTGATTTAAACACAACTTAGAATACTGAATAAATCATTGAGATGTAGTCACAACAATGATATAAATCAAATTTATCAATTTTTTAATACTCGCATTGTTTATTAAGCAGAAATGAGTATAGATTATGTTGATTATAAATTGTATAGCATATTACTCTATTAACTTTCACTGATCTAGTTACAACTTAGAATACTAACAAGATCAATTAGAGAAAACATAGATCATTGATATAAAACTCATATAAAAACATAATAAATACTCATGCGACTGTCTAAATTATAAAATTAGCTGAACATACCTAACTGACAATTACACTTGCTCAATTGAATCAGTTGATGTGAATCGATCAGTGAATGTGCTCCGCTAAAGCTATATTTCACACAGTCATTTTATTTAAAAACATAAAAGTAATTTAAACAACAATAAATAAATGAGCTCAGGGAGTTCATTCATTCATTGATGTTTAACATACCAAGCTCGCTGATGAGATGATTAAATCTGTTCTCATCCATAGGTTTTGTAAATAAATCAGCGAGTTGATAATCAGTTGGAATGAAATGAAGTTCAATATCACCCTTCATCACATGGTCCCTGATGAAATGATATCGTACATCAATGTGCTTTGTCCTTGAGTGCATTACTGGATTATTGGCAATGGCTATGGCACTTTGACTGTCGCAGTAGATTGGTATTTCGTTGAAGTCAAATCCATAGTCAGCGAGCTGATTTCTCATCCAGAAAATTTGAGCTGTGCAGGCACTTGCAGCAACATATTCAGCTTCAGCGGTTGAGGTTGAATCTGAATTTTGTTTCTTGCTAGACCAGCTTACAAGCTTTTCTCCAAGAAATTGACAGCTACCAGAAGTGCTTTTTTTATCCAGCTTGCATCCAGAATGATCAGAGTCTGAATATCCTTTCAGAGAAAAATCTGAACCAGATAGGTACCAGAGACCAAGATTCGGTGTACCCTTCAGATATCTGAATATTCTTTTAACAGCGAGTAAATGAGATTCCTTTGGATCAGCTTGATACCTAGCACAGAGACATGTAGCAAACATAATGTCTGGTCTACTTGCAGTTAGATACAGCAGCGACCCGATCATTCCTCTGTAAGCAGTAATGTTTACAGATTTACCATCAGGGTCAGCATGTAGTTTCACTGCAGGTGACATGGGTGTAGCAAGGGATGAACAGTTGGTAAATTCAATTTTTTTTTAATAAATCTTTAACATACTTTCCTTGGTTTATAAAAATTCCAGCTTTGGTTTGTTTTGCTTGAAGACCAAGGAAAAATGTTAATTCACCCATCATGCTCATTTCATAACTTTTTGTCATAACATCGGAGAACTCCTTGCACATGTCACTGTTAGTAGACCCAAATATGATATCATCCACATAAATTTGAACTAATATGACATCTCTCTTATCTCTTTTGATAAATAGTGTGCTGTCAATCTTACCTCTGACATATCCACACTTTATCAAATAATCAGAGAGAGTATCGTACCAGGCCCTAGGAGCTTATTTTAGTCCATAAAGAGCTTTTTCAAGTTTATACACATAACCAGGGTTTTTGGAATTTATGAAACCAGGTGGTTGTTTGACATAGACTTCTTCCTGCAGCTTGCCATTCAGAAAGGCACTTTTTATATCCATTTGATAGACTTTAAATTTCTTGTGAGCTGCATATGCCAGAAATAGTCTGATCGACTAAAGTCTTGCTACTGGTGCAAAGGTTTCATCATAGTCAATACCCTCTTGCTAACAATACCCTTTAGCAACCAGCCTTGCCTTGTTTTTGACCACGACTCCATCAGCATCCCTTTTGATTTTAAATACCCACTTTGTTCCAATCACTGATTTACCAGCAGGTTGTGGCACTAGTTTCCAGACTTTGTTTCTTTCAAATTGTGCTAATTCTTCTTGCATGGCAGATATCCAGTTGTGGTCGATGAGTGCTTTATCAACCTGCTTTGGTTCCATTATAGACACAAAATTAACAAACAGACAGAAGTTAGTAGTTGCTGATCTCGTCTGGACCTTGAACTGAGGATTACCTATAATCAATTGATTATCAATATGTTTGGTCCATTTAGTCATTCGCTGAGGTTCAGCAGCGACTTGCCTATCCATTGATGGTCCAGGTGGCATATCAGTATCAGAATTGTGAGAATTATTATTACTTTGTGAACTTTGGTTTGAACATGGAGGTGGTGAGGGTTGATTATCAGCGGGTAAGGGTGATGTTCCTGAAATATTCTCAGCTAAAGTAGAGCTAGAGATGTTTTCAGAGATATTACCTTTATCCTCAGAATTAGATGAGAAATTTTTGTATTTCTCATTGATTGGTTTCCCTTTGACTGATGAGTCACTATCCATTTCATTAAAAACAAGTTTTTCATATTTTGTTGGATCAGTGAGTGGCTCATCATATGACTCATCAAAAGTAACATCCATTGACTCCTCAATGCATTCTCTTCATTTATTGTAAACTCGGAAAGCTTTAGAGATGATTGAGTAGCCAACAAATATTCCTTCATCAGCTTTTGAATCAAACTTTCCTAAGTGGTCTCTTTTGTTTAAGATGTAGCAAGTACTACCAAAAACATGGAGAAAACTTATGTCTGGTTTTCTCCCCCTTAACACCTCATATGCTGTCTTATCATGTCGTTTGTCAATCAGTGACCTATTCTGAGTGTGGCAGGCAGTACTCACTGCTTCAGCCCAGAAGTTGATCTTAAGACCAGCATCAATGAGCATTGACCTGGCGGATTCAATAAGGGTTCTATTTCTCCTTTCTGCCACCCCATTTTGTTGGGGTGTTCTAGGTGCTGAAATTTTTTGAGAAATACCCTTTGAATCACAAAAACTTTCCAGGTCAATATTTCTAAATTCAGTACCATTATCATATCTTAAGTGTTTCACCAGAATGCCATTTAAGTTCTCCATTTTCTTGATAAAGGATATGATCTCGCTGGCAGCATCACTCTTGGCTTTAAGAAAGAATACCCAGGTGTAGCTGGAATACTCATCTATAATTACCAAACAGTATTTCTTCCCACCAAGACTTGGAGTACTCACTGGACCAAACAGATCCATGTGAAGTAGGTGAAAACATTCAGTCACTGATGAGACTTGTTTACTTTTGAATGAGGAGCTGTGATGCTTTCCCTTCTCACATGCTGAACATAGTTTATCTTTATCATAAGACAATTTTGGAAGTCCAGTGATTAGTCCATTTTTGCTTAATTTATTGATAGCTTTTAAGTTCAGATGTGAAAGTCGCTTATGCCACAACCATTTTTCTTCTGAAACGGTTCTGGAATAAAAGCATGTTCCTGATTGAGCCAAGTCCATGTTGACCACATAAGTATTCCCTTTTCGGTTAGCAGCAAGTACAACACTTCCCTTCTTGTTGTAAACAACACCAGCCTCATGATCAAATAGTACCTTGTTCTTAGAGTGACAAAACTGACTGATGTTCAATAGATTGTGCTTCAGTCCCTCCACATATGCCACTAGCTTAAACATCACATTACCATTGGACAAGACACCATATCCTCTCGTCTTTCCAACCTTGTTGTCACCAAATACTACATCAGGACCTTTTTCATCCTGGTAGTCACTGAGTAAAGACTTACACCCGGTCATGTGTCTGGAACATCCGCTGTCCAGATACCAGATAGTCTCTCTAAGAATGCCTTTATAAAGAGTTTCAGGATCCCATCCAGCCGCTGGACATTTTTAAGCTACTTCCTTGATATCTTCATGGTTCAGCGTCATCAGCCATCAAACAGTAATCCTTGTCCAAGCAAACCATTGCTTCTTCATCGTCAGATGATGAGGATGAGTCAGAGTCACTGAATGAACCTTCTTCGGCAATGAAACCTTTTCCCTTCTTTTTCCCATATTTGAACATTGCCTTCAGCTTCTTGTACTTTGCCTTGTACTTGTTGTACTTGTCATCTCTGAGGTTAGGCTTTGGTTCAGGGATTAGGTTTACTGACTTTGATCTACAATCAGCTGCAAAGTGACCAGGTTTGCCACACTTGTAGCATTCACCTTTTGATTGGAAATTATCAGATGATGGAGCACCAACGAATCTTTTTGATCTAGTGTTCCTTCTAAAATTAGCAACCATCATGGCCATGTCTCTTTCCAGCTTATTTAGACCCTCATCATATTCATACTCTGGTTGATCATCAACCTGATCACCTTCTTCTTCAACTTTCAGTGACTTAGAGCTTAGCTTGGAGGCTTTTGACTTCTATCTCTAATTGATTTCATCAAGCTCAGCTACAAGGGCATTTGATATCTTCTGACTTCCAAGAGTTGCACGAATTTGCTCACTCTGATCAGCTTGCTTCTCAGATTGCTCCCAGTTAAGCAGAATACCATAGACTTGAGTAAGATTCTGTAACACCCCGCAATTTAAATGCGATTACAAACGCTAAACAATTGCATTTTAGGCTAATTCCCTAACTTTGAGTGAATTCACAACACATTTTAGAGGTAAGTCTAGCAAAGCCCAACTAGTTAATACGCGTAGTATTACGATTCATAATTAGTTATAATTATGTACAAAACAATTGGAACAAACGCGACAAAAGAAAATATATATATATATATATATATCTATATATATATATGACGGTTGATGAACAAAATTATTTAATAAAGCAAAATTATTAAATAACATTAACGATTTTTAATATTATGTTGATAATATTTACAAAGTACTTTATAACGTATAAACGTTTATTTCGTAAACTGAAACGAAACAAAGTTAAAATTTTATAAACTTAACTAAATTATTTCCATATAATATCTCAACTAAAAATATAACCAAATACATACTTAAAAATCCACCAATTAAAAATATGAAAACATATAAACGATCGGGAAGACGAACACCACACGGAGCGCAATCGCGGGGAACAAAAAAAAGGTGGAGGCTTTCCCCAAAACCCCCACCATCTCCCTTCTTTTTTCTCACTTTTCATTTCATCTCTCTCTCTCTACCTCTATTTTCTCTCCATCTTCTCTCTAAAAACCAAACTAAAATCACACAAATACTACATTAAAAACGCATCGAATAGCATAACTCCTTTAGAGAAAAACGATCATGGAGTCAAGATCTACCTTCGTATCTTCTCGGATTTTCACGGCGACAACTTTGTAAGAACCCGACAATCCCGCAAACTCTTAGATTTTGCTATTTTCTTTTATGTTTCTTGTTTATGATACTTAAAATAACATGTTTTAGTGTTCCTAACAACTGAAAGTGTCCAAAATCGAACCTAAAGCTCGTTTTTGCAAAAGTTTCGTCGAATAGTTCGTGATGTTGCATTTGGCTTGGGCCAATTGCGACATCAGCCTCAATGTCGCAAAAACCCATCACGATGTCGCATGGTGCGACATCAGCCACAACGGCGCAAGAACCAAAAACGTCGCATATAGCGACATGACACCTAATGTCGCATTAAATTGCGGATGTCGCATTTAGCGACGCCATGATCAATGTCGCAGTAATTACCTGCGACATCAAGACTTCGTCGCACCTAATGTCGCAGAAAACAGACCATTAAAAACACATGATTCCACTAAGTATTTTCTTGTGGTTAAAACTTAATCAACGTGGTCGATGATGATGGTGAGTAGCGGTGGTACTGGCGTAGGGGTAATGATGGTGGACTGGTGGCATTAATGGTGATTGGAGAGGTCTGCCAGAAAAATGCACTTACATAAGAGAGAGAATGTCAGAATGTGCGACTTTTGCGTTGTACCTCAAAATGATTAGTTTTGAAATCCGTGATAAAACCATCATTAGCCAATATATCAGGGAATCACTGATATATAGAATCAACAAGAGTTGATTATCTTCCAGAAAGAAATGTAAGTATCAAAGAGAAATAAAAATAATCTTCTATTTGGCTGAGAGTCTAACTCGCTGATTTAAACACAACTTAGAATACTGAATAAATCATTGAGATGTAGTCACAACAATGATATAAATCATAATTTATCAATTTTTTAATACTCGCATTATTTATTAAGCAGAAATGAGTATAGATTATGTTGATTATAAATTGTATAGCATATTACTCTATTAACTTTCACTGATCTAGTTACAACTTAGAATACTAACAAGATCAGTTAGAGAAAACATAGATCATTGATATAAAACTCATATAAAATCATAATAAATACTCATGCGACTGTCTAAATTATAAAATTAGCTGAACATACCTAACTGACAATTACACTTGCTCAATTGAATTAGTTGATGTGAATCGATCAGTGAATGTGCTCCACTAAAGCTATATTTGACACAGTCATTTTATTTAAAAACATAAAAGTAATTTAAATAACAATAAATAAATGAGCTCAGGGAGTTCATTCATTCATTGAGGTTTAACATACCAAGCTCGCTGATGAGATGATTAAATCTTTTCTCATCCAGAGGTTTTGTGAATAAATCAGCGAGTTGATAATCAGTTGGAATGAAATGAAGTTCAATATCACCCTTCATCACATGGTCCCTGATGAAATGATATCGTACATCAATGTGCTTTGTCCTTGAGTGCATTACTAGATTATTGGCAATGGCTATGGCACTTTGACTGTCACAGTAGATTGGTATTTCGTTGAAGTCAAATCCATAGTCAGCGAGCTGATTTCTCATCCAGAAAATTTGAGCTGTGCAGGCACTTGCAGCAACATATTCAGCTTCAGCGGTTGAGGTTGAATCTGAATTCTGTTTCTTGCTAGACCAGCTTACAAGCTTTTCTCCAAGAAATTGACAGCTACCAGAAGTGCTTTTTCTATCCAGCTTGCATCCAGCATGATCAGAGTCTGAATATCCTTTCAGAGAAAAATCTGAACCAGATAGGTACCAGAGACCAAGATTCGGTGTACCCTTCAGATATCTGAATATTCTTTTAACAACGAGTAAATGAGATTCCTTTGGATCAGCTTGATACCTAGCATAGAGACATGTAGCAAACATAATGTCTGGTCTACTTGCAGTTATTTACAGCAGCGACCCGATCTTTCCTCTGTAAGCAGTAATGTTTACAGATTTACCATCAGGGTCAGCATGTAGTTTCACTGCAGGTGACATGGGTGTAGCAAGGGATGAACAGTTGGTAAATTCAAATTTTTTAATAAATCTTTAACATACTTTCCTTGGTTTATAAAAATTCCAGCTTTGGTTTGTTTTACTTGAAGACCAAAACCCCCACCACCTCCCTTCTTCTTTCTCACTTTTCATTTCATCTCTCTCTCTACCTCTATTTTCTCTCCATCTTCTCTCTAAACACCAAACAAAAGTCACACAAATACTACATTAAAAACGCATCGAATAGCATAACTCCTTTAGAGAAAAACGATCATGGAGTCAAGATCTACCTTCCTATCTTCTCGGATTTTCACGGCGACAACTTTGTAAGAACCCGACAATCCCGCAAACTCTTAGATTTTGCTATTTTCTTTTATGTTTCTTGTTTATGATACTTAAAATAACATGTTTTAGTGTTCCTAACAACTGAAAGTGTCCAAAATCGAACCTAAAGCTCGTTTTTGCAAAAGTTTCGTCGAACAGTTTGTGATGTCGCATTTGGCTTGGGCCAATTGCGACATCAGCCTCAATGTCGCAAAAACCCATCACGATGTCGCATGGTGCGACATCAGCCACAACGTCGCAAGAACCAACAACGTCGCGTATAGCGACATGACACCTAATGTCGCATTAAATTGTGGATGTCGCATTTAGCGACGCCATGATCAATGTCGCAGTAATGACCTGCGACATCAAGACTTACGTCGCACCTAATGTCGCAGAAAACAGACCATTAAAAACACATGATTCCACTAAGTATTTTACAACATGATTTTTACCCGAATTCGAATCTCAAATGCGTTTTTCACCACAGCAACATAGCTCGACCCCAGCCAGGGGCTCTGCCCCTTGGACCTTGCCAGGGGTTGCCACCCCTTGGACCCCGCTACCAGGGGCGCTGCCCCCGGACCCCCGTACACAATTTCATACTTTATGAAACAATATGATAATATTTTCAGAGATTATTATTACCAACGAGTCATATACATTTTCAAGACTTCAAACATAAACATCGAGCAAACAATTGGACATAACTTGGTTGTACGAACACTAGCATGGATGGTTAAACTTAGACCTCCACATACTTATTAAATCTTTTACGTTTAGGGCGTTAGGAGATTTCGACTAGACTTCTTGGGCTTTAGGCTTTGCTAGCACTCGAACATACTTGACTCAACAGGTGAGTTCACAGCCCCTACTTTTACTGTTTTAACTGCTTTTGAACAGGGGTGGAAAACATAGTCAACTGCTTTATTAATTGCCATAACTGCTTTAATACATGATTGTATACTTGTTTACTCGAACGATTAGAGTACTTTGAACTGTTGAACGATTGTGCGAACTAATGTTTATGAAATAACATCTTCATACCATAAACTAAAACAAACGTGGTAAACTAATTGATAAACTATTTTGAGTTGAACGGGAGAACGACCCATGCGTATTTGGCCGGAGAACAACCGGTACTTTTTATGAAAACGCTGGAGAACGACCAGCAACGTATTTAGTGCCAGAGAACTACTGGCCAAGTGGACGGGAGAATGACCCGTGCGTATTTGGATGGGAGAACGACCCATGCGTCTTTTGACCGGAGAACGACCGGTACTGTGTTTCGCTGGAGAATGACCAGCAGTATTTATTGCCAGAGAACGACTGGCCGAGTTGGACGGGAGAACGACCCGTGCGTATTTAGACCGAAGAACGACCGGTACTGTTTTGTAAACGCTGGAGAACGACCAGCAACGCATTGCAAACTGTGTTTTGGGTAACATCCCACGTAAACGGTATTTTGGGTAACATCCCACGCAAACTGTATTTTGGGTGACATCCCAACTGAACTATACTTGGATAACATTCCACAAACGATTACTTGACTATTATGGCAATAACTCTTTGTGAACGTATTGGTTTTAACAATTGTGCTTACAAACTTGATTCAATTATTGCAAACATAAAACCTGTGAATTCACTCAACCTCGTTGTTGACTTTTACCATGTTTTTCAGGGAATTAGCTGCGCATGTAAGAACCTCCCGCACGTTGGAACATAGGCGACCCACGAAGAATAGGATGCCAACTTTTGACAATTGGATTTCTTTTATATAACTGAAACTGTTTAGTCATATTTGCGAAATATACTTTTGTAAACTTAATACTTTTAACCTGTACGATTCGAGGAATCGTAAACTTTGTAACTAATACTTTGGCATCTTAATATATTTGTTCTGTTGTAATCATATGCTCTGATACGTATGCATGTACTGTGTATTGTGGTACTCCCCATACTTAACTAAATGCTTCCGCTAAACTAAATCAACGAATTTTGGGGGTGTTACAGATTCAGTGTTGTATAATCATTCCTCTGTCTGGTGCATGTTGCAATGGTTCCCCAGACTTTCCTTGGCAGCAACTCCAGAAACTTCTCAACAACAAATCTCTATTCCTTACCTATACCAGCCTTCTCCATTTTGTTCATCAGCGACTGGTATCTGGTATAGGTTGAGGATAGAGACTCATTTGGCTCCATGGCAAACAACTCGTACTGGCGAGTGAGATTCACTTCCCTGCATCGGATAATATCAGGAGTTCCAATATAGATATTTCTCAGGGTGTCCCACATGTCTTTAGCAGTCTTACAAAGTCTAATAGATTCAAACACTTCATCGGGGAATGCCATGCCTATGTAGATTTTAGCTTGTTTATCCAACCTAACCAATCATCTATCATCATCCGACCACTGTTCCTCTCTCTTGGCCACAACCATTTCTGGTATAGCAGGAGTAGTAGATGTAGTAATAACAGCAGGAACAATCGTGGTTGGAATGTGGGGACCATTGGTTATTGTATTGCAAAGACGATCATCAACGAGATCCAAAAACATCATCATCCGGGACATCCAGGTTTCAATCCTAGAGGGATCAAATGCTGGAGGTTTGGTAGTAGGACCGTTTCCCTTTTGATACTCAGAGTCAACACAACTGTACTTTAATGATTTCATTGCAGATCTGGTTAATTGATTTAAACCAACTCTTCTCTGATACCAATTTAGTGAAATGGAATCGCAATAAGTAAAGTTTAATTGTAGAAGGGGGGGGGGGTTTGAATAAAATTAAAAACTTTATTCTGATTTTAATCAAGTTACTTAGACAGTTTTTAATTGTTCAAGAATAACAGAGTATGTAAAAGATAGATATGACAATATCAAAGTAAGTAATAGATAGTAGCTGAGAATATAATTTTATTGATCATAAACTCATTAAGTGTTGATTGCGGAATGAACTAGCCAAGACTAATCCAAATCAAACACTTATGCTAAACTATTACAGATTGACCTAAACAGTAGTGAACAAACACGCTAACTGTTTACTCACTGCTCGAGGATACGTACTTAGACAAATTGTATTCACTGACAAACAAGTGAATAACACGTATCAATGGCAAACTACTAAGTACAAAGTACTGCTCTATTTATAGTGCAAATGTCTTGTGGAGAATCATGATCTTGGAATGACACGTGTCGCTGTTTGTTTGGTTTGATCTCTGATCCTTGGTTATTCTGTGGTCCCAAATTCTGTTACCTCGAATATCACGACTTCCTTAACACCAATCATTCACTGCCACGTGATCCTTTAAACATTCTTCAAGTACGAGTAACACTTGCTGACATATAAGAGTAGATCACTTTGTACTTTATTGAATAGTAACTGAAGAAGCAGTAACTCTCCTCACTCACTGCGAGCTAACATGCTCTTGTAGAATGACTTGAAATATTGTTCTTCAGTGCCTAGCTGTTATTTGAGTAGTGACTTTTGCCTTATTCAATATGAAGATATAAGACTCTCGCTGCTTGTATCAGCGACACACAAAGTTGAGTTTTAATCTTCCTCGGAGTGTTAAATCCAGAAGTAAAATGAATGGCGATCATCAATTGTTAACTTCAGCAACAACAGCTTTGACACAAATCATTTCTTCATCAAGTTGTGTATTATTGAGTTGGTCAGCGACCAGTGACTTATCATGGTCAGCGACCAGTGACTCAACAATCTCCCCCTAAATGATTGTGATCAAAGCTCCCTAGACAAACTTGTTGCTTAAGAAGTTTAGAGTGATCAGTGACCAGCGAGAAATAACTTTAGCAACAACAACTTTGATTTTTCTTCATTAAGTTAGTCATCATTGAGTTGATCAGTGATCAGTGACTCAACAATATCCCCCTAAATGATTGTGATCAAAGCTCCCTAGACAAACTTGTTGCTTTAGAAATTTATAGTCAGTGCTTAAGAGTTAAAGCATTCAGTGACTTATACTTGTGATCCATTCATTTTCCTTTTTGGATTCTTTTAACATGATCTGAGTTTTGCACTTTGGTTTTCTCAAAAGATCATATATTATTGAAATTGTAAATGAAAGATATTACAAGAGAGATCAGTTTACAATTCATCTAATCTATTACAGGAGTTATAACAAGCTGCTCTAGATTTCTTCTAAGCTCATCAGCTAGCACGTATTTCTCTGTGGATGGAAGGTATCTGAACTGTCTGGTCACGGCTTCCTCAATGATAAAATGAACAAGTTTCTGTAGATCATCTTGTTGTGCTTTAAATTACTATCTTCAGTTGATCATTAATTGTAGTGACTCTTGACATATCAAACCTGCTATCTTCAGTGATTCTTGATAATAGAAGTTATCTTGAGACTTGCTACACATTCAGGGATTTGAGAGATCTGTTGCTCAGCTTGTTCAGTTTTGGTATGGTTATGAAAATTCCGCAGGTGAAAGTAAGTCGCTGTTGGAGAAAGAAGAGTGTGAGGCCCCTTTTCTTCTCTCAAAAGAAAGTGCTTCAAAACTGCGTCCCTTTTCTTCTCTCAAAAACTCAAAAGATGGAACAATGGATTTGAATACGGAGCCATCGATGTGAAGAATCATTTGGAGAATGCAAGTGACTTTCAGGGAGGATGTCGAACCTACTGAGTTTGAGAGATCTGTTGCTCAGGCATTGTTTGACTTTAGAAAATTTAAGCATTTCTGGTAACATCAGCAACTTTTGCTCATGAACAACATTGGTTTTTTCATTCATTTGCACGTTTTCTCCCCCTTTATGGTAACAAGAAATGCTTTTGTTAATAACTTGGGGAATTTTGTCATTGGATTGGGTATCCTCATCATCATCAGCTTGTGTTTTAGCTGATGGATCATTGGATACAGAAAGTTCAGCCTGTGTCTCTCCCTGTGACTGGAGAGAGACATTGACAGCTGGTGCAGTGTTAGATGAGAGCTGGCCCGGGTCTGTAGCCAGTGATTTGACATCAGCGATAGGTGTGTTATCACCCACTGATGCCACTTGCCCTTTGTTTACAACACCATCCTTTTGTGAGAATGATGAGTGGCTAATGGGTTGACTCGATAAGTCGGTGTGGGTTGCACCCGAATCAATGCTAACAATGGGTTGAGCCATTGAAGCTGTCTGTAGGTTTCCCTTTTTAGAGTCACTGGACTTTCGGGAGTCCAGCGAGGCAGTTGAAGATTTAGTGTCAGCAAGTGTGCCCGCGAAGATTGAACGTTCAGTCTCTGTTTCACCCTTGGCGTCCTTAGACGTCTTCTTTTTGCTATGTCCCTGATCCTTTAATGTCAGGGACCCTAGTTTGGATTTTCTTTTGGTGGTTGGTGGATTTTTCTTGAGTGGTGGTTGACCAGCAGTAGTCACTGGGGTTGTTGTCAGTGACATGGTCGATGGAGGGGCAGAAGATGACAGATGTACAACAGTTATAGGCTAGGGTGCAAGTATCCCCTGTGTTGTTATGAAAACAGATAGAGACACTGTCACTGGTTTACAAAAGTTTTGACTGTCTACCAGGGTTGAAGTTTTATCATAAGGCTTGAACTGATATTTAAGGATCAGTGACAGAGACTTAGAATAAGGTGCATATTTAACGCTGGTAAGCTCAGTTACTCTATCAATCAGTTCTTCAAAAGTCACACTTACATTATCAATTCTAAAAATGTTGATTAGTGACCAGTTAATCTGTGCCCAAAAAGTGAATAATATTTGAAAGCAGGGCATTGGTGTTTTGTAAGAGCAGGAAGAATAAAATGTTTGTTCAAAAAGATTAGTATCTCCACATACTCTGTTTTTGGGTAAAAATGATTTTTCAAACAGTATGATCTTGATACCGTAATGACACGAGGAACTAAGGTGTCATGATTCTGATCATGTAACACCCCCAAATTTAATGTTTTGCGGAAGCAAGATTTGGGTGTTACTAATCAATAACAAAGCACACAGATTAATAGTAAACGACTCTATATGCGTCGTTTTGATAAAATATATTAATATTAAAATGTTTACAATGATCATCCCATACATAGCTCGTGTTCGTAGTATGAAGAGATTTGAATACATAATTAGTTGTACAAAATCTAATAATGGAGTAAAATCTCTTGAATGTTTGCATGAAGACTCAAGCTAATATGCTTCATGTTGGGCAGTACAGTTTTACTGCTGTGTACCTGTGATACATGCTAAAATGGGTCAGCTAACGCTGGTGAGCTCACAGGTTTAGATATCAAATAAATTGATTGTGAACCGCAAGATTTAATCGTTGATTTGCATCCAGCAAATGATAATAGTTATGTATACAGCCATGAGCGCATAGTCTGAGCTTAACTCGAGGGTTGGGTCCCATATAGAGAATTCCGAGCGAGGTGCCTCCACGAGAGCCTAATCTACTCTCGTCTTCCCAAATATTAGTACGTCCGTTGCGGAGGTTAGCGCGACTAACCCAGATGAGGTGGGTCAATCCTATATGGTACCATATACTAATATTCACGCTACTTTCGTATTACCAGACTATACTGACGGAGGACTTTGATTTGATTAGTTGAAAACAACTCATGTAGTATATTGAAATATGTACTCACGTTCACGTGTTAAAAACAGAGCAATGTATCACACCCCTAGTAAAACAGTAAAAAGAGGGGCTATGAGACTTACCTGAGCCTGAAGAGTTTATCTTAATAAACTGAGATTGATTAGCCAAGAATCGAAGTCCAACGACTTGTAACCTGAGGGTGTCCACGACACGTGATGGTTATAACATGATTGGGTATCTCAAAGATCACCCTTTTAGTTGTTTGTCCAACTAGAATGTCCAAATTACCACGATTTGGTTGTTTTTTTAAGTGTTTGAAAATGTGTACTACCCGTTGGTGATTGTTGGTAATAATAATCTTATCATTATTCTTGAAAAACGCGTTCCAAAGTGTTTTAGAAGTCATGTCGCATTCGTGTTTGATGTTATACAAGTTTAACACTTTGTGTGAAAGTTTAGATGTAACACTGTTACTCGTGACCCTAGGGTAAGGGCGAAGCCCGTTAATGACGGGGGTCCGGGGGCAGCACCCCTGGTAGCAGGGTCCAAGGGGCAGAGTCCCTGGCTGGGGTCGAGCTGGTGAAAAACGCATCTGGACTTGAATTTGAGTGAAATCGATTGAAAAAATTTAGGTCTCGACACTTAGTAAAATTTGTGTTTTCTTGGTTCTGTTTCATGCGACATAATGTGCGACATAAAGCTTGTGTCGCTAGATGCGACATAGTCTATTGTGTCGCAGATCATCTCTGCGACATAAGGGCTTGTGTCGCTAAGTGCGACATCCGCAATTTATGCGACATAAAATGTTGTGTCGCTATATGCGACAGAATTAGGTTTTGCGACATATTCACTTGTGTCGCTATATGCGACATAAGTGAGAGTTTAGCGACATAACGGCTTGTGTCGCGGGTGGCCTGGAGCCTCTGCGACACAACGAGCTGTTGGCCGGAAAATGAGCCGAAAATGTGTTTTCTGGCCTCCGTTCGACCTGAGACTTTTACCCAACCCATATTTGGACATTTTAAGCTTAAACAAACTATAAACATGTAAAAATAAGTGAAAACGATGAATTTCGAGAGTTCACCAGAAACTTATTTAGTGATGAATCGAAATTCCGGAAAGGTAGGAGTGTAGATCGTGACGCGGTAGATCTTTTCCTTCAAACGGGCGAGAGAATTCGAGGTGGTTTGGTGGTGGTTTTTAGTGATTGTTTGTGGTGGAGGTGTGGTGAAAGTTGAGAGGAAAAGGAAGAAGAAAGAAGGGGAGAGGATGAGAAAGTGAGGGAAAAGGAAAAGGGGGAGGGGTTTTCCCCCCCCATTTAGGCAGATTTTTGGTGGGGCCCCACCGGAGTGTGGGTCTCCACTTTTCAATTCCGTGTATTCGCGCTCCATGCGACGTTCGTTTAAACGTTAAATAATTATTTTATACGTTTAAATATATGTTTTAAAATACAAATGTTTATTCAATATTTTTGTTGAAGTATTATACCAATTACTTAATAACTTAAATGATTTCGTTTGTTTGTGTGTTAAATGTCTAAGTCGCGTTGACGTTTATTATATGATACGAAATGTAGTTGTAATATTATCAAAATAATATTTTGGGTATGATATCGTGATTAAATAATTTTATATTATTTAATAAAATTGATTAACCAACGTCCGTATTTACTTGAACCGAATTACATTCGATTTGAAACTTGTACGATTTAATCAAATCGCATATTTGTATATATTCAAGAATATATATATATATATATATATATATATATATATATATATCAGTACATTAATTAGCCTAAAACCAACTAATTACATGTATTAACAACTGATTAGGTACTAATCACTAGTCCTAATTTAGCGGGTGTTACAGATCAGACAGACGATGCTCAACTCTCCACACTCTCCTATGAGGGAGTCAGTTACCCGTTTTATTGAACGTATTCGCTAGTGGGTGAAGGAATAGAGTAGATGGTCATAAGCAAGTCTAACCGTTCTTAATACTATAAAGATTTCAAATCCATTAAACAATTAACTTAGAATTTATGTTCGGACTTATTAACCAATTCCTATTAATGAAACTTAAGGATGATAAACAGGGGAAAACGTTCAAGGTTCTTGCGTATCTTACTTTTGGTTTCATATTTTTAGGAAAGGATATCAGTGTAACTTAGATTCCAAACTTGCCTTTCTCATTACAATTAACAAATCCCTAGGTTTTCGTAAATGGTTATTTAGCCTGTAGCCTACCTACTCTAATCTAATCTAAATTAACTAATCTAATTAAAATGCTAATTAAAATGCTGACGGCTTTTTGCATAAAGTTAAACCCAGACCATGTCGGAAAATGCTATGGTGATTCACAGTGTATTTAATCGTTTACCGATGTTTCCATTGTGAATTTAATTGTTTCGTCATGTTCACATGATAAGTACATTGTGATCGAAAGTGTACAATACTCATGGCAAGTCCACATAATCACATTGCATTTTATGATGCTTGCATGACGTTACAGTTAAATACATAGTTTTTACACAGATAACTATTGACCAAGTATCAAGGTTCGCGACTCCTCTTTACAGGGTTAAAATCACGTTTGTTAATCGAAAGACAAATATAAGTTTTAGATTTAAAATCATAAGATAAGTCCGTTCATAAAGTTTCCGTTTAATAATGTCGATCCATAATACGACTACCTTCGGTCGTTACCGGCTTCCATACGTATGTACTTTGCTTAAAAGCATTTCCAGCACTATACCGAGTAAACAGTCGAATAGGGGCCGTCATATTATTTCACGACATATTTAAAGTCATCCCACAATTATATATGCTAACTACATCACAACAAATACAATAGTAATCTACTCACTAATCATGGCACAAACTAATTCTAGCATAATTAAAGCATACGTATTTAATTAAGATATAATAGGATAGAAAGAACCCGGATTAAAATGCGAGAAGGAATAGACTTGAATTAATAAGCGTAACTCCAAGCATACACCAAAGATTACAAAATGTTCCCTAGCTTTCGTTCTACTTTAAACAAGCTGCTTAACTAGCCTAACACTAATTTTAAAGTAAGAAAATAGAATGAGAAAGTAAGAGAGAATTATGTCTAATGCATATGGGACATTTTCAAATGGAAGCCTTGGGGATGTATTTATAGGGGAAAATGTGGCTCACGTTAGCATCCCTAGGCTCACATTAGAAAAAGAGTGAAATGTGATGCACCGGGTACGAAAAAGTAGTGAAATGTGGTGCACAAATATATTTTTGACTATAAAAATGTCCATTTTCATGGAGAGATGATTTTTTAAAAATCATGGAAGTGAGCACAAATTTCTGGACAAAAAGTTTATCTTACATTTTTGTTGATTTCAAGTTATGAAAAATGGTTTTTGAGCAAGATTTTGTTATAATACTTGTTGTGTGAACTTAATATCATGTTAATAAAGTATTAAAAAGAAGAAAGAGTCCTTACAATGATGATAATGAAGAGATTTGGACAGAAGGGAGATGAGAAGGCCTTATAGTCTAGTAGTCTTGAAAATTTCTTGCAAAATGATGATAAATTGAGTGGTGGTTCAATGGTGGTTTGTGGTGGTGATTGGTGATGAAGGTGGTGGAGTATGGTGGCTGAAAAATCTGGAGTTAGAGAGAGGATTTTGGTAGAGAGAAAAGTGAAGTTTTGAGTGTAATGGTGAAATGAATTATGGTCATGCATGTGGGTGTAGAATTCAAGTTGTAGAATCTCATCATGAGAAAATGAATGAAATCTTAGAGGTGGTGAGGGTGGTGGCTGGCCACACCATGGGCCCCATCTGATTATGTGTGTTTTTAATTAAGTTTCCAGACTGTGTTGCGTACTGTGGTCGTTTATTCGTTAAACCGTTAAATCGCATAGCGTTTTCTAGTGTCGTTTTAATTCATGATATATTTAGGATTATTTTTCATTGAAGTATTATTAAAATACTTAAATTGAGTTGTCGAAATATTAATTAGGGTTTCGTTTGGTTGTCGGATTCAGTTTGCACGTTTTCACCGCGTTTGTTACGTTTTAAACAAAATGTCAAGGTTTTCGTGTATTATTATATAAAAATAATAATATATGATAATTAACTTCTAAAAATAGATTAAAGTTATTTATAGAAATGTTTTCACCAATGTCGTATATTGTGCCGAACTCCGTCCGATCGTTTTGCGTAATTACAACTAATTACGTAAGCGTAATATAAAACAATTACGTAGGTGTATATTCACAATAATATACAAATAGTTACAAGTAATTAATAGTATTTAGCCTAAATCACATCTAAATACACATAATTAGGGTTTCAGTTAAGTTTAAAAGTAAACCTAAATTGCCGGGTGTCACATTCTCCCCCTGTTAGGAGAATTTCATCCTGAAATTTGCTTGTAGTCATAGTTTGTGTGGTATCTAGTGAAAGTGTGAGTATTTCCCGACGTTTAACAAAGTCCATGGAAGGAAAGTTCGTTGTTGTGATGCAACACATCTATTTGTATACGTTTGGAGAATTATCTCCGTGTACTATTAGTAGGATAATTATTCCTAAATAGTCAGTCGTAGTAAGGTTATTTACTATAAGGTTCGTAGTAGTAGGAAAACATTCCTATGTGGGCTATAGTTCATGTGAGTGTGAACAGTTAGTTGGATTATATCCAATATAAATTGCTGGAAACGCATTTCCAATAAGTAAACTGTTAAGAGACCCAAAGATGGTCTAATGTAAAAGTCATCAGAAAACGTAAGTCGTAATCCCAAGAGGTATATGGAAGAATTTGATTGCTAAGTTCAAAGTGCAAGTTCAACGATGTGCTTGGAACCTAGATTAGTGGGGTGTGATTGTGTATTGGACTAAACTAATCCGATAACGTATAAGGTTGAAATAATTATGTCATTGTCTCCTTTAGTTTTATCCTCCAATAGTTTCGTATTGGTCGTTGTCACCTCTATCATTAACGTCTCGGTTTATCTCTATATGAATTAACTTCATCTGATTTTGCAATATCGAGTATTGCTACTATCAAACCGACTACTAAGAGAATCTTATTTTGTACTAGTTTATCGTACCTATGCCTTTATTAGAAAACCACAATCCAACTTCTTATCTTAGAATTTCCTTAGCAATGTTTCAGGTGTAATCGGTATTCTAGTTTCAAAATGGGATTAAAGGTTAGATCATAGAGAAAGATTGAGTGGAAATCAAGTGTTTGTTGATATATATGGTTTTCTTTAGCCAAAAACGTCATCGTAATTTTTGATAACTTCGTTAATAATTTATGAATTTTAAAAATTCTGTAAAAAACATTTTGTGACAAAATTTGTTTAAAATCGCTGCTGACATGAATCTGTTGAAAACTCTTGTCATTAACAAAAGCGTGGAAAATTTTGTTTAACAAAATTCTATTGAAAATTTGAAGTTGTGGGAAATTTTGAGTAACCTTTTGATGAAAATTCGTTAAAGGCTCAAATAGATGAAAATACGTTGAAAACTCTGGTCATTGAAAAGTGTTGAAAATTCTGTTTGTCAAAACTCTGTTAGAAGATTTATGTTTGTGAATAATTCATGGAAAATGTCTGACGAAAGATTTATTTGAAAATTATTTCTTACACAATGTACATGTTTAGTGGAATTTCTACTAGTCCTAACCGAGTTTTATTTTGCACACTAGTCTTAATCGCAAGGCAGCAACTTCGTCTCTAGTGTCCATCACCTGTAGATGGATAGTTTCTATGGTTTCGCTAAGATTCTGTCGATCCTTAAGGAACTGTGCAACTCGGCCCTATGCCAGGTGCATCCAACCTAAATGGATTACGTGTTATTCTAACTCCTTAATGTCTATTCTATTTTTGTGGAGGCGTAGCCTAGCAGCTAGTACCAGAACAGTATGGTAAGTGGGTTCATGTGCGTATTGTAACACCTCACAAATTTAAACGTAATTACGAGCATTAAACATTTGAATTATTAGCCTAATTCCCTACTTTGAGTGAATTCACAACATATTTCAGAGGTAAGTCTAGCAAAGCCCAACTAGTTAATACGCGTAGTATTACGATTCATAATTAGTTATAATTATGTACACGGCAATTGGAACAAACGCGACAAAAATATACGACTGTTGGTGAACAAAATTATTTGACAGTATGGAATTATTAAATAACATTAACGATTATTAAATATTACGTGGATAATATTAACAAAGTATTTTATAACATATAAACGTTTATTTCGTAAACTGAAACGAAACAAAGTTAAAATTTCATAAACTTAATTAAATTATTTCCATAAAATATCCCAACCAAAAATATAAGCAAAACGTATTTAATTAGTTATTATTTAAAATATCGTAGCATTTAACGATCGGGTAAACAAACACGGAACGCAACCACGGGGGGACGAAAAATGGAACAAAACCCACCTCCTCCCCCTCCTTTTCTTTCATTCTCTCTTTCACTTTCTCTCTCTCCATTCTTCTTTTCTCTCATCTCTTTCTCACTCTAAAAACATCTAACCAAATCACCAAGAATCACACCAAATTACAACAAAAGCACATCTAATCACCTGGCTTCTTTGGATCAAAACATTCACGGGAACACGATCTACACTTCTACCTTTTCGGATTTCAAAACCGACACGCGTAAGTTTCCGACATTTCTCGAAAAATTTAAGATTTCGAAGTTTTCTTTGATATCTCATGTTTATAATACTTAATACAACATGTTTTAGTGTTATATCAACTTATTATGTCCAAAAACCTCATTAAAAATGCTCTAAAAACCGAAATCCACACAAAATTCACGAACAGCCGATTCTGCGAGATGAGTTTTGTCCTGCGAGATGAGTTTTGCCCTGCGAGATGAGTTTTGTCCGGCGAGATGAGTTTTGTCCTGCGAGATGAGTTTTGCCCTGCGAGATGAGTTTGGCCCTGCGAGATGAGTTTGGCCCTGCGAGATGAGTTTTGCCCTGCGAGATGAGTTTTGCCCTGCGAGATGAGTTTTGCCTTGCGAGATGAGTTTTGCCCTGCGAGATGAGTATTGCCCTGCGAGATGAGTTCTGCTCTGCGAGATGAGTTATGCCCTGCGAGATGAGATCTCAGTTCGCAGTCAACCTTGGTCAACATTTTTCAGCACTTTGAAATTTACTTAAAATGGGCACCAAATGATGATAATTAATTAATATGATATTAAACCAATGCAAGAACGGTTAACACCCATTTTTATGAGTATACAAATGAATCGAAATGTAATAATGACGTTTACAAAAATTATTATTTCAAACAGCTACCAACGAGTCGTATACATTTCTAAAGCTACAAACTTAAACGACAAACAAACGCTTTGGACATAATTTGGTTGAACGAACACTAGCATGGATGGTCAAACTAAGACATCCACATACTTATCAAATCTCATACGTTTAGGGCGTTAGGAGATTCTGGACTATACTTGGGCTTTAGGCTTTGCTAGCACTCGCACATTTCTTAACTCAACAGGTGAGTTCACAGCCCCTACTTTTACTGTTTAACTGCTTTTGAACAGGGGTGGAAAACATAGTCAACTGCTTTATTAATTGCCATAACTGCTTTTACTACATGATTGTATACTTGTTTACTCGAACGAATAGAGTACTTTGAACTGTTGAACGATTGTGTGAACTAATGTTTGTGAAATAACATTTTCATACCATAAACTAAAACAAACGTGGTAAACTAATTGATAAACTGTTTTGTTTGAACGGGAGAACGACCCGTGCGTATTTGGCCGGAGAACGACCGATAGTTTTTAAGAAAACGCTGGAGAACGACCAGCAACGTATTTTAGTGCCAGAGAACGACTGGCCAAGTGGACGGGAGAACGACCCGTGCATATTTGGATGGGAGAACGACCCATGCGTTATTTGACCGGAGAACGACCGGTACTGTGTTTCGCTGGAGAACGACCAGCAGTATGTATTGCCAGAGAACGACTGGCCGAGTTGGACGGGAGAACTGCCAGTGCGTATTTAGACCGGAGAACGACCGGTACTGTTTTGTAAATGCTGGAGAATGACCAGCAACGTATTGCAAACTGTATTTTGGGTAACATCCCACGCAGATGGTATTTTGGGTAACATCCCCTCGTAAACTGTATTTTGGATATCATTCCACAAAACGATTACTTGACTATTATGGCAATAACTATTTGTGAACGTATTGGTTTTAACAACTGTGCTCACAAACTTGATTCAACTATTGTAAACATAAAACCTGTGAATTCACTCAACCTCGTTGTTGACTTTTACTATGTTTTTCAGGGAATTAACTGCGCATGTAAGAACCGCCTGCACGTTGGAACATAGGCGACCCACGATGAATAGGATGCCAACTTTTGACAACTGGATTTCTTCTATATAACTGAAATTGTTTAGTCATATTTACGAAATCTACTTTTGTAAACTTAATACTTTTAACTTGTACGATTCGAAGAATCGTAAACTTTGTAACTAATACTTTGGCATCTTAATATATTTGTTATGTTGTAATCATATGCTCATATACGTATGCATGTACTGTGTATTGTGGCACTCCCCATACTTAACTAAATGCTTCCGCTAAACTAAATCAACGAATTTTGGGGGTGTTACAGATTGGTATAAGAGCTATTGGTTATAGCGAACTAGATTTCTTAGGTGACTTAGAGACCTTAGAGACCTAGACTATAGCCTTGGCTAGAACGCACATGCATACACACATTTGCATACAACTAACTATCGTTACAACACATCGATATGCGTAATCTACTTGTTGAACCGTGCTACATTCGATTCGTTTGGACTCGCTCAGATCTCATGAGAACCTGATCGTATTAAGTGGTTGATGAAAAGAAGTATGTATTTAGCATCATATAATGACGCCTGGCCAACATGATTATATTATACTAAGTACATATGGGCATTTCATAGTCGCAAGATACGTGATGGGGATCTTGTCAATCCTTTTAATGTTCTATAACGAAGAATATGTGAAACTTTATTCTTCACATCCTTTTCATTGTCATTGACTTCTGCATTCCTTCATCGTAGAACGTCATCATGCCACCTAAACGAAGAAATACCCGAAACAGTCACCGAACGCCTACACCTCCTGTCGTCGAAACTACCGAACAGATCATCGAAAGACGTGTGGCTGAAGCAATTGCCAAGTATGAGGCAAGCCGCAATCGTGATAACGTGGTGCACAACAGTGGAACCACTTCTGTCCACAGCGAAACTCCTGCGAATACCCAACAAGGGTGTTCTTACAAAACCTTCCAGGCTTGCAAACCAAGCACCTTCACCGGGACTGAAGGGGCCATCGGCTTAGTCCACTGGATCGAGAAGATGGAATCGGTCCTCAACATCAGCGACTGCGCTACCAACAATGTGGTGTAATATGCCACCTGTACTCTAGCTGACAAAGCGTTAACCTGGTGGAACGCTCAGGTCTAGATTATTGGACGCCCAACTGCTTACTCCATGACTTGGGAGACTTCGAAACAGATGATGATGGAGGAGTTTTGCTCTCCCAACGAGATCCAGAAACTCGAGACTGAACTCTGGAACATTCAGATGAACGGCTCTGACATTACCGGTTATACAACTAGATTTCAAGAGCTTGCACGTCTGGTGCCCCACATGGTGACTCCTGAAAAGGAACGCATCAAACGATACATCAGGGGTTTGGCCCCATAGATCAGAGGCATGGTTATGTCCTCGAAACCAACCACCTTTAGGAGCGCAGTTGACCTGGCTCAGAGCTTGACCGATGACGCCATTCTGATTGGCACGTTGAAAGCTGCTACTGGGAGGAACGAACCGAGCAGTACTGAGATTGTTGGTCACGGGAGAGAGAAACGGAAATGGATCAACGAGGGAAACAACAACCAGAATCAAGCAAACAAGAAACCTACGGGTAACTCCCGGGCTTACGTTGCCACCGCCCCAACTGGACCCAAGCCCTACCTTGGCAACAAACCGAAATGTGACAAGTGCGGGAAGCACCACGTAGGCGATTGCGCCTTTTGCCAAGACTGCAGGAACTGGGGTCACTTAGCCCAAAACTGTAAAACAAACCCTAACCCTCGACAAAACAATGGGTGTTTTGAGTGCGGTGAACCGGGGCATTACCGAAACCAATGCCCACAACACAACAACAACAACAACCGCATCGCCAACATTCCAAACACTCGCGGACGCGCATACATCATCGGAGCGCGGGACGCGCCTGTGGTTCCCTGAATCAGTACGGTACATCTTAAACAACCATTATTACGTTTTAACGTTACGTTATCCGGATGTTGATCTGAACCTGATGCTGACCAAACGTAGACTATTTATTGAAACGTACCACTTACCGAACTATACCGCGAGTGTACATTGGTTGTTAAAACTTTTACGGCAACACTTGAGCGCCACGTAAACTATTGCTATTGCTAACAAAATGACTTTTCGGAAAACATACGCGACGGGCGTTCCGACTTGGATTTAAATGTCGGGACGAGATTTCTCTAACAGGGGGATAATGTAACACCTCGCAAATTTAAACGTAATTACGAGCATTAAACATTTGCATTATTAGCCTAATTCCCTACTTTGAGTGAATTCACAACATATTTCAGAGGTAAGTCTAGCAAAGCCCAATTAGTTAATACGCGTAGTATTACGATTCATAATTAGTTATAATTATGTACACGGCAATTGGAACAAACGAGACAAAAATATACGACTGTTGGTGAACAAAATTATTTGACAGTATGGAATTATTAAATAACATTAACGATTATTAAATATTATGTGGATAATATTTACAAAGTATTTTATAACATATAAACGTTTATTTCGTAAACTGAAACGAAACAAAGTTAAAATTTTATAAACTTAATTAAATTATTTCCATAAAATATCCCAACCAAAAATATAAGCAAAACGTATTTAATTAGTTATTATTTAAAATATTGTAACATTTAACGATCGGGTAAACAAACATGGAACGCAACCACGGGGGGACGAAAAATGGAACAAAACCCACCTCCTCCCCCTCCTTTTCTTTCATTCTCTCTTTCACTTTCTCTCTCTCCATTCTTCTTTTCTCTCATCTCTTTCTCACTCTAAAAACATCACACCAAATCACCAAGAATCACACCAAATTACAACAAAAGCGCATCTAATCACCTGGCTTCTTTGGAACAAAACATTCACGGGAACACGATCTACACTTCTACCTTTTCGGATTTCAAAACCGACACGCGTAAGTTTCTGACATTTCTCGAAAAAATTTAGATTTTGAAGTTTTCTTTGATATCTCATGTTTATAATACTTAATACAACATGTTTTAGTGTTATATCAACTTATTATGTCCAAAAACCTCATTAAAAACGCTCTAAAAACCGAAATCCACACAAAATTCATGAACAGCCGATTCTGCGAGATGAGTTTTGTCCTGCGAGATGAGTTTTGCCCTGCGAGATGAGTTTGGCCCTGCGAGATGAGTTTGGCCCTGCGAGATGAGTTTTGCCCTGCGAGATGAGTTTTGCCCTGCGAGATGAGTTTTGCCTTGCGAGATGAGTTTTGCCCTGCGAGATGAGTATTGCCCTGCGAGATGAGTTCTGCTCTGCGAGATGAGTTATGCCCTGCGAGATGAGATCTCAGTTCGCAGTCAACCTTGGTCAACATTTTTCAGCACTTTGAAATTTACTTAAAATGGGCACCAAATGATGATAATTAATTAATATGATATTAAACCAATGCAAGAACGGTTAACACCCATTTTTATGAGTATACAAATGAATCGAAACGTAATAATGACGTTTTCAGAAATTATTATTTCAAACCGCTACCAACGAGTCGTATACATTTCTAAAGCTACTAACTTAAACGACAAACAAACGCTTTGGACATAATTTGGTTGAACGAACACTAGCATGGATGGTCAAACTAAGACATCCACATACTTATCAAATCTCATACGTTTAGGGCGTTAGGAGATTCCGGACTATACTTGGGCTTTAGGCTTTGCTAGCACTCGCACATTTCTTAACTCAACAGGTGAGTTCACAGCCCCTACTTTTACTGTTTAACTGCTTTTGAACAGGGGTGGAAAACATAGTCAACTGCTTTATTAACTGCCTTAACTGCTTTTACTACATGATTGTATACTTGTTTACTAGAACGAATAGAGTACTTTGAACTATTGAATGATTGTGTGAACTAATGTTTATGAAATAACATTTTCATAGCATAAACTAAAACAAACGTGGTAAACTAATTGATAAACTGTTTTGTTTGAACGGGAGAACGACCCGTGCGTATTTGGCCGGAGAACGACCGGTACTTTTTATGAAAACGCTGGAGAATGACCAGCAACGTATTTTAGTGCCAGAGAACGACTGGCCAAATGGACGGGAGAACGACCCGTGCGTATTTGGATGGGAGAACGACCCATGCGTTATTTGACCGGAGAACGACCGGTACTGTGTTTCGTTGGAAAACGACCAACAATATGTATTGCCAGAGAACGACTGGCCGAGTTGGACGGGAGAACGACCCGTGCGTATTTAGGCCGGAGAACGACCGGTACTATTTTGTAAACGCTGGAGAACGACCAGCAACGTATTGCAAACTGTATTTTAGGTAACATCCCACGCAGACGGTATTTTGGGTAACATCCCCTCGTAAACTGTATTTTGGATATCATTCCACAAAACGATTACTTGACTATTATGGCAATAACTATTTGTGAACGTATTGGTTTTAACAACTGTGCTCACAAAATTGATTCAACTATTGCAAACATAAAACCTGTGAATTCAGTCAACCTCGTTGTTGACTTTTACTATGTTTTTCAGGGAATAACTGCACATGTAAGAACCGCCTGCACGTTGGAACATAGGCGACCCACGATGAATAGGATGCCAACTTTTGACAACTGGATTTCTTCTATATAACTGAAATTGTTTAGTCATATTTACGAAATCTACTTTTGTAAACTTAATACTTTTAACTTGTACGATTCGAGGAATCGTAAACTTTGTAACTAATAGTTTGGCATCTTAATATATTTGTTATGTTGTAATCATATGCTCTGATACTTATGCATGTACTGTGTATTGTGGCACTCCCCATACTTAACTAAATGCTTCCGCTAAACTAAATCAACGAATTTTGGGGGTGTTACACGTATAGAGAGGTTCGCATGTCAATAGATTCTTTGTCCTCTGTAGAAATCTATATTCCTTCTTCAGTTCTCCAAGTCTCAAGCGTTGCGGGCATCCAATTCCATTGGCGGACATCTGCCCTACGATGGGTCCTAGTGGGTGGAGTACCAGTAGTAGTGGTATGAATAGGACAAGTTCTAGTTCGAGGTGGTGTGTTTGTTCTTCTAGTCGTGTGTTACGCACGCGATTCATAGGTCTACGATAAAAGTGGGAAGGAAGGGTGTGAAGTAGACGTAGTCAATGTAATGCGCCTAGATGACAAATCCTTCCGAGGTTCTAATTCCATACGTGTTCTCGAACGATTATAATGGGAGCAGAAGGAAGAGGTTGAAGTAGATGTCACTTGTTTGGTTGGGGAATCCTCGGGTAGATTCTTCTCAAGTGAGTCGTATTCGATTATGTAGTCACCCTATGCGGTTGGGCAAGTAGCACTGTGGAAGTCTCCTTAGTGGTAAATAAGGGTTGAGACTCGTTTATAGAGTTGGGTGACATAGTTGTGGGAGTGGTTGCCGTGAAAAATGGAAAATAAGTTTAGTGTACGTAAGGTTATACATATATATACACATAAAAACCTAGCACATAAGCACATATAAAGGTTGGTCCCGTTTCTATCATTGGTTAAAGTCTTCTAATGTACTCTCGTTCACTATAACCATTTCAGGTCTAGCATCGAATCTCCTTTAATTGTACATAGTTGATCAGGCTATGTTAAATTAAATTCAAATGATGCAATCTCTGAACCAGTCATACTAAACAAAGAATACTAACCTAATAGTTATAGTCGAGGTCACTAATGCAATCCTAGTTCGCTATAACCTTTGGCTCTGATACCAATCTGTCGCACACCCCAAACACGTGGCAGCGGAAGTATGAGGTGTCACGGGGGCGCCGACCAAATTAAATATCATCACACAAAGATTACAACAAACGACCTCTACATGAGACGTTTGAAAAATAGATACATTGCCATAATCAAATGCTTACAACTATTACCCAAAAACATTGGAGTTCGCAAAAATAGTCTAGAGATTTCTAATACATAGTTGTTGATACAAAATATCGTAATGCAATTAAATCTCCTGTTTGAAAATATGCGACTCGAGCTATGCTTTCCAAAAGCATCCTACTATCTTGATTCCTGTGGGTAGTCCTATTGCGTCTGTAAACCTGAGAATACATAATAAAAGGGTCAACATAAATTTGGTGAGTTCATAGTTTTGTTAAACAGTTGTTTAGATATCGGTATGAAACACAAGATTTAATAATGTTTGAAATCAATCAAATATGTATACTATTGCCATGAGCTCATAGTCCGAAGCTAAACAATGTGTGTCGTGCCTCTTTCGAGTACACGATCATTGGTGCCCCTGCAAGTGTCTAATCTGATATACTCGTGTGTACAAATATTAATACGTCCGTTTGACAGGTTAGTTCGACTAACCCGGACGGGGATTGTCAGTCCCAAATAGATCTATTTACTAATACTCGTGCTTAGTCCAAATTAACGAACCTATGATGTGTGAGGACTTTAATGGATTAGTGTGTTAACTCATGCAATCCGTATAGCGTTGTTTGTTTGTACTTGTGTTCATGAAAAACAGTTGTGTAAAGGCAGTTGTATGTATTCTCACCCCTGGATATAAAACAGTAAAAAGGAGCTATGAAACTCACTAGAGTTAAGCAGGTAGCAAGCAATAATAGCAACCAAAGTCCAAAGCGCAACCTTCTAACGTCCTAAACGTATAAGGCTGGGTAAGTAGATGTCTCAAAAGACCATCTATAGCGATTGTATAAGTGGGGGTCAATGTCCACTTAAGCCAATCGTGTAGGTGGAGGGCTTATGTCCACCTAAAGCTAGTTCACTCAACTAGTATGTCCAAATAAGTTGTTCAAGTTTGTTTATTAAATACATGTACGACCCGTTGGTGAAAGTTTGTAATAATAATTCATTTAGACATTATTATTAAGTTTGTTTTGTTGTATATTATTTATTAGTACATATTGTATGTTGCAAAAAGATTATTTAGTTCGTAAAAACCTTAAACCGTAGGTCAAAGTTGGTCAAACCTGGTCAAAGTTAGTCAAACCTGGTCAAAGTTGGTCAAACTGGTCAAAGTTGGTCAAACTGGTCAAACTTGGTAAAAGTTGATCAAAATTGGTCAAAGTTGGTCAAAGTTACCAACTAAGTCACTCAAACCCATTTTTGTTATCATTTTTCAAACATAGTAAGTTTGTCGGTTTTTAAAAGTCGACCCCGTTTTTGTTGACTTGGTCAAACCTACTCGGTTTAACCCGAATCTTTTCCCAAACCCTTAAATATGTTCATAAGTCACAAAAAAGTTAGTTTTTCCCTAAATAGCACGTCCGCAAGTGTCGGTTTTCAAGTTTTACCAAAACCAGTCCACACTTTATGTTTTCCAGAAAATACATCTCATTGTTGGATTTTTATAAATATCTACATTCCGTAAAAAGTCCCAAAAAAATTAATAAATGTTCCATTTTATGTTATTTACTTCCGGTAATATTTCCATGCATTATAGAATAGTCTAAGTATTTTAAAAAATTACATTTCAGATTTGGACACATGCATGCTTTCAACGTTGTTGAGAAAAATCTACATGGAACTAGTAAAAGTTGTAAACATTAAAGTTGTAGTCAATGAAATGTGTAAAATTTGATCGGTTGTTTCAGGTCATTTGGATATGTATAGCTCGAGATATGGTTAAAACCATGAGACCTAAGTTTCTGACCTTTCTTGACAGATTATACATGTTCTTTTACACAAATTATTAAAAATAGTTAACAAGCTCAGAAAAATATAAGGTTTACGATTTTGTAAAGGTTACTTCTTAAAATTTATTTTTGACTATAAAAATGTCCATTTTCATGGAGAGATGTTTTTTAAAAAAATCATGGAAGTGAGCACAAATTTCTGGACAGAAAGTTTGTCTTACATTTTTGTTGATTTCAAGTTATGAAAAATGGTTTTTGAGCAAGATTTTGTTATAATACTTGTTGTGTGAACTTAATATCATGTTAATAAAGTATTAAAAAGAAGAAAGAGTCCTTACAATGATGATAATGAAGAGATTTGGAAAGAAGTGAGATGAGAAGGTCTTATAGTCTAGTAGTCTTGAAAATTTCTTGCAAAATGATGATAAATTGAGTGGTGGTTCAATGGTGGTTTGTGGTGGTGATTGGTGATGAAGGTGGTGGAGTATGGTGGCTGAAAAATCTGGAGTTAGAGAGAGGATTTTGGTAGAGAGAAAAGTGAAGTTTTGAGTGTAATGGTGAAATGAATTATGGTCATGCATGTGGGTGTAGAATTCAAGTTGTAGAATCTCATCATGAGAAAATGCATGAAATCTTAGAGGTGGTGAGGGTGGTGGCTGGCCCCACCATGGGCTCCATCTGATTTTGTGTGTTTTCAATTAAGTTTCCAGACTGTGTTGCGTACTGTGGTCGTTTATTCGTTTAAACTGTTAAATCGCGTAGCATTTTCTAGTGTCGTTTTAATTCATGATATATTTAGGATTATTTTCATTGAAGTATTATTAAAATACTTAAATTGAGTTGTCAAAATATTAATTAGGGTTTTGTTTGGTTGCCGGGTTCAGTTTGCGCATTTTCACCGCGTTTGTTACGTTTTAAACAAAATGTCGAGGTTTTCGTGTTTTATTAAAGAAAGGTTTTCACCAACGTTGTATATTGTGCCGGACTCCATCCGATCGTTTTGCGTAATTACAACTAATTACGTAAGCGTAATATAAAACAATTACTTAGGTGTATATTCACAATAATATACAAATAGTTACTAGTAATTACAAGTATTTAGCCTAAATCACATCTAAATACACGTAATTAGGGTTTTGGTTAAGTTTAAAAGTAAACCTAAATTGCCGGGTGTCACAAAGGTTATGACTGTGTTCTCACGGATTAACCTTGATGATAATCTACTTGTTAGTTCTATTGGTGATTTTCTGATTGCTGGGAAGAAAAATCGGATGTACGAAATTCTATACGGGTGGTTGTTGACATGTCGGTGGCAGGATCAGGCTTGGTTGTTATCGACGAATTGAAGAGATGGTGTCTCTTGAACGAATCTTGTGGATGGAATTTTTGCATGCTTCAACGAATTTTCTTAGGCCAAGAAGATGATGATGGCGGTTAGAGAGTGGTCTCATTTTGGGACACCCGCCAAATTAGGACTAGTGACTAGTGCCTAATCAACTATAATACATGTAATTAGTTCCGTGTTAGGCTAATTAATGTATCAATTAATATATATTGTTGAATATATACAATTACGCGATTTGGCTAAATCGTGCGCATTCCAATTGAATATAATTCGGTTCAATTAATACGGACGTTGGTGAACAATTTTATTAAATAATATAACATTATTTAATAATGCTATTATATCCAAAATATTATATTAATAATATTTCGTATTTATTTGTATCGTACAAATAACGTCAACGCGATTAAAATATTAAACACACAAACAATCAAAACAAAGTTAAGTTATATTTTATAACTAAGTTATGAAGCATTTGGTGAAATACTTCAACAAAATATCGAATAATTATTCATATTTTAAAACGTATAATTAAACATATTAAATAATTATTTAACATTTAAACGATCGAGAAAACGAACACCGCACGGAGCGCGGATACAAGGGAACGAAAATTGGTGAAGCCCACACTAGGGGACCCCACCAAAATCGGCTAGGTGAGGGTCACCACCTCCCTCACCTCATTTCATTTCATTTCATTTCAAAACCCACACATATTCTCTCTCTCTCTTTCATTTCCACCTCCACACCACCACCACTTAATTCCTCCAAAAACTACCATTAAACCTCATTAAATCATTTAACTCATTTAGAGAAAAAGATTCACGGCGTCACGATCTACAATCCTATATTTTCATATTTCTCTCGCGACAATTCGTAAGTTTCCGACAATTCTCGAAAACTCTTAGATTTCATTTATTTTTCATAAAAGTTGTTTATATAAGCTTATAGTATCCGAATAAGGGTTGGGTAAAAGTTTCAGACCAAACAAAAGTCGTCCGACCGTGTTTCCGGCCACCGGAACCCGACCAGACGCTGATGTCGCTTTTGTCCAAGGCAAATTGCGACATCAGCCACAATGTCGCAAAACCTATCATGATGTCGCATGGTGTGCCATCATCCTCAACGTCGCATTAACTTGCTAACGTCGCACATAGCGACACAGACTCTTACGTCGCAAGAACCAACAACGTCGCATATAGCGACACAAAACTTAATGTCGCATCAAATTACGGATGTCGCACTTAGAGACGCCATGATGAATGTTGCAGTCACGGTCTGCGACACTACACCTAATGTCGCAGATAACAGAACCCAGAAAACTCAGATTTTACTAAGTGTCGAGACCTGAAATTTTATCACTTGACTTTACCCAAATTCAAATCTTAGATGCGTTTTTCACTATAACAATATGGTAGAAATAAAAATTTTTTGAGCTGACCTGGCATCTCGACCCCAGCCAGGGGCTCTGCCCCTTGGACCCCGCCAGGGGTTGCCACCCCTGGGACCCTGCTAACCAGGGGCGCTGCCCCCGGACCCCCGTCACCTAAAGTTTGTAAATACTTTTTAAGTATAACACTTCGAAATCAAAAAAATAATGTTGAAGATTATTATTACAAACAATTACCAACGGGCCGTACACATTTTCAAAACATAATCAAATCAACCAATTGTAGTAGCTTGGACATTCTAGTTGGACAAACAACTACAAAGGTAGTCTTTATAGATACCTACTCATGTTTTTAACCATCGAGTGTCATGGACACCCTCAGGTTACCAGTCTCCGGACATTGATTCTCGGCTAATCAACACAAGTTTATTAAGTTAAACACTCCAAGACTCAGGTGAGTCTCATAGCCCCTATTTTACCTTTTTACTCAGGGGTGTGATATCATTGCTCAATTTATTTTACTATATGAACGCAAGTACGAAATCAAACAAATACTACATGAGTTATCTCACTAATCCTTTCAAAGCCCTCCTCAGCATAGTTTGGTAATACGTTGTAGTGTGAATATTAGTATATGGTACCATATAGGATTGACCCTCCTCGTCCGGGTTAGCATGCACTAACTGGGTAAACGGATGTACTAATATTTGTTCAGACGAGTGTAGATTAGGCACTCGTGGGAGGCACCTCGATTAGGATACCTTAAATGTGGACCTGACACCTCGAGTTAAGCTCAGACTATGTATTCATGGCTGTAAAACTTTTATTTTGCTTAATTGCAATTTAAATTCAATTAAATCTTGCGGTTCATACAATATGTGTTGACATACAAACGTGAGCTCACCAGCGTTTCGCTGACCCATTTTAGCATGTATCACAGGTACTCAGCAGTAAATTGGACTGGCCTCAGGATTACTATAGCTCGAGTCAGCATGCATACAATAGAGATTTCCTTGCATTAATATATTTTGTATAAGTATTTATGTATTGGAATCTCTCATTTACCGAACACGAGCTATGTATAACTTCAAATGTTGTAAACATTTCTTATATCAATATATTTTGTTAAAACGACGCATGTAGAGTCGTTTACTATATATCTTTGTGTTGTGATTATTGATTAGTCGCGCCCCAACCCGATTCGCTTCCGCAACCCGAATTTGGGGGTGCGACAAACTTTCATGATGTGAGTGTTCTTGTAGCTTTGTGTTGAAAGTCTTCCGACTCTGTGTGGTCGAGCGGCGTATCCCTAATGGTATTTCGGAGGCATGAAGTTTGGATGGGTGACATTAGTGAAGGGACGGAGATTGTGAAGGGTTATTGATTATGGGTTTTAATTAATCTTCAAATGGGTGATTGTTGAGAAATATATAATAGTAAAGATTTAATCAAAGTGATCACATGACAAGAAATTAAATGAAAGTGATCACGTAACTTGCAAAATGGAAAGTGAAAAAAAAAAACGTGTACTTTTTTGGTGGACGGAGGATCGATACGTGATGGCCTTCTGCCAGATTTATTTCCTTAAGCTTGTTGGTCAAGATATTATTATACTATATATACTAAACCCTATGTAATTGTAACCCTGAGCCGTATAAGAAAAAAAGAAAACTCTCTGGTTTGGCCCCGTGGACTAAACCAATCTCCAAGTTGGAGATTGAACGTAACCACGTTAAATCTATGTGTTGTATTGTTCATCTTTTTCATTATTTATCTTGTTGCTTTGTTTGTAATTGCAAGGCTTGCAATTTGTCGCACCCCCATTTTCGGGTTGCGGAAGCGAATCGGGTTGGGGCGTGACTAATCAATAATCAAAACACACAAGGTATATAATAAACGACCACTACATGCGTTGTTTTACATTTGCATTGATTAAACAAAAGTTTACATCAACATTGTTAATTATATTAGCTCGGTTTGAAATTGAGAGATTTACATACATAATTAATTTATACAAAATATAATAATGCAAGTAAATCTCTGAATGTTTGTTTGCTGACATGAGCTAAAGTATCCTGATCGGGCAGTCCAACCTACTGCTGAGTACCTGTGATACATGCTAAAAGGGCCAGCTAAAAGCTGGTAAGCTCACATGTTTGTATGTCAAAACATATTCGTATGAACCACAAGATTTAATTGAATTAAAAATGCAATTAAGAAAAATAAAAGTTATACAGCCATGAGCACATAGTCTGAGCTTAACTCGAGGTGCCTCCCACGAGTGCCTAATGTACACTCGTCTAAACAAATATTAATACGTCCAATTAACCAGTTAGTGCGTGCTAACCCGGACGAGGATGGTAAATCCTATATGGTACCATATACTAATATTCACGCTACAACGTATTACCAAACTATGCTGAGGAGGGCTTTGAAATGATTAGTGAAATAACTCATGTAGTATTTTTTTGATTTCGTACTCGCGTTCATATAGTAAAATAAAACGAGCAATGATATCACACCCCTGAGTAAAACGGTAAAATAGGGGCTATGAGACTCACCTGAGCCTTGGAGTGTTTAACTTAATAAACTTGAGTTGATTAGCCGAATTGTGGTGTCCGAAGACTTGTAACCTGAGGGCGTCCACGACACGCGATGGTTTTAAACGTGAGTAGGTGTCTATAAAGACTACCTTTGTAATTGTTCGTCCAACTAGAATGTCCAAATGACTACGATTAGATTGATTAGCTTGTCCAAGTTACTACAACTTGGTTGATTTGTTTATGTTTTGAAAACGTGTACGACCTGTTGGTGATTGTTTGTAATAATAATCTTAACATTATCATTACGGTTTCGAAGTGTTATACTTAAAAGTATATTCCAATGTGTTTTAGAAGTCGTATCGTATAAAAGTTTGAGGTTATACAAGTTTGACACTTAGTATAAAAATGAGTTGTAAACATTATGTTTTTAGCGACACTTATAGCGACACTTAGTGGTTTATGCGACACTCAGGAAGTGCCGCATCAAATGGGAAATTCTTAGTTATTAGCGTCACTTAAGGAAATGTCGCATAAGGGGAGACACTTAAGGAAGTGTCAGGCACAAGTGTCGGTATTCAGGGTCATGCGTCACTAGGGTTAGTGTCGGATGAAATCAGAATTCAATTATAGGCGACACTTAGACAAGTGTCGCTAGAAATGTCGGTTAGGAGTGTCGGGTATTGAATTTGCGACACTTAGGCAAGTGTCGGTAAAAAACGGGTTTTATGCGACACTTAGGCAAGTGACGCAAAATTAGGGTTTTAAGCGACACTTAATGCGTCACTCAAGGAAGTGACGCTACACTGGATCTGGCCGTGTGACACTCGCAACTGATCGGGATTTTTGAGTCTAAAAACATGTTTTCCGGTTTCCGTTTGGTCCGATCCTTTTACCCAACCTATATTTGGACATTTCAAGCTTATATAAACAACATACAAGTAAAATACATGGAATTTAAGCGTTTTCGAGATTTGTCAGAAACTTACAACTTAACGCGGGAGGAATCCGGAAAGATAGAAATGTAGATCGTTGCGAGGTGAACGTTTTTCTCCAAACGAGCTAGACGATCCGAGGTCATTTGACGGTGTTATTTTGTGGTGGAAGGTGGTGGTGTAGTGTGGTGGTGTTTGAAAGAAGAAATAAAGAGAGAGAGAGAAAATGTGTGTGTTTAGGAATGATTTGGGAGAAATGAGGTGAGGGCTTGGCCTCCCCTCACCTTGGGCCGGTTTTGGTAGGGTCCACGAGGGTGGGCTTCACCAATTTTTGTTTCCTATATTTGCGTTCCGTGTGGTGTTCGTTTTCCCGATCGTTTTAAATGTTTAAAAATTATTTAATACGTTTAAATATATATTTTTAAAGTACAAACAATTACTTAATATTTTGGTTGAAGTATTTCATCAAATACCGTGAATTTGAGTTATAAATTATAACTTAGTTTTGTTTTGGTTGCTTGTGCGCTTAATATATTAATCGCGTAGACGTTTATTTGTACGATATGAAATATTTATGAAATATTTATGAAATATTATCGAAATACTATCAAAATAATATTTTGGATATAAAGGTTGTATTAAATAATACTTTATTATTTAATAAAAATTGTTCACCAATGTCCGTATTAATTTAACCGAATTCCATTCGATTTATAATGAGTACGATTTAATCAAATCGCATTATTGTATATATTCATCAATATATATTTCGATACATTAATTAGCCTAACACAGAACTAATTACATGTATTAATAGTTGATTAGGCACTAATCACTAGTCCTAATTTGACGGGTGTCACACAATTATTATACGTTTATTATTTATGAGTGTAATACGAGTACACAATCGTTGTTTGGTTCACTTTTGCTAACATTTCTAGGACCAACTAATTCATTCGGGCGAGACATCTTACGATGTCATGATGCGCCCATTCCTATGGCCATTCCTTTAATACTTCTGGCTCTCGGGAGTCTCTAGTGGTAACTTTGCTTTCTGGTTGGGAAGTGTCTCTGTGGTGACATCGAAGCTTGAGAAATCTTAAATGGTTATGCCTTTGACACTATTAGTTATACTCCTTTGAGTAAGAGTCAAAATGAGTTGTTATTAGAGATCCTTAATCTTGGGCATTGTTTATTATTTTGTTGTTGTTGCATATATACTCATTACTTACTAAGCATGAAGCTTACCACATTATATTATTGTTGTTGTTAGGAATTGCAGCAGAAACATCTTTGAATTCACCATTTAAATTAATACATTGGACACACTCACATGTTTCAATTTCACCTTATAACCAATGTTTTAAGAATTGGTTCAACTGATCCAGTCTGACCGATTGAATCGGAGTTTTCAAGAATTCTGGCTCAAAATTAACCCATTTTTTCAAAAGTTTGACTGATCAACAGGCTGTCTGGACCGCCAGGTTGGACCGAGAATCGGATCTGCACACGAATTTCGTTTCTTTACCCACGAATTTGATCCCTAGGTGATCGCTTGGATTCTTGTAGTAGTCTTCAAATTTAATTCTGTATATTAAAACGATCATTGTTGTGGTTTTTGTTAGATTCAGGGATAAGGATTTATTGTAGTTTCAAATTTAACGCGGTGTAAGATGAGATATGATGTCAGCTCCTTGTTGAAGGAAAGGAGGATCATAGTTGTTGATATATGTGTTCAACGATTTGAATTCACAATGCGGTGGTGTTAAAATACATTAAATTTAGATTGCTAATTATAAAAATAAACAGCTAAGATCGTTAACTCTTATTTCCATCGAAATGTAATTGATATACCTTTCGCCAAAAAAAGGTAATGTATCTCATTTTATTACCATCCTAAATGGACATCAGGGATATTATTGTAGCATTTAATCTTAATCCTAATATATATGATAAAAACGTTTAGTCTATAGTATTTGAGTAAGCTCACATCAAAAACAAAAAGAAAAAGAAAAGAAATTGACTAAAAGGGTATTTGAGTAGGTTCTAAATAACCAACCATAAGGAAACACAAAATTCATAAATTCAATACCCGTTTATCATATTTAAAAAAATGGTACACATCATATTTACTCAAATTTCGTCACAAACATATAATATATGATAAATAATTTATTTTCTCAGAAACATAGAGTTTAATCATGCCAAGAGCCAAAAATCTTTTTGACATTTAGTTGTAATGAGGTAACCACCAACTCTTTTGTTCTTCCTCCTGACTGCAACCGCCATACAAGTTGCGTTTTGGACACAATAATCCACCATTCCACCACCGTTACCACGCACCGGTCTACCGGCCCACGTTAGCAACAACCGCCACGTAATCGGATGCTTCTTTTGCCCAAGTACTAACATTGTCACCTCTTGCTTTTTTGCTTCCTCCAGAATTGTTGTACCCTTCTCTTTCCCTTCTATTATTGATATCTCAACTTGTAGCTTCATTCAAGTATTAAAACGCCTAACGTTACTTAAACAAATTTCGATATATGTATAAAAATTGAGATTATAATTAAAAGCAAAGAGGAACAATACTCACATTTGAATCTTTCAATTGACATGTGTTTTTCATTGAGCAAAGAAATGTAGGAACTTTTGTAGCTTTCTCCTTGGTCAACTTAATTCCTATCACAAATACAATATAAGCAAATAAGATGTCAAAACACATTTAACATCGTCACTAGTTTTTGCATTAATATATCGTAACTAAAATCTCATCAATTCATTTTAATCCCATAAAGGGAAAAAAGGGACGAGCACCATAAGTGGTGGTAAAACTAGTACTGTTGACATAAAGTTAGATAACTACTAAGTTAAATGGCCCATTTAACCAAGGAAACATCTTCAACTATTTTGGTACTGTTATGTTTGTGACAGACACTTAATTTGGATATTATTTGATAATAAACTACTAACTAATACTAACAAAAGCCAAAATTAGATTTATAGAGATTCACTAGAATACATTTGGGATGTCTTGTAAGTATACTTTTAATTTATATTATTCCATCCGTCTCAAAATAATTATCCAGTTTTGACTTCATAAATTATTTCTTTTTCAATTATAAGCTTAAATATTTTTGTTTGTGTAATATGATTGTTGATAAAAATTATAACAATGAAAATACATTTAAAACCCAATCTATTCATATATTTGCACCAAGTATTATATAACACCGAAAAAAATAAAAGATTTAAGGTTGAAGTTGAAAAATAAAAACTTTAAAAGGTCAAAGCTGAATAACTATTTTGGGTCGGAGGTAGTACGTTTTTGTCATACTATAGGGCTAATTAATAGCAGCATAGATGTGGAAGGCTAGCGGGTCGTGTCACAAATCAAACTTTGATAATCCACGACGGTTTCCTCAATCTATACCAAATGCTTCAATTATCCACATCAACATTTGGTTGATGTGAGAATTTTGATTATTTAAAGTTGAAGCCAAGATACGTTTTATTTGGGGACGGAGCTAGAATAGAGCTAGTGGGGTAGATGCCCCCACAAGATTTTTGATATTACGTAACAAAGAAATTTTTTTAAGGTATTTATGACAAATTTAATACTTTGCTCCTTCAAAACTACAAAGAAGTACGAAATACTTTTATATTTGTCTTCTTCGTATAATTTTCCTAGTTCCGCCCCGTTCTTATTCCCTAAAAACAAACAGGGAGTTCAACAATTCTAGATAATATTTAATATTTTAATCCTAGCCTTGGTTGATAAGCGCGTCAAAATATTTTATCATAATAGAACGTATCAACGACAATCACAAAATAACTACTAATATTATTTACACTTGAAAACGAACCTTTTTTAGATTTACTCTTTTTGACATAGAGAAGAACTAGAATGTCATGACTCTGAACCGAATGCGTCAAGGCCCATTGCAACGCATTCTTAGCTTCGCTACTTGAATCAACTACGATCATCACTTTCCTACCAATAATCTTCAATGGCTCCTCATCAACTTTAGTCTCACTTTCGGTTTTAGTCTCTTTCTCATTGCAAGAGCTGCCTGAATCTTCGGTTGTTTGATCACCGGATTTAGTAGAAGAATCAACACTAACATTCTCTTTCAACTGATCTTCCGGTTTAGTAGAAGAATCAACGTGAACGTTATCTTTCAATTGATCATCGGGTTTCGTAGAATAATCGACGTTAACATTATCTTTCAATTGATCATCGGGTTTCGTAGAAGAATCGACGTTAACATTATCTTTTAATTGTAATTGTATGGTTTGTGAACGTACTCTAACATGTGGCCTGAATCTAGCAAGGCAAAAACTTGGCATTTTGGTGCCATTTTTGACCATTTTTTTTGTTATTCTAAGTATGATAGACAAGAAGCTAGGTGAAGAAGTGAATTAATGATTTAAAGGGGATGGCAAGAGTATCATTGATGATAGGTTTGTGGGGGCATATGATGTCTTTTTCCCTTTTTCATTTTTGTAAAAGTTATAACTGTGTAAATAATAAGTATTGTTTTTAGTAAAGTAAATGCAAATTTTTTTTTTTTAACTTTTTGTGTTTTTTTTCATGATATGATACATGAACCAAGCGTTGTACCAATAACATGTATCATATTCTGAATTTGAGATGGTCGTATCATCGGTATTTCAATTTTTGTGACTAGTAGCACAAACAAACGAATACAATACTTTATAAGAAATTTTCACTTCATAACTACATTTACTCCTACTTAATTTCAACATGTCTCTGCCTCTAAAATTACAATTTTATACATGTTAGTCGTCATATTTGTCACGTCATCATGAACAAACTAAAGACTAATCACCTATATGAAAATTTACAAGGAATTAATCAATTAAGATTTTAAGTATGATCGATAACATGCATGTTTTACCATAAAATGGTAATTATTCGTAATAATATACAGGTAATTACGTTTATAAAGACCTAATTAACTAATCCGATTATATATGCATGAAACAAAAGTATTCGAATGATAATTTTTAATCGGCTTGTATGATTAAAGAAAAGCTTCAAAACAGCAATGGCATCTTTGTTCCCGTGCTCTTCAAGTGATGTTCTAGCTAGGTTAAGGACCTTGTTTGTTTAGCTTTTGCACTACAAAGGTACCTCTTTATTCATTTTTCGTATGTTTTCATGCAATTTTTCTTCTGTTTATTTGTTTTTGTATGTTTTTATGATGTATTTCCAGAATTTATGTACACTTTTGTATATGAAAAGATAAAGATAATGATGATTAACGACCTGGATATGATAAATAGAAAATACATATATACGCTCCTTTGGTAATATTTATTTGTATTTTTTAGATTCTTAATTATTACTTTCTTCCAATTTTTGGCTGTTTTAATGATGCTGTTTGCAATGTGTACAATTAATTTAGTTGTGGGGCTGAAGCTGAACGTGGTTGTCATGAAGCTTGGTAGGGGCCATTGACCCATTGTTAAATTGAGATTCAGGGATACGCACAATTACCCCCCAGGGGTTATTCAAGATTGTACAGAATGACCCTTCACTATGAAATTAAAATTATATTATTATTTTTAACACTTGACACCTAAATTCAACGTATTATCTCAATTTATATTATTATTATTATCATCAATAATTAAAAATTATTTGACTAATTTATTAGACACATATATTTTAACCATACAATTTATGCACATGTATTATTTTTCTACAATAGACTCCGTACTATGATAAACTTGAAGTTGTAATAATTTCTTTTGATTAATGGACTTAAACAAATATATATTACCTAAGAAGATTATATATACATTATTACTGTGGGTTTTTTTTTTTAATTTGATCAGTTTTTATCAACTAGTAGTAACTTGAAAGGTATAAATATAAAGAGTTTTTTTCTAAACAGGAATACGTATTTTAGATATACACGTTCAACCACTCAATAGATGAAACACACTTGCATAAAATGTGAGTTCAAATATCTAGCTAGTCATTACCAACCACTTTGGGTCAGCTCCACATCAACCAAACAAAAAACGAATCCTTGCATTTTTGAAAACATCTTGTTATTCTTGGTACTACGGTCTACGGGGATGGTTATTGTAATTATGCATAAAAACTGAGGGCATAATAAGAAAGTTTCTGATATTGAGGGTACTTTCAGTAATTTATTCTACCTTTTAGAGTTTTGACATAATTAGCCCAATGTTTGCTTGCAAAAGAAGGTTAAATTTCAGTAGTCCATAACATTACTTTCAATAAAATATAAATAATGCTTATCATAAGATTACCTCAAATAATATTTTATGGTTGAGAACAAATTACATATACATGTATTGTCATAATGTGAAATGATGATAGTGGTCTAATTAGTTATAACTTTGAAAACCTTTACGAGTGTAAATGTATTTAAAAAGTGATAAGATAATTAACTAAATATAAAAAACTTTTGCAAATTATAAAGTATTTTACTAACTTTATACTATATTCAACAAACTAGTTTATTGCAAGAAGGGACAACAACTCAAGTGTGTAGCGTATGTTAAGCATATTCTTCCATATATTGTTTTTGGGCAAGTTGAATGGATCCAATACATTGACGATTATCAACGTCTTACAAGAAATCATGGTTGGAGTTCTAGTGTAGTTAACTACGATCACCAAATACAAAAATCAGTTTTACTGGATACTTAGTTAATCGAACAGTCAATAATTTCGACTAACAAAAAATTTGATCATACTAATTCAAAAATATATTTTGTATTCATACACAACTATTCATCAACATAATACAATATCTATTATGCAACAACATTTTAACTGTTTAATTTATATACATTTAAAAAGGTACCTAATTGATGTTTAATCGCATGTATTCAATTTTCATCTTCTTTTATGACATACCTACGATACGATACGATGCTAATTACTACATGCGATGTTACATTAAAATTCCAGAATTTGTTGGTGCATTATTTTCAACCTTTTTAGTGTCTGCCCCATATGTTTTTTTTAACCTTTTCAACTAATTTTTGCTTTGTTTCTCCCTCTCAAACAGTGTTCTAGAGTTAATTGTTCCACCAACTGATTTGATTAGTAATAATGGCTTTTACTTTCTCCATAAATTTTTCTTATCTTCCTCACATGATCTCAAATCATTAGTGAAAAACAAGTCAAATCATGCATCTTCGAGGAATAATATATATATATGTATTACACTAACAAATTGCAGATTTATACTGGAATATAATTTATTATTATTTACAAGATGTAATTCGATTGAAATTATAAACTAATAAATCGAATTACACATGTTGCAATTCTAATATAATTACGACTACTAAACATAAATAAGTATAAAACGAAACAATTAAATAACATAAAATTACAAGAAAATAAGTAAATTAACTTATCTCAAAAAGACCGATGTTCGACAAACGTATTTGAAGAAGACCGAGGTCCATGTTTGACACAGTTCCCTTAAAATCAATTCGCCGTCTGTTTTCAAGGGTACAAGGGCCGAAGCAGCTCTTAGGATTTATACGTGGAACCAAACAACCAACAACGATTAGTTAATCACTCTAATACATGTTGCTAGTAATTAACTAAACACAAACAACACTCATGTAAACGAGGTTACACCCACAAACAGTAAAATGATAAAACAAACGAGCAAACAAGTTAAACGAAAGCAATAAACAATACACGAATTTAACGTGGTTATGTTCAATCTCCAACTTGGAGATTGATTTAGTCCACATGATCAAACCAGAGAGTTTTTACTTTTATTTTCGTAGTCCAACAATCACATATGGTTTACTTATATATAGAATGAATAACTTTTGGAACAAGAAATTGACTTTTTCTGCCGACCATGACTTCGCGCTACGACCACAGGAGATCATGTTGCGGTCTGAAACGCCCCGATTTTTTTTTTAAAAAAAACTCTCTATTATAATATCCCTCGTATTATATATATTCTAAGAACACGGGAAAAATAAATTATACCAATCCGGTGGACGCGAAACGACACTTCTCATAAAACAAACACAATATGCGATCCCCATTATATCACGTGATCGCGTAATTTTCAACAATACGCGATCCTGGGAATACCCACGCGATCGCGTATCGAAACTTGAGAAACGTTCTGTAACCGAACAACAAAGAAATACACGATCCTTTTAAATTGCGCGATCGCGTGTTTCACAACAATATGCGATCCTGGACTCAATCATGCGATCGCGTCCTTTCACGAAACTCACATACCTGATTTTAACCACTTTAAATACAAACTTCAAACCGACATAACTTTTCACTCGTTTAGAGCCAGAACACGAAACTTTGCGGACACCTTTAAAACATCAAAATGAGTGTTTCCCTTTTTTACACTTTTCAACTTTCTCAAAATTCGCGAATTTGGACATACAACTAAAAATGGCCACTTTTGATCCAAAATGAGGACGACTTGATTTACAAACCACGTGCGAAACGACTTGGACATTTTGCCCATCACACAACCAACTTAAAACAAGTTTAAAAGTTCGCCCATTTCAACATACCACTGTTCAAATGAAATTAACTCAAGTACTCAATTATTGACCCATTTGGACCCCCTTACAACCCGTTATGCAAAAGACTCACTTTACAAGCACAACCATAATATTAAACATATTCAACAAGTACCATGAAAGGCTACAAATTGTCATTTTACCAAAACACATCACCAATCTTAGTTTTAGCTCTCTACCCCTCTCGTGACAATTTGATTACTTTCATGAGTTAATTATAAAACTTAACATATGTTCAACCAACAAGTTGAGATCATACACAAATGATCATTTACATAAAAAGGGGCTTTCTACATTGTATCCCGAGCATGATTTATAACAAAAGGGATTTTCACTTACTATAGCAATAATAAGCACCACCGCTACTCTCTTTTAGGCTCCTTGCCCAAGTCCCCCCTCGAACCGCTACTAGTACCTATCAACTCAATGACATTTAGGGAGGTAAACATACGGTTTAGTAAGTAATGGAAGTGCATAAAATTGGATACAATAATCACATAAATATTCGCAATATCACACACAAGTGATTGTAATTACTTCTCTAAAATGATGGATCATACAAAAATGATCCTTTTACTCTACCCAAGGATTTTCAATCAACTCATTAATTAACATTCATACTCAAAGGACGGCGTCACTCTTAATCATCTTAAAGATGGATTTATCTCTAATCTCGTACACACACTTGAAACACAAGTGTTCCACCGAGTTGTACACACTCACGTCGCAATATAACCCTCTTAATCCCTCCCATTCCCATTACTTACCTTAAGCGAAATTCGATAAAAAATGTTAGCTCTAGCACGTTCTCGATTTCTCTTTGGCATCACCTAAACACATAAATACACATATTCATCAATTACTACTCGAGGCGATTTCTTGTCATTAACTCAAACTCTTGTTTTCTTAAACTCTTAAACGTGCCTATGACTAGATTGTTATAAGCTAACAATAATCAACAACCATCATAACACTATTCATCATCATCAACCTCCCTCTAACCTCCTCAAGACTCATCATTTAGTAATTACACAAAACTACAATGATTTGGGTATGTAAACACTCAAATGAGTCCATTTACATACCTTTCTCATTTCTAATTACTTCTAACCTCATGAATCATCAATTTCCTCAAAAACCCATAAATGGAGATTTTCTCAAGATCACCAAATCACAAAATTGAAGTTAGTAGTGTGTAGAACTTACCTTATGGATCGTTAATATGTAAAAATCAAGCTAACTCCTTCACGAATTTGTGCTCAAATTGATGATCTTCTTCCTTTTTCTCTTGAAGTCTCTCACTCTCTCTCATCAAACCAAGAAAATGAAGGCCATACCTCCATTATTGAGTTTAGCTGGGTAACACTAGTTTAAACCATAGGCACAATACATCCCTCTAGTCTCGATACCACTTAATTTAAGTTAGAGGCTCGTTAATATTTTATTAACTTTGAATTCCTAACTCAATAGGAAAGTAAATACTCAATAATAAATAATATTTTTAATTTAACCCTTTTACTAATTATTATCTCCACCTAAATACACACGTCGCATCGCGATCATAGTCCGCCGCATCGCGATCCTGGGCTGTCACATTGCAACCATATTTCATCACATTGTGAAATTTTGTCTGCCCACCACAACTCAACATCTTGCTTCCACTTTAATCATTACTCTTCACATCCCACCAATCTCCCACTTGAAGATTAATCAGACCCCAAAATCAGTAATCATTCACAATCTCGTCCCTTCACCAATGTCACACGTTCAAACCTCATACCGCTGAAATACCATTCGGGACACGCCGCCCGACAACAGTCGGAAGACTTTCGACACAAAGCTACCAGAACTCTCACATCATGAAACTGGAACCACTCTCTAAACGCCGTCATCGATCTTCTAAGCCCAAGAAGATTCGTTGAAGTGTGCAACGACTTGAACCACAGAATTCTATCAAGAGATAACCATCTTTTCATTCGTCGATTACAGCCACGTTTAATCCTGCCACCAACATGTCATTGACCAACCCAAACAAATTTCACTAAAAACAAAGTGATTGTAAGTGTATTTGAGCTAGAAAAATGACGATTTGGAGCTGATTCAAAGCAACAATTTAGGTAAATTATTAAACGCTTCTTTGATTCAAATATACATAAAGTTTCGTTATAAGTTCCTCATATGATAGTCCAATGAATTTTAGTCCAAAGTATGTTAAAGTATCTATATCTCAAGTTTTCTTTTCCATTAAAGGTTTCAGAGTTTAAAATTGGAAGCATGTAGTCATGTACACTATTCAAAAATTCTATCTTCTTACATAAACGTAGTTATATGAGGGTAACACCAAAGCGAGCCTATTTGCCAAGACTTTGGACAAGACTTTATATTGACATTCTAAGAGACTAATCGGCCGGTATTCATTAGGAGTCATTGGGTCTGATCATTTAGGTATTAGGGTGATAAATGATGGATTACAACCAACTGCAAGATCATATCAAGGTTGTCAAGATCGGGATCATACGTAGGATCATTTTTTCCTTTGCAAGATCGGGATCGTAGATCCTACCAAAATATGATTTTTTATACAAAGATATCTAAATTCTTGTAAGAAACTATTATTAGAGAAATTAATCTAACATTCAAACTTTTATATCACTGAAGTGATGCAATTTGTCAACATATATTTCTCGAACGATAAACGTACTAAAATAAAAGATAGTGGCATAGTACAATTGCACCAAAGTTTGAGAGCATATTACAAATGAAAGTTCCTAATTGTCATTTTAGAGGTTCTAGACTTTTTCTTAGGTTGATAATAAATAGGAAAATTGAACTTGGAAACAAATGTATGGTAAATTTTGAGATAGGATTTTGGACTACTTATGGGCCTTACAAATCAAATTGTAAAAAAAAAGAGCCCATTTGTAGGATCGGATCGTTCAACGATCCTACGATCTTACGATCGATCCTACGATCTTACGATCGATCCTACGATCTTATTCCGATCCTACCTCCTGACCGATCCTACTACAATCCTGCACGTTTTTCCTTGGTAGGATCGTGAGATCGTACGATCCTACGATCAGGATCACATTCTTGAAAACCTTGGATCATACCCATTCTCGAACCTTTTTATGTAATCGATAAAATCAGCACTTATCATGTCCCAAAATTTCTTAATAAACATGAATGAGAATCCATCGGGACCTAGCGCCTTTTCATCTCCACAACTCCATACAACCTTCTTGATTTCATCATTGGTGAATGGTTTTTCCAAATTAATCATTTGTTGTTCTGAAAGCCTCTTGAAGCCATGGCTTTTGAATGTGGGCCTGCAACACTGGGTTTCAACAAACTTGTTCGAGAAAAATTGAAAAAAGTACCTTTTAACCTCTGTTGGATCCGTCACCCACATACCATCAATAGAAATATCATGAATATTTTGTTTACGTCTCCTGCTATTAATATAACTATGAAACATGCGGGAGTTCTCATCACCTAGCGCAACCCACTTATATTTCGCCATTTGCTTTAATATAATTAGGTTCTATTGTTCCAATTTGAACAAATCTATAAGATCTTTCGAGTACTTATTTAGGTCACCATCAGTGATACCATCAGATTCCGCCTTTTGATCAAATTCAACAATTTGATGAAGAGGATCACATTTTCGCTTTTCCTTCTCCTCTTTCACATGTTTACTCCACTTCTTAAGAGCCTCTTTAGTATTTTTAATTTTCCGTTTAAGCTTGATTTCCGCCCTCGCTGACTCGCCATGATGATCAGACCATGCATCTTTCACAAGAGGAATAATCAAGTCTTCAAGAAGCCGGGGTTTTATTGAATCTAAAAGGTATTGGCCCATAATCAATATGTAAGACTTCAAAAAATAGAGGGTTGTGATCCAAGTATCTTCTTGGCAAGACAGTTGACCGAATATTTGGCCATAAAGAGAGTACTTCCCGAGTGATGAAGAACCTATCCAATTTGTTTAGTTTATTACCTTTTTGAATGTAGAAAGGAATGAGATGGAAAGGTATAGGGTAAAAAGGAATTGAAAAGAACGTAATATTAAAAATTTTATAAGCATTCTCGAGTTGCAAGGAAAACAACATAAAGGGAAGGAAAGTAAATATATCTAATGTATTCTTTAGTTGCATGGAAAGAGAAGGAACGTAATCAAAATAAACAATTTTACAACTCTACCCTTGGTCATGTTTTAACCATAGTATTGACTTATACATCAACAACGCAAATGCAAAATAAGTTGGAAATAAGAAAATTAAAGAAAACTAATTCAATGTAAAATTAAAAGTGCAATCACAAACCACAAAGACTCTAGTAATTCAAACAAAAAGCAATACCAATCGTAAGACATTAAAATATCATAATAAAAATCTTCAATCTGCTTGCAACATTATCTAATGCATAGAAATCTGTCTATGCAGACATCCAAACCACATGTTATATTTCATTTGATTCTTATAACTTATATACACAATCAATAACCAAGATAACTTAAATTATAGTTTGTATCATATATTAATCAATACATTGGGTTCACTGTTACTGTATAAAGAGAGGATTTAACTTGAGCTAGCTAGCAGTAAAACTACATAATCAAACTAGATGTAACATGATACATAACTTGAGGAAGTAGTTACCAAAATACATACAAAATAAATCATCAAATAATATTTGCATTTTTGGATATTTGTTCTTTTCCATTAAAGGTTTCAGAGTTTAAAATTGGAAGCATGTAGTCATGTACACTATTCAAAAATTCCATCTTCTTACATAAACGTAGTTATATGTATGCATAAAATAATGGAGTTCTTTTATTTCCATTAAGTGCTCAAATGATGATTGAATAAGGAGTTTTATATATTTTATTTTGATTTCAGTTATTTTAAAAATGGCTCAAACAAAGGAGTCAAATTTATACCATGGATATTGACTTCATTGTATTTTGCTGGACCAAAATAGAAGGAAAATGTTGCATGTTAAAATCTAGATTTAAAGTCCATTATTTGCCGGTTTTTTACATAAGCAGATTGTGAGTTGCTTATAATTGAGGGCAACACCAAAGAGAGCCTATTTGCCAAGACTTTGGACAAGACTTTGTATTGACATCCTAAGAGACTAATCGGCCGGTAGTCATTAGGAGTCATTGGGTCTGATCATTTAGGTATCAGGGTGATAAATGATGGATTACAACCAAATGCAAGATCATACCAAGGTTGTCAAGATCGGGATCATACGTAGAATCATTTTTGTTTTTGCAAGATCCAGATCGTAGATCCTACCAAAATATGATTTTTTTTATACAAAGATATCTAAATTCTTGTAAAAAACTACTATTAGAGAAATTAATCTAACATTCAAACTTTTATATCACTGAAGTGATGCAACTTGTCAACATATATTTCTCGAACGATAAATATACTAAAACAAAAGATAGCGACATAGTACAATTGCACCAAAGTTTGAGAGCATATTACAAATGAAAGTTCCTAATTGTCGTTTTAGAGGTTCTAGACTTTTTCTTAGGTTGATAATAAATGGGAAATTGAACTTGGAAATAAATGTGTGGTAAATTTTGAGATAGGATTTTGGACTACTTATGGGCCTTACAAATCAAATTGTAAAAAAAAATAAAAAAAATTAGCCCATTGATAGGATCGGATCGTTCAACGATCCTACGATCTTACGATCGATCCTACTACGATCCTACCTCATGACTTATCCTACTACGATCCTGCACGTTTTTCCTTGGTAGTATCGTAAGATCCTACGATCCTACGATCAGGATCGCAGTCTTGACAACCTTGGATCATACCCATTCTTGAACCTTTTTATGTAATCTATAAAATCAGCACTTATCACGTCCCAAAATTTCTTAATAAACATGAATGAGAATCCATCGGGACCTGGCGCCTTTTCATCTCCACAACTCCACACAGCCTTCTTGATTTCATCATTGGTGAATGGTTTTTCCAAATTAATCATTTGTTGTTCTGAAAGCCTCTTGAAGCCATGGCTTTTGAATGTGGGCCTGTAATTTGACGCAAAAAGTCACGTTTTTGTGCACCTTTTCAAGCCCATTTTGGTTCAAATCTTTTAATAAACATAAAATAATTAATGTTTTATGCTAAAAATGTAAAATGAACCAAAACTTAGACTTCCTTTCGAAAAATCACTTAAAATGCTCAAATAACGAACAAATCAGAGCTAAAACGATCCATTTGCGATTCTGACGTATAATTAAGCTAATTTGGCCTAATTTGTGTCATATTGATCTTCAGGAAAATACGAAACCATGGGCCTGAGAATCGTTCGAATCTGACAATAACGAAGAAGTTAGAGCCAACCGAAGATCACAAGAACTACGACTAGTGCACAAGACTTACGATCCAGCACACAAGAACAAGACCCAGGGTACACCACCCCCTTAGGGGCCGTATACCACCCTTAGAGGGCTGTATACGCCCCCTTTAGGGCCGTATACTCCCTCTAAGGCGTGGTATACCCCCCTTTTTGGGTGGTATACCCCCTCTTTGGTGTTGGATACACCCTGTTTGCTACCGAATACGCTCTATTTGCTACCGAATAGGCCCTATTTGGTGTCGAATACGCCCCTGTAGGTGTCGAATTTCATAGCTCGAGGGTGTATTTCAGTGTAAAATACGGGTGAGGGGTGCTGTATGTAAATTTAGTTCTTGAAGTCTATAAATAGAGGCTTAACCTCCTCATTTCCGTATCCCTCATCATCCATCATCCATCACATTCCACTCACACACTTTCTCTCTCTAGAATAGTATTAGTAGTTAATTAGCTAGTAGGAGTAGAGTAGCAAGCTTACGAGCTTTGTACGGAGTCGCTCCGAGACTACGATTGCGTAGATTTGTTGTAACGCCTAACAGGTTCTATTATATTATCCTTTCTTGTTATTTTTAAATATGTTGTGCTATTGTCATAATTATTTAAGAATGCATGCTATGATAATTGCTATGTTAGGCTAGACAAATCTGTGTTTGCTATGATAAAATTTATGCTACGGTAGTTATGCTTTAAACAATGCTGTTACTCTGCTGGTATGAAATTAGGATATGTTTGAATTTATGAATTAATTCTCTAATGTTTTATTTATCCAACTTATGCTGTGGTTTGAAACCTATTGATATAATCCGGCCAATTGTAGAAATAGGTCCCTCAACTATTCTGTGTCTGAATGATTCGATGAACTCGGCATGGCTGCTGTTCTCCATATTGAAATAAATCATAGGAGACACGGAGCATAGGATTAGAGTTAAATTAGAATTAATCCCATATATCGGATGCTTTTGAGAGAACTTTTGGAGCATCCATGACTTAAACATTTATCCTGAAACTCTGCCTGAAACAAACTGATATTTATCCATGTTACACTACTGCATGTTCTTGTTTGATTGTTGCTCTAGGGTTTACATGCTAGTATCTATTTGTCTATTGCGGTTGTTGGGTTTATGATTAGGTTTTCAAACATAGAATAATTACATACAATAGTTTAACATGCTAGAATAATTACAATGATCTGTATGAAATAATGTCGAACAATTTAACCGATCGTTAGACAGACTTTCCCAACTTATTCCGCGGGGTCACTCCTGTTCACTTTATAGTTTATTCAACAATTCGTGCCACGATATGGACGTCTCAGACGACTGAGACTGGGAAATAGGATTCGAGGTTAGCTTTCGGTTAAATTGGTACTACATTTGGGAGAACTTCCGGTGTAGCTTCCACTCCATATCTGTTATCCATGTGACATATTATTTATTTGATTGTGGACAACTCTACGTTAGATAAGTAATAGGATAGAAGCTATGGCCCATTAGGACATATACAGTAATGATAAGGGATCTCTGGGCGAGGCATCAGAAATACCGTAAAACGGCTCAGTACTTGGTATAGCGCTGGAACCACCTCTGGTGAAGTACAGATGCGTGGAAGCCATGAAAAGGCCGTAGGTACAGTACTATGTTGAACATCGTTCAGAGACCCCAAATTAGCACTACTAGGATTCATTATAATTAGAGTCTTAACCCTCATAACTATCCCTAAATAGCATATACTGACATCATAGCAAACACTCACGTAATCGATAGATCTCTCAGCGACTACACTCCTCATTTACTTTTTTGTCTTTAGTTTAAAGTAGAATAGAAAACAAAACCCATCAAAAAGTTTTAAATCTCAGCTAAATTACCAAAGATAATTAATCCTCCTAAGATCCCATGGCCGTTGTGGTTTAAGAACGCACCTGAGTCATACCTACCGCTTATACAAGTAGTGGTGTAACTTGGGCTTCCCAGCAAAATATAAATTTTTAAAACCCTCTGATCTGCAACCCGAGTGGACAGTCAACAACGACAGGGAAGTAATTCCTTGACCGACCGTTGGGAGGCTATCAGGTTTTTGGCGCCGCTGCCGGGGACTACAACGACCGATTTTAGGAATTTTGTTATCTTAGTTATTTAGCGATCCTTTCGGAAGATCAATATCATTCGAAAGTTCCTTTTCTATCCTTAGGTTAATCTTTTTCCGTCTTTAGATTAGTTTAAAACTCTTCCTTTCCAAAACCCTACTTTCTACCAACAAGCTATGTCGAACCGTATCACTCTTGCCTCATCAATTAAGCCACTGCTAGAGGGACGAGGAGGACCGATCGTAGCACTAACCGATGAAACCCTTGAAATTAAGCCTCTGTACATTAAAATGCTAAAATCTGAGTGTCAATTTCATGGTCTTTCGATTGAAAATCCAAATGCCCATCTCAACAAATTCATCAATCTTTCCGAGTCTTTCACACAAATAGGAACCAATAGAGACCTTCTACGCCTCCATTTGTTTCCCTATTCTTTATCCTCTCGAGCTTTAACATGGTTTTATGAATTTGAACCCAATTTGATTCATACATGGGAGGATATGGCTACTAAGTTTCTAGCTAAGTACTTCCCTCCTTCCCTGCAAGCCATGCTTAAAAACGATATCACTAACTTCCATCAAGGAGTTAATGAATCATTAAGCACTTCTTGGGAACGATACAAGAAGTTAATTGGAAGATGTCAGAACCATCAGTTGGATGAAACGAATCTGGTCTGTACATTCTACAACAGTTTGAATCCTCAACACAAACAAACCCTCGACGCTGCTTCATCCAGAAATTTCATGCTACATACCTCTGATGAAGCTTGGAAATTGATCGAGATGATTGCGACACATCAGCATAACTTGGACTTAGATGAATCTACTTCAGAAAGAAGGAATACTTCTAACCAAACCTTAGATAAATTAAGATCTCAACTCGATTCTATCACTCAAATTGTCAAGGATTTGCTAGAATCTTCAAACCCTAAGCTAAAGAAGATACCTCAAAAGTTCTTCTCAAGACAAAGGGTCAACGAAGAAATTCTTACCACCAGTGGAAACCCTAATCACTCTCTTCATTCAAAACCTTTCATTCAGCGGTTTACCACACAACCCACTTCTCAATCTTTAATTCTCTCTACTCCTTCCCCATTGACTTCTCGTCTAAACAATGAAAATTTCAGAAACTTCATTGTTGAACAAAATAATGTCAATAGAAAAATTGTTGATTTTCAAAACCAAATTGATTATTTGACTAGAATTTCAAACGATTTAATTAAAAACATGAAGGATAATGTTAAAAAGTTATTTTTAAAAGTTGAGGAGAAGCAAAGGAAAGAAGTGATCTACAACTCTGTCTGTCACTCATCCTATGAGCATGATGACATCCTTGTGGTCACTAGAGGAGGAAAAGAGACAAAAATGAGAAATCCATAGATATTCCCACAATTGAACCTTCTACTTCTCTGCCTACTGATTCAGTTCAAGATGACACCCCCGTCACTTCTCCTGAACCAGAACCTTCTAAAGCCCCAGAAGATATTATACCCACGCGAATACCTTTCTCTGGTAGGCTTAAGAAAGAGAAACAAGAAGCTCAATTTGGAAAAATATCTAGAAATGTTCAAAAGCTTACACTTAAATATTGGACTTAGATGCTTTACTTGAAATGCCTAGTTGTGCCAAATTCTTTAAGGAACTCTTATCCAATAAAGAAAAACTTAGACAAATAGTTAACTTACCCTTAGATGCAGAATGTTCATTGATTATGAAACAAGGACTACCCCCAAAGCTAGGAGACACTGGCCGTTTCACTATTCCTTGTTATCTTCAGGATATTCAAATAAGTAACGCCTTAGCTGACTTAGGAGCTAGTGTAAACCTTATGTCATACTCTCTTTTTAGGAAATTAGGATTAAGCGAACTATTACCAACTCGAATGACCATCCAGTTAGCCGATAGATCAGTTAAACTCCCTCGAGGAATTGCTGAAGATATTATGGTCCGTGTTGATAAATTCATCTTTCATGTTGATTTTATTGTTATGGATATCGAAGAAGACACCCATGTTCCACTCATCCTTGGCAAACCTTTCCTAAACACTGCCAAGGCCGTCATTGACGTTAATAAAAAATCTTTAAAACTTCGAGTTGGAACTGAGGAAGTCACCTTTAATGTTGATAAACTAATGAAACATCCTATGGGAGAAGATCTTGGTCTTGTAGATTCTTTGCAGGAAATAATTTAAGAACATTTGGAGGAAATTTCACGGTAAGCAGCATCAACCCCAACACCATCATCATAACAAGGAAACTGTGTGAAGAAGGCATAGGATTATGCTCTGCTCTCTCAGAATCTTCCACCACATCAAGAGAAGTTCTATGTCCTTTAAAGAATTCTTGCCCGCAGTTCAAAACTATTATGACTGCTCCGCTTGGGCAAGGCACACCAGTTACTCTTCTAAGAAGAAACCCGACTCCTGAAGAATATGATTCATCTTTCTCAAGGGAAGAAGTTCGAGGGATGCTCAAGGAAATGGAATCAATGTTTTCACCACCTGAACCATAAAGATCAAATCCAAAAATCACCATAAGCAATTCTTCATCAGCTCAATCTCAGAAGTTTGCACTCACTAAAGACAACGATATCATCATCACTAGAGAAAATGGAACGTCCACATCATCAACTGTCAAATACGAGCTGAGGAAGGATGCATTCTCTAATAAAATAGAATGGGTTGAAATAGCTTCAGCCAACACATCAGATTCACCTCTTGAAGAGTCAGACTTCCAAACAGAGTTTGAAGAACTTAAGAGAGATGAAATTACAAGAATGAAGCCTTCCACTGAAGAACCGCTGGAATTGGAACTAAAGGAACTTCCCTCTCATATAGAATATGCTTTTCTCGAAGGAACTTCACACTTACCAGTTATCATATCCAAAGATCTGAAGCCTGAGGAAAAAGCCAAGCTCATCCAAGTGCTTAAGTCACAAAAAAATGCAATTGCTTGGAAAATCTCTGACATACAAGGGATCAGTCCAAACTACTGCACACACAAGATTTTAATGGAAAACGACTTTAAGCCGTCAGTTCAGAGACAGAGGAGAGTCAACCCGAAGATTCAAGACGTGGTCAAAAAGGAGGTTATCAAACTTCTTGATGCTGGCCTGATATAACCTATTTCTGATTCTCCATGGGTCAGCCCCGTACAGGTTGTTCCGAAGACAGGAGGTATGACGGTAATTACAAACGAACATAATGAACTTATCCCAACAAGAACCGTCACCGGTTGGAGGGTCTGCATTGACTATCGCAAACTGAACGAATCCACTCGCAAAGATCAATTCCCTCTTCCGTTTATTGATCAGATGCTTGAGAGATTGTCAGGAAATGAGTTCTATTGTTTCCTCGATGGATTCTCTGGCTATTTTCAAATACCTCTCGATCCGAAGGACCAAGAAAAGACAACATTCACATGTCCCTATGGAACATTCACCTATCGACGTATGCCTTTTGGGCTATGCAATGTACCTGCAACTTTCCAGAGATGCATGGTGGCAATTTTCCATGACATGATTGAACAGTGTATGGAAGTATTCATGGACGATTTCTCGGTCTTTGGAGACTCCTTCAAATCTTGTCTTTCCAACCTAGATAGGATGCTAGCTCGATGCGAAGAATCAAACCTAGTTCTGAATTGGGAAAAATGTCACTTCATGGTGAAAGAAGGAATAGTGTTAGGACATCGGATATCTAAAGCAGGAATTGAAGTCGATAAAGCTAAAGTTGATACTATCTCAAAACTTCCATCACTTACTTCTGTGAAAGCCATCTGAAGTTTTCTAGGTCATGCCGGATTCTACCGTCGCTTTATTAAGGATTTTCTCTAAGATTTCTCTAAGATGACTGTCTTAAAGCTTTTAACTACTTGAAGGAACAGTGATAAACGCCAAAATGTACTAAATTATAGTACTAATTACCCATTCGTTCAATAGATTTCTTATGCATTTTATGTGAATAAGATACTTATTTCATTCATATTTGCATTTAGGAGTTTAAATGAGCTTGGATCGAAACGGAACGGAAAACGAGCTTATTTCGAATAAAAGTTGCTAAAAGAATAAAATAATAGACATTAGGAGATTAAATGAAGAAAAGAAGCTAAGAGAATGAAGATAATCAAGATTGAATTGGAATAGGTGTATATGAAGCTTGAATCGGAAAGAAAACGAAAGATGAGCTGAAAATGAAGAAAAGTGTAAAAGCTGAGTTTTCGGATATGCTGTTAGTATTTTGGTCATAACTTCTTCATACGAACTCCGATTGGGGTGATTCAACTTGGAGAATTTATCTAACAAGAAGGGCTACAACTTTCATTTTTTTTCCCTTGGACCAGTTTTGCAATCCATACGCCGTATGGACATCCATACGCCGTATGGATTGGTCGGCCAGAATCTTTAAAATCTCATTTGCCTCATTTAAAACCCAAACTTTTACCCTAAACCCTAATTCGAAAAAGGCAGGTTCCAGAGGCATTTTAATGGAGTTTTGGAGGCACAAAAATGTGGGGATTGATGCCAATTGATCCTACTTCGCGTGGTTTATCAATTCGGTTTGCGTATCACTTTCCGATTTCCATTCTAAACATGTCTATGTGTTTTGTTTTGGGATATGAATCTGATTTTGTATAATTGAATCATGGATTAGACTTATTGTTAATTGTTTAGTTTAATAACCTTTGATTATGATTGTTTGAAAGTTATAATTGTGTGTCATTACTAAATATGTTGAGTCTGATAGGTTAAGAGACTAGTAAATAATCAATCTAAAATGAGCAAGCTAATAAGTGATTATTAGTATGTATTGTTGAGTCATACCGCTAGGATCAATCATAACAAGTCGTGAATACTTAATGCACAATCTAGGGAAAAGCACACAATAGAGCACCATCCTCATGACAACGGATCGATGTTTAATGTGGAACCCTAGATTGTAGATATTAGTTTGACCCGAACCGTTGGATAATATACATTTAACTTGGACTCTTTGATTAGTATCTAAGTTAATATAAAGGAAATCACAATCAGACAATCAAAACACATGAACCGGATAATATGAATCTGGGGTGAAGACTCTAAGCAATTACATGTCTATCTCCAATTGTTTATTTATTCCTCTTATCTTGTTTTATGTTGTTGGTTTGGTTAATTAGTTCATATTGAACGTTCGTACGGAACTAAAATGTAGCCCTTATCTTACTGCTTTATTAGTTTAGTTAATAATTCCAATTTAACTGGATAATATTGTTCCTGTGTTCATGTGTTCGACCTGGACTTACCATAGCTATGCTATTCCGATCGGGTATTCTTGCCTGGTTGTGTGATAGTATTAATAAGGTATTTTCAGTTATAAATAATAAAACAAGACGCGCTTTCACACGCATCAAGTTTTTGGCCGACCAATCCATACGGCGTATGGATGTCCATACGGCGCAAACATCCCCCACTTGAATCCTACTTGTCCTCAAGTAGACTATATATTTAAAACTTATAAACGACAAAATTTAATAGGCAAACAGTGACACAAAGGGACTTACATACAAGCTAGCATTTCGCAAACCAAATTTTTAGCTTAAAAATAATTCAACATTAAGATTTAGCTATCAAGAAACTCTTCTAGGAAACCCAATTTTCTCATTCATTATTATTATGCATACAAGATGGTTCACAATGATTACCAATATTGTTGTCCACCTAAACAATCTATATTTCAGAAATTGAGCTTATATTATTATTATTCTAGCAGCTTTACCCTTGATTCCCAATAGCAAAATACTCTCATACATATAATGTGCTAATATTACACATATTATGGATATCCAATTAAAATAATTATTTTTCAGGTTAAGACATTGGTGACAGGTCTGTGCCTCAACACAACAGAGCGACATAACCTGACCTTGGTTTAGCAAAATAACTTTTAGTCAAACCATTGGTGGCAGGTCTGTACCTTAGAACAACAAAGAGACATAATTTGACTACATTCTAAAATCATGAGTTGTTAAACTCTTTTGCTCTTTTTCATTAGATATACTGACGGAGACCAGGTCTGTACTTCCGTACAATAGAGGAAATAACACCCAGTATATCCCCAAATGATATTAATTAAATTCCAAAATTATGGCATATCGCACGCTATCATATATAAGAATTAAGACTAAAGTCATACATTGCTAAAGTTCCTCTCGGAATATCGCCAACTTTTTGCATTAATTTTATTTAATAGCTCAACAACTTATACATAGATTGCCTATCGATACATCACATGATGAACTATCTAATATTATAAAATTTAACTTCAAATTATTCTTTGAATTTCCCAGATTTGTTACAAGATTTTCTAAACTTAAAGAGAATACATTTTTAAAAGAAAAATTTGGGTTGAAAAATGACTAACATAGAATGCCTTACACTTTTAGTCTACCAATATTTATCGATTTATAACTCAAGACAGATAAACTTCTTTTCCCCCATCCCCCACTTAAAATAAAGCAATGTCCCCATTGCAAAACAAAGAATTGTAAAATAGAGAATAGAAAAGAAGTGAACAGAAAACTCCCCTGATCTTGAAGAAAAATGCTTTATTGATCTGATTCTGAAAATATACAACAGCACATACTTTCGTAGTTAATCACGATTGCATTTAGCATATGCAATAAGCCTTTAAACCCCCCGGTATCCCGAGTGGACGAGTTATAGTCTCGTGAGGGTTTCCAGGGAACACACCCACAAAGTTCAAAACTGCAAAAACAAAGAAAACAAAAAGTAGAACAAGAAAACAAAATATAAAACAACTAAAAGTTAAAACTACATATTAACAAACCATACTATATACAAACAGAGCAAAAAACAAAATTGTCTTTCGCAAAAACGACTTTCAAACCGTCGGCTGGTGCACACAACCGCCAGTCGAACGTTTGTGCAAACAAAATTCAAAAATCTCGCTCCAGTAAAAATTAAATTATATAACATTCAGATACATATAATTAACAAATAAACAAATACTTACAACCAAATTACATCATTAATCATTACAACTTCTAGACAAGACAAAAATATTTGTTTAGCAAATCAAGCCTATAAAATTGTGAGTGATGAAAAAGATTTTTTTTTCTTTTTTTTTTAACTTTTTATTTTATTTTCCAACTTAATCGAATAAGCAACTGTTCCCTGGTAGAACAAAAGTTCAACCGGTTAAGTGTTCCCCGGTAGCGGCGCCAAAAACTTGATGCGTGTGAAAGCGCGTCTTGTTTTATTATTTATAACTGAAAATACCTTATTAATACTATCACACAACCAGACAAGAATACCCGATCGGAATAGCATAGCTATGGTAAGTCCAGGTCGAACACAGGAACACAGGAACAATATTATCCAGTTAAATTAGATTTATTAACTAAACTAATAAAGCAGTAAGATAAGGGGTACGTTTTAGTTCCGTACGAACGTTCAATATGAACTAATTAACCAAACCAACAACATAAAACAAGATAAGAGAAACAGATTAACAATTGGAGATACACATGTAATTGATTAGAGTCTTCACACTCAGATTCATATTATCTGGTTCATGTGTTTTGATTGTCTGATTGTGATTTCTTTCATATTAACTTAAATACTAATCAAAGAATCCAAGCTAAATGTATATTAGCCAACGTTCCGGGTCCAACTAATATCTATAATCTAGGGTTCCACATTAAACATCGATCCGATGTCACAAGGATGGTGCTCTATTGTGTGCTTTTCTCTAGATTGTGCATTAAGTATTCATGATTTTTAGTAGGTATTGTTGAGTCATACCACGAGGATTAATCATAATAAATCATGAATACTTAATGCACAATCTAGGGAAAAGCACACAATAGAGCACCATCCTTGTGACATCGGATCGATGTTTAATGTGGAACCCTAGATTGTAGATATTAGTTGGACCCGGAACGTTGGCTAATATACATTTAGCTTGGATTCTTTGATTAGTATTTAAGTTAATATGAAAGAAATCACAATCAGACAATCAAAACACATGAACCAGATAATATGAATCAGAGTGTGAAGACTCTAATCAATTACATGTGTATCTCCAATTGTTTATTTGTTCCTCTTATCTTGTTTTATGTTGTTGGTTTGGTTAATTAGTTCATATTGAACGTTCGTACGGAACTAAAACGTACCCCTTATCTTACTGCTTTATTAGTTTAGTTAATAATTCTAATTTAACAGAATAATATTGTTCCTGTGTTCCTGTGTTCGACCTAGACTTACCATAGCTATGCTATTCCGATCGGGTATTCTTGCCTGGTTGTGTGATAGTATTAATAAGGTATTTTCAGTTATAAATAATAAAACAAGACGCGCTTTCACACGCATCAAACAGCTCGTACATGCACCGATCATGGTTGCCCCCGATTGGAGTTTGCCATTTGAAATCATGTGCGACGCCAGTGATTTCGCTGTTGGAGCTGTACTAGGACAACGGAAGGAGAGACACGTTCAACCGATTTACTACGCCAGTAAAACTCTCACAGATGCTCAAGAAAACTATACAACCACTGAGAAGGAGCTGCTAGCGGTAGTATTTGATTTTGATAAATTTCGTTCTTATCTTATTTTGTCCAAAACTATTGTCTATACAGATCATTTAGCTCTTAAGTATCTCTTCAAAAAGTAAGACGCTAAGCCAAGACTGTTGCGCTGGATTCTGCTTCTACAAGAATTCGACATAGAAATCAGAGATAAAAAGGGAGCAGAAAACGTTGCAGCAGATCACCTCAGCCGATTAGAAAATCCAGCATTGGAGAAACTTGAAGAAAGAGATATTCAAGACCAGTTTCCAGATGAACAACTCATGAACATCGGAAAGCACCCCCAGGGTCCTCAATCATCATACGATCCCTGGTATGCTGATATTGCCAACTTCCTAGTGGGAGGAATTGTCCAGAAAGGAATGTCAACTTCTCGAAGACGAAAGTTCTTCCGCGACTCAAAGAATTATTTTTGGGACGATCCTTTCCTCTTTAAGGTCTGTCCCGATCACATCATCAGAAGATGCGTCGACGGGAAAGAAGCCAAACATATCCTCTACCAAAGCCACCATGGACCAACTAGAGGCCACTATGGAGCTAACAAGACCGCATGGAAAGTGTACGATGCCAACTTTTATTGGCCAACCATTTTTCAAGATTCTTACAACTTGGTGAGACGCTGCGATGCTTTCCAACGATTTGGTAACGTGTCCGCACGCAATGAAATGCCACTTACCAACATCCAAGATTGTGAAGTCTTCGACATTTGGGGATTAGATTTTATGGGACCCTTCCCTAAATCTAACGGTAAAGAGTACATTCTGGTTGCTTTTGATTACGTTTCCAGGTGGGTAGAAGCACAAGCTCTCCCAACAAACGAAGCCAAGGTCGTCACTAAGTTTCTCAAACAACTATTTTGTTGATTTGGAGCTCCACGAGCCATAATCAGTGATCGCGGCACACATTTATGCAATATTCACCTAATGAAAACATTGCAACAGTACGGCGTCACTCACAAAACTTTAACAACTTATCACCCACAAACCAATGGGCAAGCTGAAGTGACAAATAGGGCTTTGAAATGAATCTTAGAACGAACGGTGCTTAATCATGGAGAAAAATGGTCCGAGAAATTAGATGATGCGTTGTGGGCATTCAAAACAACATATAAAACACTGTTAGGAACCACACCATATCGTCTGGTTTATGGTAAGGCATGTCATCTACCGATAGAGTTGGAATATAAAGCATACTGGGCACTGAAGAAATGTAATTTGGACATTCCCACCATAAGATCCCATAGGAGAATGCAGCTTAATGAACTAGCTGAGTTAAGAGATAAGGCGTACGATAGCTCCTTGAAATACAAAGAAAGAACCAAGATGTTCCACGATGCAACACTCAAGCTAACAAAGTTTAAACCAGGGGATAAAGTACTTCTCTTTAACTCACGCTTCAGGAAGTTCTCTGGAAAATTCAAAATTAGGTGGAGCAGACAATTTATAGTCTCAAAAGTATTTTCCTTTGGAGCAGTTGAACTCGAAGCCCCGGAAGGTAACTTTAAAGTTAATGGTCAAAGCTTGAAACATTACATTGAGGACTTCCCCATTAATGAGGAAGTCTACATTTTCGAGCCACCTTGAATTATTCCCAGGTATCAAGAGTCAAACTAGTGACTCTCTCTTAAACAAGCGCTCTTGGGAGGCACCCGAATCTTATCTTAGATTAATTTTTCTTTTATTTTCTTAAAATTTATCTAGTATTATCATTCCTAACTAAATAATGTAGGATAGCTACTTATCTGACAGCCTTTGAAATTTACAAATCTGAGATAAGTCTTCATTATTAAATATGCAAATGGAGAAGTCCTGATGACACTTACAAATTAAAATCTTTTACAATGATCAGTCCTTTTCGCATTTGTATATTCTTATAAACTTGAATGTTACCTGTTTTGTTTATGTTTTTCAGATGAATCCAGCAGAAGCCAGCAAGGAGAGCAAGAAGCGAAAGAAAACTCGCAGAGGCAAGAAAAAGAAGAAGACTGCTATTCAGGATGAGAGTATGATTGATGCGCTGACTACTCCAGGGGAGCTGAGCCCTACTGCACCACAGTTTGCCCCATCATCTGGGACGATCCCGACCTTGGCTTATGGGATCACTACTGCAGACCCAGCAGCTGCTTGGGCGCTCTTTCAGACATTGTCCATTCATCATGATTCAATGGCTGAGATCCGTGAGGCAGTCGGTTTACCGAGACTTTAGGACACCCCTTACAGGCTAGGGTCTGGTCCGAGAGCTTCTCGTCCACGATGGTCATTCTTCCCTCCTGCACCTAGCACTACTGATGCTTCAGCACAGGATCCGGGTCCTTCGAGTTCACACGTTGATCCTACTGAGATGCTTGCAGCTGCTAGCAGACTTGATGTACCATCACCTTCTTCTGTCCTCCAGGATGCTGCCCTTACTGCCCTTTACCATGTTGTTGTTGCTGAGTTCGATCCTGATATGGATGATCTTCTAGATGATTAGTTTATCTTTACTTTATTATAGCTTATCTACTTTATTTATGTCTATCATACTACTATTCTGTGAGATCTGGTGATTATGACTCTATTTATGGCTATTTGCAGAACTCAGTATTCATAGGAATGGATGATCTTAATAGAAGTTTGGTCCAACCAAACTCCAGCAAATCACTCACACCACTCCTCCACGAATCTGGTCCTACATCCAGTACCCATTAATCGTAGGGAAGTACCTGTCTAGTTCTTATGATCTTTATTATGATAATTTATGCTCACGCCCACTTAGTGTGGGATTAAACCCCCATAGTTAGAAAACTTGAAATTTATAATTGACTTAATGCAAAACCCTAAGTGTGGGATTCCCCTTACTTAGTATAGAAACATTGAGGACAATGTTTATTTTTAAGTGTGGGATAGCAGTATATTCTTTGCTCACTTGTTTAGATCAAATTTTTTCAAAAATAGTCCTCAGTAAATAAATAGACCCTTACTTAGTCCAAAAATTTTAAAAAAATTTTCGTTATAAAAACAGTCTTGCTTCGACAGTAGTCGAACTACTCATTCAGCAGAGTGACTTTTTCAAAGGTTTTTGATTCAATAAATTAATAAGGAAGTACAGATTTTTTACAAGTATTCAAAAGTCGAAAAAAAGAGACCGGAACATGTCAGACTCTAACTAATTTTAAAATGAAAGTCTAAGAGGGGCATCACGTGACTGGGCACATACAACCTATATTTGCGGTGAGGTAACTTGAGCCTAATATAAGCATTCATTTTTATGCTTCACTTTCCTTTGTTGTGTGTGACCGGTGCATGCATTCGGAATTAGAACTTGCTCCTGGTATGCATTTCAAGACCACATTGACAGGTGCCATACGTGGCATAGATGAAATTAAATGATCTAGACATTTACTTAGCACTAGTACAAAAATGAGATTTGGTCACACAGAGCCTAAATTAAACGGCCACACATTTGAATATTTATATGGCTAAAGGTACCAAAATAAAATTCATGTTATTAGTTAGCCACATATGAACTACGATTGTGTGACCATTCGGGAATGTATTGCCACACCTTCAAACATTTATGTGGCTAACAGTCACAACTATTTTTTGACTGATTATTTAGCCACATATGAATTGGAACGCGTGACAAATGAAGAGTAAGTTTGAAGAATTAGTCACGATATACATATAAAAGGTGACAAATTTATGTCAGACACTTTAATCACTGTGACCAAATGCCATATATGGTCATATGAGGTAATTGTTTATGTGTCTAAATCATAGTGTCAATTTTGTCACACATGATTTTAGTGTAGCTAAAATCCGGTACATATGGTCACATAACTATTATGTGTGTCTAAACATTAGCATGTGTTAGCTTGCCAAAAGCTAATATGTATAGTCACATTTATTTCTAGCACAATCATGTGAGTATATGGATTTATAATAGCCACATCATATCACAAATGTGTATCTAAATGATGTTTATGGCCACACTCTAGGTGATTATATATGACCAATATATTTATAACAGTCACGTTGTTAAATATTCATGTGGCAATTATTTAGGGTAAAAATGGGCAAAAACGATTATGATTATGTCTTATATTAGTCACATTGAGTGTTTGTGTGTCTAATTCATGAGACTTTATATGGTCACATGAGGTAATTGTTTATGTGTCTAAATCATAGAGTCGAGTTTGTTTCACATGATTTTAGTGTAGCCAAAATCCGGTACATACGGTCACATAACTATTATGTGTGTCTAAACTTTAGCGTGTGTTAGCTTGCCAAAAGCTAATGTATATAGTCATATTTTTTTATAGCACGATCATGTGACTATATGGATTTATAATAGCCACACCATATCACAAATGTGTATCTAAATGATGTTTATGGTGACACTTTAGGTGATTATATGTAACTAAATTTTACATTCGAGTTTATTCATCTGCATTAGATTAGGTATGTTTTACTTTCATAATGATGATATAAGTTCATATTTGGGATTTTAAATAGTAGTTCGAAACATTTTATGCAGTTTTTCTTTTTTCTTTTTGTGGATTATGTCACAAATGTCCAATTATATAGGTATACTACAAGATATAGAGGTTAACAAAATGTTTTTTTTAGGGTAAAGGGGACGGTACCCCGGAAAAATTTTATTAGATAAAAAATAGTAATTACTTGTATACAATAGGTATTCCCGAAGGGACATTTTTAGTGAACATCCCAAACACATACAATATCTCCTATTACTAGACTTAATCTAATCCAACTCCTATGTCGGTGATCATTTTTACAAACCTATAAAATTTAAAAGGGCCGACACTTGAAAAGAAAAATACAATCTAAAATGGCCACAAATATGACCAATTTTACAATTCATCCTAGAACGTAAAAAACAAAAGATCTTCAAGTCTTCTCCCTTCAAGCATATGAACTTCACATCTTCAGTTTTCTAATCTTCTATCCACAACTCCTTAATCCACCCATTTCCCACAAATACCATACTTTCTTTTCCTATATGATTGCATGAAGTGAGCATATTTATGTAACCTCTAACCCTTACAGCAGTAATAGTTCTCACAAACATTAAGATACAAGTCCCATTCATCATTGCAACAAACCAGGGACAATATAGCACACCATTCCTATCCTGCAAACTTCCAAGTACATTATATTGCGCGTGTACCTGACTAGACATCCACCAATTACACACCCTCCAATCACCACCTGAAAAAATAAGATTATGACAAAAATAAGGTTGGTTTAGACTTGACGATTGACATGTTGAAATTAGAGGTGTTAACTTTCTTCTATGTACTACTAAATATTCATGAAATATATCATCTTCAATGAATATAAATTAAATATCTTTCTTCTATGTAATAATGTTTTTTAACCTTATGCGCTTGATTTTTAGCATTAATATATAGCCCAGATAAACTAAATTAATAAGTTAAAAATGTAAGCTGTATATACCCAACATTACACAGATTATGCCTTCTTTACTCAACTGATCATTGTTACAATGGTATATATGACTAGGAGACCCGACACTAGTATTAGATTGAAAAGTTGTGTACTAGAAGATCAAAAGCTAAGCATAACTGACAAAAAAAAAATTGATTTCTAGTTGACAGTACCTTATAGACAGTCGGAATCCTATGGAAGATGTATAATAAGCTCATTCAAGTTAGAGAGCCATGTATACTTAATCCAAGTATGTATTCCAATATACTATAAAATCACATACAAAGTATTATTGCTAACTTTGGTATATACTTCAAATTGCAGATTAACTTTTGAATATTATGATTGGATATTTAATACATTAAAACTACCCATTTCTTTTCAAAATAACTTTTTTAATATCACCTGTTTGACCTGTAGTATAACCCAAATCAACCAATTCATAAGTGAATGGATCAGAATTTACACGCTAATTCTACAAACGAATATAAGTTTATGAATGGTGAAAAGTTTGTAACTTGCAGTACAATCTACCTGATTTTCCCAATGTGCAACCATGCTTGTTGCCTCTTGATAGGCTGACGATAAGCTAGAATTATCCTCAAAGAGCCTGTCTATCTCGGAAGATTGTGAATCAATCTGTACACAAATGAATATAAAAGCTCATGTATCATGCTAGAATGTTGACGATTAAAAATTTAATTTTAAAAGTTGAACCTCTGATAGCAGCTTTTGTCCGATAGCAGCAGTGCTCTCCAATCTCTCAACAACAACTGCCATATCATGTAATTGCTTCTCAAGTCTCTCCTTATCTTCCTACAATCATCAGATATGGGCTAATTAGGAATTGAAGTATTGAACTATGTATCAATGGCAAAATTGTTAATAGAGAGCCACGAGACGCTTAAGGTTTCCAACAAAATTTGAACCATTCAATAGTGCATTTTTTTCCTAGTTTTTCCTTACCATTGTGAACTGGGCTCCCCTTTCAGTACCTCCTGCATTACACAGGGAATTGTCAAAATGAGAGTCATCTGTAATCTTAAGAATAACTTACCGAACACCATTAACATATGTGACATAGATAGTTGCTTTCCTATCCACACTCTAGTCAGTTCACTAGTTATTGAAGATTTTGATGAAGGGGAATACATATAGTAAACACTGGATTTATCACTATTTCAAATTTGTATGTTATGGTTACCTGAGGCCTGTTTGGACATGACTGCTAACTTTTCTTCCAACTCATTTTTCTGAGAAATGAGGACAAATATCTTCATTTGCTCCTCCGCTAATTGTTGTTGCTCTTGTCGCCTCAACATTCCCTCTTGACGCCTCAGCATTGACTCTTGCTATTAATTAATCAATATCATTCATCAGAAATCATAAATGTTTGTTTTCCTTAAGGTATTCCAGCAAAGCAGCAACAACACAGATAACACATTCAATTCAAGCTCTAACCTCCAGTTGGGATTTCAATGCAGCAAGTTCCTTTTCAATAGCTTTCATGTGATCTGGTGGGCCACCCATCGAAACAACAAGACCAAGATTACCACTGATTGCTTGTTGTTGTAGTAAATTTGATCTTTCTCTTAGTGCAACTGCATCTTCCTCAACCTATTTCAAGTAATTTATACACAAATGTAATTAATCGAATCCAAAGAAATGATAAAATGTCCATACCCTCGCAACAACAGCTGCATCCTTTTCCATTGCAACATCCTTAAGAGCCCGTCTTAATGAAGGTACTGTGTTTTGTTCCCTCAACGAAAATAGCAATAAGACTACAATAATAAATCTATGTAGATATTAAGATTTCCGTGCAAGCATATACATCTAATCGATATAGTATTGTCCTAATGAGACATACCAGGGCATTCACACCACTTCCGTAGCATATCATTCTCCACTTCATTAGAACAAAGCTATACCACAAATCATATCATAATCATGTAGACAACGTTAAACACAACATAAAAGGCTGAATCTAACAACGATAATGTACTACTACGAATCAAAGAAATCAAAACCTCACCGCAGATCCAAGTTTCTTATTCTCTTCATCCAATTCCACATTCCTTTTTTGCAACTCTTGTATCTGTGTTACCTATCCACTAATATCACTCTGCAAAAAAAAAATCATCAAAAAATGCATACAATTTAAATTCTCATATCATAACCAAATCCCTAACCTACTTTGCCTAACTGATAATTAAATTAAATAAAACAATAATAATTAACAAAGTAGCAACCTCAAAAATTCCACTTCCGCTAGCTGATTTTTTTATTGCAAAAACCTCTGATACAATAGATCATAAAACAGATCCATCAGTAAATGAAAGTACACACGATATACATGTGTATATATACACGATTATATATGTAATGAATAGGAGATGTTACCGGTAGGGTTAGCAGGTAATGTGAGATCAGGACCAGATGAGGTTTTGTTTAGTTTTTGAGCTGCTCTTTTTTGGCAAATTTCTTCGAGCTGTTGTAATCAATGATTTGTGCAATTTGTTAAACAGACTTGAATTGTAAAAGATGATGAAATTACAAAATGAATTACCATTCGGCGACCGAGAGATGCATTTCGTTACAACTTGAGCATGACATTGTTCACTTGGATTTCCGTATAACAATACCTTCACAGTCGGTTCGATAGTAATCATTTTGTGATTCATTGCCCAAGTCACGTCGATCCAGACGCAGCAATATGTTATTTTTTTCGGATGAATCACAGTACTAAATTCCTCATCGACTTCGTCATATGTATCTCTGTAATTCTTGGTAGGTGTCTTAAAGATGAAAGACAATTTTTTATCTAGCTGGTCTTTCACATAAAACACTTGTCGTGCTTAAGAGGCTAATATGAATGGATCATCCTTGTGGCCTAAATTATTCAGGTCAACCAATGTATAACGAAGAGTTTTATCGCGTTTGACCCCACCAGCTCTATGATTAACCCAATCACATTTGAAAAGAGGAATTTGCCTGAAACGGTAATCTAGTACCCATATCTCTTGTAAAACCCCATAATAAAATCTCTGTTTTTTGGTTGCAACTCCTTTGGATATGTGCACATCTATTGCCTCAACACTAACCCCACTGTTTTGGTAAACTCTGCCATCATGACATTTTGTATGAAATGTATACCCATTGATGTTATATGCATCGTATTTCACTACGGTGGCGCGTGGTCCATATGAAATCCACCTTACGGTTTCTGATACACTTTCCTTGGAGATCGCTAACTCTCTCTCAACCTAAATTTCATTACAAGTATATATGAGCTTCAAATAGAAGGAACAACAAACAAGCAGTTATAAATAACATACATACAGTTAATTACCTCTTTGCGTTACCACATAGAAAAAGATTTAATGTGTTCATCCTCCAACAATGATATTCGTTTACCCGGGTTTTCTATTTCTAAAACCTGCTTGTGTCGCCTGAAACAATGTATTTGATTATTATATTTGATTAGAACAATTTAAGTAACGAAGTAGACATGTATTCGTAATACTTACTCGATATATGGTACAATTTCATCTGAATTCTGTATGACATATAAATGTGCTTTCAGAAAGAGTTCTGCAGAAACCTCACTTGATTTGCCAGCCGACAGTGGTTTTCCTTCCTCATTTTCACCCGTTTCATGTCTATCAGGTGGGATACCAATAGTTTTCATGGATTTTTGATATTCGCTAAAAAACTCTATTGTTTCTTCTGCAATAGTCTTCTCAGCAATGCATCCCTCTGGTTTATTTCTGTTTCGTACATATCCTTTAATAACCTTCATACATCTTTCGAAGGGATACATCCACCGAAAGCATACGGGACCACCTAACTTTACCTCCCTAGTTAGGTGCACAGTCAAATGTACCATAATGTCAAAAAATGACGGAGGAAAGAACTTTTCGAGTAGGCACAGTGTCACACAAAGTTCTTCTTGCATCTTATCAAGTTCTTCTAATATGATTTCTTTGCTACATATCGATTTAATGAAAAAGCAAAATCGGATAATAGCATATCGTGTGGGTGGGTGCATGATTGAACGTATTGCAACGGGTAAAAACTCTTGCATTAGCATGTGATAGTCGTGCGATTTAAGTCCGATGAGCTTCCTATCCTTTAGGCTGACCAAACTAGAGAGAAATTTGAACAATAGCCTTGTGGTACCCTGATGTTGTATAACTCATCACAAAAAATATCTTTTTCGGCGTTCGTTAATGTGTAACCTGCTGGAGGTAGTGTTGTTTTGTCTTCTCCTATCCTAGCAAACAACTCTGATTTTACCCCCATCTGTGCCAGGTCCAATCGAGCATTCACTCCATCTTTCGTCTTTCCCGGAACATTTAGCAAAGTTCCGACTAGACTTTCACCAACATTCTTTTCTATATGCATGAAATCAATACAATGTTGAACAGAATTATGCCTCCAATACCTAAGCTTTCGGTACCAAATGTTGAAGTTCTTCCAATATGCACCGTTTTGTTCATTTACTTGGCTTGTACTACCCTCTTCTTCTGTTGTTTTTCTTTTCTTTATTTTCTGCTTACGGATCTTCCCACCTCTGCCTCTCGTATCTTCTTTGTTTTCTGATTCCTTATTGTATGTTCGTTTACCTTTTCCCAACTTATTTTCAATATGTTGTACCTCATTGTATATTTGTTCCCCGGTCATTAGATTTGGAGAGAGGCTCCATTAAACGCGATCTTTTGCTTTCTGAACGCATGGTTATATGGTAGATATCGTCTGTGACCGATATAACTCTGCTTGGAAGAGGCAGAAAGTCTAACACAGTTTGTATCTTTCCCACATACCACACAACCTTTGAATCCACTGCATGGGCAGCCACATAATGTACCAAGTGCAGGGTAATCATTTATTGTCCATAACACAATGGCACGTAGATCAAAGTTATCTTTTGTGGAAGCATCATATGTATCAACCCCTTTCTCGAATAAGCGTTTCAGATCATCAACCAACGGCTCTAAAAAACATCAATATCATTTCCCGGGTACCCCGATATTAATACCGAAAGCATGATAAACTTTCTTTTCATACACAACCATGGAGGAAGGTTGTATATGACTGTTAAAACTAGCCATACACTGTGATGCCTATTTCCCCTGTTGACGTCAACCCCATCATCCGATATTCCTAGCCGTAGATTTCTTGGATCTTTAGCAATTTCAGGGAATTTTTCATCTATGGTACGCCATGCCTGTGAATCTGCGGGGTGACGTAAAACACCATCTATTTTCCTCCTTGTCGCGTGCCATCTTAATTCTTCTGAAATACTTGGTATCTTAAAGAGTCATTGCAGTCTTGGTATAATTGGAAAGTACCACATTACCTTTGCCGGAATCTTTTCGTACACTTTATGTGTCTTATCATCCACCTTCCATCTTGATATCCCACAAGCTCGACACACTGTCAGTTCCTTGTCCTCCTTCCAGTAAAGAAGGCAGTTGTTGATACAAACATGTATCTTTTCGTACCCTGATCCCATCAATTTCATAATTTTTTTGGCCTCATAAGTGGTTTCCACCAATTCGTTACCATCAGGCAACATTTTTTTTAACAATCCTAATAATTCAGTAAAGAGCTTATCAGAACATCCGTACTTACCCTTCAAGTTGAGTAGTTGAACTATTGCAGACAGCTTTGTGAAGTCAGGACATCCTTTATAAAGTGGCTTCTCTGCGTCTAATAATAGTTCTTGAAACTTGACATGGTCATCCTCATCAAAAGTATCTTTTGTAGCATTAACCATTTAACTATTTCTAGGCCATCTGTTGGAATTTCTGAAGCAAAATCCGCGTTGTCAACAAACTCTGGAGTAGCATTAACAGGTTTTGGGGCACTTATTGATGGCTCATAATTTTCTCCATGTTTAAGCCAGATTGTGTAGTTTAGATCAATGCCATTGCTGAATAAATGGTGATGCACTTCCTCCACTTTATGTTGTATGCGGTTTAAAAATTTGGTACACGGACATGGCATTCTAAGACGTTGTTTATTACCTCGTGGTTCGATGTTCCGCATCTTCTGCAACTGGTCTATTACATAATCAATAAACGCTGCTACTCCATCTATATAAGGTTTCTTGGTCCCATTTGTTCCCATCCAAGACTTGTCCATGTTTACTCAGAACTCTTACAGCTACTCACTACTTGACACTGAAATAATTTACATACACATAAAAAGAATGTGTTCATTCAATCATATAATCTGTTAACTGCAGTCACAATAATCTGAAGTTCAAAAAAAGGATACAAAAAAGGGTTAATAGTAGACCTGAAAATTACTTTGTCAAAATGGTTTGGTTCGAGTAGACCTGCAAAATAAGACGGATACAAAAAAGGTTAAGAAAACTAAGTTAAATTATAAAAGTAAGGAAACGTTACAGTTCCTGCATATCGGTTTCTTTATCAAAAAAATGCATGAGATATCAGTCCACTTATAAGGAAAAGAAATTTTAGTATCTAAGTGGCAAATAATATCTAATTGGAAGCTTATATGAACCAACAATTGGGCATGATGACCCATTAGCAATTTTGACAGGACTACGGTGTATGTTGGTATTAAAATTGGAGATAAGAGCTTTGTTCCCGGTTATATGATCAGTGGCACCTAAATCAATAATCCAAGATGAAGTTCTGTTAAATGCCTGTACATAAGATGCGTGTTAATGGGTTTGCTCCTGAAAAATACAATTCCTAAGTGATTGTTAATGCATTGAATTCTTGCTAGGTAACTAGTACAGATCAGTATTAGGAACCAATTTATCCCCGGATGAGCAGAAATAGAATCACAAATCGGAAATCAGGAACACGGGAATCACACATAATCAGGAAATTGGGAGGTGAATAGTAATATGTTATGAACAGTACATCAGGTGATAAATAATACAGGGACAGAGCAAGATCAGATATGTATTACCTGGTAACAGAATAACTCTGATTTTCCGGTATGATTCTGGCGAGAAGGGGCCAAACAGAGCATTGTTTTCTAGTTTTCTGATGATGAGGCGGATGAAAACAACACTTCAAATCATAATGTAGTTAAGAGGGGCATAACCAGGTTATATAAGTTTCGCAAAAATTATGGCAAAGCCGGTGGAATAAAGCTAAGTGTAACCTTCGATGCGATGTATAGGATAACAGGGCCAAGCAGAGCATTGTTTTCTAGTTTTCTAGGAGACATAGTTCGTGAGCATATAGGTTTGAAGATTCTATCCTGGAAAAAGGTGGATTCAGAAGCTAGAGATAAACTATGGGATGAAATCACGGTACACATATACTATTTTGAACCCATTACTACATAACTCTTTCCTTCTGCATTTACATTATGTGCAACAAATTAACAACATTGTGTTACTTTTTGTAGCGATATTTAAATGTTGACGAGACAGTTAGAAAGTTAGTAATGCTTCATCTTGGTGGACTACTAAGGAATTTCAGAAGTAAATTGAGACAAAATTACATATTGCCCAACCAAAATACACCTTCAAAACTAAATGAAGTCCCGGCGAAGTATAGTGCAATTGTCACTAAATCAGAATAGGTCGGTTTTGTAAATTATACGACCACCGAGGAATACCAGGTTCTAGTTAGTTTTTTTATTAAGTCCATATATTTTTTATAATTTTGTGTTTACATCTAAACACCTTATACTTTTGTGTTGTAAGGGGAAGTCAGATGCAACAAAAATGGCACGCTCCAAGTAGGTTTATCAGCATACAATGGGACGAGGTGGATACGTATATGTGAAAGAGAAAATGGTAAGATTACATAATGTTTGTTTTTCTATTCGTTTATTTGCTTCTTAACCATAGTTTACACTGTAATGGAAATGTGTGGTAGTTTTGATTGAGTATTGTTTTGATGTCTAGTCCCCATCAATAATTGTTTAGTGTTTTAGATAACTTCATAACGTTTAGTCCTCTGCATAATGCTCAAATAGTTGGAAGTAACATTCCTGTATGTTGTGGCATTGGAATATGTACATTTATACTTATTGTTATTGTTGAACTACCAATGTAATCGGTTCATTACTGTGATAACACAAATGTGTATTGGGTCAGCATTCAATCTAGTCAGCAGCTCATGGTTTGTTTCCTGTTTTCTAGTCATTTTTTAAGCTGTGAAATGTGGAATACAGGATTTATAGATGCAGCCTGCAAAGTAACTCATTGACCCAACCCGTACGACCCGTTTGAAAAATCTGACCCAACCTGGATTTGACCCAACCTGTTCGAACCGTTTGAAAAATCTGACCTATTTCAACCTGAACCTATTTCAAACCAAACCCATCCTAACCCAACCCAAACCCGACCTGACCCGACCCATGAGCCAGGTCTACAGTACATTGCCATCTTTGCCACATTTTAAAGCTTAAAGTATCATGAAACTGATTAACTGCAAATGTAAATGGCCCATTGTCGTTTGCAGGCTGCATCTCATTTTTCAGCTGCTTCTATTGCATAGTTGCACTTAATAGCATCAAACTTTCGTTTATCTTGGTTTAACTATACATGTGTACGTATTTGATGTTTAATAGATCAAAGATAAAGAAATTGAAGCAGATCAAGAACCCCTACGTGCTTTAATGTGGATGAAAGGAAGGATAAACAAAGCCGGAGAATTTCCAAATGAGGAGATTAAATCAGTTGGAGAACAACTAGTAAGTTTGACTATAAATTTTATTATTACTTTATGTTTATGTTCGTATATAAACTTATTTACATATTATTTGTGCAGAAAGAAACTGATGATAAAATCAATGAAGGAACCTTGAAGGCTGGACAGGGCATTGATGCCATTACAGTTGTATTTAAGGAAAAAGGAGGCTATGCAAGAGGAGTGGGAAGTGGAGTGTCATACAAGAGGTATTTTGATCTTCCTCGAAACAAACAAGCATCTAATGAAAGAGTTGTGTTACTTCAAAGTCAACTTGCTAATGAGAGACGTGAACTTGATAATGAGAGACGTGAGCATAAGGAAAAAGAAGTAGTAATCAAGAATTTGTCCGACGAGGTGGCACAAACAAAGGGAATTGTTTCTCAACTGATGAGTCAGTTGGCTGCACAAGGGGAGCAGTTATAGTCATTGTCAACTCAATTGCCAGCATCAAATGTAAGACATTTATTGTATTTATCTTCTTTCTAATATTGGAAGTGTTTGTGTAAATATTTTAACATTATCTTTCAATCATTGGCTTCAAACTAACTAGTTATATGATGTTAATCTTGATTTTTCAAGTTATTATAGTCATTTTCATAGTTTAACACTTTTGTTCAAATTGCAGTCTGTTTTCACACTGGTCATCAGTCTGTTTTACTGTCTCCGATTTTTTCACACTGGTTTAACTGTAACTCTCTTGTACTCTGCCTAGTGTGTGGTCTTTAATTATACTACCAACACTTGAAGTATAAAAACTTAACCAAAGGGGAAAACAGGTTAGAGAAAGTATGGGTGGTGACTCGGGTGGGCTTTGGTTGTGTCAATCTTGATGGGTTAGTTTCGGGTTGAAGGGATGATATTGCGGGTTGGCAGGTTAAATTGTTGACCCAAACCCGGGTTGAAATTAAACAGGTTGGTGGATTGAGAATCCTAACCACCACCCATTAAATTTTGTCCAATTCGTGTCGGATTTTGGTTAGTGTCGACACCCCTATCACATAGCCCATGACATGATGACATGTTTATAATATCCTTAGATGTTCTATTAAAAATACAATAAATTGTATGGGACTGAAATTGATTCACTGATGATTTCATGGATAACAGGATGGCAATGCACAACGTATTAGAAAAAGGCAGGGACCTCTCATCGAAAAAGATAGAAATAATAAAAATGCGAAGAAGTCTGTTGACCAAGCACCCATTTCTGAACACCTTGAGGAAATCTCTAAAGAAGTTGATGTTTCTGCAAAAAAGGTTCTAACTTTTTTGTACCATTATATCATGCAGTGAAAAATGGGTGGGTAGGTAGGCGGGTTCGGGCAGCTGGGTCTAAATGGGTTGGGTCTAAATGGAATTCGGTCTAAATGGGTTCTGGTATGAACGGGCACGGGGCTGAATGGGTGCGGGTTTGAACGGGCTCTAGTTAAAATGGGTTTTACTTCTTGATTTTATTGGCAGATTTTGCCAATAGTAATTGTAATTTTGCCAACATGTTCATTTGATATTGCTAATTGCAAATGCATTTATTAATTAATATTACAGGCGTCTCCAGTGGACATTAATCCTAAATAATGCAGTACTAATCAAGAGGGCGGATCACCGTTAAGTGTTGTTGGATGTGAGAAGGATGCTAGCATTTAGAATTCTACACGACTTGTAACTTCAGAAAATGAAACGGAAACAATGGTAAATGTTAGAGATTAGGGATTATTATTTATATTATTTATGTGATTTGCCAGCTGTCTTATTCCCTCTACAACTGTTTTATATATATAGGAACTTCATAAGTAAGTTAGTTAGGCATTTAAGTTTCTGTTACATTGCATATTAGTTAGCTTAATCAACTACATGTAGGTTAACAAGACTTATTGATTTGACCCAGACCCATTTATGTGATTTTACCCAGACCCATTTAGGTGATTTAACACAGAGCCATTTCTGACCTGATCCCAGACCCATTTCTGATTTGACCCAGACCTGTTCCTACATGATTTAGTTCTGTTACCGGAACCTGCTCCTGACTAATTTCTTGTTCCTGTTCGAGATACCATTATCAATTTTTCCTGCCCTTATCGATTTGACCCAGACCTGTTCCTGTGTTTCCTGTTCCTGTTTAAGTTTCTGTTACATTATATATTAGTTACCTTAATCAAGTACCCCTTGTGATTTTCGAGTACCTGTAGCTTAAGTTTCCTGTGATTTTTTTTTAAGTTTTCTGTTCATGTTTAAGTACCTATAGCTTAATCAAGTACCCCTTGTATTTTTGAATTTTACATACAATTTTATATATATATAGGAACTGCATAACTCCGTTGGATCTTACAAAATGCCAGAATCACAGCAAAACGCAAATCCACGTCCAGAGTCCAGATCAAACGCAAATGTGTCTCCACCACTACTACTACCACAAGTATGTATTTCAACGTGTTCATAATTTTGTTACTTTAATTACTTTTAGATACATATAAGCCAAAAATCATTTTTTTTAGGAATTTAAGTGTAAACTGTGGCACTTAAAGAAATCAAGTATTATTGCTTTGGGTACCGTATACCACTCAGATGGAAAAAAAATGCTTCATAGCAAAAAACTCCCAAATGATTGCTACAAATTGTCAATTGAAGAATCGTTAGTGGATGCAACATGCATACCGGACGTAGGAAATAATGGTTTCAAAAGAGTTATTGATGTAGTAGGTAGTTTTGTTGCTTGGCCAAAGAATCAAGTGGTTTTTGATGAAAAGGTAAATAAATTTGTTTTATAAACCTATTCTTCATATTTAATTGAATGTTTGATACATTTTTGTTTTTGTTTGGTATAGGTAACACTACCAACTTCCATACCAAAGGATGGTGTGAACAAAGCTGCACCTAAATGCGAAAAAAGCGCAAATTTATCTCTCGTGAAAGCATGCAAAAGCAAGCGAGGCCTAACTTGAAGAGTCAAAAGTCTTTAAATTTGTGATTTTTTAATTTATAAATCATGGTTATTTTAGCTTTTTTTCATGTCCGACATTCAACTATATATTTGGTTTAGTTATGACATTCCAATTTTGTTTTGTTTGAATTTGTTTTGTGTATTTTCTTATGTTTTGTTATATATTGCAACTACATATATATATATATATATATATATATATATATATATATATAATTCATATTGTGACACAAATTATTTATTTCTTAAATGTGGCTAAAAGATTTACTTACATAAGATGGTCACACTATTAACACTTTTGGCCACTATTTGCTTAATTTGTTGTGTGACTAAATATTACAAAACGTCACATAAACAACAAATTCATTTGGCCATTTGATGCACAATAGTCACACAAAAAACACATTTAGTTGTCTTTATTAGGTCACACTTATTAAAACTTTTGGCCACTTATTGCTTAATTGTATGTGACTAGATCCCCATAAGAAACATGCCTTGTGTGACTAAATATTATAAAACGCTATACAAATATAAAATTCATGTGGCCATTGAATCAAAAATTGTCACACAAAATACACATTTACTTTACATTAAAAAGCATATGGGCACACTTATTATCACTTTTGGCCATTTTTTGCTTAATTGTATGTGACTACATCCCCCCAAAAAAATGCCTTGTGTGACTAAATATGACAAAATGCCACAGAAACATAAAATTCATGTGGTCATTGGATACACAATAGTCACTTAAAAAACACATTTACTTGTCATTAAAAAGCATATGGTCACACTTAATAAAACTTTTGGCCACTTACTGCTTAATTGTATGTGACTAGATCCCCATAAAAAACACACCTTGTGTGACTAAATATTACAAAACGCTACACAAACATAAAATTCACGTGGCCATTGAATGAACAATTGTCACACAAAATACATATTTACTTTACTTTAAAAAGCATATGGCCACATTTATTATCACTTTTGGTCATTTTTTGCTTAATTTTAAGTGACTAAATCCCAAAAAAAAGTTGCGTTGTGTGACTAAATATGACAAATCGTCACATAAACATAAAATTTATGTGGTCATTGGATGAAAAGTAGTCACACAATAAACACATTTACTTGTCTTAAAAAAGTATATGGTTACACTTATTATTTTTTTTTTACCACTTTATAATTAATTCTATGTGACTAAATCACCAAAAATAATAATCGTTGTGTGACTAAATCATCGCAAAAGTCACATATATTATATATTCATGTGGCCAAAGGACGGACAATAGTCACACAAATTACACACTTACTTGATTTTACCAATCATATGGTCACACTCATTAACAGTGTTGGCCACTGTTTGCTTTATTGTATGTGACTAATTCCCTAAAAATACATTCGTTGTGTGACTAAATAATCACAAATGCCACATCTATTATATATTCATGTAGCCAAAGGACGAACAATAGCTACTCTCAAAAATCGCTCGTGTGACTATAAAGTGTTTATGGTCACTAAAACTAATTAAACCAAAATAAAGTTCCACCCAATTGGTCACACATTTTATGGTTTTGGTTACTGATTTTAAATGGATACGACCACTAACTCGCTAATGTCACCGTATGTACCCTATGGTCGCTCGACCTTTCGTCACACTTACATTAAAAAACCAAGTGTGACTATATGCATATCGTCACACTTTTTTGGTGTAACTAAATCACAATTTTGTTCTAGTGTAGGATAAAACCCATTTTTGTCATATCTCTTCAAGCCTAACCCTGCCGATTCTCACTTTAGGTATTGATGATCCGCCTAAAAAACCCTGTTGAGCCTTAACCTTTTCGTTTCTTATAAACCCAAATTTTTAAACCCACTCACTTCCATACCCACCAAAACCTTATCTTAAATTTTTTAAAGTTTATTGAAAAATGCTATTTAGATATTCTTTTTGCTTTCCCTCAAATTTCACAGATTTCGTGTTTACTTAAAACTTCTCGCGTGCGTTCCATAATCAATATTCAAAAATCATCGTATGGTGTGAAAAATTGGCACCAAGTAAATTCGAAATTGTCAAAAGGATTGAAAAATGAAAGGATCTCAAAATGGGTAGAGAAAATATAAAAATCTATTAAAAATTCCTCGGCAAAGAAGTTCTAAGCCAAAAAAAAAATGTGTATGATAAATAAAGCTAAGTGTTTCAAATCTCTCAAAAACTCCGATTCCTAAAAATATAAATCTTCATTGCGTTCTTGAGGATAGAAGTCCATATAGCTATCTTCTTCCCTATTGATTATCCGTTTCCGTTTTCATTAAAAAGTGTATCTAAATAAAAATTTCAAAAAGTTTAAAGATCCTAAGATAAACAAAACCCTTTAAAAACCTACTTTCCATACCCTTTCAACCCCCACTTCACATTACAACCCTCTCAAATGTCTGATGATAATTAGTGTCGTCCCTGTCTAAGTGGTGGAGATTTGATTCTCGATCAAGCCTATGACGATGAATGCTGCATGACTGGTATATGAGCGATTTCGTTTGTTTTAGAATGATAGGAACCCGATACACTTTGAGTGAGTTGAGTGACCACCTGGTGAGATCGCCCAGTCATGTACATTCCAAGATCGCGAGAATTGAAAGCATGCCTAAGATAATCATTTTATAAATTCTTTAGACACGACATGGGAACATCTCACTTTTCTGTGCCGGAACAATATTTGTTTCAAATCTGTGCCTTTTTCTTTTCTTAAAGTCTCACCCATAAAATGATTTTTTCTCAAAAATTAAAGTTTTTGACAAATGACAGTTTGGAGTTTGCTTGAGGACAAGCAAAAGTTTAAGTGTGAGATACTTGATTTGACGCAAAAAGTCACGTTTTTGTGCACCTTTTCGAGCCCATTTTGGTCCAAATCTTTTAATAAACTTAAAATAATTAATGTTTTATGCTAAAAATGTAAAATGAACCAAAACTTAGACTTCCTTTCGAAAAATCACTTTAAATGCTCAAATAACGAACAAATCAGAGCTAAAACGATCCACTTGCAATTTTGACGTATAATTAAGCTAAACTGGCCTAATTTGTGTCATATTGATCTTCAGGAAAATACGAAACCATGGGCGCAAGAATCGTTCGAATCTGACAAGTAACGAAGAAGTTAGAGCCAACCGAAGATCACAAGAACTACGACCAGTGCACAAGACTTACGATCCAGCACACAAGAATAAGACCCAGGGTACACCACCCCATTAGGGGCTGTATACCACCCTAGAGGGCCGTATACCCCCTCTAAGGGGTGATATACCCCCCTTTTTGGGCGGTATACCCCCTCTTTGGTGTTGGATACGCCCTGTTTGCTACCGAATACGCCCTATTTGCTACCGAATACGCCCTATTTGGTGTCGAATACGCCCCTGTAGGTGTCTAATTTCATAGCTCGAGGGTTTATTTCAGTGTAAAATACGGGTGAGGGGTGCTGTATATAAATTTAGTTCTTGAAGTCTATAAATAGAGGCTTAACCTCCTCATTTCCGTATCCCTCATCATCCATCATCCATCACATTCCACTCTCACACTTTCTCTCTCTAGAATAGTATTAGTAGTTAATTAGCTAGTAGGAGCAGAGTAGCAAGCTTACAAACTTTGTACGGAGTCGCTCCGAGACTACGATTGCGTAGATTTGTTGAAACGCCTAACAGATTCTATTATATTATCCTTTCTTGTTATTTTTAAATATGTTGTGCTATTGTCATGATTATTTTGCATTCTATGATAATTGCTATGTTAGGCTAGACAAATCTGTGTTTGCTATGATAAAAGTTATGCTAGGGTAGTTATGCTTTAAACAATGCTATTACTCTGCTGGTATGAAATTAGGATATGTTTGAATTTATGAATTAATTCTCTAATGTTTTATTTATCCAACTTATGTTGTGGTTTGAAACCTATTGATATAATCCGACCAATTGTAGAAATAGGTCCCTCAACTATTCTGTGTCTGAATGATTCGATGAACTCGGCATGGCCGCTGTTCTCCAGATTGAAATAAATCATAGGAGACACGGAGCATAGGATTAGAGTTATATTAGAATTAATCCCATATATCGGATACTTTTGAGAGAACTTTCGGAGCATCCATGAATTAAACATTTATCCAGAAACTCTGCCTGAAACAAACTGATATTTATCCATGTTACACTACTGCATGTTCTTGTTTGATTGTTGCTCTAGGGTTTACATGCTAGTATATGTTTGTCTATTGCGGTTGTTGGGTTTATGATTAGGTTTTCAAACATAGAATAATTACATACAACAGTTTAACATGCTAGAATAATTACAATGATCTGTATGAAATAATGTCGAACAATTTAACCGATCATTAGATAGACTTTCTCAACTTATTCCGCGGGGTCACTCCTGTTCACTTTATTCTTTATTCAACACTTCGTGCCACGATATGGACATCTCAGACGACCGAGACTGGGGAATAGGATTTGAGGTTAGTTGTCGGTTAAATCGGTACTTCATTTAGGAGAACTTCCGGTGTAGCTTACACTCCATATCTGTATGTGACATATTATTTATTTGATTGTGGACAACTCTACGTTAGATAAGTAATAGGATAGAAGCTATGGCCCATTAAGACATACAGTAATGATACGGGATCTCTGGGTGAGGCATCGGAAATACCGTAAAATGGCTCAGTACTTGGTATAGCGCTGGAACCACCTCTGGTGAAGTACAAATGCGTGGAAGCCACGAAAAGGCCGTAGGTATAGTACTATGTTGAACATCGTTCAGAGACCCCAAATTAGCACTGCTAGGATTCATTATAATTAGAGCCATAACCCTCATAACTACCCCTAAATAGCATATACTGACATCATAGCAAACACTCACGTAATCTATAGATCTCTCAGCGACTACACTCCTCATTTACTTTTTTATCTTTAGTTTAAAGTAGAATAGAAAACAAAATCCCTCAAAAAGTTTTAAATATCAGCTAAATTACCAAAGATAATAAATCCTCCTAAGATCCCATGGCCGTTGTGGTTTAAGAACGACACCTGAGTCATACCTATTGCTTATACAAGTAGTGGTGTAACTTAGGCTTCCCAGCAAAATATAAAATTTTAAAACCCTCTGATCTGCAACCCGACTGGACAGTCAGCAATGACAGGGAAGTAATTCCTTGACCGACCGTTGGGAGGCGATTAGCCTGCAACACTGGTTTTCTGCAAACTTGTTCGAGAAAAATTGAAAAAAGTACCTTTTAACCTCTGTTGGATCCGTCACCCACATACCATCAATAGACATACCATGAATATTTTGTTTACGTCTCCTGCTATTAATATAACTATGAAACATGCGGGAGTTCTCATCACCTAGCGCATCCCATTTACATTTCGCCATTTGCTTTAACATAATTAGGTTGTATTGTTCCAATTTGAACAAATCAATAAGATCTTTCAAGTACTTATTTAGGTCACCATCAGTGATACCACCAGATTCCGCCTTTTGATCAAATTCAACAATTTGATGAAGAAGATCACATTTTCGCTTTTCCTTCTCCTCTTTCACATGTTTACTCCACTTCTTAAGAGCCTCTTTAGTATTTTTAATTTTCCGTTTAAGCTTGATTTCCACCCTCGCTGACTCGCCATGATGATCAGACCATGCATCTTTCACAAGAGGAATAATCAAGTCTTCAAGAAGCTGGTGTTTTATTGAATCTAAAAGGTATTGGCCCATAATCAATATGCAAGACTTCAAAAAATAGAGGGTTGTGATCCGAGTATCTTCTTGTCAAGACATTTGACCGAATATTTGGCCATAAAGAGAGTACTTCCCGAGTGATGAAGAACCTATCCAATTTGTTTAGTTTATTACCTTTTGGATTTATCCTTGTATGTTTTTCCCCGCCTTGTTTTACTTCAATCAACTCTGATTCCTCAATGAATGAGTTGAAATCATTAGCCAACGATTGACTGGATTGTGTTCCAAAACGTTCAGAGGAATCCCTAACCTAGTTAAAATCAACAAATACAAAGAAAAATATATCAAGAGAACGACAAATTTGAATGATGTCCTTCCAAAGCTTTCGATTCTGTTCCAAGGGGTGAGGGGCATAAACATTTATAAAGATGCAATTATGTTCAACATTTAACCATTTACCAACTGAGATAAGGAAACCAGGGCCTTTTATAGTTTGAGTTAACAAAAAGAGTGATGGATCCCATATGCTCACAATACCTCCAGACCTCCCAACAACAGCAATAAAATCAAATTCAAAATCAACATTACCCCAAATCGACTTTGATTCTTGGACTCCCAGAAAACAAATTTTATTTGTGACACATAGCTCCTTTATCCATGATTTTTTTACATTACATCCCAGGCCTCCAGCATTTATTGATAAACAATTCATTTTGGTTGAACATTAACCCGGCCCATTGCCAGTGACCAAAATCCTGACCTAGCGTTCCATCCCTTCCATTTGAAACCCAATAGTGTTGCCAACATCCATGGTATTTTGAACTTCCTCTAATACAGAATGAGTTGACTGATCAAGTATTTGCATTTGGGTGTCTTCAAATTCACGAGACTAGCCAGCCAGGCTTCTAATTGGGATTAATAAATCAGGATCAGAATTGGTCATTGGGCTTGCTTCCAAATTGTCACATGAATGATGAATGGACAGATCTTGTCGGGCTTAAGATATGTTCTGGAATGGGCTTAATAGATGGGCCAACTTGATCAGGTGAGTCCAACATACCTGTGTTGGCATTTTTGTTGTATCTGGATCATCTTTTGTTTCAATACCCATTTTAGCTATCGGAGTCAAATGGTCCGAATTTGAATTAAGTCTCGATTCTTTCCCATTCGTCCGTGCTGAATGTAGAAAGGAATGGGATGGAAAGGTATAGGGTAAAAAGGAATTGAAAAGAACGTAATATTAAAAATTTTATAAGCATTCTCGAGTTGCAAGGAAAACAACATAAAGGAAGGAAAGTAAATATAATTAATGATGACCCGTTAGCAATTTTGACAGGACTACGGTGTATGTTGGTATTAAAATTGGAGATAAGATCTTTGTTCCTGGTTATATGATCAGTGGCACCTAAATCAATAATCCAAGATGAAGTTCTGTTAAATGCCTGTAGAGATTCCTGATAAGCATAAAGACAATCCAATATTCAGACCTTTAGGGAAAATAAAGAAGAAAAAGGTTGAAGTTTTGGAGGTTGATATCACAGGAAAATGCGAAGCGCGTAGAGGGATTATCGGTTGGTATTTTGACTCTGACCTGAAGCTTTTCGCGATTAAAAGGTTTGACGGAGTTTAATATTTTGAGCGGAAGCTTGCAGTGTTCAGTTCTCTACCTAAGTATGAGGTTCGAGACTTGGCTAGATTATCTTTGAAGAATCCAGATAATGATTTTGTTGGTCGATATGTAGAACATATAATCAAGACTGAGGTTCGTTCGGGGAAGTTTGAAAAGATTAAGCCAAGGAATGGAAAAATGAGAAAGTTACAGGAGAGAAGTCAAAGGACTGGAAGGAGAAGGAGAAAGAAAGTGTATCCAGCTGTCCAGTGTGTTCAGCAGATTCCACTGAAAACAATGCCACATGATATTCTGGGAAATATGAAAAGTTGGCATGTGGATTCAGATACTAGAGAGGCTGTCATGGTTGAAGCTGATGATGAAGTTGAGGGTGGTGAACGTGAAATTTTCAGAGTTTATGACCATCGACACCTAATGAACATGTCAAAGAAAATTTGTTGAAATTAAATGAAAATAGAATCTTGATGACTGAAGAATGGGGTGATTTAGCACGAGATTATCAAATGATGGTTAAGACTTGTATAAGAATGAAGATATATGCAGGTGGTAAAATTTATAAATGAAGACTAAAGATAAGCGTGAAGATAAAGATGCTAGAGCTATTGTCAAGGGGGAGTCTGTTGAGACATAGTTTGTGACAACAGATCTAGCTTGAAATAGGACTGGTGTAAAATGTTTGTTTTGTTATTAATATTCATTAAATATATTAGTATATTAAAGTGTTAGACGAATATCGAAAATGAAATAAACATGTATAGCGAGTCGAGATCTCAAGTCGCAAGGCATTGCGATGCGAGATGAGATCTGAACTCGCACTAGATAGGTATAGCGAACCGAAGCTAAGCTGGCCTTGGGCTGCGAGTTGAGTTGAACTTGCAGGCCCATCACCTGCGAGTTAATCAAAGTATATATGTTCGATTCGGTTCGACTTAAACAAGACTTTTGCCATTCGATTAATATACTTGCGAATTGAATAATCCAGAGAAAACGTTCTAAAGGCTAGGCTTTGACGTTATATCGTTTAAAGCTAAGTATTAGTAAATACAAAATGCAAACTTATTCATTATAGTAAGATAACGACGTATTAAGGTTTTCCACACCTTAATACTACAGATAACGAAGTTATCATCCTAGAACTAGGGACTTACATCCGATTACTCCCCCGATCAGCAGGTTATTAACTCAATTGCTTTTAATCTCTGTATTATCAGTATAATGCTTCAAACTTTTCTTTTGATCGAGAGATATAAGTATTTGAATCTATGTGTATATGAACTCCTTCCGAAGATGTTATATCATATGGCAGTATTCGTAATATTGATGGAAAAACTAATGTTAGAGGTTAGAAAAATAAAAAACTCTACCATGATCACACGTTAACTTAGATACAACATTGGAAAATGTATGCTTACATGTTCCTTCATACATATTTAGTGTTATTAAATGTGATAATAAGAAGCATGCAAACTAATCACGCCTTCAACACTTGTACATATTATGGTTTGTTAGAAGCAAATTAAGGTGTTCTAAATTCTTGAATAAACACATTAAACGAAGTAGCCATTTGATTTCGAGTTCAGAACAAAGATCCAAAAATGTAAATATTATATGATGATTTATTTTGTATGTATTTTGGTAACTACTTCCTCGAGTTATGTATCATGTTACATCTAGTTTGATTATGTAGTTTTACAGCTAGCTAGCTCAAGTTAAATCCTCTCTTTATACAGTAATAGTGAACCCAATGTATTAATTAACATATGATACAGACTATAATTTAAGTTATCTTGGTTATTGATTGTGTATATAAGTTATAAGAATCAAATGAAATATAGCATGTGGTGTGGATGTTTGCATAGGCGGATTTCTATGCATTAGATAATGTTGCAAGCAGATTGAAGATTTTTATTATGATATTTTAATATCTTAAGATTGGTATTGCTTTTTGCTTGAATTGACCAGTTCGCTTTTTTAGTGTTTGAATTACTAGAGTCTTTGTGGTTTGTGATTGCACTTTTAATTTTACATTGAATTAGTTTTCTTTAATTTTCTTATTTCCAACTTATTTTGCATTTGCGTTGTTGATGTATAAGTCACTACTATGGTTAAAACATGATCAAGGGTAGAGTTGTAAAATTGTTTATTTTGATTACATTTATTCTCTTTCCATGCAACTCAAGAATACATTAATTATGTTTACTTTCCTTCCTTTATGTTGTTTTCCTTGCAACTCGAGAATGCTTATAAAATTTTTAATATTACGTTCTTTTCAATTCCTTTTTACCCTATACCTTTCCATCCCATTCCTTTCTACATTCAGCACGGACGAATGGGAAAGAATCGAGACTTAATTCAAATTCGGACCATTTGACTCCGATAGCTAAAATGGGTATTGAAACAAAAGATGATCCAGATACAACAAAAATGCCAACACAGGTATGTTGGACTCACCTGATCAAGTTGGCCCATCAATTTACTTCTGAAATTCCTTAGTAGTCTACCAAGACGAAGCATTACTAACTTTCTAACTGTCTCGTCAACATTTAAATATCCCTGCAAAAAGTAACACAATGTTGTTAATTTGTTGCACATAATGTAAATGCAGAAGGAAAGAGTTATGTAGTAATGGGTTCAAAATAGTATATGTGTACCGTGATTTCATCCCATAGTTTATCTCTAGCTTCTGAATCCACCTTCTTCCAGGATAGAATCTTCAAACCTATATGCTCACGAACTATGTCTCCTAGAAAACTAGAAAATAATGCTCTGTTTGGCCCTGTTATCCTATACATCGCATCGAAGGTTACACTTAGCTTTATTCCACCGGCTTTGCCATGATTTTTGCGAAACTTATATAACCTGGTTATGCCCCTCTTAACTACATTATGATTTGAAGTGTTGTTTTCATCCGCCTCATCATCAGAAAACTAGAAAACAATGCTCTGTTTGGCCCCTTCTCGCCAGAATCATACCGGAAAATCAGAGTTATTCTGTTACTAGGTAATACATATCTGATCTTGCTCTGTCCCTGTATTATTTATCACCGGATGTACTGTTCATAACAGATTACTATTCACCTCCCAATTTCCTGATTATGTGTGATTCCCGTGTTCCTGATTTCCGATTTGTGATTCTATTTCTGCTCATCCGGGGATAAATTGGTTCCTAATACTGATCTGTACTAGTTACCTAGCAAGAATTCAATGCATTAACAATCACTTAGGAATTGTATTTTTCAGGAGCAAACCCATTAACACGCATCTTATTCTTCATAATCGGTTGAGTCATCGATATCTTCATCTACATCAACAACTTTAGGACCTTCTTCATATTGAATCACAATCTCTGTTCTAGATGGGCTCACATGGTGTTTATCTATATTTGCATCTGGATCTCACCCATGTCTAGCTCAATCTCTGAAATAGCAGTGCAATCTTCAGGTGGTTGAAATTATCCTTCTTCCAAATCATAATTAATATCTTCATCTACCTCATCAAGAAAATCATCTTCTGAATCTGATAGATCAAGCATTTCAATCCCTAGAAAACACAAACACAAATAAGTATTAATAATCTAAATTCCTTCATTGATTTCCCTGAATCAATCTAAAAATTTCTTTATTAGTCCTTTTGTGTAATTAGTCCATAACATAAATGCAATTAATAACTTATAAATCTTTTATTGATTACCCTGAATCAATCTAAGATTTCTTAAGTCTTTTATAAAACACTTAACAAATATTAATTAAACTTAAACTCTAATATATTGTGAATAAACACCAAACATTTAAGTTTACAATTAATTAACTTATATAATTCTAAGACTTAATTGAACTGTTATCTTTCCAAAAACTTAACTTTCAATTATATCTTTAAATTATATATCTTTGTCTAGTTAAAAATTTTACATATTAAACTTGTCAGTTATAACCAACTCTCAAGTTTAAAATATGTAAGTTATCATAGAAATATGACCGCCAAAACTAATTGGAACTCACCTCTCGACTACTCAATGAGTCGGAAGACTTTCGATCACAATTCTATGTTTCATATATAACTTAAATAATTTCTAATATATTTAACTTGTAAACATAATCTCAAGTCGAATATATTACCAAAAATATTAAGTTACAATTATTTAGTTACAATTATAATTTACAATCATAATTCAACTAAATCCTAAATACAAATATCTACAGAAGTCTAAGTTGTCTTACCAGCTTCACTTGTATCCGCAGTACTTGTACCATCACCATCACCACTTTTATCAACACCAGATTCCCCCTGAACATTAGCTTGCTTACTAGTCTTTGAAGGACCAGTCGGCTCACTATCTTTTGGTGCACTGGGATCATCATCTTTGTCTTGATCTCTTTTCCTCCTTAGCTCATCTTCTTTGCAAGACTCTAAATATACCATTATCTCCCCCTGAATTCACTCTTAACATTAAGCGTTCTAAGGAATCAAGCTTCAGTCACTGAGAAGTAAAATCTTGTAACAATGTGGTATGAGTCTCCAGCAGCGTCTTGTAAGATGTACTCTGTTGAGTAATCTGCTGTGCAAAAAGAAGTTTTTAGAAACCAACTCTGGAATCTTCAATGTAAGCTTCTCTAACTCCTTAACCCTAGACTCTAAGGATGTAATCCTTTCAGCATCAGTCATAGGAGTAACAGAGATAGTAGATGGTCCAGGTGGTGTGAGCGAAGAAATATGAGACTCAGGTGTAAGCGGTGGACTGGCTTGAGATAAAGCTTTCGTGAGAAGGCTAGCTGCAAATCTACTTGCTTTGGCAGTTGGAAACTGTGCATCACGCACTAATTCAACAACTCCCTTCTCAGTATTCTGGGAAACCATCTCTGGTTCCGTTGACTCTAGCATTTTCTCAGCCTGTAAAGTTAGATACAAATAAAGAAGTAATTGTTACAGATAGCTCTGTCACAATCTCTAATTAATTATATAACACTTGTAGTACTAAACGTGTATCTCCTACCTCAGATGGTACAAATAGTGGTTCAGTAACCACCGGTGTCATAGTCTCCACCTGCGGTGTATCTCGAGAAACTGTCACAGAATTAACAGTCTCAGTTGAACTCCTGATAAACAACAAGTTAAGATTATTTAACTCTAAATAAAACATACCATCTCGAATAGTCAAGGTCCTAGAATGCTTTCTACGTTGAGTAATTAGAGGGGTTTCAGCCACCTCAAGACCTTCATCAAGAATACTGAAGTCAAGATCGACTTCCTCAGCCTTACGCTTAGCCTTCAAAGCCGGATCAGGTATCAAACATAAACCATAAAAAATCTGTCCAGTTGGAGGTGAAATGGGTCTGACATCATCAGAATCTGTAGATGAATATGATGCAATCTCACCATCATATCTACCAGAGTACCAACAACAGTATCCTGAATAATAAATATATGAGACATTTATGATTAGCATAAAAGCTTTATCATACAAGTTCGATATATATGTAAGATTAATCTGATATATTACCTTCAAAGGTAAAACCTCAGATCAATCTCGCTGTCCCTGCTCACCCTCAGGTCTTACAACCTCTAGGTCTGCAGTCTCAGCTTCCTGTGTATAATCATATTTATATTTTATAATTAGATATATTGCCTAACCATCTAAATATCTATATCATTATCATTATATAATTATATTATACATCTATGATTAATAATAAAATCTATCAATTAAGTATCTATATTATTATATAATTTAAATTAAACCTGTGCAGGTGCAACATCAATATACTGATCAATCGTTTGAAGAAGCGGATCATATGCATCATCATTTTACCCTAACACCTCTTGCACTAGTTGTGCAGCAACCTGAGCATCAACCTGCTGTTCCGGTTGATCAGCCTGAATAAGAACATTCTCAAGCAGCTCATGTGGCTCAGGTTGTGGAACCACATTCACAGCAGGCTCAGGAGCAATAACATGTAACACCCCGCAATTTCAACAAAATCATAAACGTTAATTGCACGCATTTTTAGGCTAATTCCATAACTTAGAGTGAATTCACAACACATTTTAGAGATAAGTCTAGCAAAGCCCAACTAGATAATACGTGTAGTATTACTTTTTCATAATTAGTTGTAATTATGTACAGAACGATTTAAACAACGCGACAAAAATATACGACTGCTGGTGAATAAAATTAATTAATGATATGAAATTATTAATTAACATTAACGTTTATGAAATATTATGTTGATAATATCTACAAAGCATTTTGTGTCAAATAATGTTTATTTCGCAAACTGAAACCATATAAGTAAAACTAAAATAAAAACAAAGTTATAATTTTATAACTCAACTAAATTATTTTAATTAAAATGATTCAACTAAAAGTATAATCGAAAAAATATTTAAAAACCTATCGTTTAAATACATTTTAACATTTAACGATCGGGTAAACCAACACGGGCTAAATACCGCAAATTTGGGCAAAAACCCCTCACTTTTGGCCCCAAAAATCTGCCAACACCACCCCCACCCCACCCTCATTGTCACCTCATTTTCATTTTCCCTCTCTCTCACTCCATCCCCATTCTCTGTCAATTCTCTCTCTAAAAACTCACCAAAACTCACCAAATCACCACCATTTTCTTGGTATTTTCGTAACAACAACAACAACAACAACAAAACTCATCATCAACTTCATCTTCAAGATTCAAGCTCAAGAACACCATTTTCATCACCATCTTCATCCACTCACCTAACTTTCGGATTTCACTCGATTCGGTATGAAAAATCACATTTCTTTCACTTTTCCTTTGTTATTATTGTGTACAATCATGTTACAAGTCATTATATAAAAGATCTAAACGTTTTTGGGTTGAAAAATTAAGATTTTTATCAAACAGCTCGTTGTGTCGCACGGGACCGAAAACAGTAGTGCGACACAAGCTTTTGTGTCGCAGTACCACTTCTACGTCACACTATGCGACACAACGGCTTATGTCGCATAAATCACCCTATGTCGCATACTTGCGACACAACTACTTATGTCGCAGCATTTGCGACACAAATGCCTATGTCGCATTTATTTGCGGATGTCGCAGGAATGCGACACAAACCCTTGTGTCTCAGAACCTTTTAGCGACACAGTACTTATGTCGCAAAAACTCAGAACCTTAAAAACACATGTTTTTCACTAAGTTTCAGAACCAAATTTTACCACTTTATTTTACTCCGAATTTGGAATTCGGTTGCGTTTTCACTACAGCAACATAGTCAGCTCGACCCAAGCCAGGGGCTCTGCCCCTTAGACCCCGCCAGGGGTTGCCACCCCTTGGACCCCGCTACCAGGGGCGCTGCCCCTGGACCCCCGTACACAATTTCATACCTTATGAAACACCATGAAACAATAAATTACACCTTGAAACGTTTCACAAAATATCACCAACGTCTCGTGTCGAACTTACAAAATAAACAAGGATCTTTCATGAATAAACAAGTAACATGGTTAGACTGTTAGCCAACCGCTTATTTGATTATTACTACGTTTAGGACGTTAGTGACCTACTTGGATTTAGGCTTTGCTAGCGCTCGTAACTTTACTTAGCTCAACAGGTGAGTTCACAGCCCCACTTTTAACTATTTTACCGCTTTCAACTTGGGGTGAGAAACATAGTCAACTGCTTTATTGATTGCCATAACTGCTTTTGCTTACATGATTGTTTATCATATTTGTTTACTCGCACGATTTGAGTACTTTGAACTATTGAACCCTTACAACAAAACTGGTATTTATGAAACAACATTTTCATACTATAAACGTGATAAAACTTGTTTGGTAAACCGGAGAACGACCGGTACTTTTATGTAAACGCTGGAGAACGACCAGCAACGTATTTTAGTGCCAGAGAACGACTGGCCAAGTGGACGGGAGAACGGCCCGTGCTTCTTTTGACCGGAGAATGACCGGTACTGTGTTTCGCTGGAGAACGACCAATATTATTTATCGCCAGAGAACAACTGGCCGAGTTGGACGGGAGAACCACCCGTGCGTATTTAGACCGGAGAACGACCGATACTATTTTAGAAACGATGGAGAACGACCAGCAATGTATTGCAACCTGTATTTTGGGTAACATCCCACGTAAACGGTATTTTAGGTAACATCCCACGCAAACTGTATTTTGGGCAACATCCCAACCGAACTAAATTGGGATAACATTCCACAAAATGTTTACTTAACTATTATGGCAATAACTATTTGTGAACGTATTTGTTTCAACAACTGTGCTTACAAACTTGTTTTAACTATTGCAAATATAAAACCTGTGAATACCCTCAACCTCGTTGTTGACTTTTACTATATTTTTCAGGGAATTAGCTGCATGTAAGACATCCTACACACATGGAACGTAGGCGACCCTCGAAGGAATAGGATGCCAACTTTTGACAACTGGATTTCTTTTATATAACTAAGTTGTTTAGTCATATTTACGAAATCTACCAATGTAAATTATTTACTTTTCAACTTATACGATTCAATGAATCGTAAACTTTGTAACTATTCCTTTTGGAATCTTAATATATTATAATCTGTTGTAATCATAAGCTCTGATACTTATGCATATACTGTGTATTGTGGCACTCCCCATAGTTAACTAAATGCTTCCGCTAAACTCAATCAACGAATTTTGGGGGTGTTACACATTGGTATCAGAGCCATTGGTTATAGAGAACTAGATTTCTTAGGTGACTTAGAGACCTTAGAGACCTAGACTATAGCCTTGGCTAGAATGCACATGCATACGTCTAACTATCACTACGAATCATCGATACGAGCAATCCATTATTTGAACCCTGCTACATCCGATTCGTCCAAACTCACTCTGATCTCATGTGAACCTGATCGTATTAAGTGGTTGATGAAAAGAAGTATGTATTTAGCATCATATAATGACGCCTGGCCAACGTGATTATATTATACTAAGTACATATGGGCGTTTCATAGTCGCAAGATACGTGATGGGGATCTTATCAATCCTTTTTAATGTCTATATGGGCGTTTCATAGTCGCAACATCCTTTTCATTGGCATTGACTTCTGCATTCCTTCATCGCAGAACGTCATCATGCCACCTAAACGAAGAAATACCCAAAACAGCCGCCGAGAAACAACACCTCCTGTTGTTGAAACAACGCGTGGGTGAAGCTATTGCCCAGTATGAGGCTAGCCGAAATTGAGACAATGTGGCAAACAACAGTGGAGCCACCCCGGTCAACAGCGAAACCCCGACGAATACCCAACAGGGGTGTTCATACAAAACTTTCCAGGCCTGCAAACCGAGCACCTTCCCCGGGACTGAAGGGGCCATTGCCCTAATTCACTGGATCGAGAAAATGGAATCGGTCTTTGATATCAGTGACTGCGCTACCAACAACATGGCGAAATACGCCACATGTACTCTTGCCGAAAAGGCGTTAACCTGGTGGAACTCTCAGGTCCAAATCCTCAGACGCACAACTGCTTACTCTATCTCGTGGGAGACTTTGAAATAGATGATGACAAAAGATTTTTGCTCTCCCAATGAGGTTCAGAAACTCGAGACTGAACTGTGGAACATCCAAATGACCGGAGCTAACATTACCGGTTATACAACTAGATTTCAAGAGCTTGCAGGTCTTGTGCCCCACATGGTGACTCCTGAGAAGGAACGCATCAAACAATACATCAGGGGTTTGGCCCAACTAATCAGAGGCATGATGATGTACTCCAAACCAACTACCTTTAGGAGCGCAGTTGATCTGACTCAAAGCTTGACTGATGATGCAGTCCTGATTAGAACCCTGAAAACAACTACGGGGAAAAGTGAACCCAACCGTACTGATGCTGGTGATTCAGGTCAAAACAAGCAAAAATGGAACAGTGAAGGTAATGACCGACAGGGTCAGCAAAACAGAAACCCGAGGAACAACCGAGCGTACGTTGCCACCACCGCAACTAGATCCAAACCCTACCTTGGCAACAAACCAAAGTGTGATAAGTGCGGACGACACCACGAGGGCGAATGTTCCCTTTGTGGCAAGTGCAGTCAATGGGGACACCGAGCCCATTCATGTAAAAACAACCCTCCCGCTCAACCAAACTCTAGACGACAAAATACGGGCTGCTTTGAGTGTCATGAATCAGGACACTACCGAAACTAGTTTCCACAACTCAACAACACCAACAACAATCAGAACAACAACCGCCTCGCCAACACCGAAAACGCTTACGGACACACATACATCCTTCATGCACGGGATGCACCAGAGGATCCCTACACCAACATTGGTACATTTTAACAAACTATTACGCTTAAACGTTACACTATTTGAATGTCGATTCAAACCTAACACTTGGTAAACTTTGACCAATTATCGAACGCACAACTTATTAAACTATACCGCGGGTATACATGAACAGTTAAACTTTGTGGCAACATAGAATGCCACGCAAACTTTTATTATTATTAACGACATGACTTTTCGGAAAACATACGCGATGGGCGTTCTGACTTGATTTTAAATCTCGGGACGAGATTTCTCTAACAGGGGGAGAATGTAACACCCCGCAATTTCAACAAAATTATAAACGTTAATTGCACACATTTTTAGGCTAATTCCCTAATTTAGAGTGAATTCACAACACATTTTATAGATAAGTCTTGCAAAGCCCAACTAGATAATACGCGTAGTATTACTTATTCATAATTAGTTGTAATTATGTACAGAACGATTTAAACAACGCGACAAAAATATACGACTGTTGGTGAAAAAAATAATTAATAACATGAAATTATTAATTAACGTTAACGTTTATTAAATATTATGTTGATAATATTTACAAAGCATTTTGTGTCAAATAATTTTTATTTCGTAAACTGAAACGACTTGAACCATATAAGTGATATCGCGTAAAAAATCACGTTTTTACTACTGATATCTCTCTCATTCTGGAATGATTCTTGGCATTTTAACTCAAATAACAATCAAATCAATGAGAATCTACCAAGAAGGTCAAAACAAGGTATCACGATAAAAATCAAGCAAAACGGATGAAAAACGAAGATTCCACGCACGTTTGAAGATTCAAGACATCAAAACAAGATTTAAAGACTAAATTGCCCATCATCAACATCCATCTTATCCAAGATGTTCGTTTTCAAAATACGAGTCTAACAGAAGAAGAATCAGCAAAAACGGATAAAGAATGAAGATTCTACGCCCGCCGGAAGATTCAAATGATTCGTACACAATATCTGGAGATAGGAAGCTCAATTTTGGGATTACTTTTCATAAAAGTCTTCTTTTTTGAAAAACGAATCCAACAAAAAAAGAATCGATGAAAACGGACGTATAACGAAGAAAACACCCGCGAATTAAGAAACGAAACAAAAGACGGCGAACTGGGTCGGGTGGCAGCCAGCCGTCGCCGGCCACCAGGGTGGCGGCGCCGGCCACACCTCCCCCATCTCGTTTCCGCTTATTGGTCCTTTCGTGTACCCGTTGCCATACCTTTACGTGATTGTTCGTACCCGGTGCCACACCTTTGCGCGATTGTACGTACTTGGTGCACCACCTTTTCCACCTTTTGCTAAAGTGCTCCTCATCATGCTAACATGAGCCAAAGTTCCCCTATAAATAGGAGGGCTTTGGTTCATTTGTAACACACACTCTTTCAACACATCCTACAAGTATTACACACTTTCTTTAGGAAATCTCTTGTATTCTTTAGTCTTTCTCATTCTAGGATTATTGTAATTAATCTACGGATTAATATAGAAGCTAGGGCGAATATTGAGACATAGATTGTGACAACATATCTAGCTTGAAATAGAACTGGTGTAATTATTATTATGTTTTTGTATTAGTTTAGATTTGTAAATGAATATTTTGTTTTTATAATAGACGAAATATTGTATTTTATTAATTACGTTTGCTGCGAGTCGAGATCTCAGGTCGCAAAGGATTGCGAAGCGAGGTGAGATCTGAACTCGCAGAGCCAAACTCAATAGGTGTCAAACGAGTTGAGTTGGGCTTGGGCTGCGTAGCGAGTCGAGTCAACTCGCAGGCCCAAAAGGCTGCGAGTTGAGACGATCTATATATATGTTTTTAATACGTGAAAAACATAACAACTAGACATAACAACTTGGAGAGAAAACTTTTGCTATCACATTTTTTCCTGCGAATCCAATTTTCAGAGAAAAGAAAATAAACCTAACGACTAGGTTTTGACGATTATTCGTTTAAAACAAAGTAATTAGTTAACCGAAACGCGAATATATTCGTTGTTAGTAAGATAACATCGTATTGAGGAATTCCACACCTTAATACTACAGATAACGAAGTTATCGATCCTAGAACTAGGGACTTACAATTGGTATCAGAGCTTTCGGGCTAGATAACGAAGGTAATTCGAAGTTTTCAGGTTAATCGCGTGAGATTTAGGATTGTTTTGACGTGCAATAGTGTGTAAAAATGATTAAAATCATTCTCTGGACGATTTAGGGTTTGTTTACGGTCGAAATTTCCTGTTTCAATCGTAAAAATACCAAAAAATTTTGGTTTTCGCGTTTTTCAGCCGTTTTGCGAGTCGAGATTAGGGTTTCAGATAAGTCTGCGAACCGAGTTGAACTTGCGAGTCGACATTTTGCGAGTCGAACTAAGTTGCGAGTTGAAATACTCTGCGAACCGAGATCTCCTGCGAAACGAGATCACTTGCGAGTTGACATCACTGCGATCCGAACTGAGACTTGCGAACCGAGATTCTGCGAGTCGAGCTGAGATTGCGAGTTGAACTGAGTTCTTGCGAGTCGAGATTTTTTGTTTTCTGAATTCGCGAATACATTTTAACTTTAAGCTTTACGATGTCTGACCTTAGCAAAATGATTGAGATGGACCACGAGATTGGAAAATCTAATGTTCCACCAAAATTGTTGAGAGTTGAGGATTATTATAGCTGGAGGGATAGGTTTGAATCTTACTGTAGATTTCATGATCTATCTATCTGGATGTGTATCAAGAATGGATACACGGCACCTACACAATCTGTTGAAAATGCTATTGTGGTTCTCACTTATCAACAGATGAGTGAAGCACAAAAGAAGGAATTTGAGGTTGAAAACAAGGCTCATTCTTCTATTAAGTTGAGTCTTCCTAAGGAACTTAATCATCAACTGAAGTCCTTCCATACTGCTAGAACTTTGTGGACAGCTCTTGAGAAAAGGTGTGAAGGTAGTCCACAAGTTAAAGCAGGCAAGAGGAATCTCCTGAAAAAGCAGTTTACTGTGTTCACAGCTTTGAAAGGAGAAGATCTTGATGCTTATACCACAAGATACTACCATTTGTTGAGTGAGCTAGATGACCATGAGATTGTGACTACCGAGACTGAGAAAACCGACAAGTTTATTGAGGGTTTACCGTCTAAGTGGGAAATGCATGGCATAATGCTTAAAGACAATGATGAGAGGTATGCAACCATGACCTTAGAGCAGGCAATTGATAAGCTCAGAGGTTATGATTTCACCAAGAAGACTAGAGATACTGATTCTGATCAGGCTCAGGATCCGGGACTATATCATGGAAAATCTACTATCTCTACTGCTTCCTCGAGCTCGACCACTGCTTTATTTGTTGGTAATGCTGATGGAAAGGGTGAAATGATTACTGATGATCTGTGTCTTGTTACCTCATCTAGTAGTGAAGCAAAGGGTAAACCAACTGAGAAGTCACCTCAAGAACATCAAAAGATGCCTATGAGTGTGAAATCTGCAGAACAGCAATTATCTGTTCTTGCTTCCTTTGTAGCTTCGTATGAGAACTACATTCAGGGCAAACTCGATGATCCAATTTTGTTTGAAGAGGATTATGATCAAATAGACCCTGAATATCTTGAAGAAATAGAACTTCAGGATCAACTTTCAATGTTGTCTAGAAGAGTAAAGAATTTCTTAAAGAAAACTGGTAGAAAGGTAGTTGGCAATCGATCAGGGTTTGATAAGACCAAGATCAAGTGTTATAACTGTTAGTGTTACGGACACTTTGCTCGAGAATGTCAACGACCTAAAGTAGAAGTTGGCAATGGAAAACAGGGTTCGGGAAGCACTCTTGCTTCCAAAGCCTTGGTTGTAAAACAGTTGGATGGCTCATATGAATGGAAAGCTCAGTCTGAGGAAGCTTTCATGGCTGGAATTGATGAGTCAACATCCTACATGCCTACAGATACAGAGTGTGATGTAAAGGTGCCTGAGGTTGAAATGAAAGCAAGTGATGAAAACGTGTTGTACATGGAGTCAACTGGAAATATGAATCCTGAAGACTTTGTAGCACGCATGGCTGAAATTCAAACAGACAAGAAAAGGGTATGTATTGATATTCTTACTCTTGCTGATGTCTATTATTTGGTTACTGATTTACAGTCACAGGTTAGTGTTTTAACTGTTTCAAACAAAAACCTGTCTTCTTAAGTTAACATATTGACTGAATCTAATAAGACTGTTAGATCTGAACTTGAACTAGCTAAGATTGATGTGCGTAGGTTAAGTGATGATAAACAGGACTTAAAAGATAAAATTAAGTCTAATGCTTCTGATAGGAGTACACTTAGAGGTACCATTAATGAAAAAGCTGTCATCATAGATGGTCTCTATATGAACCTAAAAGACTTAAATCAGACAATTGCTAATAAAGAGAAAGAGTTAGCTGACTGTAAGTTGAAGTTAGTTGAGCAAAATCGAAAGATAGAAAATTATAGAACCACTGAGATGGACAAGATGCTAGATGCTTAACGAAGTGTAAAGGATAAGTCAGGACTAAGTTATAATGAGACACCTCCTCCTTTCAATTCGAATTACACTAGACTTCTAGAAGATACGGAAATGACTGAAGTATGTTCTGAGAAACCAGTAGCTAAACCTGATCAGTCAGAGGCACAGAAGAATGTTATTAAGAACCCTTCATCTGATGATAGTAAGAAAATTCCTCACACCAAAGTACATTTTGTACCGGGTGGAGTAATTAATGATACTAAGACTGATGAAGTGGTTAATAAAGAACATGTGATTGAATCTTTAGTGCCTAAGACTCCGATAGCGGATGCAAAAGTTAGTAAGTCACGAAAACAGATGTCTTGCTTTAAGTGTCACCAAAAAGGACACGTAGCTTCTTGTTGCCCAAATAAGAAGTTGGAAACATCACATAAGTTAGTGAATACTGAAAAGACACCGACCACTTCTAGTTTGATTGTAGATAAGTTAGGCTCCAAACCGAGATTAGGAAGCAAACCTGTAAACATTCTGAAAAGATATGGTAATCATAGTGTCTCTCCACCTAAACCTAAAAGGGCTTATACTCTAAACGAAAATACTTTCAATAAGCCAAGAGATAAGACACCTTCGAGGTTTAGGACCCCAAGTAGAAACCATAGTCAATTTGAGAATGACTCTACTTCGAGTGCACAGGGATCTAAGTATGTGCCTAGGAGGTTTTCTACTCACTCTCCTCATAGGCCTAAGACTACAGATCATCAACAGTCTCAAACTCCTGTGAAGGTTACCAAGACTCTCGATGGGAACAGTTATGGTTACTTTAAGGAGGTTCAGATTGTAGATGATCAGGGACAAACCAAGACCGTAATGGCTTGGGTCCCTCTTGATAACTAACTGTGTACAACTTGTTATGTGTAGGAGCAGACTGTGAACAAGGACAGCTGGTGGTATGTAGACAGTGGATGCTCAAGACACATGACAGGTGAACAAAGTCTACTGAAGGACTTCAGAGAATGTTTCAAGCAAAAAGTAAATTTTGCAGGAGACAAAGGAGGAGTAATTACTGGGAAAGGAAAAGTTTCAAATGGAACTTTGACTCTAGAGGATGTGAATTATGTTGAAGAACTAACTCATAACCTAGTGAGTGTTTTCCAAGTCTGCGATAAAGGCCATCCGGTTCATTTCAATGAAAAGGAAGCTTTAGTTCTGAAGCCAGGTTTCACAATTCCTGAAGAATGGATTTTGATGAGAGCACCAAGGAAAAAGGACATCTATGCTATAAACATGGGTGTTTCTAATTCTTCAATGGTGTCGACATGTTTATTATCCAAGGCTTCAGAAGCAAACGCACTTTTATGGCATAGGAGAATGGCACACCTAAACTGGAGAAAGATGAACTACATAACCAAAAATGGTTTAGTTTTGGGTGTACCACATAAACGTTTCGAGTCTGAAGACAAGTGTGTTCCTTGCCTAAAAGGAAAGCAGCACAAGAAACCACACAGGTCTAAGACTGAAAACACAATCTCCTCACCATTTGAACTACTACACATGGATCTCTTTGGCCCAATAAGCAAGAGAAGTCTAGGTGGAAAGTGGTATTGTTTAGTTATCACAGATGATTACTCTAGATTCTCATGGGTATTCTTTTTGGGATCTAAGGATGAAACTCCTGGAATTTTAATGGAGTTCTTTGATCTAGTAGAGAATATCTATAAAACAAGAGTTAAGCGTATTCGTAGTGATAATGGAATGGAATTCAAGAACTCAACGTTGAATATCTATTGCTTAAGCAAAGGGATACAACATCAATTCAGCGCACCATATGAACCTCAACAGAATGGTGTCGCTGAAAGGAAAAATCGAACGTTGATTGAAGCTGCTAGAACAATGCTTGCAGATTCAAAGCTTCCGGTCATCTTTTAGGCAGAAGCAGTGAATACAGCATGTCATGTTTTGAATAGAGTTCTTACGGTGAAAAAGCATAACAAGACTTGTTATAAACTTTTGAACAATAAGAAACCAAACTTAAAAGGATTTGAACCCTTTGGAGTTGCTTGTACAATATTGAAAACAGGAAATCAAGCTAAATTTGGTGAAAAGTCTGACGAAGGATTTTTCCTAGGTTATGTGCCCAACTCACCAAATAAAAGAGTTTTCAATAAAGTCACGGGATGACTGGAAATCGTTTATAACATTGAAGTTACGAGCTATGTACCTGCTGTGCATAAGGGATTAGATTGGTAATTTGACTATTCAGATCTCTTTCAGTCATTTAAAGTTCCCATAAGTGACTTTGTCAGTGATTCAGAGATTTCACAGCAATTATTGAATGGAGACTTGGACAATGGTTCATCTTCAACATCGAGTGTTCCGAAATCTGGAATCTAGACAACGGATGACTCAAATGAAGCTTCTTCAAGTGAGTCTCAACAATTTTCAAAGGATAAATATCAAGAAACAGAAGATTCTGAAGAGGATCTTCAAACAACGTTTGATGATGTACTTACTTCTTTGAACCATTTAAAGATCTCTTCAGCAACTTCAGAAGGAATGCCTTCATTAGAAGAGATTGGTACTAACTTAGGAGATGAGTTAATAGTTGACCCTATACTGATTACAAGAATAAGTAAGAATCATCCCGTTGAAAATATCATCGGTGATATTAATACTCCTGTTCAAACTAGGACCCAATCTAAAGCTAGTACAACTGAAAATTTAGAAAGCTTGTATACTGCTATGAAAGAGACAGGGATTCCTAATCAATGTCTATATTTATGCTTTATCTCACAAGTTGAGCCTAAAAATGTGCAAATGGCTTTCAAAGAAAGTTCGTGGGTTGAAGCTATGCAAGAAGAACTGCAACAGTTCTCAAAATTACAAGTATGGGAGTTGGTTGACCTTCCAAAGGGAGAATATCCAATTGGAACTAGATGGGTATTTAAGTGTAAGAGAGATGACCGGGGAGTCATTACTCGCAATAAAGCTCGTCTAGTGGTTCAAGGGTTTAATCAACAAGAGGGGATAGATTACTACGAAGTGTTTGCACCAGTTGCTAGGCTAAAAGCAATTAGAGTATTCTTAGCATTTGCCTCTTTTAAAGGTATCAAAGTTTATCAGTTGGATGTTAAGAGTGCCTTTTTGTATGGCAAAGTTGAAGAATTGGTGTATGTTTCACAACCGCCAGGGTTTACTGATTCTGACTATCCAGATAGAGTATATCATTTGAATAAGGCTCTATATGGATTACATCAGGCACCTAGGGCATGGTATGGAACGCTATCAACTTATCTACTTTAGAATGGATTTACAAGAGGATCAATTGATAGTACACTTTTTGTAAAATGGAATAAGAATGACTTTCTATTAGTACAAGTATATGTTGATGATATTATCTTTGGATCTTCTGATGAAAAGATGTGTCAAGAATTTGAGAAAGTCATAAGAAAAAGGTTCGAGATGTCTGTAATGGGAGATTTAAATTTCTTCTTAGGATTACAAGTTGATCAAAAGAAGGATGGATTCTTTATTCATCAATCTAAATATACATATGAGCTATTGGAACGCTTTAAGATGGATGAAAGTAAGGTCTATAATACTCCAATTCCAGTCAATCACAACCTTGGACCAAATACATCGAGTGATAGCGATGTGGATCCAACTCTTTATAGAGCCATGATCGGATCACTAATGTATTTAACTGCCTCTAGACCTGACATTATGTTTGCTGTTTGTATATGCGCAAGATATCAGGCAAATCTGAAAGAGTCACATATGCAAGCTGTGAAAAGGATCTTTCGTTACCTCAAAGGGAAACCGAAGCTGGGACTTTGGTATCCGATTGATGGAGACTTAGATCTCCTAGCTTATACTGATTCGGATTATGGAGGATGCAATCAGAATAGGAAATCTACAACTGGAGGATGTCAATTCTTAGGAGGTAGATTAGTTTCTTGGCAGTGCAAGAAGTAAAGCTCAGTAGCCATTTCTACATGTGAAGCTGAGTATGTTGCAGCTGGCAGCTGTTGTTCTCAAGTTCTTTGGATTCAACAGCAACTGCGGGATTACGGGTTAAATATAACCAATACTCCTATGATGATTGATAATGAATCGACAATGTCGATCACCAACAATCCGGTGAAGCACAGTAAAACTAAGCACATTGATATTCGACATCATTTTATTAGAGATTGTGCTGAGAAGAATTTGATAAAGTTAGTTAAGGTTCCATCTTTGGATAACTTAGCAGACTTATACACCAAGGCATTCGACAGAGCTCGATTTGAGACGTTGGTTCAACTTAACGGAATGAGAAATCCAGAGTGATTAGTCTTCCAAGGGTATTTTTGTAATAGTTAGTAGTTAGTTTTATGTTTATTTAAAAAAAAAGGGGGGGCGGGGCGTATGGCATTCATTTGCTTGTTACCTGAGGGGAATCGCCTCCAATAAAAGAACAAAAGAAGTTCTTTTAGAAAAAGCTTTAAGTTTTTAGCTGTAAAAACATGGGAGATGATAGTACATTAGGAGAATAAGCCTAAGAATAATAACTTTAAGCATTAAGTACAATGTGTTAGTAGATTCTTATAAGTTGCACTAGAATAACGATTTTTAACTAGGATTACACTTATATTTATCTTATTATACACCTATATCCACTGATTATAACTTGTCCTTTTACTTAACAAGTGATAAGAATAACTTAAGTTTAGTCAGCTTCATCATACGATTTATTGGTAGGCAGGTTATGCTAAGATTTCCGAGCAGTTAAGAAGTATGAATTTCATGTGTCTTATCTAATGTGATCTGCTATATAATGTATGACATATGTCTTAATTGTTGAATGATAGTACTGCCATGCACTGTGATCTAAATATATATATATATATATATATATATATATATATAAAATGATACAAAGTATCATAATGTCAAAAGGTGAGTTATATGTTTCTAAAGAGCATCATTTAGTAACCTCTACCTTACATATGAAAGATACAAAGTATCTAGTGTCAAGTGTATGTTATATGCTTCTAAAGAACATCATTAAGTAATCTCTACCTTGTTAATACAAGATACAGTGTTATGTGTTGTACTTGAATTCTTCAGTATGTTGTATAGTAGAAAATACTAGATATTGTGCACATTAACAATAAAAGTTTTGCTCAGAAATCTGTGTGTAATTTGTTTATGTATATCATAATATCGGTAATCGTCTTGAACTGACTATGATATTCGAACATTCACCTTTGTGAATAATAAGAAATAATAAGTTCTTTTTCAAAGAAGTGTTATATCATGTGGATAAAGGTAAATAAGATATAATTTTATAAATATAAGTTTATTACTGATTAAAGTTGTGATTTTATTGTGCTTATATGAATTTCATGAGGTATGTATACTAACAATTGTCTTATGCTTTTTACAATCTAATTAGTACAGCTTATTCTTCCTAATATGATCCCAAAGCAGTTAAAATTTTAAGCATGATATGTTTTTTAAAGTTGTTTGCTTTCATAGATGTTAATACTCTTAAATTTTTATTTCTTATTTTGTATTTATGTTTAATGATTAATAGAAAGTTTCCTTTTATTTTATTCAATGTGTTACCCTTTGGAACTGAATTATACTGGCTATTTATTTTATGTTGAACAAATGTGTGTTGACAATTGAAAAATAATATATATAGGTTACGAGGAATATTAATCGAAAGTCTTCCGACTCACATGAAGTCGAGAAGCGTGTCCTAATTTTATATTGGCGGTTAATTTTTCTATTATAACTTATATAGATATATTTTAGACTTGTCTTTATACTTAAGACCATAAAGGTATATAAGTACATAATTTTAACTCTAGATTTTTCTTTATACAAGATTAACTGTATCACGGGTTTAGTCGGTTAATATATGTAAGAAGATTATCATTGAGGAAAAATTAAGCGAAAACATTTTCTTTAAAATGTTTAGGCTACATAGTTACAGAGTTAACTATTAATTGTGAATGGGGTTATATTTATACTTTGTATTTAATTTGCATTTTTATTTAAAACTTGCGAGTTTGACTGGTCAAAGCTGCGAAGCGAGTCCAATCTTGCGAGTTGAAATTAAACTTGCGAATCGAGTAACTGTATAAAAGGTGCGAGGTCAAACGAGTCAAAGCTACCGAACCCATTTCACTTGCGAACTCACTTATACTTGCGAATCCAGATAGTGCGAAACGAGACGAACACAGTGTTTCGTTTGATTTCGAATTCTCGATTACAAGAGATGAGTTTTTGATCCGTAGTTTATATATACTTTCGAATTGCGAACATTTTGAGATATGGCGAGACAATTTGATAAAGGTCACAATATTCTTGTTGATCTGGATCTTTCAGCACGTGGAGCACATCAAGTTGCTCAAGTGTTGTCATTCTTTGCACGTTCACGGATTCGGTATGCGATTACCGAGTCTCCTCAGATCTCTCAGACGATACTGAATGATTTTTGGACGAATATTCAGTATGATCAGACCGTCAATCCACCGGTGATACGTACTACGGTTAATCAGAGACCGATTGTTTTCTCTGCTTCTGATCTACGTCAGATTTTACAATTGGGGACAGTAGACCAAGAAGATGGTCCGACTGAGTACCCTAGTGATTTTATTGAGGGAGCTATAGGCCGTATGGGCTATACGGGAGATAGAAGAGGATGACAGTTCCAAAAACCTCTGGTTATTGGACAGTGGAGGTTTTTGTGGCATGTTATTGTCACGGTTTTTGCACCAAAGAAGGGATGTTTCGATGAATTGAGCCCTGCCCTTGTATCAGCTGCACTGTCACTGGTTTACAATAAACCATACAGTTTTTGTGATTATATTTTTGGAGAGCTGGTTAGACAGATTTTGGGTTGTGTTAGATCACGGTTTCTGGTTTATCCACGTTTTTGTATGCTGATCATTCGCGCTCGTCTGCCAGAGCTTGTTATTCCTGGGCCATTTTTACGTGTAGATACTATTGGGCTCAGAGGCTACAATGCGATGTTTCTGCAGACAGTGAGGAAGGAAGGGGTAGTAAAGCCTGAGGAGCGAGAGCTTTTTGGTTTTATTGTTGATCCTGCCTATGTGACGCCACCGAACAATGGTTGGTTGGATGTTGGTGCTGATGTTGCTATTCCGGACCCGAGAGCTGATGTGGTTCCTTCTGAAGATCCACAAGAGCTCATTGAGGATGTGTTGTAACAACCTGCACATTCTGGGGAACAGGTGAACCCAGATGTTGCTGCCCAGGTGATACAGGAGGTGCTGGTAGAGCATGATGATGCTACTGATATCTTGCTATGGGATATTGATGGTTATGTTGCTTCACCTGAGGTAATTTTATAATTTTATAGTAATATAGGTACTTAGTTGTTATATTATTATCAAATTATTATTATATAATACAAATGTTATAGATATTTAGTTAATTAGATAATATTTCTGATTATAAAATATAAATATCATTATGATCAGGGAGCTGAGACTGCAGACCCAGAGGTCACTCGACCTGAGGGTGAGCAGGGACAGCTAGATGGATCTGAGGGTTTACCTTCTAAGGTATTTATCAGATTAATCATAAATATATAGAACTTGTATGATAGAGCTTTTAGGTAATCATAAATGTTTAATATATTTAATATTTAGGATTCTGATGTTGGTCCATCTGGAGGCCGTGATGGTGAATCGGCTTCAGATGATGATGATAGTACTCCTTCTCCACCTCCAGATGCTGGTTATATTAGATACCGATCTAGGATGATTCCAGATCCAGCACTGAAGGAAAAGAGAAAGGCTAAGGAAGTCGATCCGGACTTCAGTATAATTGATGAGGGTCCTGAGGAAGAGGATATTTCTCTTATTTCTCAACGCCGTAAGCATTCCAGGACATTAATCATTCAAGATGGTATGTTTTATTTAGAGTTAGATAATCTTAACTTGTTGTTTATCAGGAGTTAAACTGAGACAGTTAATTCTGTGACAGTTGCTCAAGATACATCTCAGGTAGAGACGATGATACCGGTGGTTACTGAACCAGTATCTGTACCATCTGAGGTATGAGATAAACATTTAGTACTACGAGTATTATAAATATTTAATTAGAGATTGAGACAGAGTTATCTGTAACAATTACTTATTTAATTATATCTAACTTTATAGGCTGAGAAACTGCTTGAGTCAGTGGAACCAGAAATGGTCTCCAAGACTGTTGAGGAGGGAGTTGCAGAACTGGTGCATGATGCTCAGTTTCCGACCAATAAAGCTAGTAGATTTGCAGCTAGTCTTCTCAAAGAAGCGTTATCTCAAGCCATTCCACCACTCACACGTGAATCATACATTGCTTCAGTGACATCGCCTGGACCATCAATAATTTCTGTTATTCCGACGACTGATGCTGAAAGGATTACATCCTTAGAGTCAAGAGTTAAGGAATTGGAACAGAGTACTTCCAGGATTCCGGGGTTGTTAGCTGAGAATGTTTCTCTTGCTCAGCAGATGGTTCATATCAGTGAATCACATTTGACTCTGCTGAAAACTCATGATACTTTGCTTGCTGATTTTACTGCCTAGCGACTGAAGCTTGAACACTTAGAACGTTTAGTGTTGAGAGTGCATTCAGGACAGTCAGCTCAGGGGGAGATAATGATATATCATGAAGCTTGCAAAGAGGATGAGTTAGCAAAGAAGAGAAGAGATGATGAAGATGATGATCCCAGTGCACAGAAAGATGGTGAGCCGACTGGTCCTTCAAAGACTGGTGAGCAAGCTATTATTCAGGGGGAGTCTACGAGTGTTGGAGCTGGTGGTGATGGTGCTGGTACAAGTACTGCGGGTACAAGTGAAGCTGGTAAGACAGCTTAGACTTGTGTAGATATTTGTACTTAGAATTTAGTTGAATTATAATTGTAATTTATAATTGTAACTGAATAATTGTAATTTAATAGTTTTTGTAATATATTCGGCTTGAGATTATTATTATTACAAGTAAAATATATTATAAATTGTTTAAGTTATTTGATTTTAAAAAAAAGTTAACTAAATTAGTGATCGAAAGTCTTCCGACTCATTGAGAAGTCGAGCAGCGTGTTCTGATTTATTTCAGCGGTCAAAGTTTATTTTAACTTAGACATTTTAGACTTGAGAGTTTTTATAACTGACAAGTTAAATTTGTATGATTTTTAACTAGACAAATGATATATAATTTAAAGATATAATTGAAAGTTAAGTTTTATTATATAACAGTTTAATTAAGTCTTAGAAATTATATAATTTAATTAATTGTAAACTTAAATGTTTGGTGATTATTCACAGTACATTAGAGTTTAAATTTAATTAATGTTTGTTAAGTGTTTGATATAAGACTTAGAAAATCTTAGATTGATTCAGGGTAATCAATAAAAGATTTATAAGTTATATATATTTCGCGTTTATATTAATTACAAAAAGGATTAGTATTAGAATTCTTAGATTGATTCAGAGAAATCAATAAGAGAATTTAAATCAATAACATATTTGTGTTTGTTTGTTTTCTCTAGGAATGGAAAGTCTAGATCTATCAGATTCAGAAAATGATATTTTGGATGAGATAGATGAAGAGATTGATTATGATCTTGAAGAGGGAGAATTTCACCCACCTGAGGATTGGACTGCTGTTTCTGAGAATGAGCAAGACATGGGTGTAGATCCAGATGCTAATGTTGATGAACACCATGTGAGCCCATCTAGGACAGAAGTTATTATTGAAAATGATCAAGGTCCAACAGTTGTCGATGTAGATGAAGAAATCGATGACTCAACTGATTTTGAAAATGATGAAATCTTGATTCCTACCAAGAATCCAGCAGTTTTTCTTAGAAAACTTCCAAAACAGAAAAAGAAGGTTGGAGTTTCTGAAGTTGATATAACTAGGAAACGGGAACCTAAAAGAGGGATTATTGGTTGGTACTTTGATTCTGAGTTGAAGCTATTTGCTATTAAAAGGTTTGACGGAGTTCAATATTTTGAGCGAAAGCTTGCCGTGTTTAGTTCTTTGCCTAGATTTGAAATTCGAGATTTAGCTCGATTACCTTTGAATAACCCAAGTGATGATTTTGTTGGAAGATATGTTGAAAACATAATCAAGACTATCAAGTTGGCAGAACGAAGTCAAAGGACAGGAAGAAGAAGAAGAAAGAAGATTTATCCATCTGTCAAATGTGTACAGCAAATTCCTTTGAAGACAATGCCACAAGATATTTTGGAAAATATGAAATATTGGTATGTGGATTCGGAAACAGGAGAAGCTGTCATGGTTGAAGCAGATGATGAGGTTGAGAGTGGTGAGCGTGAGATTTTTAAAGTTTATGACCATCGACACCTAATGAATATGTCGAAGAAAGACTTGATAAAGTTACATGAAAATAGAATCTTGACGACAGAAGCATGGGGTGATTTAGCACGAGATTATCAGATGATGGTTAAGACTTGTATCAAGATGAAGATGTAGGTAGGAAATAAAATTACAAATGAAGACTAAAGACAAGCGTGAAGATAAAGACGCTAGAGCTATTGTCAAGGGGGAGTCTGTTGAGACATAGATTGTGACAACAGATCTAGCTTGAAATAGAACTGGTGTAATTATTATTATGTTTGTGTATTAGTTTAGATTTGTAAATGAATATTTTTTTTTTATAATAAACGAAATATTGTATTTTATTAATTACGTTTGCTGCGAGTCGAGATCTCAGGTCGCAAAGGATTGCGAAACGAGGTGAGATCTGAACTCGCAGAGCCAAACTCAATAGGTGTCAAACGAGTTGAGTTGGGCTTGGGCTGCGTAGCGAGTCGAGTCAACTAGCAGGCCCAAAAGGCTGCGAGTTGAGACGATCTATATATATGTTTTTAATACGTGAAAAACATAACAACTAGACATAACAACATGGAGAGAAAACTTTTGCTATCACATTTTTTCCTGCGAATCCAATTTCCAGAGAAAAGAAAATAAACCTAACGACTAGGTTTTGACGATTATTCGTTTAAAACAAAGTAATTAGTTAACCGAAACACGAATATATTCGTTGTTAGTAAGATAACATCGTATTGAGGAATTCCGCACCTTAATACTACAGATAACGAAGTTATCGATCCTAGAACTAGGGACTTACAGCGAACGCTAGGGATTCGGAGATCAATCTTTGTACGTGCAAAAGAGTTGTCAATCATAATAATACACTGCTACGCATTTATTTCCGGGTGAAATCTAAATTCTTATTTTACTTGTCTCATTTCATATTTTAATATGTGTTATTGCCTGGTATGTGATTTATTTGTTACCATGAATTGCGAGTAGTTTATTATTGTAATTGTTGATGATGTAGATAATTATAAGTAGGGATGACATTATATAATTAATGCATGACAATCGTAAAGTGATATGACGGCCCCTATTCGACTGTTTATTCGATATAGTACTGGAGATGCTTTCGAGCAAAGTACAAATGTATGGAAGTCATAAACGAGCGAAGGTAGTCATATCACTGGAATCAGCTCTGGTTTAACAGTTGGAATTCCAAAAGGATAATACAACTTCACAACTAACTGGTGTATCATACGAAAGTCAATGCATTAAAAAGTAATGTTAGTAAAATACGTTCAGACAAAATAGGAATTAATAACTCATGTACTGTTAAAACCTTATGAACTTAAGTTTAATCTATGGAGTACCCTTTCTGGTTATCCACGTGACTACAACCTAGTAATTAGGACCTGATCAACCTTAATTATGGTAAGTAGTTATCTGTACCCATGACATGCATTAAGTAAGATACAGTGAAACCACTCGTTGTATATATTAGGTTTACATTTCTGCACTGCTTTACTTTTAATTAGTTTAGAGTGCACTTTCACTATCAATTACTCTTGACCGCATGTTGGACGTAAGAAGCTGTAGAATTACCATGTAAAGCACATGGTTTGATTACTGAAAGTCATGGTCTGCATATGAAACACGTTTTTAATAAAGTGCGAATAATCCAGGGATGTATAACTGTTTGAAAAGGAGAGATTTAAGTCATAAGTCGAAGAAACCGGAATCTAATCAATTATAAATAAGACTTAGGAATGAAAGTGAAAGTCCAAGTGACTTAGGATGTTTAAACCTCTAGGTCTTATAAAATCGGCGGTCTAAACATACAAAGTTATTAATCTGCATGCTAATAGAACAGTAAACTATCTTAGGGGTTAAGAACGGTCGGACCTATGAGACGATATGCCACTGATTCATGCACCTCGGTATAAAACCAAAATAGGTTGCTTATCTCTCATACAGATAGGTATTGGAAGTTGGCGTATTGCTCCGATCAGAATCATGATAACCTAGTTCCTAGTGACATGCCAATGGGAAATTTAGTTGGTAGGGTTCTAGAGTTTACACCTAATAGTTTACTTATTATATTAAGTTTCACCCCTAATTGGTCTGTCATCCTGAAACATTAATTATCGAAATCTCAGCAATCACATCTTTATCTTTATCTATTTTCCTGTACTTTAATTTCCTGCAATTTACTTTCCTGCATTTTAATTACTTGTCTTTAGTTTAAAAACCCCCAAACCTACCTACTTTGTTCCATCCTAAATACTTCCCTACCAAAAGTGCTAACTTTAATCACCACACAGTTGGATTCATAGAATGATCTTAGGTTATACTTACCGCTTACTAACCAGAGTAGGTAGTACATATAATTTAAGCCCCGCTATTTATAAATTTTTAAAACCCCTAGTGGCGCCCGATTAGCTACCATCAACGACACCGACGCTTTCGGGTGCCATCAAGTTTTTTGCGCCGCTGCCGGGGAATCACAAACGTACGATTTAAAGCCACCTTAAGTAGTAGTATTTAGGAGATCCTTCCGATCGAAATCTTCTCAGAAATCTTTCGAAAGTTAATTTAAGTAATTTAGTGTTAATTTAGTATTAGTTAACTAGGATAATATTAGTTCAAAAATGACAACTCAAAAACCCACTTCTTTCCTCATTATGAAGGATAAACTGATGGCAATGGACGATACGAAATTCTTTGACTACTTAGTAGGAGAAATAGGATCTGATTTCTTTTCACCCTCTTCCTCTAAAGCTAAAGAAATTTCCGAAACCCTAAAAGAATTTCGAACCTCACTTTCTATTCCAAAACATTGCCTGGACTTGGATGACACGGATCAGTTTCCTGACCTAGCATCATCCCTAGAAGATCACTCTCCAACTTTGCAATTGTCTCAATTACCAAATTCTGTCCACTTCAAATATCTTCCCGAAGAAGATTATGAAGTAAAACCTCCAAAATTATGCAACCTAATTACCCTCACTTCAGTGTATGACAAAACTCTGTCAAATTCTCGTAATGACGGTATCTTCCCATTCTTTTCAAATGAACACAAACACACCATCTATCGAGTGGTGGACAAAGTTCCCTCAGTCGATCCAGAAAAACCATGTTCCAAAGAACGCCACTTAGGCGCATCTTTCAATCCTTCTCGTAGAATAGACGTCTATAGGACATTCGTTAGGAAATTAAACTCCTCCGACTTTCCTTTTTCATACGAACAACGAGAAAAGATTACCAATCTTGATGAACAAGTAAAATTCCTATCTCGCCTGTCAAATCATGAATGCGAAAGCACTTCCTCTAATTTCAGAGATCAAGAACTAAAATTCATAGCAGATTTAGATCCACTTTTTGAATCACTTGCCGACATGGATTTCCTCCCCATATCTATGATATTAATCCATCACAATGTCGTTACAATGATCAATGAACTTGAGTTCTGGATAGAACGGGACCCGATGATTCCTATCATCATCCCTGGTAAAATTCCATTCTTTGTTGACCCCGCCTCTTACTTGATCTCAAAATTGCGAGACGTTTTTCCTGATTCCGCCAAGGAAAGAATCGATACAGCCCTCTTCACTAAAAGAAAAGACCTTCACATTAAACTTGTTCGAATCTTCACCTTTACCAAATACCCTTTCACTTCCACACAAAAAGCACCAGTGAACTCGTTAAGATAGTCAATTCTACAACCGGAGAACCTGATTCGCAGGAAGGGAAATCATTTCTGGAAGTCTAAGATAAACTCACTCACGATCTAAATTATAAAGACCAAGGGACACGCGATGGTTTGTCAAACCCTAAAAAGATAAGAAAGGCATATAATAGGTTAATCAGCGATCTTGTCAATTTGGGATATGAAGAACGAGAAGTCCTAGGGAAACTAGAGAATAGTCATTACTATTTAGTTTACAATGTCATCTCGGAACTTTCAAAATGTTTTGTACTTAAAAACGTTCACTTAAGGGAGCAAATCTCGACCCTTTCCCTATGGAGGGATCGGAACGAATCGTAAAACAATTCTATCCGAAAAGGTCGAAGCTCGCGACTTTAAATGAGCATATTTTAATACATATATTAATATAATAATTTCTTGAAAGTTTCCTTTAAACATAGAAAACATTTTTAAATGTTTTCTGAAAACATGTGCGCGTCTAAAAGAATGTACACCTTTTTTTTTTTTTAAAAAAAAAGCGTTTAACCGAAACATTTGTACATTCTATAAACCAGCATCAGACAAAGATTTTAAAACACCCAAAAATATACTAAGTTTAATATCTTAGATTAATTATAATTGTCCCCCAGGTTGTTTCCATGTTTCTTAAATTATTTATAACGTAACAAGGAACCAACAAGTAACTAGTTATAATAAGTATACTTAAGATTCGTACTTACAATTAATGGGACATTAGGAATTGATCTAGAGCATTAGGCTTAATCTTAGAGTACAATAGGGACCATGTGTAAGGAATATGGTACTTAAGGACATAACACATATTCCTAGGGACCACTAAACCTTCCATACATTCCCCATGATTCAAAAAAATAAGAAGAAAATTTCTTCTTCCTCCCCTCTCCTCTTCAAAACCGGCCACTACCATGACCACCATCAAAACTCCACCAAAACTTGTGATCTTGTATCTTCTAAACTCCTATTTGCATGCTCTTCACGGTTGTACGATTATTTTCAAGTTTTATCCATCAAAACTAAGGTATGATCATAAAACCCATTTTAATCTTGAAAGAGCTTATTTCTTGAAGTTAGCTAAGTTGGTAACTAGAAATTAGTGCTTTTCTTGGTTAAATGCTTAATTCACACATGTTTGACTTTATCAAATGAATGAACTTTGACCAATTGATTAAGTCTAGACTTTTGCTTGATTAAGTGTTAGTATCTAAGTACTTAAGTAATTAGGATGTTTTGATCTATGTTAATTGCATGAATAGGATTAGCGAGTTTGATTTTTAATCAACAAAAAGTTAACTTGCTTGCATGAATAGAATAATGGACCAAGATCATTTGACCATTCTTGCTTACTAGGATGCTTGTACTTGCTTGACTAGTCAAACTAGGCAATATGACAAGAGAATCATCATTTTAAAATAGAAGTCTTGAACTAAACCAAACACATGGATGTGATGATTTTTTGTGCATAACCTAGCTTGTTCACCAATTAGGAAATGCTTGAAATAGTTTGGATCATGTATGCATGCATAAGTTAAAACGATGGCATGCGGAAACTTGGAAATATCATTTGAGAAAAGACCTAAAAAGTCAACTTGAAGTATTGAATCTTTTAAGAAAATTATTTTCAAGATTTTTATTCAAAAACCTTACTTCAACTTGGACTCCTAAAAGTCAAACCTTACTAAAAATGATATGACCATAAGTTGTGAAATCTTGACATTTCAAACTTGCAGTTGCTACCGTGAAATATGACATTTCAAACTTGGGTAGCGCCAAACTTTGTAAATGACAATATTTCACAATAAAATTGCCATCTCGAGACAATATATTTTTTCTAATGTCGATATTACCTTAGTATCAATAAAACTGATTATTCGTTGCTTGGGAACGATGAATGCTTAATGAAATCTTGGGATTGTCAAAAATTTAAAAGCCCTCACTTCGAAATTTCAATAAGAGACTTTGAAATGTGCTTTGAATTTCTCTTTCTTGAAGATCCATTATTTTTAAATGTTCTCAGGTACCATGTCACCAAAGAAGAAGCTAAGCCAAACACGACCTCTTACAGGACCTCTCGCCTATCTTAGTGCCAAGCCTTACTACGACCAGATGGCACGCATCTGGAGAGACAAGAAGTTCGGTCGTTTAAGATATGTTGACTGGGACAAGTTACAGGTATTAGGATTCAGACAGAGACTTGAAAGCCTACTCAGTTATCCAGTTAGGAATCAGCAGTTCGAGTCATTTAAAAGGCTATTCAGTATTGATGAGCCAGTGTATATGGAGATGGTTACAGAGATCATGACCACCTACACATTTGTGACCGGGAGTATAGTTGGAGATGGTTTAATCACGTTTCGGTACATGGGCAGTTTATTCACCTTGACACTAGCCCAATTTGCCCAGCACTTGGATCTGTACACCCCAGAGGAGATACATTCCCCTCTATTCACTGGTGGAGCCACCTCGATTTCCATCACAACCACACACGCCGAGGCATGGAGTCATTGGTCGCCAAAACGATATTTCTCGGGTATCAAGGCTACACAACTCAGAGACCCAGTCCTGCAAATCTTACACAAACTAATAGCTTGTTCACTTGATGGAAAACACACGACAAGCGGTCGAGTTGTAGCATTTGATGTTGCCTTAATGGCAAGTATCCTCGAAAGGAAGAACATTCTTGTTGCACATTTAGTCGCCCAGCGGATCCTAGAGGAGAAAGATTTTGGTGCAAAGAGATCTTACATGGGCCCAGTGATCACAAGACTTATCCGATGAATGGGATTGCTTAAGACAGCAGAGGTAGAAAGATTTAAAAGCATGCCAGGATGTAGTGCCCAGCCAGTGGATTACTATTTTCTGAGGAGTATGGATATACTCCGAATTATGAGAGATGGCACTGTCTACATTAGGGCACGACTTTCGGATCCTGACAGTATTGACACATTGATACCAGGACTAGTTCTACAAAGAGAGGCAAAGAAAAGGAAACGGCCGAGAGAGCCTAGTGATTCAGATACAGATGAGGATGAGGATGAGAGTAATGCTAACAATGATGATCTCCCACCACCAGCAGTATCACCGCCTGTTAAGGCAGGACCTTCCACCCCTGCCCCCAGAGTTCAGACACCAGCATACATCTATCACTATGGGACTCCCCCCAGGTTCAGACTATTGGTACTGGCTGATGCAGATGCAGGTCAGATGTTATAAGGCAATAAGACAGCAGACAACAAGGATACCCGTGAGCCCACTTCCTGACTTACCATGTGGATTAGGCCGAGCACCACCGCACATATATCCCCCGGCAATTCCTACTCCAGCACCTCACCCATATCCAGCCCGTGGTTGTAATCTACCCCCTCTAACTATGCCTCCTAGACCACAGCCACCTCCAGCACAGGCTCCCATCACGAGACAGCCTGTCCCATCAGTCGTTGGGTCAGTCAAGGTTCACACTTCGAGAGGCAGCAGGACATCCAAAGTCTCCGCTCGAACCATCACTGTTCAGAGTCCCAGGATTGCCAGACATACCAATTCAAAGAGCACACCCAACAAGAATCATCTATGTACCCACTTGACAGTTTTGACATGCCTGCAGGACCTTTTGTAGACCAGCTGGTACAAAATGGAGTTCTGACGATCGGTACACCAGAAGCAGGAGCTGACCATGATGCATCAGACAAAGGCACTCACTGTCAGTACGATGATTCTTCATCAGACGAGACTTCTCCTGGACCTATCATGTCTACCGCAGCAGCTTCACCACCAGTCGAGCACTAGATTGCTCCACTTTCTGACTCCTTTCTAGTTTCTAGCAGACTATATTACCATTATTTGTATTGATGTACTATGGATGCATAGACATCACCTCTATCTATTTATTACTTTATTACGCTAAAACTTTACTTTTCTTATTAGCAGCTATTATTTGATTGTTGAGTGGAATGTTTATTTGATCCAACCACTATTTATCGAAGACTAAAGCAAAGGAAGCCATGGACCTCGCCATGAAGGACGCCGATAGTATGCGCAACAAATCGGTAACCCGTCCCAAAACTCTCCATCTATTTAAAGCTTCGATTATCTAATCCGATATCTCCAAAACTAAGTGTGGGATCCCCAAAACCACATAACACTTACATAACATTCCGGAAATAAGTAGAATCTCTAAGTGTGTGATACTTCGACAAGAGGTACTCAACAAATAAGATTCGAATATTAGGGACAATGTTCCTCTAAGTGTGGGATATATGGTAGCAATCGCAAGTTTGACCTCTTATCCGTAAAACAAACAATATTTTCATTAAAAAGCTAAAAATAGAGAATTTTAAATTTTACTTTAGAATTCAAAAGCAACATTTTTAGAACTTCTATTTCCTGAAAATATAAAATACAGTAAGAAACAAGTTCTCAAGGAAACAAAACGGTTTTAGAATGAGACACGGACAAAAAGGGCAACACATGACTAGGCACACATTGACCAAAACATTCAATTCGTGAGGTTTGAGCCCATAAGTAGCATTCATCTTTAAAATGCTTCACTTTTCGTTTCATGTGTGTGCCGATGTATGCATATGAATTAGAACTTTCTCTTGCAATACATTTCGAGATCACACCAATGAGTGCCATACGTGGCATAGGAACAATCTGTCTCGATACTTTCTAAGGAATCTACACACCTTCCAAACACCAAACATCCACTCACTCTTAGCACCCAACCAAAACATCCCTTTATTTATCCCGAACCTATGAAAGTCACATCTTTCAGCATTTCTCACAGACCTTTTGGGCCAAAATAATACATCGGTAAGTCCGACATAGCAGAAAGAAAAAATGAAAAAAAAAACAAAAAACAAAGAAACATTATGCCGGCACTACCAAGAAAAAGGCCAGAAAAAGGAAACTAATATCCAAAAAGGGTTGCACTATGAAGTCTTTTTAAAAGTCTGAGATTCCTAAAAGAGACCTCCTAAAAGAAAGCACTTTAGCTTCGAGAAAATATAAGAAAAAACCATCACACTCCCCTTCACAACTTCCTCAAAACCAAAAACCCGATTCCTTCTGAGATATCTTGAAAGATTAGTGTCGTTCTCATTCAAAGTGATGGAGATTTGATTCTTGATCAAGCCTATGACGAGAATGCTGCATGACTGGCTATCTGAGTGATTGACACTAGCAAGTAGGAAACCCTAAACACTTGAGTGATTTGAGTGACCCACTGTAAGGATTGTCTAGTCATGATCACCATCTGAGTTGCTCGAAGAAGGTATCAAATTCTAAACTATTAGTTTCTCATGAAAAGCTCTCTCATAACTGGAATATTTTATTCTCTGGAAATGGCATTCCTAAGAAAAATTGCAAGTAGAATCCTTCTAATAGGCTTTCTGAATGAGTTTGCTTGAGGACAAGCAAGGTTCTAAGTGTGGGATACTTGATATCGCGTAAAAAGTCACGTTTTTACTACCGATATCTCTCTCATTCTGGAACGATTCTTGGCATTTTAACTTAAATAACACTCAAATCAATGAGAATCTGCCAAGAAAGTCAAAACAAGGTTGCACGATAAAAATCAAGCAAAACGGATGAAAAACGAAGATTCCACTCACGTTTGAAGATTCAAGGCATCAAAACAAGATTTAAAGACTAAAGTGCCCATCATCAACATCCATCTTATCCAAGATGTTCGTTTTCAAAATACGAGTCTAACAGAATAAGAATCAGCAAAAACGGATAAAGAATGAAGATTCTACGCCCGCCGGAAGATTTAAATGATTCGTACGCAATATTTGGAGATAGGAAGCTCAATTTTGGGATTAATTTTCATCAAAGTCTTCGTTTTTGAAAAATGAATCCAACAAAAAAAAAGAATCGATGAAAATGGATGCATAACAAACAAAACACGCGCGAATTAAGAAACGAAGCAAAAGACGGCAAACCGGGGCGGGTGGCAGCCAGCCGCCGCCGGCCACCAGGGTGGCGGCGCCGGCCAAACAACCCCCATCTCGTTTCCGCTTATTGGTCCTTTCGTGTACCCAGTGCCACACCTTTACGCGATTGTTCATACCTGGTGCCACACCTTTGCGCGATTGTACGTACTTGGTGCACCACCTTTTCCACCTTTTGCTAAAGTGTTCCTCATCATGCTAACATGAGCCAAATTTCCCCTATAAATAGGAGGGCTTTGGTTCATTTGAAACACACACTCTTTCAACACAACCTACAAGTATTACACACTTTCTTTAGGAAATCTCTTGTATTCTATAGTCTTTCTCATTCTAGGATTATTGTAATCAATCTACGGATTAATAGAGAAGTTAGGGTAAACCCTAGGGATTCGGAGATCAATCTTTGTACGTGCAAAAGAGTTGTCAATCATAATAATACACTGCTATGCATTTATTTCAAGTTGATATTTAAACTCTTATTTTACTTGTCTCATTTCATATTTTAATATGTGTTATTGCGTGGTATGTGATTTATTTGTTGCCATGAATTGCGAGTAGTTTATTATTGTGATTGTTGATGACGTAGATAAATAAAAGTAGGGATGACATTATATAGTTAATGCACGACAATCGTAAAGTGATATGATGACCCCTATTCGAATGTTTATTCGATATAGTACTGTATATGCTTTCGAGCAAAGTAAAAATGTATGGAAGTCATAAACGATCGAAGGTAGTCATATCACTGGAATCAGCTCTGGTTTAACAGTTGGAATTCCAAAAGGATAATACAACTTCACAACTAACTGGTGTATCCTACGAAAGTCAATGCATTACAAAGTAATGTTAGTAAAATACGTTCAGACAAAATAGGAATTAATAACTCATGTACTGTTAAAACCTTATGAACTTAAGTTTAATCTATGGAGTACCCTTTCTGGTTATCCACGTGACTGCAACCTAGTAATTAGGACCTGATCAACCTTAATTATGGTAACTAGTTATCTGTGCCCATGACATGCATTAAGTAAGATACAGTGAAACCACTCGTTGTATATATTAGGTTTACAGTTCTGCACTGCTTTACTTTTAATTAGTTTAGAGTGCACTTTCACTGTCAATTACTCTTGACCGCATGTTGGACGTAAGAAGCCGTAGAATTACCATGTAAAGCACACGGTTTGATTACTGAAAGTCATGGTCTGCATATGAAACACGTTTTTAATAAACTGCGAATAATCCAGGGATGTATAACTGTTTGAAAAGGAGAGATTTAAGTCATAAGTCGAAGAAACCGGAATCTAATCAATTATAAATAAGACTTAGGAATGAAAGTGAAAGTCCAAGTGACTTAGGATGTTTAAACCTCTAGGTCTTATAAAATCGGCGGTCTAAACATACAAAGTTATTAATCTGCATGCTAATAGAACAGTAAACTATCTTAGGGGTTAAGAACGGTCGGACCTATGAGACGATACGCCACTGATTCATGCACCTCGGTATAAAACCAAAATAGGTTGCTTATCTCTCATACTGATAGGTATTGGAAGTTGGCGTATTGCTCCGATCAGAATCATGATAACCTAGTTCCTAGTGACATGCCAATGGGAAATTTAGTTGGTAGGGTTCTAGAGTTTACACCTAATAGTTTACTTATTATATTAAGTTTCAACCCTAATTGGTTTGTCATCCCGAAACATTAATTATCGAAATCTCATCAATCACATCTTTATCTTTATCTGCTTTCCTATATTTTAATTTCCTGCAATTTACTTTCCTGCATTTTAATTACTTGTCTTTAGTTTAAAAACCCCCAAACCTACCTACTTTATTCCATCCTAAATACTTCCCTACCAAAAGTGCTAACTTTAATCACCACACGGTTGGATTCATAGAACGGTCTTAGGTTATACTTACCGCTTACTAACCAGAGTAGGTAGTACATATAATTTAAGCTCCCCTATTTTATAAATTTTTAAAACCCCTAGTGGCGCCCGATTAGCTACTATCAACGACACCGACGCTTTCGGGTGCCATCAATATGTAAAACTAAAATAAAAACAAAATTATAATTTTATAACTCAACTAAATTATTTTAATTAAAATATTTCAACTAAAAGTATAATCGAAAACATATTTAAAAACCTATCGTTTAAAAACATTTTCACATTTAACGATCGGGTAAACCAACACGGGCTAAAGACCGCAAATTTGGGACAAAAACCCCTCACTTTTGGCCCCAAAAATCTGCCAACACCACCCCCACCCCACCCTCATTGTCACCTCATTTTCATTTTCCCTCTCTCTCACTCCATCCCCATTCTCTCTCAATTCTCTCTCTAAAAACTCACCAAAAATCTCCAAATCACCACCATTTTCTTGGTATTTTCGGAATAACAACAACAAAACTCATCATCAACTTCATCTTCAAGATTCAAGTTCAAGAACACCATTTTCATCACCATCTTCATCCACTCACCTAACTTTCGGATTTCACTCGATTCGGTATGAAAAATCACTTTTCTTTCACTTTTCCTTTGTTATTATAGTGTACAATCATGTTACAAGTCATTATATGAAAGATCTAAACGTTTTTGGGTTGAAAAATTAAGATTTTCATCAAACAGCTCGTTGTGTCACACGAGACCGAAAACAGTAGTGCAACACAAGCTTTTGTGTCGCAGTACCATTTCTATGTCGCACTATGCGACACAACGGCTTATGTCGCATAAATCACCCTATGTCGCATACTTGCGACACAATTACTTATGTCGCAGCATTTATGACACAAATGCCTATGTCGCATTTATTTGCGGATGTCGCAGGAATGCGACACAAACCCTTGTGTCGCAGAACCTTTTAGCGACACAGTACTTATGTCACAAAAACTCAGAACCTTAAAAACACATGTTTTTCACTAAGTGTCATAACCAGATTTTACCACTTGATTTTACTCCGAATTTGAAATTCGGTTGCGTTTTCACTACAGCAACATAGTCAGCTCGACCCAAGCCAGGGGCTCTACCCCTTAGACCCCGCCAGGGGTTGCCACCCCTTGGACCCCGCTACCAGGGGCGCTGCTCCGGACCCCCGTACACAATTTCATACCTTATAAAACACCATGAAACAATAAATTACACCTTGAAACGTTTCACAAAATATCACCAACGTCTCGTGTTGAACTTACAAAATAAACAAGGATCTTTCATGAATAAACAAGTAACATGGTTAGACTGTTAGCCAACCGCTTATATGATTATTACTACGTTTAGGACGTTAGTGACCTACTTAGATTTAGGCTTTGCTAGCGCTCGTAACTTTACTTAGCTCAACAGGTGAGTTCACAGCCCCACTTTTAACTGTTTTACCGCTTTCAACTTGGGGTGAGAAACATAGTCAACTGCTTTATTGATTGCCATAACTGCTTTTGCTTACATGATTGTTTATCATATTTGTTTACTCGCACGATTTGAGTACTTTGAACTGTTGAACCCTTACAACAAAACTGGTATTTATGAAACAACATTTTCAAACTATAAACGTGATAAAACTTGTTTGGTAAACCGGAGAACGACCGGTACTTTTATGTAAACGCTGGAGAATGACCAGCAACGTATTTTAGTGCTTGTTGCACCCGAAACCGTTGGTTCAGTGTCGTTGCGATTCCTGATGGTGATGCGGGCGCAGCAGGGGTTTTAAAATTTATATTTTGCGGGGCTCAAATAATACGTACTACCTACTCTGGTTAGCAAGTGGTAAGTATGACCTAAGATCGTTCTATGAATCCAAACGTGTGGGAGATTAAAGCTGGTGCTTTCGGTAGGAGATATTTAGGATGAAACAAAGTAGGTAGGTTTGGGGGTTTTTAAACTAAAGACAGGTAATTAAAATGCAGAAAAGTAAATTACAGGAAAGCAGATAAAGATAAACATGTGATTGCTGAGATTTCGATAATTAATGTTTCAGGATGATAGATTAGATAGGGGCAATACTAATATAATGATTTAAACTATCAGGTGTAAACTCCAGAACCCTACCAACTAAATTTCCCATTGGCATGTCACTAGGAACTAGGTTATCATGATTCTGATCGGAGCAATACGCAAACTTCCAATGCTTATCTAGTTGAAAGATAAACAACCTATTTTGGCTTAACGCCGAGGTGCATGAATCAGTAGCGTATCGTCTCATAGGTCCGACCTTTCTTAAGCCCTAAAATAGTTTAGTATTTTATTAGCACGCAGATTAATAACTTTGTATGTTTTGACCGCTGATTGTGTAAGGCTTAGTGTTTTAAGGTATTTAAATCACAAGGATGTTGTCCTTATTCCTAAGTCTTGTTTTATGCATTAGGGGTTTGGTTACTTCAACTTATGACTTGAGTTCTCCTTTTCAAACAGTTATACATCCCTAGATTATTCGCAGTTTATAAAAACGTGTTTCATATGCAGGCCATGCCTTTCAGTAATCGGACAGTGTACTTTACATGGTAGTTCGACTGCTTCTTACATCAGACATGCGGTCAGGAGTAATTGACGGTGAATGTGACACTCTAAGCTAACTAAATAAAAAGCGATGCGGAAATATAAACCTAATATGTACAACGAGTGGGTTCACTGTGTCTTACTTGTTACATGTCATGGGCACAGATAACTACTTACCATAATTAAGGTTGATCAAGTCCTAATTACTAGGTTGCAGTCACGTGGATAACTAGAAAGGGTACTCCATAAATTAAACTCAAGTTCATAAAGTCTTAACGGTACAAAGGTCATTAATTTCTATTTTATCTGAACGTGTTTTCGAACATTATTTTATTGTGTGTTGACTTTCGTAGGATACACCAGTTAGTTGTGAAGTTGTATTATCCTTTCGGAATTCCAACTGTTAAACCAGAGCTGATTCCAGTGATGTAACTACCTTCGGTCGTTTATCGACTTCCATATATTTCTACTCCGTATAAAACGTTTCCAGTACTATATCAGATAAACTGTCGAATAGGGGCCGTTACATCACGTTTACAATTGTCGTACACTTAATTATATAACGTCATCCTTACTTATAATTATCTACATCATCAACAATCACAATAATAGACTACTCGCAATTCATGGCAATAGACAAATCACATACAAGACAATAATACATAATTGAAATATGAAATAAAGCAAGTATGATAAAGGTTTCGATATCACCCGGAAATAAATGCGCAGCAGCGTATTATTATGACAGACAACTCGTTCACACGTACAAAGATGAATCTCCAAACTCCTAACGTTCGCTCTAACCTCTATGTTAATCCGTAGATTAATTACAATAACCCTAGACTAAAATATGAGAGACTTTTAGAGTGAGAAAGTGAAAATGGAAGAATGAGAGTGTAAGTATGAGTGTGTGTGTTTTGTGTATGAGTTGGTGTGTTGAAATGAGAGCTAGGGGCTGCCTTTTATAGAGGAAATTCGGCTCAAGTTAGCACCCCCAAGCTCATGATAGCAAAAGGTGGAAAATGTAGTGGCACCAGGTACAAAAGGCGAAAAAGGTAGTGGCACCAGGTACGAAAAGTAGGAAAAGGTCTAGCACCAGGTACGAAGAAGTACCAAAAAGCGCAATCCGTGCGGGTGACGGGCAGCCGGTGGCTGCCAGCAGCCAGCGGCTGGCGGCGGCGGCTGGCTGCCAGCAGCACCAGTCCGCTGCCGGTTGCTGCGTTTCTCGATTCGTGCGTGTTTTCTTCATTACGCGTTCGTTTGCGTTGATTCTTTTTGTGTTGGATTCGTAATTCAAAAACGAAGCTTTTGATGAAAAGAAATCCCAAAAATATGTCTCTGAACTTTAGATGTGTCGTACGAATCGTTTGGATCTTCCAGCGTGCGTAGAATCTTCGTTCTTCGTCCGTTTTAGTTGATTCTTATTCTGTTAGATTCGTAATTTGAAAACGAACATCTTAGGTTAAATAGATGTTGGTGATGGGCTCTTTTGTCTTGAAACCTCGTTCCGGTGTCTGGAATCTTTAAACGTGCATGGAATCTTCGTTTTCCGCCCGTTTTGCTTGATTTTTATCATGCAACCTTTTTTTTCCCATCTTGGCATAATATTACAAATTTGTAATGTTTTTGAGTCAAAGTGCCAAGAATTGTTCCAGAATGAGAGAGATATCTATAGTAAAAACGTGACTTTTTACGCTATATCAAGTATCCCACACTTAGAACTTTGCTTGTCCTCAAGCAAACTCATTCTTAAAAGCTTCTGGAACGATTCTAATTGCATCAGTTTTTTAGAGATGCCCTTTTCAAAAGGATATAAAGTTACCGTGATGAAAGAGTTTCGTAACCAAAACTAAAGGTTTATTGAATTCGATACCTTCTTCGAGCAACATGATGATTATGACTAGGCAAATGCAGCATTCTCATCATAGGCTTGATCGAGAATCAAATCTCCATCACTTTTGATGAGGACGGTACTAACCATTCGAGATATCTTGGAAGGAATCGGGTGTTTTCGGTGTGAAGAAGGTATGAGGGTTTTCCTTGTATTTTCTCAAAACTTTTCTTGAGAGAGTTTCTTTGGAATTTCTCAGATTCTGAAAGGACTACATAGCCTTTTTCTTTGGAATTTTTCTTGTCTTGGCCCTTTTTCTTGATCCTTGGGCTTCTTTTTTTTTCAGCAGCTTCTGCTGAATTTCTTTTTCCTGGAGCTCCTTTTACGGATGATGCTCATCCTTTGGGTAACGCTCCGATGTAAGCTTTTTGCTGAATTTCATTTCTTGGAGCTCCTTTTACGGATGATGTTCATCCTTTGGGGAACGCTCCGATGGCTTTGTGTTAGGCTGTAGAAGTCTTGGAATATCTTTGAGAATTCGATGGAAAATGAAACTTCTGTAGGTTCGGGATGAATGTTAGGAGGTTTTGATTGGGTGTGAAGAGTGAGTGTTGAGTGGGTGGATGTTTGATGGTGGAAGGTTGTTTGGGATTCCTTAGAAGTTATCAAGATGGGTTGTACGTATGACACTCATCGGTGTGATCTCGAAATGCATTTCAAGAGCAAGTTCTAATTCGAATGCGTATATCAGTGCCTGGCCATGTGTTGCCCTTTTTGTCCATATCTTATTCTAAAACAGTTTTGTTTCGTTGTCAAAACTCGTTCCTTGCTGTAATTTATTCTTTTGAAAGATAGGATTTCTAAAGAACGATGTTTTTGAATCTGAAAATTTTGAAATTTTATCCATTTTTAGCCTTAAAAATGTTGTTTGACTTACGGACAAGAGGTAAAAACTTTGCGGTCGATGGCCGTATATCCCACACTTAGAGGAACATTGTCCCTAATGTTCGAATCTATTTGTTGAGTACCTCTTATTGAAGTATCCCACACTTAGAGATTCTACTTATTATTGGATTGTTTCGTATCCCACACTTAGTGTTTGGAATATCGGATGAGGCAATCAAAACGGATAGAGGGTTTTGGAACGTTGTACCGCTTTTGTCGTGCACGTTATCGGCGCCTCGTTGGAAGTCTGCTGGTCCGTGGCTTGTAACTTATGGCTCTCGGCATTCTTCATTGCGTGGTCCACAGTCCTCTCTTGCTTAGGTCTTCTATAGTTTTTCAAACAAACCACTCAACTTAATCAAGTAATAGCTGCTGATATGAAAGTAAAGTAATAAAATGATAAGGTAATAACTGGATAGATGTGATGTCTATGCATCCACAGTACATCAAATACACATAATAATAATAAAGTCTTGGTAGAAAATAGAAAGAAGTAAGAAGGCGGAGCAATCTATTGCTCGGCTGGTGGTACTGCAGTCGAAGATGCTATGGGAGATGTCTCATCTGATGAAGAGTCATCGTGCTGACAGTGGGTACCCTTATGTGATGCATCCCTGTCATCCTCTGCGTCAGGTGTACCCATGGTGAATATCCCGTCATGTATCAACTGATCAACAAACTCCCCTGCGGGCATGCCAAAGCTATAGAGTGGAGTCTCATGTATCCCCTGCTGAGAGTGCTCTCTGAATAGATCGGTCTGTCTATGAGAAGATACTGGAGCAATCGGTGCAGCTGCAGGGCTGGTGCTCCTGAGAGTCCTATGACTCTGAACAAAAGTGGCTCGAGTAGGGGCTCTAGATATCCTACTGCTACTCGAAATCTGTCCTCTAGCTGAGCCGACGACTGAGGGAATCTGTTGTCTCTGAAGGGGGATCTGTGCTCGCGGTGCCTGTGGCCTGAGTGGGGCTGTCCGTGGTGGTAAATCATGGCCATGGACTGGATGTCGGCGAGGTGCTGGAGTGGGAGCTGCAGAGGGATACAAATGTGGTGGGGCTCGGCCCATCCTGCACGGTATGTCCGGAAGTGGGCTCACTGGTATCCCTGCGATCTGCTGCCTAATAGCTCTGTAGCTTCTGACTTGCATCTGCATCAGCCAGTACCAGTAATCGGGTCCTGGGGGTGTCCCGTAATGGTATATATAAGGTGGTATCTGGGCTCTAGGGGCAGGGACAGAAGGTCCTGGCCTAGTAGGCTGTGGCGGTGCAACTGGCACATCAGAATCTCGTGCACCCTCATCTGAATCAGAGTCTGAACTTTGGGCCTCTTTCGGTTGCTTCCTCTTTCTGGACTCCCTAGGTAGGTCTAGACCAGCTACCAATGTGTCAATACTCTCAGGGTCTGATGATCGTGCCCTGATGTAAACGGTACCATCCTTCAGAATCCTAAGTATATCCATTTTCCTCAGAAAATCATAGTCTATTGGTTGGGAACTCCATCCTGGCAGGCTTTTAAACTGTACTATCTCCGTCGTCCTAATCAATCTCATTTTCCTAATCAACCGAGTAATTACTGGGCCCATGAATGATCTTCTTGCACCAAACTCTTTCTCTTCCAAAATCCGCTGGGCAACTAGATGGGCAACCTGAATGTTTCTCCTATCGACGATACACGCCATCATGATAACATCAAACTCAGACACTCGGCCATTAGACGTATGTTTCCCATCAAGTGAACAAGCCAGCAGTTTATGCAAAATCTGCATAACTGGGTCTGTGAGCTGGGTAGCTTTAATACCCGAGAAATATGGCTTTGGCGACCAATGACTCCATGCCTCTGCGGTGGTAGTCGTGAGAGACATCGTGGTGGCTCCATCAGTAAACAGGGGTGAATCTATCTCTTCTGGTGTATAGAGATCTAAGTGACGTGCAAACTGAGCCAATGACAAGGTGAATAGGCTCCCCATATATCTAAATGTGATCACCCCGTCTTCCACTCTACTCCCTGTCTCGAATGTATAGGTGGTCATGAACTCGGTGATCATCTCCATATACACCGGTTCGTCAATGTTGAACAATCTCTTGAAAGACTCAAATTGCTGACCCTCTATTGAGTAACTGAGTAGACCCTCTAATTTCTGCCTGAACCCCAATACCTGTAGCTTTTCCCAATCTACATATCTAAAACGGCCAAAAGGTTTATCTCTCCATGTTCGTGCCATCCGGTCGTATGCTGGTGTTGCACTAAGGTATGCAAGAGATCCTGTAAGTGGACATGCTGGTTTTAGCTTTTTCTTCATGGTACCTGAGAACATGAGAAATTTAAAGTACTAGGTCTTAAGAAAGGTGGAATTTAAAGCACTTTTCGAATTTTCTAATGGAATATTCAAAATGAGGGCTTTAAATTCTTGACAGTCCAAAGATTACAGTAAATATCAAATGCCCCCAAGTAACAATAGTGAGGCAATCATCAATGTGTAGAAACATATAGTCATGGGATGGCGGTAACTTGACTTGTGAAGTAATGATGTTTACAAAGTCCGGTGTTTAGCCAAATTTGAAACGTCATTATTTCACATATTATAGTCTCATTGTATATTTTTGACTTTTAAAAGTTCAAATTGAAGTAAGGTTTTTGAATAAAAATTGCAATTAACTTATTTTTAAAAAATGCAATACTTCAAATTGACTTTTTAGGTCAAAACTTACTTCGGACGATAATTCCAATTTATCCGCATACCAAAATTATAACCTAAGCATGTAATCATTATTTTTAGGCATTTTCCTACTAGATAACAAGCTAAGTCATGCACCAAAAAGTTATGTCATCCATGTGTTTGGTTTTATTCAAGACTTTTGTTTCTAGTAATAATTCTATCTTGCCTATTTTGACTAGTCAAGAAAGTACAAGTGTCCTAGTAAGCAAGGTTTTCAAGTAATTTTTTTTTTTTTAATTTACTATCATGCATGCTAGTTAACTTTTTGTTGACTTTCAAAAGTCAAATTTGCTAATCCTAATTTATCCGCATTATGCAATTAACATAGGGCAATCATTCAAAACACCATAATTACTTAAATATCCAACAACTAGCACTTAATCAAGCTAAATTCTAGACTTAATCAATAAGTTAAAGTACATTTTCTTGAAAGGTCCAAACTAGTATGAATTAGCATGGGTAAGTGGTAGTAGCATGTAGTTTCTAAGCATTCAACCAAGAAAAATAGCAATTCCTAGTTACTAACTTAGGTAACTTCATAAAATGAGAAACTTTAAGCTTAAAGTGGGTTTCTTATGATCATACCTTGTTTTAGTGTGTTATGCTTCAAAACGAACGTACAATCGAGAATACCATGCAATGAGGAGTTCAAAAGGACATGAAATTAGAGAGGTTGGTGAAGATTGAGTGGTGATCCATGGTGTAGTGATAGTGGCCGGTTTTGGGAGTGAAGGAGGAAGGAGAAGAAAAGTTTTTTATGTTATTTTTGAATTATGAGATCAAATGGAAGACTTGTGGTCCATGAGAATATTTGTCATGTACCATATTCCTTACATGGTCCCCTATGTACTTCTAAGTACTTCTCTAGATTAATTCCTAAGGTCCCACTAATGATGATTACAAATCCTAAACGTATTTATTGTAACTAGTTACTTGTTAGTCTTTCGTTACGTTATAAACAATTTAAGACGCGCGTACATTTTTGTGGAAAAATTAAAAAGTAATCATGGGATATTAAACTTAAATTATTTTTGTTTGTTTTAAAATTAGTTGTCTGACGTGGACTTGTTGAATGTACACGTTTCGGCTAAAAACTTAACGTTGTACGTTCTTGTTGCCGCGCACGTGTTTTCAAGCAACAAATTCAAAAACGTTGTTTTTTTTTTTCAAAGGAGACTTTCAAAATTTTATTATATTACTATATTTATACTAAAATATGCTCATTTAAAGTAGCGAGCTTCGACCTTTCTCGGACGGAATTGTTTTAAGATTCGTTCCGATCCTTCCATAGGGAAAGGGTCGAGATTTTCTCCCTTAAGCGAACGTTTTTCAGCACAAAACATTTTGAAAGTTCCAAAATGGTGTTATAAACTAAATAGTAATGACGATTCTCAAATCTGAGGACTTCTCGTTCTTCGTATCCTAAATTGATAAGATCACCAATTAACTTATTGTACGCTTTCCTTATCTTTTTAGGGTTTGACAGACCGACGCGTGGCCCTTGATCCTTGTAATTAAGTTCGTGAGTGAGTTTATTCATGACTTCCAGAAACGCGTTCTCTTCCTATGAATCAGGGTCTCCGGTTGTAGACTTAACTATCCTACAGAGTTCACTGATTGTGGATTTTTGTACGGAAGTAAAAGGGTATTTGGTAAAGGCAAAGATTCGAGTGAGCTTAATGTGAAGGTCTTTTCTTTTTGTGAAGAAAGCTGTGTCGATTCTTTCCTTGGTGGAATCAGGAAAAACGTCTCATAATTTTGAGATCAGGTAGGAGGCGGGGTCAACAAAGAAAGGAATTTTACCAGGAATGATGATAGAAATCATCGGATCTTGTTCTTCCCAGAACTCAAATTTGTTGATCACTGCGGTGACACTGTGATTGATTAACATCATAGATGTTGGAAGAAAATCCATGTCGGCGAATGATTCAAAAAGTAGATCTAAATCTGCTATAAACTTTAGTTCTTGGTCTCTGAAATTTGTAGAAGTGCTTTCGCATTCATGACTTGAAAGGCGAAGAAGGAATTCTACTTTTTTTTCTAATTTGGCAATCGTTTCTCGTTGTTCGTAGGAATACGGGAGATCGGCATAGGTTAACTGCCTGACGAATGCTTTATAGACATCTACCCTACGGGAAGGATTGAAAGAAGCACCGAGGTGGCGTTCTTCAAAACAAGGTTGTTCCGGCTCGACTGATGGAACCTTTTCCAACACTCGGTAGATGGTGTATTGGTGGTTGTGTGTAATGAATGGAAAGATGCCGTAATTCCGAGAATCGGGCGTGGTTTGAGAATACACCGATGTTTCAGGAATGAGGGTGATTAAGTCACAAGACTTCGGAGGTTTTTCTTCAGAATTATCTTCGGGAAAATAATCGAAGTGGGGAGAATTTGGTAAATCAGGTAGGTGTAAAGTTGGCGAGTGATCTTCTGGAGATGATGCAAGGTCAGGTAACTGGTCCATGTCATCAAAATCCAGGCAATGTTTTGGAATTGAAAGGGAGGTCCTATATTCTTCTTGGGTGTCGGAGGTTTCCTTAGTTTTAGAGGAAGAAGGTGAAAAGAAATCAGATCCTAACTCTTTTTCTAAGTAGTCAAAGAATTCCGTATCATCCATTGAAATGAAGTAAGAAGTGGGTTTTCGAAGTGCCATTTTTAAAGTTATCCTAATTAAATAATACTTAATTAATACTAATTAACTTTCGAAAGATTTCTAAGAAGATTTCAATCGGAAGGGTCTCCGAAATATTACTACTTAAGGCGGCTTTGAATCGTACGTTTGTGATTCCCCGGCAGCGGCGCCAAAAACTTGTTGCACCCGCAACCGTTGGTTCAGTGTCGTTGCGATTCCTGATGGTGATGCGGGCGCAGCAGGGGTTTTAAAATATATATTTTGCGTGGCTCAAATAATACGTACTACCTACTCTGGTTAGCAAGTGGTAAGTATGACCTAAGATCGTTCTATGAATCCAAACGTGTGGGAGATTAAAGCTGGTGCTTTCGGTAGGAGATATTTAGGATGAAACAAAGTAGGTAGGTTTGGGGGTTTTTAAACTAAAGACAGGTAATTAAAATGCAGAAAAGTAAATTACAGGAAAGCAGATAAAGATAAACATGTGATTGCTGAGATTTCGATAATTAATGTTTCAGGATGATAGATTAGATAGGGGCAATACTAATATAATGATTTAAACTATCAGGTGTAAACTCCAGAACCCTACCAACTAAATTTCCCATTGGCATGTCACTAGGAACTAGGTTATCATGATTCTGATCGGAGCAATACGCAAACTTCCAATGCTTATCTAGTTGAAAGATAAACAACCTATTTTGGCTTAACGCCGAGGTGCATGAATCAGTAGCGTATCGTCTCATAGGTCCGACCTTTCTTAAGCCCTAAAATAGTTTAGTATTTTATTAGCACGCAGATTAATAACTTTGTATGTTTTGACCGCTGATTGTGTAAGGCTTAGTGTTTTAAGGTATTTAAATCACAAGGATGTTGTCCTTATTCCTAAGTCTTGTTTTATGCATTAGGGGTTTGGTTACTTCAACTTATGACTTGAGTTCTCCTTTTCAAACAGTTATACATCCCTAGATTATTCGCAGTTTATAAAAACGTGTTTCATATGCAGGCCATGCCTTTCAGTAATCGGACAGTGTACTTTACATGGTAGTTCGACTGCTTCTTACATCAGACATGCGGTCAGGAGTAATTGACGGTGAATGTGACACTCTAAGCTAACTAAATAAAAAGCGATGCGGAAATATAAACCTAATATGTACAACGAGTGGGTTCACTGTGTCTTACTTGTTACATGTCATGGGCACAGATAACTACTTACCATAATTAAGGTTGATCAAGTCCTAATTACTAAGTTGCAGTCACGTGGATAACTAGAAAGGGTACTCCATAAATTAAACTCAAGTTCATAAAGTCTTAACGGTACAAAGGTCATTAATTTCTATTTTATCTGAACGTGTTTTCGAACATTATTTTATTGTGTGTTGACTTTCGTAGGATACACCAGTTAGTTGTGAAGTTGTATTATCCTTTCGGAATTCCAACTGTTAAACCAGAGCTGATTCCAGTGATGTAACTACCTTCGGTCGTTTATCGACTTCCATATATTTCTACTCCGTATAAAACGTTTCCAGTACTATATCAGATAAACTGTCGAATAGGGGCCGTTACATCACGTTTACAATTGTCGTACACTTAATTATATAACGTCATCCTTACTTATAATTATCTACATCATCAACAATCACAATAATAGACTACTCGCAATTCATGGCAATAGACAAATCACATACAAGACAATAATACATAATTGAAATATGAAATAAAGCAAGTATGATAAAGGTTTCGATATCACCCGGAAATAAATGCGCAGCAGCGTATTATTATGACAGACAACTCGTTCACACGTACAAAGATGAATCTCCAAACTCCTAACGTTCGCTCTAACCTCTATGTTAATCCGTAGATTAATTAGAATAACCCTAGACTAAAATATGAGAGTCTTTTAGAGTGAGAAAGTGAAAATGGAAGAATGAGAGTGTAAGTATGAGTGTGTGTGTTTTGTGTATGAGTTGGTGTGTTGAAATGAGAGCTAGGGGCTGCCTTTTATAGAGGAAATTCGGCTCAAGTTAGCACCCCTAAGCTCATGATAGCAAAAGGTGGAAAAGGTAGTGGCACCAGGTACAAAAGGCGAAAAAGGTAGTGGCACCAGGTACGAAAAGTAGGAAAAGGTCTAGCACCAGGTACGAAGAAGTACCAAAAAGCGCAATCCGTGCGGGTGACGGGCAGCCGGCGGCGGTTGGCTGCCAGCAGCCGGCGGCTGGCGGCGACGGCTGGCTGCCAGCAGCACCAGTCCGCTGCCGGTTGCTGCATTTCTCGATTCGTGCGTGTTTTCTTCGTTACGCGTTCGTTTGCGTTGATTCTTTTTGCGTTGGATTCGTAATTCAAAAACGAAGCTTTTGATGAAAAGAAATCCCAAAAATATGTCTCTGAACTTTAGATGTGTCGTACGAATCGTTTGGATCTTCCGGCGTGCGTAGAATCTTCGTTCTTTGTCCGTTTTAGTTGATTCTTCTTCTGTTGGATTTGTAATTTGAAAACGAACATCTTGGATCAAATAGATGTTGGTGATGGGCTCTTTTGTCTTGAAACCTCGTTCCGGTGTCTGGAATCTTTAAACGTGCATGGAATCTTCGTTTTCCGCCCGTTTTGTTTGATTTTTATCATGCAACCTTGTTTTTCCCATCTTGGCGTAATATTACAGATTTGTAATGTTTTTGAGTCAAAGTGCCAAGAATTGTTCCAGAATGAGAGAGATATCTATAGTAAAAACGTGACTTTTTACGCGATATCAGTGCTAGAGAACGACTGGCCAAGTGGACGGGAGAACGGCCCGTGCATCTTTTGACCGGAGAACGACCGGTACTGTGTTTTGCTGGAGAACGACCAACAGTATTTATCGCCAGAGAACAACTGGCCGAGTTGGACGGGCGAACGACCCGTGCGTATTTAGACCGGAGAACGACCGGTACTGTTTTGGAAATGATGGAGAACGACCAGCAACGTATTGCAACCTGTATTTTTGGTAACATCCCACGTAAATGGTATTTTGGGTAACATCCCACATAAACGGTATTTTGGGTAACATCCCACGTAAACGGTATTTTGGGTAACATCCCACGCAAACTGTATTTTGGGCAACATCCCAACCGAACTATATTGGGATAACATTACACAATACATTTACTTAACTATTATGGCAATAACTATTTGTGAACGTATTTGTTTCAACAACTGTGCTTACAAACTTGATTTAACTATTGCAAACATAAAACCTGTGAATTCACTCAACCTCGTTGTTGACTTTTACTATATTATTCAGGGAATTAGCTGCATGTAAGACATCCTACACACATGGAACGTAGGCGACCCTCGAAGGAATAGGATGCCAACTTTTGACAACTAGATTTCTTTTATATAACTAAGCTATTTAGTCATATTTATGAAATCTACTTATGTAACTTAATTACTTTTCAACTTATACGATTCAATGAATCGTAAACTTTGTAATATTCCTTTTGGCATCTTAATATATTATATTATGTTGTAATCATAAGATCTGATACGTATGCATGTACTGTGTATTGTGGCACTCCCCATACTTAACTAAATGCTTCCGCTAAACTCAATCAACGAATTTTGGGGGTGTTACATAACAGCTGAAGCATCAACATCCAACCAACCATTTTTTGGTGGCATAACATAAGCCGCATCAAGAATATAACCAAAAAGATCACGAATCTCAGGCTTGACATATTCTTCACGACGAATATTCTGCTTAAATATCGTGTTGTATCCTCTGAGCGCTATTGTATCGACACGTAAGTGCGACTCAGGGATAACAAGATCAGCAATCCGAGAACAGATGATCAGCATTCAGAACCTCGGGTAGATCAAAAATCTCGATCTAACAGTACCCGATATCTGGTGTACCAGCTCACCAAAAATATAATCACAAAAACTGTATGGTTTATTATAAACCAGTGACAGTACGGCCGATACAAGAGCAGGGCTTAACTCGTCAAAAACGCCCTTCTTCGGTCCAAAAACTGTGACTATAACATGCCATAAGAATCTTCATTGTCCAATAATAAGAGCTTTAAGGAACTGACATCCTCTCCGCTCACCTGTATACCCCATACGACCTAATGCACCCTCAACAAAATCACTTGGGTACTCAGTCGGACCATCTTCTTGTTCTACTCTTCCAAGTCGTAAAATCTGACGAAAGTTAGATGCAGAAAACACAATCGGTTGCTGATTAACCATTGCACGAATGATCGGTGGGTTGACGGTCTCGTCATACTGAATATTTGTCCAAAAATCGTTCATTATACCTTAAGAGATCAGTGGAGACTCCGTCAGCGCATAACGAATGCGTGAACGTGCAAAAAATGTAAGCACTTGAGCTACTTTGCTAGCTCCACGTGCTGAAAGATCTAAGTCAACAAGAATATTGTGACCTTTATCGAATTGTCTAGCCATATCTGTATAAAACACAAATGACAAAACAATCAATGCACGTTAACAACATTAACTAAATTTTAAACTATAATGTATTATGAATCAAAATTCAACAAACATCTTAGGTCTAAATTTAGAATACATAACTTGTAACATTATCGTCGTATTATATATCAATATTTTAACTTATTACTAATTAGTCGTAAGTTAATGTTATATATATATATATATAACCTAGAATTAAAAGTCGTATATATACATATAGAATATATGTTATTACGTGTGAATATTAAAGACTCACGTCAAAACATATATAATTACAACTTTTAAACTCAAAGATATATAAATATAACTTATTACATCAAACGTTTACGTTACAAGTGACGTTTTATTATTAAAGTTTTATTTCAACTCGCAAAGACCAATGTCAACTCGCAACTGAACTCGCAAACTAGTCAACTCGCTAACCAAATCAACTCCCAGCTTCGACTCGCAAGTCGATTCACAAAACTACTCAGTTCGCAGGTCAACAAGTCAACTCGTTGTGTATTTCAACTCGCTGTGAGTTCAAACTTGAACTCAATTCGCAACATGAACTGCCGCGACGAGGTGAATACCAAATCGATTAATCAGTCAATTTTAACGTGATGAATCAATTTATGTACGTTCACTATGGTTCGTTTAACATAAACCCTACAGGTTCTAGCTAAATAACACCCTTAATCGACGTTAATCTTTCAAATTTTAATCCGAAACCCTAAGTTTATAAAACTTTCGATTTCTTGTTAATTATACGGTGAAAAGTGTTGATATATACCTTAAAAGATTCACAATCTAATGTTGTATAAAGTCTTCGGATTCAAAAACTCGTTCCCGTACTTGAAAAATTGAAAGCGAACAAAAATAATATTTCACTTCGTTTCGCACCCAGTCGATTCTCAGAGATGAAGTGAACTCACAAATCAGATGTGGGTTCGGTGGGATTTGACTTGTTTGACCACCCTTTTATACGTTTTACTCGATTCGCAATTTTTGAACTCGGTTCGCAAAGATTAAACTCGATTCGCAGGTTTGACTAGTCAAACTCGCAGAATTAAATAAAAATACAAATTAAATACTAAGTATAAATGAGAACCCATTATTTTTACAAGTCTAAAATAAAAATTATTTTTAACTTGTATTTGTTACGATTGTTCAACATAGCTGAGAATATGCAGTATAATTTAATTCCAAAGGGTAACAAAAATAAAACAACTTTATTTAAAAATAAAACTAAAGATAAAGTATGAAACACATAAACAAACAGTAGTATCAAGTACCATTTTATTAATCACTTGGAAAAATAAAGTACATAAATAAACTGAATAAGAATTTATCTGCTTAGGGATCATATTAGAAAGAACAAACTATTTAAATTTATTAAAAAGTCTAAGTAGATTGTTAATATACATACCTAATAAAATTCAAATAAATTACAATAGAATTACAACTAATTTTATCATTTATTCATTTATATTTATAAAAGTATATCTTAGGTACCTTTATCCACATAGCATAATTAATAAAAACATATTATTCACTTTAAGTGAATATTTTCTTATAGACAGTTTAAGATGATTACCAATATTATGATCCACATAAAAAAATTATACTCACATATCTAAGCTACATCATTATTGTGAGTATGAATATTACCAAGTGTTTTCTAAGATATGACATACTGAAGAATTCAAGCAACGCATATAACACTGATTTCTTTAGATTCAAGGTAGAGGTTTATCGAACGTACACTTGAATTTAGAATTTAGACAAATATCAAACATACTTTGAAGATGCTATGTTGTCCAGGTCTGTACTTAGTACAATAGAGGATCCCTTTTAGCATTATTCAAAATACATTTGAGAATATCAATTTAATTAAAGGCTTCAGGTCTGTACTCAGTACAACAAAGTCACCAATAATTAAGTTAATACCCATATTGTTACTATTTGTCATTTTACAGCTTTATAATTACAGTGCATGTGAATGCTATCAGTCAACAATTAAGACTTATATCTTACACCATATAATAGAAACACTAGATAACAATCAAGTATATTAAGACTTCTTAAATGCTTAGAGATGTTTATATAATTTGCCTACCAGTATATCATATAATGAAGCTATGTAGACATTTAAAACATGCAAATTATAACTTGTGGATATAGGTGTATAATCAAATAAATATAGATACATACCTGATAGAACCGATGTAGTTCTAATGTAGCTTTAATTGAACCTACTAACACATCATACTTAGGACTTAAGCTTAGTATTGTGAAATTATTCTCCTAATGTACTATCATCTCCCATAGTTTTTGCAGATAAAAACTTAAACATTTTTCTAAAAGAACTACTGTTGTTCTTTTATTGGAGGCGATTCCCCTCAGGTAACAAGCAAATGAATGCCATACCCCCACCCCCCCCCCCGCCTTTTTTTATTATAATAAGAACATAAAAAGTACTACTAACTATTACAAAAATACCCTTGGAAGACTAATCACTCTGGATTTCTCATTCCATTTAGTTGAACCAACGTCTCAAATCATGCTCTGTCGAACGCCTTTGTGTATAAGTCTGCTAAGTTATCCAATGACGGAACCTTAACTAACTTTATCAAATTCTTCTCAGCACAATCTCTAATAAAATGATGTCGAATATAAATGTGCTTAGTTTTACTGTGATTCACCAGATTATTGGTGATCGACATTGTTGACTCATTATCAATCATCATAGTAGTATTGGTTATGTTTAACCCATAATCCCGTAGTTGCTGTTGGATCCAAAGTACTTGAGAACAACAGCTGCCAGCTGCAACATACTCAACTTCACATGTAGAAATGGCTACCGAGCTTTGCTTTTTGCACTGCCAGGATACTAATCTACCTCCTAAGAATTGACATCCTCCGGTTGTAGATTTCCTATTCTGATTGCATCCTCCATAATCCGAATCAGTATAAGCTATGAGATCTAAGTCTCTATCAGTCGGATACCAAAGTCCCAGCTTCGGTTTCCCTTTGAGGTAACGAAAGATCCGTTTCACAGCTTGCATATGTGACTCTTTCGGATTAGCCTGATATCTTGCGCATATACAAACAACAACCATAATGTCAAGCCGAGAGGCAGTTAGATACATTAGTGATCCGATCATGGCTCTATAAAGAGTTGGATCCACATCGCTATCACTCGATGTATCTGGTCCAAGGTTATGATTGAATGGAATTAGAGTATTGTAGACCTTACTTTCATCCATCTTAAAGTGTTCCAATAGCTCATATGTATATTTAGATTGATGAATAAAGAATCCATCCTTCTTTTGATCAACTTGCAATCCTAAGAAGAAATTCAACTCTCCCATTACAGACATTTCAAACCTTTTTCTCATGACTTTCTCAAATTCTTGACACATCTTTTCATCAGAAGATCCAAAGATAATGTCATCAACATACACTTGCACAAGTAGAAAGTCTTTCTTTTTCCACTTTACAAAAAGTGTACTATCAATTGATCCTCTTGTGAATCCATTCTCAAGTAGATACGTTGATAGTGTTCCATACCACATCTGAGGTGCTTGATATAATCCATATAGAGCCTTATTCAAACGATATACTCTATCTGGATAGTCAGGTTCAGTAAACCCTGGTGGTTGTGAAACATACACCAATTCTTCAACTTTTCCATACAAAAAGGCACTCTTAACATCCAACTGATAAACTTTTATCCCTTTAAATGAGGCAAATGCTAAGAATACTTGATGACACGCAAAAAGTCATGTTTTTGCATGCATTAATCTCACCTTTTTGGCCCAATATTTGACGAAACTAATCAAAATAGATACTTTATCATTAAAACTCGTCACATGGGCCAAAATATAGAAAATGTTTCAAAAGTCATCTAAAATGGTCGAAAAACACGATAAATCTAACGAATACGATCACAAGCATTCTCATTCACTCGTTCTAGCACTTTTTGAGCTACACAAAGAATTAGACCTCTAACTTATGTCATTTTCTTCGTTAGGAAAATACGAACGCGTGGATATAAAGAACGCTCAAAACGGATAAACGACGAAGAAGTTACGCCCGAACGAAGAAACGAAGAACCGAGGAGCCAGCATACGGCTGAACCAGGCCGTATACGGCTGGTCCAGGCCGTATACGGCTGGACCTAGACCGTATACGGTCTGTGCAGGCTGTATACGGCCTGTGCCCACCCGTATACGGCCCAGTTCAGCCGTATTCACCCAATGCACAGCCGTATACGGTCCAGTTCACCCGTATTCACCCTAACTCGGCCGTATCGTGCGTTTGGGCGATAAAAATCTGATTTTTATTTGCCCTTGCGATACGGTTGTGCATTTTGTGGTTTGGATACGGTCTACGGATACGGTTGAGCGTTCTCTATAAATACTAGCCTCATTTCATCATTTCAACACATCTCACACCTCATTTCACACATCCTACAATACACACACTTTCTCTCACTACTCTCTCTCTAAATTAGTTAGTTAGTTAATTAGATTAGTTAAGCTAGTATATTAGTAGCTTAATTGTAACGGAGGTGCTCCGAGACTGCGGTGTCGCACGATTTGTAATACAGCTTTGTCAGGTTTTATTATAATCTCTATCTTATTATTTTAAATAATGTTGTGCTGTTGCTATACTTGTTTAGAATTATTTGCTAGGATTATTGCCATGCTTAGCTAGACAAATCTGTGTTTGCTATGATAGTTGCCATGCTAGGGTAGTTATACTTAAATCATGCTGTTACTCTGTTTGTATGCGGTTGAAATATATTTGAATCTATGAATTGAATCTCAAGTGTTTATCTATCCAACTTATGCTGTGGTTAGTGACATCCTTCTAGGCTTGGCCAATTGCTAGTTGTATGCCACTAATTATTCTGTGTCTGATGATCGTTGAACTCGACATGGCCGGTGTTCTCCTGGTTGAAATATTACCGGAGGGAGACACGGAGCGTAGGATTAGAGATAGATTAGATTCAGGCCATTTAACAAGTGTCTTAGAGAGAACTTTCGGGGCACTTGTGACTTGACCATGTACCCTGTCACTCTGCATAAATTGATCCCTGCTATGCTGCCTTTCTGCATGTTCTTGTTTGATTGTTGCTTAGGGTTTGCATGCTAGTATCTGTTATGCTGATTAGTTACATGATTAGGTTTTCGAATATCTATCAATTGCATATGCCAGTTTAACATGCATAGAATAGTTAAAATGATTTATATGGAATAATGATGAACAATTTAATCAGCCGTTAGACCAGGCCATCCCAACTTGTCCCGGTAGGAAACCCCTGTTCATGTTTTTGTTTATTCAACAATTCATGTCATGATTCGGATATCTCAAATGTCCGAGATTGGGGGATAAGACTCGAGGATGGTTGTTGTTTAAATTGGTTGCTACATTTGGGACAACTTCCGGTGTAGTTTACATTCCATAACTATTATCCATGTGACATATTATTTATCTGATTGCGGACAACTCTACGTTAGATAGATAATAGGCTAGTAGTTATGGCTCATTAGGAAATATTAATGTCATCTTAACTAAGGCTTTATCTCATTAACTACCCCTAAATAGCATGAGTAATTATCATAGTAAACACTCGCTTCACCTATAGGTTCTCGCTGCCACCTCCACCCCATTTTACTTTTATTTAGTTTAATTTTAGATAATTAGTAGCTAGTTAAAACCAAACCAAACCAAAACAAAATCTCTTTTAAACCCCAGCTCAATTCCCGTAGATAACTAAAGTCCTAGATCCCATGCCCGTTGTAGTTTGAAGAATGACCCTAGGTCATACCTATCGCTATACCTATCCATAGCTTTAGTATACTTAGGCCCAGCATAAAAAAAAAATCTTTTTAAAAACTCATCACCGGATCCACGCCTAGACGAAAGGTCCGACGACGGGGTGACAAACCCGACTGACCGTTTGGGGGCGATCAAGTTTTTGGTGCCGCTGCCGGGGACTACAACGACTGATTTAGGAATTTAGTTGTCTTAGTTATTTAGCGATCCTTTCGGAAGATCAATATCATCCGAAAGTTCCTTTTCTGCTCTTTCCTTTCCAAAACTCTCTTTTCTACCAAACCTGAACTTCATCAGCTATGACGAATCGTATTACTCTCGCCTCAACCTATGTACCACTACTGGAGGGAAGAGGAGGACCTATCGTGCTACCCAATGAAAACTTCGAAATTAAGCCTAGCGTTTTCAAGTTAATCAAAACCTTCTGCCAATTTCACGGTTTTCCGCTCGATGATCCAAATTCACATTTGGATAAATTCATTAATATTTCTGATTCCTGTGAGCAATCAGGGATTCCGAGAGAAGTCTCCCGACTATATCTTTTTCCCTATTCTTTGTCTTCGCGTGCTCGAACCTGGTTTGATGAACTCGAACCCAATTCGATTCATACTTGGGAAGAGTTAGCTACTAAGTTTATGGCTAAGTTTTTCCCTCTTTCCAAACAAACCAAGCTCAAGGATGATATCGTCAGTTTCCGACAAGAAACCAATGAGTCATTCTATCTAGCATGGGAACGATTTAAGAAGATGCTTAACAGATGTCCGAATCATCGAATGGGTAAGACGAACCTAGTCTGCATATTCTACAATGGTCTGACTCCTCAGCACAAGTCAACCCTCGATACTGCTTCTCAAGGAAATTTCATGTCACATACTTCTGAAGAAGCTTGGGAGCTAGTTGAGACGATAGCAATGCATCAACATGACTGGGAGTTTGGCGAACTGGCTAAGGAAGTAACTAGTACTTCAAGCCTATCCTTTGAAGCTCTGCAAACTCAAGTGGACAATCTCTCTAGAGTCTTCAAGGATCTCCAATCTTCTACGCCTCAACCTTGCAAAGGTATGGAAGAAATTCTTGTCACTACTGTTAAAAGCCCTGAATCGAACTTTCATTCTAAACCTTTCATTCAGCGGCCAACCAATAACCCACATACTCATTTTCTGCAACCTTTATCCTTTAATGTGTCAGATTCTCCCGTAAATTCTCAACAAAACTATAATGAAACTTTGACTAATTTCATGGTTGATCAAATAAACATAAACAGACAAGTAATAGATTTTCAAGATAAAATTGATGCTTTACTTAAAATATCAGAAGATTTGATCAAAAACCTGGAAGTCAGTCTTAAACAACTGTTTATAAAAGTTGAGAACCAAGGAGGAATCATGGTCATCACTAGAGGAGGTAAAGAAACCAGAAATGAGAAGTCTTCAGATAATTCTTCAAATCAACTTCCTATCTCTAAACCGACCACTGATCCAGTGCCTAGTGACACCCCTGTCACTGCACCAGATCCAGTATCACCTAAAGCCCCAGAACTCATTCCGCGAACTAGGATACCCTTCCCTGGTAGGCTTAAGAAAGAAAAACAGGAAGCACAATTTGGGAAATATCTTGAAATGTTTAAAAGCCTGCACTTAAACGTTAAATTATTAGACGCTTTAGTAGAGATGCCTAGCTGTGCTAAGTTTTTCAAAGAACTCATTTCAAATAAAGAAAAATTAAGACAAATAGTCAGTTTACCCTTAGATGCTGAATGCTCAGCAATCATGTTACATGGCCTTCCACCCAAACTAGGAGATACTGGCCGTTTCACTATCCCCTGTTTTCTTCAAAATATCCAAGTTAGTAACGCCTTAGCTGACCTAGGAGCTAGTGTCAATCTTATGCCTTACTCTCTCTATAAGAAACTAGGATTAGGTGAACTGCTACCAACTCAAATGACCATCCAATTAGCTGATAGATCAGTTAAACTCCCCCGAGGAATTGCTGAAGATATAATGGTCCGAGTCGGTAAATTTATCTTCCCAGTTGACTTTGTCATTATGGATATTGAGGAAGATGCCCACGTTCCCCTCATCCTTGGCAGACCTTTCCTAAACACTGCCAAGGCTGTGATAGATGTAAACGAAAAATCTTTAAAACTGAGGGTCGGAGCGGAGGAAGTCACCTTTGATATTGATAAGTTGATGAAGCACCCTATGGGAGAGGATCTTGGTTTTGTGGATTCCATGCAGGAAATATATGATGAGCATTTAGAGGAGATTCTAGAAATCAGCAGTCACGAACCTTTCTCCAGCACTGTCATCACCAAAAGAAGACTTTTCCCGGACGACATCGGACTCTGCTCGGCTATCTCTGACAAATCAGCACCTTCCGGGGAGCTGCTATTTCCTTTACCTGAAATGAAAAATCCTTTAGCACCGCCTAACTACTCTTCCACGAACAACTCTGTTGTTGCTGTTCCTTTAGGCGAAGGCATCCGTATTCCACTTTTAAGAAGAAATCAGTCTTTTCCGATACCCGAATCATCTCCGTCTGTAGCTGAAATTCTCAAATCTTTCGAGGAGATGGATTCCGGTACCTTGCCACAACTATCTGAAGGTTGTGCAAAAGTAAATCCAGAAATCACCAAGAACGTGCTTTCCAATGAGACAGAACTAGTAGAAATAGCATCAGCCGCTACAGCCGACTCATCTCCAGAAGAATTAGAGTTTCAAAAGGAGTATGACGAGTTACAAAGAGACGAGATCGCTCGAATGAAACCCTCTATCGAAGAACCACCAGAATTGGAGCTGAAGGAATTACCCTCTCACTTGGAATATGCTTTTCTCGAAGGAACCTCACACCTACCCGTCATAATTGCAAAAGGTCTTTCACCAAAAGAGAAAGCAAGACTTATCCAGGTTTTGAAGTCACACAAGAAAGTGATTGCATGGAAGATTTCTGATATACAAGGGATCAGTCTGAACTACTGCACGCACAAGATACTCATGGAAAACGACTTCAAACCTTCTATACAGAGACAGAGGAGAGTAAACCCGAAGATTCAAGACGTGGTCAAGAAAGAGGTTATCAAACTCTTGGATGCTGGTTTGATCTTTCCTATCTCAGATTCCCCATGGGTCAGCCCAGTTCAGGTTGTCCCAAAGAAAGGAGGAATGACGGTCATCGCTAACGAAAACAATGAATTGATTCCTACACGAACCGTCACCGGCTGGAGGGTGTGTATCGACTACCGGAAATTAAATGAAGCCACTCGGAAAGATCACTTCCCTCTGCCATTCATCGATCAGATGTTGGAAAGATTATCGGGGAATGAATATTACTGCTTCCTCGATGGTTTCACCGGCTATTTTCAGATTCCTCTCGATCCAAAGGACCAGGAAAAGACGACATTCACATGCCCATATGGTACATTTGCTTACCGACGCATGCCATTCGGTTTATGCAATGCACCTGCAACATTTCAAAGGTGTATGGTGGCAATATTCCATGACATGATTGAACAGTGTATGGAGGTATTCATGGACGACTTCTCAGTCTTCGGTGATTCCTTCACATCTTGTCTTTCCAACCTTGAAAGGATGCTAACCCGATGCGAAGAATCAAATCTTGTCTTAAACTGGGAAAAGTGCCACTTTATGGTGAAAGAAGGAATAGTTTTAGGACATCGAATATCAAAATCTAGAATCGAAGTTGACAAAGCCAAAGTTGAGACCATTGCCAAACTTCCGCCACCTACTTCTGTTAAAGCCATTCACAGTTTTCTAGGTCACGCAGGATTCTACCGTCGCTTTATCAAGGATTTCTCTAAGATCTCTCGACCTATGATGCACCTTCTCGAGAAGGACACTCCGTTTGTCTTTTCAGATGACTGTCTTAAAGCTTTCAACATTTTAAAGGATCAGCTCACACATGCACCGATCATGTTCGCCCCCGATTGGAGTCTTCCGTTTGAAATCATGTGCGATGCTAGTGACTTCGCTGTTGGAGCTGTCTTAGGGCAAAGGAAGGAGAAGCAGTTTCAGCCAATCTACTACGCCAGCAAGACACTCACTGATGCACAAGAGAATTACACCACGATAGAGAAAGAGCTTCTTGCGGTAGTATTCGCTTTTGATAAATTTCGTTCTTATTTAATATTGTCCAAAACTATTGTCTATACAGATCACTCAGCCTTGAAGTATCTCTTCAAAAAGCAAGACGCTAAGCCAAGACTGCTTAGATGGATTCTCCTCCTTCAAGAATTTGACATAGAAATCAAGGATAAAAAGGGAGCCGAGAATGTCACAGCAGATCATCTTAGTCGACTGGAAAGTCCATCGATGGAAAAGCTTGATGAGAGAGAAATTCAAGACCAGTTTCCTGAAGAACAACTCATGAATATCGGAGGATACCAAAAGGGATCTCAATTCACTTACAACCCTTGGTATGCAGACTACTCAAATTATCTGGTTGGAGGAATTGTGCCAAAAGGATTGCCCACCTCTAGAAAGCAAAAATTCTTTAGAGACGTAAAGAACTACTATTGGGACGATCCATACTTATTCAAAGTATGCCCGGACCAAATTATCAGAAGATGCACAGATGAGAAGGAGGCAAGGAACATTCTTCACCAAAGTCATCACGGACCAACTGGAGGACATCACGGAGCAAATATGACTGCAAGAAAGGTATATGACTCTGGCTTCTACTGGCCTACTATATTCAGAGACGCTCACGACTTGGTGAAACGCTGCGATGCTTGCCAAAGGTTTGGAAGTATTTCATCGAGAAGTGAAATGCCACTTACTAACATCCAAGCTTGCGAGATCTTTGATATATGGGGGTTGGATTTTATGGGACCATTCCCAAAATCACATGGGAAAGAGTATATTCTGGTTGCTGTCGAATACGTCTCCAGATGGGCCGAAGCCCAAGCATTTACTACAAATGATTCCCGAGTAGTAGTAAAATTCTTAAAGCAGCTCTTCTCACGTTTCGGTACTCCAAAAGCGATCATCAGTGATCGAGGCACGCACTTCTGTAATGCTCAGTTTATGAGGACATTACAATATTATGGTGTCACCCATAAGACCTCTACGGCTTACCACCCGCAGACGAATGGGAAAGCCGAAGTGACGAATCGAGCGCTTATAAGAATTTTAGAACGAACCGTGGTTAATCATAGGGAAAGATGGGCTGAAAAATTAGACGATGCTCTGTGGGCGTTCAGAACCTCATATAAATCGCCACTAGGAACCACGCCCTACAGACTAGTCTATGGAAAAGCGTGTCATCTACCGATAGAGTTGGAGTATAAAGCTCACTGGGCGCTAAGAGGTTGTAATTTAGACCCTTCTGCAATTGGATCACATCGGAAAATGCAACTGAATGAACTAGCCGAATTAAGAGACCAAGCATATGATAGCTCTCTGCACTTCAAAGAACGAACAAAGAACACTCATGATGCAAAACTCAAATATTCTAAGTTCAAGCCCGGAGACAAAGTTCTTCTCTTCAAATCGCGCTTCAAGAAATTCTCCGGCAAATTCAGATCAAGGTGGAGCGGACCATTTGTTATATCAAAAGTCTTTACCTTCGGAGCTGTCGAACTAGAAGCCCCGGACGGTAATTTTAAAGTCAATGGCCATCGCTTAAAACACTACATTGAAGATTTCCCCCCTGGTGAGGAAGTCTATATCTTTGAACCACCTTGAGCCGACTAGTAGGTACAAGGGGTCAAGCTAGAGACTCTCTAAATAAGCGCTCTTGGGAGGCACCCCATTGCTTATCTTATTTTATTTCTTAGTTATTTTTGCTTTAGTATTATCATCCCTAAACTAACGATGCAGGATAACCCAAGTATCTGACAATACTACACGCCTACATATACATCAGATAAGTTTTATTCATAGTATACAAACGCGAATGAACAGATGACCTCGCAAAGCTTTAACATCTAAACAAACATTTCTCGAAGTCATCTGATTATTTTGCATTTGTATACCCATTTTAAAACTATAGCATTACCTGTTTATCTTTATGTTTCAGGATGGACGCTTCAGCTGAGACCTCAGGACAAGCTATTCAGAAACAGCAGAAAAAGAGGACCCGCAGAGGAAAAAGAAAGAAGACGACCACCACGACTGATGAGCATGCTCAGGCTGCTCCTGTATCTGCCCCACTTTTTGATTTCGGAGTTACCACTTCAGATCCGATAGTGACTTGGGCGATGCTCAGTGAGCTTTCGATTCAGCGTAGCTCTCAGTCCGAGATCAGAGAAGCGATGGGACTGCCGAAACTCGCCGACCAGCCGTATCAGCTTGGTCAGGGTCCCAGGCTAGCTCTCACACCGTTTTCCTTCTTCTCAGCTGCCCCACCACAGACTGTTCCTCCCACTGCTGTTGCTTATTCTAGGCCACCTCAGAACCCCACTGATGCACCCATGGTGTCTGATCACACTGCTGCCTTGTCACATACTTCAGATCCAGATCCTGACGTACTTGCAGCATTTGATCCAGACATGGATGATTTACTAGACGATTTCTAGCTTATTTTTATCTTTAGTTAGCTTTATTTTTAATTAGACTTATTATGTTGTTAAACTGATGATTATGATGGTATTGTACGACACTGCAGACCTTATCTTCGTAGGAATTGGATGAGCTTTGAAAAGAAACTGGTCCTCACAATCCAGCAAATCATTTACACCAACCCTACACGAATATGGTCCTACATCCAGTGCCCACTGTCCGTAGGGAAGTATCTCTCCTAAACCCGTTCTTCCTACTTTAGTATAACTTCGATATGCCTATTGACCACTTAAATCTCTAAGTGTGGGATCCCCCTCGCTTACAGCTTTTAAATTCACATTTTTTCCTAAACTAAAACCCTAAGTGTGGGATTTTCTCCCTACTTAGTGTAGAAACATTGGGGACAATGTTTATTTCTAAGTGTGGGATAGCGGTATATCTCTCGTCTATCAAAATATCTGTTTAAGTTGATCTAGAAACATGCTAGTCCTCAAAATAAATTTTTCAAACCCTTATTTTGCCAAAATTTTCAAAAATTTTAAACTCTTTCTTGTCACAATAAAAACAAATTGGTTAAAAACTTCGACAGTGAAATTGTCACTCATTCAGTAAAACCTAAACAATTTTACTTCAACAGTGAAATTGTCACTCATTCAGTTGACCAATGAGTTTTTCAAGAATGAATACGGATTTTTTTACAAGTATTTCAAAAGTTGGTAAATATAAGGTCGAAATCATGACGGATTCTAAATTAAGATGAGGATCTAAGAGGGGCATCGCACGACTGGACACATATAACCCATTTTTGCGGTGAGGAATTTGAGCCTTATAAGCATTCATTTTAAATGCTTCACTGTTCGTTTGTTGTGTGTGACCGGTGCACGCATTTCTGAATTAGAACTTGCCCCAGGTATACATTTCGAGATCACATTGACAGGTGTCATACGTGACATAGGTACGATTAGAGGACCTTGACATTCCTTAGGATCTAAACCCCTTTTCACATATCTTTTCAAGCCAAAAACCCTTCCAACACTCAATCATAGTGTTGATGATCCGCTTAGAAAACCCTGTTGAGCCTTAGCCTATTTTTCTTTCATTCACCTAAATTTTTAAACCCCTTATTCCCCTACCCACCAAAAACTTATCTCAGTATTTTTGAAAAAAGAGATATTTGGATATTCCTTTTTGCTTTCACTCCAAAAATCACAAATAAAGTTTACTAAAACTTCTCGTGTGCATTTTATTGATCTATATAGAAAGAAATCGAGAGTCATGTGGTGCGAAAAATTGGCACCAAGGTAAACTCAAAAATCATCAAAGGATTGAGAAATGAAAATAAGAAGGAATCTCAAAAAAGGGAAATAAAAGAAAATCCCTTAGAAATTTCCTGGCAAGAAAAATCTAAGCCCAAAAATAGACATAGAAAAAGAAAAGAAAAAGAAAAGAAAAGAGCTGAAATAAAGCTAAGTGCTTCGACTCTCTCGAAAAAACTCGACTCTTCAAAAGAAATATCATTCTGTGTTTTCAAAAGATAGAAGTCAAAATAGTTATCTTATCCCCAAATGAGTTATCCATTTCCGTTTTCATTAAAAAGGATATCTAGATAAAACTTTTTTTCCAAAGTGCCAAGATAAGCAAACACCCTTAGGAACCTAGATACCCCCCAATATATCCTTACCCTTTTTAAACCCACACCAAACATTACAACCCATCTGAATGTCCTGGGATAATCAGTACCGTCCCTATTTAAGTGATGAAGATTTGATCCTCGGGCAAGCCTATGACGACGAATGCTGCACGACTGGTATTTGAGCGATTTTTCATTTGGCTTAGGATAATAGGAACCCCGATACACTTTGAGTGAATTGAGTGACCACCAGTGAGATCGCCCAGTCGTGTATATTCCACAAATTTGAGAATTGAAAGTTTGCCTAAGTGAACCATCTTGAACAACTTTTAGATACGTCATGTGAACACCTCTTATTTATCTAACGGGCAAATGCTTGTTTCCAATCTGTATGAATTCTTTGTTGTGGTTAGAAATCAAATATTTTCTATGGTAAGAGGGTAAGTTTGCTTGAGGACAAGCAAATGTCTAAGTGTGGGATATTTGATGACACGCAAAAAGTCATGTTTTTGCATGCATTAATCTCACCTTTTTGGCCCAATATTTGACGAAACTAATCAAAATAGATACTTTATCATTAAAACTCGTCACATGGGCCAAAATATAGACAATGTTTCAAAAGTCATCTAAAATGGTCGAAAAACACGATAAATCTAACGAATACGATCACAAGCATTCTCGTTCACTCGTTCTAGCACTTTTTGAGCTACACAAAGAATTATGACCTCTAACTTATGTCATTTTCTTCGTTAGGAAAATACGAACGTGTGGATATAAAGAACGCTCAAAACGGATAAACGATGAAGAAGTTACGCCCGAACGAAGAAACGAAGAACCGAGGAGCCAGCATACGGCTGAACCAGGCCGTATACGGCTGGTCCAGGCCGTATACGGCGGGACCTAGACCGTATACGGTCTGTACAGGCCGTATACGGCCTGTGCCCACCCGTATAGGGCCCAGTTCAGCCGTATTCACCCAATGCACAGCCGTATACGGTCCAGTTCACCCGTATTCACCCTAACTCGGCCGTATCGTGCGTTTGGGCGATAAAAATCTGATTTTTATTTGCCCTTGCGATACGGTTGTGCATTTTGTGGTTTGGATACGGTCTACGGATACGGTTGAGCGTTCTCTATAAATACTAGCCTCATTTCATCATTTCAACACATCTCACACCTCATTTCACACATCCTACAATACACACACTTTCTCTCACTACTCTCTCTCTAAATTAGTTAGTTAGTTAATTAGATTAGTTAAGCTAGTATATTAGTAGCTTAATTGTAACGGAGGTGCTCCGAGACTGCGGTGTCGCACGATTTGTAATACAGCTTTGTCAGGTTTTATTATAATCTCTATCTTATTATTTTAAATAATGTTGTGCTGTTGCTATACTTGTTTAGAATTATTTGCTAGGATTATTGCCATGCTTAGCTAGACAAATCTGTGTTTGCTATGATAGTTGCCATGCTAGGGTAGTTATATTTAAATCATGCTGTTACTCTGTTTGTATGCGGTTGAAATATATTTGAATCTATGAATTGAATCTCAAGTGTTTATCTATCCAACTTATGCTGTGGTTAGTGACATCCTTCTAGGCTTGGCCAATTGCTAGTTGTATGCCACTAATTATTCTGTGTCTGATGATCGTTGAACTCGACATGGCCGGTGTTCTCCTGGTTGAAATATTACCGGAGGGAGACACGGAGCGTAGGATTAGAGATAGATTAGATTCAGGCCATTTAACAAGTGTCTTAGAGAGAACTTTCGGGGCACTTGTGACTTGACCATGTACCCTGTCACTCTGCATAAATTGATCCCTGCTATGCTGCCTTTCTGCATGTTCTTGTTTGATTGTTGCTTAGGGTTTGCATGCTAGTATCTGTTATGCTGATTAGTTACATGATTAGGTTTTCGAATATCTATCAATTGCATATGCCAGTTTAACATGCATAGAATAGTTAAAATGATTTATATGGAATAATGATGAACAATTTAATCAGCCGTTAGACCAGGCCATCCCAACTTGTCCCGGTAGGAAACCCCTGTTCATGTTTTTGTTTATTCAACAATTCATGTCATGATTCGGATATCTCAAATGTCCGAGATTGGGGGATAAGACTCGAGGATGGTTGTTGTTTAAATTGGTTGCTACATTTGGGACAACTTCTGGTGTAGTTTACATTCCATAACTGTTATCCATGTGACATATTATTTATCTGATTGCGGACAACTCTACGTTAGATAGATAATAGGCTAGTAGTTATGGCTCATTAGGAAATATTAATGTCATCTTAACTAAGGCTTTATCTCATTAACTACCCCTAAATAGCATGAGTAATTATCATAGTAAACACTCGCTTCACCTATAGGTTCTCGCTGCCACCTCCACCCCATTTTACTTTTATTTAGTTTAATTTTAGATAATTAGTAGCTAGTTAAAACCAAACCAAACCAAAACAAAATCTCTTTTAAACCCCAGCTAAATTCCCGTAGATAACTAAAGTCCTAGATCCCATGCCCGTTGTAGTTTGAAGAACGACCCTAGGTCATACCTATCGCTATACCTATCCATAGCTTTAGTATACTTAGGCCCAGTATAAAAAAAAAAAATCTTTTTAAAAACTCATCACCGGATCCGCGCCTAGACGGAAGGTCCGACGACGGGGTGACAAACCTGACTGACCGTTTGGGGGCGATCAATACTCTAATTTCTTCTAGCCTAGTTACTGGTGCAAACACTTCATTGTAATCTATTACTTCTTGTTGATTAAACCCTTGAAACACTAGACGAGCTTTATTGCGAGTAATGACACCCCGATCATCTCTCTTACACTTCAATACCCATCTAGTTCCAATTGGATACTCTCCCTTTGGAAGGTCAACCAACTCCCATACTTGTAATTTGGAGAACTGAGATAGTTCTTCTTGCATTGCTTCCACCCACGAACTTTCCTTTAGAGCCATTTGAACATTTTTAGGCTCAACTTGTGAGATAAAGCATGAATATAGACTTTGATTATAAATCTCGGTCTCTTTCATTTCAGAATACAAGCTTGGGTGATCTTGGTTATCAGAAATATTAGCTTTAACTTTTCCTCTAGTTAACATAGGTATTTGAGGGTCACCTATGATATTCTCAGGTGGATGATTCTTGCTAGTCTGAGTAACCGTTACCGGTTCAACTGGTATTTCATCCTCCAAATTAGTACCTATTTCATGAGTACTATGAGGTTCAGGTGTGTCTTCCAAATCTGGTACCTCCTCACTGGATGACTGTGAATTATCAATATCAGAAGATATTCTAAATTCTCTAAGTGGAGTAATGATATCATCCACTAAGTCTTGCAGCAGCTCTTCCTCATCTGGAGGTGTATATACTTTGGATCTTTGAGATCCACTAGTAGATGGTTGATTTGGATCAGCACTTGTCTTGATTGCAGAAGATTGAGCATTCGATGTTGAAGTGTGGCCAATATCCTCATCTCCAGACAATAAATGTTCAGTTACCTCTGAATCATTGACAAAATCACTTACAGGCACTTTAAAAGATGCAAAAAATCAGAATAATCAAATTGCCAATCTAAGCTCTTATGTACATCTGGTGTGTAGCTTGTAACTTCAATGTTATACACTACCTCCAAACGTCCCGTGACTTTATTAAAAACTTTCTTGTTTGGCGAATTAGGCATATAACCTAGGAAGAATCCTTCGTCGGCCTTCTCACCAAATTTAGCTTGATGACCAGTTTTTAATATAGTGCAAGAAACTCCAAAGGGTTCAAATCCTTTTAAGTTTGGTTTCTTATTGTTCAAAAGCTCATAACAAGATTTGTTCTACTTTTTGACCGTAAGAACTCTATTTAGAACATAACATGCTGTATTCACTGCTTATCGCCCAAAAGATGACAGGAAGCTTTGAATCAGCAAGCATTGTTCTAGCAGCTTCTATCAACGTTCTATTCTTCCTTTTAGCTACACCATTCTGTTGAGGTTCATAAGGTGCACTGAATTGATGAATAATCCCTTTGCTTAAGCAATAGATATTTAACGTTGAGTTTTTGAATTCTGTTCCGTTGTCACTACGAATATGCTTCACTCTCGTTTTGTAGACATTCTCTACTAGATCAAAGAACTCAATTAGAATTCCAGGAGTTTCATCCTTAGATCCCAAAAAGAACACCCATGAGAATCTAGAATAATCGTCTGTGACAACCAAACAGTACCATTTGCCACCTAGACTTCTCTTGCTTATAGGGCCGAAGAGGTCCATATGTAGCAACTCAAATGGTGAGGAGATAGAGTTTTCAGTCTTAGATTTGTGTGGTTTCTTGTGCTGCTTTCCTTTCATGCAAGAAACACACTTATCTTCAGACTCGAAACATTTTTGTGGTACACCAAGAACTAACCCATTTTTGGTTATGAAATTCATCTTTCTCCAGTTCAGATCTTCCATTCTCCTATGCCATAATAATGCATCTGCTTCTGAGGCCTTGGATAATAAACATGTAGACACCATTGAAGAGTTAGAAACACCCATGTTTATAGCATAGATGTCCTTCTTCCTTGGTGCCCTCATCAATATCCACTCATCAGGAATTGTGAAGCCTGGCTTCAGAACTAAAGCCTCCTTTTCATTAAAATGAACTGGATGACCTTTATCGCAGACTTGGGAAACACTCACTAGGTTGTGTGTTAGTTCTTCAACATAATTCACATCCTCTAGAGTCAAAGTTCCATTTGAAACTTTTTCTTTTCCCGTAATTACTCCTCCTTTGTCTCCTGCAAAATTAACTTTTTGCTTGAAACCTTCTTTGAAGTCCTTTAGTAGACTTCGTTCTCCAGTCATGTGCCTTGAGCATCCACTGTCTACATACCACCAGCTATCCTTGTTCATAGTAGGCTCCTACACACAACACAAAACACAATCAGTTGTCAAGAGGGATCCAAGCCATTACGGTCTTGGTTTGTCCCTTATCATCAACAAACTGAAGCTCTTAAAATAACCATTCTTCCCATCATGAGCTTTGGTTACTTTCAAAGATGTTTGAGCTTGTGGACGATCAGCCTTAAGAGGTGAATTTGAGGAGAACCTCCTAGGCACTGAATTAAGAGTTCTATTATTATTATTATTATTATTATTATTATTATTATTATTATTATTATTATTATTATTATTATTATTATTATAAGTAAACTCATGTGTTCGTGAAGTAGAGCCACTCTCATAATGACTGTGATTTCTACTTTGAGTTCTAAACCTTGACGGTGTCATATCCCTAGGCTTATTAGAAGAATTGTCACTTAGAGTTTATGGCTGTTTAGGTTTAGGTGGGGAGACACTGTGATTACCATTTCTTTTAAGAATGTTAACAGGTTTATTTCCTAACTTAGGTTTGGTATCTAACCTATCCACATTCAACCTAGAGTCGGTCGGTGTCTTTTCATCAATCACAAGCTTATGTGATGCTTCCAGTTTCTTATTTGGACAACAAGAAGCTACGTGTCCCTTTTGGTGACACTTGAAACATGACATCTGCTTTCGTGATTTATTAACTTTTGCTTTCTCATTCGGAGTCTTAGGCACTAAAGATTCAGGTGTTTGTTCCTTATTAACCTTATCATCAGTCTTAGTATCATTGATCACTCTACCCGATACAAATTGTATTTTGGTGAGAGGTGAAATCTTACTATTATCTGATGATAGATTCTTAACAACATTCTTCTGTGCCTCAGATTTATCAGACTTATTAGTTACAATAACCTCAGAATTAGCATCAACCATTTTAGAATCTTCAGGAATAGGAGTGTAATTGGCATTAAAAGGAGGGGCTACATCATTGTATCCTATCCCAGTCTTGTCCTTTACACTACGTTGAACATCAAGCATTTTATCCATTTCAATAGTTCTATGTGATTCAAGCTTACGGTTGAGCTCAACAAACTTCAAATTAAGATTTTCTATTTCCTGATCCTTACTAGCAATTGTTTCATTTAAGTCTTTAATGTTCATGTAGAGACCATCTATGATAACTGACTTTTCATTTATGGTATCTCTAAGGGCTGTTCTATCAGAAGTATCAGACTTAATCTTATCTTTTAAGGCCTGTTTATCATCACTTAATCTACGCGCATCCATATGGGCTTGGTCAAGTTCAGATCTAAGATTCTCTATCCACATTCAATTGGGATAACAAATTGCTATTTGAGACAGTTAACATACTAATCTGAGATTGTAAATCAGTAACTAAATAACAGATATCAGCAAGAGTAAGAATATCAACACATACCCTTTTCTTATCTTTTTGAACTTCAGCCATATGTGCCACAAACTCTTCTGGACTCATTTCTTGAGTTGAATCCATATACAGCACATCATCATCACTTGCCTTCACTTCAGACGCAGGCACCTCTACTTGTTGTTGTACATCAGTAGGCATGTAGGACATTGTATCAGCAGTTCTCTCTTGATCCTCAATCTCAGCCATTAAAGCTTCTTCAGACTGAGCTTTCCAATCATAAGAGCCATCTAACTGCTTTACAACCAAGGCTTTGGAAGCAAGAGTACTCCCCGAACCTTGTTTTCCATTTCCAGTTTCTACCTTAGGTCTTTGGAATTCACGAGCAAAGTGTCCATAACCTTGACAGTTAAAACACTTGATCTTGGTTTTATCAAACCCTGATCTGTTGCCAACAACCTTTCTTCCTGTCCTCTTCAAGAAATTCTTAACTCTCCTTGATAACAAAGCAAGTTGATCCTGGAGATCTATTTCTTCAAAATAATCAGGACCTACCTGATCATAATCTTCATCAAAGAGAATCGGATCGTTGATTTTACAATCAATATAATTCTCAAACGAAGCAACAAAGGAAGCAAGAACAAACAGTTGTTGTTCAGCAGATTTCACACTCATAGGCATCTTCTGATGCTCTTGAGGTGACTTTTTAGTACCTTTTCCTTTTGCTTCACTACCAGATGAGGAAAGAAAACACATATCCTCAGTTATCATTTCACCATTTTCACCAGTATCACCAACTAACAATGCAGTGGTCGAACTGGAGGACGCAGTCGAAAGATTTGTCTTACCATGAAATAACCCAGGGTTCTGAACCTGATCAGAATCGGTATCTCTTGAATTTTTGGTGAAATCATAACCTTTAAGCTTGTCAATAGCCTGCTCTAAGGTCATGGTAGCATATCTTGTTTCATTATCCTTGAGCATAACACCATGCATTTCCCACTTAGAAGGCAAACCCTCAATAAATTTGTCGGTTTTCTCTACTTCTTCTACAGTAATCTCATGGTTTTCTAGCTCACTCAGTAGATGGTAGAAACGGGTAACATAGGCATCAAGATCTTCTCCCTTTAAAGCTTTAAACACTGTAAATTGCTTCTTGAGAAGATTCTTCTTGCCAGCTTTCACTTGTGGACTACCTTCACCTCTTTTCTCAAGAGTTTCCCAGAGCTCTTTAGCAGTATGAAAAGATTTCAGCTGATGATTGATCTTTTAGGAAGACACATCTTAATACAAGAATGAGCTTTGTTCTCTGCTTTATAGTCCTCCTTTTGTTGATCAGTCATATTCTGATAAGTAATCACCACAGTGGCATTTTGAACAGATTTAGTAGGTGCAATGTATCCAGTTTTGATACACATCCAGATTGAGAGATCATGGAATCTACAGTAAGATTCAAATCTATCTTTCCAAATGTAGTAATCTTCAAGTCTTAATAATTTAGGTGGAACATTAAATTTTCCAACCTCGTGTTCCATCTCAATCATTTTACTTAAATCAGACTTCTTCAAAAATTCAGACTGTTCTGCGAATTCAGATTAAACTCGATTCGCAACTCAGCTAAACTCGCAATCTCAGCTCGACTCGCAAACTTCAGTTCGCCAATCTTAGTTCGGATCGCAATAGATGTCAACTCGCAAGTGATATCGGTTCGCAAGTGGTCTCGGTTCGCAGCTTGGTTCGACTCGCACAACTGGGTTCAGTTTGCAAGTTCAACTCGGTTCACAGACGTAGCTAAAACCCTAATCTCAACTCGCGTAACGGCTGAAAAACCTCAAAAAATGAATTTTTTTTGTATTTTTACGATTGAAACTAGAAATTTCGTTCGTAAACAAACCCTAAATTGTCCAGAGAATGATTTTGATCGTTAATATGTACTAATGCACGTAAAAACAACCCGAAATCAAACGCAATGATCACAAAAATGCCAAACTTACTCGTATTTAGCCCGAAAGCTCTGATACCAGATGTAAGTCCCTAGTTCTAGGATCGATAACTTCGTTATCTGTAGTATTAAGGTGCGGAATCCCTTAATACGTCGTTATCTTACTATAACGAATAAGTTTGCGTTTTGTATTTACTAATACTTAGCTTTAAACGATAAAACGTTAAAGCCTAGCCTTTAGAACGTTTTCTCTGGATTATTCAATTCGCAAGTATATTAATCGAATGGCAAAAGTCTTGTTTAAGTCGAACCGAATTGAACATATATACTTTGATCAACTCGCAGGTCATGGGCCTGCAAGTTCAGCTCAAGCTTAGCTTAGTTTCGGTTCGCTATATCTATCTAGTGCGAGTTCAGATCTCATCTCGCATCGCAATGCCTTGCGACTTGAGATCTCGACTCGCTATACATGTTTATTTCATTTCCGATATTCGTCTAACACTTTAATATACTCATATATTTAACGAATATGATAATAATTACACCAGTTCTATTTCAAGCTAGATCTGTTGTCACAAACTATGTCTCAACATCGGAATCTTCTTCCGATGAGAATTCGGCTGCCGTAGAAGAATTAGAACAAGACCTGCTGATCCTTTTCTCTTCCCATGGGGACTCTGATATTCTAATCAAAATATCAACACCATCCACATATACGTAAAGTGCACTCAATTCTATCAACGGAATTTGCGAGGATGCCAACTTTCCCATAAGCTAGGTGATTATCTTCTGGAACAATTACCTCCCCCAGATGGAAGCAATTTTTGTAAAGGCTTCAGAGCTCCGACGGATCTTTAGGGGAAGGCCTTCAATGATCAACCACACCAACTTGTCTTGGCAAGCAAAGTTTGGATCACAATGTTGAAGTTTGTGAAACCAAGCTGCCAAAGATAGGATTGTTGTTGCCGCCTCTTCCAGAAGAATCCATAATCCACCTAAATGTTTACATTTAATTTGAAAGACGTACACCTTCTGCCTTGCATAATTCTTGTACATTTGCTAGACTATGAAAGGACTTTAATTTCCCTACTAAAGCTTTTTGTAACCATGTGTTATCAATCCCAGCAGAGGACAACTCAAGATTAACACTGTTAATTTCTCGAGATTCATTACATTTTTCAGATGTTTCAATATGAGAAATAGCTACGTCCACTTGGGCTCCTTTGGCAGCTTCCAAGTAACTTTTGCCCAACCTCTTTACTTGGTGATCTTCTTTTTTGGATAACCATGCATGGCTTTGAACATTAGCTTGAAATTCAACTTTTGTTCTCCAAATTTGATGGTGTTGAGATACCTCTCCATCCATTCCACATCCAAAAACGCAGGTCAGCATCTGATAAAGGTCACGAAAGATGGGAGAAAAGGAGGAACTCGTCACAATTTTTGCTCATTAAATCATTGGCTTAAAAAGTGAAGACGGGTGCAAGAGTGAATAACGAAGGTTTAGAAGGTGATTCGGTAACCAGTAAGCATCAAAAGGGAAAATTCAGATTAGGGAGCCAGAAAAATAAATTTACGGCAGGTGTCGGTGTGACAATCCTCCAAATTAGGTATATAATTATACTTAATTACATGCATACTTAGAGCTAATTCCTTGATTAGCGAATTCAAAACTATTTTTATGAGATAAGTTTGACGAAACTTACTATTTTAATACTTAGAGCTAATTCCTTGATTAGCGTATTACTAGTTACGTAGTTATTTATAATTACATGCAAAACAAACGGAACGAGTCCGACAAATAAACATATACAATAGTTGGTGATAGGGGTGTTTATGGACGGTTAACCGGGGGTTTGGTTAACCGGGAACCGGTTAACCGAAAAATAGGTTCACCAATTTCTTGAACCGAAATCGAAACTGAAAAGTTCGATTAACCGGTAATCGGTTAACCGACCTCTATGGTTTGGTTATGCGGTTAACCAAGTAACCGTTTCTTATTTATCTACTTATCATATATAAAAAATGAATAGCACACATACAAAATCATCAAAATATATTTGTTAACACATATCCAAATACATTTCAACATCTAAATACTTTTCGATTGAGATATGTTTACCTGGGGAGCTTTGAAGTATACTAGACAATGGAGCTTGAAGGAGTAAAAAAAGAAACCTAAAGGTATGACTGCGTGAAAACTAGAAACCTAAGTTTGTAAAGTTACTTACTGTCATATTGCATTTATATATATAATGGATGGATCTTGTGTAAATTTAGCCATTTAGCCATTTAGGTAGTAATTTATAAATGGGTTGAACAATAAGGCCTAAACGAAAATGTGAATATTTGAATTGTCATATAATCTTAGTATATTTGAATTATCATATAATCTTAGTATATAACTATATATGTAGAAAATATACATATTAAACTTAATTATTTAAAATTTTTGGTTTTTCGGTTAACCGATTTTCCCCAAAGTATGAACCGAAACCGAAAAACCGAAAAGATATCGGTTCGGTTAACCAAACCGAAAAACAAAAAAGTTTCGGTTCGGTTAACCTAAAATTCAGTTCGGTTCACCCGGTTTGTGGTTCGATTTTCCGGTTTCGGATTTTTTAAAACACCCCTAGTTGGTGATACAAATTAATTAATAATATGAAATTATTAATTACGAATATTGTTTATGTTATATTATTGTTATAATATAAAAGATTATACGTTTTAGGGATAAACGTATCGAACGCGATACAAAAGTTTAGAAAGAACTTAAAAATACTTTCGAATAATTTTTATTTGAAAATATTATGGGCACTAGTTGGAACAAAAATGAAACGAAAACATTTATATGTTTCTTTAAAACGTGTTGCACGCGAACAGAAACAAATACAAAACGTACCTAAAAGTCAAAAATAATAAAAGTATTATTTTTCTCATTCATAATAAAGTATTTGGAAAATTACTTCAAAATATAATTTCGAAAATTGAATAAAAACTGGTACACAATTGAACCCGTACACAAAATTAACGGGCTAAATATCTCAACTTATACTACACCTAAAAATATCATTAGACAAATTGGGGAGTATACCATACGGAGGTGTTGAAAATTTGTAACACAAATTGATTATATATGTTCCCTCTCATTTTGTGACCACCTAACTCCAATAATACACACACTGTTTTTTTTTCTTTCCTTCTTTGGTTCCCAACGAAAGCAGCAGCAGTAAGCAAAGTAGAAGTAGTAGCTTCACTTCATCTTCTTTCTCACAATCATCATTTCCATCATCACCAACTAACCACAACAAAAATACTTACACTACAATCATCATCACCACCATATTAACATCATCATCCTCAGATCATAAGTCATCATCAAGGATCACCATCACTTTCGGTTTCATCATCATCACCGAAATCATCATCACCTTCATTGTAAGGAAACTTCCTAATCTTCAATTTATTACATAAATTTCGTTATATGAAGTGTTTATATAACATAATCAAAGTATATAACTTGATAATTTGGAAAAGTGATTGATTATTTCTTAAAATGAAGTTTTAAGAAACCAAACCTTTAAAGGTGAATTCGACATATATAAATGAGCTACTACGAAATAAACAATGTTAATACGTTATACGTTGTTGTTATAAATGATTGGGATTGTGAGAAAGCGATTTGGAACCAAAATAAAACAAGTATATGTATGAACTTCGAACAGAGCATAGCTAGAACGAAGCCGACCCGGACGGGTTAATTAAACATTTGGGCCGGGTGATCAAGTTACTGGGCCGGACAGTTGGGCCAAGCCCAGTTGGACCGCATGATTTTAAAACATAAATATGTATGGGCTAAATAATTGGATCGAGTATGTTGGGCCAAACGAAAAATAGGCCGAGTGTTGGGTCAAGCCCAATGGGTCGTATAATGTTTAAAACATAAACGCGACTCGAGTTAATACTTTGGAACGAGTTTTTATTCCAAATAAAACGAACGGATTGGACAGAACGGAAATAATTATTTGAAATGTATAAACGAAATATATTTTGAACGAGTTAAAGTTTTGGTACAAACTTTAATTGGGTATATATATATATATATATGTATATATTTTGACGTCGACTAATAATATATATATATATACACACGAATGACAAACAATTCTATATATATATATATTTACGAAACCACGACAAGTGTATATATGTATACACTATGGGACAAAATGAAATCTATTTTCGTAACAAACAAAACTTATATATTTATACGTAAATAACGTATTGAAAGAGTGTATATATATATATAGATAGATAGATAGATAGATATAAATACAACACTTGTAAATGTATATCTTTATATACAAACGAAATACACGTTTAACAAACGTACAACTTATAATATATGGCATGTATATTTATATACATATATATAACAATTATATATTTGTACAAAGGAAACAAAACGACATTTATATATATATATACAACTACATAAATGTATATATATATACTTAACGAGATTTACGACTCGAGAAATATTAATTATTTTTCCAACATATCATCACCAACGACGGATACAAATTAAGAAATCAACAATTTCTTCAAAAGAACAGACAAACGAACTGTTAACGTAATTTGATAAACAATCAAAGTACTTACGTTAATACGTTTTTATACATAGGTTAACTTACTTAGGCGTCCACCTTTCAGCAACTAGCATTCACGTCACTACTACTACCACTACCACTACCACTACTACTACCACCACTACCACTACCACAACCACTACCACTACCACTACCACTACCACTACCACTACCAGTACCACTACCACTACCACTACTACCACTACCACTACCACTACCACTACTACCACTACCACTACCACTACTACTACTACCACTACTAACACGACTACTACTACCACGACTACTACTACTACCACGACTACTACTACGACCACCACCACCACTACTACTACTACTACGGTGAGTTTCACATCCCCTATTTTGACTTCTTTTAAACTAGGGGTGAAAAACATAGCTAAAATTTTTGCTATAACATGCAAGCGATTATATAAATGCCATTGTGCTTTTATACTATTGGTTATATTAATAAGTTCATACTATGACTGCGAACTAATTGCGAATACTTATAGGATTGTGTGTAGACAACTCATAGGATACTACTTTCCTACAAACCCTATTATAGGATACAATTTTCCTATAGGTCTTATTTTAGGAATACTTACTTTCCTACATATACTCTTGACTAGGGTACTTATTTTCCTACAAACTGTAATGAGTAGAACTTATTTGACTGGCATGTCAACAACTTATAATTAATCGTGGTTAAACAAACCTTACTTATAATAACATGTGGATTCACTCAACAATTTTGTTAACCTTTTTACTATGTTTTTCAGGTAATTCATAGCACAAGTAAGAACGCATACTTACGGAGTTAGGCGACCCATAACAAATTAGGATGCCACATTTTGGGACAAATCATGATTTATTTTGTACAACTGATACTATTTCTACGACTTGACGAGCCGTAGTTCTTTTGTAAACAAACTATTTTCTTAAATGGCATCTTAATTTAAATGTTCTGCAATAATCATACACTCTGATGCATGAATGTCAAATGATGACGTCATCACCCCCTGTACACACTAATGCTTCGGCAATCATCTGATAAATGGTAATCAGCGAATTTGGAGGTCTGACAGTCGGGTAGCTAAATTAGCAGTGCAAGTCTCAAGGAAATTGGTAGCAAAATTAGTGTGATATATGGGAGAAAGGTAATGACGGTTAGTACCATGGTTAATGCGTTAAAATTATATTAAATGAACACAATGAATGTTTTCAAATAAATAAATCAAGGATCACTAACTTGGTGCTAAAAATATATGTGAGCACAATATAGATCAAGTTAAATTTAAAATCCTAGCTACAGAATGGACATGGAATTATAGTAGTAGCACGAAGCTCAAAACCTCAAGTTCAAGCTGCAGAGACGAACACGTTTATACTATACTACGTGTTGTCACACTCTAAACATATAAATAAGAGTTAAGTGCGTGGAAATGTATACATCTATCTGTTGATTTTCATTGTATGTACGTAACAAAATTGATCGTCATTGTATGTATGAAACTATTTATTTTTTTACATTGTGTGTATTTTGATGACTTGTCAACTTGTAAAGATCTCATGTGTCACCTTACATCTGATAACATCTCACCAAAATACAAACAACGTACAATGGATGTCATTTTTGTTACGAACGTACAATGAAATTTTAAAGTCAACGCATAGTTATACACATTTCCAAGCATTTAACTTTATAAATAAATAAAGTCGACAAAACAAGCTCCAACACTCGTGTTTCAGGCCTGGTGAAGAGACTTGAGCTTGATCCAATAATTACGTAGCGCCCCTTGAACTTTGATTATTTTCTGTGCCATCCATTTTTTAAAAAAAAGCTCTTGCTGCTCAGGAGGCTGTGGTTTAAACGCCATGTTATCGTGAGATAAAATGCGACATATAGTTTAGACTAAATGATACAAAATAGAAATAAAAGGGAAAATATAACAGAGAGAAAACTTACTACTCGAAAAAGCATTCCGAGGAAGCGAGATGGGTGATCTGTTACAGTGAACAGCAGGATTTGTGATGGTAACTTTATGACTCCACACTGCATCCATATTTATTACAAGTTGTCAACCTCAAAACTCATAAGTGTAGATACAAAAATATTATACTTATGGATATAATTAAATGATCAAGATATTTAATGAAATGCCCAAGGAAAAGCTTTGGCTTACAAGCTTATGTTGTTGCAAGTTTCCAAGTAATACATGATAGTTCATTGCATGGAAAACAACAATATATGCCTTTCTAGCATATTGCCTGTAAAAAAATATTTTACAGATGAGAAAAATAGGTATAAGATGTGAGATGTGAGATATGACCATACTTTAAAATGTTATATGTGTTGCTTCGAGAAACACTATCGATTTGCATGCAAGATGGCCAATCTTTTGCAAGCCTGAGAGAGAGCATTGGAATATATTAGAATGCAAATGAAGATTTATAACAAAAAAATGATGCAACTTGGTTTCTTTTCAGCTGTTCAGCAAAAAGTATAACAATATGATCAGCACTTTCCGAATGTTAATAAAATATATACTTACGACTTAGAAGCTGACGAACTCAGGTAAGCCTGTCAGAAAAACATACAGAAACACAAGGCTTGAGTTTAAATTTTGAAGTTCAAATAACTGTAATGGAGGATTATGAGTTGCAGCAAGACAAGATAGAGCGTGTGATAAATATGTGAGATTTGAGACCTACTTCTAATCTGGTCACTAAGACTGCAGGCTCGCCTGGTCGCACACCATATAAGTCTCCCTGCATCATGCAGACTATTTCGTTATTTCAATTGACTTAACCAAGGTTGTGATAGTAAAATAAATATGAAATTGCCAGTGTGGTAAATTTCCTCAAAAGAGGGTTTCTCAATATGCACACAATCAAACGAACAAACAAACAATCAAACAAACAAGATGCCAAAGTGAAAGATCCCACATGGGTTTTATATGATACCATTAACTAGCAAGTAGCAACCACATTAATCCTGAGGCACAGCCACCAGATACTTTATATACAAAAATGCAACAGATGTATAGTTACAAAAAACTCAAAGACTCACAATATCTGCCCCACCAAAAGGTCAGACTCATAATGTTACTTATTCTAGATGTTCTCTGAATGGCAAACCCACACAACATACCCTCAGTTTCAAACACCTTTTTCTACCTATCTGCTAAACTTCAAGTACCAGCGTAGAAAAAAATGCATAAGCAGTTATAAAGTCGCATATATACGTGATTACTGAAAATTAAGGTACTTTTATGCAATCATGATATCATCAATGTAATTTAGGTACCCACACCCGTAAAACACATGGGTGTTGTGGAAAATAATAATGGTTCAAGCCCGTGAAAGATTGTACTAATAATTTATAAGTGAAAAAGAATTATTCCGATAATTTACTACTCCCTCCGTCCCAAAATTATTGTCCACCAACAAAAAGCACACAGTTTAATAAAAGTGGGACCACAACAGTTTTCAACCACTCAAATGGAATCTGCATCCACTATAGTCTCTTCCTATTGGTTGAAATGAGAAGTGGACAATTATTTTGGGATGTCCCAAAAAGGAAAGGTGGACTATAACTTTGAGACGGAAGGAGTAGTACAATAGATCACAATAATGATACCTCAAATAAAGCTATTGAAAATAAACAACACACGAGAACACAAGAGATTTACCGAGGTTCAGCCAATTTGCCTACGTCCTCCCAACACACCACGAATTTTTTTATTTCTTGTACAATAGAAATAATACAAATAGAGAGAAGAGATATAACAAATAACTAGAGAGAGTTGAGTGCTTTTTTGTGTACTTCAAATGAAATGTGAAGAGCCTATTTATAGGCTTCAAATGGCATCTTTTGCAATCTGTCAACTTCTCAACTTGAGCTACCACTTGCATATCCATCACGTGGCTTCACTTATGCCACAAACTTTAGATGCCATTTCAACCACTAACCATGAGCCACATCAACAATTCTCCACCTTGGTGAAAGCCTGAAGGTCTTCAATCTCCCTCTCAACCATCGTTGGTGGTGTCTTCAAACCAATCTTTAAGTTTTGACAATACTGATCAAGTCCAAACAAGAGTTGAACTTGATCGAAGCCAAAACTTTTGTCAACATGTTAGCAAGATTCTTTGTGGATTGGATCTTTTCAATTTTAACTCCACCTTCTTCGAATATCTCTCGTATGAAGTGACACAGAACATCAATGTGTTTCGTCGTTGCATGATAAACATGGTTCTTTGCTAAGTGAATTGCACTTTGACTATCACAGTGCAATTTGACGAACTTCTGATCAATTTCAAGTTCACCAAGCAACCTTTGAAGCCATATTGCTTCCTTCACAACCTCCGTGAACGCCATATACTCTGCTTCTGTTGTCGAAAGAGCAACAGTAGACTGTATGTAACACCCCCAAATTTACTGTTTGGCGGAAGCATAACTTGGGTATTACTAATCAATAATCAAAGCACACAGATATATAGCAAACGACTCTATATGCGTCATTTTAACAATATATATTAATATTAAAATGTTTACAATAGTTGAATCCGTACATAGCTCGTGTTCGATTAAATGAGAGATTCCAATACATAAATACTTGTACAAAATATACTAATACAAGGAAATCTCTATTGTCTGCATGCTGACTCGAGCTATAGTAATCCTGAGGGCAGTCCAAATCTACTGCTGAGTACCTGTGATACATGCTAAAATGGGTTAGCTAACGCTGGTGAGCTCACAGGTTTGAATATCAAATAATATCGTATGAACCGCAAGATTTAAGTACTGATTTGCATCCAGCAAATAAAGATAATGATAATGTATACAGTCATCAGCACATAGTCTGAGCTTAACTCGAGGAGTCAGGATCCACCTTTAAGGACCTGAACCTGATCGAGGTGCCTCCACGAGTGTCTAATCAACACTCGTCTGAACAAATATTAGTACATCCGTTTACCCAGTTAGTGCATACTAACCCGGACGAGGAGGGTCAATCCTATATGGTACCATATACTAATATTCACGCTAAAACGTATTACCAAAATACGCTGACGGAGGACTTTGAAATGATTAGTTGTGTAAAACTCATGTAGTATATGAATATGTTTGTACTTGCGTTCACATGTTAAAAACGAGCAATGAATCACACCCCTGAGTAAAACAATAAAAGAGGGGCCATGAGACTCACCTGAGTCTTGAAGCGTTTAATCAATAAACGTGAGTTGATTAGCCGATTAGTGATTGTCCAAAGACTCGTAACCTGAGGGTGTACACGCCACGTAATGGTTATAAACATGATTGGGTATCTCAAAGATCACCCTTGTAGTTGTTCGTCCAACTAGAATGTCCAAATTACTACGATTTGGTTGATTTGTTTAAGTATTTGCAAATGCGTACGGCCCGTTGGTGATTTGTTTGTAATAATAGTCTCATTAGTATTATGATTTCGAAGTGTTAATACTTAAAAGTATGTTCGACTGTGTTTTAGAAGTCGTAACGTATAAGTGTTTGAAGTTATACAAGTTTGACACTTAGTATAAAAATCTGTGTTTTCAAGGTTCTAATTTGTGCGATACTGGGAGCGACATATGGCTTTGTGTAGCTAAATGCGACATAGTCTGTTGTGTCACAGGTTATGACTGCGACATAAGTCGTTGTGTCGCTACATGCGACATCCGCAATTTAATGCGACATAAGGTGTCGTGTCGCTATGTGCGACGGGAATGAGTTCTGCGACATAGTGTTTTGTGTCGCTGTATGCGACATCCGAAGGTGTTGCGACATAATCACTTGTGTCGCTATATGCGACATAAGTAAGGGTTTTGCGACATAAGGGCTTGTGTCGCAGGTGGCCTGGAGCCTCTGCGACATAACGGGCTGTTGGCCGGAATTTGAGCCAAAAACATGTTTTCCGGCGACCATTTGGTCCGATTCTTTTACCCAACCCATATTTGGACATTTCAAGCTTAAATAAACAACAAACAAGTGAAAATAATGGAAATCGGAGTATTTCGGGATTTGTCGGAAACTTAGAAACTTAGCGCCGGAGAATTTCGAAAAGATAGAAATGTAGATCGTGACGAGGTGAACGTTTTTCTCTAAAGGATTCCGGTGGTTTAAGGTCGTTTGATGATGTTATTTTAAGTAAAGGTGATGGTGGTATGGTGGATGTTTGAGAGAAAAGAGTGGAAGAAAGAGAGCGTGAGAGATAGAAATGAGAGGGAAAAGGAGGTGAGGGGGGTGATGTCCCCCTCCCTTGGGCCGGCTTTGGGTGGGGTCCACGGGTGTGGGTTTCACCCTTTTTTGCTTTCCTGCATTTGCGTTCTGCGCGGTGTTTGTTTTCCCGATTGTTTAAACGTTAAGTATTTATTTTATACTTTTTAAATATACGTTTTGAAATGTGATTAATTAATCATTATTTTGTTGAAGTGTTCCACTAAATACTTTACAATTGGGTTATTAGATTCGATTTGAGAAGTACCTAACGCCATTAGGTTTGATTTTTAATTGTTTATCAATGCCTCGTAAGGCTTCGCTTTTGACATTTTTGGGTTTCAAAGCTTCGAGTTGAGCGGCGTGAATCTGAATAGTGAGATCATTATGAATTGTCATACTGAGGGCTCGGACTTGAAGTGGTTTCGGCCGTTCCTTTCGACTGAGGGCATCAGCAACAACCTTTGCCTTGCCTGAGTGGTATTTGATTTCGCAGTCATAATCGGTGAGCAACTCGACCCAACGACGTTGTCGCATATTAAGATCTTTTTGGTTGAAGATGTGTTGGAGACTTTTGTGATCGGTGAATACGGTACTTCAGGTACTATATAGGTAGTGTCTCCAGATTTTGAGGGCGAACACCACGGCCCCTAGCTCGAGGTCATGAGTCGTGTAGTTCTTCTCATGAAATTTGAGTTGTCGGGAAGCGTAAGCAATGACCTTGTCTCGTTGCATCAACACGCAACCGAGACCTTGGTGGGAAGCATCGCAGTATACCACAAATTCGTCAGTGCCTTCGGGTAAAGATAGAATAGAAGCACTGCAAAGCTTGAGTTTTAATAGCTAAAATGCTGACTCTTGCTTATCAGTCCAATTGAACTTCTTTTCCTTTTGAGTCAGTGTCGTGAGTGGTTGGGCTATTTTGGAGAAATTTTCGATGAACCGACGATAATACCCGGCCAATCCCAAAAATTGGCGTACCTCGGTTGGAGTGGTTGGCACTTGCCAGTCTTTGATAGCCTCGATTTTCGATGGATCGACGTGAATTCCTTGACTGTCAATCACGTGTTCGAGGAATTGAACGGTTTGCATCCATAACTCACACTTAGAGAATTTAGCGTAAAGCTCCTCGTGCCTAAGTAGTTCTAGGATGGTTTTGAGGTGTTGCGCATGTTCTTGTTCGTTTCGCAAGTATATGAGAATGTTGTCAATGAAGATAATAACAAACTTGTCGAGGTAAGGCTTGCACACTCGATTCATGAGATCAATGAATACAGCCGGTTTTTGGGATGTCGGTGTCGCGAACACGTAATTGATGATAACCTGATCGAAGATCGATCTTTGAATAACAACTCGATCCTTGAAGTTGGTCAAACAGGTCATCAATACGAGGAAGTGAATATCGGTTCTTAACGGTCAACTTGTTCAACTCTCGGTAGTCGATACACATTCGGAAAGAACTGTCTTTCTTTTTCACAAATAAGACCGGAGCTCCCCAAGGTGAAGAACTCGGTCTAATGAATCCTCTGTCTAGGAGTTCCTGTAACTGGGTGGACATCTCCTGAAGTTCGGATGGGGCTAGGCGGTATAGTGCTCGGGCTACCGGTGCGGCACCCGGCACGAGATCAATCGAGAACTCAACCTGTCTAGGTGGAGGTAGATCAGGTAGTTCTTTCGGAAAGACTTTGGCAAATCCTCAAGTCACTTCTCCCTTGACTTTTTCTCTGTGATGTGCGCGAGGATTGCAGGATAACCCTTTCTCGGAAATTTTTGGGTTTTCAGACAAGAGATGATATTTAGTCTCGTCCCACCGGTCTCCCCCTGTATGATCAAGGTTCTACTGACGGCGAGAGGGATGCGGACGATTTTTTCGTAACAAACGATTTCGGCTCGGTGTTTGGACAACCAATCCATTCCAACAAAGATGTCGAAACTTCCGATTTCAATGGGCATAAGATCGATCGAGAAGGTCTCGTCGGCTATGTTTAAGGTGCAATTAGGTATCATACTATCGGTTTCTATGAGTTTACCATTTGCAAGTTCTACAGTGTACTTAACATCTAAGGCAATAGGTGTGATGTCAAGCAGGTGGCAAAACTCATCAGAAATAAAGCTTCTATTGGCACCAGTATCAAATTAAATAGAAGCAGTTAAGTTGTTGAGGAGGAATATACCCGTGACCACATTCGGGTCCTGACGGGCGTCCCCCGAGTTGAGTACGAAGGCTCTACCTTTAGCATTGTTGTTGTTGTTGTTGCCCTTGTTCTTCAGTTTCGGGCACTCATTCTTAAAGTGCCCAGGGTTTCCGCATTCAAAGCAGGCTCGGTGTGGTCTGGTGTTGTTGTTGGTATTGTTGTTGTTGGTAGGAGATCTACAGTCCTTGGTGAGGTGGCCGTACCTCTTGCAGTTGTTGCAATAGGGATTGCAAGGACCTTCATGGTGGCGGTTGCACTTGGAACAGTAGGGCTTGTTCCCGGTGTAACCACGTCTGGTTTCAGTAGTTGAGTTGTAGGCTTTGATGGTGTCGGGTTTCTCGTTTTGGTAGTTTTGTGGTTATCGGACCACTTTCTTTTGGGGTGGTTAGAGGAAGAAGTGGGTGGTTCAGGGTCTTCGTTCATGGCTAGCAGTTCATGGGCCAGCCGGATGGCGCCATGAACAGTGGTTTGGTTTGATGATGCGACGTTTCCCTGGACAGGTTCTGGAAGGCCGCGGATATATTTCTTGATTTTCTCAGGTTCGGTACTCACCATAGCTGGGCGAAGGATGGCAAGTTCTTCGAATCTGGTGGTGTATCCAACAATATCAGTCCCCTGCACTTTCAAGTGCCAGAACTCCTCATCCAGCTTATGGAGTTGTTCACTAGGGCAGTACTCATCGGTGAGCATTTTCTTCAAGTCCTCCCAAGGGAGTAAGTAGGTGGTGTCAATACCCACGGACTGGGCATATGAATTCCACCATGAGAGGGCACTGTCCTCGAGGGTGCAGGTGGAGTATTTGACTTTGTCCTCTTTCGCACATTTGCTGGTGTTGAAGACAGATTCCATTTTCTCGAACCATCTGATCAGTCCGATGGCTCCTTCGGTTCCCTTGAAGCTCAAGGGTTTGCAGTTCTGGAAGTCCTTGTATAAGCAAGGTTTGGGTTGAGGCCCGTTAGCAGCTGTATCTTCACTGCCCGAACTGGGATGTCAGGTAGCCATAGCTTGGGCCACGCTTTGGGCGATGAGTTGGGCGATTTCAGTTTCGCTGAAGGTGAATCGCTTCGGTGGCATCTTGCTGAACAAGATCAAGAAAAGACAATGAGATACTTGCGTGAAACTCTGATATATCACAGGTGTATATGATGAAATATACGATGATAGTACAAAGTGGTAATTATATTTCATTTAAAACCAAGTTGGATACATGGTACGGGTTTTCAAAAGATTACATAATGTGGGAAGAACAAAAGGCACCAGAAATTGTTACATCCGGTTCAAATTGCAAGAGTCCTACATAGATAGATATAGATTACAAGATGACAGTCACACTAGTTCTAACGCAAGTTTATCCTTTCCATTAGTGTGACAAGTCGATCCACGGTGATTGCGAGTCTGCTGGTTTGTTGGGCGTTGTCTTCTGCCAAGGCTAATCGTTGTACCATCATCCTTGATTATTCTTCGGCCTCTTGCAGGCGCTATTCGCATTGTTCCAACCTGAGTCACAAGAGCTCGATTTCTACCCCTGATTCCACTATTTGGTCGTGGAGAATGTTCATGTTGCTAACGGTGTTTTCGTGATCTTCGGAGACTTGCTTGGTACGTTCTAGCACTGTGAGTCTCCAATTTTCATTTGTTTCTTGCAGTGCGACATCCATGCGAAGGCGTTGCTCGTGATGGTTCAGCCTAGCGACCAAGGTCGGCAGAGTGAAGTGAGTGGGATACGGCCTAGCTCGAGGCAACCTGGCGTTCCTCCTAGCTACCCTCGGATTTTGCGATCCGGATTGAGAGTGTGATGAATTAGGTGGTGTGTTTGTCATTCTGAGACAAAGCTTTAGAAAGAATGAGGCCTATATCCGTATAATACATATATAATATAGCCTAAGTTATTGAGCGAGAGTGAGGCCTATCTATGTATATATATATATATATATATATATATATATATATATATATATATATATCACATAATAGCCTAAGGTGTCTAACACGGACATGTTTGAGTCCCAGTTTCTCTCGTGGTCAGAGTCAACTAGTGTATCCTGTTCAGTCATGACTCCTTTCAGATCTCACATCATATTCTTTTACTTGTACATAGTTGATCAGGCTATGTTAAATTAAACCAATACAATGTAGTCACTAAAGCTAATCATACTTATTAAGGAATACTGCCTAACGGTCATAGTCTAGGCCTACTAAATGCAACCTAGTTCACTATAACCTTAGGCTCTGATACCAATCTGAAACACCCCCAAATTTACTGTTTGGCGGAAGCATAATTTGGGTATTACTAATCAATAATCAAAGCACATAGATATATAGCAAACGACTTTATATGCATCGTTTTAACAATATATATTAATATTAAAATGTTTACAATAGTTGAATCCGTACATAGCTCATGTTCGATTAAATGAGAGATTCCAATACATAAATACTTGTACAAAATATACTAATGCAAGGAAATTTCTATTGTCTGCATGCTGACTCGAGCTATAGTAATCCTGAGGGCAGTCCAAATCTACTGCTGTGTACCTGTGATACATGCTAAAATGGGTTAGCTAACGCTGGTGAGCTCACAGGTTTGAATATCTAATAATATCGTATGAACCGCAAGATATAAGTACTGATTTGCATCCAGCAAATAAAGATAATGATAATGTATACAGTCATCAGCACATAGTCTGAGCTTAACTCGAGGGGTCAGGATCCATCTTTAAGGACCTGAACCTGATCGAGGTGCCTCCACGAGTGTCTAATCAACACTCGTCTGAACAAATATTAGTACATCCGTTTACCCAGTTAGTGCATACTAACCCGGACGAGGAGGGTCAATCCTATATGGTACCATATACTAATATTCACGCTACAACGTATTACCAAAATACGCTGACGGAGGACTTTGAAATGATTAGTTGTGTAAAACTCATGTAGTATATGAATATGTTTGTACTTGCGTTCACATGTTAAAAACGAGCAATGAATCACAACCCTAAGTAAAACAATAAAAGAGGGGCCATGAGACTCACCTGAGTCTTGAAGCGTTTAATCAATAAACGTGAGTTGATTAGCCGATTAGTGATTGTCCGAAGACTCGTAACCTGAGGGTGTCCACGCCACGTAATGGTTATAAACATGATTGGGTATCTCAAAGATCACCCTTGTAGTTGTTCGTCCAACTAGAATGTCCAAATTACTACGATTTGGTTGATTTGTTTAAGTATTTGCAAATGCGTACGGCCCGTTGGTGATTTGTTTGTAATAATAGTATCATTATTATTATGATTTCGAAGTGTTTATACTTAAAAGTATGTTCGACTGTGTTTTAGAAGTCGTAACGTATAAGTGTTTGAAGTTATACAAGTTTGACACTTAGTATTAAAATATGTGTTTTCAAGGTTCTGATTTGTGCGATACTGGGTGCGACATATGGCTTTGTGTAGCTAAGTGCGACATAGTCTGTTGTGTCACAGGTTATGACTGCGACATAAGTCGTTGTGTCGCTACATGCGACATCCGCAATTTAATGCAACATAAGGTGTCGTGTCGCTATGTGCGACGGGAATGAGTTCTGCGACATAGTGTTTTGTGTCGCTGTATGCGACATCCGAAGGTGTTGCGACATAATCACTTGTGTCGCTATATGCGACATAAGTAAGGGTTTTGCGACATATGGGCTTGTGAAAATAATGGAAATCGGAGTATTTCGGGATTTGTCGGAAACTTAGAAACTTAGCGCCGGAGAATTTCGAAAAGATAGAAATGTAGATCGTGACGAGGTGAACGTTTTTCTCAAAAGGATTCCGGTGGTTTAAGGTCGTTTGATGATGTTATTTTTAAGATGAAGGTGATGGTGGTATGGTGGATGTTTGAGAGAAAAGAGTGGAAGAAAGAGAGAGTGAGAGATAGAAATGAGAGGGAAAAGGAGGTGAGGGGGGGTGATGTCCCCCTCCCTTGGGCCGGCTTTGGGTGGGGTCCACGGGTGTGGGCTTCACCCTTTTTTGCTTTCCTGCGTTTGCGTTCTGCGCGGTGTTCGTTTTTCCGATTGTTTAAACGTTAAATATTTATTTTATACTTTTTAAATATACGTTTTTTAAAATGTGATTAATTAATCATTATTTTGTTGAAGTGTTCCACTAAATACTTTACAATCGAGGTGCCTCCACGAGTGCCAAATCAACACTCATTTGAACAAATATTAGTACGTCCATTTACCCAGTTAGTGCATGCTAACCCGGACCAGGAGGGTCAATTCTATATGGTACCATATACTAATATTAACGCTACAACGTATTAGCAAACTATGCTGACGGAGGACTTTGAAATGATTAGTTGTGTAAAACTCATATAGTATATGAAAATGTATGTACTTGCGTTCACATGTTAAAAACGAGCAATGAATCATACCCCTGAGTAAAACAATACAAGAGGGGCCATAAGACTCACCTGAGTCTTGAAGCGTTTAATCAATAAACGTGAGTTGATTAGCCGATTAGTGATTGTCCGAAGACTCGTAACCTGAGGGTGTCCACGACACGCGATGGTTATAAACATGATTGGGTATCTCAAAAATCACCCTTGTAGTTGTTCGTCCAACTAGAATGTCCAAATTACCACGATTTGGTTGATTTGTTTAAGTATTTGAAAATGCGTACGGCCCGTTGGTGATTTGTTTGTAATAATAGTCTCATTATTATTATGATTTTGAAGTGTTTATACTTAAAAGTATGTTCGATTGTGTTTTAGAAGTCGTATCGTATAAGTGTTTGAAGTTAAAATCCTGTGTTTTCAAGGTTCTGATTTGTGCGACACTGGGTGCGACATAAGGCTTTGTGTCGCTAAGTGCAACATAGTCTGTTGTGTGGCAGGTTATGACTGCGACATAAGTCGTTGTGTCGCTACATGCGACATCCGCAATTTAATGCGAAATAAGGTATTGTGTCGCTATGTGCGACGGGAATGAGTTCTGCGACATAGTGTTTTGTGTCGCTGTATGCGACATATGAAGGTGTTACGACATAGTCACTTGTGTCGCTATATGCGACATAAGTAAGGGTTTTACGACATAAGGGCTTGTATCGCAGGTGGCCTGGAGCCTCTGCGACATAACGGGCTGTTGGCCAGAATTTGAGCCAAAAACATGTTTTCCGGTGACCATTTGGTCCGATTCTTTTACCCAACCCATATTTGGACATTTCAAGCTTAAATAAACAACAAAGAAGTGAAAATAATGGAAATCGGAGTGTTTCGGGATTTGTCGAAAACTTACAAACTTAGCGCCGGAGAATTTCAAAAAGATAGAAATGTAGATCGTGACGAGGTGAACATTTTTCTCTAAAGGATTCCGGTGGTTTAAGGTTGTTTGATGATGTTATTTTTAAGATGAAGGTGATGGTGGTGTGGTGGATGTTTGAGAGAAAAGAGTGGAAGAAAGAGAGAGTGAGAGATAGAAATGAGAGGGAAAAGGAGGTGAGGGGGGTGAGGGGGGGTGATGTCCCCCTCCCTTGGGCCGGCTTTGGGTGGGGTCCACGGGTGTGGGCTTCACCCATTTTTACTTTCCTGCATTTGCGTTCCGCGCGGTATTCGTTTTCCCGATTGTTTAAACGTTAAATATTTATTTTATACTTTTTAAATATACGTTTTAAAATGTGATCAATTAATCATTATTTTGTTGAAGTGTTCCACTAAATACTTTACAATTGGGTTATTAAAAGTAACTTTGCTTATTTTGTTTGTGCGTTTATTAATTTAATGGTGTAGACCTTTATTCGTACGATACTAAATACACTTGAAATATTATCAAAATAATATTTTGGATATAATAGTGTTATTAAATAATATTTTGGATATAATAGTGTTATTAAATAATGATTTATTATTTAATAAAAATGTTTTCACCAACGTCCGCAATAATTGAATCGAATTACATTGGATTTAAATTGTGTACGATTTAATCAAATCGTATAATCGTATATATTCATCAATATATATTTCGATACATTAATTAGCCTAAAACCGAACTAATTACATGTATTAACAGAGGATTAGGCACTAATCACTAGTCCTAATTTGGCGGGTGTTACACTATAAGGTAGACTTCCAACTGATAGGTGCTTTTGCAAGAGTAAAGATGTAGCCTGTAGTTGACCTTCGCTTGTCTAAATCTCCACCATAATCCGAATCACAATATCCAACCACCCACTTCTTATCATCTTGTTTGAAAACCAATCCAACGTCTGCTGTATTATGGATGTATCGTAAAATCCATTTAACAGCTTGCCAATGCTCCTTTCCTGGATCATGCATATACCTGCTCACTACTCCAACTGCTTGGCAAATATCTGGTCTTGTACACACCATAGCATACATTAAGCTACCAACAACATATGCATAGGGTACATTTTTCATGTACTCTCTTTCTGCATCATTCTTTGGCGACATAGCAACACTAAGTTTAAAATGAGGAGCGAGCAGAGTGCTAACAGGTTTTGTTTATTCGTTGATCCTAAAATGCTTTAGCATCCTTCTCAGATAATGTTTCTGAGTCAAACAAAGCTTCCTCGATTTTCTATCTCTGACTATTTCTATGCCAAGAATCTTCTTTGCTTCACCAAGATCCTTCATCTCAAATTCCCTGTTCAATCGAGTCTTCAAGTTATCAATTACCATTAAACTCTGAGAAGCTATCAACATATCATCTACATATAGATGAATATATATGAAGGACCCGTCTTGTAGTTTTTTCAAATAGACACAATGGTCATACTTGCTTCTTGTATACTCTGACTCCAACATAAACTTATCAAATCTCTTGTACCAATGCCTTGGGGACTGCTTCAATCCATACAAATATTTAGTAAGTTTACATACTTCATTCTCTTTTCCAGCAACTTTGAATCCTTTTGGCTGAACCATAAAGATTTCCTCCTCCAAGTCTCCAAGTAGAAATGCAGTCTTTACATCCATTTGGAACTACTTCAAGATCCAATTGTGCTACCAAAGCCAACAAAATTCTAACAGAGGATTGCTTTACGACTAGAGAAAATACTTCATTGTAATCAATTCCTTCTTTCTGAGCATAGCCCTTAGCTACCAATCTTGCTTTGTAGCGAACATCATCTTAACCGGAGAACCCATCTTTCTTTGCAAACACCCATTTGCATCCAATTGCCTTCTTTCCATTTGGAAGGTTGGTCAACTCCCATGTCTGTTTTTTTTTCAAGGGGGCGCATTTCTTCACTCATGGCAATCCTCCACTTTTTATTCTCTGAATTTCGAACAGCTTCAGAGTAAGTAGTAGGAACATCCGTTGAGATTATATGAAGATTAGAAAAATATAATTGATTTGGCTTGAAGCATGAAATAATTAATTGATTTAGCTAGAAGCATGTCACGTGATTGGATGGTTTTTTATTTGAAGAAATTAAACTTGTTAGGAAAGTTAGTCAAAGACGGTCGTAGTATTTTATTTAATCTTGTTCTCCAAGTTTGGACTTTATATATAATGTAACCCTTTGTATTTGTAACCCTAACATCTCAGAAAATAATAAGATCTCTCTAGTTTGACCGTGGATTAAACCAATCGAGTAGATTAGATATAACCATGTTATATTCACGTGTTCGTTTACTATTCTCGTTATCTTAAATTTCTTGTTTTCCTTTATTTGATCCGTTTATTATCGTGGGGTATAATCTTGTGATTGTACGGATTTATTGTTGGGTCCTAAACCTATCAAAGTGGTATCAGAGCTCGTGGTTTTCGAGTTTGGAAACAATGGCGGATAAAAGCGAGATTAGGATTAGTAAGTTTGATGGCAGCGATTTTGGGTTTTGTAAGATGCAAATCGAGTACGTTTTGTACGAGAAGAAGTTACACCAACCGTTGTCGGGTACTAAACCTGAAAGTATGAGTGATTCCGATTGGGCATTGTTAGATCGTCGGGCACTTGGAGTAGTTCGACTTTCTCTGGCCAAGAATGTCGCCTACAATATTGTGGGGGAAACCATGACTGCGGGTTTGTTAACGGCATTGTCTAACATGTGCGAGAAACCCTCGGCTCTCAATAAGTTTTTCTTGATTCGACAGTTGGTGAACGCGAAGATGGTTGAAGGTGCATTGCCAGCGGATCATGTGAACGCGTTTAACTCGATTTTGACTAGGTTAAAATCTGTAGGGGTTACGTTTGAAGATGAGTTGGAGGCACTTTTCTTGTTATCTTTGTTGCCCGAGAGTTGGTCTGGTATGGTTACAGCTGATAGTGGTTCATCTGGAACTACTAAGTTGACTTTTGAGGGGATCCGTGATTTGATACTCGGTGAGGGAATTAGAAGAAAAGATTCTGGTGAGTATTCGGGTTCACCAGCTTTAAGTGTGACTAGCAGGGGGTGTAGTAAGAGTAGATCTAGATCGCGGAGGGAGCCATCGGAGAATAGGAACGTCACGTGTTGGAACTGTAAGCAACTAGGGCACTTTAGGTATCAATGTCCGAATGGTAAACCGAGTGTCAATGCGGCGGTTGATACGAATAAAGATGCGTTGTTGTGTTGTGAATAGAATCTTGTGGAATCCTGGGTTTTGGATTCGGGTTCATCTTTTCATGCTATCCCGTGCATGGAAGAGATGACGAATTTTAGGTCTTATTCCGGTAAGGTTCGTCTTGCAAACGGAAGGAAGCTTAAAGTTGCGGGTATTGGGGATGTCGTCCTCAAAACTCACCTTGGTACGGATTGGGTCCTCAATAATGTGAGGTTCATTCCAAGCTCAAGAGGCGGTTGATCTCGATTAGGCAGTTGGATAACGAGCGGTACCATGTTAGGTTTGGCGACCAACAATGGAAGGTTATCAAGGGAAGTTTGGTGATTGCTCGCGGTTATAAACGAGGGACCTTATATATGGTCGAAATTCCGAATGAGGAATGGCTAGGTGGTGAGGTAGGTGTTGGAAATCCTCGTCGACTTGAGCTTCACGAGATTGTTGAGAGATCTGGAACGAGTGGGAGTTCGGGAAGAGTTGAAACTAGTAGGAGCTTGCCGTTGAGTGAGAGCTTTGGGTTTTCCATGGATTTGGTTTGCCATCTCGGTGCTAGTGTTTTCAAGTCTTGGGTTAGATCATTTCCAATGGCAACTAGGTTGCGACTGACCGAGAGGGGTAAACAAGATAATTTTCTGAGAGTCATGTTTGATAATACATCCGTACAGTGGGAGTTGATTCAATAGGAGAAGTTGTGTTTGTCCGAAACCATGTGCATGTTTGTGTTCGGTGATCCAACGGTGAAAGCAAGAATGTTTGAGTGGATGATCAAGGGTGTGATGGTATTTTCACACGGCTGCCTTGATGGTGTCATTCACGTGGTTGTTCAACGTGGTGGTCTTCTCTTTGTTGGAAAGAAAGATCGTGTAGGCGAAAGGCTGTATGGATGGGTTGTGAGTGCAACGAGAGTGTTGGATCAATGCCGAGCTTCAACCGGTCTTCCCAGGAACTAATGAGAGGGCGATAAACTAGAGAGAGGTCTTGGTCACAGTTTAATATTGGATTTCTGGTAACTGGTACCGAAAGTCTTCCGACTTGGTGTGGTCGTGCGGCGTGTCCCAATGGTTTTGGCGGTATAGGTTTGAACGAGTTCTATTAAAGTTACGTTTAGTTACGGGTTACTTGAGTTGGGTTGATTTAATCTTCAAGTGAGAGATTGTTGGGATTATATGAAGATTAAACAAATATAATTGATTTGGATTGAAGCATGAAATAATTAATTGATTTAGCTAGAAGCATGTCACGTGATTGGATGGTCTTTTATTTGAAGAAATTAAACTTGCATGGAAAGTTAGTCAAAGACGGTCGTAGTATTTTATTTAATCTTGTTCTCCAAGTTTAGACTTTATATATAATGTAACCCTTTGTATTTGTAACCCTAACACCTCAGAAAATAATAAGATCTCTCTAGTTTGGTCGTGGATTAAACCAATCGAGTAGATAAGATATAACCACGTTATATTCGTGTGTTCATTTACTATTCTCATTATCTTTAATTGCTTGTTTTGCTTTATTTGATCCGTTTATAGTCATGGGGTATAATCTTGTGATTGTACGGATTTATTGTTGGGTCCTAAACCTATCAACATCATCAGCTACAATTGAAGATGCACAAGCCACCGTATCTGTATAGCGAGCAGGCTTTACAATTACTCTCTTTAGCTTGCTGATTGCAATTGATTCACATTGCGTCTGAGGTTCGAGAGTTTGAACCTCCTCCTCATCAAAATCTTCTTCTACCGTAGGAGAATCAATACCCATTTCCGGATCTGCTGGTGCAATTGTTCTTTCGAACTCCACCTTTTTGGTGGTTCCATCTGACTGCTCAACATTCACCTTCTTCAACATGGTAGATTCATTGAAGGTGACTGTTGCACTGCACACCGGTCGTTGGAATTTCTAATGGAGATGCAGCACAGCAGTGGGTTTTTAATTTGTAAGGTTGGGGCCTAGGGTTACTACTATTGCTAATCTAAGGGCTAGCAAAGGATAAGTATGACCTAGACTCGTTCTTCAAAGCACGACGAATTGAAACTAGGAGGATTTAGGAACTTTTATGAACTTAGCTGAGGCTCAGAAAGATAGTTTTGGTTTTGGGTTTTTCTAAATTAAAATTAAATTTAAGATAAACTAAAAGGTAGAGGTTACTTCGGGCGTTCAGCAATTTAAAACGATTGTCTACTATGAAGTGGTTTAGGTGAAGTTAAATAAGAGGAGTTCTAACGAGGATAAATTTGTAGGTTAATGTGAGCTATTCTACAGTCCTTCTATCGGGCTAACGTGGAGGTGTCCATAATCAGGCAATTAGAATGTCACATGGGTTGCAGAATATATTAAAACATGCACCGAAAGTTCTCTCAAATGCATGTCCACATTATCCAACAGTTAATCTCAATTCCTATTTCCCATACTCGGTCATCAGAGATGTCCGAATCATGGCACAGTTTGTTGAATAAACAATCTTGTAAACGGGTTTTACCCTCGCCGGAACAGGTTGGAATAACCGGTCTAGACGGTTGGATAGCATGTCATCACTTATTCATACAAATTATCAACATTACTCAAGTATGCAAGAAAACGGGGATGATTTATACTAAGAATAGAAACCTAAGTAACACGTTTGTTAATCGATTCATAACATGACTACCTTCGGTCGTTCTCGACTTCCATACATTTGTACTCAGCCATAAGCGTTTCCAGTACTATATCGAAGTACAGTCGAATAGGGGCCGTCACATTATTTCACGACGATTAAGGCTAAATATATTTTATTATCATGACAATCCTAAGGCAACAATCAAACAAGAACATGTAATAAGACAATCAAGGTAATGGTTCAATTTGACCATACAAAGGTGTTATCTAAGTCGAGGATATTCCGAAAGTTGTCTCAAATATATATCATCTGTTTGAATTAAATCTTAATCTACCTCTATTCCCATGTTCCGTGTCTCTTAGATCCTAGTGTGGTCCAGAGAACACTGGTCTTGCCGAGCTCAATGATTCAATCTAACATAGTATAACTAAGTGACCTACACCCTATGAGTTAGCTACGTTCATTTTTGGATAAGATTTTAGTCATAACATGAGTTGAGCAGATAAATGATAAAGATTCAATTCCTACATCTATTTATAATATAAAGCATCCGCAATCTCATGACATACAATCACATATTTAAACTTTTCTTAAACGACTATCATAGCAGACAATTGAGTTATTTAGTTAATCATGGCAATTCTAGCATGCATATTTAAATTTTTTAAAGAAAGAGCAAACATATTAAATATGGAAGATAGATTAACACCTGGAAAGAAGTACAATAACTCGTAGCTAAAATATGCGTCCTGGAGCACCCCCTGTACAAATCTTCCTTGATTAGTTAATTAGCTAGCCAATTAACTAGGAAGAATTAAAATTACAAAGAAAGAAAGGTATTTAAGTAAAGGTGTGTAGATGCTAAAAGATGATATTCAAGATGTCTTCAAATGAGGTCTAAGGGATGCTATTTATAGGTGAAAAGTGGCTCACGTTAGCATCCCTAGGATCACATTAGAAAAAGAGTGAAAGGTGGTGCACCGGGTACGAAAAAGTAGCGAAAGGTGGTGCACCGGGTACGAAAAAGTAGCGAAAGGTGGTGCACCGGGTACGGAAAAAGTAGCGAAAGGTGGTGCACCGGGTACACGCAAGGATGGAAAAGCGGAAAAGAGATGGGGGTAGGGGAGGCGGCACCGCCCACCACCTGGCCAGCGGCAGCTGGTGGCTGGCCGGCGGCAGCTGGCTGCCACCTGCCCCGGTCCGTCGTCTTTCGCTGCGTTGCTTAATTTGCGCGTATCTTCTTCGTTATGCGTCCATTTGCGTTGATTCTTTTTGCATTAGATTCGTAATTCAAAATCAAAGACTTTGATGTAAAAATATACCAAAAATATGTCTCCTATCTCCATATACTACGTACGAATCATTTGGATTTTCTGGCGGGCGTAGAATCTTCATTCTTTATCCGTTTTTGTTGATTCTTCTTCTGTTGGATTCGTAATTTGAAAACGAACATCTTGGATGAGATGGATGTTGATGATGGGCACTTTTGTCTTGAAATCTAGTTTTGATGCCTTGAATCTTCAAACGTGTGTGGAATCGTTGTTTTTCATCCGTTTTGCTTGATTTTTATCGTGCGACCTTGTTTTGACCATCTTGGCATGATATCATTGATTTGTATTGTTTTTGAGGTTAACATGCCAAGAATTGTTCTGGAATGAGAGAGATATCGGTAGTAAAAACATGACTTCACTACTACAGAGAAAGATAAGTAGACCGGTTGAAAAGTCTACTAAGACCGGTTCTTCAACACGTCTACCTACGACAGGTCTACTTGACAAATCCTTTGTAGACCTGTTTGAAAACCGGCCTTAATAACAATAACTAGACCGATTATAATCTGAGTCCGCGGGCATTTTAAAAAAGATCAAACCTGTCTAGATAAGTCTTATAGACCCTTTAAGAACCTGTCTAGATGAAGCATTTAGACCTGTATGTATGTATGTATGTGCAGATTCATACAAAATCAAACCTGTAGCAGATTCAAAATCCATATACATCTAATCTAAAATTAATCTAATCTAAAATTACAAATCACAAACTGAAATTTATAATCAAAATCAAAAATTCAATTATATTAATTAACCCAAACATTCATTTACAATAGAAAACCATAATCCAAAGCAATCACTACAATAATTAACCAAAACTAACTATTATATATGATATTTGTAATTAATCAAAGTGCCACAAAAAATGCTTTTATCTACCATCCAACATCCATGTACCGCTATCTTTCATCCAACACGTCTCTACCTCTATCTCTCATCCATTACCGCCTCTACGACTTTCCTTTATACCTAAAAACATTCAGATCATCATTTCCATTTTAATCTTCAAAAAGACTAAAAAATAAGTCAACTAATTTAAATGGCACAAAGGTTAGAAGGATAAGTAAATCATTAGAAAGAACTCAACGAAGTTACGATTTATACAAGTGGGTCAGAATATACCTGGTTAAATAGGACAAAATACATGCCACTTTTCAACTATATCGTTTATCTCCTTTCTAGATAAGGGACGTTCATCCCAATAGATCTATATGTTCAAAATATATAACAAATAATCATGTAACCAATGAATACGAAATGATATAATTAAATAAGAAATTGAGGATTTAGTAAAATATCAAGGTAGGTCTTTTGATGGTAATAAAAAAACAGATGTGCCTGTATACGATTTGGACATCTTTTGTTGATGCATCTTTGAGTGTCTGTCAGTTGGTCTATCGAGTTGTAATTAGTGTCGTTTGTAAATTAATAGAAATATAGTTTTTGTTAATGCGACACTCGTGTTTTGGTTTAGGCGACACTTGTCTGAGTGACGCATAGCGACACTTAGGTAAGTGACGCATAGCGACACTTAGGTAAGTGACGCATTAAGGCGGTCTCATGCGACACTTACCCAAGTGACGCATGTCGGCTGTGTTTTTAGTATAAATAGAAACCTACGGGTTTTAGGCTAGGGTTGACGAAACCCTAGCACCATTTGTCGAAATAGCATCTCTGTAATCGTTCCCAAATCAATATACAAGCCGATTTCTTTGTTTACTTAGTGAATAACTTTCGTTTCGGTTTGTATTTATTGTTGGTATATGCAATTGATTGATTCCGCCTTTCAATTGTAAGTCAATTGTCATCTAGATCCTAGCTAGACGCACTTTCATCTTTGTATGTGATCTGGAATAACATGAATAATAAGGTATTAAGGAAGGATCAAGCAATAGGAATGAATCTGTTGTTGAAGTGTAATATGTGGTCTTTTACTTGGCTTGGGCGTGGGATCGTTGGAAAAGTCAAATTTGTGATGGTTTTGTGTTATGTCCCTATTGGTTTTTGTCCATCCTTAAAAAAACTAAACTAATAAATACTTACTTCTTTAGTGTCATCACCCCGACAACGAGTTACGATATCATACATCCAGTAGAGCACATAATATCCGCATTCCCAACTACCCGGTTGTTGATTGCACTATATTTTAATACCAAACGTATTAGATACATGTTAAAGATGCAACATGAAAATCAATTTGTTTTAATATATATATACATATATATATATATATGTGTGTGTGTGTGTGTGTGTGTGTGTGTGTGTGTGTAGAGTTAGATGATTTACCTTAACCACTTTCCATGAATCAAGAGGACCCCATGCCCTATAGAATAATAAACAAATGGTAATATTAACATTTACAGAAATAATGTTAATTTAGAACACATTTAAAAGAAAATTTCTTACATTTCCACACAGTCTGTGAGAAGATAATCTTTCTCCGTCTTCTTTTGATTATTTTGTTTCGTATTAAGATAATCCACTATTATTCCTGTGTACCGTCTAGGAGATATAATAAACAACACCCAATGGCCACTGGTAAGATTTAAAAATCGTTAGTATAGATGATGAACATATACATATAAATATTATACTTTTCAACATATGGTGCAAATGTATCATGCTTATTGGAGCCGAATGCACTGGTTAAGTAGTTTATTACACCCGATTTATTAGAAGTGATCATTGAGGCTTGAGTTAAATAAGGGTTCAATAACCCATAAGAGTGGTCACATGACATTTCCATCATCTTGTATAGCCCCTAAAAATACGACAATATGTAAACATCATAATGCAAAGTAACATGAATTGATTATGCTTAGGGCGTATGCCAAACATAAACGTACTTACATCATGAAAGAAAATATTATGCTGCTATCGAGGAAACCATACTTCCAAAGCGACATAGTATCGCCAACATCAATCGTAAATGGGAAGTCATTTGGTTCCTCAAACATCCCCGGGGGAGCAGTAAGAGCATGGCTTGTAGTAGCATCATCTCTACTGATCCAACGAGTATATGCTTCTTGAACACGTTTTCTGTTAAGAATGACATTTCCTAATAGAAGCAGATCGTTATACAAATCATGTTTCTTTTTTTTATGGGACTCAGATAATCCTTCCATTTGTGGGGTCACCTATGAATACAACGAAACATTTCAAATTTTGTATAATATAATTCTATTTTGATCCACATATAAAAACAAGAAGGTTTTATTTTAGCATTACCTGTTTTTGAGTAGGCATACTTTTCACAATTTTGGGTGGCGGTCTTGTTCTTTGTACATTAGGCACACTTTCGGCTGACAGTCTTGCTTTCTCTATAGTAGGGACACTTTTGACAAGCGGTGGTGTTTGCTGTGAATCTATATTTTTTTATGTCGAAGCCCTCACCTATTAACAAATTGCATTATATGACATGAACAAATCTTACTTATCACGTAAATCGACCACATAAAAGAAAAAAAAATGATCTGCTACATAATGATTAGAATATACGCAAATTAAATTAACCTAATGTTTTATCTAGCAATTGACAACCTACACTAAATGATAACGAATATATGTCAAGATTACTTTCCTGCATAAACACAAGATACATCTAAATTCATATATAAAATACATGGTTACATATATAAACAAGAAATCCAATAAAGTAAGCATTTTACACATGTACCTTAGTTAAGCGGCACATTTTTAAGAGAGGCCATTGTACAAACGACCCTATGACCTCCTCTAATGTATTATAGTAATACTCTGTAATCGGTATTGGAAGCCTCAACGATTCACAATCCTTAACAACATGATCAATGGACACCTTCATGTAACAAGGAAACACTCATTTTCCATGTACTAATGTATCCTCCTTGGTTGGATATACAATCCCCCTAGCACACTCAATAGGATCTACACTATGCGGGTGGTACAATATGATTCCTGCAGGCTCCTATAAACAGTCATCACACATGAAATATGTTTAGTAATTTATATGTGTGTTGAAAGTAATTAAGTATTTGGTATACGGATTTTATACTAAAATAATACACTACTACCTTTATTTCTTGCAAGTCTATCACCCCTTGTTTTTTCGCCCTCTGTGAATCCACCCCTTGTTTATGCACACCCTGATCATGTACAACCCCTTGTTGCACCACTCGTTCCTCCACCACCTGGACATTATCAAATCTTACTAAACACATAAATCAACTACGTAACGACTAACGAAAAATAAATATCTATCAACTACATAACTACTATACTTAGAATATATTCATGACAATAAACTGATGTCTATCCAATAATTGGCGACCCATAACAAATGAAAATGGATGTATGTCAAAATTATTTACTACATGAACAAAAATACACCTACGGAAGAATACATATATCAACAAGTAGGGATGTCATATAAACCAGCAAAGTCAAGTGTAAATGCAATTAGAGAAAATATCTACCAGAATTAAGCATATCGGGTTCGGGTTGGATCTGATTGACCCGTCCCATTTGGCACCCCTATCAACAAGAACACCAAAAAAGTAAGCATCTTACACATGTACCTTAGTAATGCGACACATTTTCATGAGAGGCCATTGAATGAAGGTCCCTATCGCCTTCTTTAATTCATTAGAAGAAGAATCTTTAAGCGGTACCGGAAGCCTCAAGGATTCATAGTTCTTAACAACGCTGTCAAACGACACCTTCATGTAATATGGAATCACATATTCTCCATGTACTAAAATATCTGACTTAGTTGGATATACCATCCCCCGGGCACACTCAATAGGGTCTATTCTATATGGGTGGTACAATATGATTCCCGTGGGCTCCTATAAACAGTTAACAAACATGAAATATATTTAATAGTTTATATGTTTGTATTCAAAGTATGAAAGTGGTTGGTGTAGGGATTTTATACTGGAAAAAAAACACAATTACCTTTATGTCTTGCAAGTCTTGCACCCCCTGTTTCTTCACCCTTTGTTCATGAACCTTATGCAGTTGTACCCCTTGTCTTTGCACACCATGATCCTGCAGTACCTGTTGTTCCCCCACTACCCGTTGTTCATGCACTTCCTGTTTTTTCCTCCTCTACCCGTTGTTCCTCAACAAGCTCCTCCTGCACCACTGGTTCATCTACTAATATTGTCTCTGATACAGATTCATTTGGTACAGATGTGGGTGATGCAAGGCAAGCTTTTACTTGCTCTGGTACCTCCTCACGCACAATGACCCTTACTTTTTCCAAAAGTTGTTCTTCTTCTACTTTCTGTTTTTTTCGTCCTTGTAGGCCTTTCGTATAGCCTATTGTACTTCCTACCCCCTTGTTCTTCCTCCATGTTCTTTCCCTACATGCTCTCGAATAGCATCACCTCCTGCTTTATCAGTCTTAACCTGTTAATTAAAGCAAAGAACAAGACAATTCGTTTATAAAACACTTGTGAATGCTAAATTATAACGATATTAAAAAGAAACCAATATATTACAATGTTATCGATAAGTGTAGAATCTGTATTGGAACATAATGTCCTCTTTCCGTCTCGGTTAGGCTTCATCCTACCCAACACATAATCTCTTGTAGGAGTATTTTCAATCATATGGTATTCTGTACGCGTTTTAGGATCCTTTTTCTCTTTCTCCCACTCTTCTATGTGGCCACGATATCCTGATCGGCCTACACGAGCATAATTCTATTGCTTCAACGCATTTAACCTACCCTGTTCACGTTGTGCCTTCACATAGGAGTATAGAACGTATTAAAAACAGTATCACAATCTAACTTCACAAGTTTTATAATGCAAGTAAGTTCAAACTAACCCTTCTTTTCGGTGTATCTTCCTTTTGGCAAAACTTTTTCCACTTTTCTGGTGTTATGAAGTTGTAGTCTTCTGGTTCTTCAACATATGGAAGTAGACTGTTATCCATATAGGTTCTCAGTTTCGTATTGAATCTCTTAAAAGCTGAGTTGCAATGTTGAAGTGTTTTTATCTTTGCAAAATCATCCGTAATAAAATGCTCATCCTGGTTGATGTAGAAGTAGAAACGTAATTAATGAAGGTTTTTACATATATATTTAATAAAGATAGGTAAACAAGCACCTTTAGAATAGTATACCTTAATGTCCAGCCATAATGCATCTTTTTCTGTGCTAGGTACTTGTTTCCAATCATCTATTAGATAACTAATCCTACGCCTAGTCAAAATAGCTATATTGGATGAGAATTTATTTTGGTGTTCACCTATAGCTTCCCCATGTTCGTCATATTGCACTTTAAAGGGAACGCGGGGTTTTTCTTTAAGCTTAATAGGTCCTCTCTTTTTCCGTTGTCGACGCTCACCCATATCATTATTTTGATCCTACAAAAGCAATTAGAAGAAGAAGTTCAAGAAGTCAGTATAAATATATATATGTACACAGATTTAAGGTGTTGATGAGACACCTTGTTAGCCCTGGTTAATGAATGCTATGAATGCAAACATTTGACAAACTTGTGGTCATAAATATTCTAAAGTAATTACAATTTGAAAGCTTTGAATGGTATGATTTGCAGGCTTCTAACACAGTTAAGTTTCGATATAAAAAATGGTCTCAAATAGATGGCTACACAAAAAATGCAAGAGAAAAAGGAAAGAGGTATCAATAAACTGCTATACGTATATATCCAACAGTATTCATTTTTTAGAAAATTCAGACTATCATTAAAAAATACCAAAATCGCGTACAAGAAAAACACAATAGGAAACAACACAACACAACTAACAAAAAGCTAGACACTACTACAAATACACCAACATAAAAGGACCAAAGTACACAAACAGTGATCAGCACCCTTTGAACAACAAAATGCCAGGGACCACATACAGAAGCACCATCGAAACTGTACTAAATCTGGGAGCATTTGCAATTAAAAAACCAAGCACTCATGTTGACAACATAAAACACAAGCAACTAGCTCACCAAACCAGCATGAACCAAAAAAGACATGAACCAAAATCCATGAGCAATTTTGTAAACCCATATCTGATAGAGGTAGCAAGAAGGTAGATCACATACATTATAAATAGACCTGAGCTACTTGCAAGTTGCAACCCATTTGACTCATTACCTTCTTATTTTTATTTTTTTATTTAACCCCTTCAAGATTAAACACAACCTAGATCGACCCATTATAACTAAATGGGTCAAACTGCCACCTTGTAACAGCACAATTTAGGAAACATGCATGAACATGAGTTATGAAGAACAACCAATGGCAACTCTCCAAGCCCATACATCAGATAAATGTAAGGGGATCCTGATTCAAAACTTCTTGTGGACTCGGCTATAGGGAAGAAAGCACAAGAAACATTATAAAAATGTAAACATAGTTTTTAAAGATTATGTGAAGTACTACCATGTATACAACAAACAATCAACAAAAATCAAGAGACTTTTAACATCAGTTCAGGTAGATCACGTAAACATACATACAAGATGACCTTGGAATTCCATTCTCATGGATGCAACACAACATTCTCAGTCAATCATATCACAGCAGCCATTACTTCATATATAGTTGCTCAGATGGGTGCATATTCATGAGACATTGTTGCTAGAGGTGACACCATGAGGGAGCTAACTGATGGGTTTTAAAGTTGTTTTTCAAACACGTTAGTCACATATCTTTTATGTTTATTGTATTTATTGTCGTGTCCAATTTTACTAGATGATATTTGTAGTTGTTTTCATTCAATTTAGTTGACATTTAAGTCTATATCTACTGCTTAGTTTTGGTAATAAAAACATCACATTAAGACTATATCACCATACTTACAGTGTATGAGAGAATATTTTATCATGATACACCTGATGTGCACAGTCAATTTATCACAATAATCACATACTTAATTAAACACAAAATTGGTGATCAGTTGTTAATTTCCAGTAAAAGATGTTTCATTAATATTCAATGTAGGTGTTTTGGTGGCACACAATGGATCTATATAGTAGAACTCATATGAGTAATTTATCTTTAGCAGCAATTCAATTAGGGCTAAATATTTAGAGTCCTCTGCAGGCTACATTAACCATCTTTTTTGGTTTAACATATGACAGTAACATAAAATTAAACTTAGATGTACCATCTTTGGAGGATAACAGAGTGATGATGCTTGATGTTCGACACAGCAGCAGGTCCCTCGAGTGTCCGATTATATGGAGCAACAGTAGGTGGTGTAGCTCGCTGGTTGAGTGCAACAGCAGTTGGTGTGGTTCGAGAGCAGCAGTAGTTTCGATAGCTTTGATTAGGGTTTAGAAGAAGAAGGTGGGCTGCGTGTTTCCTTATCGTGGTAGCAGTTGAAGTCGGTTTTTTGGGAGGAAACAATAACAATCAGAGTATTTTTGATTTGGCGGGATCACTGGAAAGCTTCTTTTTGTTTCCCTCGGGATTTAAATAAATGCTTATTTTATTGAAAAAAATTAATGAACTAAACTTAAAAGATCAATGTACATATTTCGTCTGGAAAAAAAAATTGTGTTAGCAAGTTGAATTTTTATATACAAAATATAAAAAAAATATTATTAAGAACAAAATAACAAGAATAATATTTGTTATTACCAATAAAATGCGCATTAGACCTCGTGTCCTTCATCGTGGTCATCTCTGAAGTACACGGCATCATCTAAGACTTCATCTATAGGAGAAATACCCACGGAGAATGGAGGTAACTCATCAAATTGGTCGTATTCTTCCTCGTCTACAACATTATCAACACCTACTATATGACGCTTTCCATACTAGACGATGTGCCATCTCGAATCTTTTGGGTCCTCAACATAGAATACTTGGGTGACTAGTTTTGCCAAAACGAATGGTTCATGTGCATAACTGTTAGTGGAGAGATTGACAACTGTAAAACCATCGTTGTCAACTTTAACACCCCCGGTGTTATTGACCCACTTACATTTGAACAAAGGTATAACGAATGAGCCGTAATCTAATTCCCAAATTTCTAGAATTTGACCGTAATAAGATTTTTTTGCAATCGTTATTCTTTCTTCACGATTAACCGTTGATATTTCCGTCGATGAGGCTATTACTGTTACTCCGCTATTTTGTGTTGAACTCTTTGCATCCAATTCTTTGGTGTAGAATGTGTACCCGTTAATATCGTAGCCTTGATATCTTAGTACATGTCTAGGACCAAATCCTAAATTTTCTATTGATTTATCAATATTTGGAAGTGTACTCCTAACTCTGTCTTTTAACCATTCTGGAAAAGTTCTCTTATGTTCACTAGCCAACGACCTCGCGTTCTTTTGCAAATTTTCTTTTTTCAACAATGATTGATGCTCACGTATGTATGGATCAACAGAGGTCGTATGTTGTAAGACGGTAAAATGTGCCTCGTGTAAATCATGTACATTCGACACCCCTGCTTTGCGCCCACGTATCCCTTTCCCAGTTAGTCTACCTTCGTGTCGACTTTGCGGAACCCCAATACTTCTAAAATCTTTCATATAGTCTGTGCAGAATTCGATCACCTCCTTGGAAGCATATCCTTCAGCAATACTACCTTCTGGTCGATTATGGTTCCTTACATACCCTTTAAGGACCCCCATATATCTTTCAAATGGATACATGTATCGTAAGAAAACTGGACCACATGCCTTGATTTTTCCTACGATATGAGATGCCAAGTGAACCATAATATCGAAGAATGAAGGTGGAAAATACATCTCAAGTTCACAAAGAGTGAATATAATATCACGTTGATATTCATCTAACACCTCGGGATCAATCACCTTTGAATGAATCAAGTTGAAAAACAAACAAAGCTTTGTTATCGTGTGTTGAATACGGTTGGGTAATATTCCACGAATTGCGATTGGAATCATTTGTGTCATTAATACATGACAATCATGTGACTTCATACTAAGCAACTTCAAGTCTTTCATCAACACCAACTTCTTAATGTTAGCAGAATAGCCGGATGGAACCTTAACATCATGCAAGCATTTACAAAATTTAATTTTCTCAGCCCTCGACATGGTATAACAAGCTGGCGGAAGTACCTGATTTTTCTTTCCAAGAATATCTTTAGGAGCAAGCTCTGGTCTAATCTTCATTAATTCCATAACCTTTCGAACATTAATTCCATCTTTTGTTTTCCCTGGGATGTTTAATAGTAATCCAATCAAACTCTCACATACATTTTTCTCGATATGCATAACATCAAGACAATGTCGGACTCGCAAATGCTTCCAATACGGTAATTCCCAAAAAATAGACTTTTTCTTTCATATACCTTTGGGAGGAGCAACATCATTTTTTCCCAACACAAATTTTAAATCTAAAAGTTGACCGAGTGTAGTTTCTCCATCTAATGGTGGGCGTTGCTCTCTAAGCTCAATCTTACCATCAAATAAATCCTTCTTTCTACGATACGGGTGACTCTTTAGAAGTGATCTTCGATGTCCCATGTACACCATTTTCTTACAATTTTTCAACCATGTGAAGTGAGTATCTTTTCACAAACAGGACAAGCATATTTTCCTTTGGTACTATATCCTGACAGATTACCATAAGCTGGAAAATCGCTAATGGTGCAAAAAGTCATGGCCCAGAGTAGGAAGTACTCTTTCTTGTACGCATCATATACTTCTACACCTTTACTCCACAGTTGCTTCATGTCTTCAATTAATGGATTTAAATATACGTCAACGTCGTTCCCCGGTTGTTTCGGGCCTTGAATTAAAAGTGACATCATGATGTATTTTCGTTTCATACACAGCCAAGGTGGAAGATTGTAAATGCACAAAAGAATCGGCCAAGTGCTGTGTCGACTACTCATGTCTCCGAAAGGATTAATTCCATCTGAACTGAGTCCAAACCGTACGTTTCTTATCTCCTCTCCAAATTCCTCAAAATCATTATCAATATTCCTTCATTGTAGTGAATCAGCCACATGTCTTAATTTTCCATCCTGTTTATGCTCTTCTGCATGCCAACGTAACAATTTTGCATATTTGGTATTTGCAAATAATCTTTTCAGTCTTGGTATTATTGGAAAATACCATAATACTTTTGCTGCGGCGCCATTCTTCGTGACACCACTATTATCTTCATTTTCTTCTTTATCTTTATACCTAGATGCTCCGCATATCCTACATTCATTTAGGTTTTCATCATCATTTATGTATAACATACAGTCATTTGGACATGCATTTATTCTTTTTATATCCAAACCCATCGGGCACATCAATTTTTTTTCGCTTTGTACGTCGAATCTGGCAACTCATTATCTTCGGGGAGCATATCGTGCAACAACTCTAATAGGCTCGTGAAACTTGTGTCGCTCCAACCATTATCTACTTTTAAGTTAATCAATTTCACCACAGCAGAAAGTTTTGTAAACTTCGTACAACCGATATACAATGGTTTTTCAGAGTCGACAAATAGTTGTTGGAATTTATCATGATACTTTTCAGCAACATTATCCTCCAAATCGTCCAACATTTCATCAAAATTATCATGATCACTATTGTATGAATCATCATCGCGAACATCATTATAATCAGAAGCAAATGAGTCACTTTCAACTAACGATTCACCATGAAAAGACCAACAAGTATACCCTCTCACAAATCGTCCAACATTTCATCAAAATTATCATGATCACTATTGTATGAATCATCATCGCGAACATCATTATAATCAGAAGCAAATGAGTCACTTTCAACTAACGATTCACCATGAAAAGACCAACAAGTATACCCTCTCATAAACCCGTATCTTAATAGATGATCTCTGATTATGGTAGAATCACTATAGCACCCAACATTTGTACATTTTCTACAAGGATAATTAATTACAGTGTTTCCTTTCTTCACCCGATCATCCTCAGCAACTTTAATGAAATCAGACAATCTTTCCATGTATTCGGTGGTTACACGTCGTATCTGGTACATCCATGTACTCCGATCCATCTGCAATATACAAAAATGCTTATCTCAATAGTAACTTGATGGTATGCAGAAAGAGGGGTTAGTTTGTAATTGTAGCTCTATTATCTAAAATTGTGTTTTAAGAGTTTATAATTGTTTAACATGTCATTCCGTATAAGAATTTTATTGAATTTTATTTCAGTTGAATAGGAACTATTCATATTAAATTGAACTTAAACAAGTCATTAAATCTTGATATAACAAAACAGATCTATTTCTATTGTTTAGATACCGATAATTAACTTCTTTTTTGTGTTTTGTGCAAAAAATGGAATACTTACTCAGGTCAAAAGACCGGAACAATAATGAAAATGAAAGCATTGATAACAAAATCAAAGACTTACATTAGGATATCGGGCTGAGCAGTAGAAGTAGAAGCTAATGGGGAACTTAATTTTCCGAATGTTGGTATTTAACTATTCATAAACTATATTAAGTAGGTTACTATATGTGGTTTCATGGGCAGTGCGGGAGGTTCAAGAGGTCTGTAAGTGTAGTTATTGTAGTTGAATGGAGCTTAGGGGCAGCCGGGCAGGAGTGGTACCAGTCATTGGAATGATTGCAACATGTATATGATTCACAGGTGTTGTTGTTCAAATACAACAGCGAAGCAGGAAAAGATAATGGAATTATGATGTTATCGAGTTAAAGCAAGAAAAGGCAAAGTGGCAGCCTACAAGTATGCAGTGGTCTAATTTTTCTCTGCTATTTATTAAGCTACATTTTGGTCCTTATGGGGTTGAGACTGAGAAACAAGATGATAGGTTTGATAGATTCTTGGGGTATTGGATTATGGGTCAAAGTTCTCATCAGATTGTTCGGGTTAACAAAATTGGGATCAATAAGTTGGTGCATCACATTACTTGATGAAACAACTAACTGATTTATATATGAAAAATGTCAATAATTCTGAGTTTGATCTAGATCTACAGGCTACGGTTGATGAATGGGCATGATCAGAACGTACAGTGTATTTGTCATAGTTCTATAGTTTTGTAAATGATATTCTTTCTGACCATTTGATTATAATTGGTTATTTGAAGACCATGGAAAAAGTCACTATATCTGATATTATCACTTTCACCTTTTGGTTCCATTTTCAGCTTTTTGGTAACTTCTCTTTTTCCATTTTAGTTCCCACACTGAGTGCATTGTTACTAACGATCACGATGTTGCTGAACATTTCTTAAGTCGAGTTGACAGGTATATACTCACAATCAATGTTGCTTTTGATTTTCACCAGTATTAGATAAGGTATTTAGTGAGCATTATCTTTTTATTATCTGAAAATATAATGATTCCATATCATTTTTGTTCACTGATAAAATCAGCAAAATCTGAAATCTGGAGAAAGTTAGAACATCCCTTTTACTCATGTCAATCCGGACTAAATTTTCTATGGACGCAAATTTACCGGTACTAAATTACTAATTATGCATATTTTGCTTTCGGCAGTGTTGCAGTATTTCACAATGCAAGCACAAGATTTTGTGATGGTGCACGGTTTGGACTCGGAGCAGAGGTATGTATTCATTTAGTCAGATATAATTTTTGTTCAGTTGGTACAATAACACATTTGGAAAACTAATATTTTAAATAGGGCCTTAAGAGGTAAGGGGCAAGTGGTGGAGGGTGACAAGGTAGTCGTTTACACACACAAAGACCTTCTAACGTCAAACTCTAGTGGTTATTAGACCTCACCACTGTTTCGCTCATCTTTTGATATAATTTTTATGTCTAATTTTGTACTTTGTATCTATTTTGGTTTAATGGTATTGTCTGCATAGTTTTAAAAAAAAAGCTTGAGATTATGGTGGATTTACTTCATTGCAGGTCTTTGTCAACCGGTCTTTGTTGGGATATAGATGTAATGGGTCTGTTTTACCATTTGTTTGTGGTTTGGGGCAGTAACCATATGGTCATATTACATTACTGTAAACTTAAGTGTGGAGTAATTGCTACAAGTTTGACTTTGTTGAGGCAATGTAAAGTTCTAGTTGTAGTATTTATGGTATACATGACTTTATTTGGTCAATATATCATATGGGGCAACTTTGATATTGTATGGAGCTGTTGTGTGGGCAAGTCCGTTTTGGCAATGCAAATGACTACGGATAGCAAAAGTAATGGATTGTGTTGGGCCGAGATGCAAGAATGAAAATAAATATATAGCAAAAAGTTTAGAGTAATACCTAATTACTTCCACTTATGCATGCAGAGTCTGATATTGAATGAAATAGGCTAGTAATGTATTCTGCTTGTGAAATGAACGAATTCTCCGAACGATCAGAAACAATCAATTTTTGTATGAGCAAGAACATGATGAATTCAATAAAATATAATAACTATTTTGAAATGTAAAAATAGATGCATTTGGTAATGTATAAAAGTATATAAGTGTATTACTACCTTACAAAAATGATGGTTGGATTCAAAATAAAATTATAGTGCAGTGTTTGTTGTAGAGAGCATTAATGGAGTTTAATGGACTTCTTTTTGTTTTTTTTTTAAATAATAAATTAATGAACAATTGGCTTAAACGTTATAAATGTGCGAGTCTTGAGGATCGAATAATTTGACTAGGAACTGAAAATCTCAATAAAGACCGGTTGACATCAAGACCGGTTCATCTAATTAAGACCGGTTGATACATTAAGACCGGTTACTATTTAGACGTGTTGACACATTAAGACCGGTTACCCATATTTTGTTTGGCGGAAAATGCTATAAAGACCTGTTTTATTTAATACCCGGTTTAAATGTGGGGGTCTAAATAACCAAAAATGTAGTAGTGCTTTTTACACGATATCAAGTATCCCACACTTAGAACTTGCTTGTTCTCAAGCAAATCTTCAGTAAAACTGTTTTTAAAAGTCTAGAAAGGGGGCTTTGCATCCTGGAGAACCTTGATTCCTGCAGGCTAGGTAAAGAAAAGATTTAAGGCAGGGTTTTAACCTTTTGATGTTTTTCCAACCTGGTTCTAGCAAGCTTTCTTTTCAATCTTCGTAATGTAAGATGTACATGACTGGGATCCTCATAGGTGGTCACTCAATTCACTAAAGTGTACCAGGTTTCCTAATTTCTAATTCACTCAGGGGCCAGTCATGCAGCTCTTCCGTCGTCACAGGCTTGGTCGAGGATCAGATCTACAGTACTTAAATGAGGACGGTGCAAATTATCCCTAGACATTTATAAGAGGGTGAAAGTAGTATATATGGACGAAGGGTTTTGTAGGTGGTTTATTTGGGGGTTTTAATATAGCCTAAGAGTTGTCTGTGATGACTTATCTTTGGTGCTTAGTAGCGCTTCTTCTTGGATTTTTCTCTCTTTGAGCCTTCTTTTGCAGCTTTTTCTTTCAAGTTTTTCTTTTGATAAACCTTTCCCTTGGCTTTAAATGATCCTTGGGCTTTTAGGTTTCTTCTGACAGCTTTGCTTTTGCTGAATTTCTTTTTCTTGGAGCTCCTTTTACGGATGATGCTCATCCTTTGGGGAACGCTCCATACTTCTTTTAGTAATTCTTTTGACAGAACAGAAACTTAGGTTATGGCCAAAAAATGAAAGAAGGGATTGGCTTTTGAAGTGAGTTTTTGAAATGAAAAGGCTAAGGCTCAACATGTTTTCTTCAATGCTGAAGGTGAGCATTGGTTAGGTTAGGCTTGAAAGCAAGGGTTTTACGAGAGGGTTTTTATCTTAGGAAATGTCAAGGTCCTCTAATTGCACCTTCGTCACGTATGACACCCATTTTTTTAATCTCGAAATGTATTGCTTGAACAAGTTCTGATTCTAGAGAGCATACACCGGCACACTCACAATCGAAAAGTGAAGCATTAAAGATGAATGCTTTTATATGGCTCAAGAATCCTCATTTAGTTTGGTGGTTTAGTGCCTAGTCATGCGATTGCTTGCCTCGAAACAGAGCTTGAAAATCCTAAAAGGGTTTTGCCCGACATTATCTAATTCAAAGCCTTTTGAAATTCTGTTGATCGAAAATACCCCTTTTTGATTTTGAAATTTTTGAAATTTTGCTGAAAACATGACTTTTACTTAAAAGATTGATCAAAATTTATGTTGCACACTTTAGTAGTGAATACTACTATCATCCCACACTTAAAAGAACATTGTCCCTAATGTTCTATTTCTAAGTTGGGTTAATCCCACACTTAGGTTTTCGAACGTTGGTCAATCTTTCGAAGCTATACTCTTTCTTGTGAGACATAATCCCACACTTAGATTGTTACTTAGAATTTTAGTGTGTTTTAATCAAGAAAAATAAGGTTAGAAGAGATACTCCCTTGTGCTAATGAACTCGTTCTATAATTCCTACATCAATTTCTGCATAATCAACATCCTTCACAAATACACGTTAATATTAAACACTAACAACACTTATTAATACTAAACATAAATAACTACTAGAAACTAGTCCATGTCAGCAGAGAGCGTCTCCCAATCGGTGAAGTCATCATCCACGAAGATCGTGTTTTCAACGACCGATGTGGGTGATGATGACTCCTCGATAGTGTAAACTGGAGATGCGGTACCATCCTCTAGATCCTGAATCCAAGCATCTAGTGCAGCAGCCTCCTCCTCTAGTGGGTCCATAAAAGTGGGGTGGTCCTGCGCAGTCATGCTCCAAGGTGGAAATAAGTCCCACGGTGGAATGTGCGGGGCGGGATCAGGTCCCATCTGAAAGGGGCACACAGGTGTGGAGGGGAAGCCCAGAGCAGTGTGGATCTCAGCGATGGCACTGTGCTGGACCTCAAGGGCAGGGTCTGCAGTGGTAACCCCATGCTCAAAGATGGGTACTCTGGAGTTCCCTGCGGTCTGTCCCTCTAGTTGGTGAGATGAAGGTAACCTAGCGTGGGTGGAGCGCAGAAGAAATATCTCCTGAACGGTCACCTCCACTAAGTCTGCCAAGATCTCATCCAAGCTAAGAGGTGGTGACTGGGATCCTCTGACAGTCCTCATGCTACTGCCCGGTGATGAACTCTGGGAGTGATACATGGCACGTGAGCGTCTCTGTCATGGTATGTCTGACTGTGAACTCATCCTGCAAAATATAAAAGGTTAATGGCGCAGGAATAATCATTAGTCTTTTCATGAGGCGAGAACTGCATAAAATGGATTAAATTGAGAACAAGAAAATCAAATTAATGCTGAAAACGTAAGATAGGCTTGGGGTGCCTCCCAAGAGCGCTTTGTTTATCGAGTCTCGTAGCTTGACTCTGTTATTCTATCAGGGCTGTTCGTAACCATAGACTTCCTCGGATGGGGGAAAGTCTTGTACGTAATGTTTCAAACGGTGACCGTTTACCTTGAAGTTTCCTTCAGGGGCCTCGAGCTCGATGGCACCATATGGGAATACTTTAGATATCGTAAATGGACCGCTCCATCGTGTTTTAAATTTGCCAGAAAACATTTTAAATCGCGAGTTAAAGAGTAGAACTTTATCACCTGAGTTGAAGCATGTGGGGCGGAGTTTTGAATCATGGAGCACTTTGGTTCTCTCCTTGAATTTATAGGAGCTTTCGTAAGCTTGATCTCTTAACTCTGCCAGCTCGTTCAGTTGCATTTTTTGGTGTGTTCCCGTTATCGTAGGATCCAAGCTACAATTTCTCAATGCCCAGTAAGCTTTGTATTCTAGTTCGATTGGAAGGTGAAATGCCTTTCCATACCCAAGCCTATATGGGGTCATTCCTAACGGTGTCTTGTAGGCCGTCTGGAATGCCCATAAAGCATCGTCTAGCTTATCTGCCCATCTTTCCCCGTGTTGACCGACTGTTCATTCCAAGATCCTTTTTAGCGCTCGGTTTATAATTTCTGCTTTCCCATTTGTCTGTGGGTGGTAGGTCGTAGACGTCTTGTGGGTAACACCGTATTGTTGCAATAGTTTCATAAACTGTGTATTGCAGAAGTGTGTGCCACGATCACTGATTATTGCCCGAGAAGTTCCAAACCAACAGAATAGCTGTTTTAAGAATTTGGTCACGACTCTCGAGTCATTTGTTGGAAAGGCTTGGGCTTCGGCCCATCTGGACACGTAGTCGATAGCCACTAGGATGTATTCTTTCCCGTAAGATTTTGGAAATGGTCCCATGAAGTCTAGTCCCCATATGTCAAATATTTCACATGCTTGGATATTCGTCAACGGCATTTCGTTACGCGTTGTGATATTTTCAAACCTTTGGCAAAGATCGCAACGTTTCACCAAGTCTTGTGCGTTTCTAAAGATAGTGGGCCAGTAGAATCCTGAGTCGTAAACTTTCTTTGCTGTTAAATTAGCTGCATGGTCTCCTCCGGTTGGTCCGTGGTGGCTTTGATGGAGTATGTGTTCGGCTTCTTTCCCATCGACACATCTTCTTATAATTTGACCGGGACAGACTTTGAACAAGTATGGATCGTCCCAAAAGTAATGCTTGGCGTCATGGAAGAATTTCCGTTTTTGTGATGATGACATTCCTTTCCTTATGATCCCTCCAACTATAAAATTTGCAATATCTGCAAACCAAGGATCATCAGTGAATTGCGAGCCTTGCATTGATTCTCCTAAACTCGTTAATTGTTCTTCTGGAAATCGATCTCTAATATCTCTTTCTGCAAGTTGTTCCATCGAAGGATTTTTGAGTCGACTTAAATGATCTGCGGTGACATTTTCTGCTCCCTTCTTATCTTTTATCTCGATGTCGAATTCTTGTAGGAGTAGAATCCATCGTAGCAATCTGAGTTTTGCATCTTGCTTTTTGAAGAGGTATTTTAGAGCGGAGTGATTCGTGTACACTATCGTTTTGGACAATATTAGATAGGATCGGAATTTATCAAAAGGCAGACACTACGGCTAGCAGCTCCTTTTCAGTTGTTTTGTAGTTTTCTTGAGCGTCTGTTAGCATTTTGCTAGCGTAGTAGATTGGTCGGAAGTGATTATCCTTCTTTTGTCCGAGAACTGCCCCTACTGCAAAGTCGCTAGCGTCACACATGATTTCAAATGGTAAACTCCAATCTGGAGCAACCATGATTGGTGCATTGGTTAGCTCTTTCTTTAGGTAGTTGAAGGCCTTCATACAATTTTCGTCAAACACAAACTTGATGTCCTTTCCTAAAAGGTGGGTGATAGGTCGAGAGATCTTTGAGAAGTCCTTGATAAAACGGCAGTAGAATCCAGCGTGTCCTAAAAAACTCCGAATGGCTTTGACGTTGGTTGGTGGTGGAAGTTTAGTGATGGTTTCGACTTTAGCTTTGTCTACTTCAATTCCTGACTTTGATATCCTATGTCCTAAAACTATTCCTTCTTTCACCATAAAATGATATTTTTCCCAATTCAAGATGAGATTCGATTCTTCACATTTGGAGAGCATTCTGTCGAGGTTTGATAAGCATGATGCGAAGGAGTCCCCAAAGACCGAGAAGTCATCCATAAAGACTTCCATGCATCGTTCGATCATGTTGTGGAAGATTGCAACCATGCATCTCTGAAATGTCACAGGTGCGTTGCATAATCCAAATGGCATTCGTCGGTAGGCGAATGTTCCATACGAGCATGTGAATGTTGTCTTCTCTTGGTCCTTCGGGTCGAGCAGGATTTAGAAATACCCGGAGAATCCGTCAAGGAAATAGTAGAATTTGTTCCCTGATAATCTTTCGAGCATTTGGTCAATAAATGGAAGTGGGAAGTGATCCTTACGAGTTGCTTCATTTAACTTCCTATAATCGATGCAAACTCTCCAACCGATGACAGTCCGAGTTGGTATAAGCTCATTCTCTTCGTTTGTAATAACTGTCATTCATCCTTTCTTTGGAACCACTTGAACGGGGCTAACCCAAGGTGAATCGGAAATTTGATAGATCAATCCAGCATCCAAGAGTTTGATAACTTCTTGTTTGACCACGTCTTGAATCTTAGGATTCACTCTCCTCTGCCTTTGCACGGATGGTTTGAAATCGTTTTCCATGAGGATCTTGTGGGTGCAGTAGTTTGGACTGATTCCTTATATATCAGAAATTTTCCACGTGATTGCTTTCTTGTGCGATTTCAGAACATCAATTAATTGAGTTTTCTCTTGGGGCTCTAACTCCTTTGAGATTATTACTGGGAGTTGTGAAGTTCCTTGGAGGTAAGCGTACTCAAGGTGAGGTGGTAATTCTTTCAATTCTAGCGTTGGTGGTTCTTCACTAGACGGCTTCATTCTAGCTATCTCGTCTCTATTTAGTTTCTCGTACTATTCTTGGAATGGTGCTTCATCTATCTCGGGCTCAGATGTGGAGATTGATGCTATTTTGACCCATTCGGTTTGGTTTGAAAGTTCGTTCGTCTTTAGCTCGTATTTGTTGACTGCTGATGAGGATATTTCGTCATTTCGGGTGAGAAGAATCCCTCCGTCGTCGGTGAACTGGAATTCTAGAAATTGAGCGGTTGAAGATTGGTTTATGGTGATTTCGGGATTTGGTAGTGGTACGGGTTGGTTGGTTAGTTGTGGTTCAATTGGGGGTGGTTCCATACTCATTCCTTTGAATGAATCTAGGATCTCTTTAATTGAAGGAAATGGGTTTGGTTTGGTCCCTTCTCTTTTTAGCCAAGGTATCGGTGTACCGCATCCTAATGGAACAGCGATTGTTTTGCCATTAGTGCAAGAGGATTTCTTTTCAAGCAGGGGAGATAGTAGCTCTTCGGATGTTGTTGGTGAAGTGATTGCGGAGTGCAGCCCAGGGTCCTTATTGTATAACCTCCGAACGGTGACTACCGTGTTAGGTATCGGATCCCGGCTGGATATTGTCAATACTTCGTGGAGATGTTCATCAAAAATGTCCTGCATGATATCACACAAACCAAGGTTCTCTTCCAGAGGTTGCTTCATTAATCGATTGACATTAAAGGTGACCTCCTCCTTCCCAACTCTCAGTTTTAAAGATTTTTCGTTTACGTTGATTACAGCCTTGGCAGTGTTTAAGAAAGGTCTGCCAAGGATGAGCGGGACATGGGTGTTTTCCTCTATATCCATGACAATGAAGTCTACCAGAAAGATGAACTTATCGACTTTTACCATGACATCTTCAGCAATCCCTCGAGGGAGTTTAACTGATCTGTCTACTAATTGAATGGTCATACGAGTAGGTAATAGGTTATCTAATCCTAATTTCTTATAAAGGGAATAAGGCATAAGATTAACACTAGCACCTAGGTCGGATAAGGCATTACTGATTTGAATATCTTGGAGAAAACAAGGTATGGTAAAGCGTCCAGTATCGCCTAGTTTAGGTGGAAGACCATGTTGCACAATTAAAGAACATTCAGCATCCAAGGGTAAACTAACTATTTGCCTAAGCTTTTCTTTGTTTGAAAGGAGTTCTTTAAAGAATTTGGCACATGAAGGCATTTCTACTAAAGCATCTAATAATTTAACATTTAAGTGTAGGCTTTTAAACATTTCCAGATATTTTCCGAATTTGGCTTCTTGCTTTTCCTTTTTAAGTCTTCCAGGATAAGGTATTCTTGTACGAGGTACATTATCCTGAGTTTGGGTTGATGATGGGTCAGGGATGTCAATTGACTCATGTTCACTAGGTATAGGTGTAGGCAAAGAAGTGTTTTCGGGGGTGTTATCTGGTGGTGGTGGATCAACTTTGGTTACTTTTCCTCCTCTTGTTACGATTAACACATCGTCACTTGGTGGATTAGTGCTTGCTGACGTACTTTCCTCAATAAAACTTAGGTTTTTCAAAATGGATTCCATGTTAGAGATTAATTTTTCTGAAATTTTTATCATGGCGTCAATGTTGTTTTGAAATCCGGTTACTCTTTTATTTATAAGGTCTTGTTCAAGCATAAAAAGTGGCAAATGTGATTTTGAGGAAAATAAGTGGCTTGTGGGAGAAGAATTATCCAAAAGTTGGGTCCAATCAGGATAAGGTGTTAACATGGTTGGTTAAAAAGTAGGTAAAACTAATCTAATCTAATCCTAAAGGCAAGAAATGTAACATTTGATTGATGTTAATCTTTCAAAAGGGTTGTCAAATACTAAAGTTGCTAAGCTCCTAAACTCGGTCGCTGACGCTCCCCGGCAGCGGTGCCAAAAACTTGTTGCACTGCACACCGGTCGTTGGAATTTCTAATGGAGATGCAGCACAGCAATGGGTTTTTAATTTGTAAGGTTGGGGCCTAGGGTTACTACTATTGCTAATCTAAGGGCTAGGAAAGGATAAGTATGACCTAAAGTCGTTCTTCAAAGCGCGACGAATTGAAACTAGGAGGGTTTAGGAACTTTTATGAACATAGCTGAGGCTCAGAAAGATGGTTTTGGTTTTGGATTTTTCTAAATTAAAATTAAATTTAAGATAAACTAAAAGGTAGAGGTTACTTCGGGCGTTCAGCAATTTAAAACGATTGTCTACTATGAAGTGGTTTAGGTGAAGTTAAATAAGAGGAGTTCTAATGAGGATAAATTTGTAGGTTAATGTGAGCTATTCTACAGTCCTTCTATCGGGCTAACGTGGAGGTGTCCATAATCAGGCAATTAAAATGTCACATGGGTTGCAGAATATATTAAAACATGCACCGAAAGTTCTCTCAAATGCATGTCCACATTATCCAACAGTTAATCTCAATTCCTATTCCCCAATCTCGGTCATCAGAGACATCCAAATCATGGCACAGTTTGTTGAATAAACAATCTTGTAAACGGGTTTTACCCTCGCCGTAACAGGTTGGAATAACCGGTCTAGACGGTTGGATAGCATGTCATCACTTATTCATACAAATTATCAACATTACTCAAGTATGCAAGAAAACGGGGATGATTTATACTAAGAATAGAAACCTAAGTAACACGTTTGTTAATCGATTCATAACATGACTACCTTCGGTCGTTCTCGACTTCCATACATTTGTACTCAGCCATAAGCGTTTCCAGTACTATATCGAAGTACAGTCGAATAGGGGCCGTCACATTATTTCACGACGATTAAGGCTAAATATATTTTATTATCATGACAATCCTAAGGCAACAATCAAACAAGAACATGTAATAAGACAATCAAGGTAATGGTTCAATTTGACCATACAAAGGTGTTATCTAAGTCGAGGATATTCCGAAAGTTGTCTCAAATATATATCATCTGTTTGAATTAAATCTTAATCTACCTCTATTCCCATGTTCCGTGTCTCTTAGATCCTAGTGTGGTCCAGAGAACACTGGTCTTGCCGAGCTCAATGATTCAATCTAACATAGTATAACTAAGTGACCTACACCCTATGAGTTAGCTACGTTCATTTTTGGATAAGGTTTTAGTCATAACATCAGTTTGGCAAATAAACGATAAAGATTCAATTCCTACATCTATTTATAATATAAAGCATCCGCAATCTCATGATATACAATCACATATTTAAACTTTTCCTAAACAACTATCATAGCAGACAATTGAGTTATTTAGTTAATCATGGCAATTCTAGCATGCATATTTAAATTTTTTAAAGAAAGAGCAAACATATTAAATATGGAAGATAGATTAACACCTGGAAAGAAGTACAATAACTCGTATTTAAAATATGCATCCCGGAACACCTCCGTACTAATCTTCCTTGATTAGTTAATTAGCTAGCCTAATTAACTAGGAAGAATTAGATTACAAAGAAAGAAAGGTATTTAAGTAAAGGTGTGTAGATGCTAAAAGATGATATTCAAGATGTCTTCAAATGAGGTCTAAGGGCTGCTATTTATAGGTGAAAAGTGGCTCATGTTAGCATCCCTAGGATCACATTAGAAAAAGAGTGAAAGGTGGTGCACCGGGTACGAAAAAGTAGCGAAAGGTGGTGCACCAGGTACACGCAAGGACGGAAAAGTGGAAAAGAGACCGGGGTAGGGGAGGCGGCGCCACCCACCACCTGGCCGGCGGCGGCTGGTGGCTGGCCGGTGGCGGCTGGCTGCCACCTGCCCCAGTCCGTTGTCTTTCGCTGCGTTGCTTAATTCGCGCGTATCTTCTTTGTTATGCGTTTGTTTGCGTTGATTCTTTATGCGTTAGATTCGTAATTCAAAAATGGAGAATTTGATGTAAAGATATCCCAAAAATATTTCTCCTATCTCCAGATACTGTGTACGAATCATTTGGATCTTCCGGCGGGCGTAGAATCTTCATTCTTTATCCGTTTTTGTTGATTCTTCTTCTGTTGGTCTCGTAATTTGAAAACGAACATCTTGGATGAGATGGATGTTGATGATGGGCACTTTTGTCTTGAAATCTCGTTTTGATGCCTTGAATCTTCAAACGTGTGTGGAATCGTTGTTTTTCATCCATTTTGCTTGATTTTTATCGTGCGACCTTGTTTTGACCATCTTGGCATGATATCATTGATTTGTATTGTTTTTGAGGTTAAAATGCCAAGAATTGTTCTGGAATGAGAGAGATATCGGTAGTAAAAACATGACTTTTTACGCAATATCAGTGACATCCCTGCTAAAGATTGTTTTTCTCGTCTCTGCACAATACAAACTATAGCCTTTGATTCCAGAGGTGATCCCCATGAACAGTGCTTTCTTTGCTCTAGGATCCAATTTCGACTCGTTTACATGGTAATATGCAGTGGAACCAAACACATGTAAAGAATCATAATCAGTAGCAGGTTTCCCAAACCATTTCTCCAATGGTGTTTTCCCATCAATAGCAGTCGATGGCAAACAATTAACGAGGTGACAAGCATAAGTTACAGCTTCAGCCCAAAACTCTTTACCCAACCCAGCATTGGATAACATACACCGAACTTTCTCCAGCAATGTTCGGTTCATGCGTTCAGCCACCCCATTTTGTTATGGTGTATGTCTAACAGTGAAGTGTCTGACGATGCCTTCATCTTCACAGACTTTTCTAAACTGATCATTCTTGTACTCTCCGCCATTGTCTGTACGGAGACGCTTGATCTTTCTGCCTGTCTGAGTTTCCATCATCTTTTTCCAATTAAGGAAAACTCCCAACACTTCATCCTTTGTCTTCAAAGTGTACACCCATACTCTCCGGGAAAAGTCATCAACAAAGGTCACATAGTAGTGCTTCCCACCCAACAAACTTTTCTTGGAGGGTCCCTACACATCAGAGTGGACATAGTCTAAAATACCCTAAGTATTATGAACGGCTGTCCCAAATTTGACCTTGGTCTTCTTCCCGCTAATACAATGCTCACAGAGATCCAAGTTACAGGAGCGTACTCATTTCAACAATCCTTGACTGATGAGCTAATTCAAGGATTTTTCACCTGCATGACCCAAACGCATATGCCATAGCCTAACCGCTTCCAAATTTCTATCACCACTTGTAACACCTGCGACAGTTCCGACAACTATTCTACCCTCGTAGTGGTACGTGTTGTTGCTTTTACGGTTACCCTTCAATACTACAAGCACACCAGAGATAATCTTCATAACCCCATTTTTGTCTTTAACCTCGAACCCTTTAGATTCTAAAGTTCCCACGGAAATGAGATTTTCTTTATCTCTGGCGAGTACCGAACACCTTTTAAAGACACGATTGATCCATCCTGGTTTTTCAAACGGACTGAACCAATCTCATTGGTAGCAAAGAGGAGTTTCATTTTCCGTATAAACAACTTCTTTGTGATTTTGAAAATCACTAAACCACTCCCGGTGTGGTGTCATATGATGACTATATGCGGAATCTAATAGCCATACATCTGAAGCGTTTCTGGTTGACGAGGTTGCGGGTGAGAAATCAGATTTTAAATCATCACACTCAGTCACATCCGTCTCTGCTACAGCCTCCCTTTTTGAGATTTTTCATAGTTTTTCAACTTCTGACAATCTCTCTTCCAATGACCTTTTTTCATGACAAAAGGCACATTCATCTTTACTTGTTCTATGCCTAGATTTGGATCTCCATCAATTTTTGATGTTCTTCTTCTACGAACGACCTCTGACTAACAAAACCTCCGAGTCACCACCAGAACTTACATACTTGTCCTTCTTTCTCAGTTCTTGACTGTATAAGGCAACACAAACTTCGCTCAGAGATACGTCATCTTTCCCATTAAGTAGAGTTGTTTTGAGTAACTCAAACTCATCGGGAAGTGAACCCAACAATATTAAAGCCGGATCTTGGTCTTTGAACACCTCATCCATATTCATCAAATCGTTAACCAGTTGATTAAAACTGGTTATATGATCATTCATTGTGGTACCTTGTACATAAGTAAAGCGAAACAATCTTTTCTTCATGTACAGTATGTTCTGGAAACTTTTTTTCAAAAAACTTCTCCTCCAATGCCCTCCATAATTTGTGTGCAAATGTTTCTTTAGAAAAAAATACCGTTGTTCTCTAGAGAGGCATGATAGAATAGTACCACAAGCTAACCGATTAATGGTTCGAAAGTTCTTCTCTTCAACATCTTCTGGTTTATGTTCTTCAATGGCAATGTCTAGACCTTGCTGAAAAAGCGCGTCTAGAACCTCACTTTGCCACATGCCAAAATAACCGGTACCATCAAAAACCTCCACCGCCAGTCTTGTATTTTGCAGTTAGGCTAGACAAATTGAATACTATTTTGCAGTTATAGAAGAAAAAGATTATCCAAGTTGTAATTTCCATTATACCATTAATAACTCCCTCGATATAATTAGCTTCACCTCGGAAATGATTTAACTATGAAATTGATCGTTATTATCAAAAACGTTCTTGAGTGAAAACCGGTGGCGCGGCCTCAAGGGATTTTTTCTTGGGTTCTCCCAGGTTTTTTTCATCCATTTTAGTATCCTCTAAGTTAAGATCCGGATATAATTGGAGTTTCAAACGATGTTAAGCATCTTTCTGTATGTATATTGTTCTCTCAGGGCTTTTAGCATCTTGCTATTTACCTTTTGATAATAAAATTCTTCTACCTTTAAAAAAAAAAAAAAAAAAAAACTAGTAACTTGAATTCAACAGAAACATGCAGTTTTGGGATTCAGCAATAGTGTTAAAGAACTTATATAATTAGTACTATAAGGGTATTTTAGACTTTAGACATTGTTGAGTCTAATTCTTAAAATAATAATAGAGATATGTTATATATAGTCGATGTAAGATAACATACTAATAATTAATTATTAGACTCTAGATTATGTTAATATGGTATAATGGGCCGAGATCATACTATCTTAACCTAATTTACACTATAATACTCCCTCAGTTCCAAATTTGTTGTCCACGTATAAAAAATAACATAATCATTACATTGTCATTTAGTGTATTGTGACAGTTTTACCATTACTGTTTACTCACCTTTTTATGACACACATATAAAGTAGGGTCAATATAGGAAGTTTAGATAATTACACCATTATACTTTTGTAAGTGGACAATTAATTTTGTACGTCCAAAAAAGAAAACGTGAACTATGAGACGAAGAGAGTAAGTGATTATCATGCTCTACTATATTTTTAAAGTGTAAATGTAAGCGGTAGCTTGACATTATATTTAGTCAAATATATTTTAATTACGTTTAATTTTTGAACTAACATCTACCAATTACCTTTATTTGTATATAAAAAAAAGAAAATGAAAGACAAAAAACGACGGAGCGTCGAATTTCCGACGAGACCGAGCAACGGATGGTACCATTGGTGTCGGTTCCAAACCGACGACACCACTGGGACTACTCTAACACCCAAAGTACATACCGAATGAAATCTGAAGGGGAATTTGTGACGACAGAGCAGCAATGCAGGTCAGCATCTGATAAAGGTAACGGAAGATTGGAGAAAAGAAGGAACCCATAACAAGAGTGAATAACAATGAAGGTGTAGCAGGTGATTCGGTAACCAGTAAGCAGCAAAGGGAAAAACATATTAGGGAGCCGGAAAAATGACGGCAGGTGTAGGGTAGCTTAAGTAGCAGTGTGGGTCTCAACGAAATTGGTAGCAAAATTAGTGTGATATGGGAGAAAGGTACAGACGGTTAGTACCATGGTTAATGCGTTAAAATTATGTTAAATGAACACAATGAATGTTTTCAAATACATAAAACAAGGATCACCAAATTGGGGGTTAGAATTAATGTGAGCAAAATATAGATCATGTTAATTAAATATACGATTATCTGAATTCTTCTTATAATCTTAACTTAAGATCCTAGCTGCAGTATCGACATGGGATTATAGCAGTAGCACGAAGCTCAGAACCTCAGTTCAATCTGCAGAGATGAACACGTTTATACTTTATACTATAGTACGTGCGGGAACTCTTAAAATAATAGTAATAACTAAAGTATACAAAACAAGCTAGCTCCAACACTCGCTGTTTCGGGCCTGGTGAAGAGACTCGAGCTTAATTGATCCAATAATTACGTAGCGCCCCTTGAACTTTGATTAATTTTCTGTGCCATCCATTTTTTTAAAAAAAGCTCTTGCTGCTCAGGAGGCTGTGGTTTAAACGCCATGTTATCGTGAGATAAAATGCGACATATAGTTTAGACTAAATGAAACAAAATAGAAATAAAAGGGAAAATATAACAGAGAGAAAACTTACTACTCGAAAAAGCATTCCGAGGAAGCGAGATGGGTGATCTGTTATAGTGAACAGCAGGATTTGTGATGGTAACTTTATGACTCCACACTGCATCCATATTTATTACAAGTTGTCAACCTCAAAACTCATAAGTGTATCTACAAAAATATTATACTTATGGATATAATTAAATGATCAAGATATTTAATGAAATGCCCAAGCTTTGGCTTACAAGCTTATGTTGTTGCAAGTTTCCAAGTAATACATGATAGTTCATTGCATGGAAAACAACAATATATGCCTTTCTAGCATATTGCCTGTAAAAAAATATTTTACAGATGAGAAAAATAGGTATAAGCTGTGGAGACATGACACTAAAAAACTACATAAGATGTGAGATATGACCATACTTTAGAATGTTATCTGTGTTGCTTCGAGAAACACTATCGATTTGCATGCAAGATGGCCAATCTTTTGCAAGCCTGAGAGAGAGCATTGGAATATATTAGAATGCAAATGAAGATTTATAACAAAAAAATGCTGCAACTTGGTTTCTTTTCAGCTGTTCAGCAAAAAGTATAACAATATGATCAGCACTTTCCGAATGTTAATAAAATATATACTTACGACTTAGAAGCTGACGAACTCAGGTAAGCCTGTCAGAAAAACATACAGAAACACAAGGCTTGAGTTTAAATTTTGAAGTTCAAATAACTGTAATGGAGGATTATGAGTTGCAACAAGACAAGATAGAGCGTGTGATAAATATGTGAGATTTGAGACATACTTCTAATCTGGTCATTAAGACTGCAGGCTCGCCTGGTCGCACACCATATAAGTCTCCCTGCATCATGCAGACTATTTCGTTATTTCAATTGACTTAACCAAGGTTGTGATAGTAAAATAAATATGAAATTGCCAGTGTGGTAAATTTCCTCAAAAGAGGGTTTCTCAATATGCACACAATCAAACAAACAAACAAACAATCAAACAAACAAGATGCCAAAGTGAAAGATCCCACATGGGTTTTATATGATACCATTAACTAGCAAGTAGCAACCACATTAATCCCGAGGCACAGCCACCAGATACTTTATATACAAAAATGCAACAGATGTATAGTTACAAAAAACTCAGAGACTCACAATATCTGCCCCACCAAAAGGTCAGACTCATAATGTTACTTATTCTAGTTGTTCTCTGAATGGCAAACCCACACAACATACACTCAGTTTCAAACACCTTTTTCTACCTATCTGCTAAACTTCAAGTACCAGCGTAGAAAAAAATGCATAAGCAGTTATAAAGTCGCATATATACGTGATTACTGAAAATTAAGGTACTTTTATGCAATAATGATATCATCAATGTAATTATTGTCTCACTCTAGGGATTATTAGAGGCTAATTTTAGGGGTTATACTGAAAGAAAAAAGTATATACTTAACTGTATTCACTGATGAAGTATTTTTGACAAGATTAAATCCTGCAAACAGTTATAATTTATTAAACACTAGACAATTTGCCCTTAAAGCCGGTTGGGCCAGGTGGAGAACTCTTTCATAGTTTCTAGCTCATGTAATTTCTATATAACTAATTCCCTGGTATATTTGACAATAGATATTTCCAACAGCATTTAGGCTAGGCAGATTGAATACTATTTTGCAGTTATAGAAGAAAAAGATTATCCAAGTTGTAATTTCCATTATACCATTAATAAGTCCCTTGATATAATTAGCTTCACCTCAGAAATGATTTAACTATGAAATTGATCTCCATGAGACTAGTAACTTGAATTCAACAGAAACATGCAGTTTTGGGATTCAGCAATAGAGAGTCACGAAAATTACCTCCCATACTTTCACACAGTTTGGCCCAGCAATTGATGTGATACTTGATTTCCCAGATGATGTTACTGTCTGAAACTTTTCTGATGGATTTAAAGCAGCACCTGCCTCTATCAGATTTTCTGAGATGAGACCTATATAATGTAGATTTTTTTTGGTTTCAATGGTAGGATCAGCAACTGAAGGGTTCCGTTTTCCCTGTAAGTGCGTGTTATCAAACGAAAAAATTCAGCATACCAAGACAATATAAAATGTAACTAGATATTGTAAGTTATATAATCAAGAGACTATTATTAATTTATTTATTACCGCATTGTAGATCCCTCTAAGTTTTGGAAGATCCAGTGGACATATAACTGACAGCGAAACACAAGACTTGTTTCAATGAAACAAAACAAAGATCAGAAACTTGGTGTACAGAACAAATATAGATATAGATCATATTGTCAATCAAATACCTGTGGAAAAGACTTGGCCACTTCCTCTGCATCAGGAGAATCTGGATCACTTGCAGCAACAAGGATGCAATGACTATGAAGACCATCATTTTGGCTTGTGTTGGAGGAACAACACATCTTGTGATGATAAAACCAGCATAAGTTAAATAGGTTGCATAACGAGCACAAATCAAAAATAGATTCAAGAACCTAAAGGGTATTATTTGAACTACAATCCTAGAATAGTAAAAGTTGATAGAAGGAAAAAATAAAATAGGGGTCAAAGGACAATAGTTCATACCATTAGAGCTTGAGTAAGTCCTTCGGAAATTGCAGCTTCGGAACAGGTATGAGCACTGAATTCGATGGTTGAAAGCCATTTGAAGAAACAATCCAAGTCACTTGTCCAGTCTGTCTGTTTTAGCAACCACGTTGCTGCAAATGCAATGAAGAAGAAGAGATTGACAAAGTATAACATATACGATCATGACAATAATATATAATAGGGTGGTAAAGTAGACAAAAATCAATGATGAAGTAAGTAAACACACGTACAACTAGAAGATACACGTGCATTGTATACCACAAAAGCCAGTTCAACATTAGGAATATCTGCATCCTGAGTACATGATACGAAGAATTAATACAAGTAGTAGTGAGTAGTTAGGTAGGAGCTTCTACTTAAAATTATAAATAGAGTTATATACACTTACAGAAGACGATCCAGCATCCCACAACGACCTGGAAATATAAATTAAACAAAAGTGTTACAAAAACATATATTCTACTTCCAATCCATCCTATCCAGTTCATTCATAGACGGGTAAGAAAATTATGTGTCAATTCAATGTAACAAAATATAATGCATCAGTTGTGACTTTGTGTGTATATAAACTTAATACGGAGTAGTAAGTTAATTATTTAATTAAAAAAAAAGAAAATTATTTTTATTACGTCTACAACATAACCACAACCTCACGGTTGATGGGTCAATCACATACATACAGCCAAAATTGAGGTCTCAAAATATCAGTTTTGCTTTCAATAAACTAAAAATAATTTACCCAATTCATAGCTATGTTGTGATTTATAAAACGGTGGTGCAAAAGAGTAATATATCAATCAATCCATAACTTATAGTTATGGAATTAAAACAAGTCACATAAAAAGAGAGTAATAGAGTTAGTAAACCTGATGATATTGTTGAGATAATCGTAGAGAATGGTGGGCCAATAACGACCTAACGCTGCAGTGCCTTCAACTACCAACACCAGCTGCTTATTCGCCATATTTGCTTTGCTTCAAATCGGAAAGTTTCCGTATGCTTTTTCGGATTCTTCTTAACGACGACTGCTAATAAAATTTATTAAATTAAATAGTTACTTAGGGGAAGAAGAAAACTGTTTGTCGGCTTTTATACAACTAAGCCCAAATATAAACGACGGGGGCGTTTGGGTTTTAACTTTTCTCCTCATCATTATAAATTACAAACTGTTACATTAATTAATGGGCAAATAGCCCAAAAAGGTAATGTAAAATTTAAAATTTCTCAATAAAGAGAATATTATTATTATTAATTATTAATAATAATGATATTATGCTGCATGTTAATTGCTTAACCTTACATTGGTTGAATTAGGTGAATTATTAGTTATTTAAAATCATCGTCACTTAATCTTCACTCGTCATCTTCATCATCATCATTAGCAACAGCATTCAACGCATTCAACCTCTCAATAAGCTCTTGCTTCCTCTCATCATAAGTCTTAAGATTATATCTAACAAAATAAACAGAGCAGCCAATCAAAAAATAATCACAATGTCTAAAATCTTTTAACTTTGCCTCATGTTCTAAAGGTTCACTAATGGGTCAAACCCTTTAGTCCAAACAAAACAAGTTTTGGTTAAAGCTATCATTGAATCTATTTACGAAACAATTATAAAATATTCACATTCGTATGCTATTTTTTTCTATAACATGTTGACCCTGAAACAATAATTTCAATATTATGTAGGGTCTAGGGTTTAGTGTTCGGGGTCTAGGGGTTTTTTTTAGGTAAAGGGGACAAAACCCCGACAAAATGCATTAAAATAATTGAAGTATTTACAACCTAACGTTAGGCATTCCTAACGAGGAGTTCTAATGGACCTTCCAAATCCATACATATAAATTTAATCTAGATGCACTAACTAACACTACTCTTACTTCCAAAATTTTATCTACACATAGCAAAGCTCTATTACAAAATTTCATATATAAACAGTTATCATGATAAATCAACTCTTTCTTCAAAACTGTAGCCATCTGAATTAGAAGTCCATTCCAGCCGCGGTCCAACTCACAAGAAGCCCAAAGAACCCTTAAGCCTATTTTTCTGTATCCACTCACTATGTTCAACCCAAATCAAATTATGCTCAAGCCCAGACATTACTCTACCAGCCCATTGCACTTGGTTACATTCAATAAATTGCTGTTGTACCCTTTTTAATTTCAAAATCCACACAGCTTTCAATTTCATTCCACAGATATAAATTTGAAGCAAATTAACCAACCCACTACATTCATACAAATTAACCAAGTCATTTCTACCTTTATCGATCAACTCAGATACTGTAGCAGCTCTAAGATCATTAGCTATATCAGGAATACTAACCAAGCTACTAGCAGCATCAATATCACAAAATCGGCACTCAAGCCATTCCAGCTTACCCTGATTCCATACACACATTAACTTATGACCACTTTCTATGTTTGCCATCACTAGCTTTAATCCCACCTTGACTTTCCTATTACATTCCTTCCTCCTGCAACAATGATATTTAACCCAGCAACTAGCATATACATATTCTGAACTCATAAGGTTAACAAAAAACAGCCCATTACCAAAACATAATATCTTTGAATCAGTAGATCTGCTACCCCCATTATGATCCACTACACTTAACCTTTGATCACAATATTTCAAGAGACCCATTCTGAGCAATGCTTGATCATGCATAACCATCAAACCAAAAAAATTATATGAAAGTCAAACCTGCATGCATACCAGACATAACCAACAGTTGACTTATAAAAGTCAAACCTGCATAATTATAACTACAGCTACACCTCCAATCAAATAACCATTTAGCTTCCCCTTTATCCTTCAACCAGATATTTACCTTCATACCTCCATTTGTTACAACAGCAGCAAGCATACAATACTTGTAACCATTTCCACAAATACCATCTTTGACTTCTCTAAACCAATTCATTAATAAACCAATCATACTTATAACTAACAGCAGATTTCAACCCAGCAGCTATAGCATAGTAAATGACTTATTGTACTCAGATGACTAGCATGATAATAGGAACTCACACTAACCCATTTATGCACAATTCCTGACTGATGCATGCAACAATTCAAATACACTCCCAAGCTGAATGAACACCCAATGCATAACCATTGCTGTCCACTTGAATCATACACAGGTAGCATCAAAAACAACCACTCCATATTATTTATGCCCCAACCCAACTTCTCAACATATATCAGATTCACACCATTAGAAATCTGCAAGTGTAATGATAACCACAGACTCTTGACATTAAACTCTATGCCTAGAATAGAAAGAGTGCAACATTGGCATACACTCTTGTTGCCAATCCAAAAATGGGAATGACCAAGACACATTGGGTATTTTAGAACATGAAGGTGGGTCATAGTTTTCTGCCAAACACCATAAATGAAAGAGCATCTTCTACTACGGGCCTGTTTGGCGTGCAGCTTTTAGGAGCTTTAGCTTTTGATTTTGAAATTAAAAGCTTCTAAAAAAGTAATAGCCTTGTTTGGTATATAGTAGCTGTAGCTTTACAAATTAAGTAAAAGCTCCAATTTCAAAAGCTGGAGAAAGTAGCGTTACAAAAAAATACAGGAGCTTTTAAGGACACAATTACACAAATACCCCTCTCTCAATAATCATATAATATACAGATAACCCTAATCATATTTTCATAAATTCGTATGGTGACTCAAAACCCCTTCGGAAGAAACCACGTAAAACAAATTTGATTTCATTGTAAGTGCACAATTACGTAATGCAATTGTACAAGTATCATTCATCTTCATTAGTTTTTATGCTTGTCTCCTGTATTTTTCATCATTGTTGAGAATATAGAGTATTTTGGTAACTTTTTCCTATTCAATTATAACCTCTACTTATGTTGTGGTTGTGTCGGTACATACATAATTATGGTTTGCCGTCGATTGTATTTGGTTGTGTTATAACTCATGGTCCTAGTCAACCCCACTCTCTTTACTGTAATGCAATTGTACAAGTTGTTATATTAACATTTACGGCAGCAACAAATTTAGTTACTAACATTATGTTTTGAAATTAGTACAAGTTACCAAGTGAAGTAATGGTTTGATATGTGTTTCATGTAATTGTTTCGGATGCTTTGATCTGTGATACATGAGCAAGTTTTTTGTGGATTAATAACATGTACACTATCGTTATGTCTTTTTCCCATAATGATATTGGTATACTAATATGGAATGCACATCGACAATGAGATATAACCAGTATATTATGTTTTCGATTGCCTTTTGATATGTTTTAATTTTACCTTTATAAAAAAGATGACTCAAATATTAAATATTATCTAATCATAAGTACGTTACTTATATAATGTATATTGTTTGTTAAATTTACTTTTATGTATGTTTATCATTTATTATTATATCCTTTTATGTCATTTTACATTTTAAAGTTACAGCTACAGTTAGTTTGCCAAACAATTCTCTACAAATAAAGCTACAGCTTACAGCTACAGCCTACAGTACAGCTACAGCCTACAACTAGTTTACCAAACATACCCTACTACTCTTAACAGAAAAACTCACCAAATTCATTACTAACTCACCCATGAAATGAAAGGATAGCTCAACATATATACAAAGGAAAAGGTGAACCTTTTTCAACCTTATAACACCTTTAAAATATGACAAAGTGTCATAACCCTGCACAATACCCAAATTCTCCAATCCTATGCAATTACTGGAATGAAAAAGATGACTCAAAATACAATTAATTAAGTTTGTGAAAAGATACAAACCTAAAGGTTTTCAAGTAGACACTAATCTTTAATTTAAAAAACCATGGAACAATAATTGCCACAATTTGTTTCGTGGATAGTCCTTCATACTAACGAGCGTTAGTTTATTCTGTTAAAGGACCTTGAATGTAACAATATTAATGGCATAAACTATTCATGTAATTTTTTATTTTTAAAATATGGAAATAATATAATGCCTTTTTTAGTTAAAATTATTTAAAGTTTTGTAAACAGAGTTGGGGAATAATGAAACGACTACATTGTATTGACTTGATTAACAAATAAAGAGGATTATAAAGAATACTTATAGGCCTTGCTTAGCTTGGAGACTAAGCTAGGTTAATGCTAATGGGCTTGGCCTTTATAAAATTTAATATGGACTAAACTTAATATGACTAATATACGACTAACTCTAACATCCCCCCTCAAGCTGGAACATATATGTTAATCATGTCCAGCTTGTTACAAATATAACTAAGCCAAAACTAACCCATCTTCTCCTGAATCTTCCTCGCAACGATAATCCAAAACTTGAACAAATGCAATGATAATCCGTCTCATTTAGAATCAAACTAAAGAAACGAAGCAACCAAGTAGGTCTCAACTAACGAAGTAACCTTGAAACATGTCTCAACTAACAAAGCAACCTTAAAAAGGTCTCAACTAACCAAAGAAACAAAGCAACCTGGGAAACAGGTCTCAACTAACCAAATAACAAAACTCAATAACAAAAACTCCAAAAGCGAAGCAACCCGAACAAAAGTGTTAGGTCTCATGTCAACAAAACTCAATTTGAGTAACCAAAAAATCCATAAACGAAGCAACCTGAACAAAGGATGTCAAGTCTTAACTCACCAAAACTCAAATGGTCTCACTAGGGACCAAACTCAAAGTTGATCTCACAAGATGTGACAACCCATACTTAGGCGTATTAATTTACTCTAAGCTTGCTTGTAATTACTTGCGATTAGTTTGAAATAGAACTAAGTTGCTTGTAATATAACGTATATTGAATATACACACGTACGTAATAAATTCATATTACACGATTTGCTTGGATGGATTCCGACTTAACTGGACGTTGGTGAACGCAATTTATTAAATAGTATGAAGTTATTTGATGAACATACTTATTTCCAAATATTATTGCGATACTATTTCATAAGCATTTCGTATCGTATATAATGCTCACGAACGACCAAAAACGGGCAAAACGCGCCCGACAATCAAATAAACTGTCAAAATATATTTTATAACTTAAAATATATCATTTTGAATGGTAAGTATTTATTTGAAGTATCGTATTTCAAACCAATAACAAAAACGTTTAATTTAAACGTCACGCGATTTATTAATCGTAACACGACTCCGTGAATCACTACCGACACATCACAATAACATTTTTATAAATGTTTCTAAGTAATAATAAGTATTAATTCAAGTTAAAATATTGGTTTTTTAAATCGTTAGTTAAATACGAATAACAAATGTTTAACGCCTAAATAAATGTCGAAACGAACGGGTAAACGAACACCGCACGAAGTGCAACTTTGGGGGAATGATTTAAACATCCACCTAGTGGGTGGGACCCATAAAATCTGCAGAGAAATGGGAGCCATGCCCCATTCCTTTGCTTGTGAATTGCACCAAACACACCCTCCCTCACCCTTTCACCCCATACTTCCATCACTTTCACTCAACTCTCTCCATTTCTCTCTCCCTCTCTCCCCTTGCACGAAATTCTGCAGCCTCCCCACCCCCATAACACCACCACAAGTCCACCATAGCATCACCATACAACCACCGCGAGCCGCCACGTCGGAAATCAAGAAAACGCGATAAACGAGTCTTCGGCTTCATTTCTTCACCTCTTCATCATTTCTTTGTAAGAACTCTTGAAATTTCATTATATTTACTTGGAAAATATATAATTACTTGTTATGATGTCCACTTAACGATTACATGTCCAAAATAAATCAAAACGCAATTTAAATCTCGAAACTATGAGTTTATATTTCCTGTCCAGATTCTGTTTCCACTTCCACGAATTTTATAAAAATCATTACAACACCAAAATGGACGTTTCTCGAGCCTAAAATCAATTGTAAGAAGTCTACTTTCATAATATGTAAGCCTCACGAAAATTGAAGTTCATTTTCTATTTTTAGTTACTGAAATAAAAGTACATAGCAGATCTGATGAATCTGACCAGAATCTTGACCAAATCAAAATAGGTATATCTTGGGCTATGGAACGAATTAGAACTTGAAACCAGTTGAAAGAGATCACAAATTTTGTTAGTTTTCCAAATCCTACTGGAACTTCTTGTGAAGTTTTGTAAAACTTAACTTATGACCAGATTATTGATCATATGTCACAAAAACGATCTGCTGGACTTACTTCAATTTAAAAAATTTCATATCGAGTTTTGCTTGGTTAAAATCGATGAAAAAGTATGTTTTGGAAAGCTAAGACATATTAGAACCTTGTGTAAAAATTTCATAACGATTCGTTAAGTTTTACTTGACCAAATTGATGTTTTAACACGGGTGAAATATAGGTCCGACAATAGTAAAAATCCGACAATGACCTCCTTCTTGAGATCATATCTTGAGTTCTAGAGCTCAAAAACGTATGATACCACTTGGGAAATCTTGGTAATTTTATTATATACAAAAAGTTCTGCTTTGGCTCATTCCAGAAATGCACTCATTTCTCCAGAAAATTTGATTTGTGAGAAGTGGTCTAATCTCGGATTAAACTGAATACTGACACTTTGTGAATTTTTATAAAATATCAAATGACCTCCAAAAATCATAAAAAAAATTATAGAAAGTACATAACATATGTAGTAACTTTGTGTAAAAATTTCAGAACGATTTGATAAAGTTTACTATTTTAGATAAAAATCACAAATAATCCGTGAATGTATTGTCGCATAAAAACTAAATTCCATGAATACATACTATTGTCGTATAAATTGTAACATCCTCGCGTTGGGCCTGGTAATTTCTTATTAAAATTGAGTATTTTATTAATTAGAAATTCTTTGTTATTAATTGTATATTGAAAAAACTTAGGTGAATAAGTCTCAGAACTTATTGTGATTAGTGAAATATTAGTTGTTTTAAATTACTGCAGTTGACAGTAAAATATAATGATATTTCTCGCAAGAGATTTTCCGGTTCCAGACAATAGATTTGAAACGGGTATAAAATACCCAATATTTGAGTCGGTTCATAAAGAGGCCGACCTTTTCTTTATGACATTTTCCCCAAATTCAGTTCTTCAAGTGATAACCTCAAGAATAAACCTAGAACTCATTTCAATCAAAAGAAGTTAAAATTTGAGCTTGGTTATGGTTGGGATTTCTTATTGTTGCCCTCATCTTCTTCTTGCTATTATCATCATCATCATGTAAGTAATTGAATTATATGAACTTCAATATTAGTTAGGTTAAACATGAAATTGATGAATTGTTGAGTTATATGTGTTTGAAGTTGATAATAGTATTAGCTATTGATAATGAGTTGAATTCTTAGCTCAATTTGTGATATGGTTATAATTGAAATGTGATTCAAGTTTATACTTGAGGGTTTTAAGAATTAGACTTAAAATGGTAGTGATTGATGCTTGAATAAGTTGTTTGATGTTAACTAATTGATATGGGATACTTTCTTGATGATTTGAAGTATGGTTTAAGTAATTTGGTACTTAAATATTTGGGATTTGGGAGTTAGGATACGAGCTGGTAATGTGCAGGTCGAAACTGAGTTTTCTGGGTTTCAGGCTATAGCCGATCGGCTATACATAGCAGATCGGCTATGCTAGTGTAAAAACTCAACAGAATTTAACCCAGGAACAAAATGGACGAATTTAACTAAAGAAACCGATCTGCTTTACAAAGCAGATCGGCTATGAAAGAAAAGCCGAACGGCTATGTGTAGCCGAACGGCTATGTGTAGCCGAACGGCTAGCTTAGTTCAAAAATGCAACAGAACTTGACTTGGGTGAAAAAGCTTAGAAATTTATTGAGGAAGCAGATCTGCTAAGGTAAAGCAGATCGGCTTTGGTTCAGAATAGGATCAATTTAGTTTTAATTTGTGTATCACTCACAAATGTACAAGTAATATGTATATATGCAAGTTGTGTGATTACTTGTATAACAACATGATTCATCTAAGGTTGTTGATTAATGACAAGTTATTAACTTGTGTGTTTTGTGGTATTTCAGATACACCAAAGGCTCAGTGAATAAAAGCTGAGTGTGGAGATTTCAAGGGTATCGGTGAGTGGATTTAGAACTCACCCTTCGATTTAGTTGTAACTGTTTGGTTGCAACAAGTATAAGTAAATTGATTATACGATTGCTAATCTGTATTATTGATTGTGAATCTACTTGATATGTGAATCTATGTGTATCAGATTATTGAGGTCAACGTGTAGTTGGACTTTTTGGTTATTATGTGAATTACACAGGTTTTGATTCATTTGTTGTGTTTGAGACCTGTGTATGAGTTTAATAACCAATAGTTATCGGTCTATTCTGTAATGGCCATACAGATTGACGTTAAGTGTTCTTGGGGATATCCCCGGGTATTATGATATCCCAAGAGCCACCGATCCTCATTGAAAAAGAATGTGTTTACTATTATTTGCTGTAAACTGATGGTTAAGCTAAGTTGAATTGTGTGTGATAAATTCATTCACTTAGCTTTGTGCTAATCCCTCATCCTACTTCCTGCAGGTTTTATATATATATATGTGGGTGTCAGGAACGGATGCTTTCGCAGGGAATGTCTGACAGATTTTGACTCTGATATGGTTTCGTTATAAACCTGGTTTTGTACTAGATAATACCCCGACATATGTAGTTTTTAAACAGTTTTATGTTGGTTTATTTTGAATATATAACTGTGTAAGTACATTATCTTAATGTATAATATATATAAATATGTTTTAAATTTATACGCTTCCGAGTAAAATAATATAATATTGTTGTAAATAAAGAGGGGTGTTACAAGCGTGGTATCAGAGCATAGAGTTGGGTGAATTGAGCATTATAAAGTGTTCAATCCCAAATCTAGAATTTGTATGTCAAACATTCCTGTTATGGGATTTAGCATTGTGTATGAATCTGTTAGTAGATAAGTGCTAACGATTAACAAATTTCAAGTTGTTGTGTGGAATACAGATATGGCAGATAACGAGCAACCGACCGCCAACCCTAATAATGCCTCACGGATCGATGTTCCTCCTCCAGATATTCATAATGAGAGACATGATCATGAGGGTACTTCTTTTCCTGCTCATGAAGAATCTAATCGAGATGATTATCTTTTTCAGTTAGAAGATGAGGTGATTAATCTCAGAGAATTTAAAAGACAGGCCGAAACTACATCATCTCAGCAACGTTTTCAGCAACAGATACCTGTGTTTGGTAATATTCCTCCTTTTCCGTCAAATAAACAATGTTCATTTAAGACGTTTATGGCAAGTAAACCACCTGAGTTTAGAGGGAGTACCAATCCATCAGTAACTTTAAACTGGTTAAGAGATATGGAACGAAAATTTGATGTTACTCGCTGTGAAGAAGAATTTAAAGTGTTTTATACTATTCAATGTTTAAAAGACGAAGCTATGGTTTGGTGGGACTCGATTACTGGTCATTTAACTCAACAGCAGAAGGAAGCTATTCGATGGCCTGATTTTCATCAAGCTGTTTGCAATCAGTACTGTTCTGACTTTGAGATGGCACGTATTAGAAGAGAGTTTATGAATCTTCAATTAACCGATAAGATGACTATCGATGAGTTAATCACACAGTTTTCGGAAAAACTACGGTTTGTACAGCATTGGGTTCCCGATGAGAAAACTAAAATAGAGCAGTTTGTGGAAACCTTACCTCATAATTATCGTACCACAGTAAGATTAGCTAACAATTTATCTCAAGAATTTACTCTTGCACGTTCAGTTGATAGTGACATTAGAGGTTTTCAAGAATCTCAAGCTAGAAATACTTCTTCTTCGTTTCCAAGAACTAGAACAGAGTCTTCGGGTAAAGGAAAGTCCAGGTGGCAGAGTAATCGTCAGGGTCAGAGATTTAGTAATAAAAGTGGTTCCTCTGGAAGTTCTAATTGGTGTACTTCTTGTCGATCTAAACATAATGGTCCATGTACAATCCAGACGAACAAATGTGTTAAATGTGGTGAATTGGGTCACGAGTTTAAGAATTGCAAGTTTCCCAATTTTGTGTGCTGGAACTGTAAGAAAGAAGGGCATCGAGTTGGTCAGTGTCCTGAGGCAGGAAGACAGAGTTCTGGTTCGGTCGGGAGTTCGTCATCTTCCGGTCAAAAGCGAAAGAATCCTCCGCCAGCGACGAGTAGGGCATTTCAGATGACAGTCGATGAGGCTGTCCACACAGATGATGTGATTACTGGTACTTTTCTTATAAACTCTGTACCGGCTCGTGTATTATTTGATTCTGGAGCAAATTGTTCTTTTATATCTGTGTGTTTTTGTGAAAAGTTGAAATTGATTCCTACTGTGATAACTAAGCCCTTAGAAGTAGAGATTGTTAGTGGCAAATTAGTTCCTGTTACCACCTCGGTGACTGGAGCTAATATTGTGATAGATGGCCAGACTTTTCCAATTTCGTTTCTGTTAATGCCGATTCCAAGTTTTGATGTGATTATTGGCATGGATTGGTTAAGTCAGTTTAAAGCAAGTATAGATTGCCACCATAAGCTGATTAGAATCCCAATCTCTGAAGAGTCATACGTTGTGACTCGAGGAGAACGGGATAGTGGGTGTATTCCTCTAATTTCCATGATGAAAGCTAGGAAGTCGATGTCTAAAGGTTGTGAGTCTTACTTAGCTTACGTCATTGATGCCAAATTAGAAAAGAAATCTGTTTTTGATGTTCCGGTTGTCTCTGAATATCCGGAAGTGTTTCCCGATGAATTGCCTGGTTTACCACCGGTTAGGGAAGTGGAATATCATATTGATCTCATTCCTGGTTCCTCGGCTGTAGCCAAAGCTCCCTATAGATTAGCACCGTCTGAGATGCGAGAAATGATGAGTCAGGTACAGGAATTATTGGATAGAGGTTTTATTAGACCGAGTTCTTCTCCTTGGGGTGCACCGGTTTTGTTTGTTAAAAAGAAAGATGGGTCATTCAGAATGTGTATTGATTATAGAGAATTGAACAAAAGAACAGTAAAGAATAAATATCCTCTGCCTCGAATAGATGATTTGTTTGATCAGTTGCAGGGATCTTCTGTATATTCTAAAATCGATCTGAGATCGGGTTACCATCAGGTTCGTGTTCGTGAACAGGATATTCCAAAGACTGTTTTCCGTACCAAGTATGGTCATTATGAATTCTTGGTGATGCCTTTTGGTATGACTAATGCTCCAGCAGTTTTTATGGATCTGATGAACCGGGTATGCCGACCATTTCTCGATAAGTTTGTAATTGTTTTCATCGATGATATTCTCGTGTATTCTAAATCTGAATCAGAACATGCCGTGCAATTGAGGTTAGTTATTGAAACCTTGAAAAGAGAACAGTTATATGCAAAATTTTCTAAATGTGAGTTCTGGATTCGAGAAGTACAGTTTCTGGGTCATATTATTTGTAATGATGGGGTTAAAGTTGATCCTTCAAAAGTTGAAGCTGTAATGAACTGGAAAACTCCAAAGAATGCTTCTGAGATTAAAAGTTTTCTGGGTTTGGCTGGTTATTATCGGAAATTCATTAAAGACTTTTCTAAAATTGCTAGCCCATTGACTAAATTAACCCGCAAGAATGAAAAGTTTGAATGGAATAATCAACAGGAACAGGCCTTTCATACTTTAAGACAGTTATTATGTCAGGCACCTGTGTTAGCTTTACCAGATAGCTCAGATGACTTTATTGTTTATTGTGATGCATCTTATTCTGGTCTGGGTTGTGTTCTGATGCAGCGGGATAGAGTCATTGCTTATGCTTCTCGGCAATTGAAACCTCATGAAAAGAATTATCCCACACATGATATAGAATTGGCAGCTGTAGTGTTCGCTTTGAAAATATGGAGACACTATTTATATGGTACTAAATGCACTGTTTGTACTGATCATAAAAGTCTGCAGTATGTATTTTCACAGAAAGAACTGAATATGCGTCAAAGACGATGGTTAGAATTAATTAAAGATTATGATTGTGAAATACGTTACCATCCAAGAAAGGCAAATGTAGTTGCAGACGCATTGAGCAGAAAAGGTACTTCTAACCAAGTCTATTTTCTGAAAGTTAATATTTCTTCTGACTTAGTGGATCAAATTAAAGCTGCACAGTTAGAAGCTTTGTTGGAACGTAATCTTAAGTCAGAAATTATGTTGAAAAGAAGGGACTTACTGGTTGACGATTCTAGAGGAGTAAAGACTTTTCAGTCTCGTGTTTGGATTCCTCTGATCGGTAATATTCGAGATATGCTTTTGACTGAAACTCACAAATCTCGTTTGTCTGTCCACCCTGGTAGTACACGGATGTATAATGATTTAAAACATTTGTACTGGTGGCCTACAATGAAAACTGATATTGCAAAGTTTGTTGGTAATTGTCATATATGTGCTCAAGTGAAAGTTGAACATCAAAAGCCGTATGGGTCATTGAAACAGTTAGAGATTCCAGAATGGAAATGGGAACATTTGACTATGGATTTTGTGACTAAACTTCCACGTACATCTCGAGGGAATGACATTATTTGGGTCATTGTTGACAGATTGACCAAGAGTGCACATTTTCTGGCGACTAGTGAGACTGCTTCCCTCAGTAAACTCGCACAGTTGTATGTTAATAAAATTGTTTCAAGACATGGTATTCCATTGTCGATTGTGTCAGATAGAGATTCTCGCTTTATTTCTCATTTCTGGCAGAGTTTACAGCAGGAGTTGGGTACACGTGTTAATCTCAGTACGGCCTATCATCCTCAGACAGACGGTCAGTCAGAACGTACGATTCAGACGTTAGAGGATATGCTCAGAGCTTGTGTATTAGAGTATGGAGGTTCATGGGATTCTCACCTTCCTTTAGGGGAATTTGCTTATAATAATTCCTATCATTCCAGTATTGGTATGCCTCCTTATGAAATGTTATATGGTCGTCGTTGTCGTACCCCCACGTGTTGGTTAGAAGCGGGAGAAAAGCAATTTGCAGGCCCAGATATTGTACAGATCACAGCTGACAAAGTGGCTATCGCCCGAGAAAAATTAAAAGCTGCACGTGATAGACAGAAACAGTATGCCGACCCACGTAGGCGACCGGTTACTTTTACCGAGGGTGAGTTGGTGTATTTAAAAGTCTCCCCGTGGAAAGGCGTTATTCGATTTGGAAAACGAGGAAAGTTGGCACCTAGATATATTGGTCCCTTCAGAATTCGTCAGGTGATTAATGATCAATCAGTTTCATTGGATCTTCCTCCTGAGCTTGCTGGTATTCATGACACGTTTAATATTTGTTATTTGAGAAAATGTAATGTCGATGATCAATCTCAGATTCTTCCTTTACAAGATTTGAAAGTCGATCAGAATCAGAAATTGATTGAAGAACCGATTGAAATTCTTGATAGAAAAATTACTAAACTTAGAAAGAAACAGATACCGATGGTGTTGGTAAAATGGAAGCACAGTTTAGGTTCTAATTTGACTTGGGAGACTGAAAAGTTAATGAAATCCAGATATTCTGGATTGTTTGATTAAGTTTAGATTTCGAGGACGAAATCTCCTGAAGGAGGGGAGATTTGTAACATCCTCGCGTTGGGCCTGGTAATTTCTTATTAAAATTGAGTATTTTATTAATTAGAAATTCTTTGTTATTAATTGTATATTGAAAAAACTTAGGTGAATAAGTCTCAGAACTTATTGTGATTAGTGAAATATTAGTTGTTTTAAATTACTGCAGTTGACAGTAAAATATAATGATATTTCTCGCAAGAGATTTTCCGGTTCCAGACAATAGATTTGGAACGGGTATAAAATACCCAATATTTGAGTCGGTTCATAAAGAGGCCGACCTTTTCTTTATGACATTTTCCCCAAATTCAGTTCTTCAAGTGATAACCTCAAGAATAAACCTAGAACTCATTTCAATCAAAAGAAGTTAAAATTTGAGCTTGGTTATGGTTGGGATTTCTTATTGTTGCCCTCATCTTCTTCTTGCTATTATCATCATCATCATGTAAGTAATTGAATTATATGAACTTCAATATTAGTTAGGTTAAACATGAAATTGATGAATTGTTGAGTTATATGTGTTTGAAGTTGATAATAGTATTAGCTATTGATAATGAGTTGAATTCTTAGCTCAATTTGTGATATGGTTATAATTGAAATGTGATTCAAGTTTATACTTGAGGGTTTTAAGAATTAGACTTAAAATGGTAGTGATTGATGCTTGAATAAGTTGTTTGATGTTAACTAATTGATATGGGATACTTTCTTGATGATTTGAAGTATGGTTTAAGTAATTTGGTACTTAAATATTTAGGATTTGGGAGTTAGGATACGAGCTGGTAATGTGCAAGTCGAAACTGAGTTTTCTGGGTTTCAGGCTATAGCCGATCGGCTATACATAGCAGATCGGCTATGCTAGTGTAAAAACTCAACAGAATTTAACCCAGGAACAAAATGGACGAATTTAACTAAAGAAACCGATCTGCTTTACAAAGCAGATCGGCTATGAAAGAAAAGCCGAACGGCTATGTGTAGCCGAACGGCTAGCTTAGTTCAAAAATGCAACAGAACTTGACTTGGGTGAAAAAGCTTAGAAATTTATTGAGGAAGCAGATCTGCTAAGGTAAAGCAGATCGGCTTTGGTTCAGAATAGGATCAATTCAGTTTTAATTTGTGTATCACTCACAAATGTACAAGTAATATGTATATATGCAAGTTGTGTGATTACTTGTATAACAACATGATTCATCTAAGGTTGTTGATTAATGACAAGTTATTAACTTGTGTGTTTTGTGGTATTTCAGATACACCAAAGGCTCAGTGAATAAAAGCTGAGTGTGGAGATTTCAAGGGTATCGGTGAGTGGATTTAGAACTCACCCTTCGATTTAGTTGTAACTGTTTGGTTGCAACAAGTATAAGTAAATTGATTATACGATTGCTAATCTGTATTATTGATTGTGAATCTACTTGATATGTGAATCTATGTGTATCAGATTATTGAGGTCAACGTGTAGTTGGACTTCTTGGTTATTATGTGAATTACACAGGTTTTGATTCATTTGTTGTGTTTGAGACCTGTGTATGAGTTTAATAACCAATAGTTATCGGTCTATTCTGTAATGGCCATACAGATTGACGTTAAGTGTTCTTGGGGATATCCCCGGGTATTATGATATCCCAAGAGCCACCGATCCTCATTGAAAAAGAATGTGTTTACTATTATTTGCTGTAAACTGATGGTTAAGCTAAGTTGAATTGTGTGTGATAAATTCATTCACTTAGCTTTGTGCTAATCCCTCATCCTACTTCCTGCAGGTTTTATATATATATATGTGGGTGTCAGGAACGGATGCTTTCGCAGGGAATGTCTGACAGATTTTGACTCTGATATGGTTTCGTTATAAACCTGGTTTTGTACTAGATAATACCCCGACATATGTAGTTTTTAAACAGTTTTATGTTGGTTTATTTTGAATATATAACTGTGTAAGTACATTATCTTAATGTACAATATATATAAATATGTTTTAAATTTATACGCTTCCGAGTAAAATAATATAATATTGTTGTAAATAAAGAGGGGTGATACATAAATAAACTCCGTGAATACATATTGTCGTATAAATTAACTCCGTGAATACATATTGTCGTATAAATTAACTCCGTGAATACATATTGTCGTATAAATTAACTCCGTGAATACATATTTTCGTATAAATAAAATCCGTGAATACTATTGTCGTATAAATAAACAAACAGTATATTTTCGTATAAATAAAAGTCCGTGAATAACTAATCTAATGTCGTATGAACAAAATTATGAGAATATGATTGTCGCATGAACAGTGTCTGTAAATGGCATTGTCGGGTTACATATTGTCGCATGAAATGGAAGCTTTAAAATACTTTTTATACTAAGTATTGAATACATAAAACACTACACTTACAAGGTATACAAACACAATGAATTACATAATGATAATGCTTGAATTATTATTACACCTTCGTCACCAACGGGCCATACTTATTTACAAAATGATCACAAACGTACAAACAAATACTTGGACATAACTAGTTGAGTGGACAACTAGCATGAATGATCTTTTGAGACATTCACTTATACATACTACCTTATATGCTTAGGGCATTAGGAGGTTGCGGGTTCGCGGAACCTACGGATTACTACCGCTTTCAGACTTTGCGTTTATTAAGTTAAACGCTTGCTTGCTTGACTCAGGTGAGTCTTACAGCCCCACTTTTACTGTTTTACTTATGGGGTGAGATGCATTGCTTACGTTTTCTTGAACACAAGTGCTAAATTACTTACTTTTCATATACGGGCTTGCATGAGTTACTTACTAATCCACTGAAGTCCCTCCATCATAGTTTCGTTAGTTATGGACTTAAGCGCGAATATTAGTTAATGGATCCATTAGGGACTGACCCTCCCCGCCCGGGGTAGTAGCGCTACCACGAACCGTTATGTATAAACGGGCGACTTTTATTTGTTTCGTACGAGTGTTTGGATTGGGCACTCGCGGGGGCACTATACAGTACTTGGCTGTACCACTGATTTACGGGTTAAGCTTCGACTATGAGCTCATGGCAACGGTATATACATATTTACTTATTATTTGCTTGGTTGCAGATACTTGATTTACGCCTGCGGGCACAACTGATAAAAATCTTGTGTTCAAACTATTACTTACTTACAAACCTGTGAGATTCACCAACATTCGTGTTGACCCTTTTTAGCATGTATTCTCAGGTACACCTACGGAGTAGGATTACTCCAGGATTACTAGCTAGAGTCGCATGATTTTCAAACTGCATTTAACGGAGATTCTTTAGCATTATCTTTTGTAACTATGGTTATGTAATAGAATCTCCCGTTACGTACGCGGACTCTAGAGGACCTTACTTTTGTAACGAAAACATTATGTTTTCAAACCCTATTTTATAATGGTATGTAACTATTTTACAAACGTCTCATTTAGAAGACGTTTGCTATACTTTGATGCTTAATTATTGATTAGTAACACCCAAGGCTTGCTTCCGCGCAATATTAAATTTGGAAGTGTTACACAAGAAATCAAGCCAAAAAACCTCAATAATTATAACCTGAAATCAGCAACCAAATAAATAATAAAACTGGTTGTTTCCCTCCACATAATATCGAATAATCAATAGATTACTTGAAACGAAGTCTTACCAAACGAGCACAAAATAATCAAATGATCAAAACTGATCTAAGTATAAATTCAGCATCCATAGGTAGTTGAAAACCAGTAGGTTCCTAAAATCCAAATAAGTTCCACATCATAATCAAACTCCAATTCACAAAATCTACTTAAACCCGTAAAAGTAACCCACGATCTAAAACAATACCAAAATCAATCTCAGATGACCGAATACTAATCTCACTAATCAAGGAACCAAATCAAATATGTCAAATACTAAAATCTGAACTAAATCAGAATCAGCAAATCAGAAATCCAAATCAAAACCTGAACCAAAACCAGAAACCAAATCACCTCATCCTCGATCTCACGTGAATGATCAAACAATGAAACGGAGAAAACCAACAAGAACTCAAGGGATCTGGCTGGACATATCAGAAAAGAAAACTGGAAGAAAAAGACGGCTAACAACGGCCACAAATATTTTTGTTAACCCTAACCTTAACCAAAATATTTTGCTAACTCAAATCTGAAAACCAAGCTCTGATACCATGTAAACAGAGTTGGGGAATAATGAAACGACTACATTGTATTGACTTGATTAACAAATAAAGAGGATTACAAAGAATATTTATAGGCATTGCTTAGCTTGGAGACTAAGCTAGGTTAATGCTAATGGGTTTGGCCCTTATAAAACTTAATATGGACTAAACTTAATATGACTAATATACGACTAACTCTAACAAGTTTTTTTTAATAAACTTTTCAATTCAATTTAACTATTTTAATTTAATTCTTTTAATAGTTATTTCTATTGTGAAAATTGAAATGATCAACTTGTTTCTTTTAGTTTCGATTACACATATCTTGTGTTCTTTTTCAGTATCTTTTTTTCTCTAGAAAAAACAAGTACTCACACACACCCATTTCACGAATAGATACAATTTTCATGAATATTTACACAAAGTCTAACCCACGATTTGAAGCCACAACCTCAAGGTTGATTGGTTGTCACGATAGCGCTAGGCCAATGGTCATTTGGTGTTTGTTTTCAGTATCTACATCTATATATATGGTTGAATTCATATACTTGTTAACGTTTTCAAGTTTAATTATTTGTGTCGATTTTGTGAATTTTTGTTCCATCCAGGTTTTGTTGTTTCAAAGTTTGAGATAACTTTGTCACATTTGTTTTTGTTTTTCGTTTTATTTTCTAATTTTCAAATTTGATAAATTTTGGGAACGGTTAATACATGCAAATTTGTCAACGAAAAATACATGTGATAAAATGTGACAGTTATTGGTAGTGATTGTTAGAAGATTTTAATGACATCCTTGGTAAATTAGTGTAGATGAAATTATTTGCACAAACTAGAATAATTAAGTTGATCATTTTTATTGTCAAACACAACATATTTTTAATAAAAAAATAAAAATGTTTATATTGAATTGAAAATTTTAGTTTGGTGTTACATTAGTTAATTCAATTTAAAAAGAATATTAAATAAATGTATATATTTAAAATATTAAAAATACATAATATATCATTAATATTGTTACACTCAAGGTCCTTTGATGGAATAAACTAACGCTCGTTAGACAGAATGGACTATCCGCGCAACAAATTGCAACTACAGGAATGATCTATGTAAAAAAAACACAGGGACGGAGAGTGTTATTTAGAGTAAACCACAGGAACGATTCGTGTAATTTTTTCCCCATATCATGTGCCATGTGTGTAAACTTTCTTTCTTCCATTTTGCAACAATTAAGTGTACACAAATGAAATTTAAAAATTCATCATGTTAGTTATCCAGATTTTTTATTTATTTAAAAAAACACTTTTTCTAACCATGCCATTTTTCTACTCACCATACCACTGAAAGTGGTATGGTGAGTAGATTAGTGTACTTGACTCCAGAATACTGTCCAGAACACTATTCAGAACATTGTTTACCACATCATAAATTTCTCAACATCAACATTCTTCTCAGAACACTGTAATTACAAAAGCACCACATCATATGCTCTTATACTTGTGACCCTTAATTTATTGTACAAATTTTTGTATTAAAAAAAATAAATAAATGGTACGTTTAGTACCATCAAAAAACTTAGAATAAGAAAATAGAAAAAAGTAAAGAAAAAAACAGAAATCGATGACAGCTATTACTGTAACAACCACATTAGGGGTCTAGTGGCATTTTGGTAATTTTTGAACATTAAATAATTGTTTAAGGTGTTAGGAAATTAAATTGTTTATTTATCATGTTTATTGTGAATAATTAGTCAAAAAGTCAAATGCTTATTGTGACTAGTAAATTATTATTTGTTTTAACTTTATAAAGTTGAAGGTAAAATAAAATTGTTGGAATCGTAAATGGTTTTTAAGTTCCAGAAAATAAGTCTAAAAGGGGACTACCTTTTAATAACTAGACTGGGTCGGCTAAGTGGTGAACCGACTTATTTTCCCTCAAATTTTCTTATTTCCTTTTGTCCTTCTCATTTGTTCCAAAACAAGAAATCGTGAAAGCCTCCTTATGGTTTTCGATTGAACCAGGAACAATAAACATCAACCCAATTCCAACTCCAAACTCAGTTTTAATCTTCAATTTAAACTCAGGGCTGCATCATAATCATCTCCTTTTCTCTTCTCTCTAATTGTAAGTTTCATTTTCTTGTTTACTTGATTTAGGTTTCAAATTAATAAGAAATTGAAGTAGGTGATGAAAATTGATGGAAACAAGTTTATAGTAATCATAAAGGGATGCTTGTACACTTGAAATCCTGAAATTAGACTGTAAATTGCTGTTGTTGTTGTTGTAAGTTTCGAGCAGTAGCAGGTAAAGAAATGGGGATGGACGAACCAAAGAAATCGCGACGCGATTACTAAGGGATCACGACGCAAAACCGAAGTAATCACGACGCGATTGTTATATAATCGCGAAGCAATTTAGGGTAAAACGCGACGCGATTTATAACCTGCCTAGGATTGTGTTTTGCTTCTTTTGTAATCTGAATTTGCTTTGGTATAAGGGTTATAACCAGAAGTAAGGTTATGTTATATTAACGAATTAGAATCAGACTTGAAGTAATAAATTATTAAGTCGTTTATAGTTGAAAAGTGGTTAACTTGATGTTAAATGACACTTGTAACTTTGATTATTACTTAGTTAACTAAAGACTTAACTAAAGTACAAGGGGCAACATAATTAACCATGTAATGGTTATTAGTTCGATACTATGTATTGAGATATAATTTGATTAAGTAGTTATAATTGATATTATAACTTGGTAATTATTATAGTTAATGTTATGAATTTAAATGATTTATATGTTATGGAACGAGTTTCTAACTCATTATTTATTTGTATTCTCAGATACGGAGAAGACTCAGTAATATTAGACTTCTGAGCTTACAGCTGAGGTAATGGTGAGTGGATCTGTAATCCTCAGTGTGATTTAGTTGTAACAAGTTTGGTTACAACGGGTAGATGTTTTGTTATCATTTATAGACTGTTTAGTCTGCATGATGCGATGACGATTATGGATTATGTGATTATATGATATATTGTCATTGGGCACTATGCGGTATTGAGGTCAGCCTGGTGTTGGGCTTGTTTGCTATTGTTTGGCTGGTTCAGGGGTTCCTTATACACAGTGAAGATAGCAACAAGCTATCGGTTATTCACTGTATTGACATGCAGTGATTGTGAAGGGTTCTTTGAGAAGGTTTTCTCAGGAACCACCGGTCCTCATTGAGATTATGTGTTTTCTGTGTTTACGATGCTTTGGGCTGTAAACATGGAAATTATGTGTTTACTATGCTTTGCTGTAAACAGAGTTGTTATGCTAAGTTGGACTGTTGATTATTTATTCACTCACTTAGCTTTGAGCTAACCCCACCACCTCACTTCTTGTAGGTTATGGTTTGGATATAATGGGCTGGGCAAGAAGCTTGTTTGGATGGAATGTTTGACTGGGCGTCTAAGTCCGCGTGGTATTTTGAATTATATAACACCCAGTTTGAAATACTATGGTTTTAAAATAATATGATTTTGTTTACATAATTTGTAATGTAAATTGGTAATGTACGTTTTGACATACACTTCCGAATTGTCATATAGTATATTAAAAAAAATTGGTTATGAAATTATGGGGTGTTATAATTACCCTGCTTGTTTTCTTTTAACTTACACATGTCAAATTCCAAGTCACAACACTCATCAAATGAAAACCTAACCATGGTAATTTTATGTACTCCACCTTAGTGAGTTTACCTATCATCTACACTCTATACTCTCACTTTACCCATCCTCATTACCATTTTCATTTTCATAAAAATACATCTAAAATGTTGTGTTTGTTTCGTCTCTATCTGTTCTAAAAAATGGCTGATGATGATATATTTCTTTCTTTTATCTTTCTAGTTACAATTTCATGTAAATAACAAAAAGATGTTCACAAACCATTTTTGTACCATTTCTTCAAGAAAAGTATACATCTTTTACTATACATCATAATCTTAATAATTTCATATATATCTCTCTTCCGGAAGATGTATAGTTGCCGACATACTTCAGTATTGCATATAGGTACATGCTTTTCACTTTTTCGGTTGCCTATAATTATCATCCTAGGCGTTTCCATTTGAAGGTCAACTCCGGATCGGGTGCTATCAAAAGTGTCCGAAATGTTTTCCGGCAAAACGCTGCCGCTGGAAAACTCATACGATTCCGATAATGGCTATATCCAACAACATGGAGGGGTTGTTTTATGTTTTTATGATCAGCAAATATTATTTTACAACTTTCAATTTTTGTTGTGCAAAAATTTGCATATTAACTTTTAATTTTATGTTTTGATGATGTATTTTGGTTAGTGGTGAGGGTGGCAGTTGATTATGAAATTGAGAATATCGAAAAGTGAAAACTGAATATTACATTCAAACCCCTGTGAAAAGTGAATATTACATCTTTATTCCCTTTAGGATTGTCGTTTTGTGAAAAACGACAATATGGCCCCAGGAAGACCAGGGCTTGGATTGGAATTGGATTTGGATTTGGACCAATTAGATATTGGTGTAGAAACAAAATGAATAAGCCCAAAAGGGATGCATAGCCCATGGAGGAGGGCGTGAATGCTCTCACTGGCACAGTTGTTAGAAGACCCTCAACCTCTGTTGTTTCCTCGACTATGACACCTGCCTCGACCACCACATAGTGACGGAGATTAAATAGTGGGGCTATCAGAGTAGTGATGGGCAGTGGGTGGATACGTGGTTCGTTTATAATATTCGCTACTGGTAGTGTGGAGGCTGGTTCCCACAATGGTTGTAGCAGTGGATTGTTTTGCTTTGCGAGTTTCCTCGAGAATGAGTTTTGATCTAGCATCATAGAATTCGGGTCAAACAGTTGAGCTTTGACCTCAAAAAGTCAACATACAACTCCCAAAATTATTATCTATTACAAAACCCAATTTAAACCAACCCCACGGTCCCCACTTGTTCATCATTGATAAAATACTTTTGATATCACAAATTCACCTTCCTTTGCTTCTTTCTCGGTGCCTAGATGATATTCGTATCTCACCCAATTACTTCTCTCAGTTTTCCCACTCTTATAAAGGACCATAATCTTTCTTTTCCCGCGTTCAATCCCATCTACAGTAACAGGCTTTATGATGCCTGAATTATTCCACAAAAATTCACCAAGCACATCATCATGTACCCTACGGCGTTTTCTACTTCCAGCACTTATAGCTGCTCTATGGAAAAAATGAGATGCACTCCCATCTTGTTGCACCCCTGAAAAGAAAAACAGACCATTATCTTTTTCATGTCGGTTCTATCAAAAAACTGTATATATTTTTTTATGTGACACTTATGGATGCTTGAATATGCATTTTTAAAAAGAAAAGAGCAAAACAAGATCAATTAAGTTATTATATACAACCAGATAAAAAGTCAGCAACTTTCATGTACCTGGCAACTTTTCAGGATGGGTGTAACATATCCCATCAACTTCATCAATAATTGGAATAAAATCACCGATAAAAGGATGAGAAGGGAAACCATCCACACCATTTTTAGCAAGTAAATGGCGAACAATTTCATGATCTTGTGGGTCAAACTTCACCCCGTGTGGCAACCCTGGCCATCGTTGATCAACCTAGTAACATAATAGAATTAGTAAAAATGGACACGTAATTAACTTTAAAATATATATAATGACAAAGACGAAATATACATCACTGTTTTCGACGCTATGGTGGCACTCTGGGCATGCTTTAGTTGGGTTAGTTTTCCATTCTGCAACACCAGAGACATTTTTTATCTTTGTTGCAATTCTGTTCCCGTCAACCACCCATGTTAATCTGTCGAAATAACAAGAAGATTTTCATATCATCTTCCGATTGCAGTTTGTCAAAAATTGATATTATACCTGTTGTGATTAGGGGCTGAATCTTCTATAAAATTGATGTCGAATGGTAGCCAATTCGGATTCCAATATCGAAAAGCCTCATCGTCTAAGGACGGAGCAGGCCCTTCCGACAATGGTAGTAAATCCTCAAAACCATAGCCTAATGTTTGGGGCTCAACCCACCAGGGTACCTCGTTATTAATTGGATCAGTAATCCAATCTAGTGATCTTTCATAAAGATACGGACAATCCTGTATCAAATCTCTTGAGATGAGACCTATAAAAGGTAGATCTTTTACTATTCCAACACTAGGATCAACAGCTAAAGGATTCCGTTTACCCTGTACGCATGTGTCAGAGGACGAAAATTAGCATACCCAGAACAATAAAATACGTAACTAGTTATTGATGGTATATACAATATAATAAAGAAACTTGTATTTGATTGATTAGTTACCGCATTGTAGATTGCTCTAAGTTTTGGAAGCTGTGGCGGACATATAATGGACAGAGAAACACACGACTGTTTTTTAAAGATGTAAAACAAGGATCAGCAACTTGGTGCTTAGAATAAATGTGGATCAGTAATTAACGACTACAAATCCATTGTTGATCAAATACCTGTGGAAAAGACTTGGCCACTTTCTGTGCATCGGGTGGTCGAGAATCTGGATTACTTGCAGCAACAAGGATGCAATGACTATGAAGACCATCATTTTGACTTCCGTTGGAGGAACGGCACATCTTGTCATGATAAAACCATCATAAGTTAATTAGGTTGCATAATGAGCACAAATCAAAAAGAGGTTCAAGAACCCAAAGGGTATTGTTTGAACAACAATCCTACAATAGTAAAAGTAGAAGAAATAAAGAAGATAGGGGTCAAAGGACAATAGTGCATACTGATACGGATAAGCATTGGGGTCAAGTTTACCAAAGGCAATCAAAGCAGGTCAAGGGGTCTGTTAGTAATTTTTAAATCAGCAAGGAGTTTATCAACAATATTTCAAGTTGAAGGGTGACTTTAGGGATAATTAATATATAGTTTCCTTGTTAGAGTCGGATTGTGTTTCCTTTATTTTTATTATTATTTTCTTGTTAGACAAGTCTAGGAATTATTATAAATAGTAGGAGAGTAGGCTTTAAAGTGGGAAGAGGAATTAATCACGTCTGTGGAAAATTGGGAGAGCCTACATCTCGAATTGTAGGAAGTTTATTTACTTGTTTTCTTTGTTCTCATTTGCAACAAAAAATATTTTCTGTTTGATTCGTATCACATACCCTTAGAGCTTGATTAAGCCCTTGAGCAACTGCAGCATCGGAAAAGACATCAGCACTGAATTCGATTGTTGAAAGCCACTTGAAAAAACAACTCAAGTCACTTGTCCAGTCTGTCTGATATAGCAACCACGTTGCTGCAATCAAGAAGAAGAATTTAACCAAAAAAAACTATATTATCATGCAATAAAATGTATTAGGGTGGTAAAGTAGAGATAAATCAATCAAGAAGTAAATCACACATACAACTAGAAGGTCCATGAGCATGGTAAACCACGAAAGCTAGTTCCACATTTACAGAAGAAGAAAAAGATCTAGTATCACAAAACGACCTGTAAATAAATCAAACGGACATTAACACAAAAGTTCAAAGAAGTTCATGACTAGACTACAAAATGGCTAAGTATGTTATCTGTCAAGTCAATGTAACAAAATAGAATGCATTAGTTGTGACTTTTGTATATATATATATATATATATATATATATAATAAAATACCAATGTACTAATAACTTTATTAACATAAATTTTTTATTTTATTCTAACTCAAATAATCTAACCTCTACAACATACAGTAACAAACAACTCCTAAGTCAAAAGTGGACCTCAAAAAGTCAAACATATGGAAACACTAGTACTCTTTCTATTAACAGAGACTACTTCACTGCCAGTTTATGTTTTAGATTCCAATTTGCAACTTTGACCAAAAAGTCAAACACAAAGACCCGGGATAGACTTTAATGAGGTTTTCTCACCAGTAGTTAAGCACTGCTCTATTAGAGTTATACTTGCTTTGACAGCTTGCAAAGATTTTGAGCTTGAGCAACTTGATGTAAAAACAGCGTTCTTACTTCTTACATGGTGAACTTGAAGAGCAGATTTACATGGCTCAACCAAAAGGTTTTGTAGCAGTAGGTGAGAAAAATAAAGTTTGTTTGTTACAAAAGTCCCTTTATGGATTGAAACAGTCACCAAGACAATGGTACAAAAGGTTTGATATGTACGTAGTCAAACATGGTTTTGTAAGGAGCAGCTATGATAGTTGTGTATACTTCAAGGAGTATGATGAAGGTCAATTTATCTACTTGTTGTTATACGTAGATGATATGCTGGTAGCTTGCAAAGACAGGAACATAATAAGAGAAACTAAGGAACTCTTAAAGTGTGAATTTGATATGAAAGAGCTAGGAGATGCCAAGAAAATTTTGGGAATGGAGATCTATAGAGATAGAGATTCAAAGGTACTCAGGCTAAGATAATCAGGCTATGTGAAGAAAGTGTTAAGCAATTACTTTATGTCACGGGGGAAAAGTGTACAAACTCCTATCGGTCAACACTTTAAGCTATCTGCAAGAGACTCACTAGATTCTGATATAGGTGTTAAAGCTATGTCAAATATACCCTACGCAAATGCAGTAGGTAGTCTAATGTATCTCATGGTAGGCACAAGGCCTAACCTTGCTTACGCGGTCAGTGCAGTGAGTAGATACTTAGCAAACCTAGGTAAACTTCATTGGGAGGCTGTGAAGTGGATTCTTAGATATCTTAATGGAACAATGGAATTTGGGTTGGTATATGGTGATGATAGTGGAGAAAAGTGTGTACTAGTAGGTACGCAGATGCTGATTTTGCCAAGGACATGGATAGAGGAAGGTCAATTAGTGGCTATGTGTTCACTGTATATGGGTGTATATGGGTGTATATGGGTGTACAATTAGCTGGAAGGCCAGTCTGCAACAAGTTGTAGCTTTATCTACAATGGAAGCAGAGTACATAGCGCTTACGGAGGCAGTGAAAGAGTCTATTTGGCTTAAAGGTCTGCTAACTGAACTTGGAATAGAAGTGAACAAATCTGTGGTGTACTGTGACAACCAAAGTGCCCTGCATCTGTCCAAAAATCAAGTATATCATGAAAGGTCCAAGCGACATCATTGCTTCTATGGAGGTATCGGTTGAAAAGATTGATACCAAGGAGAATGCTTCAGATATGTTTACTAAAGCTCTACCCAGAGAGAAGTTCGTTAAGTGTCTGAAGATACTTAATGTGGATGGTGAATAATCACCTATACTAATGAAGACTAATTCAATAAAGGTGGAGATTGTAAGAGTTTTTTGTTGTTATTGAATAGTCTTGTCTACATCAGGGGTTAGTTTGTAGTAGTGACTAAACTCCGAGGGTAGAAGTGTAACTAGTTTGTTAATAGATAGATTAGCAGTATATATTATGTGCGTAATCAGTTGAAGGATTATTCCAGATTGTAATTCGTTTTACTTGTTTTCGATTCAATAATACAGAGAGTAATCATTTGGCTGCAAACTCAATTGAATTCTTTTCTTGTGTTGTTCTTGAATTAACAACAAAACACATAAAACTATAAACTCCCAAAATTTTCTGTAAACCCTGAGTAACTCGGATACAAACTTCTTACCAACACTCAGACCAAAAAGAGTCAAAAGATTGTAACTTTGACCTAAAAAATGTCAAAGTAGTATAAAAATTAGCAGTCTTTGGACCAATCATCACTGATTTACATTACACTTCCCAAAATCTGATCTATATAAAAACCCTAATTAAACCAACAAAAAATTCTTTTCAGTTTCCACTAATCTGCCTAGAATAAGTAAATTCTTGGTTCTTGAACGTTTAAAATGCAATTATTATATAATGAAATTAAAAGAAATAGTTCAAGATATGTTAAAGATAACAGCTTCATACATCAAATCAAATAAAATAAAAAAAAATTAACAAGAGAATATGGTAGTAAAAAGGAATTACTTGATAACGTCTTTGAAATAACTTGAAAGAATCTTGGGCCAGTAAGACCCTAATGCTCCACTTCCTTCAACCGCCATGACCAATTGTTTTTTCTTCTCCATATTTTTTTATTTGAAAATTGATTTTGAATACGCTTTTTGAATTCTAGCTTCTTAATCACGAAGAACAGTCATTAGGAGTTAGGACAAACTGAAAGGCCCTTCCGTTCTTTTAATATAATATAACTAATTTCAGAAATTTTCCCAAAAAGTCCTTGTATTTGTTAAAAAATCACATCTAGTCCTTAAGTTCACAAACTTCACTAATGATCCCTATAGTTGTCATTTTACTCACCAACCCCACTTAAGCAATTCCGTTAATTATCCATTAAATCGTATTTAAATGACCTAAATGCCCACATCATCTATTATCTATTACTACGTATAAAGTGTGTCCTATGTTGAGTCTTAAACTTAATAATTTTTTTTACCAATTTTACCCCTATGCATTTAGAGTAATCATACATTCAAATCTATTAAGTATTAACTTGCAAATATCTATTACTGCATATAAAGTGTGTTATATGTTGAGTCTTAAACTTCTTTATTTTTTTTACCAATTTTACCCCTACGCATTTAGAGTAATCATTCGTTCAACTCTATTAAGTATTAACTTGCAAGTGAGGCAATTAAATCATTATTTAAATATTGAGTATTACATATCCATGCCCCTGAGCTATTCACTAAAGAAGCATGTCATATGTGAGCACGTATATGTCACATAAGTTATATAATTTAATGTAAGGCATAAGTGATTCATTGAAGTTTAAGTATTTGTAAAATATTAGTTATACTTGATATGATAATTTGAATATTATTAATGGAGATTATACTTTTGGAATATGTTATAATAATAGCTTGTGAGATAGTATGGTTAACATTTATAACTTGTTAATGTTATAGCTTTATGTTATATCTTGAAATATGTTATATAATAATATGAGTTATCTGTTATGTAATAAATACTAACTTGTTATTTTATTTATGTTCTCAGATAAGTAGAAGGAAACTCAGTAATATTAGACAACTGAGTGGAGATTGGTAATATCGGTGAATGGGATTGTAATCCTCAGTTCAACCCAGTTTTAACAGGTTTGGTTACAACGGGTGAACATATTTGTTATTGGTTATTGATTGTTTAATCACCTGGGTTATTTTTATTGTTGATTTGGGTTGATTGGTTGTTTATATTCAATAATGGCATGACTATTATGCATTATGTGATACTTGGCCACTGGGCATATGTGTACTAATGAGAGGTCAACACTGGTTGGGTTTGTTGCTATTGTTTGGCTGATGGGGTTTCCGATACATATAGTTGATGGATGAACCCTAGTCAGTGAAGATAGCTTCAAACTATCGGTAAATCACTGTGATGACATACCAGTGGTTTAAGGTGTTCTTGTGATGGCATACCAAGAACCGCCGGTCCTCTGTAGTATGGTGTGCTTATGTGTTTATTTGTTGTAAGATTTGTTATTTCTGGATTGAACTGTCGGTTACAGTTCCATTCACTTAGTTGTGAGCTAACCCCTCGATATTTAACATTTTGCAGATTATGTATAGGATATGGAATGGGCTTTGGGATTCTGGATGGAATGTTTGACTACTACTGCGACTACTCTGATATTTTTGAAAAATTATTTGTTTTGGGAAATTCATATAACACCCAACCGATAGTACTTTATTTTGTAATTAAATATTTATAACTGTTATGTTTTTGGGGAACTGTAAAGATTTTGTAAATATGTCGGGACATGCACTTCCAGTGATCGTAAATATATTAAAATATGTTGTTAAAATAATGGGGTGTTATAAGTTGGTATCAGAGTATAGGTTTGGGTGAATTGGGCATTGGTAAATGTTCAATCCCAAATTTATTTTGTGTTAGTCAAACATTCCAGAATGTGCGGTTAGTCACTGTAAGGGAAATTAATTAATATGATAGATACTAACACCTATCAAGTTTGAGTTATTGTTTTGGACACAGAGACGGAAGTATATGAGGCTGGTTGAAGAGAATAAGGTAATCCTCGATAAGCTTACTTGGATTTCAATTATATTGAATTGCTTACATATTTAGTAGTAAAGTTGATTTGGGTCAGACTAATATACTTCCATAATTATGAGTTGTTAATAAGAAGTAATTAAAGAAAGTGATTATTATTGAATACGAGATATGGGTTTAAATGAAAGAAAACATATTGATAAATTGTGATATGAAGTAGCCTGACAACGGAAGTGTGAAAAATATAATCTGGCAACGCGTGATCATCGTTGTTATATACTATGTCGTATGAACTTGTTAAGATTACCAAGTATCAAAGAGATTAATGTGATTATGGAAATTGAGTGTTGAAATGGTCAAATTTTGGTTATTGTAGTAAACGGGTTAAAAGGTGGTTAAAATGGATCATCAATGAGTTTGCATGTGTAAACGAGTTAGAGATCAAATGAATATGAAATGAATTTGTAGTTAGAATCTGAACGGTGCTAGAAATGTATTGCAAAAGTGTTGTCAGAAAATGAATGGTTTATGTTTTGATTGGGTCATAAAAGGATTCGAAATGGTTATAAATTAATGACACGTTCTAAATGGTCATTTTTAAGAAATAGGGTATTGTTATGTGTATGACTTGTATGGAGTCATAACTAAGGCATGCTGATTTTGTTTGAGTAGAAAAAGTTAATAGTATGATAAATACATTGAATCGAAGTTTATATAAGAATAAATATTTAATATATAAAGTGTTAATATAATGGTGTTAACTATGAAAGTTAAACGTTTAATAAAGAGTTTTGGGTGCATGGGCATGAAATCATTTAGTTATGATTGGTTTTGTAACGGGTAAACTTGAGAAAGGTTATTAAGAAATTTTAATTGAGTTGTGGGTTAAGGTTGAAAAAGTAAAACATAGTAAAATATTGAATTTGCGTTTGAATGTACAAGTTGATATGAATATTAGTTTGATTATTAGTTATGATCTGAAATTGAACATTAATGGTTGATATATGATTAGAAATATATGATTATTAGTTATGTGATAAATATGGAATTGAATAAAGGGTGACTTAGTAACGGGACTTATTATGAGAGTAGGGACTTTCTTGATTTTTCTAGATCATATGTGGCTATTGTATTTTGGGTTAATTGGGTGAGATCAGATTTCGGGGACGAAATCTCTTTAAGGGAGAAAGATTTGTAACATCCTATTTTCGGGTATAGAAATAAATGGTATTTTATTAAGTTTTAAATGATTATTTAATCAAATGGGAAATGATTTTATTTGAGTTAATTGAAAATAAATAGGTAAAAAAGTCACAGGATTTATTGTGACTAATACAATATTACTTGTCTTAAATTATTGAAACTGACGGTAAAATAAAATAATTTGTCTCGCGAGTATTTTCGGGTTCCAGACAATAGCTTAGAAAGGGGATAAAAATTATACTACAATATATTGAGGGCGGTGGAAGTGACAGACTCATTTACTTAACTTTTTTTCATTTCTATGACTTCGTCTTCTCTAAAACCGTTTCTTAAGAAATCATAAGCAAATTAACGTAACAAACAATTGGTGGATTGATTCACTTGTATTAGCTACATCCTCATCATCTTGCTCATCATCATCCTTTCTTTTGAGTAGTAAGTATTATTACATTTCTATGTTCATAAAGGTGTTTGATAAAAGTGATTAGAAACATGAAACTAATACTTGTATAATTGTTATATAAAGTTTTAAATGTTGTTGTTTATTTCTAGTGAAGATTTCATGATAATAATTGATGATTACATGTAGTTCTTCAAGTTTGATAAAGTTGATTGAAAAAGTTATGGTTAATACTTTGAGTATATGATGCTTGATATAAATTAGGTGTTGGAAAGAAGCAATAGCATGTTTGAAGTTGTTATAAGATGTTCATAGTTGTTATTGTTGTTAGGTTTAAGTTTAAATTCGTTTTGGAACCTGGGATTTTGGAAATTTTGAGTTAAGTTCGAGCTGAGAATTTGCAGAAAGTTACAGGGCATCTGGGTTTGGGTAAGATAGCCGATCGGCTATGCTTCAGCCTATCGGCTATGCTTCAACCTATCGGCTACTTTTAGCCTATCGGCTGAAATAGAACAAAATTATTACAGTTGTTGAGTCTGAGCTTATGTTACAAAGATTGCATTATAGCCGATTGGTTATGCTGAGCTAGCCGAGCGGTTATGCTGGGCTAGCCGATCGGGTAAGTGAATACTAGTTGATCGGGTTTGGATTGAGACCCGATCGAGTATGGGTTTAAAATAGGAATAAGTTAGTTTTGATATATATATATATATATATATATATATATATATATATATATATATATATATAACTACAACAATAATTAATCTAATGATTAGTATAGTAGTTTAAATACTTATGAAATGTATATATATGTTGAATAAGTTATATAATTTAATATAAGGCATAAGTGATTCATTGAAGTTCAAGTATTTGTGAAATATTAGTTATACTTGATATGATAATTTGAATATTATTAATCGAGATTATACTTTTGGAATATGTTATAATAATAGCTTGTGAGATAGTATGGTTAACATTTATAACTTGTTAATGTTATAGCTTTATGTTATATCTTGAAATATGTTATATAATAATATGAGTTATCTGTTATGTAATAAATACTAACTTGTTATTTTATTTATGTTCTCAGATAAGCAGAAGGAAACTCAGTGATATTAGACAACTGAGTGGAGATTGGTAATATCGGTGAGTGAGATTGTAATCCTCAGTTCAACCCAGTTGTAACAGGTTTGGTTACAACAGGTGAACATACTTGTTATTGGTTATTGATTGTTTAATCATCTGGGTTATTTTTATTGTTGATTTGGGTTGATTGGTTGTTTATATTCAGTAATGGCATGACTATTATGCATTATGTGATACTTGGCCACTGGGCATATGTGTACTAATGAGAGGTCAACACTGGTTGGGTTTGTTGCTATTGTTTGGCTGGTGGGGTTTCCGATACATATAGTTGATGGATGAACCCTAGTAAGTGAAGATAGCTTCAAACTATCGGTAAATCACTGTGATGGCATACCAGTGGTTTAAGGTGTTCTTGTGATGGCATACCAAGAACCGCCGATCCTCTCTAGTATGGTGTGCTTATGTGTTTATTTGTTGTAAGATTTGTTATTTCTGGATTGAACTGTCGGTTACAGTTCCAATTCACTTAGCTGTGAGCGAACCCCTCGATATTTAACATTTTGCAGATTATGTATGGGATATTGAATGGGCTTTGGGATTCTGGATGGAATGTTTGACTACTGCTGCGACCATGGTTGTATAAGACGGGATTAGTCGGGGATTAGTCGGCCAATTATGGCTACCGACTAATCCATGGCCAAGTCGGTCAAAGACGGGTCAACGCGGAAAAAACGGGTTTTGCGGTCAAAAAGTGGGTTAAAGGCGGGTTTTTGATCAAAAAGCGGGTCAAAGACGGGAAAAAGTGGGTCAAAGACGGGTTTTTGGGCTGGTCAAAGATGGTCAACTTTTTAAAAAATAATTATTTTAAACTATCGAACTACAATGTTTATGTTAGAGTTTTTTATGACAACTATGTTAAAGTTTATGTATATTTCTTTTTATCTTTATGGTTCTCATCTATATTTATTCATATATAATTTTGAAAATTTATTTAAATACTAGAAAGTCAATAAAAGTCAAAATCTGACTAATCTCCGACTAGTCCCGACTAGTTCGTAAAATGTCCCGACCGACTAATCCCCGACTTACGACTTTTTCAACCTTGGCTGCGACTACTCTGATATTTTTGGAAAATTATTTGTTTTGGGAAATTCATATAACACCCAACCGATAGTACTTTGTTTTGTAATTAAATATTTATTAATGTTATGTTTTGGGGGAACTGTAAAGATTTTGTAAATATGTCGGTACATGCGCTTCCAGTGATCGTAAATATATTAAAATACGTTGTTAAAATAATGGGGTGTTATAGTTTCGAGGAGAAACCCCCAACCCTAAACCCTAACCCCTAAACCCCAAACCCTAATCGCTTTACAAAACTCTAAACCCTAAATCATACTAAACCCTAAACGCTAAATCATACTAAGCCCTAAACTCTGCTAAACCCTAAACCCTAAACCCTACTAAACCATAATGTCACACCTCCAAATTCAGTAATCGTGGTTAGCGGAAGCATTAGTGTAGTCGGGGGTGCCGACGTAAACATTGGACATCCATGCATCAGAGCGTATGATTATTGCTGAACAGTAGCTAAGATGTCATCCTATTTCGTCGTGGGTCTCTTAGTTCCATATGCATGCAGTCTTACTGGTGCTACTAGTTTCCTTAAAGACATAGCAAAAAGTCAACAAAAATGTTGAGTGAATTCACAGGTTTTAAGTTTATGAGTATAGTTCGTTAAACCATCTTTGTAACACCCCCAAATTTGTTAATTTTGATTAGCGGAAGCATTTAACTAAGTATGGGGAGTGCCACAATACACAGTACATGCATATGTATCAGAGCTTATGATTACAACAGAACATAATATATTAAGATGCCAAATGTATTAGTTACAAAGTTTACAATTCCTTGAATCATACAAGTTAAAAGTATTAAGTTTACAAAAGTAGATTTCGTAAATATGACTAAACAGTTTCAGTTATATAAAAGAAATCCAGTTGTCAAAAGTTGGCATCCTATTCATCGTGGGTCGCCTATGTTCCAACGTGCAGGCGGTTCTTACATGTACAGCTAATTCCCTGAAAAACATAGTAAAAGTCAACAACGAGGTTGAGTGAATTCACAGGTTTTATGTTTGCAATAGTTGAATCAAGTTTGTAAGCACAGTTGTTAAACCAATACGTTCACAAATAGTTGCCATAATAGTCAAATAATCGTTTTGCGGAATGTTATCCAAGTATAGTTCGGTTGAGATGTCACCCAAAATAACGTTTGCATGGGATGTTACCCAAAATACAGTTTGCGTGGGATGTTACCCAAAATACCGTTTGCAAAACGTTGTTGGTCGTTCTCCAGCGTTTACAAAACAATACCGGTCGTTCTCCGGTCTAAATACGCATGGGTCGTTCTCCCATCCAAATACGCAAGGGTCGTTCTCCCGTCCACTTGGCCAGTCGCTCTCTGGCACTAAAATACGTTGCTGGTCGTTCTTCAGCGTTCTCATAAAAAGTACCGCTCGTTCTCCGGCCAAATACGCACGGGTCGTTCTCCCGTTCAAACAAAACAGTTTATCAATTAGTTTACCACGTTTGTTTTAGTTTATGGTATGAAAATGTTATCTTATAAACATTAGTTTGCACAATCGTTCTACAGTTCAAAGTACTCTAATCGTTCGAGTAAACACGTATACAATCATGTAGTAAAAGCAGTTATGGCAATTAATAAAGCAGTTGACTATGTTTTCCACCCTTGTTCAAAAGCAGTTAAAACAGTAAAAGTAGGGGCTGTGAACTCACCTGTTGAGTTGAGTACGTTCGAGTGCTAGCAAAGCCTAAAGCCCAATAAGTCTAGTCGAAATCCCCTAACGCCCTAAACGTATGAGATTTAGTAAGTACGTGGAGGTCTAAGTTTAACCATCCATGCTAGTGTTCGTACAACCAAGTTATGTCCAATTGTTTGCTCGATGTTCATGTTTGAAGTTTTGAAAATGTATACGACTCGTTGGTAATAATAATCTCTGAAAGTATCATCATATTGTTTCATTGTGTTTCATAAAGTATGAAATTGTGTACGGGGGTCCGGGGGCAGCGCCCCTGGTAGCGGGGTCCAAGGGGTGGCAACCCCTGGCGGGGTCCAAGGGGCAGAGCCCCTGGCTGGGGTCGAGCTGCCAGGTCAGCTTGGAAAATTTTTTATTTCTACTATATTGTTTTAGTGAAAATCGCATCTGGAAATTAAATTCGGGAAAATTGACCAAAGTTGGCTGCGGACTGAGATTGCGGTGCGAACTGAGTTCGTGATGCGAACTGAGTTCGCTTCGCAAGGCAAGGTGGGATGCGGACCGAGTTGGGCTCGCAGGGTAGATTCGGTTCGCAACTTTGACTTCGCAAGTCAAAGTTCGGTTCGCAGTCAGTTCGTGAGATCTGGGTTCGCAACACGATCTGCGGACTGAGACGCAGCTCAGTTCGCAGACCTCGTTGTTTGTGAAAAATTGAGTTTTAAACGCATTTTGAGTCGGTTTTTGGACATAATCAGTTGATAGAACACTAAAACATGATGTATTAAGTATTATAAACATGAATATCAAAGAAAATAGCGAAAATCTAAGAGTTTGCGGGATTGTCGGGTTCTTACAAAGTTGTCGCCGTGAAAATCCGAGAAGATAGAAATGTAGATCTCGTTGTTGTGGTCGTTTTTCTCTAAAGGAGCGAGGTGATTCGATGAGTTTTTATGGTAATTTTTGAGTGATTTGTGTGGTTTTTGTTGTGTTTAGAGAGAGAGATGAGAGAAAAGGGAGGTGAAGAGAGAGAGTGAAAGAGAAAAATGAGGGTGATGGTGGTGGGTGGGTGCCGGTTTTGGTGCCCAAAAGGAGAGGGACTTTGTCCCAATCTTGTGCTATGTTACCCGTGTTCATTTATCCGATCGTTAAATGTTAAAATGTTTTTAAACGATAGGTTTTTAAATATGTTATCGATTATACTTTTAGTTATAATAGTTTTATTTAAAACAATTTAGTGGAGTAATAAAATTATAACTTTGTTTTATTATAGTTTTACAAATGGATTTCGAGTTGTTTCAGTTGTACGAAATAAATGTTATTTGCAACAAAATACATTATAAATATTATCAACATAATATTCAATAAATAAATAACGTTATTTAATAATTTCATATTATCAAATAATTTGTTCACGAACGATCGTATATTGTGTCGCGTTTGTTCCTATTGTTTTGTACGTATTTACAATTTACTACGAAATGTAATACTACGCGTATTAACTAGTTGGGCTTTGCTAGACTTACCTCTAAAATATGTTGTGAATTCACTCAAGTAGGGAATTAACCTAGAAATGCGTGCAATTACGGTTTATAATTATGTCAAAATTGCGGGGTGTTACAAGCTTGTTTGTAAGTTTGTTGACTCAAAAGTCAAATAATGTCAAATAAGGTTTCATTTTATTGGAACGTTATTGAAAAGTATCGTTTTGTTGGGATGTCACCCAAAGTATAGTTTAGTTGGATCACCATCCAAAATGTAGTTTCGTTGGGATGTTACCCCAAAATACAGTTTCGTTGGGATGTTACCCAAAATACAGTTTAGCTGGATCACTATCCAAAAGTATCGTTTCATTTTCGTGATGTCAACACATTGTTTTGTATACGTTTGGAAAACCAATTTAATTGTATAAATAGTAGGAACGCATTCCTATATAATCAAGCATAGGAAGTTATTTCCAAAAATGTTCATAATAGTAGGGAGACATAGACGGTGATCCCTCAAAGGTTAGCTAGACCTTAAGAGTTAAAGAAACGACCCCTAGTGCTATAACCAATCCACGACGTTTAACGTTTTTGCCATAGTAACATTTTAAATATACGCTCCTCGTTACGACTACCGTCGTGCAGTTGGCGCGACCAACAAGTTATAATAGTGGGAGGGCTGTCAACTCGATAGTGCTATCCATATATCTAGTGGCTAGAGTCACCTAGCTAATGGTTATAGGCTGCGTACTGATATCGCGTAAAAAGTCACGTTTTTACTACCGATATCTCTCTCATTCTGGAATGATTCTTGGCATTTTAATTCAAAAACATTACAAATCAATAGTATTATGCCAAGATAGTCAAAACAAGGTCGCACGATAAAAATCAAGCAAAACGGATGAAAAACGAAGATTCCACGCACGTTTGAAGATTCCAGACACCGGAATGAGGTTTCAAGAAAAAAGAGCCCATCACCAACATCTATATGACCCAAGATGTTCGTTTTCATATTACGAATCCAACAGAAGAAGAATCAACTAAAACGGGCGAAGAACGAAGATTCTACGCACTCTGAAAGATCCAAACGATTCGTACGACACATCTAAAGTTCATAGACATATTTTTGGGATTTCTTTTCATCAAAAGCTTTGTTTTTGAATTACAAATCCAACGCAAAAAGAATCAACGCAAACGGACACGTAACGAAGAAAACACGCACGAATTGAGAAACGCAGCAACCGGCAGCGGACTGGTGCGGCTGGCAGCCAGCCGCCAGCCAGCCAGCCGCCGCCGGCTGCCTGCCACCCGCACGGATTGCGCTTTTTCGTACTTTTGCGTACCCGGTGCTAGACCTTTTCCTCCTTTTCGTACCTGGTGCCACTACCTTTTTCGCCTTTTGTACCTGGTGCTACTACCTTTTCCACCTTTTGCTAATGTGTGCTACCTTTGGCTAAAATGCACCAAAACTCCTCTATAAATAGGAGGCATGGGTTCATTTGAAACACACACCACACACCTTGGAAGAAACACACACCAACACACACTTTCTTCTAGCTTTTCTTTCTTTCTTTATTTTAAATTAGTATTAGGCTAGTAGCAAGGAATGTGTTTGTAATCCTTGGTGAGGAACGCAATTGTAATCGTTGGTGTATGCTTGGAGCAACTCTTATTAATTCAAGTCTACTCCTTCTCGCATATTAATCTCGGTTATTTCTATCCTTATCTATCTTGATTAAAAATGTATACTTTAATTATGCTAGAGATAGTTTATGCCATGATTAGCGAGTAGATTACTATTGTATTTCTTGTGATGTAGTTAGTATATATAATTGTGGGATGACTTTAAATATGTCATGAAATGATATGACGGCCCCTATTCGACTGTTCTTTGATATAGTACTGGAAACGCTTATGGCGGAGTACAAATGTATGGAAGTCAGAATGACCGAAGGTAGTTATATTACGGATCGACATTATAAAATGGAAACTTTATGAACGGACTTATCTTATGATTTTAAACCTAAAACTTACATTCGCCTTTCGATTAACAAACGTGATTGTAACCTTGTAAAGAGGAGTCGCGAACCTCACTACTTGGTCAATAGTTATCTGTGTAAAACTATGGTTTCAATTGTAACATTATGCGTGCATCATAAAATGCAATGTGATTACGTGGAAGTGCCATGAGTATTGTACACTTAGAATCACAATGTACTTATCATGTAAACATCGTGAAGCAGTTGAATCCACAATGGAAACATTGGTAAAAGATTAAATACATTGTGGACTACCATAGCATTTTCTGACATGGTCTGGGTTTAACTCTATGCAAAAAGCCAGTAGCATTTTAATTATTGCTTTTATTAGATTAGATTAGTTTAGATTAGATTAGGTAGGCTATAGGCTAAATAACCATTTACGAAAACCTAGGGATTTGTTAATTGTATTGAGAAAGGCAAGTTTAAAATCCAATTTAAATCGATATTTTTCCTTAACCTATGAAATATAAAGTACGGTACGCAAGAAACCTCAACACTTTCCTTTGCTTACCACGCTTAAAAATTCATTAAAAGGAATTTGATCAACTAAGTCCGAACATATTTGCTAAGTTAATTGTTTGCTAAATCTATGGTCTTTATGGTAATAAGAACGGTTAGACTTGTTGTAGACTTGCTACTCTATTCCTTCGCCCACGGGCAAATGTGCTCAATAATAAGGGCCACTGACTCCCTCATAGGAGAGTGTGGAGAGTTGAGCATTGTCTGTCTGATCAGAATCATGACACCATGGTTCCTCGTGACATATTAGTTGATACCCGACTAATAGGGAACCTATCAGTTATACCATAAACTACAAAGTCTAGTGAACACACCAATTTTAGTAAACGTTTCCCCTACAAGTCATCATCCCACATTATAAGCTAACGAACTCACAACAAATACTCCTTTTATTATCTGATTTACAATTATCTTTTATTCGCTTTAATTAGTTTAATTAATTAACTGAACCAAAAACCCCCAACGCACTCTTTTAATATTTACTAGAAAAGAAAGATTGATTGGATTCCCTCTGTTTCAATTCAGTTTCTCTTTAAGAACGACTCTAGGTCATACTTACCATCTACTAGCCCTTTGGTTCAGTATCAGTAAGTCACACTTAGACCCCAGCAAATACAAATTTAAAACAAACACGATCGCGGTTCGAGCACCGTCTTCACACGGACGCCTCACAGCGCATCACGTACACTGGGACTTTTGTGCACACAACTACCTCGCGTAAACCTAGGTCCGTACCAAGATTCGTTGTCATGTTCCCAAAATAGTGTGACAAGTCATTTCGTAAATAGTTCAAGTAATAGTATACAAGAATTTATAATAATCGTTGTACGTTTGTATCAAAACAGTAAAGTAGTAGCTATGTCCTTCACCCATATTAGAGAAAAGTATTGAAAACAGTAAAAGTAGGGGCTGTGAACTCACCCGTGGTTGCTAGCGTGCTTAATGCAAATATGTTTCGAGTCGATAATCTCTTAACGTCCTAAACGTATGAGATTATAAGTGTAAGTATGTGGATGTCGTAGTTGACCATCCATATTAGCATCCATTCAACTAGATATGTCCAAAGTATTCGTTTGTCATTTAGGTTTGTAGTTTAGAAAATATGTAAGGCCCGTTGGTGACGGTTTTGTAATTAATAATTCCCAAAGTGTCGTTATTATGTTTGTTTCGTTTATTTACTTGTAAAAGTATACATTTATACTGAAGTATTTCAACGCGTGTATACTTATCCGTAGATATCATAACATCATTTTTGTTCAAGTTTTATAGTATAACAATCTAAATATTTGTTTCGATCTAAAGTCTAACGTTTTACATTTCGTTTCACGTTTTTCGAGGCTCATTTCGGTTGACTTGGTCAAACGTGTTCGGTTTGACCCGAAACTTTTACAAAAGTCTTAAATATGTTAAATAAATCTTAGAAAATTATCGTTACGCTCTATGGTCGGTCCGAAGTGTCGGTTTTCATAAAAGTGTCAAAACAGTCCAAAAGTTATGTTTTCGGTTTTGTCGGTTTGTTTCGCTACACATTTCAACTAGTTCTGATCCAAATCAAGGTCCACAAATTTTACCAACTGATCTTCTACTATTATAGTGTCTAACATAAAAATTTTAAGATTTATAGTGTCCATTTACATAGGTAGATAATTCTGTGTAACTACCGAACATATTTTTCGACAATTTCCAGACCAGTCTCAAAGATTAATTCGTAGCTAAAAATGTGTGCGTTTCTGGAAGGAGCTATAGAAGAACTTTTTGTAGATCTTTTCAATACGCAACTTTTAAAAAATACTTCGTTGTCTAACTTATCCTAGAACTCCAGATATGACCATTGTTAGTAACCTGTGTTTTCTGGGACAGATTATGTTTATTCATGTATATTCTTCAACAACGATTTTTAACTTATATTTTGGACATAATCAAGTTAGATGAACAATATAACATCAAGATCAGTAGCATGCAAGAAGATTAATGAAAGGTTCATGTGATTCATACCAAGAGAATGAAGAACAAAGATGGAGATGATGAAGAAAGAGGTGATCTTGAAGTTTCCTTGCAAAATGATGATGATTTTGTGATGGTGGAGCTATGGTGGTCAAAGGTGGTTATTGGTGGTCAAATGTGGTTGAGGGGGTGGTGTTGTGATGGTGAATCTCCAGATTTTAGAGAGAGAGAAAGTGGAAGCTAGAGAGAGGTTAGAGAGAAATGAGTGTGAAAGAGTGAGGTGAAATGATGAAATGAGAAATGATGCATGTTCTTGCATGAAGTATGAATGGAGGAAAGGGGTGGTGGCACATGGGCTGGTTTTGGTGGGTCCCCATCGGTGAGTGTGTGATTTAATTCTTGTTTTCAGACTGTGTTACGTATTTTGGTTGTTTACATGTTATTTGTGTTAAAATGTTAAATCGCTTGGCGTTTATTTGCGTAGTTTTTGTTATCGATATATTTGGAATATTTTTCCATTGAAGTATTATTAAAATAATTTCTTTTAAGTTATCAAACTATTATTGACTTTCATTTGGTTGTCGAATTCAATTTGCATATTTTTACTGCGTTTGTTACATTTTAATCAAAACGTCTAAGTTTTTAGTGTACTATTATATGAAAATAATGATATAGGATAAACTTCGAAAAATAGATTCAAGTTATTCATAGAAATGTTTTCACCAACGTCCTTATTTGTCGCACCCCCAAATTCGGGTTGCGGAAGCGAATTGGGTCGGGGCGCGACTAATCAATATACACAGCACATAAGATATAATGAACGACCACTATATGCGTCGTTTTACATTTGTATTGATAAACCAAAAGTTTACATCAAAAATATTGTTTACATCAGCTCTGTTCTTAAATTGAGAGATTTACATCATATAATTACTTTATACAAAATATAATAATGCAATTAAATCTCTGATTGATTGAATGAAGACTCGAGCTAATGAATCCTGATTGGGTAGTCCAACCTACTGCTGAGTACCTGTGTTACATGCTAAAATGGGTCAGCGAAACGCTGGTGAGCTCACAGGTTTGTATGTCAACACATATTTGTATGAACCGCAAGATTTAGTGTATGACCTGTTCCCCTAGATCTGCACCACTGTTTAATTTCCCTGATCCAGAACTTATAATACGTACCATTCGATGAGAAAAGAAGCAATCCGCGCTTGAACAAGCAATGGCTGAACGCATCACTCTCGCTGACAACAGTAAACCCTCTATCGAAGGAAGAGGAGGACCAATTCTCTACCCTGAAACCCCTGGTCAATCTTTCGAGCTCAAACACCACATCATCCAACTAATCCAAAACCACTGTCAATTTCATGGATTGCCAAGTGATGATCCCAACTCTCACCTCGACAAGTTCATATCTCTTTCAAATTCCTACAAACAAAACGGAATTAGCCAAGACACGATCCGCTTGTATCTTTTCCCTTATTCGCTCACTCATCATGCGCAAACATGGTTTGAAGGTTTAGAGACCGGCTCTATCCCTTCATGGACGGTAATGGCGACAAAGTTTCTAACCAAATACTTTCCGCCTTCTAAACAAACCAAACTTCGAAATGACATCATGAATTTCCGACAAGCTTTTGATGAGTCATTATACACCGCATGGGAACGATTCAAAGGAGCCTTGAAGAAGTGCCCCAATCACCGTCTCGAAAAATCCGCACAATTGTGTACCTTCTACAATGGTTTAGATCCCAATCACCGAACCACCCTCGATGCTACTGCACAAGGAAGCTTCATGGTAAAGACCGACGAAGAAGGATGGAACCTGATAGAGAACATGACTATGCATAACCATGATTGGAACTCTGGAGAACACTCTGCATCTTCAGCACCTATCGCTGCATCAAATCCAGTTCCAGTTGAAGCAATAACGGAGAAAATGGACTCACTTGTTGATATCGCGTAAAAAGTCACGTTTTTACTACCGATATCTCTCTCATTCTGGAATAATTCTTGGCATTTTACTTGAAAAACATTACAAATCAATAGCATTATGCCAAGATAGTCAAAACAAGGTCGCACGATAAAAATCAAGCAAAACGGATGAAAAACGAAGATTCCACGCACGTTTGAAGATTCCAGACACCGGAACGAGGTTTCAAGAAAAAAGAGCCCATCACCAACATCTATTTGACCTAAGATGTTCGTTTTCAAATTACGAATCCAACAGAAGAAGAATCAACTAAAACGGGCGAAGAACGAAGATTCTACGCACTCCGGAAGATACAAACGATTCGTACGACACATCTAAAGTTCATAGACATATTTTTGGGATTTCTTTTCATCAAAAGCTTCGTTTTTGAATTATGAATCCAACGCAAAAAGAATCAACGCAAATGGACACGTAACGAAGAAAACACGCACGAATCGAGAAACGCAGCAACCGGCAGCGGACTGGTGCTGCTGGCAGCCAGCTGCCGCCGCCAGCCAGCCAGCCACCGGCTGCTGGCAGCCAGCCGCCGCCGGCTGCCCGCCACCCGCACGGATTGCGCTTTTTCGTACTTTTGCGTACCCGGTGCTAGACCTTTTCCTACTTTTCGTACTTGATGCCACTACCTTTTTCGCCTTTTGTACCTGGTGCTACTACCTTTTCCACCTTTTTGCTAATGTGTGCTACCTTTGGCTAAAATGCACCAAAACTCCTCTATAAATAGGAGGCATGGGTTCATTTGAAACACACACCTCACACCTTGGAAGAAACACAAACCAACACACACTTTCTTCTAGCTTTCTTTTCTTTCTTTCTTTGTTTCAAATTAGTATTAGGCTAGTAGCAAGGAATGTGTTTGTAATCCTTGGCGAGGAATGCAATTGTAATCGTTGGTGTACGCTTGGAGCAACTCTTATTAATTCAAGTCTACTCCTCGCATATTAATCTCGGTTATTTCTATCCTTATCTATCTTGATTAAATATGTATACTTTAATTATGCTAGAGATAGTTTATGCCATGATTAGCGAGTAGATTCCTATTGTATTTGTTGTGATGTAGTTAGTATATATAATTATGGGATGACTTTAAATATGTCGTGAAATAATATGACGGCCCCTATTCGACTGTTCTTTGATATAGTACTGGAAACGCTTATGGCGGAGTACAAATGTATGGAAGTCAGAACGACCGAAGGTAGTTATATTATGGATCGACATTATAAAATGGAAACTTTATGAACAGACTTATCTTATAATTTTAAACCTAAAACTTACATTCGCCTTTCGATTAACAAACGTGATTGTAACCTTGTAAAGAGGAGTCGCGAACCTCACTACTTGGTCAATAGTTATCTGTGTAAAACTATGGTTTCAATTGTAACATTATGCGTGCATCATAAAATGCAATGTGATTACGTGGAAGTGCCATGAGTATTGTACACTTAGAATCACAATGTACTTATCATGTAAACATTGTGAAGCGGTTTAATCCACAATGGAAACATCGGTAAACGATTAAATACATTGTGGACTACCATAGCATTTTCTGACATGGTCTGGGTTTAACTCTATGCAAAAAGCCAGTAGCATTTTAATTATTGCTTTTATTAGATTAGATTAGTTTAGATTAGATTAGGTAGGCTATAGGCTAAATAACCATTTACGAAAACCTAGGGATTTGTTAATTGTATTGAGAAAGGCAAGTTTAAAATCCAATTTAAATCGATATTTTTCCTTAACCTATGAAATATAAAATACGGTACGCAAGAAACCTCAACACTTTCCTTTGCTTACCACGCTTAAAAATTCATTAAAAGGAATTTGATCAACTAAGTCCGAACATATTTGCTAAGTTAATTATTTGCTAAATCTATGGTCTTTATGGTATTAAGAACGGTTAGACTTGTTGTAGACTTGCTACTCTATTCCTTCGCCCACGGGCAAATGTGCTCAATAATAAGGGCCACTGACTCCCTCATAGGAGAGTGTGGAGAGTTGAGCATTGTCTGTCTGATCAGAATCATGACACCATGGTTCCTCGTGACATATTAGTTGATACCCGACTAATAGGGAACCTATCGGTTATACCATAAACTACAAAGTCTAGTGAACACACCAATTTTAGTAAACGTTTCCCCTACAAGTCATCATCCCACATTATAAGCTAACGAACTCACAACAAATACTCCTTTTATTATCTGATTTAAAATTATCTTTTATTCGCTTTAATTAGTTTAATTAATTAACTGAACCAAAAACCCTCAACGCACTCTTTTAATATTTACTAGAAAAGAAAGATTGATTGGATTCCCTCTGTTTCAATTCAGATCTCTCTTTAAGAATGACTCTAGGTCATACTTACCATCTATTAGCCCTTTGGTTCAGTATCAGTAAGTCACACTTAGACCCCAGCAAATACAAATTTAAAACAAACACGATCGCGGTCCGAGCGCCGTCTTCACACGGACGTCCGGCGTCGCATCAAGTTTTTGGTGCCGCTGTCGGGGAGACTAACTGTCCGATACAGAGGCCCAACCAATCCCAATTCTAGTAAACCCTTAGGATAAAACCTTCTAAAAAAACAAAAACTTTTCTTAATTTTATACTTTCCTTATTTCTAGTTTTTCTCTATTTACTGTTTCTCTTTAGTGTATGACCTGTTCCCCTAGATCTGCACCACTGTTTAATTTCCCTGATCCAGAACTTATAATACGTACCATTCGACGAGAAAAGAAGCAATCCACGCTTGAACAAGCAATGGCTGAACGCATCACTCTCGCTGACAATAGTAAACCCTCTATCGAAGGAAGAGGAGGACCAATTCTCTACCCTGAAACCCCTGGTCAATCTTTCGAGCTCAAACACCACATCATCCAACCAATCCAAAACCACTGTCAATTTCATGGACTGCCAAGTGATGATCCCAACTCTCACCTCGACAAGTTCATATCTCTTTCAAATTCCTACAAACAAAACGGAATTAGCCAAGACACGATCCGCTTGTATCTTTTCCCTTATTCGCTCACTCATCATGCGCAAACATGGTTTGAAGGTTTAGAGACCGGCTCTATCCCTTCATGGACGGTAATGGCGACAAAGTTTCTAACCAAATACTTTCCGCCTTCTAAACAAACCAAACTTCGAAATGACATCATGAATTTCCGACAAGCTTTTGATGAGTCATTATACACCGCATGTGAACGATTCAAAGGAGCCTTGAAGAAGTGCCCTAATCACCGTCTCGACAAATCTGCACAATTGTGTACCTTCTACAATGGTTTAGATCCCAACCACCGAACCACCCTCGATGCTGCGGCACAAGGAAGTTTCATGGCAAAGACCGACAAAGAAGGATGGAACCTGATAGAGAACATGACTATGCATCACCATGATTGGAACTCTGGAGATCACTCTACATCTTCAGCACCTATCGCTGCATCAAATCCAGTTCCAGTTGAAGCACTTAAAGTATTAACGGAGAAAATGGACTCACTTGTCAAACAAGTTGGAGAACTTAAGAAACAACAGCACCAAGTACACCAAGTGCAAGTCTGTTAACATTGCACCAATCCGCAACCATCTGGTGAATACCAAGTGGAGTACGAAGAAGCAGACGGCACAGTCTACTATGCTCAGTTTCCCGCTCGACCACAGAATTTTCCACCCGGTTTCATCCAAAACAATAACCAACCTAGAGGACCTCCATTCCCACAAAGAACCAACCAACCATACCAACCCCGATACCCACCTAGATACCCACCTTACCCACAACAATCACAACCCTCTTATAACCAACCCCTCGCACTTCCTGCACCCACTCCCGATACAACCCAAACCGCTGAACAACCTGTAAAGACAATTGCCCCAGCTTCAAGTTCAGATGACGCCTTCACCCAATTCATGCAAGGTCAACACCTACTCAACCAAAAGACGTCCGCTAGACAAGATCAAGCCGAACTCTTTATGAGAAACCAATTGGCCGTGCTAAAGAATTTGGAAGCCCAAATTTGACAATTGGCACAACGTCTTGATAACAGACCCAGAGGAAGTTTGCCTAACAACACGGTTCACATCCCACATGTTGAGGAAGCAAAGCAACTCACTACAGCAACTGAGGCAGCCACTCCACCCCCTGCTGCTGTACTAGTAATAGAAGAACCCACAATCAAGATACCAGCTATGGAATCCACTCCGACCATGAACAAAGAGGTCAGGATCCCTTATCCCGCTAGACTTAAAGCCCAACTTAAGAAATTATCATCCTTTAAGCTAGACGGAAAATTTCTCGATACCATGTCTAGAGTTCCCGGTCGAAATAAATATATGAGGAAATTGCTATCCACTAAGGATAAACTGCCCGAAGTAAACAACATTCCCCTTAGTTTTGAAACATCAGCCCTATTTAAGAACAGCCTTCCAGAAAAACTAGGAGATACCGGTAGATTCACACTCCCTTGTTCTATTTACCAATCCGGAGATATCAGCGCCTTGGCCGACCTAGGAGCCAGCATTAACCTTATGCCCTACTCCCTGTTTAAAAGGCTAGAACTTGAAAATTTGAAACCCACTAAGATGACTGTCCAGCTAGCTGACCAATCGGTTAGATACCCAAAGGGAATAGCTGAGAACGTCTTAGTTCAAGTTAACAAATTCTTCTTTCCGACTGATTTCGTGGTAATGGATATCCACGAGGACATAAACATCCCAATTATCCTTGGAAGACCATTTATGAACACAGCCAGAGCAGTGATTGATGTGTATAACCATACGATTGTCCTACGAGCACATGGTGAAAGCATCACTTACAAGATCGACCAACCGGACTATACACCAGAGCAAGAAGAATGCCACGCTATATCAACAGGCAAAATATGTTCCGATGACGAATCAGACCCCGAAGAAGAACAATGCTTCACTCACCCAACAACCTTGATCTACGATACTAAGATAGACCGAGATGAGGACGAGGAGTATCAGGAAGCTGAGGAAGACGAAGAATCTAAGGAGGACGAATCAGAACCTGAGGCAGAAGAGGACGAACCCGCAGAGGAAAATGAAAGAACGGAAGAAATGGAAGACGAACCTGAGGAAGAGGAAGAAATGGAGGAAGATGAAGATCAAACTGATTCACCACAGATGGCTGAAGTCAAGAGGATACAAGACTGCACAAGCTACACTTCATCGGAAGAATCCTTTGATTACGAAGCCATCCACCAAGAGCTTAGATCCACTCATCTCAAAAGAATGGGAAACATTCTCGACTCTTATCTCGATCCATCAAAACCCTTCACTAGAACCCGACTCCGAGACATAGAGACTTTCGAAAAAGAACTCCGAACATCACAGCACCCTGACTTGTATGCTAAACTCCTACAGAGAATTTCTGCATATAAGGCAAGACAACCAGGAAGCTTTGTCGAAGAAAACCTTCAAAACACCATCACAGAAGTCAGGACCGTCAAGGTCGACAGCACCCAACCTTTCAACAACGCACCCTCAGATGAAGAGTTCCACCAATTCCCAGATTCACGAGACGAAGATTCCGACCACCAGAGTGTTGAATTTGACGGTGATTTTGTTGACGTCACTATCGATGAACGCTCTATTCCAAAAACTCCTCTTGCTCCACCAAATTCACCCGTCATCACAACTGAGAGATTAGAGATTCCCCTCATCGACACTCACGAGGAAATGATTGATCTGATTGATGAAAACGACGATGTACGCATCATTGTGGAGGCTATCAAATAGTCAACCAATGAATACAACACCGCTCAGAGACACCTGATAAGGCAGATTGAACAAGAATACGATTCATATCTCGCCAACTATGGAGAACCAGTACCCCGGACTTTGCTCAGACATATCCAAGAATTCTCCGATTCCCTTCAAGAACAAGTCACCGGAGAAGCTCAACAGCTTGAAAGACCAAACTTCCCAATGGGAGAAATCGAGTTCTGCAACAACCAAAGGCAAATATACCAAAAAGTATATTGTGCCTTGGCCGGATCAGCCTTCCCCTACTCATCAAGTCAAAAGGCTACACTAGCATCAATGAGGACCCATCTTGAGAGAGCTACTGGAAATCCACAGAACTATGTTGACATAAGAATGGTGGGAGATCTTAGAACTCTTCTAGACCTCATCGAAACTGGAGAACATCTTACAACTCCAGAAAACTTCAGGATCATCATTCACTCCACCATTGGTCATCACGTCGAACTAATAGTTGACGAGCTAAACCAGGCAGCATTTGAAGAAAACACTCGTGACATTCCAGCACGATATTGGAACATGTCACCAGTCAACTTAGCATCCTATGTAATAGATCGACTGCGTGGAATGTACGAGGAAGAAGACATAGAAATTGACGCTTACCGCAACGGGTATTGCGAAATATTCAGCAAGTTAATCTACGTCTTCACGGACTCAGATTTTCCCTTCGACCGTGAGCAGCATCAACTCATCAGACAAGTATGCCAAGCAACCCGATCTTTTGGAGGAGACCCTTTAGCTGAAGACTTTCAAGAAGTGAAGACTCAATTCATGGCTTTGATCACCTCAATTGGAAGAAACCACCCCCAGCGTGAGATTGTTCGAACTCACACCTGCACTCGAATTGACCCTAACAGACCAGTCACAAGGGCAGTTCGATACATCAGCTATGGGATGGCAATCCTCGACAGACTAGCCACTGAACACTTCAAGAGCTTCAGGATAGAATCCACCACTCCACCAACTCTCATTGCCGACATGATAGAATAATTCCTGCGATACTTTCCCCCACGCTACAGCTTACCTAGGAACCACAGTGATCACTCTAGCACCACGGACACATCCAGCATCATCTGAAGAAGAAAGAACTAAGTCGAGCTCTCGACTTTAAAAGAGCGCTTCTCGGGAGGCAACCCGTTTTTTTACGTTTCTGCAATTTTACATTCAAAGAAGTGATGAAATCTCCGACTATCTTTCACACCCGGACATACAAAGCATGCCCCAGCCTGCAAGGAAGCATCAACACCTGGAGAAAAAGTATATCTGACGTGTTCACACCTACGAGACCAATCACAAGAAGACTTGATCAAGACTGCAACAAGGAAGATGAAATCCGGCACATGCACCAAAGGAAAACTGCAACCACCGGGGAGTACTTCTATACCGTCTTTTTCATTCGTTTTAAATATACCATATCCAATAAGCTTATAACTAAGTGTGGGATTCAAACCCAACACACACTAAAAGAATGCGCCTTAGATGTTTAAAACCCTAAGTGTGGGATTTTACCTCGTTCAGAGCTTAGTATAACATCGAGGACGATGTTTCTTTAAGTGTGGGATAGCAGTAGTTGCACTACTGTAAAATGGATAATGGTATACGCTTGATTCTAAAATCGTTGCTCTTTATTAGACCATCTTTCTCCAAAAAGTAAACAAAATTTTCAAAAATGTGTTGAAAATGAAAAACTTTAGATAAAGAATGATTTACTTTGGGAAAAAGGATAATTAAAATACAAACTCTTTTGAAAAATCAGTTTTGTAATCCCATAAAGAGCATCGCATGACTAGACACACAACAACCCAACTTTCGATTCGTGAGGTATCTTGAGCCATAAGAAAAGCATTCACTTTTAATGCTTCACTTTTTCGATTCTTGAGTGTGCCGATGTATGCGTTTAGAATCAGAACTTGCTCCTGTTATACATTTCGAATCCAGATTGGTCAGTGAAAAGGAGATCGAATCACATCATTCTAAAACCCAACTGTACAACCATACTCCCAAAAGAAAAATAGATACGTTACCCCTCACCTACTCAAAAGCATCCTTCAAGCTTCATAAAAAGTTTCAGAGATGATCGAAGAGAAATCACAAGGGGTTGACGCCGCAAAAAAAAAAAAAAAAAAAAAAATTCCGAAGAAAAAGGAAATCAATAGGAGAAAAAGACTCCTTCCTCAAATATCCAAAGGCGTCAATCTCCCAAAAATCCCAACTTCGACAAAAAGAAAATAAAAAATCAAAACCTCATCTCATACCACCAACCTTTCACTCCAAAAACCTTACACCCCCTCTCCTTGAATGATGATGGCTAGATCGACTTCACACTCGCCAAAAAGGTAACGATTTGATTCTCGATCAAGCCTATGACGATAAACGATACATGACTGGCATTCTGAGTGATTGATAATATTAGAATAGGAAACCCTAAACACTTTGAGTGATTTGAGTGACCACCTTGAGAGGATCGCCTAGTCATGTATCCAAGATCAAAGATCACAAGCATGCTCCTAAAGATTACAATCCTTCCTTTTCCAAGAACAAGTATTTTACTTTCCCAAAACCTCTTAGTAAAAAGTTCCACCTTAAAATTATTTTATTTTGTTGAAAATCGAGTTTGCTTGAGGACAAGCAAAGTTCTAAGTGTGGGATACTTGATATCGCGTAAAAAGTCACGTTTTTACTACCGATATCTCTCTCATTCTGGAACGATTCTTGGCATTTTAATTCAAAAACATTACAAATCAATAGCATTATGCCAAGATAGTCAAAACAAGGTCGCACGATAAAAATCAAGCAAAACGGATGAAAAATGAAGATTCCACGCACGTTTGAAGATTCCAGACACCGGAACGAGGTTTCAAGAAAAAAGAGCCCATCACCAACATCTATTTGACCCAAGATGTTCGTTTTCAAATTATGAATCCAACAGAAGAAGAATCAACTAAAACGGGCAAAGAACGAAGATTCTACGCACTTCGGAAGATCCAAACGATTCGTACGACACATCTAAAGTTCAGATATATATTTTTGGGATTTCTTTTCATCAAAAGCTTCATTATTGAATTACGAATCCAACGCAAAAAGAATTAACGCAAACGAACGCGTAACGAAGAAAACACGCATGAATCGAGAAACGCAGCAACCGGCAGCGGACTGGTGCTGCTGGCAGCCAGTAGCCAGCCAGCCGCCGCCGGCTGCCTGCCACCCGCACGGATTGCGCTTTTTCTTAATTTTGCGTACCCGGTGCTAGACCTTTTCCTGCTTTTCGTACCTGGTGCCACTACCTTTTTCGCCTTTTGTACCTGGTGCTACTACCTTTTCCACCGTTTGCTAATGTGTGCTACCTTTGGCTAAAATGCACCAAAACTCCTCTATAAATAGGAGGCATGGGTTCATTTGAAACACACACCTCACACCTTGGAAGAAACACACACCAACACACACTTTCTTCTAGCTTTCTTTTCTTTCTTTCTTTGTTTCAAATTAGTATTAGGCTAGTAGCAAGGAATGTGTTTGTAATCCTTGGTGAGGAACGCAATTGTAATCGTTGATGTACGCTTGGAGCAACTCTTATTAATTCAAGTCTACTCCTTCTCGCATATTAATCTCGGTTATTTCTATCCTTATCTATCTTGATTAAGAATGTATACTTTAATTATGCTAGAGATAGTTTATGCCATGATTAGCGAGTAGATTACTATTGTATTTGTTGTGATGTAGTTAGTATATATAATTGTGGGATGACTTTAAATATGTCCTGAAATGATATGACGGCCCCTATTCGACTGTTCTTTGATATAGTACTGGAAACGCTTATGGCGGAGTACAAATGTATGGAAGTCAGAGCGACCGAAGGTAGTTATATTATGGATCGACATTATAAAATGGAAACTTTATGAACGGACTTATCTTATGATTTTAAACCTAAAACTTACATTCGCCTTTCGATTAACAAACGTGATTGTAACCTTGTAAAGAGGAGTCACGAACCTCACTACTTGGTCAATAGTTATCTGTGTAAAACTATGGTTTCAATTGTAACATTATGCGTGCATCATAAAATGCAATGTGATTACGTGGAAGTGCCATGAGTATTGTACACTTAGAATCACAATGCACTTATCATGTAAACATCGTGAAGCAGTTGAATCCACAATGGAAACATCGGTAAACGATAAAATACATTGTGGAATACCATAGCATTTTCTGACATGGTCTGGGTTTAACTCTATGCAAAAAGCCGGCAGCATTTTAATTATTGCTTTTATTAGATTAGATTAGTTTAGATTAGATTAGGTAGGCTATAGGCTAAATAACCATTTACGAAAACCTAGGGATTTGTTAATTGTATTGAGAAAGGCAAGTTTAAAATCCAATTTAAATCGATATTTTTCCTTAACCTATGAAATATAAAGCAAGGTACGCAAGAAACCTCAACACTTTCCTTTGCTTACCACGCTTAAAATTCATTAATAGGAATTAATCAACTAAGTCCGAACATATTTGCTAAGTTAATAGTTTGTTAAATTTATAGTCTTCATGGTATTAAGAACGGTTAAACTTGTTGTAGACTTGCTACTCTATTCCTTCGCCCACGGGCAAATGTGCTCAATAATAAGGGCCACTGACTCCCTCATAGGAGAGTGTGGAGAGTTGTGCATTGTCTGTCTGATCAGAATCATGACACCATGGTTCCTCGTGACATATTAGTTGATACCCGACTAATAGGGAACCTATCGGTTATACCATAAACTACAAAGTCAAGTGAACACACCAATTTTAGTAAACGTTTCCCCTACAAGTCATCATCCCACATTATAAGCTAACGAACTCACAACAAATACTCCTTTTATTATCTGATTTACAATTATCTTTTATTCGCTTTAATTAGTTTAATTAATTAACTGAACCAAAAACCCCCAACGCACTCTTTTAATATTTACTAGAAAAGAAAGATTGATTGGATTCCCTCTATTTTAATTCAGATCTCTCTTTAAGAACGACTCTAGGTCATACTTACCATCTACTAGCCCTTTGGTTCAGTATCAGTAAGTCACACTTAGACCCCAGCAAATACAAATTTAAAACAAACACGATCGCGGTTCGAGCACCGTCTTCACACGGACGCCTCACAGCGCATCACGTACACTGGGACTTTTGTGCACACAACTACCTCGCGTAAACCTAGGTCCGTACCAAGATTCGTTGTCATGTTCCCAAAATAGTGTGACAAGTCATTTCGTAAATAGTTCAAGTAATAGTATACAAGAATTTATAATAATCGTTGTACGTTTGTATCAAAACAGTAAAGTAGTAGCTATGTCCTTCACCCCTATTAGAGAAAAGTATTGAAAACAGTAAAAGTAGGGGCTGTGAACTCACCCGTGGTTGCTAGCGTGCTTAATGCAAATATGTTTCGAGTCGATAATCTCTTAACGTCCTAAACGTATGAGATTATAAGTGTAAGTATGTGGATGTCGTAGTTGACCATCCATATTAGCATCCATTGAACTAGATATGTCCAAAGTATTCGTTTGTCATTTAGGTTTGTAGTTTAGAAAATATGTAAGGCCCGTTGGTGACGGTTTTGTAATTAATAATTCCCAAAGTGTCGTTATTATGTTTGTTTCGTTTATTTACTTGTAAAAGTATACATTTATATTTAAGTATTTCAACGCGTATATACTTATCCGTAAATATCATAACATCATTTTTGTTCAAGTTTTATAGTATAACAATCTAAATATTTGTTTCGATCTAAAGTCTAACGTTTTACATTTCGTTTCACGTTTTTCGAGGCTCATTTCGGTTGACTTGGTCAAACGTGTTCGGTTTGACCCGAAACTTTTACAAAAGTCTTAAATATGTTAAATAAATCTTAGAAAATTATCGTTACGCTCTATGGTCGGTCCGAAGTGCCGGTTTTCATAAAAGTGTCAAAACAGTCCAAAAGTTGTGTTTTCGGTTTTGTCGGTTTGTTTCGCTACACATTTCAACTAGTTCTGGTCCAAATCAAGGTCCACAAATTTTACCAACTGATCTTCTACTATTCTAGTGTCTAACATAAATTTTTTAAGATTTATAGTGTCCATTTACATAGGTAGATAATTCTGCGTAACTACCGAACATATTTTTCGACAATTTCCAGACCAGTCTCAAAGATTAATTCGTAGCTAAAAATGAGTGCGTTTCTGGAAGGAGCTATAGAAGAAATTTTTATAGATCTTTTCAATACACAACTTTTAAAAAATAATTCGTTGTCTAACTCATCATAGAACTCCAGATATGACCATTTTTTGTAACCTGTGTTTTCTGGGACAGATTATGTTTATTCATGTATGTTCTTCAAAAACGATTTTTAACTTATATTTTGGACATAATCAAGTTAGATGAACAATATAACATCAAGAGCAGTAGCATGCAAGAAGATTAATGAAAGTTTCATGTGATTCATACCAAGACAATGAAGAACAAAGATGGAGATGATGAAGAAAGAGGTGATCTTGAAGTTTCCTTGCAAAATGATGATGATTTTGTGATGGTGGAGCTATGGTGGTCAAAGGTGGTTATTGGTGGTCAAATGTGGTTGAGGGGTGGTGTTGTGATGGTGAATCTCCAGATTTTAGAGAGAGAGAAAGTGGAAGCTAGAGAGAGGTTAGAGAGAAATCAGTGTGAAAGAGTGAGGTGAAATGATGAAATGAGAAATGATGCATGTTCTTGCATGAAGTATGAATGGAGGAAAGGGGTGGTGGCACATGGGCTGATTTTGGTGGGTCCCCATCGGTGAGTGTGTGATTTAATTCTTGTTTTCAGACTGTGTTACGTATTTTGGTTGTTTACATGTTATTTGTGTTAAAACGTTAAATCGCCTGGCGTTTATTTGCGTAGTTTTTGTTATCGATATATTTGGAATATTTTTCCATTGAAGTATTATTAAAATAATTTCTTTTAAGTTATCAAACTATTTATTGACTTTCATTTGGTTGTCGAATTCGATTTGCATGTTTTTACTGCGTTTGTTACGTTTTAATCAAAACGTCTAAGTTTTTAGTGTACTATTATATGAAAATAATGATATAGGATAAACTTCGAAAAATAGATTCAAGTTATTCATAGAAATGTTTTCACCAACGTCCTTATTTGTCGCACCCCCAAATTCAGGTTGCGGAAGCGAATTGGGTCGGGGCGCGACTAATCAATATACACAGCACATAAGATATAATGAACGACCACTATATGCGTCGTTTTACATTTGTATTGATAAACCAAAAGTTTACATAAAAAATATTGTTTACATCAGCTCTGTTCTTAAATTGAGAGATTTACATCATATAATTACTTTATACAAAATATAATAATGCAATTAAATCTCTGATTGATTGAATGAAGACTCGAGCTAATGAATCCTGATTGGGCAGTCCAACCTACTGCTGAGTACCTGTGTTACATGCTAAAATGGGTCAGGGAAACGCTGATGAGCTCACAGGTTTGTATGTCAACACATATTTGTATGAACCGCAAGATTTAATTGAATTTAAAAATGCAATTAAGCAAAATAAAAGTTATACAGCCATGAGCATATAGTCTGAGCTTAACTTGAGGGTCGGGTCCAATTAATGAATTCCGATCGAGGTGCCTCCTACGAGTGCCTAATCCACACTCGTCTACCCAAATGCTAATACATCTGTTTTACCAGTTAGTGCTTGCTAACCCGGACGAGGATTGTCAATCCTATATGATATCATATACTAACATTCACGCTATAGATGTATTACCAAACTATGTTGTGGAGGGCTTTAAATTGATTATTGAAAACAACTCATGTAGTATTTGATTTTGAATTGTACTTGCGTTCAACTGGTAAATAAAACGAGCAATGCAATCACACCCCTGATGAAAACAGTAAAATAGGGACTATGAGACTCACCTGAGTCTTGAAGTGTTTTAACTAAATAAGCTTGATTTGAATTGCAGAGTATTGATGTCCGAAGACTTGAACCTGAGGGTGTCCACGACACGCGATGGTTATTAATGGGAGTAGGTATCTATGAAGACTACCTTTGTGGTTGTTCGTCCAACTAGAATGTCGAAATTACTATGATTTGGTTGATTAACTTGTCCAAGTTACTACGACTTGGTTGATTTGGTTATGTTTTGAAAACGTGTACGGTCCGTTGGTGATTTGTTTGTAATAATAATCTCACATTATTATTTTGATTTTCGAAAGGTGTTATACTTAAAAAGTATTTATAAACTTTAGGTGACGGGGGTCCGGGGACAGCGCCCCTGGTTAGCCGGGTTCCAGGGGTGGCAACCCCTCGACACTTAGTAAAATCTGTGTTTTCTTGGTTCTGTTTCATGCGACACTTATAGCGTCACTTAGGGGTTTAGGCGACACTCAGGAAGTATCGCATAAAATGGTAAATTCTGAGTTAATGGCGTCACTTGAAGAAGTGACGCATAAGGTGGCGACACTCGGGCAGTGTCGGTTATGAGTGTCGGATATCGGGTTGAGGCGTCACTAGGGTTAAGTGTCGGATGAAATCGGAATAATTACAGGCGACACTTAGACGAGTGTCGCTTGGAGTGTCGGTCGGAAATGTCGGGCATTGAATTTGCGACACTTAGGCAAGTGTCGGGGGAAAAGGGGTTTTATGCGGCATTTAAGCAAGTGACGCAAAATTAGGGTTTTTAGCGACACTCAGTGTGTCACTTAAGTGACGCTACGCTGCACGGGTCTATGCGACACTTACGTCTGATGGCCGGATTTTGAGTCGAAAACGAGATTTCCGGTTACCGTTTGGTCCGATTCTTTTACCCAACCCATATTTTGACATTTCAAGCTTAAATAAATAACTTTCAATTAAAATAATAAAGATTTAAGAGTTTTTGAGAGTTGTCGGGAATCTTACAACTTAACGCCGTAGAAATCCGAAAAGATGAAAATGTAGATTGTGACGATGTGAATGTTTTTCTCCAAATGGGTCTTGAAATCCGAGGTCGTTTCGCGGTGCTTTTTGACGGTTTAAGGTGATGGTGGTGTTGTTTTGAGAGAAAAAAGAGAGAAAGAGAGAGAGAGAGAGAGAGAGAGATAAGATGAGAATGAGATGGGGAGGGGGTTTCCCTCTCTTTTTGGCTGATTTTCGTGGGTGCCCACCGAAGTGTGGGTCTCCAATTTTAATCACGTGTTTGCGCTCCATGCGGTGTTCATTTTCCCGATTGTTTAAACGTTAAATAATTATTTTATACGTTTAAATACACGTTTTAAAATACGAATAATTATTTGGTATTTTTGTTGAAGTATTTCACCAAATACTTAATATTTGAGTTATAAAATATAACTTAACTTTATTTTGATTGTTTGCGCGTTTAATATTTTAGTCGCGTAGTCATTGTTTGTACGATTCGAATTGTGTACGAAATAATACCAAAATAATATTTTGGGTATAATAACGTTATTAAATAATGTTATATTATTTAATGAAATTGTTCACCAACGTCCGTATTAATTTAATCGAATTACATTCGATTGAAATGCGCACGATTTAGCCAAATCGCGTAATTGTATATATTCAACAATATATATTAATTGATATATTAATTAGCCTAACATAGAACTAATTACATGTATTACAGATGATTAGGCACTAATCACTAGTCCTAATTTGACGGGTGTCACATTCTCCCCTTGTTAGGAGAATTTCGTCCCGAAATTTAGTTTGAAATCGTGTTTGAAGCAGGGTCAGTGAATAACTGGGGATACTTTAGTTTCATTTGATCTTCCCATTCTTAAGTGAATTCCGGACCACGCCGCAAATTCCACCTGACCTTAACGATGGGAATACGAGTTTGTTTGAGTTGTTTGACCTCACGGTCCATGATTTCGGCGGGTTCTTCAACAAAGTGAAGCTTGTCATCAATCCGAATTTCATCGAGTGGAATGATAAGTGTCTCATCAGACAAGCATTTCTTCAAGTTAGAAATGTGAAAAGTGGGATGCACGCCGCTGAGTTCGGATGGCAGCTGCAATCGCTATGCCACTGGACCAATCCTCTCGAGGATCTCGAATAGTCCAATGTACCTGGGATTTAACTTCCTGCGTTTGCCAAATCGGATTACGCCTTTCCAAGGTGATACTTTCAAGAGTACTCGATCCCCAACTTGGAACTCGAGTGGTTTACGTCTCACATCATCATAACTTGTCTGACGATCACGTGCGGCTTTGAGTTTGTTTTGAATCTTGAAGATTTTCTCGGTTGTTTCGTGAATGAGTTCAGGACCAGTGAGTTGACTATCTCCCACTTCGGTCCAACAGATAGGTGATCGGCACTTACGACCGTACAGTGCCTCAAAAGGTGCAACCTTGATGCTGGAGTGATATCTGTTGTTGTACGAAAACTCGCACAATGGTAGATGTTGTTCCCAGTTTACACCGAAGTCAACTACGCAGGCTCGTAGCATGTCTTCCAGTGTTTGAATCGTTCGTTCACTTTGACCGTCGGTTTGAGGGTGGTATGCGGTACTCATATCAAGACGGGTACCCAATGATTTTTGAAGTGATTACCAAAAGTGAGACGTGAAGCGACTATCCCTATCAGAGATAATCGAGATTGGAACACCGTGACGAGAAACAATTTCTTTGATGTAGATTTATGTGAGGCATTCCATTTTATCGGTTTCCTTGATCGCCAGGAAATGAGCAGATTTTATGAGACGATCGACGATCACCCAAATGGTATTGCAACCGCTTGATGACTTGGGTAGTTTGGTTATGAAGTCCATGGAGATTTGTTCCATTTCCATACAGGAATATCGGGTTGTTGAAGTAAGCTAGAAGGTTTTTGGTATTCGGCTTTGACTTTCGAGCAAGTAAGGCACTTGCGTATGTGGCGATTTCGGCTTTCATGTTCGGCCACCAATAGAATTCCTTGATGTCGTGATACATTTTATCGGATCCCGGATGGATAGAGTATTTGGACTTGTGAGCTTCATCCATCACCAAGTCTTGCAGGTTTCCAAAACTAGGCAACCAGATTCGATTGGAGAGGTACCTAACTCCGTTAGGTTTGATTTCAAATTGTTTATCCATGCCTCGTAAGGCTTCGTTTTTATGTTATCAGGTTTCAGAGCTTCGAGTTGAGCAGCGAGGATCTGAATGTTTAGATCATTGCGAATGGTCATACTGAGGGCTCGGAATCGAAGTGGTTTCGTGCGTTCTTTTCGACCGAGGGCATCGACAAAAACATTTGCTTTACCCGGATGGTATTTGATATCACAATCGTAGTCGGTGAGCAACTCGACCCATCGACGTTGTCTCATGTTGAGATCCTTTTGATCGAAGATGTGTTGGAGACTTTTGTGGCCGGTGAAGATTGTGCACCTAGTGCCGTAGAGGTAATGTCTCCATATTTTGAGAGCAAAGATGACAGCTCCGAGTTCGAGATCATGAGTAGTGTAGTTCTTCTCGTGGATTTTGAGCTGTCGTGAGGCGTAAGTAATGACCTTGTCTCGTTGCATCAGCATGCAACTGAGACCTTGTGTGAAGCATCGCAGTATACCACGAAGTCATCGGTGCCTTCGGGTAATGATAGAATAGAGCACTGCAAAGCTTTTGTTTCAGATGTTGAAATGCTGACTCTTGTTTATCAGTCCAATTGAACTTTTTGTCTTTCTGAGTCAGTGTCGTGAGTGGTTGGGCTATTTTTGAGAAGTTTTTAATGAATCGCCGATAGTACCCAGCAAGACCCAAGAATTGGCGTACTTCGGTTGGAGTTGTTGGTGCTTGCCAGCACTTGATAGCCTTGATTTTTGAAGGGTCAACATAGATTCCTTGACTGTCAATGACGTGTCCAAGGAATTGAATGGTTTGTATCCAGAACTCACACTTAGAAAATTTGGCATAAAGCTCCTCGTGCTTAAGTAGTTCTAGGATGGTTATGAGGTGTTGCACATGTTCCTGTTCGTTGCACGAGTAAATGAGAATGTCATCAATGAAGACAATGACAAACTTGTCGAGATATGGCTTGCACACCCGGTTCATAAGATCCATGAACACGGCCAGTGCGTTGGTTAGACCGAATGGCATCACTTGAAATTTGTAATGCCCATACTGGGTCTGAAAGCAGTTTTCGGAATATCGGAGTTATGAACACGTAGTTGGTGATAACCTGACTGGAGATCGATCTTTGAATAAAAACTCGACCCTTGTAGTTGGTCAAACAGGTCATCAATACGAGGAAGTGGATATCGATTCTTGACGGTCAACTTGTTCAACTCTCGGTAGTCGATACACATTCTGAATGAACCGTCTTTCTTTTTCACAAATAAGACCGGAGCTCCCCAAGGTGAAGAACTCGGCCTAATGAATCCCCTTTCCAGGAGTTCCTGTAATTGGTTGGACAACTCCTGAAGTTCGGATGGGGCTAAGCGGTATGGTGCTCGGGCCACAGGTGCGGAACCTGGCACGAGGTCGATTGAGAACTCAACCTGTCTTGGTGGTGGTAGACCAGGCAGTTCTTCTGGAAAGACTTCCAAAAAGTCTCGAATGATGGGCACATCCTCAAGTCGCTTCTCCTCCAACTTTTTCTCCATGATGTGCGCGAGGATTGTCGGATAACCTTTTCGCAGAAGTTTTTGAGTTTTCAAGCAAGAGATGATGTTCAGTCTCGCCCCACCGGTCTCCCCCTGAATGATCAAAGTTCTTCTGGTAGTGAGAGGTTTGCAAACGACTTTTTCATAACAGATAATTTCAGCCCGATGTTTGGACAACCAGTCCATACCGATGATGACATCGAAGCTTCTGATTTCAACAGGCATGAGATCGATTGAAAAGGTTTCATTGGCTAGATTTAAAGTGCAATTAGGTATTACACTATCGGTTTCTATGAGTTTACCATTTGCTAGCTCTATGGTGTACTTAACATCTAAGGCAACAGGGGTGATGTCAAGCAGAGGGTAAAATTCATCGGAGATAAAGCTCCTATCGGCACCCGTATCAAACAGAATGGAAGCAGACAAGTTGTTGAGGAGGAACATACCCGTGACCATATTCAGGTCTTGACGGGCGTCCCCAGCGTTGAGTACGAAAGCTCTACCTTTAGCGTTGTTGTTGTTGTTGCCTTTGTTCTTCAGTTTAGAACATTCTTTTCTGAAATGCCCAGTGTCCCCACATTCAAAGCAGGATTTGGGTTGTCTAGCGTTGCTGTTGGAAGTGCTGTTGTTGGATCTGGGGGTTCGGAAATCTTTGGTCTGATGTCCGTACCTCCTGCAGTTGTTGCAAGGAGTACTACATGGACCATCGTGATGGTAGTTACACTTGGAGCAGTATGGCCTGCCCCCAGTGTAGCCACGCTTGGGTTCAGCATTTGCATTGTAAACTTGGATGGTGTTGGTTTTCTTATTCAGTTGGTTTTGGTGGTCAGAGGATTTGCGTTTGTTGTTGGAGGATGGGAGTGATGTCTCACGGCTGACGACCATCGCCATGAGTTCATGAGCTAACCGGATTGCACTTTCAACAATGGTTGGTTTAGATGAGGCGACGTTCCCCTGGATATTCTCTGGGAGGCTGCAGATGTATCTCTTGATTCATTTCTCCTCCGGATCAACCAAACCTGGGAATAACAAAGCGAATTGCTGGAATTTGGTGGTATATCCAGCAATGACAGTTCCCTGCACTGTCAAGTGCCAGAATTCTTCCTCCAGACGGTGCAGTTCTTCTTCGGGACAATATTTTTCCCTAAGCTTTTTCTTCAGTTCAGCCCAAGGAAGCTGGTTTGCTATCTCGATGCCCACAGAGTTTGCGTGGGTGTTCCACCACGTAAGTGCACCTTCCTGAAAGGTGTAAGTAGCGAATTTGACTTTGTTATCCTCAGTACAGTTGCAGAGGTTGAAGACGGATTCCATACGTTTAATCCACCTGATTAGACCAATAGCACCTTCTGTGCCTTTGAAGTAGAGCGGTTTGCAACTAAGAAAATCCTTGTAAGAACAAGGCTTAATGACAGGGGTGGTGTTCACAGTTTCGGCACTACTTCTAGCATTCCGAGGTGAATCCCGAGCGGCCAAGGCTTCAGCCACAGCCCGAGAAACAATGGTATTGATTTCGGCATCACTGTAACTTTTCTTCTTTGACGGCATGATTCTTCAAGAAAGAAATAAGAGGTACATGAGAATTTGTACCAGGATGATAATTACGATAGATGTATATATATAAAAGTGGTAATATACAACATCACAATGTAGAAATAACGGGAGAAATTGTCAATTCATAATACGAAGTCAAATGATTACAGACAATTTCTAGCTAGGAGTTTCAAAAGTTATAGAATTAGAGGTTTTACAAAAGTGCCGGGAATGGTTACATCCGGTCAAATTACATAGGTCCTACGAAAACATAATAGAGTACGGATTCAGCCTAAGCTAATCCTGACGTAGATTGAGTTGTGGTAGTAGTGTTGTGAGATGGTCAACAGATTCTGCAAGTCTACTAACCATTTGGAGGGCGTCCTCGGTTTCCCTTAGACGTGTCTCGCACTGATTCAGCCTTGATTGTAGGACGGAGATTTCGTTTCGGTTGCCAATCACTTGGTTGTGGACAACCTCCATAGTTTTGATGGTTTCACCCAGACGGTTGTCAAGGATGTCCATGTTGCTAACGGTATTTTCGTGATCTTCGGAGACTTGATTGATACGTTCGGGTGATGTGAGTCTCCAGTTTTCGTTGGTTTCTTGGAGTTCGACATCCATAGTATTAAGTCGTTGCTCGTGACGGTGTAGCCTAGTGGCTAAGTCCGAAAAAGTGAAGTGAGTGAGGTATGGGTCAGCTCGAGGCAACCTGGTGTTCCTCCTAGCTACCCTTGGGTTTTGCGATCCATACGGATGAGAGCGTGATGAATTGGGTGGTGTGTTTGCCATTCTGAGACAAAGCGTTAGAAAGAATGAGGTCTATATCCATAAAATACATATATAATATAGCCTAAGATATTGAGCGGGAGCGAGGCCTATCTATGTATATATATATATATATATATCACATAATAGCCTAGGGTGTCTAACACAGACATGTTTGAGTCCCGGTTTCTCTCGAGGTCAGAGTCAACTAGTGTATCCTGTTCAGCCATTACTCCTTTCGGATCTTACATCATCTTTATTTAATTGTACATAGTTGATCAGGCTATGTTAACTTAAACTCGTATGATGTAATCACTGAACTAGTTATGCCTAATAGGAAATACTGCCTAACGGTCATAGTCTAGGCCCAATATATGCAACCTAGTTCACTATAACCTTAGGCTCTGATACCAATCAGTCGCACCCCCAAATTCGGGTTGCGGAAGCGAATCGGGTCGAGGCGCGACTAATCAATATACATAACACATAATATATAATGAACGACCACTATATGCATCATTTTACATTTGTATTGATAAACCAAAAGTTTACATCAAAAATATTGTTTACATCAGCTCTGTTCTTAAATTGAGAGATTTACATCACATAATTACTTTATACAAAATATAATAATGCAATTAAATCTCTGATTGATTGAATGAAGACTCGAGCTAATGAATCCTGATTGGGCAGTCTAACCTACTGTTGAGTACCTGTGATACATGCTAAAATGGGTCAGCGAAACGCTGGTGAGCTCACAGGTTTGTATGTCCATATTTGTATGAACCGCAAGATTTAATTGAATTTAAAATGCAATTAAGCAAAATAAAAGTTATACAGCCATGAGCACATAGTCTGAGCTTAACTTGAGGGTCGGGTCCAATTAAGGAATTCCGATCGAGGTGCCTCCTACGAGTACCTAATCCACACTCGTCTACCCAAACGCTAATACGTCCGTTTGACCAGTTAGTGCTTGGTAACCCGGACGAGGATTGTCAATCCTATATGATATCATATACTAACATTCACGCTACAGATGTATTACCAAACTATGTTGTGGAGGGCTTTAAATTGATTAGTGAAAACAACTTATGTAGTATTTGATTTTGAATTGTACTTGCGTTCAACTTGTAAATAAAACGAGCAATGCAATCACACCCCTGATGAAAACAGTAAAATAGGGGCTATGAGACTCACCTGAGTCTTGAAGTGTTTTAACTAAATAAGCTTGATTTGACTTGCCGAGTATTGATGTCCGAAGACTTGAACCTGAGGGTGTCCACGACACGCGATGGTTATTAATGGGAGTAGGTATCTATGAAGACTACCTTTGTAGTTGTTCGTCCAAGTAGAATGTCCAAATTACTATGATTTGGTTGATTAACTTGTCCAAGTTACTACGACTTGGTTGATTTGGTTATGTTTTGAAAATGTGTACGGCCCGTTGGTGATTTATTTGTAATAATAATCTCACATTATTATTTTGATTTTCGAAAGGTGTTATATTTAAAAAGTATTTATAAACTTTAGGTAACGGGGGTCCGGGGGCAGCGCCCCTTGTTAGCGGGGTTCCAGGGGTGGCAACCCCTCGACACTTAGTAAAATCTGTGTTTTCTTGGTTCTGTTTCATGCGACACTTATAACGTACTTAGGAGTTTAGGCGACACTCAGGAAGTATCGCATAAAATGGTAAATTCTGAGTTAATGGCGTCACTTGAAGAAGTGACGCATAAGGTGGCGACACTCAGGCAGTGTCGGTTATGAATATCGGATATCGGGTTGAGGCGTCACTAGGGTTAAGTGTCGGATGAAATCGAAATTCAATTACAGGCGACACTTAGACAAGTGTCGCTTGGAGTGTCGGTCTGAAATGTCGGGCATTGAATTTGCGACACTTAGGCAAGTGCGGGAAAAAGGGGTTTTATGCGGCACTTAAGCTAGTAACGCAAAATTAGGGTTTTTAACGACACTCAGTGCGTCACTTAAGTGTCACTTAATTGACGCTACGTTGCACGGGTCTATGCGACACTTACGTCTGATGGACGGATTTTGAGTCGAAAATGAGATTTCCGGTTACCGTTTGGTCCGATTCTTTTACCCAACCCATATTTGGATATTTCAAGCTTAAATAAACAACTTTCAAGTAAAATAATAAAGATTTAAGAGTTTTCGAGAGTTGTCGGGAATCTTACAACTTAACGCCGGAGAAATCCGAAAAGATGGAAATGTAGATCGTGACGAGGTGAACGTTTTTCTCCAAATGGGTCTTGAAATCCGAGGTCGTTTGGCAGTTCTTTTTAGCGGTTTAAGGTGATGGTGGTGATGGTGTTGTTTTGAGAGAAAAGAGAGAGAGAGAGAGAGAGAGAGAGAGATAAGATGAGAATGAGATAGGGAGGGGGTTTCCCTCCCTTTTTGGCTGATTTTTGTGGGGGCCCACCGAAGTGTGGGTCTCCAAAATTTTAATCACGTGTTTGCGCTCCGTGCGGTGTTTGTTTTCCCGATCGTTTAAATGTTAAATAATTATTTTATACGTTTAAATACACGTTTTAAAATACGAATAATTATTTGGTATTTTTGTTGAAGTATTTCACCAAATACTTAATATTTGAATTATAAAATATAACTTAACTTTATTTTGATTGTTTGCGCGTTTAATATTTTAGTCGCGTAGTCATTGTTTGTACGATTCGAATTGTGTACGAAATATTACCAAAATAATATTTTGGGTATAATAACGTTATTAAATAATGTTATATTATTTAATGAAATTGTTCACCAACTTCCGTATTAATTGAATCGAATTACATTCGATTGAAATGCGCACGATTTAGCCAAATCACGTAATTGTATATATATTCAACAATATATATTAATTAGCCTAACATAGAACTAATTACATGTATTACAGATGATTAGGCACTAATCACTAGTCCTAATTTGACGGGTGTCACAGTATATTTGTCAGGTTCATTCCGAATGTTTTGTACGTAATTATACTAATTACGAAATATGTAATACTACACGTATTAACTAGTTGGGATTTGCTAGACTTACCTCTAAAATTTGTTGTGAATTCACTTAAGTAGGGAATTAGCCTAAAATGCAAATGTTTAGTGTACTTAATTGTATTCAAAATTGTGGAGCGTCACACATAACCTTAACCCTAAACCCTAACCTTAACCACAAATTAAATGTATAACCAATCACTAGCACATGTGTTACTAATTTGTAAAACCCACCAAAAAATGGAAGAATTTTTTTTTTGTGGAAAGTATGCCTTGAGGGACGCCAAATCGAAGAGGAGAAAACGCTGAATTTTATGGTGCAATTTTCATGATTTTTCGACTTACCGTTTGTGAGATATTTAATTTTTAAAAATGTGGAGGAGATAGAATAAAGTGACACATGGCAGAAATCTGTTATTTCCCTCATTCTCACTCAAAGTTGGTGTACTCATTTGAACCTTACTCTTATTTTGTAATATGTTTTTTTTCAAGATATAGGGTTTAGTACCTTTTTAGTTTCTTAATATAATTTTATTCAAAATGTAAGGTTTAGTACCTTATTATTTTTTAGAATAAAAATTTTATTCAAGACGTAAGGTTTAGTACCTTATTAATTCGGAATAAATTTTATGTAAGATGCAAGGTTTATCATCTTGATAGTTTTGGAATTAAATTTTATTCAACATGTAATGTTAAATACCTTATAGATCTTGGAATATACTTATTATTTAAGATGTAAGGTTTAGTACCTTATTGATTTTGGAAATTTAAGTTTTATTCAAGATATAAGATTTAGTGTCTTATTAGTTTTGGAATATACGTTGTGTTCAAACGTCAGGTTTAGTACCTAATTAGTCTTGGAATATATTTTTTTTCAAGGCATAAGGTTTAATGTATTCTTTAATAATTGCTAACGCGAAGTGAAATGGCCCACTACTAAACAATGAATAGTTTCGTTAACTATATAAAGGTAAAACTGTAGAACTAATTCCTTAATGTTCTAAGTTTTAGTTTCTTAACGGAACATGAATATGAGATAGTAGATGTTGGGATCTTCATATTAGAAGAACCAAAGTGCATTCTACAAGAGGTCGTAGTGGGAGCTAGATAAATACGATACATCTTAGTAGTGAACTTGTGAATACAAGCAAGAGAATACCCTTTTGTTCCTTGATTTTGGAATTGTTTTTTTTTTTTTTTTTTTTTTGAGTTTTTTTTTTGAGGAAGTTTATGTCACTCGATGGAGTAATGAAAATCGTATTAATGTGATTGAGATGTCCTATAAAGAAAGTGAAGCGTCAAGTTTCATTTTTCTAAAAGTCATGTGATTATTTTTGTCTCCGTTAAAATTATTATAGTTGAATAAAAGTTGAGATGAAATGGTTACAGTGTATCTGTTACATAATTTATGTTTGTTAATAACTAAAATATCTATGGATATAAATCTCTACATTTCATGAAAAAGTTTTAAACTTTTGTTATGATTTTAAATGGTATTTTAACGGAGTTTATACAATAAATGATTTGGAAAGTGTTATGTTTTTTAGTTTCGCCATGACAACAAATGAAAGAGAAATTTGTTAAATCATTATATGATTCAGATTAAGCTTTGAAACAATGAAATAAGTTTAAACACATTAATTAGAATGTGGTTCAAATTTATTAAATTGAGAAACATGTCAATGTGAAAGACATGACTTGAGGATATGTCATAATATGGAAAATTATTTTTGAATTTAAGATTTAATAGTAAGATACAAAGCCTAGCACAATTAATCTTTGATTAGTAGACTATTTTATCACCCTTGTTGGTATGATAGAGTGTCAAGACTCAAATAGAATTGACAAGATGGTATCAATATATAGCAAAGGAGTTGTATATATAGTCCTTGAGAAAACGTCATATATGATATGATGTTTCGTTACAAGTGTGGTGATGATTTGACTTTTGTCCCTCGACTTGAGGTAAGTCCTCTTTAAGGGGCAATTGGTGAAACTTTAGAGATCAAATACAATTGTGCTATGATTCTAAAGAAACATCTGAATGAGTAACAAGAGTATATGTGTTTGAGACCATCCTAAATGTTCATTGTTTAGGTGGTGTTTGAGTCTCAAAATTTGATTTTGTCTTTATAAGGATGATTACTAACAATGGATATGGTGTTACATTCCTTGTTAGAAGAAAGCTAAAGAGAATTAGAATGATGCATCTTCTATTCCTAAGCTTAGGTCTTGAAGTCTATAGCATGCTAGACTTAAACTTGTTAATGATGATCATCTGCAGAGCTCAGTTAACAAATGAACATTCCAATGTGTGGAATTTATATAAAGAAAGACTTAATGGTTCATTCAATAATAGTGAATTTGGTATATTGTGAACCCAAAATAATTGATGACAATGATGGAGGATTACCTCCATTATATATGGAATTCAAATAAAGATATCAAATTTAGGATATTTATAAACATAAGGATGTTTATCTTTTGTTATATTATCTTGAGTTTTGGATTGCCTAATAGAATTTAGATTTGGAAGTTATAATTTGAGTGCGAAAACTTTGTTAAGTTCTCTAAATTCGACGTCTCTAGGTCAAACCTAGATTATGACTAAGAATTGCTCAAATTGTACTAAAATCTGGAACACAAAAGATGCAAATCTTATGTGGGGGTATTTAACCACATCATTGATTAGAATCATATTGGATATATATGATTATGATTGGAACTGATATCAAGTTGCAAGACATGTGGGGGAAGCTTTCTTTAGGACCCTAGTTGATTGCATATAAATGTGGGGGGTGTCTTGCATATTGATATCAAGTGCATGATTCATTATTTGAGAGGCTAAAAATAGGATTTAGTTGATGCTAAAATTTTACTTGATTTGAGCCAATATTAATCAAGTGTGGTATATTGTAAATATATATTCGTAAACTTGACATTGTAGAATCATGAGTAAAAATTAATTATAAGTGATCGTAAGTGTATTAAGGCATGTATGATACACTTGAGAGACCAACTTATCTCCGTGAGACTTATCTTTGCTAACTTATGAAGTTAAATAATAGGGTTAATAACGGTTTATTCCTCAAAGTTTCACTTTTTTCGTTTTAACCACTCAACTTTTTTTTAAATGTTTTAACCATTCAACTTATGGTCAATAATGATTTAATCCCTGAATTTTCAATTTGTTTTCGGTTTTACCACTCAACTTTGTTTTAAACGTTTTAACCACTCAACTTATGAGTTGACCATACTTTAACTACTAAAGTTCATTTGCCCATTTAAAAAATCCCTTTCGTTAACTTATAATGAAAGTTTAAATCGGGATATATAAACTTTAAACTAATCTTACCTAGGATCGTTTGTGTCTTCACAAGATCGAAATCGTAAGATCAAATTGGGATCGTAAGATCTTACAATTTCGATTTGAGCATAGGATCTTACCATTTCGATCCGATCCGATCTTAAAAAACATGAATATAAGTTAAAAAAATATAAATTAGTTAATTTTTGTCCAATAAAAGGTTAATAGGTTTATTATTTAATTAATTACTACACGTAAAACTATTCAATTTTTAAACTAAAATAGTTTATCTATATCTTTAATTACAAATATAGTAATCTAAGTCGCTATGATAAATATGAATTGATGCTATGATGTTTAAACTATAAAAGTTTAATTAATTTGTCATGCAATTAATCTTTTATATGCATTATAATACACATTTATGAGATCATAATCGAAATCGTAAGATCTTACAATCCTGATTTGATCTTACGATTTTGATATTGTGAAGACAAAAACCATCATATGTAAGATCTCTATCTTGACAACCTTGGTCGATAAAAAAATCAGTTCAAAGTTTATACATCCCGATCTAAACTTTCATTATAAATTAACGAAAGGGTTTTTTTAATGGGCAAATGAACTTTAGTGGTTAAAGTATGGTCAACTCATAAGTTGAGTGGTTAAAACATTTAAAACAAAGTTGGGTGGTTAAAACGAAAACAAATTAAAAGTTCAGGGATTAAATCATGATTGACCCTAAGTTGAGTGGTTAAAACATTTTTAAAAAAGTTGAGTGGTTAAAACGAAAAAGATGAAACTTTGAGGATTAAATCATTATTAACCCTAAATGATAATATTTCGGATCCGACAATCATGGGGTTGAGAGGAGATCGAGTTGGGGAATGAGACTAAAGCCCTTATTTGATAGTTTATACGAAGGAAAACCTAACCCAGTTGACTGGAGATCCCAAGATCTGGTTCAATATGACAACCTAATCGTATAAACTGGGTCACTGTGGGGGAGTTGTTAAACTTCTTAAATCACTTAAGGGAGTTATTAAACTTTCTAGTCCATTCCTATTATAAATGATTACAGTGATATGAGGCTAAGTATTAGGCTTTTAATGATTCCTAAAGATAAAATCATAAGGCGGTTGGAGATCTTTAAGGAATCACCTATGTGAGAGAGTAGTAGGGTTGCTTCAAAGGGAATTAAAGGGCATAATATTTATTAGCTTTCGCATAACCAGGCTAGTGTTTCATGACCATAATGAACACGACTATGAGAACTTGACAATGTCAGGGAGAATCCTGTGTGAAGTGTATTGTCATCTAGGGTTGCTTCAAAGGGAATTAAAGGGCATAATATTTAATAGCTTTCGCAGAATCAGGCTAGTGTTTCATGACCATAATGAACACGACTATGAGGACTTGACAATGTCAGTGAGAATCCTGTGTGAAGTGTATTGTCGTCTACACAAATGGCAGACCAGTTCAAAGACATCGCGTCTACTGTGAGCTAGGAGACTAAGTGCATTTCATAAGGAAAGGTTCAAAAGGTAACACCTACCTATTCTATGCAGGTTTCAACTGTTGATTTTTTGTCAGAATGTGTGTGTGTGTGTGTTGAAATTGAGCTAAGGTGAATGAGAAATCGACTCATTAATATTGTTTCGATCATCAAATTCATTCATGTGGGGGATTGTTGGAAAAGTAATAATGTTTGAATTATGTGATAAAACTACTATTTAAAGACTTTTAACATGTTTTATTCATTTGTACCATTTCCATTTAAGCGAATTGTTTTTAGTTAATCCCTTATAGAGACAAGATAACCAGAGTAACACATATTGGTGATACAGGGAATTTTGGGACCAACTATAGTGCATTAGTTCATAAATTGATGATGATTCAAGATATATCAAGGGTTTTGAGGACACTATTACACAACCTGTCTTTCAGAAAACTCGCATGACACTCGTAAGAATGATAACATCACACATTGGATGAAGCTAAAGGAACAAAACATAAACAAATTCATAATTTGTCCCTCGCAAATTGACTTAATTAATCATGAAATGGATAGACTGGGTAATGGGTTAGAATGGGTTTTTTGGTTTACTAGTTGTACAGTGTATTTAGCTTCTAAGGCAATGGGAGTAATGTCGAGTAGTGGGCTAAACTCATCGGATATAAAACTCCTATCAGCACCAGTATCAAACAATATGGAAATAGTTAAGTTGTTGAGAAGAAACGTACCCGTGACCACACTTAGGTCTTGACGGGCATCCCTTGAGTCGAGTACAAAAGCTCTGCCTCGAGTATTGTTGTTGTACCTTTGTTCTTCAGTTTGGGGTAGTCACTCCTAAAATGTCCAGCAACGCCACATTCATAACATGTTTTCAGTGTACTGGGTTTGGCAGCTGTGTTCGAAACCCTACAGTCCTTGGCTATGTGGCCCTGCCGTTTTCATTTAGTACAAGTGTTACCATAAGGACCATCATGGTGTTGGGTGCACTTGGAGCAGTAGGTTTTGTTTCCATGGTACTTTATCCTTTCTTCGGAACCCGTAGTATAGGCCTTAACAGTCTCAGGCCTCTTGTTTTGTTGCTGGTTCTGGTAGTTGTTGTTGGAATTCCCAGTTCACTTCCGTTTATTATCCCCAACATGGTTCCTAGTGTTCTTTTTTGTAGGTGTCCCACGTCGGACCACCTTAGCCATTAAACTGTGTGCCATCCGGACGACACTATGAATTGTTCCAGGGTTTGAAGCAGTAACCATTCCCTGAACCTGTGTTGGGAGTCCTCAGATGTACCTCTCAATTCATTTGTATTCCTGGTCTACCGTCGTTGGACAGAGAAGTGCCAACTGGTGAAATCTGGTGGTATAACCGGCTATGTCATTACCCTTAACGGTAAGATTCCTGAACTCAACTTCTAGTTGATGTAAGTCTTCCCTGGGATAATACTCGTCCCTTAGCATCTTCTTCAAATCTTCCCATGGAAGATAATAAGCATTATCAATCCCCATGGTTTGCATATAGGTGTTCCACCAAGTGAGAGCACCATCCATGAAAGTGCAGGTGGAATACTTGACCTTGCACTCTTTAGTGCAGTTGCAGATGCGAAAAACAGATTCCATCTTTTCGAACCATCTCAATAAACCGATGGCTCCTTCCGTGCCCTTGAAGTTAAGGGTTTGCAGTTAACAAATTCCTTGGATGAGCATGGTTTGACTATTGGGTTTGTGGGCATGGTATATTCGCTGCCATTGTTTCTGAGTGTTTCTTGAGCAGCTAGAGCGTCAGCTACTCCTTGAGCAATCAGTTGAGTTATTTCAGCTTGACCGTAATTCTGTCTCCGTGGCGGCATGTTTCTTTAATAAAACAAGATAAAAGATATGTGAGATTTTGTACAATGATTATGATTATCACATGTGTATATATAGGGGGTAATATACCACAACACGACATGACAATCGACAATGCCAGGTAATAAGATTAGTGATCATTTAAGATACAAGTTCAAAAGATTACATGATTTGATGTTTACAAAAGGTTCCAGGAATTATTACATCCGGACGAATTACAAGAGTTTTACAAATCCTATCTAGTCGATTACATATAGAATACAGACTTAATCTTGGTGCAGATCTATTTGTGGAGTAAAAGTGATGAGATGATCCACAGCTTCTGCAAGTCTGCTAGCCTGCCTAACATTTTCTTATGTCAATCGTTGTTTCGGCATGCGAGAGTATTGCTCAGCTTCCTATGAGCGCAGTTTGCATTGTTTCGGTCTGAGTCGCAAGGCAGTGACCTCATCCATAATCCTCACAACTTGATCATGGGTATCATCCATAGCTTCAGTAAGGTTTTCTTGATCCTTATAGATTTGTGCAACCCGACCTTGAGTCAGGTGCATCCAGCCTAAGCGTGTTTCATGTTGTTCCTGTTCTACATCCTCAAGTTGGTTCTCCTGGCGGTAAATCCTAGTAGCAAGTACCGGAATTGTCACACCCCCGATTTCATGATTTGCGGAAGCGACGATTTTGGGTGTGACTAATCAACAATCAGAACACCAAAGTACAAGCAAATGACTCTACATGAGACGTTTATAAATATATTACAAAAGTAGTACATCGTTTTAAGTCATAAGCTATATCATTAACGAGTTCGCATAATGATCCCGAAGATTTTAAGACATAACCATTATACAAAATATAATGCAAGAAAATCTTCATGTTTATATAGATGCATGCGACTCGTACTAGCTAGCAAATCCTGCAGGGCGTCCTACTGTTGCTGATCACCTGAGAATACAACACTAAAAGGGTCAGCTATAAAGCTGGACAATCTCACAAGTTTAACATAAAATATGATGTGATCAACATGATTATCCGACGATTTAATAGCGACAATGATTCAACAACATAACCGAACAATGATAAACCATTAAAGGTTTCCGAACAATGATTAAACCAATTAAGGTTACCGACTAGATTTACCGACAATGACATTGTATTGCATTAAGCCATGGTTCGAGGCCTAACCCGATTTGTGCCTCCCGAACGGTGTCAACACCCATAACAATTACTAAAATGCCCATTTGAACGTGGTTGTAGCTAGCAACCCGGACGGGGACGTCACTCCCATGATAGATCTATCTTTTAGTCATCGCGCCTTATTAAGTTAACGAACCATCCAATGATGAGGACTTTCCTGAATTAAAACACTCATGCAATAACCGAACAAAGAAAATCAAGACCGACAATGATAACCAACTAAGTTAATAATTAAATTAAATAACCAAATAACAGTGATCACGAAAACAAGTAAGCATTGTATCACACCCCAAGTTTAAAATAGTAAAATAGTAAAATGGGGCCGTGAGACTCACCTGAGTCACCAAGAAATGTAAAGCAGAAACAAGTAAGAAGGTTCTCCGAACCCGTAACTTCTAGCGTCCTAAACGCAAGAGATAATAATATAAGTAATTGACTAATTGTCTGTCACACCCCCAAAATCGGTAATCACGTTTATTTAGTAATTAGCGAAAGCATTTTGAGTAAACGGCGGGGGTGCTGACTTTAACAGTGTGCATTCATTGTATCAGAGCATATGATCATACAGAACGTATTATTTAAGATACCAAAGTTTGAAGTTATTACAAAAGGTACGACTTAGAAAGTCGTACTAGTAGTAGTGTTGTCAAAACATCACATGTTATAATAAATACAGTTTCAAAAGAGGGATTTCGTAAGTATAACTAATGAAATTAGTTATACAAAAGAAATCCAAGTGTCCTAAAGGTGGCATCCTAAATCGTACAGGGTAGCTTATGTCCTTTATGCATGCAGAAGTACATGAGTCCTAATTCCCTGAAAAACATAGTAAAACGTCAACATTGAATGTTGAGTGAATTCACAGGTTTAGTATATACGTAGTTAAACCAAGTTTAGCATCAATCATTCATGTACACAAACATAATGTTTATATGTATAGTAGGAAACCCAAGTTATTTTAGTAAAAGAAAACATTTCCAATATAATGTAAGAATGTCATTCTTACTACAAGTAATAGTTGTGTAGGAAACACAGGTTTAACAATAAAGTAAACATTTCCATTTAAATAGTTGTAGGAAACACAGGTTTAACCACTCAAGGTAAACATTTCCTATAAAAGTAATCGTGAAGGAACACCAATCCTATTTGTTGTATAGTTTTGTGGGAAATATAGACGATGATCCCTCTAAGGTGAGCTAGACCTTTAGAGTTAAAGTAACGACACCTAGTGCTATAACCAATACACGACTAGTTTAGAGTTGTTGCCTCAGTAACACAGTAAGTATACACTCCTCGTTACGAATGCCATCGTGTGGTTGGAATGACCAACGAGTTATATCAGTGGGAGGGTTGTCAAATCGATATTACTATCTGTATACTTAGTGGCTAGAGTCACCTAGCTAATGGTTATTGGTTGCAAGCACTGGGACTTATGTGCACTACAACTACCTCATGTAAACCTAGGTTCGTACCAAGATGCGTTGTCTAATTCCCAAAATAGTTATGAAAAATCATTTCATACAAATAGTTGGGTATAAAAGCATGTAAAGCAATTATATAAATACGTCGCATGTTATAGCAAAATAGTTCTATGTTTTCTACCCCAAGTTTCGAAAGCAGTAAAATAGTTCAAAGTGGGGCTGTGAACTCACTGGTAGCGATGAGCGATAGTAGCTAGTAGTAAATGGTCGTCCAACTGCGTCCTCAAAGTCCTAGACGCAATAAATATACTAATATAAGTATTTGACCAATCGTTGTTTTTAAGTGTTCGTACAATTTGTTGGTGATAACGTGTTGAAATAATTATTATTTCTCCAAGTTTATCGCTTAAACATTTGTTGCGTGTAAGTATACACATATATATACTTATTAGTTGAATATATATATATATATATATATATATATATATATATATATTACTTATCGTCGTTGTGTATATATATATATAGTTTGATGTCGTATATATAATATGCATACAAAATAATAGTTCCCACTATATGTTCTAATGGTCGTGTTAGTCACCGTATATAAAATAAATAAATGCTATTATTTCAAAGATTGTCGTGTCCAATACTCCAATAATTCCTTATCATTGATAGCAAGTTTGTACTAAATTTATTTTGTACCACTTTCAGTTCTATAAAAGTTCCCGTATTACTCGTACCCTTTTACTCTAGTCGTTTTGTGTACCAGAGATAACATTTTATATAATAACCATGTACACGTAGTTGTATCGAATTTGAACTAAAATAAGCGGACCTGAACAATTATGCGCGATCGCTTAATAGTTTTTTTTTTTTTTAAAAAAAAAAGACTACGTGATTGTGAAATCCTTAATACCAATTTTATATGTTTAACTAAACATCTTGGGACATTTTTGGTATATGTAAAAATTTAATCATATTGATTATAAGATATACATATGCAATTATATGTATACATACCAACAGTAACTTTCTAAATAATAATTAATTAACATGTCAGGAAGTTTAGCTATGAACATCCCACGTGATCATAACAAAAATGAGACTACAAGTTCCACGCGACGGTATACTTATATATAACAAAATTACGTGGTCATAGTTATGAGGCTACAAGTATTCACAGGCACACAATATGAAATGACATGATCCTAGTAAATTATAAACTACGCGATCATGGCGAACAGAATGACGCGATCTTGTTTTCGAAATGACGCGATCCCGTCATTTCTATCAACTTGTAAACCACGCGATTTCGAGTTCAAAAACCATGCGATCATGATTTAAAACACGCGATTGCGTGAAATGAAATTTTGTGACTTCTTGTTTTGAAAACTACGCGATCGCATAATGTTTAATGAAAGTACGTATTTCTTGTTTTAAAAATGACGCGATCTCGTCGTTTTGTTCGGCACTGTAGCACAGCCGGGTTTACAGATTATGATCGAGATTTTTTTTAACAAGATTTTTGCTATGTCTTGGTTTACAATCATTCACAACAAGTTATTACAAGTTAAAACAAGTATAATAACGTAAAATGAGCGTAAAGGTGGTGTTTCCTTACGATGGTAGAGATGAAAATGGTGAAAATGATGAAGCCGAGAATGATGAGATGAGGTTGTTGTGATGATTTGAAGATGAATATGAAGGTGATGATGTTCTTGTTATAATTTTTATGATGATTTTTGTTGTTACTATGTTTCTTGCTGCTGCCATCGATGATGATCACAAAAGAAGAAGGAAAAGTTGGTAGATGAATTATTGAGGCTTGTGTGTGTATTGAGATTGAGAGTGTGTAGGAAATATATAAAATGGTGTATGGTTTAAATTGTCAGTGCAGGGAGCATGGTTCAACAGGAGAATGTTTCCAAGATATTTTAGTTGGGTTAAAATTGTAGGCTTTTAACCCGTTAATTTCGTATACGGGTCCAATTGGGCGCCAATTTTTAGTTAAATTTCATAATTATATTTTGAGGTATTTCTCCAAATACTTTAATATGAAGGGGGAAAATAATACATTTATTATTTTTTACCTTTGGGTACGTTTTGTATTTGTTTCTGTTCGCGTTCAGTAGATTTATATTAAACATATAATGTTTTATATTATAACAATAATATAAATTAAACAATATTCGTAATTAATAATTTTCATATTATTAATTATATGTATCACCAACTCCTGTATATATATTTATTTGTCAAGTTCGATACGTTTGTTTCGTACGTAATTATAAATAACTACGCTAATAGTAATACGTCACATATTAAATAGTAAGTTTCGCAAAACTTATTCCACAAAAATAATTTTGAATTCACTAATCAGGGAATTAACTCAAGATAATGCAGGTAACTAAGTGAAAGATTATACCCTAATTGGAGGATTGTCACATTCTCCTTCCGTTAGCGAAATCTCGTCCCGAGATTTAAGTTGAGTTATTCGTGTCTGGTATGTGTTCGAACAAATGTGGGTATTTCTTTCATATTTAATCTTTGCATTCCCAAGTAAACTCAGGGCCACGCTACGAGTTCCTATGAACTTTGATGAGTTTGATCCTACTATTTAGTAGCTTTTGTATTTTTGAGTCAGATACTTCGATCGGTTCCTCTACAAAGTTGAGTCGCGAGTCGATGTAGACTTCGTCGGGAGGTATGATTAGTGTTTTGTCAGAAAGACACTTTTTAAGATTACTAACTTGAAAAGTGTCATGAATGTTGTTGAGCTCTTGCTGTAGTTTGAGCTTATATGTATCGTGGGTTCAATTTTCCTCATTTTCCAGAACATGCTATCCACTTCCAGGGCGATACCTTGAGTAGGACTCTGTCTCCTACTTGAAACTCTAGTGGTTTTCGGTGATTATCTGCGTAACTCTTTTGATGGTCTCGCACCGCTTTCAGTCGGTTTAGTACTTGAGCTATCTTATCAGTGGTTTCTTGGACGATCTCAGGTCCAGATAGCTGTCTGTCACTGTTGTGACACGCACCGGTCGTTGGGATTTCTAATGGTGACGTGACACAGCAGTGGGTTTTAAATTTATAAGGCTGGGGCCTAGGGTTACTTATTATGCTAATCAAAGGGCTAGCAAAGGACAAGTATGACCTAGGATCGTTCTTCAAAGCGCGACAAATTGAAACTATGGGGTTTAGAAGCTTTTATGTATTTAGCTGGAGTTAAAAGAGTTGGTTTTGGTTTTGGGTTTTCGATCCTAAATTAAACTAGACTGAATTAAAAAGTGGAGGTTACTTCGGGCGTTCAGCAATTAAAGCGATTGTCTACTATGATGTGGTTTAGAAGTTGTTAAATATGGAAAGTTCTAATGAAGATAAGTTCGTAAGTTGATGTGAGCTATTACTACAATCCTTCTATCTGGCTAACGCGGAGATGTCCACAATTAGGCAAATAGAATGTCACGTGGATTGCAAAATATATTAAAGTGTACACCGAAAGTTCTCTCAAATGTACACCCACATTATCCGACAGTTAACCTCGAATCCTATTCCCCAATCTCGGTCGTCAGATGGCATAGTTTATTGAATAAACAATCTTATGAACGAGGGTTATCCTCACCGGAATAGGTTGGGCTAACTGGTCTAGACGGCCGGATAACATGTCATCACTTATTCGTACGAGTTATCATCATTGCTCAGGGATGCAACAAAACAGGGATGATTTATGCCACAAATAGAAACCTAAGTAATACGTTTGTTATTCGATTCATAATACAACTACCTTCAGTCGTTCTTGACTTCCATACATTTGTACTCCGCCATAAGCGTTTCCAGTACTATATCAAAGAACAGTCGAATAGGGGCCGTCATATTATTTCACGATGATTAATGCCGTTTAAATTTCATTATTATGATGATCCTAAGGCAACAATCAAACAAGAACATGCAATAAGACGATCAAAGCAACAGTTCAATTTAAGCATACAAAAGTATTATCCAAGTTGAGGATATTCCAAAAGTTGTCTCAAAAATATCGCCTATATGAATTTAATCTTAATCTACCTCTACTCCCATGTTCCGTGTCTCTTGGATCCTATTTTGGTCTAGAGAACACCGGTCATGCTGAGCTCAATGATTCAATCTAACATAATATAACTAAGTGACCCGTATCCTATGAGTTAGCTACGTTTATTTTTGGATAAAGTTTTAGTCATAACATGAGTTGGGCAGATAAACGATAAAGATTTAATTCCTATATCCATTTGTAAAGTAAACCATCCGCAATCTCATAACATACCACATAGTCACATATTTAATACTTTTCTAAACGACTATCATAGCAGACAATTGAGTTATTTAGCTAATCATGACAATTCTAGCATGCATATTTAAATTTATTAAAGAAAAGACAAGCATATTAAATATGAAAAATAGATTAACGCCTGGAAAGAACTACAATAACTCGTAGCTAAAATATGCATCCCGGAGCACCTCCGTATAAATCTTCCTTGATTAGTTAATTATCTAGTCTAATTAACTAGGAAGAATTACCACTAATATTACAATAAAGGAAATGTGGAATGTGTATATGTGTAGATGTCTTGGTGTGGTGGGTGTGTTTGCAAATGAGCCTCATGCCTCCTATTTATAGGAGAGTTTTGGTGCATTTTTAGCAAGTGGAAGCTCACAATAGCAAAAGGTGGAAAAGGTGGTGGCACCGGGTACGCGCAGGTGGTGGCACGAGGTACGTAAAGTTGCGTAATGGTGGTGCACGAGGTAAGTAAAGTTGCGTAAAGGTCTAGCACCGGGTACCCGAAAGGACAAAAAAGCACGATCCGTGTGGGTGAGTGGCGGCCGTCGGCAGCCAGGTGGTAGCCGGCGGTGGCCAGGTGGCAGCCAACGGCGGTGGGGTGGCTGGCCGGCGGCGGCTGGCACCCCCCCCCCCCCCGCACCGGTTCGTCGCTTGTTGCCTCGTTTCTCGATTCGTGCGTGTTTTCTTCGTTGTGCGTCCATTTGCGTTGATTCTTTTTTGCGTTGGATTCGTAATTCAAAAACGAAGCTTTTGATGAAAAGAAATCCCAAAAATATGTTTCTGAACTTTAGATGTGTCGTTCGAATCTTTTGGATCTTCCGGAGTACGTAGAATCTTCATTCTTTGTCCGTTTTTGTTGATTCTTCTTCTGTTAGATTCGTGATTTGAAAACAAACATCTTGGGTAAGATGGATGTTGGTGATGGGCACTTTTTCCTTGAAATCTCGTTTTGATGTCTTGAATCTTCAAACGTGCGTGGAATCTTCATTTTTCAGCCGTTTTGCTTGATTTTTCTCGTGCAACCTTGTTTTGATCTTCTTAGCATATTATCAATGATTTGTGTGTTGTTTGAGTCCAAATGCCAAGTATTGCTCCAAAATGAGAGAGATATCGGTGGTAAAAATGTGACTTTTTACGCGATATCAAGTATCCCACACTTAGAGCTTTGCTTGTCCTCAAGCAAACCTTCATAAAATTGTGATGAAAGGGTGTCTTCGTATTCCGGAGAACTTTGATTCCTGCAAGTTTGGTAAAAAGATTTCGGATGAGGCTCCATCCTTTGATGTTTCCCCAAACCTTTGGTTCTAACAAGCTCTCTTTTCAATCTTCATAATGTAAGATATACATGACTGGGGCCCTCACAGGTGGTCACTCAATTCACTCAAGTGTATCAGGTTTCCTAACTTCTAATTCACTCAGGGGCCAGTCATGTAGCTCTTCCGTTGTTATAAGCTTGATCGAGAATCAAATCTACAATACTTAAACGAGGACGGTGCTAATTATCCCTAGACATTCGTAAGAGGGTGAAGATGGTGTATGGGATAAGGATTTTTGTAGGTGGTTTAATTGGGAGTTTAATATAGCCTAAGAGTTGTCTGTGATGACTTATCTTTGACGTTTTTAGTTGATACATCTTTTTGGATTTCTCTCTTTGAGAGCCTTCTTTTCATAGCTTTTTCTTCTTTGAAGAACCTTTCCCTCGGCTTTAAATGATCCTTAGGTTTTTATCTTTTTGATTTCTTTGGCAGCTTTGGTTACGCCTTTCTTTGGTTACAACTTGGGTGTGATTCCTTCTAGAAGTGTGTTTCTTGCAGTGATTTTGCTGACAGAACAGAAACTTAGGCTATGGCCAAGAGATGTAGAGAAAGGGTTGGTTTTGAAGTGATTATTCGAAACGAAAAGGCTAAGGCTCAACATGTTTTCTAAATGATCTTCAATGCCAAAGATGGGCATTGGCCGGGTTAGGCTTGAAAACGGGGGTTTTACGAGAGGGTTTTATCCTAGGGAATGTCAAGATCCTCTAATTGCACCTTTGCCACGTGTGACGCTCATTTTTGTAAGTTTGAAATGTATTCTTCGAACAAGTTCTAACTTAAGAAGGCACTCATCGACACACTCATAGTCGAAAAATATTGAAGCATTAAAGGTGAATGCTTTTATATGGCTCAAGATTCCTCACTCATTTTGGGTGGTTTTGTGCCTAGTCATGCGATCGCTTGTTTTGAAACTTGGTTTGAAAGTTATCAAAGAGTTTTGCTCGTCATAGTCGATTTGCCAAACCTTTTGAACTTTTGTTGACCAGAAATACCCTTTTTGACTATCCTTAATTCAAAAATTTTGAAAATTTTGCTGAAAATCTGAGTTTTGCTAAAAAGTTTGATCAAAAGTTTATGTTGCAATACAGTAGTCAATACTACTGCTATCCCACACTTAAAAGAACATTGTCTCTAATGTTCTACTTCTAAGTTAGGCCAATCCCACACTTAGATTTTCGAATAAGGGTCAATATTTTCGAAGTCATTCTTTATTTGCGAGTAGTAATCCCACACTTAGAGTTTTACTTAGAATTTTAGCGTGTTAAATCAAGCAAAATAAGGTTAGAAGAGATACTTCCTTGTGCTGCGTGCGCTGCCATTGAATTTTATGGACCAGATTCAAGTGTGTGAATTTGCTGGAAATGGACCAGGCTCATAAAAATTGAACTTGTTCCACAAATTCTACTTTCAATTCTGCATAGTACACATCCTTATGAAAACACAAGTGTCAATATAAGTTAATATCAAACATAAAATAACTAATAAAAGCTAATCCATGTCAGCATAGAGTGCCTCCCAATCGGTGAAGTCATCATCCATAAAGATCGTGTTATCCACGATCGATGTAGGAGATGCTGACTCCTCGATGGTATAGACAGGAGATGCAGTGCCATCCTTCGGATCCTGAATCCAAGCGTCCAGGGCAGCAGTCTCCTCCTCTAGTGGGTCCATGAAAGTGGGGTGGTCCTGCGCAGTCAAGCTCCAAGGTGGGAATAAGTCCCACGGTGGAATGTGCGGAGCGGGATCAGGTCCCATCTGAAAGGGGCACACATGTGTGGAGGAAAGGCCCAGAGCAGTGTGGATCTTAGAGATGGTGGTGTGCTGGACCTCAAGGGCTCTTAGTATAGACCAAGTGACAGCAGGGTCCGCAGTAGTAACCCCATGCTCAAAGGTGGGTACTCTGGAGGTCCATGCGGTCTATCCCGCTGGTCGGTGAGATGAAGGTAACCTGGAATGGATGGGACGTAACAGGAATGACTCCTGAACGTACACCTCCACCGAGTCTGCCAAAATCTCATCCAAACTAGGAGGTGGTGACTGGGATCCCCTGAGAGTCCTCATGCTACTACCCGGTGATGAACTCCGAGAGTGATACATGGCACGCGAGCGTCTCTGACTGGGGGCTCATGCTCTGTCTGACTGCGAAATCATCCTGCAAAATACAAAAGTTTAATGGTCTAAAATCACTAGTCTTTTGTAAGGTGAGGTACTGCATAAAAAAATGGATTAGTTCAAACATAACAGTAAAGAAAAATTAATGCTAAAAACATAAGATAGGCTTGGGATGACTCCTAAGAGCGCTTTGTTTATCGAGTCTCGTAGCTTGACTCTTTTATACCCATTTTTCTACTAGGGTGATTTGTAGTTATAGACTTCCTCATTTGAGGGAAAGTCTTCTACGTAGTGTTTTAATCGGTGACCGTTTACTTTGAAATTTCCATCTGGAGCTTCGAGTTCGATAGGGAAATACTTTAGAGATTGTGAAGGGACCGCTCCATCGTGTTTTGAACTTACCAGAAAATTTCTTAAATCGGGAGTTAAAGAGTAGAACTTTATCACCTGGATCGAAGCGTGTGGGGCGGAGCTTTGAATCGTGGAGCAACTTGGTTCTTTCCTTAAATTTGTAGGAACTTTCGTAAGCTTGATCCCTCAACTCCGCTAGCTCATTTAGCTGCATTCTCCGATGCGTTCCTGTTATCGTAGGATCTAAACTACAGTTCTTCAGTGCCCAGTAAGCTTTGCATTCTAGTTCAATCGGGAGATGACATGCCTTTCCATAAACGAGCCTATAGGGGGTTGTTCCTAATGGCGTTTTATAAGCTGTCCGAAATGCCCATAAAGCATTGTCTAGCTTGTCTACCCATCTTTCCTTATGTTGACCAATTGTTCGTTCCAAGATCCTTTTTAGTGCACGGTTTGTAATCTCTGCTTGCCCATTCGTCTGCGGGTGATAGGCCGTAGAGGTTTTGTGGGTAACACCATATTGTTGCAATAGTTTCATAAACTGAGTATTGCAAAAGTGGGTGCCTCGATCGCTGATGATTGCTCGAGGTGTTCCAAACCGACAGAATAGCTGTTTTAAGAACTTGGTTACGACTCTTGAATCATTTGTTGGAAAGGCTTGGGCTTCGGCCCATCTTGATATGTAATTGACAGCTACTAGAATATATTCTTTTCTGTAAGATTTCGGAAATGGTCCCATGAAGTCTAATCCCCATATGTCAAATATTTCACATGCTTGGATATTCGTCAACGGCATTTCGTTACGCGTTGTGATATTTCCAAACCTTTGGCAAATATCACAGCGTTTCACCAAGTCTTGTGCGTCTCTGAAGATGGTAGGCCAGTAGAATCCTGATTCGTAGACTTTCTTTGCTGTCAGATTAGCTGCATGATGTCCTCCGGTGGGTCCGTGATGGCTTTGGTGGAGTATATGTTCGGCTTCTTTCCCATCGAAACATCTTCTTACTATTTGGTCGGGACAGACCTTGAACAAATATGGATCATCTCAAAAGTAATGTTTGACGTCGCAGAAGAATTTTTGTCTTCGCGATGAGATCATCCCTTTTCTTGTGATCCCTCCAACTACAAAATTGGAAATGTCTGCAAACTAAAGATCGTCAGTGAATTGCGAGCCTTGTATTTGTTCTCCTAAACTCATTAACTGCTCTTCTAGAAATTGATCTTTAATATCTCTTTCTGCAAGTTGTTTCATTGACGGATTTTCAAGTCGACTTAAATGATCTGCGGCGACATTTTCTGCTCCTTTCTTATCTTTTATCTCGATGTCGAATTCTTGTAGGAGTAGAATCCATTGTAACAATCTAGACCTTGCGTCTTGCTTTTTAAAGAGGTATTTTAGAGCTGAGTGATCCGTATATACTATTGTTTTGGACAATATTAGGTAGGATCTAAATTTGTCAAAGGCAAATACCATGGCTAACAGCTCTTTTTCTGTAGTTGTATAGTTCTCTTGAGCATCTGTAAGTGTTTTGCTAGCGTAATAGATTGGTCGAAAGTGATTATCCTTCCTTTGACCTAGAACTGCCCCAACTGCGAAGTCACTAGCATCGCACATGATCTCAAATGGTAGGTTCCAATCTGGAGCGACCATGATTAGTGCATTTGTAAGCTCCTTCTTCAGGTAGTTGAAAACCTTCATGCAGTTCTCGTCAAACACGAACTTGATGTCTTTTCCTAGAAGGTGGGTGATAGGTCGAGAAATCTTGGAGAAGTCCTTGATAAAACGGCGGTAGAACCCAGCATGTCCTAGAAAGCTTCTAATGGCCTTGACGTTGGTTGGTGGTGGAAGTTTGGCAATGGTTTCGACCTTTGCTTTGTCTACTTCAATTCCGAACTTTGATATTCGATGTCCTAAAACTATTCCTTCTTTTACCATAAAGTGACACTTTTCCCAATTTAACACGAGGTTTGATTCTTCACACTTGGAGAGCATTCTATCGAGGTTGGATAGACATGATGCGAAGGAGTCTCCAAAGACAGAGAAATCGTCCATAAAGACTTCCATGCATTGTTCAATCATGTCATGGAAAATTGCAACCATGCATCTTTGAAATGTTGCAGGTGCATTGCATAATCCAAACGGCATTCGTCGGTATGCGAACGTTCCGTAGGGACACGTGAATGTTGTCTTCTCTTGGTCCTTCGGGTCGAGAGGGATTTGGAAATACCTGGAAAAACCATCAAGGAAACAGTAGAATTCGTTTCCTGATAACCTTTCGAGCATTTGGTCAGTAAACGGAAGCGGGAAGTGATCTTTGCGAGTTGCTTCGTTTAACTTCCGGTAATCGATGCAAACCCTCCAACCGGTAAACGTCCGAGTTGGTATAAGCTCATTTTCTTCGTTTGTAATGACTGTCATTCCTCCTTTCTTTGGTACGACTTGAACAGGGCTAACCCAAGGTGAGTCGGATATTGGGTAGATTAATCCAGCATCAAAGAGTTTGATAACCTCTTGTTTGACCACGTCCTGAATCTTAGGATTTACCCTTCTCTGCCTTTGTACGGATGGTTTGAAATCATTTTCCATGAGGATCTTGTGTGTGCAATAGTTTGGATTGATTTCTTGTATGTCGGAAATTTTCCATGCAATTGCCTTCTTGTGCGATTTCAGAACATCAATGAGTTCAGGTTTCTCCTCGGGTTTTAACTCTTTTGATATTATCACCGGGAGTTATGAGGTTCCATGGAGGTAAGCGTACTCAAGGTAAGGTGGTAATTATTTTAATTCCAGGTTTGGTGGCTCTTTGATAGACGGCTTCATTCTAGCTATCTCATCTCTATTCAGCTTTTCGTATTCAGCTTAGAATGGTGCTTCGTCCGTCTCGGGTTCAGATGTGGAGATTGATGCTATTTCAACCCATTCGGTTTTATTTGAGAATTCGTCCATCTTTAGCTCGTACTTGTTGAATGATGATGAGGAAACTTCATCATTTCTGGTGATGATGATCTCTCCGTCGTCAGTGAATTGGAATTCTTGAAATTGAGCGGATGAAGATTGGTTTATGGTGATTTCAGGGTTTGAAAACGGCAGTGGTTCGGGTTGGTTGGCTAATTGTAGTTCAAACGATGGTGGCTCACCACTCAATCCCTTGAATGAATCCAAGATCTCTCTAATTGAGGGAAATGGGTTTGGTTCATTGAATATGGGTTTATCTCTCTTTAGCCAAGGTATCGGTGTACCGCATCCTAATGGAACAACGATTTTTTGCCATTGATGTGAGGAGACTTCTTTTCAAACAGTGGAAATAGTAGTTCATTGGATGTTGTTGGCGAATCGATTGCGGAGGGCAGCCCAGGGTCCTCATTACACAACTTTCGAACGGTGATTATGGTGTTGGGTATCGGATCCTGGCTGGATAGTGCTAGTACTTCGTGGAGATGCTCATCAAAAATATCCTGCATGGTATCACACAAACCAAGGTCCTCTTCCAGAGGTTGCTTCATCAATCAATCGACATTAAAGGTGACCTCCTCTTTCCCAACTCTCAATTTTAAAGATTTTTCGTTAACATCAATTACAGCCTTGGCAGTATTTAGGAATGGTCTGCCTAGGATGAGCGGGATATGGGTGTCTTCCTCTATGTCCATGACAATAAAGTCCACTGGAAAAACGAACTTATCGACTTTGACCATGACATCTTCAGCAATTCGTTGAGGGAGTTTAACTGATCTGTCAGCTTATTGGATAGTCATACGAGTAGGTAATAGGTCATCTAATCCTAATTTCTTGTAGAGGGAATAAGGCATAAGATTAACACTAGCACCTAGATCTGCTAAGGCATTACTAATTTGAATTCCTTGGAGAAAACAGGGTATAGTAAAACGTCCAGTATCGCCTAATTTAGGTGGGAGACCACGCTGTACAATTAATGAACATTCAGCATTCAAGGGTAAACTAACTATTTGCCTAAGTTTTTCTTTGTTTGAAAGGAGTTCTTTGAAGAATTTAGCACACGAGGGCATTTCTACTAAAGCATCTAATAATTTAACGTTTAAGTGTAGGCTTTTAAATATTTCCATATATTTACCGAATTGGGCTTCTTGTTTTTCCTTTTTAAGTCTACCAGGATAAGGTATTCTCGTTCAAGGTACATTATCTGGAGTTTTGGCTGGTGATGTGTCAGGTATTGTGACAGGGATGTCAATTGACACATTTTCACTAGGTGTAGGTGTGGGCAAAGAAGTGTTTTCGGGGGTGTTATCTGGTGGTGGTGGATCAACTTTGGTTACTTTTCCCCCTCTAGTCACTATTAACATATCATCACTTGGTGGATGAGTGGTGTCATTAGTGATTACCGACGTACTTTCCTCAATAAAACTTAAGTTTTTCAAAATGGATTTCATGTTAGAGATTAATTTTTCTGAAATTTTTATCATGGCGTCAATGTTATCTTGAAATCCGGTTACTCTTTTGTTTATAACGTTTTGTTCAAACATAAATTCTGACAAAGATTGTTTTTGAGGAAGGTAAGTGGTTTGTAGGTGAGGGAACAGCTAAAAGTTGGGTTAAAGACTCATTTGGTGTGGGGTTGGTCCAAAAATGTGTTGTCATAATTGGTTAAAAAGCTAAAACTAAACTAATCCTAAGGGCAAAAAGGTAACTCTTGATTGATGTTAATCTTTCAAAAGGATCGCTTAAACACTAAAGTTACTAAATCCTAAAATCAGTTGCCGACACTCCCCGGCAGCGGCGCCAAAAACTTGTTGCGACACGCACCGGTCGTTGGGATTTCTAATGGTGACGTGACACAGCAGTGGGTTTTTAATTTATAAGGCTGGGGCCTAGGGTTACTTATTATGCTAATCAAAGGGCTAGCAAAGGACAAGTATGACCTAGGATCGTACTTCAAAGTGCGACAAATTGAAACTAGGGGGTTTAGAAGCTTTTATGTATTTGGCTGGAGTTAAAAGAGTTGGTTTTGGTTTTGGGTTTTCGATCCTAAATTAAACTAGACTGAATTAAAAAGTGGAGGTTACTTCGGGCGTTCAGCAATTAAAGCGATTGTCTACTATGATGTGGTTTAGAAGTTGTTAAATATGGAAAGTTCTAATGAAGATAAGTTCGTAAGTTGATGTGAGCTATTACTACAATCCTTCTATCGGGCAAACACGGAGGTGTCCACAGTTAGGCAAATAGAATGTCACGTGGATTGCAAAATATATTAAAGTGTACACCGAAAGTTCTCTCAAATGTACACCCACATTATCCGACAGTTAACCTCGAATCCTATTCCCCGATCTCGGTCGTCAGAGATGCCCCAATCATGGCATAGTTTGTAGAATAAACAATCTTATGAACGAGGGTTATCCTCACCGGAATAGGTTGGGCTAACTGGTCTAGACAGCCGGATAACATGTCATCACTTATTCGTACGAGTTATCATCATTTCTCAGGGATGCAACAAAATAGGGATGATTTATGCCACAAATAGAAACCTAAGTAATACGTTTGTTATTCGATTCATAATACAACTACCTTCGGTCGTTCTTGACTTCCATACATTTGTACTCCGCCATAAGCGTTTCTAGTACTATATCAAAGAACAGTCGAATAGGGGCCGTCATATTATTTCACGATGATTAATGTCGTTTAAATTTCACTATTATGATGATCCTAAGGCAACAATCAAACAAGAACATGCAATAAGACGATCAAAGCAACAGTTCAATTTAAGCATACAAAAGTATTATCCAAGTTGAGGATATTCCGAAAGTTGTCTCAAAAATATCGCCTATATGAATTTAATCTTAATCTACCTCTACTCCCATGTTCCGTGTCTCTTGGATCCTATTTTGGTCTAGAGAACACCGGCCATGCTGAGCTCAATGATTCAATCTAACATAGTATAACTAAGTGACTCGTATCCTATGAGTTAGCTACGTTCATTTTTGGATAAAGTTTTAGTCATAACATGAGTTGGGCAGATAAACGATAAAGATTTAATTCCTATATCCATTTGTAAAGTAAACCATCCATAATCTCATAACATACCACATAGTCACATATTTAATACTTTTCTAAACGACTATCATAGCAGACAATTGAGTTATTTATCTAATCATGGCAAGAGCATGCATATTTAAATTTATTAAAGAAAAGACAAGCATATTAAATATGAAAGATAGATTAACACCTGGAAAGAAGTACAATAACTCTTAGCTAAAATATGCGTCCCGGAGCACCTCCGTATAAATCTTCCTTGATTAGTTAATTAGCTAGTCTAATTAACTAGGAAGAATTACCACTAATATTACAATAAAGGAAATGTGGAATGTGTATATGTGTAGATGTCTTGGTGTGGTGGGTGTGTTTGCAAATGAGCCTCATGCCTCCTATTTATAGGAGAGTTTTGGTGCATTTTAGCAAGTGGAAGCTCACAATAGCAAAAGGTGGAAAAGGTGGTGGCACCGGGTACGCGCAGGTGGTGGCACGAGGTACGTAAAGTTGCGTAAAGGTCTAGCACCGGGTACACGAAAGGACAAAAAAGCACGATCCGTGTGGGTGAGTGGCGGCCGGCGGCAGCCAGGTGGCAGCCGGTGGTGGTGGGGTGGCTGGCCGGCGGTGGCTGGCACCCCCCCGTACCGGTTCGTCGCCTGTTGCCTCGTTTCTCGAGTCGTGCGTGTTTTCTTCGTTATGCGTCCATTTGCGTTGATTCTTTTTGCGTTGGATTTGTAATTCAAAAATGAAGCTTTTGATGAAAAGAAATCCCAAAAATATGTTTCTAAACTTTAGATGTGTCGTACGAATCGTTTGGATCTTCCCGAGTACGTAGAATCTTCATTCTTCGTCCGTTTTTGTTGATTATTCTTCTGTTGGATTCTTATTTGAAAACAAACATTTTGGGTAAGATGGATGTTGGTGATGCTCACTTTTTCCTTGAAATCTCGTTTTGATGTCTTGAATTTTCAAACGTGTGTGGAATCTTCGTTTTTCGGCCGTTTTGCTTGGTTTTTATCGTGCAACCTTGTTTTGATCTTCTTAGCATATTATCAATGATTTGTGCTTTGTTTGAGTCCAAATGTCAAGTATTGATCCAAAATAAGAGAGATATCGGTGGTAAAAACGTGACATTTTACGCGATATCAGTCACCCAACTCGACCTAACAAAGTAGTGATCGGAACTTGCATCCGTACAATGATTCAAATGGTGCCATCTGTATACTGGTGTGATAACTATTGTTGTAGGAGAATTTTGCTAGTGGGAGATGGGTATCCCAGTTTCCATTGTGGCAACTCTGGTTGTTGTAAAATTCCCGAAGGTTTTTGATATTCAACCTTGACCTTTGAACAAGTTAGACATTTGCTAACATATATAGCGATGTCTTTCTTCATGTTCGACCTCCAATAGAAACCTTTCACATCTTGGTACATCTTATCTTCACCAGGATGAATCGAGTAGTTAGACTTGTGAGCTTCATCCAATATCAGTTTGCGTAATTCATCATCGCATGGTACCCAAATTCGATTCATGAAGTATAAAACTTCATTGTCTTTGGTTTCGAGCTGTTTCTCCATCCCCTTCAGGGATTCATCTTTCATGCGTTCGGCGGTGAAAGCTATTCGTTGTGCATCGCGAATTTGAGTAATGAGATTCGAGTGGATTGTTAATACCAAAGCTCGAACTCTGCGAAGTTTGACTCTCTCCTTATGACTCAGGGCATCCGCTACTATATTAGCCTTGCCCGGATGGTATTTGATTTCACAGTCGTTAATGAATACAGCTTCTCTTTGTCGAGTAGTTGGAGGATTTGTTTCAAGTGTTTTTTGTGATCCTCTTTCGTTAGTGAGTAAATCAAAATATCATCTATACATCACTCCTCAGGTTTCTTCTCCACCACGTGTGCCAAAAATGTTGGGTATCCCTTTCGGAGATAATTACTAGCCTTCATGCAAGTAATCATTTTCACGCACTCGTTCTCTTTTCTCCCTATATCACCAAAGTTTCTCCAGTTGGTAACGGTAGTCGTACCAAGTTTTCAAAGCATACAGTTTCGGTACGGTTCTTTGACAACCAGTTCGTGCCGATTACGACGTCAAAACTTCCCAATTCTACCGGTAGCAAGTCTATTTCGAAGAGATGACCTTCTGACTCCAAGGTACATCCCGGTACTATTTCTCCTGATTCGATCAACTTACCATCGGCTAGTGCTATAGTATACTTGTTATCTAGACTACGGGATTTAATGTCTAATAGTGGTCTAAATTCACTAGACACAAAACTTAAATCGGCACCCGAATCTAATAACACAGAGGAAAAATGTTTGTTTACTAGAAACGTACCACTGACAGCGTTGGGGTCCTAGCGTGCCTCTTGCGCTCCGATCACGAATGCCCTTCCTCGAGCTGGTTGATTGTTGTGGTTGGCTCGGTTGTTGTTGTTACCACGGTTGTTGGCATTTTGGTTGTTTTGGTTGTCACGGTTAAATTTTGGGCATTAGTTTCAAAAGTGTCCCTGTTCACCACACTCGAAACATCCAATGGTCTGTCAATCTTTGTTGACTTGAGGGGTAGGGTTAGACCTGCAATATTGGGCCAGATGACCCCAGCGTTTGTAGTTTCTACAGAAAGTACAGTCACCCTCATGGTGACGTTCACACTTGCCACACTTGGGCTTGTTTCCCAAGTAAGTCTTTGGTTCAGCAGTGGTGACAAGGTAAGCTTTTGTGGTTCCATCCTGTGTTTTGCTATTTTGACACTGTTGGTCATTCCACTTACGTTTTCCTTGTCCAGAACTACCAGCATCGGTACTGTTCGGTTCACCATTACCCGAAACAGCTTTCTTTGTGAGTGTCCCCATCCTGACCACCTCATCGGTCAAACTTTGCACTAGAGTAACAGCGCTCCTGAATGTGTCAGGTTTTGAGGATGTTACCAAACTCCTGATATGCGGTGCCACACCATAGATGTACCGCTCAATGCGCTTGTACTCTGGCGTCACCATGTGTGGCACCAAACATGCTAGTTCTTGAAATTTTGTGGTATATCAAGTGATTCAGCTCCTACCATTTTGATATCCCACAACTCAGTCTCGACTTTTTGAATCTCACTACGTGGACAAAACTCTTCCAACATCATACTTTTTAGTGCACCCCATGACAGTGAGTGGGCAGTTTCCCGTCCAAGAGATTGGACCTGGGAGTTCCACCATGTCAACGCCTTATCAGCTAAGGTGCAAGTAGCATACTTCACCATACAGTCAAGTGAACAATCACTAATGTCCAATACTGACTCTGTCTTTTCTATCCAGTGTATAATATCAATGGCACCCTCGGTGCCATGAAAAGTAATTGGCTTACAAGCCTGGAATGTCTTGTATGAACATCCTCGTCGAGTATTCATAGGCGTCTCACTGTTAACAAGGGTAGACCCGCTGTTATTAACCACATTTTCACGGTTGCGGCTTGCCTCATACTGGGCAATGCCTTCAGCCACTCGCCGCACAATAATCTGCTCAGTGATTTCTTCGTTGTTTGGTGGTGTAGTCGCTCGTCAACTATTCCTAGTTATTCGGCGCTTGGGTGGCATGATTCAGTTCTGCGATAAACAAAACATATAAGTCAATGCCGAGAGTAACAGGTGAGGAACAAGGTCTCACATTGTTTAGATTGTGAATAGTATGAAGGAATTAAGTTATCCCCATTACGTATCATACGATTTTGAAACACCCGTATGTACTTAGTATAATATAATCACATTGGCCAGGCGTCATTATATAATGCTAGATACATACTTCTTTTCATTACCGTTTAACACAATCAGGTTCAAATCAATTCGAGGTAAGAATTAATGATCAGGATGTAGTATGTTTCAAAGAGTACACGAAACGATCACAGAAAGTTGTCGGTTGGTTTTCGTTCTAACACACGTATATGTATGTAAACAGGATACCCTAGTTGATACAACCATAAAGAATACGAGATATAAACCAAAGATACGTTATATTATATCACTAAACAAAGCTAGTACATAAGTTTTATACAATACAGGATGGGATTTACTATATATAAATATACCCATCAGTCAAAAGTGATATACAAAATGTGACGGATTCAACCTATACATCCATCTAGACAAAAGTGTTAACCTAATACGGTGTAGGCACAACCTGCCATACATAGGTCTAACTAAGATAAGCTAAGCACATCCCTACCACCATCCTAACAACTACCATCAACACACAAACTATAGCTGCAGAGCCTACTACCCTCGCACGTCTCTCTAACATAACCATACGTTCTCTAGTAGCATCTGCTGACTCTCGATCCATCTCGATGTGCATCTCTGAAGAGGCAAAACACCCAGAAATAGCAAGCACATCTCCATCTAGTCGGGAGGCGTCACTGCATAACTCCTTGATGTAATCATGTGTACCATAGTGCAATCCAAAAATAGTGTGGATAACCACAACTAGAGTAGTGACAGTGAGCTCCAGAGGCTCTCCGGTGAGATGAGAAGGTGTCGGTGTGCGGGATGACTCTCCAGTCTCAAAGGTGGAAGTAATCCTCTCAAGTGTCCTTCAGTGACGATGCATACGCGGCATCCAGTCAAGATGCGTAGCTCTAACTCTCTGTTGTGATAGCTCATCACAGTGTATCTCTCTCCTTGGTCATCGGTGCCTTGTCTCGTGGCGCTAACTGACCAGTGGGAAAGTCTCAGACACACATCCTCGGTGTCCTCTTAAGCATAGGTCCGCGTGAAGACTCTCCAACTATATGACGTGTCTCCATAAAAGTAGATCCCAACATGCGTGTCTCGGGATCAGTAGGTGGTGGTGGTGCACCCATAGTGCTACCGTCAGATGTAGTCCTAGGGCCTACAGGTGGATGCTCCGACTCGGAAACACCATCATCACTATCGTAGTCAGGCTCCTCATCAGAGGCATAGATGTGAATCGGAAACTGCCTAGACATGCTGTGACAAAAGAAATTGTGCGTGTCGTTTTAGTCGTATGTTAGATGAATGTATAGGTATGTATGCAGGAATGCACAAAGGTTCTAGCCAAGGCTATAGTCTAGGTCTCTAAGGTTTTCAGTCACTTAAAGACTTCTAATTCGCTATAACCAATGACTCTGATACCAAGTCTGTCACACCCCCAAAATCGGTAATCGTGTTTATTTAGTAATTAGTGAAAGCATTTTGAATAAACAACGGGGGTGCTGACGTTAACGGTGTGCATTCATTATATCAAAGCATATGATCATACAGAACATATTATTTAAGATGCCACAGTTTGAAGTTATTACAAAAGGTACGACATAGAAATTCGTACTAGTAGTAGTGTTGTCAAAACATCACATGTTATAATAAATACAGTTTCAAAAGAGGGATTTCGTAAATATAACTAATGAAATTAGTTATACAAAAGAAATCCAAGTGTCCTAAAGATGGCATCCTAAATCGTCCAGGGTAGCTTACATCCTTTATGCATGCAGAAGTACCTGAGTCCTAATTCCCTGAAAAACATAGTAAAACGTCAACATTGAATGTTGAGTGAATTCACAAGTTTAGTATATACGTAGTTAATCCAAGTTTAGTATAAATCATTCATGTACACAAACATAATATTTATATGTATAGTAGGAAACCCAAGTTATTCTAGTAAAAGAAAACATTTCCTATATAATGTAAGAATGTCATTCTTACTACAAGTAATAGTTGTGTAGGAAACACAGGTTTAACAATCAAGTAAACATTTCCATTTAAATAGTTGTAGGAAACACAGGTTTAACCACTCAAGGTAAACATTCCTATAAAAGTAATCGTGAAGGAACACCAATCCTATTTGTTGTATAGTTTTGTGGGAAATATAGACGATGATCCTCTAAGGTGAGCTAGACCTTTAGAGTTAAAGTAACGACACCTAGTGCTATAACCAATCCACGACTAGTTTAGAGTTGTTGCCTCAGTAACACAGTAAGTATACACTCCTCGTTACGACTGCCGTCGTGTGGTTGGAATAACCAATGAGTTATATCAGTGGGAGGGTTGTCAAATCGATAGTACTATCTATATACTTAGTGGCTAGAGTAACCTAGCTAATGGTTATAGGTTGCAAGCACTGGGACTTATGTGCACTACAACTACCTCATGTAAACCTAGTTCGTACCAAGATGCGTTGTCTAATTCCCAAAATAGTTATGAAAAATCATTTCATACAAATAGTTGAGTATAAAAGCATGTAAAGCAATTATATAAATATGTCGCATGTTATAGCAAAATAGTTCTATATTTTCCACCCTAAGTTTCGAAAGCAGTAAGATAGTTAAAAGTGAGGCTGTGAACTCACTGGTAGCGATGAGCGATAGTAGCTAGTAGTAAATGGTCGTCCAACTGCTTCCTCAAAGTCCTAGATGCAATAAATGTACTAATATAAGTATTTGACCAATCGTTGTTTTTAAGTGTTCGTACAATTTTTGGGTGATGATGTGTTGAAAAATTATTATTTCTCCAATTGTGTTTATCATTTAAACATTTGTTGCGTGTAAGTATATACATATATATACTTATTAGTTGAATATATATATTCATATATATATATATATATATATATATATTACTTGTCGTCGACGTGTATATATATATATAGTTTGATGTCATATATATAATATGCATACAAAATAATAGTTCCCACAATATGTTCTAATGGTTGTGTTAGTCACCATTTATAAAATAAATAAATGCTATTATTTCAAAATTTGTCGTGTCCAATACTGCAATAATTCCTTATCATTGATAGCAAGTTTGTACCAAATTTATTTTGTACCACTTTCAGTTCCATAAAAGTTCTCGTATTACTCGTACCCTTTTACTCTAGACATTTTGTGTACCGGAGATAACATTTTGTATAATAACCTTGTACACGTAGTTGTATCGAATTTGAACTAAAATAAGCGGACCTGAACAATTATGTGCGATCGCTTAATAGTTTTTTTTTTTAAAAAAAAAAGACTACGCGATTGTGAAATCCTTAATACCAATTTTATATGTTTAACTAAACATCTTGGGACATTTTGGTATATGTAAAAATTTAATCATATTGATTATAAGTTATACATATGCAATTATATGTATACATACCAATAGTAACTTTCTAGTTAATAATAAATTAACATGTCAGGAAGTTTAGCTATGAACATCCCATGTGATCATAACAAAAATGAGACTACAAGTTCCACGCGATGGTATACTTATATATAACAAAATTACGTGGTCATAGTTATGAGGCTACAAGTATTCACAGGCACACAATCTGAAATGACGCGATCCTAGTAAATTTTAAACTACGCAATCATGGCGAACAGAATGACGCGATCTTGTTTTCGAAATGACGCGATCCCGTCATTTCTATCAACTTGTAAACCACGCAATTTCGGGTTCAAAAACCATGCGATCATGATTTAAAACACGCGATTGCGTGAAATGAAATTTTGTGACTTCTTGTTTTGAAAACCACTCGTGTGACGTTTAATGAAAGAATGTATTTCTTGTTTTAAAAACGACGCGATCGCGTCATTTTGTTTGGCACTGTAGCACAGCCGGGTTTACTGATTATAGATTTTTTTTAACAAGATTTTTGCTATGTCTTGGTTTACAATCATTCACAACAAGTTAATACAAGTTAAAACAAGTATAATAACGTAAAATGAGCGTAAAGGTGATGTTTCCTTACGATGGTAGAGATGAAAATGGTGAAAATGATGAAGCCGAGAATGATGATGATGAGGTTGTTGTGATGATTTGAAGATGAATATGAAGGTGATGATGTTCTTGTTATAATTTTTATGATGATTTTTGTTGTTACTATGTTTCTTGTTATTGCCGTCGATGATGATCACAAAAGAAGAAGGAAAAGTTAGTAGGTGAATTATTGAGGCTTGTGTGTGTACTGAGATTGAGAGTGTGTAGGAAATATATAAAATGGTGTATGGTTTAAATTGTCAACGCAGGGAGCATGGTTCAACAGGAGAATGTTTCCAAGATATTTTAGTTGGGTTAAATTGTAGGCTTTTGACCCGTTAATTTCGTATACGGGTCCAATTGGGCGCAATTTTCAGTTAAATTTTGTAATTATATTTTGGGGTATTTCTCCAAATACTTTAATATGAAGGGGGAAAATGATACTTTTATTATTTTTGACCTTTGGGTACGTTTTGTATTTGTTTATGTTCGCGTTCAGTAGTTTTATATTAAACGTATAATGTTTTACATTATAACAATAATATAAATTAAACAATATTCGGAATTAATAATTTTCATATTATTAATTATTTGTATCACCAACTATTGTATATATATTTATTTGTCAAGTTCGATACGTTTGTTTCGTACGTGATTATAAATAACTACGCTAATAGTAATACGTTACGTATTAAATAGTAAGTTTCGCTAAACTTATTCCACAAAAATAGTTTTGAATTCACTAATCAGGGAATTAACTCTAGATAATGCACGTAACTAAGTGAAAGATTATACCCTAATTGGAGGATTGTCACATTGTCAAACTATTATTAATTATTCACTCGTTGCAAGGTCGTCGTTATTTGTGAATTTGTACGTTTCGTTGATGATGATTTTGTAATAATAATTTCTAAAAATAAACTACTTTTATACTCATTTCGTTGTATAATTTGAAAAAGTACATATATTAAACGTACGAGTTATATCGTATATAATTTTGTTGTGGATATATATTTATCCGAATGTATATATATTTATACCCGTATTCTTTGTCGTTGTGTATATATGTAGATATATACATGTATATGAGGTTGATTGTAGTACTAATAATAAATATATATCATATTGAAATTAATAATGTCATGATATATATTTAAACATATACAAAGTAACTATTAGTCATCGAAATGTTGATTTTAATTATGATATTAAATAATAGTAGAACATAAACGTACACGTGGTCTTGTGGAGATAAGTTGGTCACATAGAACCAGTCATTCGGCTACTTTGAAGTAGCCATTCAGCTAGTTTCATACCTAGCCGTTCAGCTAGATATATTTAGTCGTTCGGCTATATGTATTTAGCCGTTGGCTATCGTGTTCTTGTTCTGTTTCCAGTTTCGTAGTCCAGTTTTCAGTTTGAAATCCACACATTTTTTTGCTATATTACGAGTTATATCTTCATACAAATATTTATAAACAACATTACACAAATTTTTACCTTTCGATTTCACACACTTTTCTTTATATAACTCATATACATGTCTCCATTTTTTAAACAAAATGAACATCTTGGTTATAAAGTTTATATTTTTCTCATATTATCATCATCACCAACTTCAATCTTGTGTTAGTTTTAACTCGATTTTCGTTTTTGATTTAACATGATCATCAATCATACACAAAATTATTATAAAATACACTAACAATTTATAAAGAAATTGAAGTTCAAGAATTTTACAGTGATGTGATGATGATGCCGATTTAATGATGATAATTATAGTGTCATGATTTTATTTGTGTTGAAGGATTGAAGGTAATGAAGAAGATGAAGATGGTTTTGTGTTTGTTCTTGCTCCTGCTTCACTTCCTTCACTGATGTTGCTGCTCGACGGTCACAGAGAGAAGAGAGGAAAGGAAATAGGTTGGTGATGAATTATTAGTGTTAGGTGTTTGTACACTGAAAAGAGAGGATGCATATATATAAAATATGTACCTGGGTTTAATTTGTCAACCGAGGCATGGTGGTGCCCTGATATGTCGACATTTATTATCAAATTGTGATAATTGTGTGGCTTTTTAACCCGTTAACTTCGTGCACGGGTCCAACTATGAGCAAATTTATATTTTATATATGTAAATCTATTTTGAGGTAGTTCTCCAAATACTTTATTATGAATGGAAAAAATAATACTTTTATTATTTTTGACCTTTGGGTACGTTTTATATAGTCTCCGTCTCGTACGATACGTTATATATATAAAACGTATAAATATTTTTGTTTCACTTTTGTTTCTCTTTGTTCACATAATACTTTCAAATAAATAATTATTCAAAACTATTTTCGTGTTCATTCGGATTTGTTTGCCCGTGATTATTAAATAATCATTTAACGTTATATATATATATATATACATTTATATATACAATATCCGAGTACATGTGATTAAGGTTTAAATTAGGAGCTAAATTTTGGCCCCTTTTTGACCGGGTGTCACATTCTCCCCTTGTTAGGAGAATTTCATCCCGAAATTTAACCGAAGCTGATGTCCGCGTGTTTCTAAGGCCGACTATAATATAAGTCTACTTATTAAGACCTCCAGTTTTTCTCTCCCCTTGTTAGGCTTGAGCCTACCGGTCGCTAAAGGAAATGATGGGAAATTCTTCTGATTCTTTACCCGGCCGTTATGTCTACATGACAAGGTCGGTCCGTATTAACAAGTATTACCATGAATTGGATTTATGATCCACCGAACTTGATGAGTTCTACCGTATTCCTAGAGTTTAGCAAAACCACCGATACCGTACAAGGTCTATAACCGTTCTATATTAGCATGTATAGATTTTCGATACCTAAACCGATTTATATCACTGAAGTGATAACCTAATTATACCACCGAAGTGATACCCGAATTATATAATAATTGAATATATAATCTAATTAAATAACCATATATAAATACCGAATACTATAGCACACACTACTACCGATTTATCCGTAAGTAGGAAAACAATTAGTTTCCTCCGAATGAATGATTCCGACAAGATGACCGATTTGCCGATATATATCAATAATGATATCCGAGTTACCGACCTCAACATATGTGAGATAAATAGAATGAAGTTCTAGCCGTTGAATTTAAAGTGCAATTATGTATTACACTGTCGGACTTGACTTATTGTTTGCTAAACCAATTATACACTACCGTCAAAGAATATAATAGACATTATGAAACAAGGTACGTACCCGTGTCAGGGTCTGGTTGAGTGTCCCTAGCATTCAGCACGAAGAACCTTCCTTTTGCAATATTATTGTTTTTCAGTTTAGGACAGTCGCTACGGTAGTGTCCTACGGTGCCACACTCGTAACAAGCTTTCACTCGGCATTCTTTAGCAAGATGACCATAATGTTGGCACTTGTCACAGGGGGTGCCACAAGGCCCGTCATGGTGGCGTTTGCACTTTGAGCAGAAGGGTTTGGTTCCAGTGTACTATTTCTTGTTTTCAGATCCAGACGCGTTGACCTTGGCAGTTGCAGACTTTTTGTTAGTTTGGCCTTGGTTGTCAAGGTTTCCATAAGCTTTTCTCTTGTTATCCTTCCCTTCGCGGACAACCTGTGCCATGAGGCTGTGAGCCATACGAACAACACTTTGGATAGTCCCCGGTTTGGATGTTGTCACCATTCCTCTGATGCTTGCGGGAAGTCCCCAGATATACCTCTCGACCCTTTTGTATTCAGGGTTGACCATAGTTGGACACAAGAGGGCTAGTTGATGAAAACGAGTAGTGTACCCGGCTATGTCATTGTCGTGGATAGAGTGATTCCCGAACTCTATTTCCAGATGTTGTATTTCTTCTATAGGACAATACTCCTCAGTCATCATCTTTTTCAGATCATTCCAGGGAAGTTTGTAAGCAACATCTATACCCACAGTCTGGGCATGAGTGTTTCACCAGGTAAGTGCACCTTCCGTCAGTGTGTAGATAGAGTATTTGACTTTACAGTCATCCGGGCAGTTGCAGATGCGGAAGACAGACTCCATCTTCTCGATCCATTACAGTAGGCCGATGGCTCCTTCCGTGCCCTTGAGATTCAAAGGGTTGCAGTTGAGGAAGTCCTTGTAGGAACAAGGTTTGGTTAGTGGGGTATTGTTTAGAGTTTCATCGCTTTCAGTACGCGGTTGTTGGGCAGCTAAAGCATCAGCCACTCTCTGAGTGATGAGTTGGTCAACTTCAGCTTGACTGTACGTTTTACTTCGTGGAGGCATGTTCCTTTAATTTAAAGATAAAGTACATGTCAGAGTTTGAATCGATGAAAGTGATTATCATAATCATATAAACACTGAACAAGTTAACCGACGTATGAAATGTCAAATGATAATAAAAGATAATAGGATTGTAATCAGTTAACATGCGTGTCCAAAAGATTACAAGAGTTGGAGTTTACAAAAGGTGTCGGGAATGTCAAATCCGGACAGATATTTAGAATTTGTTCGTTATCCGACACGTGACCATCCATTGTGGGGTTTGCCGTTTCCGTTCGAATAAATTTGATAGAAATGATAGGGAAGTTTCAGTCTTTTAGAGGAATACTGATTCCGAATGTTAATCATGATAACGAGTGAAGGGCAAATTGTCGATAATCAATGTACCGACTACTACGTTGAAATTTTCCAAACTCTACCGGGGTAAGTCTATCTAGAAGAAATGGCCCTCTAAAGCTAGGGCACATCCCGGTACTATTTTTTTTTTTGTGATTCGATCAACTTACGACCGGTAAGTCCGATGATGTATTTGTTGTGATAAGGAAGTCGGCTATTACAATAGCCAGAGTATTACCGAGTATGTCAAAGATTATCCGAGGCCTAATCATATATATACGATATATATAATAGCCTAATCATATATGTATATATACCATATATACATATATATCCTCCTAGTTCTGTCTAGCACAAAACAATTATGAGTCCCGGTTCTCTCATGGTCAGAGTCAACTAGTGCATTCATGTTCAATATAACCCCTTTCAGATCTCACATCATCTTTATTTAATTGTACATAGTTAGCTAGGCTATGTTAAATTAAACACGTATGATGTAAGTCCTGAACCAGTTATACCTAATGAGGAATACTGCCTAACGGTTATAGTCTAGGCCCACTAAATGCAACCTAGTTCGCTATAACCTCAGGCTCTAATACTAATCTGTCACACCCCCGATTTCATGATTTGCGGAAGCGACGATTTTGGATGTGATTAATCAACAATCAGAACACCAAAGTACAAGCAAACGACTCTACATGAGACGTTTATAAATATATTACTAAAGTAGTACATCGTTTTAAGTAATAAGCTATATCATTAACGAGTTCGCATAATGATCCCGAAAATTTTAAGACATAACCATTATACAAAATATAATGCAAGAAAGTCTTCATGTTTATATAGATGCATGCGACTCGTACTAGCTAGCAAATCCTGCAAGGCGTCCTACTGTTGTTGATCACCTGAGAATACAACACAAAAAGGGTCAGCTATAAAGCTGGTGAATCTCACAGGTTTAACATAAAATATGATGTGATCAACATGATTATCTGATGATTTAATAGCGACAATGATTCAACAACATAACCGAACAATGATAAACCAATAAAGGTTTCCGAACAATGATTAAACCAATTAAGGTTAACGACTAGATTTACCGACAATGACATTGTATTGCATTAAGCCATGGTTCGAGGCCTAACCCGATTTGTGCCTCTCGAACGGTGTCAACACCTATAACAATTACTAAAATGCCCGTTTGGACGTGGTTGTAGCTAGCAACCCAGATGGGGACGTCACTCCCATGATAGATCTATCTTTTAGTAATCGCGCCTTATTAAGTTAACGAACCATGCAATGATGAGGACTTTCCCGAATTAAAACACTCATGCAATAACCGAACAAAGAAAATCAAGACCGACAATGATAACCAACTGAGTTAATAAATAAATTAACTAACCAAATATCAGTGATCACGAAAACAAGTAAGCATTGTATCTCACTCTGAGTTTAAAATAGTAAAACAGTAAAATGGGGCCGTGAGACTCACCTGAGTCACCAAGCAATGTAAAGCAGAAATCAAGTAAGAAGGTTCTCCGAACCCGTAACTTCTAGCATCCTAAACGCAATAGATAATAATATAAGTAATTGACTAATTATCTGTCACACCCCCAAAATCGGTAGTCGCGTTTATTTGGTAATTAGCGGAAGCATTTTGAGTAAACAGTAGGGGTGCTGACGTTAACGGTGTGCATTCATTGTATCAGAGCATATGATCATACAGAACATATTATTTAAGATGCCAAAGTTTGAAGTTATTACAAAAGGTACGACTTAGAAAGTCGTACTAGTAGTAGTGTTGTCAAAACATCACATGTTATAATAAATACAGTTTCAAAAGAGGGATTTTGTAAGTATAACTAATGAAATTAGTTATACAAAAGAAATCCAAGTGTCCTAAAGGTGGCATCCTAAATCGTCCAGGGTAGCTTACGTCCTTTATGCATGCAGAAGTACATGAGTCCTAATTCCTGAAAAACATAGTAAAACATCAACATTGAATGTTGAGTGAATTCACAGATTTAGCATATACGTAGTTAAACCAAGTTTAGCATAAATCATTCATGTACACAAACATAATGTTTATAGGTATAGTAGGAAACCCAAGTTATTCTAGTAAAAGAAAACATTTCCAATATAATGTAAGAATGTCATTCTTACTACAAGTAATATGTGTGTAGGAAACACAGGTTTAACAATCAAGTAAACATTTCCATTTAAATAGTCGTAGGAAACACAGGTTTAACCACTCAAGGTAAACATTTCCTATAAAAGTAATCATGAAGGAACACCAATCCTATTTGTTGTATAGTTTTGTGGGAAATATAGACGATGATCCCTCTAAGGTGAGCTAGACCTTTAGAGTTAAAGTAACGACACCTAGTGCTATAACCAATCCATGACTAGTTTAGAGTTGTTGCCTCAGTAACACAGTAAGTATACACTCCTCGTTACGACTGTCGTCGTGTAGTTGGAATGACCAACGAGTTATATCAGTGGGAGGGTTGTCAAATCGATAGTACTATCTATATACTTAGTGGCTAGAGTAACCTAGCTAATGGTTATAGGTTGCAAGCACTGGGACTTATGTGCACTACAACTACCTCATGTAAACCTAGGTTTGTACCAAGATGTGTTGTCTAATTCCCAAAATAGTTATGAAAAATCATTTCATACAAATAGTTGAGTATAAAAGCATGTAAAGAAATTATATAAATACGTCTCATGTTATAGCAAAATAGTTATATATTTTCCACCCTAAGTTTCGAAAGCAGTAAGATAGTTAAAAGTGAGGCTGTGAACTTACTGGTAGCGATGAGCGATAGTAGCTAGTAGTAAATGGTCGTCCAACTGCGTCCTCAAAGTCCTAGATGCAATAAATGTACTAATATAAGTATTTGACCAATCGTTGTTTTTAAGTGTTCGTACAATTTGTTGGTGATAATGTGTTGAAATAATTATTATTTCTCCAATTGTGTTTATCGTTTAAATATTTGTTGCGTGTAAGTATATACATATATATACTTATTAGTTGAATATATATATATTCATATATATATATATATATATATATATATATATATTACTTGTCTCCGTCGTGTATATATATATAGTTTGATGTCTGTATATATAATATGCATACAAAATAATAGTTCCCATAATATATTCTAATGGTCGTGTTAGTCACCGTTTATAAAATAAATAAATGCTATTATTTCAAAATTTGTCGTGTCCAATACTCCAATAATTCCTTACCATTGATAGCAAGTTTGTACCAAATTTATTTTGTACCACTTTCAGTTCTATAAAAGTTCTCGTATTACTCGTACCCCTTTACTCTAGTCGTTTTGTACCAAATTTATTGGAGGATTGTCACATTGTCAAACTATTATTAATTATTCACTCATTGCAAGGTCGTCATTATTTGTGAATTTGTACGTTTCGTTGGTGATGATTTTGTAATAATAATTTCTAAAAATAAACTACTTTTATACTCGTTTCGTTTTATACTTTGAAAAAGTACATATATAAAACGTATGAGTTATATCGTATATAATTTTGTTGTGGGTATATATTTATCCGAATGTATATATATTTATACTCGTATTATTTGTCGTTGTGTATGTATGTAGATATATACATGTATATGAGGTTGATTGTAGTAATAATAATAAATATATATCATATTGAAATTAATAATGTCATGATATATATTTAAACATATACAAAGTAACTATTAGTCATCGAAATGTTGATTTTAATTATAATATTAAATAATAGTAGAACATAAACGTACATGTGGTCTTGTGGAGATAAGTTGATCACATAGAACCAGTCATTCGGCTACTTTGAAGTAGCCATTCGGCTAGTTTCATACCTAGCCGTTCGGCTAGATATATTTAGCCGTTCGGCTATATGTATTTAGCCGTTCGGCTATCGTGTTCTTGTTCTGTTCCCCGTAGTCCAGTTTTCAGTCCGAAATCCACACATGTTTTGCTATTTTATGAGTTATATCTTCATACAAATGTTTATAAACTACATTACACAAAATTTTACCTTTCGATTTCACACACTTTTCTTTATATAACTCATGTACATGTCTCCATTTTTGATACAAAATGAACATCTTGGTTATAAAGTTTATATTTTTCTCATATTATCATCATCACCGACTTCAATCTTGTGATAGTTTTAACTCGATTTTCGTTTTTGATTTAACATGATCATCAATCATACACAAAATAATTATAAAATACACTAACAATTTATAAAGAAATTGAAGTTCAAGAATTTTACAGTGATATGATGATGATGCCGATTTGATGATGATAATTATAGTGTCATGATTTTATTTGTGTTGAAGGGTTGAAGGTAATGAAGAAGATGAAGATGGTTTTGTGTTTGTTCTTGCTCCTGCTTCACTTCCTTCACTGATGCTGTTGCTCGACGGTCACAGAGAGAAGAGAGGAAAGGAAATAGGTTGGTGATGAATTATTAGTGTTAGGTGTTTGTACACTGAAAAGAGAGGATGCATATATATAAAATATGTACCTGGGTTTAATTTGTCAACCAAGGCATGGTGGTGTCCAGATATGTCGACATTTATTATCAAATTGTGATAATTGTGTGGCTTTTTAACCTGTTAACTTCGTGCACGGGTCCAATTATGAGCAAATTTATATTTTATATATGTAAATCTATTTTGAGGTAGTTCTCCAAATACTTTATTATGAATGGGAAAAATAATACTTTTATTACTTTTTACCTTTGGGTACGTTTTGTATAGTCTCCGTCTCGTACGATACGTTATATATATAAAACGTATAAATATTTTTGTTTCACTTTTGTTTCTCTTTGTTCACATAATACTTTCAAATAAATAATTATTCAAAAATATTTTCGTGTTCATTCGGATTTGTTTGCCCGTGATTATTAAATAATCATTTAACGTTATATATATATATATATATATATATATATATATACATTTATATATATAATATCCGAGTACAAGTGATTAAGGTTTAAATTAGGAGCTAAATTTTTGCCCCTTTTTGACCGGGTGTCACAGGAATGGTATGATGTGCGGGTTCCTGTGTGTGTGGTATGTTTTGCATGTTTTCGTTTCCTGTAGGGATCGGTATCTCTTCTTCGGTTTTCCAGGTTTCAAGGGTATAGGGCAGGGAGATCCATCGGCGGATATCATCCCGACTACGACCCCTAATGGGTGATCTAGAAGTAGCAGTGTGGGGAGGGTAAGGTCTAGCTTGTGGTGACCTAGTAGTTCTCCTAGCCACGCGTGATCCCGAAGGATTTTGATAAGAGGGATAGGAAGAGTGTGAAGTAGTGGAGGTAGGTGTAACTAGTTTAGGTGATGAATCGTCTTGTGGTGTAAATTCCATTGGCTCTTCCTCAGACGGAACCTCATTGAGTGGGTCCTCTTCGAATGGGTTCTCCTCAGTGGTGTTGTCACCCGTTACAGTTAGTTGGGCAGGTATTGTAGGTGCCACTCTTGTGGTAGGTAGGGCTCGTGTTTCTTCCTCGAGGTCAGGCGACGACACAACGGAAGGGGTTGTCATATTCTATGGCAAGAATATTAGCGAGTGAGGCCTATATATAATAATATATAATAGCCTAGTAAGTATAACACATATGTGTTTGGTCCCATTCCTTTTGTAATCAAGTTCACTAGTGCATTCCCGTTCACCATAACCATTTCAGACCTTGCATCGATTCTCCTTTAATTGTACATAGTTGATCAGACTATGTTAAATTAAATCAAATGATGCAGTTCCTGAACCAGTTATACCTAATAAGGAATACTAACCAAACGGTGATAGTCTAGGCCCACTAATGCAACCTAGTTCGCTATAACCTTAGGCTCTGATACCAATCTGTCGCACCCCTAAATTCGTGATGCAGCGGAAGTCGGGTCAGAGCGCGACTAATCAAGTATCAATACACCAAGATATATATCGAACGACCTCTATATGTGTCGTTTGAAAATAGTTCAAAATAATACACCGTTTCATAAAATGTTTACATAATACTGCGAGTTCGGGAGTAATCCTAGAGATTCAAATACATAACTAATATTACAAAATAGTAATGCAAGATAATCTTTGATGTTTGTAAATCGTGCGACTCAAGCTACAGCTTTCTGTTGGGACATGTTTTGTGACAAGAGTTCTAGCTTGGAATAGTACTTTTGATATTGTAATCAAGTTTGTATATTGGTTTTAGTTTGTAATGAAAATATATTATTAGTTGGTAAACATTTTAGAGTTTAATATATAAGTACTGAAAATGTTGACCAAGGTTGACCACGAACTGAGATCTCAACTCACAAGGCAGTTGCGATACGAGTTGTGAACTGGGTTCGCAAGCCATGGTGGCTAGCGAACCGAGTCGGTTCGTTGGGCCAAGGTGGGCTGCGAACCAACTCAGTCTGCAGGCTCGTACACCTGCAACCGGAGTCGTAATATATAGGAATTTAGGTTTAGAAAACCTAGCAACTTTTGCCATTTAACCCTTACGAACGTATCAGTCGATCCAGATCAATCAAAGCATTCTAAATGCTAGGTTTTGATAGATTAACACTCGTTATAATCAAAACAAATCATATTAGTTATTATAATCGTGATCTAAACACGAGTAAACTCGTTATATAATCTATAACACGTATTGAGGAATTCCACGCCTTAATATATTAGATAACCTTGTTCAGACTAAAGTGTTATTTCTTGGCCATTGGATCAGCAAGGGTGTGATTTAGATGGATCAAGAGAAGATCAGGTCTTTTTGGACTGGGAAGTGCCGAAGAAGGGGAGAGCAGGCAGCAGTGGTGAAGCCGTACTTAAAGGTCAACAATAATGTTGGTGAATTCATAGGTTCAAAGAGTTATAAAGCATTGGTAAATCACAAGATTTTCAAGTGTTGCACGCATGCAAAAATAAGTAAAGGTATACAATTGCCATGAGTCTCATAATTCGACGCTTAACCTGATTGGTGCCTCGGGCAAGTGTATAGTCCAGTACACTCGTAATTTACAAATATTAATGCGTCCGTGGGTCGGCTAGAGCGACTAGCCCGGACGGAGATGTCAATCCCCGATAGATCTATCCAATAATATTCGCGCTTATACAATTAACGAACTATGATAAGTTGAGGACTTTAGTGGATTAGTTTCGGGTCTCATGCAATCCGTATAAGTGTTTTCAGTTACTTGTGATCATAAAAATAGTTGTATAAAAATAGTTGTATGTATTCTCACCCCTAAGTATAAATCAGTAAAAAGGGGCTATGAAACTCACATGAGCTTAGCAAGCAAATAAAAGAAAATAGTGGGTGTTCATGTCCCAAAATGCAACCTTCTAGCACCCTAAACGCATAAGGTTGTGTGTAAGTGGGGGTTAATGTCCACTTATTCTAGTTGTCCACCCAACTAGTTAATGTCCAAGTGTTTGTTTATCGTTTGCGTTTTAGAAAAACGTGTACGGCCCATTGGTGACGTTCGTAATAATAATTTCCAAAGTATTATTTTTTTTTATTATTATTTGTTTGTTTCGTTACTTACTTGAATAGTATATTTCGTATGTTTATAAGTTGTATCGTATATAGGTATTTGTTGTCACGCGAGTTCGATACTTAGTAAAAATATATGTTTTCATGTTGCTGTGATATGCGACACAAAGGTTGTGTCGCTATGAGGTATTGCGACATAAAGGTGGTGTCACAAGTTTGTGATTTTGAGCAAGTATGCGACACAGAGTTTTGTGTCACAATCTATGGTTTCTAATTTATTGTGCGACATTGTGGGTCGTGTCGTAGAGTTGCGACAATAATTAAGGTTGCGACAAGGGTTCGTGAGCGTATTGTGACGATGGGATTCGTTTGCGACACCAGTTTGCGACTATTCGAGTGTTGCAACTTAGTGGCTTGTGTCGCAGTTGGTTTAGGCCTTCTGTGACACAAAGAAGTTGACGTGTTCACATGTTCGGGAAATTGGTCAAACGTGATCGGTTTGACCCGAAACTTTTATACAAGTCTTAAATATGTTTCTAGGGCTTATAAAAATAAGATTTACTTTTTATAGTTAATCCGAAAGTGTTGTTTTAATATTTTACCCAAAACAGTCCCCGTGGTTATATTTCAGATTTTTGGCTCGTGTTCGTGTCTCGTTTTAACTAGCTTAAGGTCCGAAATAAAATCCGAGAAAAATCACAGTGGTTCCCCTATATCTTAGCCATTTAAAATATATTTTCCATAATTTTTAGCTAACGTTAAGTAGGTCACATAAATGGTCAAATCCCCTGACGTCCAAAAGTGATGAATCCGGATACAATGGTGAATAAATAATTACTGAGGAAAATATACACAACTTCACGAGACCTAATTATACTACTTTGAAATCTTAAAAAAAAATTAGTTTCTAGGAAGAAACCTAATGTGTTTTCTAGTTGTGTAGCTCGATATATGGTCTCGAGAAGTTGGTGTAATAATCTGCCAACCGAAGACAGATTGTATATATTGTCTTATAAGTTCGTTTTCGGGTATTAAATGGTGTCGAAAAATTATGAAATCACTTGAAAAGTTAGATAACTTTTTAAACTTAATTTTTCTCTTTTGAATCGTCCATTTTAGCTGAGATATGAGTACGAAATATTTTATAGAATTCGGGTGTACTTTCTGTTCAGTGTACTGTGATCATTTTTGTGTTTTGAAATTGTGTTCCGACACCATATTTGGATATGTTCTTGTTGTGTGGACATTAAAACATGATTATAAACATGTTCCAAGTAAAATACAAGAGGAGTGAAGTTTCTTACCATGAAAATGATGAAGAGAGGATGAAAAGGAGTTGGGAGCTCGTTTTATTACGTTTTCTTGAATTTCTGACGTGGTGGCCGATGGTGGTTCAAGGGTGGTCTTGTGGTGGTGTCTAGGTGTTTTGGAGGTGGCTGATCGTCAGCCTAGAGAGAGAGAGAGAGAGAGAGGAGGGTTTTAAAGAGATGGATGAGAGAATGGGTTGAATAGTGGGTGAGTGAATGAGGGGGAATGAGGTATGTGAAGTGTAGTAAAAGAAAAAGAAAGTGAAGGGAAGGCATGGCCATGGCTTGACCGGCCATGGTAGGCCCCACAAGGGTATGGGGTGTTAAATTTTTGTTCCCAAAGTTGCGTCAGATGTGGTGCTCGTTTACATGTTTGTTTCGTCGTTCGTTTAAACGTTTATTCACTATATTTCGTTAACGACTTATTTGTTAAATTTTTGTCGTTCGTTTAAATGTTTATTCATTATATTTCGTTAACGATTATTTGTGAAATTTTTAATGAAAGTAATATTTTTAAATACTTCATTTTAAGTTATTAAAAAAGTTCGTTGGACTTCGTTCAGTTGTCAGGTGCGATTCGTGCGTTTTCGTCACGTACGATACGTTTTATACGAAACATATAATGTTTTTTATATATTATCGTAATAATATAAGGTAAATAACAATAAATTAATAAGTTTACGTTAATTAAGAAAATATTTTTCACCAACGTCCGTATTTATATTGTCGAATCTCATCTGATTGAAATCGCGTAATTAAAATTAATTACGTACGTGTATATACAAATATACAAACAGTAATTAGTCCTATTTCATACTAAATACAAGTAATAACGTTACAATTAGGTACAAAACTGAAGACCTAAATTGGCGGGTGTCACAAGAAATATCCTCCAAACAGAAATATTAATTTTTATTGGAACCCAATTATTCCACTTATAGCTGTTGTCCAATCCGCGAGTGACAAGCAATTTATTGTCAATAAGAGTAGTAAGCTTACTCACCGAAAAACCTTCATTTCGCCCTAGGAGCCAACATCGATCATCTTTTATACCAGGCTTTAGATAAAACTCTGTCATAAAACGTCAATCCGAGCAATGTCATCCATAGCTCTCCCTCTTGGAACCATATACCACACTCAACTTCCAACCCCAAAACCATCTGTACCTATCCAACACTCTTTAAGAGAACATAAAGGGTTTAAATCGAGGGCAAATAGACGAGGAAATCTATCTTCTTACATAAACCTAGGAAACTTTCAATCATAAAGCCAAAATCTACTATCAATTCCATCGCCAATTTTACGCCCAAAGGATGAAGAGAAAGCAACACCAATTTTATCTATAGCACATCCACAACTTAAAATGTTATCCCAAACCCCTTTACATAATCTTGGCCCCATTAACTTTTGAAATCCACCATCACTATTGTATAAGCTTTTTATAACTTTAACCCAAAGAGCTTCCGGTTCACGTTAAAACCGCAACCACCATTTTCTAAGTAAACTTAGGTTTTTAGCTTAAAAACTTCCCACTCCAAGGCCACCCAATTTCTTTTGTGCAAGAATGTTATCCCATTTAGAGCATCTCCAATGCTTTCAACCCTTCAAGGTTCAAAGCACTGTCACATCAGCATACTAATTATTCACATAAAATCTCCACAGTGCATTGAACTGTACAAAGTCTTACACACTGCCACATCATCGTACTTTATTAGATTACTTTATATTAAAAATAAATGATACACACAAATATATTCTAACACTCAAATATATATCAAATGACTAAATTAGCAATGCATGCACGCTCATATGCATTCGATCAGTTTATTTGAGCTTTTTACAAAATTAACAATTATTTGTGTTTTACAAATCAAAGAAAAAAAATAAAAGAACTTATGAAGCTCTATTAGGATTAATATATACACATTAGTAAAATAATATTTATAACTATAACTGTAGAATGTATGGCCGGTGACCTAAAAAAAACATTTTGGCCGAATGTTTCATATGTTTTGACTTCTGAAGATAAATGATAAAAGTATATGATTCAAACAAATTTAAGGATGCGGATAGATTAATAGGAGTAGAAAGTAATAATATAATAGGATGTGGGCCAACCTATTACGCTTATTTCCGGTTGAAGGTCTGCTGCACTCAATATATACGCTTAACACTCACACTGCATAGAATCATGACAGCTCATCACCCAAGGATTTGTTGGACGATGCCATATAGACGCGTTGTGGATGCTCTTAACCCAATTGATGCCTTTAGAAGGAAAATGATTGATAGGCCTAAATTTGTGGGACTAAAAATAGGCCTAAAGATGTGATTGGTGGGTTTGAAAAATTGATTGGATGAGATTAGGAGGGAGAAAAAGTTCAACCAATCAGAAAATTAAGCCTACTTTTAGGTTTGTGTAAGTAGGCCTATTTAGCATTACTCCCTTTAAAATCCTCTTTGAAACCCAAAATAAATCTTCTTCTTATCCGTTCAAGAGTGGTAATAATTTTTTTAGGAGCCCGAAATAATGAAAAGTAATATAAGGGGAGACTAGTCAGAATTGATTTGACGAGTGTCAGTCTCCCACCAATAGATAGAACTTTACCTTTCCAACCGGACAACTTAGATAAACATCGATCAACAATCACATTCCAATTTTCAACTCTAGCCATATTTTTACCAATAGGAAGCCCAAGATACAAGAAAGGAATCTTGTCGAACTTACAATTGATAAGATCAGCCATCCTCTCGACTTTTTGAGTACATACCCCGACACCAAAGAGTCTGCTCTTAAAAAAGTTAACTCGAAGTTCCGAAGCGTCTTGGTAGCATTTAAGAATTCTAGTCAAAGTCTTCACATTGTGATCGGACCATTCACCAAATATTAGAGCGTCGTCTGCGTATTGAAGTAAAGAGATGTTTGTGCCATCATTTGCCAATGAAACTATACTAAAAACACCTTTATCACAAGCTTCCAAGATTAGAATTTGCAAGGTCTCGACAACCTACAAAAATAATAGAGGGGAGAGAGGGTCTCCTTGACGAAGACCTTTTTCCATTCGAAATTCATTGGTTGGAGAACCGTTGATTAAAATAGAGATAGAAGCGGAACTTAAGCATCCCTTGATCCAGGAGCACCATTTAGAACCAAAATTCATTTGCTCCATCACATTATATAAGAGATTTTAATTGACACTATCGAAAGCTTTCTTAAATTAACTAGAATTACTGTATTTATCAATTAATTTAACCTGCCATGTGTAAGAAGAATTATTGGCAAGATGTTTACTGGATTACTTATAAGTTCAAGTCTTGTACTCTTGTTGGAAGCATAATGTACATTGTGTGTACTATATAATATGTGGGATTTTACACGAGATATTTTAGATTTTCGTTTGTAGATGAAAAAAGATAGGGTTTGTTGATCGTCAATGTAGGAGTGAGGTAGTATTGTACATAAACGTACGTTATAGGATTGTACATTGTTATTGTGAAGAATTAAAGATCTTGATGTCTTTTAGAAAAAAAGTTCTTTAGGATCTATTAATAGTTTAAATCACAAGAAATGTTTTAGTTGTTGTTTGTATAGGTTAAAATTTAAGTTATGTATATCAGACATTATGATTGGATTGTTTTTAAGCCTTGTAGATTGAAAATATTATTATGAAGTATTATAAAATTGAATCAATTTATTTTATATTTTCATTTCAACTAAAGTTAACAAAGGGTAAATTAGTCAACTTTGTTAAAGGAATATTTATGAACGAAAAATAATTTATAGGCTTAAATTGGTAAGCCTAAATCTAGACCTACTAATTTGATTGGTTAATGTAAAAAATTGATTGGTGGAGATTAAGAGAGAGAAAAAAATCAACCAATCAAAAAATTAAGTTTTTTGTATGTTTGTGTAAGTAGTCATGCATAACATTACTCTGTATGAACAATTAATAACTTATGTATAAATACGATGTATTTACTGTCATCATTTTTATAGGGGTGGTGATATTTCCACCTTCAATTTTGATAAATCCACCAATATTATGCATTAGCAGTTTGTATAGTACATGTATATAATGCACATATGTGGCAGATTTATCAAAATTGAAAGTGGATATATCACCATCCTTTTTAAAATAATGAGTTGATAAATATTTAAAATACACCAAAATTATTGACGTATATACCAAACTTTCAACACCTTACCACATTATCTTTGTTGCATGCGTCTCTTGTATTAATCATTTCCTTTTATGAAAAGATCAACGCTAGCTCACATAAAGTCATTTAAAAATGATTGAGGATCATAGGAGAAGACCTCTTCGGAGGAGAAGTGAGGAGAAGAGAACTATCCAATAAAAATTTAACACATGTCATTATAATCTTTAATTTTAACCCCTCAAGTTTTATAATATTATAAACCCCCTCCTCTTATTTTCAATATTCCATCAACTTTAATTTATAATTCACCTTCTCTCTCTACTACATTTTCTCTAGCTTCTCCCTATAATTCAACCTTCTATCTACAAAAACTAACCACCACCACCATTTCTACCACCACAAATGACCACCACCATCACCTTGAACCACCACTGTCTCCTTCGTCTCCCACAGCTCCATCGTCATCGCATCACCGCCGTAACCACCACCAACGCCGCCACCACCACCACTGTCACCGTCATCACATAGTGTACCAACACATGATTTTGATTTAAGAGGGAATAGATCTAAAAATGTATACATGGAAAGATAGATCTGAAATGCTAGATCTAGATCGATCTAGATCTAGATCTAAAAGTGGATCTGGAAAAAACTACTGCATTTTACAAAATGCAGTAGTAACGTAACATGCAGTAGCATAAGATGCAATTAGTTTACTGCATTTTACATTTTTTCACATTATAACAAATAGTTTTATAGTTAATTCTATTGTATGTTTACACTACTGAATTTTACTTTCAATTCATATGAATTATGTTGCATTTTACATGATTATGTTAAAAAAGTAATTATAAACAAACAAAAACTAAACTCTACTGTATTTAATACAGCTGCATTTTACACTAATGTATTTTAAACATAATTAACGTGAATTTTGCTACATTATACATTCATATATTGAAAAAGTAAAAAGAAAAAAAAAATGCTGCATTTTATGCTTACAGCATTTTACATTCACGTTGCTGGAATCCGGTAAGCGGCAGCGACTGGCGGCGGCGGAAGGTGGTGGAAGAAGGTGGTAAGTGGTGGTGGAGATGAAAAGTCTGAATCAGGAAAGTATGATGGGTAGATATATAATATTAAAAATGTAGAGGGGTTTGAATGAAATATTATAGTGACATGTGGCGCATTTTCATTGGTCAATTTACGCTAATTAGATCACAACAAATACAAAAGTAATCTACTCACTAAGCATGATAATAACTATATCTAGCATAATTAAAGAATACATTCTAATTAAGATATATTAGGATAGAAATAACCGAGACTAAATGCGAGAAGGAATAGACTTGAATTAATAATCGAAACTCCACGCGTAAACCAAGAGATTACAACACGTTTTGTGTTTTCGTTCTATTCTAAAAACGCTCCTAAACTAGCCTAAAACTAATTTAGAGTGAGAAAATAGAGAGAGAAAGTAAACTGATTTTTTAGAGTGAGAAAGTATTCTTGGAATGTGTGTTTTCGAATTGTGAATCCAAGGTATATTTATAGTTGAAATCCGGCTCACGATAGCGAAGTTAGGCTCATTTTAGTGAAAAAGCGTCCGCTGTACGCGTACTGGACGAAAAAGGTGGTGCACGGACCAAAAAGCAACCGGCACCGGTTGGACCCGGGCTAGCACCGGCTCACTGAGTCTTTTTTCGTTCGCGTTTTCGTGCGTATCTCCTTTGTTATGTGTCGATTGCGATGATTCTTTTTGCGTTGGAATCAAATTTTAAAAACGAAGACTTTGATGCAAAGAAATTCCTGAGATGAATTTTCTATCTTGAGGTGTCTTGCTCCGAATGTTTTGAATCTTTCGCAGTGCGTAGAATCTTCATTCTTTATCCGTTTTTGGTGATTCTTTTTGCGTTGGATTCGATTTCTGAAAATGGAGACTTTGGCATAGAGAATTTTCTCTGAGATGACTCTTTTTACTTGATAATTATGTCTTGGTTGCTTCGATTCTTCAAACATGTGTGAAATCTTCTTTTTTCGTCCGTTTTGTCAGGTTTTCTCGTGCTTCCTTATTTTAACCTATTTGACAAAATATTATCGATTAATGTAATATTTGAGCTCATTTGCCAAGTATTGTTCTAAAATGAGAGAGATATCGATAATAAAAACGTGACTTTTTACGCAATATCACAAATGAATTCAGATTCCTTAACATATTAGACGGAATCTTACAATTTCATTGGAATTCAGATTGATGATTAAAAATTATTTTTTATATTTTTTATTAATACTGTTCTTAATACTATTATTTAATACTATTATTTATATTTATATGTTATATTATATTATATAAAATATAAAACTATTTTATAATATTTTTATAAAAAATATATAGTTTAACATTTTAATATTAATACTTGTTATCACCATTGTAATTCTGTATATCTAAATAAATTCAATAATTATTTATAAATATAATTAATTATTTTTAATATCATTTTATAATATAATATAATTATTAATTATATCTTAACATAAAACCTATTTATTTCCGTATTATATATATATATATATATATATATATATATATATATATATATATATATATATAATTTAGGACAAAAAGGTTGATAACCGACAACCCCGACTGGTCCACAATCGGCTGCCAATTCCATATTATGGAGCATAATAATATAATGTAATTATTATTATTATTATATTATTATTATTATTATTATTATTATTTATATTATTAATATTATTTCGAATTCCATTTCAATTCCTGTCAACCAAAAGTGACATAATCCAGCTCATTCATATTCCAATTACATTATATTCTAATTTTTTCATATTACAATTCATTCATTTTCTAATCTTTTGACAAATTCTAATTCCTTCATTTAATAACATTCTGCAATACAAACGGGCCTTAATACGATTTGCCCTGTTCATTTTTTCAAGTGGAGCCATCGGATTTTTAGAATGACTATTGAACACGTCACGTAGAAGAATAGCTATAAATATAAAAGAAAAACATTGACTATCTTTTTTTATAAGAAAAACTTCACACACTAGTATCCTCATTCAGTTTTACAATGTTTACTATCATTTTCAAGCCATATTTGAAAACTGGAATTTAAAAGCATATAAGACCATTCACAATGGTGTCCATACACCAAGTCCATAGCCTAGGTAGAGATGGTATTAGCCTAGGTGGAGATGACATGGAGTCCATGCATATTGACATGCATTATAGGAGGATATCTATATACAAAGTCCATAGAATTTTTTAGATGTCCATGTGCATGGACTTATTCATAGAAGGCAATTATGGAACTTATATAGACTTGATGAAGTTTATAGGACTAGAGGAGAAGGTTTATAAGATTGGTACTTTATGAAAAGTTGATGTGGCAATGTTATAGACTTGTGAAAGTCCATAGCATTATGGATGCTCTAAAAACTGGAGTACTAGACATTCATCAAACAATTTTTGAAAAATCATAGTCAAGAAGTTATGAGTTGAAGACTTCAAATTGTGATTACAACGTAATGTACATAATGTGTAGTCTATATAATATATGAAGTTATGTTGTGTCAGATATTTAATTTTTAAAAAACTATATATTGTTATTGCGTTAAACAGATCCAACTCTAGCTCAAATTAAATTATTAATTGTTTGAATTATAATTCAAACAAAAAGTTCAAGTGAAGTTGTTTACAAATTTAACTATTTCAAATTAAACAAAATTGTTGTATTTATTACTTAATTAAATCTACCATGTGTAAGAAGAATTATTGGCAAGATGTTATTAATTATAAGTTCAATTCTTGTTGGAAGTATAATGTACACCGTGTGTACTATATAATATGTGAGATTTTACACAAAATATTGTAGATTTTTCGTTTGTAGATGCAAAAAAGATAGGGTTTGTTGATTGTCAATGTGTCAATGTAGGTGTGAGGTAGTATTGTACATAAACGTACGTTATAGGATTGTACATTGTTATTGTGAAGAACTAAAGATCTTGATGTCATTAAGAAAATTTTTCTTTGGGATCATATCTATTGATAGTTTAAATCACAAGAAACGTTTTAGTGGTTGTTTGTGTAGGTTAAAATTTAAGTTATGTATATTAGACATTATGATATGATTGGATTGATTTTAAGCCTTGTAGATTGAAAGTATATTATGAAGTACTATAAAACTAAATCAATTTATTTTATATTTTCATTTCAACTAAAGTTAACAAAAGGGTAAATTAGTCAATTTGGTAAAAGAAAATTTATGAACAATTAATAACTTATGTGTAAACACAACATATTTATCGTCATTGTTTTTAAAATAATGAGTTGATAAATATTTAAAATACATCAAAGTTTTTGATGCATATATCAAACTTTCAACACCTTACCATATTATCTTTGTTGTATGCGTCTCTTGTATTTATCATCTCCTTATGAAAAGATCAACTCTAACTCACATTAAGTCATTCAAAAATTGAATTAATTCAAATCAAGTTATTTAAAGATTTAAGTCTAGTTCAAGTTAAGTTATTTAAAAATATAAAATTCTATTTGAAATTAATTGAAATTGCTGTATTAATTAATTACTTAAACCTGCCATGTGTAAGAAGAATTATTGGTATGGTCATGTAAGAAAATGTAGAATATTTAATTTAAATAACATTAAATTAAATTGAGAGACCTCCATAGCAGGTTTCCCACACTTAAATCGCATACTCTTTCAGATCTCTGAAATCATACTCATAATCATCATCATGATTCCATATAAATAATCATAATCTATTCCATTCTTCATCTTTTTACTCCATATCAGTAGTTGACACACACTGTCTCTTTCTATTTCCTAATCGAACTAATATATACATACATAAATCCGTATCTATATCTATATATCTATCTATCTGTATAGACATTTCAACTACAGTGTGTGTACGTTTCCGAAACCCTAGAGTGTTAATTATTCGATTCCGAGCTGATTCATATGTGATTGAGTTTAGATCCGAGTCATGGAGGATGTAACGGATATGCCGGAGATGTTGAACGGCGGCGAGTATAGCGGCGGCGGCAATGTACGGCAAACGACGCCGTTGACGGTTTCCGGATCGTTTAAGGATGGAGGTAGGGTTTCAGGTTTGACTAGTCGTAGGAGGAGTTCAAGGAGACCGAGTTTGGATACTGATGAGTTTATGAATATGCTTCATGGCTCGGATCCGGTGAAAGTTGAACTTAATCGGTTGGAAAATGAAGTTAGAGGTGTGTAATGTGATTTGATCTGTGTTGTTTAATTGCTTTTCTAGATGTTTTAGTTAATATATGTATTCATTTTGCTCATTTGTTTGATGTTTATGCAGATAAGGATCGAGAATTGAACGAAGCACAAGCGGAGATCAAGGCTCTGAAGTTGTCTGAACGCCTAAGAGAGAAAGCTGTTGAAGAGGTTATTTTGTAATATTGATTTCATTGATATGTGGTTTGTGATGTTATTGGATACAATGTGTGGTATCGTTTACTTGATATGCCAGACAATTTGAAATTGAGTTCGAGTTGCCTTTTTATGTTTTTCTTTATAATTTGTGATAATGGGAATCCTAACTGCTTTGTGATTAATTATTAATGCTTATGTGAGGAGTATATTTGTGGAATTTTTATTTGGTAATCTTCCATTGACATTGTTGACTAGATGGCGTTCTTCAATGTTGGGTATATAGATGTATATAGTGAGTTTGATACGGAGTATGCTTTTGTTGTTATTAATTAGCTTGTTTAATATTCTCGACAAATGAATTCAATGTGTATAATATAATTTGTGTTTTTTCCCGTATCAAATCCAGATTATATTTTCTTATAGATTACGCAAACCTTTAAGCGCCATAAGTTAGTATAGATGTCTGCAGTGAGTTAGAGATTAAGCATGCTTTTGGTGTTATTAATGTCCTATATGATACTAATACCAGGATATATTGCGTTAAGTTGGATGCTCCAAATTCCATCTATTATTTCCATTTTGGGTTCATTGGATGGGCATGTACATGTAAAAAAGAAGTCCCTTTTACTTATCCTTATTTCCAATCTAATATGGTGTTGTACATGTATATAATCTTTCAACAAGCTGTATGTTGTCTACACCCATTTTTATACAAGAGAAGAGTTTCTGAAATTATTGGTATTTCAACAGTAAATAATTTTAATCTGTCACGTAAGTAAGATGCATGTTTGTGTTTGCTATCTTGGTGTTTCTGTTGTTTATGTACTTCCTGGGGCGTCACCCTTCAGTTAGTTTTATTTTGGGGAGTGGATGTCTCGTTCCAAACTTGTGTTTTCACTAATATGTTCGTGGGGATGACAAAATATAAAAAGTGCTTAACCAGTGGTTGTGAATTGTGGTATATTTACACTTAGTCTCCAGCTGTTAGTAATGCTTCCTTGACTAGGACACTAGGTTGCTAGATGTTTATAAGTATGGTAAAGAAAGTTATACTTTGCATAATGCTGTTACATTTTTTTTTTATCTTATTATTATCATTATGGTTATTATTTTTTTTGTGTTATTCTAATCCTTTCATCTCATATGAGTTATATTTATAGTTTGAGACTAGAGTTATATCTGACAAAACCTTACTGTTTGCTTTCTCTGTAAACCTCAGCTAACTGAAGAATTGTCAAAGGTGGATGAGAAGCTGAAGTTGACTGAGTCTCTTTTGGATACCAAAGTATAGACTCAAGCTCTTACATTTCTACCTTTACTTTATTCTTCTCACTTTGTAAGTTTGTAGCTCAGTTATGATAGATTTACGTTTTGGTCATGTAGACTCTTGAAATCAAGAAGATCAATGATGAAAAAAAAGCATCTATGGCGGCTCAGTTTGCTGCAGAAGCCACTCTCCGGAGGGTTCATGCTGCTCAAAAGGATGATGATATGCCTCCAATTGAGGCGATCCTTGCACCATTAGAAGCTGAGTTGAAGCTTGCTCGACAAGAGGTATGGTTACTTTGCAGTGATAGTAATTAGTTAATGACCATCGAGTTAATGCTAATTGACTAGGGTAAGGAGTAGACATTTATAGTGTTGCCTTTTCCGGCTTTCAGATTGCTAAGCTCCAAGATGACAATAAAGCATTAGATCGACTGACTAAATCAAAAGAGGCTGCTCTACTTGAAGCTGAGAGAACTGTGCAGGTTGCCTTGGCAAAGGCTTCAATGGTGGATGATCTGCAGAATAAGAACCAAGAGTTGATGAAACAGATAGAAATTTGCCAGGTATGTGGTGATCAACTTCTGTTTCCCTTCTATCATCAAGGCCTATAAGTGTACATCCTTATGTTCCAAGATGTATACCCACATGTTTCGTGTCACTTTGTACAGGAAGAAAATAAAATATTGGATAAAATGCATCGTCAAAAAGTTGCTGAAGTGGAAAAGCTTACACAAACTGTACGTGAGCTCGAAGAGGCCGTTCTTGCTGGTGGTGCAGCTGCAAATGCTGTGAGGGACTACCAGCGGAAAGTTCAAGAGATGAATGTAAACTCCCCTCAACTCTATCCTTGTAGTTGATTAGTTATTGTACATACTCAATTATATGGTGTATCCTTTGGTCTATTACTATACTAAGTATTTTATCTTAACTATATAGGAGGAACGAAAAACTCTGGATCGAGAGCTAGCTCGTGCAAAGGTTACAGCAAATAGAGTAGCAACAGTAGTAGCTAATGAATGGAAAGATGCTAATGACAAAGTGATGCCAGTAAAACAATGGCTTGAAGAAAGAAGGTTCTTGCAGGTATATGCTATTTATATTTCGGTAAAGTATTAGCTTCTAGTATTTCCATTAAAAAGCACATATAGTTTTGGTTATTGATTGGCCATTTTTATAAGCATAACCATATTCTACTCTTTATAGGGAGAGATGCAACAACTGCGTGACAAGTTAGCTATAACTGAGCGTGCTGCCAAGACTGAAGCACAACTGAAAGTAATATGCTATTATTGATTGTATATGAAACATGTTCTTTCATAGAGGTGGCAAATTGGGCAGGTCGGGAGGACTGAGTAATATGTCAAAATGGTTTGAGGTTGAAGCGTGCTATTTTTAGTATGGGTCAAAATGGTCCTGGTCGGATTGCGTTGCCCCACAAACGTTATTTTTTTTGTTTTACAAATTATGTAAACTCTAATTATGGGTTCACTGACAAGTAACATCACAATAAGAATCTAAATCCTTGAAACTTCGGGCGACATCAACCTGTTCAACCCCATTTGGCCTGTTACCCTTTCGGCTGATTTTTTATTTAATTATTATGACCTGCTGGATATAATACACAACCCAACTCAACCCATTTGTAACTAAATGGTTGAAGAAATGATCACCTCTAATCTTCCATTTCTGATGACACTAAATATTATTTCTTTCCTGAACATTCATAGGAAAAATTTCAACTGCGGCTAAGAGTACTCGAAGACACTTTGAGATCGCCAAATTCTCTTGCTCGTAGCTCATCAGATGGAAAAGGCATGAGTAATGGTCCTTCACGTCGCCAGTCACTAGGTGGAGCTGATAACTTTTCCAAGATCGCTTCAAATGGATTTTTACCAAAAAGATCACCATCTTTTCAAATAAGATCAACACTTTCATCTGGCTCCAGTTCAATTCTGAGGCATGCAAAAGGTACATCAAAGTCATTTGATGGTGGTACACGGGCACTTGATAGGAGTAAACTAATGTCAAATGGAAGTGGCAGTCCTACTTTTAACCTCGGCCAATCATGTGAGGGAACCAAAGATATTGAGATAGGAAATCCTGATGAAAAACCGAGTGGTTCGTTGGGAACTGAAACGGAGGATACTGTGCCGGGACTGTTGTATGATTTGCTTCAAAAAGAGGTGGTTGCTTTGAGGAAAGCTGGTCATGAAAAGGATCAAAGCATAAAAGACAAGGATGATGCAATCGAGGTTCATTCAATGTCTTTCTTTTTGATTTTATCATATCGAAATATGTTGGTCATCATTTTCTGAATTGTAATATTCACTTTCAGATGTTAGCCAAGAAAGTAGACACTTTAACTAAGGCTATGGAGGTTGAGGCCAAAAAGATGAGAAGGGAGGTGGCTGCAATGGAGAAGGAGGTAGCTGCTATGCGGGTCGACAAAGAACAGGATAATAGGGCTAAACGGTTTGCGAACCCCAAAGGTCCTGTGAATAGCTCTCAGCAACTTCCAACCAGGTATGCTCTATATTTCCTTGTCCTCCCTATATGTATGATTTTTTTGGTTTTGCTTTTCGGTTCTTCGAATAGAAGTTTGTGTTGTTACTTCATAGGCTTATTAAAACATCGTTCTTAGTCAAGTTAGGCAGTTGTTTACCTGACCATCTAGAGCTTAAGCTGACACATAAATGGCTCTTTCTAATATACTAATATTATCTATTTTACATTATGTATGCGTATAATGTATATGACCATTTAACATCATTTAAAGTGAATCCAGGCAGTTTAGCTTCCCTATAAAGCTTCACCTTTTCAGACTCATAAAAGTTCTTTTAATATTTCAATCTAATCACATATCACGTTTCTGAAGTCTTAATATTCTATAAATCTAATACCATTGGTTTTCTAAATGACTAATTTCGTATGTTCTTTTATCCAGTTACTCATAAATATTAGAATGATTACTTTTTAGTTTCATATGCTCTTTCGTTTTCTGTTTAATTCTTTAGCTTAACCAATTTGTGTGTTAGAAATAAAACATCAACCCAGATTGTTCCATTTAGTGGTAAATTGGATGAAATTGTAACCTTTACCTATCAGATATGAGTCCAAGTAAGTAGTTCCTAGTTTCTAAGTAATCAAACCATAGGGATTTTGTAGTCTTTTTCTAAGATTGAATTTAGACGTATTTGAAATTCTTGTAATTAAAATCATAAGCCCCCTGCATATAAGGATATTAAAAGTGGTGTAACTACTGCAAAATCATTGGATGATCCATTTAATATTAGAGATTATACCACACACACACATCCGTTTGGCCTAATGAGGCAAGTATCTGACAGTATATCTATGTCTATGCAGGAATGTGGCACGGGGCGGGTTGACAAAGACCACCCAATAACATGAAAAAGAAGTGTGTGTTGGTTTCTATATTCTAGAAGTAGCATACTGATACCTTATGTCTTGGGACTAGTAGCATAAAGATGAAAAACAAGAGTTGGAGAAGAGGGTATGGCAATTGTGTTGGTATTCTTTCTGACTATTTGGTAGAGAACGATCGAGTGGATGGACATTGAAGCCGAGCTAACCATTGTGTGGTTGTATAGGTAGCTTTGTTGGTGTTTTCTTACTTTTGCTTTTATAGTTCGTAGTGTGATTGTTGGTTGTTTGTCGATATTGCTGTAATCAGCTGGAAGAAAGTTGGAGTTGAGTAGTGTTTATGCGAGATTCGTATTACAGTTTTCTGATTAGCAATAGTTGTGGTCTTTGCAAATGAAATATTAGATTGCTCAGTGTTTGCTTGTTTTTGTAAGGCAATAGTATCAAATTGACAAATCATCGTTGCTGCTAGATTGACTTGTACATCATGCAATGTTGTTTGTACATCCTGTAATGAGGGTTATATGGTTCTTTTTATAATTTAACTCCCTGTTTACCTTGAGCGTGTTGGTCAAAGTCAAAGGGATGAATTGATCTGAATATTATAAAGGTTAGTAGTAGTAGTAGTGTCACTAGTGTGGAGATGGGAAATAAGACCCAAGATGACGGCGTTTCTTTCCTTTCACGTGATGGTGGGCTGGCAGAAGAACAAACTATTGTTGAAAATCTTAGAAAACCTTATCTTTAATGGTCAAGTAAAATAGTATATCCAAGTCTGGTCAAGTCCATATATAACTAGCAACAAAAGATTGGAAAATGTTGAGAATCGCAACTCTAAATTTCTTAATCTGAAATACCATTTTAACTTTTGTTATGAACTACGTAACTATTCAAAAGTTTATGTGCTATCATACAGTCAAACGAGGTTCAACAAACCAAGCTCTTCCAACTTTGAGAGACTTTAAGTTGCTTCCAGTTTTTCCACCTTTTCTTGGTTTGACAACATCGCAGATTTGCAGCCGTTTACTTGGTAGTCAATCTAATGTTCCATTAAGTCTCTTATGGGAATTTTCACATTTCACTATTCTTATTCATGAATCCATGATATTCTTCAATTGTAAGGGAATGATAGCCAATTATCACACTCAATGACTTTAGATGGTTTCCACAAATCCATCTTATATATTAGATACATCTTGTCTTATCATATCTTATCTTATCTTATCTTATCCACGTAAAAAAATTACATTTTAATATCTCTTTTGTACAAACCATTAACTATAATTACAATCGTACGGCATTACATTACATACAAGACATAAAAACATTTGTAGATACTAACAGTGTTAAAGTACAGATCAAGCTTGGTTACACTAGTCAATCAAAACGATTTTCCACTTGTTAGGTAGTCAATATGAATTAAAACCAATTTTGACAAATTACACTAAAATGAAGGGGGTATATGTACACAATCCAAAAGTAAAGGATTCAAATAAAACTTCCTTAATTTTAAATAAAAGTTATGATACAAGTCCAACGGCGTAACATACGCGTTGGAAAATTTGAAAACTTAAAAACGTGGGGGACACTGAATACTGATGCAGACGTGCGCACTGGATAATTACCTTTTAACCACCTTCATCCCTCTCAACCGTTTTTTTCGTTCAAATCTCTCTTTCTTCCCCAAATCTACATCTCATCCCAAACCCTAAATTCAAAAATTCATCCTCCATTTCTTTAAATTTGCTTCCGAATCAACCTACATTGCTGTAACATAACGAATCATCATCAATCAGATATTCAAAAGAAAAAAAAATCGTAATCGGAGATAATGGCGACGATGGAGAGCTTGATCGGGCTCGTGAATAGGATACAAATGGCGTGCACTGTGTTAGGAGATCACGGTGGCGAAGGTATGTCTCTTTGGGAAGCTCTTCCTACTGTCGCCGTTGTCGGTGGTCAGGTAATCGTTTCTGCTTTTTTATTTTCCTTTTGTTTTGTTTTATATTTTATTGGGCTAATACTGACATATTTTGTTGTATTTCAGAGTTCTGGGAAATCATCAGTGCTGGAAAGCGTTGTTGGTAGAGATTTCCTACCTCGTGGATCTGGTAAGTATAGTTAGTGTTTAGATATATACATTTTTTGTAGGGAGTATATATACACTTAACTTGTGAATTTGTTACCAGATTCTGTTGTTTATTGAAGAAGGATGTTTATGTATAATTAAATAGAACCGTATTTAGGCAAGTAGGAATGAATTATTGAAATGTATATGCGTTATCAGAAATGGTAACATAGGAAATACATGTACATATATACTTCATTTTTCCTAATTTTGTGTATATTTTGTTGAATTGTAGGTATTGTTACCAGGAGGCCATTGGTATTGCAGCTGCATAAGATAGAGAGGGGAACTGAGTATGCTGAATTTCTTCATGCTCCAAGGAAGAAGTTCACGGATTTTGGTATGAAATGCCTGATTCTCCCCGGGGGGGTTTTTTTTCTTTCTTTTTTCTTTCAAGTTTGTTTGAAGTTAAACTGCAAACATCCTCTACTAGTGAATGTTGATGGATTTTATTATTTGTATGATGCTAAGAATTAGCTTGTAGTAACAACACACAGTAAAGGGAGAGGGTTCAGCTATTTCAAAAATATATTTTTATGTTTGGAATACAAACATGAGCGAGAATTAAAAGATTACTGACCAAATTAGTTTATGCTTGGCTGGATCCTTCTATACCTTTTGCAAATTAGTATTTAGTTTCATCCCATAAAGCCCTATAATCATCTCAGTGCCGCAATGTCTTATTCAAGTATAAGAAAAGGCTCTAATTTTACAAATGTAAATACCTCTAATCAATATCAGTATGATCTACTCATGAGTGTGTCTTTTGTTTGACGTGACATGAGGTGATAGTAGTGTACATGACTCCTGAATTTTAGTTTGAACCACATCATTATCATTATCTGAGTTTAGCAAAATGAAGCTGCTTAACATCGACTTCTCAGGTCCTTTTCACAAATTGAACAACATCACCCTAGTTCAGAAGCTTTGTGCAGGAGGCAATCCCTGTTCACAATGTGTATTTCGGTTTCAATCTACTGGGGTTTTCAAAACACAAAGAGCATATTGGCTTGGGCCATTATATTTGCTGACCTCTAATTATCATTACACAATTTAAAATGTTATTTCACTTGTCCAACCGCATCTGGAACTTTGCTGCTTTTCTGACCTTTCACATTGTAAAACTTTATCAAGTTTATTATCTTAGTGAATTGCCTAAGTCATATCTACTAAAATAAATGACCCACTTCAAGAAATATGAAGTTACAAGACAGTTTGAATGATGAAGTAGTTGACCCAGAGATTTCAAATAATGTGCATAAAGAGACATTTAGCTGGATCAAATTACAATCTTACTATGTTAATTTAGAACATATCTTCTATGTTCCCTTCACATATGAATTAGACATCAATAAAATTGTTGGTCACTTGGTCCCTTAAAGATGCATGCCTTCATCTTGGTCTCTTAAATTTTACCTTAGAAAGGCTGCATGTATTATCAGTTCATTTAAGCAGTAGTACTATTCAAATTACTAAGCTACTTGAGTGCAAACAATACTAAGACATGAACCCAAAAAAAATTAACAAATAAACGTGTGTATGGCTTATATCTCAACTCGAATGTGATATGACCAACTCTATCATTCATGATCAAATATTATCGTCCAATACTCTGATGAAGTAAGGAGGAACATATTCTGGTGTTTTTCTAGAAAAAAACTATTCGACAATCTTCATTATCGGATGATATGTTAATATTACATCATTATGAAGAGCATCAGTTAATATTACTTATTATTTTTTTGATTTAGTCATGAATTTTGTTGGAAAAAGTGTGAAATTGTAAGGTCTGTTCAACTAGTTACTACAGAGAATTGTCACTGGGTTCCCCATGAAATCTGAATGGCATTGTTTTTCATTTTGGCATGTAAATGCTTAGCTACAATATATGTCTTCTTGGATGTTCAATCTTATGTTAGATCACCAGTTTTATTTTGTTTCTCCTGGAGCAGCTGCTGTGCGCAAGGAGATTGAAGATGAAACAGAGCGTATCACTGGGAGGTCAAAGGCAATCTCAAACCGTCCAATTCACCTTAGCATTTATTCTCCAAATGGTACTATTACGTTATGTGGCTACTAGCTGGTTCATGATCTTACCTGTATTACTATAGTTTTAAAACGTTTATTTATTTGGATTTCATTTATAGTTTAGTGTGAGAAGGATAACAACTGTTAAGTCAAGATCTTCTTCAACGATAAGAATTTTAATAAAGAATATAAAATAACATGTGTTTGTACTATTAGAGCCTCTGCAAAACATCTAGAGATTGAGAAGTATCAGCAGTATACCTTGCACTCTAAATCAATAGCGACTATGACCAACTTGGAATTTATCATGAAACTTGATCACTTCTAGACACCAACCATGAACTAATTGAGATACTGTGAACAGAAATTAACATATGTATACGTCTCCTGCCTTGGCCAAATCACATAGCCTGAATTACAGAGAGCAAAATGCCAAAATGCATTTGGAGTGCATGCTAAAATGATGGCAATAAGAAAAGGAACTTTAGAAGCATATAAAAGTGTAAGTTCAAGGTAACAATGTCTTGGTTACCATGAAGGCTGAAGTACTTATTGACCCAAATCAGAAGTCTTCTGCTCATATCCTGTCATGAATATACCAAATCATGGATCTGTTGCTGCAAGCAAACTATATATCTAGCTGCTAATTCTCTTTCTTTAACAAGAGATGGATCTACCCTTACGTACTCTCTATAACCTCAATGGTGGAGATACAGACACTTGATGTTGTATGATTTTATGATACCCCTTTCCTCTATTAATCCTTAGTTTTAATCAAGTTCATAATCAGTATCACTCTGAATTAGGTTATACTTACCTGGTATGTAATTTCACTAATGAACACTTCACGCTGACCACTAATATTATCCATTATTAAATAAACATTGCAATATGCATGCATAATATGCTTTTATATTGATACATCATGCTCTATACTTGTCTCACCTTTCTAGTAGTAAGCCTTGGTACGGAATTTAGTTTCTCCACTGCCTTTTGTAGTTTCATTAAATTTATTACTAGATATGTGGTCTGATTCCTCTGTTTATTCCCTTGGTTTCTATTTGGCATACCACGTCTTGGTAATCTTGACAGATAATTTGTTTGAAAAATATCAATGCTGAGTGCTTAACATTTATTTTACAGTTGTGAACCTGACTCTTATAGATCTTCCTGGATTAACAAAAGTTGCTGTAGGTGAGCATTTACTACCATTTAGGTATAACATTGATTTTTCCAGCCTGAAGTGCTGTGCTATGATGACAGTAACTGATGCAAGTATATGTATTGGTTCTTTTGGATTTGCAGAGGGACAGCCAGAATCAATTGTTGAAGATATTGAAAATATGGTCCGTTCTTATGTTGAGAAGGTAAGGGAACATATGCTATAAGGAAAACTTGTACCATAGTAGATCAGACCATCCAGATGGCATAGCTTAGCTGATAGTTTTAGTAAAGAGATAGGCATAATGTATATAATGTTGGCCTAGGAAGCTTGTCTGGAGTGATTTATCATTATCATTATTTGTATGTCAGGGATTTAGTTCCGTTCAGTTCATCTTATATATATTTGTGTTCTTGTAGCCAAATTGCATTATTTTAGCAATTTCTCCTGCTAATCAAGACATTGCCACGTCTGATGCTATAAAGCTTGCTAAAGAAGTCGATCCTACAGGTATCTTATGGTTGTATTTTCATCTTGCTCTTGCGGTCATGCCATAAAAGGCCATCATTGTCATGATTCTTCCTTTTAAGGTCATCAGCCCTTATGTGCATGCCACAATGTCCAACTTGGTTATCGTGTTCTTCCACTTTGTCACTTTTCATACCTTGAATAAATTGTACTAAATATCTCATTTTCTACTTATTTTTGTAGGTGACCGCACATTTGGAGTGGTAACTAAACTCGATCTCATGGATAAGGGAACAGACTGTCTAGATGTATGGTTTTTATCATCTCATGCATGAGTTTCTACATATATTCCTCACTGTTCTTTGCTTTTAATACCATGTGGCACTTTTTATGCATACTTGATTGCATAGAGTTAGAATTAGGCAGTGGTATGAATATTAAAATTTGTTTATTTTATTTTGATAGGTTCTTGAGGGAAGATCCTACAAGCTTCAGCATCCATGGGTTGGTATTGTAAATCGTTCACAAGCTGATATTAACAAGAATGTTGACATGATGGCTGCTCGAAGAAAGGAGCAGGAATATTTTGAATCTAGCCCTGAGTATGGACACCTGGCACCTAAGATGGGTTCAGTATACCTTGCAAAGCTTTTGTCCAGGGTACTTTGTCCTTCTATGTACTCCATAATATTTGCTTGCAGTTTTCTTCATTACATGGTTTAACAACTTCTCGTTTTTCCCCATCAGCATTTAGAGAGTGTCATCAGGCAAAAGATACCAAGCATAGTTGCTTTGATTAATAAGAATATTGATGATATTAATGCAGAGCTGGATCGTATTGGTAGGCCAATTGGAGCAGATGGAGCGGTAATTAACTTCATGAAGTATCACAAAGTATTTATGTACTAGAATGGAAATTTCTTTTTAGTTATTACAAGTTTTCTTGTATGCTTATGAACAGGCACAACTTTATACAATTTTGGAATTGTGTCGTGCATTTGATCGTGTGTTTAAAGAGCACCTTGATGGAGGGTAATGCAGGATTTTTTACTTGACATTTGATATTCATTAATTAACTCAATCCACTTTTTCGTTCATGAACTTAGCACTACAAATGAGATACTGATAAAACTGATTCCCCTTTTCAGACGACCAGGTGGAGATCGGATATATGGAGTCTTTGATCATCAGCTACCAGCTGCTTTAAAAAAGCTTCCACTGGACCGTCACCTCTCTACCAGTAATGTCAGAAAAGTTATCTCGGAGGCTGATGGTTATCAACCCCACTTGGTTGCTCCTGAGCAAGGATATAGAAGACTAATAGATGGATCTCTTGGATATTTCAAGGGCCCAGCTGAAGCTACTGTTGATGCGGTAATCATATGTAGTATTTGGTGTAACTGCAGTTTAAGAGTTTAAAGCCCTTGTATTATACTATACAAGGAAATTGCAGTAATTAAATATAATAAATACATAGGAGCTAGGAACAGATTTATTTAATGCAGCAAGCCTTGTTCTTTCTTTTGTTGTGGAAAGGTGAAAAACTAATGTCTCTAAAGAGTGTGTTCGCAACCCAAGGATTATAGTAGTGTTGTAAAAGTCCCGACTGTTTCCTGATTAGTCCCCAACTAATCATAATAGATGAGAACCTTTTTTATGAGCAACTCTTTCAATTAGGAATCAGAGAGAGAGAGGGAGAGTGAGAGAGAGAGGGAGAGGGAAAGAGGGAGAGAGAGAGAGAGAGAGGGGGGGGAGGGGGAGGGAGAGGGAGAGGGGGAGGGAGGGAGAGAGAGAGGGAGGGAGGGAGAGAGAGAGGGAGGGAGAGAGAGAGAGAGGGGGAGAGAGGGAGAGGGAGAGATTTGCTTGGTAGCATTGAGCCAAAGGCTTCTTACATTCTTGAGCAGTTGACTTCTATCTTAGGCCTCTTGTGGTGATGTGTACACTTATTTTCCTCTGTACTTTGTGTGTGATCTCTTAAAAAGGTATCAAGGTTTAGTGATTGGTTAAGCGATCGCAGATTTGTTATCAGCTTAGTGATCACTGTCATTCACTGCATTTACTAGCTCATATATCCACACCACCAGCTAAAGTTCATCCTTGTTGACTTAATCGTGTCTTTCTCCCTCAGGTACACTTCATTTTGAAGGAACTTGTGAGGAAATCCATTGCAGAGACACTGGTAAGTCAGTCATTTTCTTGTTAATATGGATCTATTATTGTCTAAAAACTAAAGACATGATATAAACCTCAAAAACCTGACCTATTAGATGTTCTAGTTGCTTCGTGCTGAAGAGATCACTCTGTTTGAATTTTGTCAATACTTGATTGCTGTTGCAGGAGTTGAAGCGTTTCCCATCACTCCAAGCTGACATAGCAGCGGCTTCAAATGAATCACTGGAAAAGTTCCGTGATGAAAGCCGAAAGACAGTTAACCGCCTGGTGGAAATGGAATCAACTTATCTAACAGTAGAATTTTTTCGTAAGATTCATGAGTCAGACAAGAACCCCAGAGATGATAAGCAATCAAACAGATCAGGCCCTAATACAGCAGATCGTTATGAAGATAACCACTTCAGGAGGATCGGTAGACATTTCCTGTTGCTCTCTTTCTTGTGTTGCTGATACTAGAAATTGGCAAGATATGGCTCAGAGAGGGTTGGGCAATGTTAGTATGGGTTGAAACAAGCCCCAATGGGTTGGTTTGACCTGCAAAAACTATAAATAGATAGTTATTATTTATATTCTATACTAAAATATAATTAAAATGGTAATATAAATGTTTGAAACAGCATTACTTGGTAGGTTGTATACTTGTATGCATCAAAAACAGACTTTGGGCAAATTTCAACCCGTTTGACCCATTTGACATAAATCAATGCATTTATAAGTAAATGAGTTGAAATTGCCACCTCTTGATGCCATTTCAATTTTCAAGTAAACTGTAAAATTCAAACTTATGGAAACAAAAGTGTGTCCTATTCATGTTACGTTTGATCTATTCTGATGCCTTTCATGAATAATATCAAGTGCCGTATTCAGCAAGTGCTATTTAAAGTCGAAAGCTGAATCTTAATTATCAAAGTTGACCTGCTTTCTGAATGTAGTAAGTGATTGTGACCAGGGTCAAATGTCTCTGCTTACATTGGTATGGTTTGTGATACTCTGAAGAATACGATACCGAAGGCTGTTGTCTATTGTCAAGTCCGAGAAGCAAGGAGATCGTTATTGAATCTGTTCTATGCACAAATTGGTAGAAGAGAGGTATGTTTTTTTTTATCTTATATATCAACACTTGATGCAAAGATTAGTTGTCAGACAGAAATCTCATTTAATAACCGATGTGGCCAAGATATGTCTAAAAGCAATGTAGAAAGTTATCAATAACCCACTATTAAGGACTTTAAACTTTTAAGATGATTACATTTCTAGCTGAAGAACCATTATGGAAAAGGATGGAACAGCTTTCATTCAGAAAGGAGAGTATTGTATACTCTACCCCATTATACAGAATGTAAGGCAATCATTTAATGAGGCCATCGAGTTAAAGTATGATTCATATCCCTTTCATACCCTTTCTTTAACTCTAAAATCTCTTTACTCCCATTGTCTATCACTCTAGTACAAATCAGAAGTAATGATATATTATGGATTCATGGAACCGATTCTTATTGGACCATCCCAACTTTAGAGGTTTTACTGCTTTAATGAGAACAGAATGAGTACCTAATAAACACAATGTAGTATGGGAATTGGGATTAACTGTTAATAATGAATTTCAATTAGAATTGTATACCAGAGCACTAACTCTCAGTTAATTGCTATTCCATATATATAGTTAGTAAAAAGACGGTTTGTTATCTTCTTCTCTTAGACTTCCTACTATACAAGGTATGGCTGTTTTGTTATACGTGGGATTTTATGGAATACATAACCCGTCTTAGTAACAGTCATAAAAATCATGTCATTAGCAAGTTCATTTCCTGAAAATGTTGTATGATTGACTAATGTTTGCAACATGTTAGATACGACTATTTTCCTTTCTATAGATTCTGATAGAATGTTGATGTTTGTCCAAAAAAAATGGATGGTATAAAACTAAGTTATAGAAAACAAAACAAAATGAGCTAAGAAAAGAGGATCCAACCAAAGAACTAACCTACCAAAAGAATGTAAAGAAAAACCACCATCTGCAGCCCAGATAAAAACCTGACCGGTCTTTACCAAAAAAAAAAAAAAAAAAAAACCTGACCGGTCGTATTTGATGTGCTGTTTTATGCAGAAAGAACAACTTGGTAGAATGTTAGACGAAGATCCCTCACTCATGGAAAAGAGAGAAACGTTAGCCAAGAGACTTCAGCTGTACAAGTCAGCCAGAGACGAGATTGATGCAGTCGCATGGAAGTGATCAAAACATTTCAAACAAGGTGGGTACCTTATATCATCTACAAAGCAGTTGTACTCTCTGTTGGAGGTTTAACAAGTTCCTTGTTGTACTCTTATCATATAAATTTTGTAATACTTCAGCCTGTAGGCGTGTGTGATGCCTGTGTTCAAAAGATTAAACATGTAGAGTATTATACAAAAGATGTGAAGAGATGTACCGTTTTGTTCCTGATTACAGTATCAGAGTGTAACACCACCTGTGTCACCCTGTTCTGGGTATTGTTTATGGTCAAGCTTATTCAATCGTTTGTATACAATAAATAATGGTAAATTGATATTTGAAAGAAGAAAAAAATGCGGCATTACTGAATAAAGCGGGCCTCCTTGAAGCCAAATTGCCATATCTTGGATACGGTATAATCACCATCACATTAAGTGTTGCTTTTAGAGATGACAAAATCGCAGGTCGAGTATTGAGCCAAAATGTATTTGGCTCAAAATGGCTAATGTTTAGGCAATTAGCAGTCAAACACACCAGGCTCAATACGGGTCAAGACGGATAACCTTGGGTGATGTTATATGAAAATGTCGAGGGTGAGTAAAGAAAGATAAATTAATGTTGGCCTCCGACGCGTGCAACTTTTGTGTTGATAATATTGTATTTTGTTAAATAATTATTATCTAACTTGTGCCCTAAGGGTACAAGTTAAGGGTCATTTAATGATGTTAAAATTTCCATAAATAATATTAATCACAATTAATATGCATGTATAATAGGAAATTAGTAAGTTTAATAAATATGTTTTCTGATATATTTAGACCATCTCCAATGGTCTCCTCCATAGTGTTTTTTACTCCATATATGGAGTTTTGGAGGGGTATTTTTTAAGAAATCCATCTCCAACCTTACCTTCAAATTTGGAGAAATTTTTGAAGGAGCTCAATTTTACTCCTTATTTGAAGAAACACCGTTCATCCATCCAAAACAACTTTATCATTTTAATCATTATTTTATTCAACTTAATGATAATAATATGATTTTAGTAAACATATACGGAGTAGTACTTGTTATTATTACATAATTACATAACATAAAACAACTTTAACAACCAAAACATATATAAATAGACTATTTATGGTTAGTCAATAACATTTATATACTTATATTATATATTTATTTATATTAGTCACTAGTAAAATGTTAATAATAACTTAATATAGTAGTGTTATATCTAAATATTTAACATACATAAAAAAAATTACATAGAGAATATTGATCGAGAAATATCTAATATTCTAACATTACATAAAAAAGACTAGAATTAAATAAAACTACTATTACAACGAGCCAACCCGTTGATGTTTTTGTTGTTCTCGTTTTGCCATAATTCTTGCTTGTTCAATTCTTATATTCTCACGTACCACTGGAACGATGATAGAATTCGGGTCGGTGTATTAAATTTTGTTTTCTTCTTTCAATTGTTTCACCTCTAACTTCTTTGCTTTTATCTCTAGTTTTTTTGTTCCCACGTCTAGTTTTTTGTTTTCGATTTTTATACCCTCTTTGGTAAGAGATTGACTTGAACTAAGAATTACTTTCATTTCTTGATTCATTTCGGTAAAAAAACCCTTCATTTCTTGAGTTTGTGCTTTTTTCTTGATTATTGCAAATAGGAGTTTTATCATTTAATGTAACTGTGAGTCCCTAATCACTATTATGTTAGTGATTGTGAATCGTTAACAGTGAGTTAATTGTAGAAGGGGGGGTTGAATACAATTAAAAACTTTTCTGTTATAATGTGTTAGCTTGTTTAGCAAGTTTTTAACCGTATTAAAGTGACAGCAATATGAACACAAATATATATATATATATATATATATATATGTTTAAGATACGCAGTTCAGTTGCTGATACAATTGTAGCTGAAAGATAAATTCTTTTACTGATAAAATTTATCTCCAGTTGATTGCGGAATAGATTAGCCAAAGCTAATCCAAATCAAACAATACAGCTATTACAAAGGAGATGAGCAGTAGTGGACAAACACGCTAACTGCTCACTCGCTGAGGTAAACTAGTAGTGGACAAACACGCTACTAGTTCACTCGCTGGTGTTACTTGTATCTTAGACAAACTAGTCACTGACAAACAAGTGACAATACAAGTAATCGACACAAAATGAAGTACAACAAACTACGCTATTTATAGACGCTGAAATCCTTAATTTTCGGATCTGAAGGACACGTGTCGCTGCTTGATTGGAGAGGTAGTTGAGATGTGATACATCATGGCACGACATTCTGTCTTGGGAAATATCACCTTGTACCATAGATCAATCAAATGCTTCCACGTTACTCTTTTCAAGTTTCGAGGAACACGTGCTGCGCCGTAATAACGCCGAATGTCAACTTCTTATTTAATGCGGCATTTAATGTTGCAGTCACTGATAGAAACAACAATTCTCCTCATTCTCGATGCGAGCTAACATGCTCTAAGAATGACTTGAACAGCTAATCTTCAGTGACTTCTTTTATTCAGCAGAAGAGAGAACTCAAGAAGACTTGGAGACTCTCGCTGATAGATGAGTATCAGCGACACACATAGTTGAGTCTTTTATCTTGATAAGATCTTCATCTACTGGATTAACATATGATCAGCGACTTAGATACCTTCAGCGACAGGAGCTTGACTTGAATCATTTTCTTCATGGAGCATTATTGAGAAGATCAGAGACTGTGAACAGATGGCATGATCAGTGACTTCACTTATCAGCGAATAATGAGTTTAACAATCTCTTATATAATCTCCCCCTTAATCCTTGAGATCAGTGACCACTTGAGTTCAGCGATCGGTGACTCAACAATCTCCCCTAAATGGTTTAAGTCAAAGCTCCCTTAGACAAACTAGTTGCAGGAAAGTTTTAGTCTCTGAAGATAAGTTGGTTGCACAGAGACTTGTACTTGTAAATTTTTGTTGTTGAAAAGATTTAAGTCTCTGACAGTAGGTGGGTCGTCCAGTGACTTGTACTTGTAGATTTTCTGTGTCAAGCCTCATTTATATCATTGAATAAATATTTACAGAAGCTAACTATTACAAAATATCTAAATTATTTATCTCTCCACATCTCCTCCTCTTTCACTATGCCAAGCTCAGCTTCAAGTTCATACTTGTCTTTGGAGGGCAGGTATCTGAATTTTCTTGCTAAGGCTTCATCGAGAATAGCTTTTCTGATCTTTGAATCTGTAGGAAGCATGCTAGCTGACCTGATTAGGTGTATGAGTTGTTCTTGATCAACCTTCTCAAGTTCAGCTTCTCTCTGAAACCTAAGGGCACCATTTAGGTCCCTGTATACCAGACCCTTCTCCCCCTCAGTGACTTCATGTCCTTCAAGCTTTGGCACACCAGCAGGGATAGATAGATTTAACCTTGAAGTGTTAGGGATTCGATAGATGCTGCTTGTGCCTGACCTATACCTTGGGCTTGGTGGCTGAACAATCTCTTCACCAAATGTGACAGTATCTTCTGGTCTGAGAAGTTGCAGTGACACCATTTTTTGATATAGTCTATCAATCTCTTTCAGGACCTTAGCTTTAGCTGCACTTGTTGAGTGGCTGATAGCAAGCCTGATCTCATTCCATTCTTCTCTGTGCAGCTTGCATACTTGATCAAGTAGCATGGCTTGAGTCTCTGAACCTCTTTGAATAAGCAGCTGAGGTTGAGATTGATTCTTAGATTTCTTCAGTTTAACCTTGGTAATAGGTGCAGGGTTTGATCTCCCTGTCATTCTGGCAGCAAACCTTTTTCTATCTATTTCATCCCATTTCCTATCCACTGCTGTTCTGACAGCTCCCCCTTTCTTTTTAGAGCTCTTGCTAGCTGATGTTTTCAGTTTATGTTGCTCTAGCTCACTCTCTTCTATCTCAGCAAGTACCCTGGCAATTGCAGCATCAGACTCTTCTTGATCTTTCTTTTGTTTAAGAAGTCTGGCCCTTTCATTGGCATCTTTAGAGCTCAATTCCAGTAGGTATGCTCTGTCAGCATCTGATTGCTCTTTCAGCAACCTTTTCCTTTCTTGTTCCTCTCTTAACTCAGCCTGAAAGGTTATTTGCATTATCATCTCATGCTCCCTGTCCTATCTTGCCTTTATCTTTCTGGCAACTCTCTGTTCTTTTGTTTCATCAGGACAAGGGGTATCTGAGGCTGAGTCAGAGGAAAGGCATGCTGTAGGGGAGGTATCTGAAGTGGTTGTGTTGGAGGGAGTTGCTGTGGAGATTGGTATTATTGTTGCTGGGGTAGGTGTGGTTATTTGGGTTGCTGTGGGTGAGGGTAGGTTTTGGGTTGCTGGTGGAGATGAAGGTACAGCTACCTCAGATATGACAATATGTAATTGAGGGTCACTGACCTGTTGTTTCTTTGATGGAGGAGTAGATGCAGGAGAGGTGTCACTAGTCCTTTTTCTCTTTAAGACAGATGATATGGGTTGCTGATCCTCCATATTTACATCATCTTCATCTTCTGAACCCTGACCATTTCCATGACCACCTCCCTGGCCATCATCATTGTTATCATCATCATTATCATCAACATCATGCATGATGGTATCATCTTCCTCATCATCAGATACATCATCTACCACCTCCCTATTCATCCATTCCCAGCGAGCCAATTCATAGCTCACTGAGGTACCCTCTAACCTAGCAGCCTCATCCACTGCCCATTGTTGCACCAGCCCATTGTAGTTCCTGAGCTCTTCAGCACTGAACTCAGGAAAGCTCTCAGTGATATCCACCACATCAGTGGCTATCTCCATATCTACCCAATACAGTTCAGCAACTGCAAGGGCTTCCAATTCCGGTTGCTCAGCGATCGGACGAAGTGCATAAGTGTTGAGCACAATGTCCCTGTGAGCTTTGTTTGATAGCGGATCAGTCATCTTTCGGGGCATCTCAGGATCAGAGACAAAGTCCTCTTCTTCACTCTCCCCCTGACTGGTTCGCTCAAACTGATCAACTGCCCTAAGTATCTGATCAGTGAAATCAGCATTTTCCTCGCGCAGGGCAGCGACCTCAGCTCTTGTCTTTGTAAGCTGTGAGACAACCTGTGGAAGTACCTTAATAACTTTGTCAGTGTTATACATGTAGTTAGATACAGAAATGGCTAAGTCATTTTGGTTGATGGTGAGCTGGGCAATGGCAGCAGCATGAGTGGTAAAGTTGGTGGTGGAGGTGGAGGCTAGCTCAGTGACTGCATGGTTTATTGCAGCACTAGCATCAACTACTGTTTGTACTCTCTCACTAACAGATGTGCTCCATGGTTCAATGGAGTTGTAGACATCAGTGAGAGCAGTAACAGCTTTCTGTAGGACAGAGACATTGCCAATAAGTGCCTCACGGTCTTCAGTGAGCATCTTAATTTGGGTTTGGGATTGGGCAATGTACTCCATCAGTAGCTGATCTGATGTGGAGTGAGTGGAGGTGTTTGGGGGAGTAGTTTGGGTAATAATAATGGGGGTAGGTGTAGATTGGGCTACATGATCAGGGGGTGTGGTCTGATCAGCAGCAACTTGGATGTTATCACTGAAAGAGGTGGGGGTGAGCTCTCTGATGGGAGAGTTGGATGTGGGTGGAGGAATGGGTTGGGTGTCCTCTGAGGTGTCCATGGGCATGATTTCCTCATCATCAGCTTGTGATTTAGCTGGTGGTTCATTGGAAATAGAAGTAGCGACCTGTATCTCACCATGGGTCAGTGGTGAGACATTGACAGTCGGTGCAGTGATAGATGAGAGATGGCCCGGGTCTGTAGCCAGTGGTGTGACATCAGCTATGAGTGTGTTATCACCCACTGATGTCACTTGCCCTTTTAATGAAATGTCACCCTTTTGTGAGGATGACAAGTGGCTGGGTTGACTCAATCTGAGGGTGTGGGGTGCACCCAAATCACTGCTAACAGTGGTTTGATCCACTGCAGCTGTCTGTAGTTGTCCCTTTTTAGAGTCACTGGACTTTCGGGAGTCCAGTGAAGCAGGTAAAGTTGAGGGTTCAGCAGTGGTGCCCTCAGCAACTGAACGTACAGTCACTGATTCACCACTGGCATCCGTAGATGTCTTCTTTTTGCTATGTCCCTGATCCTTTAATGTCAGGGACCCTAATTTGGATTTTTTCTTGGGAGCAGTGGGTGGTTTCTTGACTGGTGGTTGACCAACAGTAGTCACTGGGGGTGTGGTCAGTGACGTGGTCGATGGGGGGGCAGCAACTGACATTTGTACAGAAGTTACAGGCTGGGGTGCAAGGATCCCCGGGTGTTTCATAAAAGCGGGTAACACCGCAGTCGCTGGTTTAGCGAAAATTTGAGATCCTACCAGAGTGGGCTCAAATCCCTGAAAAGATACCCTATCATAGGCAGCAAACTGATCCCTAAAGATCAGTGAGAGATACCTAGGGTAACGTACATATTTTGCCCTGGCAGGCTCAGCGACTTTAGTGATCAGTTCGTTAAAGATCACACTTGCATAGTCAACTTGTAGAGAGTTGACCAGTGACCAACTGATCTGGGCCTCCAGGGAGCTGAATTGATCATAGCTCCCTGATTTTGTACCCAAAGATTGGATAAAGTTTGTAAAAATAGCATTCCAAACACCATCCATTTTTGTTTTGTGGACCGTAGAGTACTTACGGTTGCCACTGCCATCGACTGAGTATTTACACTCAATCTCAGTAAGATCGACGAGGCCTTGTTTGGCAACGTCGCTCTCTGGCAGCGACTCGTACGACTCATAAGTCGGCAGTTGTAAAATGGAGCGGATGGTGTTGGCAGTTATGGTGATGGGTTGGGTACCATTGTCTATAAAACCCTGGAGTTGTGAAACACCAGAGACGACAGAGTGAGTGCAGGTATACCAGAACTCACTGAGCCATTCTGGGTTCATTTCCCCAGGAGACAAGGTAAGAGCAGGGAGGATAAAGTGATTTTTAAGAAAATTTATCACCTCCGCATACTCAGGTTTAGGGCAAGTTACATTTCCCAAATAGTTTGATTTAGGAACTGTAATAACAAGCGTCTCACTGACCGCAGAGGCTCGAAGAGCTTTAATCTCTGGGGTCGGTGTGTAAGCGTTGTTGAAAAATTTAGTTCTTGCCATTTTGAAAAAGAAAAAGTAGAAGATTTAAAATGTGAGATATTTACAGAGAAAATGAAGAAGATGAAGTTTGAAAAATTAGAAAGCGTAAAGAATGAAAAGGTACGGGTTTCGCTGCTTATATACGGTTACTGGGGTGCAAAATGTGTGGTCAAAACGAGTATGTACGTGGTCAAAAAGTAAAAAAAATGTGGTTGGTGGTAGGGGAGTAGGGTGATGATGGTGATGAGTGGTAACATTAAATGGTGATGGGAGTGGTGCGCCGGAAAGGTATACGAGGTGTCAGAAAAAGTGTACCTTTTCGAGTTCCCATGAGATATTTTAATAAGGCATTTATTAAGAATATAAATCGTTAAAAATTAAATACAAAATGTATTAATTGTAAGGAATATATGTCGAAATAAATGCTATATTAAATAATAACCAACTTTCGCTGATACATTATGTCTCAGCGAGATGAAAATAAGTTATATCTTAAAATAAAACAAATATTATGTTTCTTATTTGATGTCGCTGATCAGATTACAACTTAGAATACTAATCTAATCAGCTAGTCAAGTTTGTGAAGCATAAGATATATTTTATTTATGTGATATAAAGAATTCTCATGTATAGTTACAAAGTATATAATTTATTGATCATAACTATGCTATCTTATTGTTCTTGCTGATTACATCAGTGAGAATAATAGGTCAGCAAGTTAAAATTATAAACTATATATTATGTAATTACCTTTTATTAAACAATCAGGTTTTAATCATTTAAGTTCAACATTCCCAACTCGCTGATGAGAAAGGTGAATCTTTTCTCATCTAAAGGTTTTGTAAATATGTCAGCGTGTTGGTAGTCAGTTGGAATGAAATGCAGTTCAATGTCACCTTTCTTGACGTGGTCCCTGATGAAGTGATATCTTACATCAATATGCTTTGTCCTTGAGTGCATCACAGAATTATTTGCTATAGCAATAGCACTTTGACTGTCACAATAAATTGGAACATTGCCAAAGTCAAAGCCATAGTCAGCGAGCTGATTTCTCATCCACAGAATTTGAGCAGTACAAGCTCCAGCAGCGACATATTCAGCCTCAGCAGTGGAAGTTGAGACAGAATTTCGTTTCTTGCTTGACCAGCTTACAAGCTTTTCTCCAAGAAACTGACAGCTACCAGAGGTACTTTTTCTGTCCATTTTGCATCCAGCATGATCAGAATCTGAATATACTTTCAGTGAGAAATCTGAACCAGATGGGTACCAGAGACCAAGATTTGGTGTACCCTTCAGATATCTGAATATTCTTTTGACAGCAAGCAAATGGGATTCCTTTGGATCAGCCTGATATCTAGCACATAGACAAGTAGAAAACATAATGTCTGGTCTACTAGCAGTTAAATACAGCAGTGACCCGATCATTCCTCTGTAAGCAGTGATGTTTACAGATTTACCATCAGGATCAGCATGTAATTTTACAGCAGATGACATTGGTGTAGCAAGGGATGAGCAGTTGGTGAATTCAAATTTCTTTAATAAATCTTTAACATATTTTCCTTGATTTATAAAAATACCAGTCTTGGTTTGCTTTATTTGCAGACCAAGGAAAAATGTTAGTTCACCCATCATGCTCATTTCATAACTTTTAGTCATGAGGTCACTGAATTCCTTGCACATGTCATTGTTAGTAGACCCAAAAATAATATCATCAACATAAATTTGGACCAATATAACATCTCTCTTATCCTTTTTAATAAAAAGTGTGATGTCAATTTTACCTCTGACATACCCACAGTTAGTTAAGAAGGTAGAGAGAGTGTCATACCAAGCTCTAGGAGCTTGTTTTAGTCCATATAAAGCTTTTTCCAGTTTATAGACATAACTTGGATGCTTGGAATCAGTGAATCCAGGTGGTTGCTTCACATACACTTCTTCCTGCAGCTTTCCATTCAAGAAGGCACTTTTCACATCCATTTGATATACCTTGAACTTCTTGTGAGCTGCATATGCTAAGAACAACCTGATTGCTTCAAGCCTAGCAACTGGTGCAAAGGTTTCATCGTAATCAATTCCTTCTTGCTGATAGTAACCTTGTGCAACCAGTCTAGCCTTATTCCTTATTACAACACCATCAGCATCCATCTTGTTTCTGAACACCCATCGTGTTCCAATCACAGATTTCCCAGCTACTTGAGGTACTAACTTCCACACTTTATTCCTTTCAAACTAAGATAGCTCATCTTGCATGGCAGCTATCCAGTGATGATCAGTGAGTGCCTCATCAATTTTCTTGGGCTCAATCAGTGACACAAAGCTTACAAACAAACAAAAGTTAGCAGATGCTGATCTGGTCTGGACTTTGGATTGAGGATCACCAATAATCAATTGATTATCAATATGTCTAGTCCATTTAGTCACTCGCTGAGGTTCAGCAGTGACTTGATTATTCAGAGATGATCCACCAGACACATCAGCATTAGATGCATGATTTAAGCTTTGATTTGGACAGTGAGTGTTATTATTTTGATGCAACTGATGAGATGATGATGATGGGATATCAATAGGCAAAGATGAAGTTCCTGAATCATTCTTAGCTAAAGTAGAGCCAGAAGTACCTTCAGGGACATCATCTTCCCTTTCAGAATCTGAAGGATGAACCTCATGCTGGTCATCACTGATTGTATTAAAAATAAGATTTTCATAGTCTTTTGGATCAGTGAGTGATTCATCATAAGATTCATCAAAGGTAACATCCATTGATTCTTCAATACATTCCCTTCTTTTATTATAAACTCTGAAAGCTTTTGAAATGATTGAGTAACCAACAAATATACCTTCATCAGCTTTGGGATCAAACTTTCCTAAGTGATCTCTTTTGTTTAAGACATAGCAGGTACTGCCAAAAACATGAAGAAAACTTATGTCAGGTTTTCTCCCCCTTAACACCTCATAGGCTGTCTTATCATGTCTCTTGACAATCAGAGACCTATTCTGAGTGTAGCAGGCAGTGTTAACTGCTTCAGCCCAGAAATGGGTCTTAAGACCAGCATCTATGAGCATTGACCTTGCTGATTCAATCAAGGTTCTATTTCTTCTCTCTGCAACACCATTTTGTTGAGGTGTTCTTGGTGCAGAGAAGTTTTGAGAAATACCTTTTGAATCACAGAAATTTTCAAGGTCAACATTTCTAAATTCAGTGCCATTATCACTTCTTAAATGTTTAACTGAACAATCATTTAAGTTTTCCATCTTTTTGATAAAGGATATGATTTCCTGTGTTGCATCACTTTTGGCTTTGAGGAAGAATACCCAAGTATATCTGGAATATTCATCCACAATTACCAAGCAATACCTTTTACCACCAAGACTGGGAGAACTCACTGGACCAAACAGATCCATATGCATCAGTTGAAAACATTCTGTCACTGAAGATGTTTGTTTGCTTTTGAAAGAAGAGCTGTGATGCTTTCCCTTCTCACACGCTGAACAAAGCTTGTCTTTGTCATAAGTAAGCTTTGGAAGACCATTTACCAAGTCATTCTTGCTGAGCTTGCTGATGGCCTTGAAGTTTAGGTGAGAAAGACGCTTATGCCATAACCATTTTTCTTCTGAAACGGTTCTGGAATAAAAGCATGTTCCTGATTGTGCTGAGTCCATATTGACTACATATGTATTTCCTTTCCTTTGAGCACCCAGGACAGCACTTCCATTTTTGTTGTAAACAACTCCAGCTTCATGATCAAATAGCACCTTATTTTTGGCATCGCAGAACTGACTGATGCTTAATAGATTATGCTTCAGTCCTTCAACATATGCCACCATTTTAAACATGACATTACCATTGGTCAAGACCTCATACCCTCTGGTCTTACCAATGTTGTTATCACCAAAAACTACATCAGGACCTCTTTCATCCTGATAGTCGCTGAGCAGGGACTTACATCCGGTCATATGTCTGGAACACCCACTATCCAGATACCAGATTGTCTCTCTAAGAATGCCCTACATCAGGAGTAAAATGTTAGTTCAATTTATGAACCCATCCTGAGATGGGTTCATAGTGGACAAGCCTTGAACATGGCTTCCACTGACCAGCAAAACATTAGACTCACTGCTGGTGGTTGGTTGGACACAAGCTTGTACTGATGAACAATCTGTTGACACATGTTGTCTATTTCCACACTTATAGCATTTTTTATTTGTGGCTTTAGACTTCTTTTGCTCAGTATACTGATTTGATTTTGATTTAAAAGAGTTCAGACTTACTATCTCAGTTTGTTTCTTTGACTCCAAGTCACTGATGACAAGATCATCAGTCACTGGGGTGTCAGAGGTGAGGTTGCTGAATGACTTTTGATTAATAGCAGTAAAACTGATGGAAACTGGATTAGTTGTTGACTTATTTATGCTCAAGTCTTTCAGTTCATCAATACTTGCAGCTATATCACAATTGTCAGTGACCAGCGAGCTTTTAACAAAGTGATTTGGTTTAGTCTCGCTGAAGACTGACATTGGCTCAAAAACGAAGTTTGAAAAGGATTGATCAGGCTTGAATATTTGATCAATGCTTGTTGCATCAGCCAGAGAAGCAGCAGTATCATAATCACCTCCCAAAATAGCTTTCACTTGTTTTGGAATTTGATTATTGACACACTGATTTACGTTTAATGCAGATTTGCACCATGACTTCATAACTTCATTGAGTTGAGAAAATTTGGTTTCAAAACTTACTTTCTCTTGAATGCACATTTGATTTGCATGTATTTGTGCATCAAGTTCAAGTTTTAGGTCTTTCATTTTCAACAAATTTTCTTCTTGAAGTTTAAGTTTTGATGTTAAGTCAATAATCATGCATTCTTGCCTTTTCTGAATATCATGAGCATTTGATAAATCAACTATCAAAGTCTCAAAGATATTCTCCTTTTCAGTCACTGAAGCTGATTTAAAGCCATGTACCTTGTAGAGAGTCTCTGGATCCCAGCCGGATGCTGAACATTTCTTAGCTACTTCCTTGATGTCTTCATGGAAGTCAGCATCATCAGCCATCAGGCAGTAATCTCGATCTAAACAAATCATAGCTTCTTCTTCATCAGATGATGAGGTTGAGTCAGAGTCGCTGAAAGATCCTTCTTCAGCGACGAATCCTTTTCCCTTCTTCTTGCCAACTTTGGACATAGCTTTCAGCTTCTGAAGCTGGGCCTTTGCTCAGGGAGAGGATTGACAGCTTTGGATCTACAGTCAGCTGCAAAGTGACCAGGTTTGCCACATTTGTAGCAGTCGCCTTTTGACTTTGGGATGTCACTTGATGGTGCACCAGCAAATTTGTTGAATCTTGTGTTCTTTCTGAAATTTGCAACCATCATGGCCATATCTCTTTCCAGCTTCTCTAGTCCTTCTTCATAGCTGACTTCAGACTGACTGTCAGCAGCACAACCTTCCTCATCTGCAATCAGTGACTTTGAGCTCAACTTGGTGATCTTAACTTTCTGCTTTTGATCAATCTCTTCTAGCTCAGCTACAAGGGCATTAGAAATCTTTGACTGCCTAGTGCAGCACGAATGTGCTCACTTTGATCAGCCTGTTTCTCAGATTGCTCCCAATTTAACAATATACCATAAATTTGAGTTAGATTGAGAGAAGTATAATCATTACGTTGGCGAGTACATGTTGCAATGGTTCCCCAAACTTTTCTAGGCAATAGTTCTAGAAATTTTTCGACAACAAATCTTTGGTCTTTTCCTATATTAGCCTTTTCCATTTTATTTATTAAAGCTTGATATCTAGTATAGGTGGAGGCCAGTGACTCATTGGATTCTATGGCAAAGAATTCATACTGACGAGTCAGATTTACTTCTCTACAGCGAATAATGTCGGGGGTTCCAATATAAATATTTCTTAGAGTGTCCCACATGTGTTTCGCTGTACTGCACAATCTAATGGACTCAAACACTTCATCAGGAAGTGACATGCTTATGTATATTTTAGCTTGTTTATCTAGCCTGACCATGCGCCTATCCTCATTTGTCCATTGTTCCTCCCTTTTTGGCATAACCATTTCTGGTAATGCAGGAGTGGTTGCAGTGGCTGCAACAGCAGGAATAATGACAGTGGGGGTGTGAGGACCGTCAGTTATTATAGAACAAAGACGATCATCAACAAGGTCTAAGAACATCATCATCCTGGACATCCATGTTTCAATTCTTGATGGGTCAAAAGCTGGAGGTTTTGTAGTGGAGCCATTTCCCTTCTGGTACTCAGAATCAACACAACTGTATTTAACGGATTCCATTGCAGATCTGGTTAAATTATATTTTAAACCAACTCTGCTCTGATACCAATTGTGAGTCCCTAATCACTATTATGTTAGTGATTGTGAATCGTTAACAGTGAGTTAATTGTAGAAGGGGGGGTTGAATACAATTAAAAACTTTTCTGTTATAATGTGTTAGCTTGTTTAGCAAGTTTTTAACCGTATTAAAGTGACAGCAATATGAACACAAATATATATATATATATATATATATATATATATGTTTAAGATACGCAGTTCAGTTGCTGATACAATTGTAGCTGAAAGATAAATTCTTTTACTGATAAAATTTATCTCTAGTTGATTGCGGAATAGATTAAATCCAAATCAAACAATACAGCTATTACAAAGGAGATGAGCAGTAGTGGACAAACACGCTAACTGCTCACTCGCTGAGGTAAACTAGTAGTGGACAAACACGCTACTAGTTCACTCGCTGGTGTTACTTGTATCTTAGACAAACTAGTCACTGACAAACAAGTGACAATACAAGTAATCGACACAAAATGAAGTACAACAAACTACGCTATTTATAGACGCTGAAATCCTTAATTTCCGGATCTGAAGGACACGTGTCGCTGCTTGATTGGAGAGGTAGTTGAGATGTGATACATCATGGCATGACATTCTGTCTTGAGAAATATCACCTTGTACCATAGATCAATCAAATGCTTCCACGTTACTCTTTTCAAGTTTCGAGGAACACGTGCTGCGCCGTAATAACGCCGAATGTCAACTTCTTATTTAATGCGGCATTTAATGCTGCAGTCACTGATAGAAACAACAATTCTCCTCATTCTCGATGCGAGCTAACATGCTCTAAAGAATGACTTGAACAGCTAATCTTCAGTGACTTCTTTTATTCAGCAGAAGAGAGAACTCAAGAAGACTTGGAGACTCTCGCTGATAGATGAGTATCAGCGACACACATAGTTGAGTCTTTTATCTTGATAAGATCTTCATCTACTGGATTAACATATGATCAGCGACTTAGATACCTTCAGCAACAGGAGCTTGACTTGAATCATTTTCTTCATGGAGCATTATTGAGAAGATCAGAGACTGTGAACAGATGGCATGATCAGTGACTTCACTTATCAGCGAATAATGACTTTAACAATCTCTTATATAATCTCCCCCTTAATCCTTGAGATCAGTGACCACTTGAGTTCAGCGACCAGTGACTCAACAGTAACGATTATTATTTGTATTTAATTTCGTTATTAATTATAAGCTTGAAAAATTATTCAAATGTTTATCATTTTCTTATTATGGTATTGTATAAAAGTTAGATTATTTTAATATAAATGTTTTTGGAGTTGAGATTTTGGTGTAGGATGGTTGGAGAAGAAAAGTTTTGGAGGAAGAATATTTCAAAAAGATGCTGTTTTTTCTGCATCTTTGGAGATGGAGATGATTGGAGAAGGCCTTAGAAGGTTTTAGTGAATTTAATAACCCATAACCTATGCCCTTAGGGCACAAGTTAGATAATCCCAAATAATTAATGTATTTATATGATACAAAAATATATTATTCGAATTGTAGTTTAAACATTATATAAGAAATAAGTCTGGCTAAAAAAACTATATATCAAAAGTTTTAGTTTAACCCAGTTATATATGAACACTTGAATACACTTTAAATCCATCTAATTCGTTCTAGGTGTTTGGCTGGTTAAATTTATGGTTGATGACTTGATTTATCATTCAATTTTAACTTAGCTGTGGCACCATAAAATACCATGACACTGATCACACTTCAATCAGATGGACCAATTTCTGCTGCTAGCATCTGCTTGTCTCAAACCCAAACCAATAAACGCACATTTTTATGTGAATATGCATGTCAACTTCTGAAGACAATTGCAATAAGTCGATAGCAATATTACAATACAGAACCTGTGTAATTGTAGTAATTTCATATACTAAATACATACACATTAGATATAAAATGGCCTGAATGTACTTTCCACTACACAGGTAAACAATCCCTACCAAGCGCAACAACACTTCTAAAACAATACAAAACTATATTACAATCATCAAAGCACTCTCAACACATATCTTCAACAAAATTATCAGACACCCTGTGATCATGGTTCCACGTCCTGCCTGCTCGCCAAGCACAATTCATGCAACTCATTAAGGACCCACTCCTCGCCAGTATGACCACCCAGCACAAGAACCCTGGTACCCCCAACCACACAAGTACTATGGCCCCAAGCAAATTTTGGGGGTTGACCAGGAACATTTAAAATCCTCCAAGACGGTTTCTCCTCTGCAGGGTCCAACAAGAACACTTGAGCAGGAGAGTGTAGCCCAGCAATCGAACCACCAAATATTATTACACGCCCACATGGCATACTCATGGCTACATGGTCAAGCCTAGGTGGTGGAACCACTGCACTCTGGGTCCCTACCCCCGTAAATGCATTGCATTCCAATAGTCTCCACTGTGGTTTCTCATCCATTAAATCTATAGTAAACACCTCACTTGATCTTAACCGCAAGTGACCACTGTTAGCTAGCCCACCAAACATAAGTATCTTGGTTCTTCCATAAACCGAGAGTGAATGTCCTAGTCTAGAAGGTGGGACCCTTGAAGTTGGAATCTCTATCCACATTGGTTTTTCCATAGTGAGATCAAGCAAAAACGTGTCATTTAGTAGAACTCCTGCATCGGTGCACCCACCCGAGACCACAAGTTTTGACCCTTCTATGGTGCATGAGCTGTGCCAAGATCTAGGTGGTGGTGCACGGCCACCGTAAACTTCTATCCATGTGGGTTGTTTGGCATCCAGGTCAAGAACAAACACATCATTCAGTAATCCTTGTTTCCCGCACCCCCCAAAAACCACTAACCAAGACCCATTCAGGCATGAGAGAGTGTGGCCCCACCGACCCGGCGGGGAAGACTTAACACTCACCTGACGCCACTCGGGGTTCGCAGCATCAAGATTGAGAACAAAAGTATCATCCATTGGCTGCATATTAACGCCTTCCCCTCCAAACAAAACTAGTCGATTTCCAGCAGCACAAGCACTGAAATTGCAACGTGAAGGCTCCACTGCACCACCGACTCTGAGCTTCTTCCAACAAACGGCTTCGAGAGTGGTGAGCTCCCGAGCTAGACGACCCCACCCTAATTTATGCGTCATATGTTCTAATGCACCTGTCACCTCTCTTCCCCAAGCATTTTGACACACCATTTTCCTGACATGCTCGTTCTTTGTAAGTTGACGGATCCTTCTACAGACAGATCCAATTGATGCAACATCTCTAGGCGTCAAACGTGACAAAATGTTCTGAGCCATTACTTCATCAGAAAGCTGAAGAATCCCACATATCTCCTGGCACTCTATATACTTAATCTGTCCACTCTTTGGTGAATATTTACCCATCACTCGATCACTTCCATTCTTGCAAGTCTCTTTGAAAACGGGGTACGATACACTATTTAGATCGATTTTGGTTTCTGTAAACACCTGTATGCCTATCACGTGTGTGACTACGCCATCATCATCGTGTATAGGAGCCAGTCTCAGCCTGTTCACCATTGGAGTACCATCTTTTCTGAAGTTGAGAAGCTCCCCCTCAAAATCAATGCCTTCATTAAGACACCTTCTGATCTCTGAAACACACACGGGGTCCACCAAAGGATGACGTCTTTGAGCTCGAGGGTCTCTGTACTGCAAGAACCGACTGAAAACACAAGAAACATTTCCAAATCAAGACCATGATATTTAATGAGTTAATGACCAACTGAGATCACACCATATATAGAATTTTTGAGCTACCGCGTGTGGAGTAATAACAACTATCAACAAAGTTCAGAAATTCACAGATGTATAATGGTGTTACAGATGCATATGGTTTTCAATGCATCTAGATTATGTTATGAAAACATTTCCAAATAACTACAAGAATTTTGCATCAAATACAAAATTGTTCCAAAAAAAGTATACAACTGATAATGCATCATAAAACACAATTTAACAAGTCAAACACAGAACACAACTAGAAACAGAGATAACATCAAGTAAACATAAATAATGGGTAACAAATTCATAACCAAAAAAGCCATAAACTGAACATCAAAAAGTAACAAAAAACAATTAAAACTTAAAAAAAGAAAGAAAAAAAAGAGAGGAAATAATAATAATACCAGTTGCGGCCAAGAACTTCATCAGCACGATAACCGGTAACAGATTCAAAAACTTTATTGACATAAATAATGGGTAAATCTGGTTCCATTGCATCTGATACCACTATTGATGTCGGAATCATCGGATTAAAAAACTTTCCTAACTGCAACGAAAACCCATCACAATTCTCATCATCATCATCTTCTACATCACTGTAATCGTAATCGGAATCCTCGTCGCCGGTGAGACATTTCAGCTTCTTTGGTCGCCGGAGATCGTGTGAATCGTCGTCGTTCATCTCCCCCATAATTATTGCTTAGCTTAATTGGGAAAAATTAAAGAAAGAAAGATAGAGGAACAGAGTGAATATAAGGTTGGTTAGATATTTATTCAACCTTTTTTTATATTTCCTGACACAAAAATATCTAATTTTGCAAACAAAAATATCCGCCGGAACACAAGAAGTTACAACTACTTTATTTAATTATTTAAATAATATTTACTTTATTCGTGCTCATTAAAATATTCACATTTTTATTTTACATTATTTTAAAATTAGTGTTATTTATGAAGTGTATCGAACTATTTGAGCTTATTGTGTGTGGCAAAATAGTAATTTATTGATATTTGTATGTAGTGTTTGATATTTTTGCTTATGTGACAGCTGTAAGAGATGTTATGTGATATTGTTACAATTTGGATTAGGTTAAATGTAACTTTAAATGCTATGTTTAAAAATTAATTTAGTTATAAAGTGTTGATACATTAAACTGATTGAGAAAATTAAATTCAAAGATGAGGAGTCCTTAGTGGTTACTATCATATACTTCCTCCATCCCGTATTTATTATTCAGTTTTCTTTTTTGAGATGTCTCAATTTAATTGTTCACTTTCATAAATAGAATAAATAGGAAAGAATAATGAGATATAGTTCATTTTTGCCTCTAATTTATATATATAAGATAAAAAGGTAGGTAAAAAGTAAAGGGTAAAATTGTCTTGTTATCAAAAAGTAAGATAGATGGTGATGTTTTTCTTAAACTGCATGTTTTTTGTCTGGGGACAATAAAATTGGGACGGAGGAAGTAGTATAAACAATTCAATTCATGTGTATTCTCTTAAACATTACTCTAAATATTATATTTAGAATTTTTCTAAATATTATTAAATTGAAATAAAGAGAGTAAATAATTGAAATTAACGTGTTGTAAAGTAAGACACGTGTTCGTTTTTATGTTGATTTCATTAAATGCCACCTTCTAGTTTTTGTTCAAACAAAAAAAACAAACCTTCCAGTTTACCATTTTTTTTTTATAATTCTGCGACCTAATAGGAAATAGCCGTCAAGAGATCACTATGGTAATCAAATTGTCTACTTTAATTATGTGTACAATTTTAAAAATCTTCATTAATTATACTTTTTACCAATTGTATAACAAATTTATTTATTAAAATTTCTTTTAAGTGATTGTTAAATGAAATTGAAATGAAACGAAAAAAGTATTATATTAGCACATTAAAATGAGTATTACTAAAGTTTATGTTCTTGTTAAAATATAAAGAATGATAACAGCAAAACATGTCCACTTTGATTCGGGAATATAATTGTCATTTGCCATATCATTTTTATGGAATTGATAATGACAGCACTAAGGACTATCAACAAGACAAATATAATACATTTATTACAATTAAAGTTTTTTTTATATATTTAAATTATTATATATATAGTTATAATTTGCATTAAATTAACTGAAACTTTCCTTGTATTTATAATGTATTAATTGAAATATTTGATTATAAAAGGAAATTTTAAGTTTAAGAAATATATTGTATTTGTCTTATTGACAGCTCGTCAAACTATCATTATCAATTCTCCTACTTTTATGTGAAGTTTATTGATATACAGCTAATTGTGAGTCGAGGTTTATTAAAGTTTTTGGCGCAAATGGGTTTGACAAGTGATGCTGTAATTTTGGTGAAAAGGTAAATTAAAAAAAGAGTATACCACCAACATAAATAAAAAATGGAAAATGATATACGTATAGGGTAATGAATAAAAAATTCAGACATGCATTGAATGTTTGTATCCTTAATAATAACCACCCACCCTTTCATATAACTTCTCCAGCCAACTTAATATACAACCTTTTTTATGCAAGAATTTAGCCCTTAAACATAGCCTTTAGGGTTACAAATAACAAAATTCATAACAAATTTAAAGAGAAATTAAATATTGATATTTTTGGTGTGGGGCGGTGCAATTGGCTAACTGACAAGATGTTACGTGTTGTATACCAAAGATATTTTTCTAAAATATGTTTTAATGAGGAAATATCTTTAGTTAATCAGCCATTCACCTTTCTCCACGTCACCGCTACCTTAAATATCCCCAGAAGTCCATAGATATTTCAGACATGACTATGCGGAAATCTTCGTTGTGATCCTAGTCATATTCTTTTCTGATACTCTGATAACCATCGGATTATAATTTGCATCCGGTTATATCATTGTTTTTCCGGGCCACCAATTATTATGATATTCCCTCCGTCTCATTATAAATGTTCACTTTAACTTTGCACGTAGTTTTAAAATTTTTTACTAACTACACTTTTCACAAATTAAATATTTAATCCACCAACTAAAGTCTTTTTTGAGTAGTCTAATATCAAAATGCACCCATATAATAGGACATTTCAAAATAGTAATTTGAACATTTCAAATGAGACGGAGGAAGTATGAATTACTAAGATGGATGCCAATGCCAACGCCTTTCATCGGTTCGTAACCGACAAAGGCTGGCGAACTGATATTATTGGCACGGCTTCATCAGTTGCTTTGTCAGTTTTGCCTCTTCGGTTTGACGATTAAAGGGAGAGTGGGGTTCACATTTTCTTTTTTTCAAATGTAGCCTTGGGAAGGATTTTTTTTTTTTAAAAAAAAACATATATCCCTTTTATAAAGGATATACATCCGTTTTTTTCATAAAAAAAAAAATTACTTACCTTTTACAATCATAATTCTTATATAAATACATACTTTAACTCTAGCTAAGTACGTCCACACTACGAATCAACCTTATTTCTCATACAAATTATCATTCATTCACTTCTAATTCACAAGAAAAATGTCTAACTCCAACAACAACGATTTCTATCAAAATTTACTCAATAATCCTATTTATCTCAATTCACCAACTAACCATCTTCCACAAGTACCTCCAACAATAACCGATTTTGTATCATATCAATCTCAACCCTAACTATGGTATCCCCAACAACCAAAACCACAATACGACTATCAACCATACCAACAACCACAATCCAGCTGCCAACCATACCAACAACCACAATACGGCTACCAACAACGCAATACGACTACCAAGCAAGCAACCACCACCGTAATACCTTTTCAAGCATACTCTCAACCATGATCCGGCCAACGCTTACACTCACAACCCGAACTCCTTTCCAAACACAACCCGAAACCCAAAAAGACGTAGGATCCGAAGACGAAGGCGAGGACGAGGTTAATCTCAAGGGTAAAAGAAAGAAAAAAAGCACAAACTAGATGGACATACTATGAAGTCAGAACAATGGCCGAGCGATGGGTCGAAAAAATTCAAAAATAATGTCGAAGGAAATTCTCAAGTCGATTCACAATTTTGGAACAAAATATTCCAAGACCATAATCGGTTAGTTGGAGTGAAACAAACAAAAATTCAACTCACCAGTAAATGGTATAAAATTAGAACCGACATCAAGAAATTTATTGGCATCTACAAAAAGTACAACGAGCATCAGCCAAGCTGGTACAAAGACGAGTGCGTTATTAAGGTGGTAAAAGAACACTTCGAACAACAAGTGGAAAGGAAATTTATTTACGAGCAAGCGTTCCATGTTGTCAAAGATATCCCGAAGTTCTATGTCAATCACAGTATAACGTACAACAAATACGTGTTCCAAGAAGACGACATACCAATTAATCTAGCCGAGGACAATACTGCTGATAATCCGAACCCCACCGACCTTGCGACCAATATGCAAATGGTTATTCCAAAACGACTAGATTCTTCGTCCACCCGGTTGTGACACAAGTCGAAAAAGTTAACGAAGTTCAGGTTCATCAGATGCAACATCTTCCAAAAAGTCAAGTTACGCAACTCGTGACGCCATTTTGGAATTCGCAAGAATCACACAACAAACTTTGAAAATTATTCAAGAGTCGGGGCAACAAAAAGCGGAGTTTGGTCGGCAAAAAATAGTGCCAAAATAGTGAAAATTTATCCAAAGGCTTATACCGTCACACTGGGACAACATGAAGTTGCAATGTTTCAAGAAACTAGAGAAAATGTGATAAAGAAGTTTAATTTTTTTTGTTTTTTTGAAACGATGTTAAAAAAGGATGCGCGACAAAGTGGGTTCTCCGACAGCGACTAGATTCGTATTTTAGAATTAATGTAATGTCTTATTTTCATTATCGTAGTGTTTTTTATTAATTATTGTATTATTTTTTGATTAATGTAATTTTATTTAATTTTAAAGAAAGAGTTTTAATCTGATTTGTGTTAAAAAATATTAATTAATAGTCAGGTGGGTCCCAGAAATCAAGTGATGAAAGGGCTATTGGCAATGTTTAATCAACCGGTCATAAGTTTTGGGCGTGTAAACGTGACGTTGAGCTGAAAAAAAATGAAGAAGCAAGTGAGGAAAAGATGGTTGGGAGTGCTCTAAAAGAGCAATTCCAATCGTGACTGTCACATCAGCGACACGTCAACACTTTTCAAGATTGACGCAAAACTGACACGGCAACAGTAGCATGTCACTCTGTTTTTTTGACCCACATTTACCATTATACCTTTATTTATATACACTAAACAAATAATAATAAATAACTTTTTTATTATTGGTGGGCCCTGCTTTTTTTGTCGTTGTTGTGTCGTTAAAATGAAGTGAGACTGACTAACGCAAAAGTGATGCTTTTATGCCAACCACGTCACCAAATTGAACGGAGCCGATGCAAAAATCGAAGTGCTCGTTGTCACTAGTAAAAAAAAAACTAAACAATAATTGAACTTTTCAGAACCTTACAACCAAATGATACATAAACATAAAAAATAAAATAAAAATAAAAATGAAAAAATTCAAGGTTGACTAACTCGCACCTTATTCCGCTCTATCTCGCCCACGATGAAATGAACAAAGACGGAGGCAAAGAGATATGGTGCCCATCTTAAGCTTGTGTTGACATTTGGAATCAGATAGTATCTATACTTTAACAACTCATTACACATCGGTATGACATAAGACATATGAATTCCTTATAAGTCTAAAGTAGTGGGATACTAATACTATTTCACCATGGTTTTTAATTGAACTTGAAAGATACATAAGTAGTCCACTGATTTCGGCTTTCGGGGGTGTGATGTCGCACCCCCAAATTCATGATTAGCGGAAGCATACATCGGTTGCGACTCGTTGGGTAATCAACAGCACAAAGATATATAGTAAACGACTCTACATGCGTCGTTTTAACAAAATATATTAATATAAAAATGTTTATAACATTTGAAGCTAATACATAGCTCGCGTTCTGAAAATGAGATTCCAATACATAAATACTTTTACAAAATATATTAATGCAAGGAAATCTCTAATGTCTGCATGCTGACTCGAGTTACAGTAATCCTGAGGGCAGTCCAACCTACTGCTGAGCACCTGTGATACATGCTAAAAATGGTCAGCTAAAAACTGGTGAGCTCACAGATTTGTATATCAAATAAAGTTGTATGAACCACAAGATTTCATGTAATGATTTACAACCAAGCAAATAAATGATGTATACATCCATGAGCACATAGTATGAGCCTTAACTGAGGTGTCAGGATCCACATTCAAGGACCTGATCGAGGGTGCCTCCCCATGAGTGCCTAATCCACACTCGCAAACCTCAAATGCTAATGCGTCCGTTTGACCAGTTAGTGCTTGCTAACCCGGACGAGGATTGTCAATCCTATATGGTACCATACACTAACATTCGCGCTACCGAAGTATTACCAAACTATGTTGTGGAGGTCTTAAAATGATTAGTTGTGTAAACTCATGTAGTATATGAAAAGTTTGTACTCGCGTTCACATGTTAAAAACAAGCAATGAATCACACCCCTAAGTGAAAAACAGTAAAAAGAGGGGCCATGAGACTCACCTGAGTCTGATGCGTTTATCTCAATAAATGTGTGTTGCTTAGCCAAGCAAAGATGTCCGAAGACTGTAACCTTAGGGCGTCCAAAACGCGTGTTGGTTAATACAAGTAGGCATCTCAAAAGATCACCTATGCTAGTTGATCACACAACTAGTAATGTTCAAATACATTTGGTTGTTGTTTGTATTTTGAAAACGTGTACGGCCCGTTGATGACAGTTTGTAGTAATAATTCCCAAGTGTCATAATATATTTCAGTGTATTGTATACTTATCAAAGTATGTGTAATAATCGTCCCTGAATTGGTTTTTATATAGTTTAGACTAATTATAATCGTTTGGTAAGCATTTTGAGTTGAATTACCAAGTGTTGAAAAATGTTGATCAAAGTTGACCGCGGACCGAGATTGGGCTGCGGATCCTAATGGATCCAGATGGGTTGCGGATCCAGATGGGTTGCGGATCCAGATGGGCTACGGATCCAGATGGGTTGCGGATCCAGATGGGTTGCGGATCCAGATGGGCCGCGGATCAAGATGGGCTGCGGATCCAGATGGGTTGCGGATCCAGATGGGCCGCGGATCCAGATGGGCTATAAGGTCCAAAACCTTGGAAACCTAGTCAAACGAGCTCGGTTTGACCCGAAACTTTTACACAAGTCTTAAAATGGTTAAGTGAGTTTGTAAAACTTATCATTTCGTGTCGGGGTTCACCCGAAGTGTCGTTTTTATTAAAATGACAAAACAGCCCTTTAGGGCTTTGGTTTCAGATTTTTAACCCGATTCAACTCCCGATTTCACCCATTTCTAGTCCGAATCAAGCCTAACCAAAAATCACACATATTCTCCTAGGTGTCTTGTTTATTTTTACACTTTACGATAATCTTATAAGTTCATTTACTATTTTAAACAAAAATAACCATGAAGAGTGGTCAGATTTGGTCCAAAACAGACCTTCGTTCAAAGATCGGGTTATACGCGAAAATCCGTCTATTTATGGAAATGGCCAAAGAAGAACTTTTTGTAGAGCTCTTCCATAAAAAAATTTGGTAGGTGTTTCGTTGTCTAGTTCTTTGTAGAACTCAAGATATTAACGTTTTCGTAGGGATGTTTTCAAGAGACAGAAACTGTGATGTTTTATATGTTTGGAAAAACGAGTTTTGACCTTTGATTTGTACATTTTGTTGTTGCGTGAACAGGTAACATATAAATAAACATCATAAAAGTAATTTAGAAGAGTTGAATCTGTGAGTCCCTAATCACTATTATGTTAGTGATTGTGAATCGTTAACAGTGAGTTAATTGTAGAAGGGGGGGGGGGGTTGAATACAATTAAAAACTTTTCTTTTCTGTGTTATAGTGTTCTCTTTGTTTAGCAAGTTTTTAACCGTATTAAAGTAACAACAATATGAACACAAGTATAGATATATAAGATACAGTTCAGTTGCTTATACAAATGTAGCTGAAAGATAAATTCTTTTATTGATAAAATTTATCTCTTGTTGATTGCGGAATAGATTAGCCAAAGCTAATCCAAATCAAACAATACAGCTATTACAAAGGAGATGAGCAGTAGTGGACAAACACGCTAACTGCTCACTCGCTGAGGTAATCTAGTAGTGGACAAACACGCTACTAGTTTACTCGCTGGTGTTACTTGTATCTTAGACAAACTAGTCACTGACAAACAAGTGACAATACAAGTAATCGACACAAAATGAAGTACAACATACTACGCTATTTATAGACGCTGAAATCCTTAATTTCCGGATCTGATGGACACGTGTCGCTGCTTGATTAGAGAGGTAGTTGAGATGTGATATATCATAGCACGACATTCTGTCTTGGGAAATATCACCTTGTACCATAGATCAATCAAATGCTTCCACGTTACTCTTTTCAAGTTTCGAGGAACACGTGCTGCGCCGTAACAACGCCGAATGTTGACTTCTTATTTAATGCGGCATTTAATGCTGCAGTCACTGATAGATATATCAATTCTCCTCATTCTTGATGCGAGCTAACATGCTTTAAAGAATGACTTGAACAACTAATCTTCAGTGACTTCTTTTATTCAGCAGAAGAGAGAACTCAAGAAGACTTGGAGACTCTCGCTGATAGATGAGTATCAGCGACACACATAGTTGAGTCTTTGATCTTTATAGATTCTTCCTCTACTGGTCTAAGATACAATCAGCGACAAGAAAACCTTCAACAACACTATCTTCAACTTGGATCATACTTCATGTACAGAGAGTAATGCTCTCGCTGACACTGATCAGCGACACACAAAGTTGAGCATAATTCTCCTCTAGTAACTCAGAGAGAGAGAGAAGATCAGCGAACATAAACATCAGCAACAGGAGCTTGACTTGAATCATTTCTTCTTAGAGAGATCTTCATTAAGTGGGTCAGAGACTTGAGAGTATAAGGCACAATCAGTGACTTCGCTTATCAGCGACTAATGACTTCAACAATCTCCTTGTAGACATTATCTTAGTCTCCCCCTTAATCTTTGAGATCAGTGACCATCTTGAGTTTGACGACCAGTGACTCAACAATCTCCCCCTAAATGGTTTAAGTCAAAGCTCCCTTAGACAAACTAGTTGCAAGAAAAATTTAGGCTCAATAATCTCCCTTACTCTGTTGATAAGTTGATTGCTCAGAGACTTGTGCTTGTAAATTTTTGTAGTTGAAAAGATTTTAGTCTCTGACAGTAGATAGGTCTTCCAGTGACTTGTACTTGTAGATTTTCTTGTTTCAAGCCTCATATATATCATAGAATAAATATTTACAGAAGCTAACTATTATAAAATATCTAAATTATTTATCTCTCCACATCTCCTCCTCTTTCACTATGCCAAGCTCAGCTTCAAGTTCATATTTGTCTTTGGAGGGCAGGTATCTGAATTTTCTTGCTAAGGCTTCATCGAGAATAGCTTTTCTGATCTTTGAATCTGTGGGAAGCATGCTAGCTGACCTGATTAGGTGTATGAGTTGTTCTTGATCAACCTTCTCAAGCTCAGCTTCTCTCTGAAACCTAAGGGCACCATTTAGGTCCCTGTATACCAGACCCTTTTCCCTTTCAGTGACTTCATGACCTTCAAGCTTTGGCACACCAGCAGGGATAGATAGATTTAGCCTTGAAGTGTTGGGGATTCGATAGATGCTGCTTGTGCCTGACCTATACCTTGGGCTTGGTGGCTGAACAATCTCTTCACCAAATGTGATAGTATCTTCTGGTCTGAGAAGTTGCAGTGACACCATTTTTTGATATAGTCTATCAATCTCTTTCAGGACCTCAGCTTTAGCTGCACTTGTTGAGTGGCTGATAGTAAGCCTGATCTCATTCCATTCTTCTCTGTGCAGCTTGCATACTTGATCAAGTAGCATGGCTTGAGTCTCTGAACCTCTTTGAATAAGCAGTTGAGGTTGAGATTGATTCTTAGACTTCTTCAGTTTAACCTTGGTAATAGGTGCAGGGTTTGATCTCCCTGTCATTCGGGCAACAAACCTTTTTCTATCAATTTCATCCCATTTCCTATCCACTGCTGTTCTGACAGCTCCCCCTTTCTTTTTAGAGCTCTTGCTAGCTGATGTTTTCAGTTTTTGTTGCTCTAGCTCACTCTCTTCTATTTCAGCAAGTACCCTGGCAATTGCAGCATCAGACTCTTCTTGATCTTTCTTTTGTTTAAGAAGTCTGGCCCTTTCATTAGCATCTTTAGAGCTCAATTCCAGTAGGTATGCTCTGTCAGCATCTGATTGCTCTTTCAGCAACCTTTTCCTTTCTTGTTCCTCTCTTAACTCAGCCTGAAAGGTTATTTGCATTATCATCTCATGCTCCCTGTCCTGTCTTGCCTTTATCTTTCTGGCAACTCTCTGTTCTTTTGTTTCATCAGGACAAGGGGTATCTGAGGCTGAGTCAGAGGAAAGGCATGCTGTAGGGGAGGTATCTGAAGTGGTAGTGTTGGAAGGAGTTGCTGTGGAGATTGGTATTATTGTTTCTGGGGTAGGTGTGGTTATTTGGGTTGTCTGGGTTGTTGTAGGTGTAGTTGTTGTGGGTGAGGGTAGGTTTAGGGTTGCTGGTGGAGATGAAGGTACAGCTACCTCAGATATGACAATATGTAATTGAGGGTCACTGACCTGTTGTTTCTTTGATGGAGGAGTAGATGCAGGAGAGGTGTCACTGGTCCTTTTTCTTTTTATAACAGATGATATGGGTTGTTGATCCTCCATATTTACATCATCTTCATCATCTGAACCCTGACCATTTCCATGACCACCTCGCTGGCCATCATCATTATTATCATCAGCATCATGCATGATGGTATCATCCTCCTCATCATCATATACATCATCTACCACTTCCCTATTCATCCATTCCCAGCGAGCCAATTCATAGCTCACTGAGGTACCCTCTATCCTAGCAGTATCATCCACTACCCATTGTTGCACCAGCCCGTTGTAGTTCCTGAGCTCTTCAGCACTGAACTCAGGAAAGCTCTCAGAGATATCCACCATATCAGTGGCTATCTCCATATCTACCCAATGCAGTTCAGCAACTGCAAGGGCCTCCAATTCAGGTTGCTCAGCGATTGGACGAAGTGCATAAGTAGTGAGCACAATGTCCCTGTGAGCTTTGTTTGATAGCGGATCAGTCATCTTACGGGGCATCTCAGGATCAGAGACAAAGTCCTCTTCTTCACTCTCCCCCTGACTGGTTCGCTCAAACTGATCAACTGCCCTAAGTATCTGATCAGTGAAATCTGCATTTTCCTCTCGCAGGGCAGCGACCTCAGCTCTTGTCTTTGTGAGCTGTGAGACAACCTGTGGAAGTACCTTAATAACTTTGTCAGTGTTATACAGGTAGTTAGATACAGAAATGGCTAAGTCATTTTGGTTGGTGGTGAGCTGGGCAATGGCAGTAGCATGATTAGTGAAGTTGTTGGTGGAGGTGGAGGCTAGCTCAGTGACTGCATGGTTTATTGCAGCACTAGCATCAGCTACTGTTTGTACCCTCTCACTAACAGATGTGCTCCATGGTTCAATGGAGTTGTATACATCAGTGAGAGCAGCAACAGCTTTCTGAAGGACAGAGACATTGCCAATAAGTGCCTCACGGTCTTCAGTGAGCAACTTAATTTGGGTTTGGGATTGGGCAATGTACTCCATCAGTAGCTGATCTGATGTGGAGTGAGTGAAGGTGTTTGGGGGAGTAGTTTGGGTAACAATAATGGGGGTAGGTGTAGATTGGGCTACCTGATCAGGGGGTGTGGTCTGATCAGCAGTGACTTGGATGTTATCACTGGAGAAAGAGGTGGGGGTGAGCTCTCTGATGGGAGAGTTGGATGTGGGTGGAGGAATGGGTTGGGTGTCCTCTGAGGTGTCCATTGGCATGATTTCCTCATCATCAGCTTGTGATTTAGCTGGTGGTTCATTGGAAATAGAAGTAGCGACCTGTATCTCACCATGGGTCAGTGATGAGACATTGACAGTCAGTGCAGTGATAGATGAGAGAAGGTCCGGGTCTGTAGCCAGTGGTGTGACATCAGCTATGAGTGTGTTATCACCCACTGATGTCACTTGCCCTTTTAATGAAATGTCACCCTTTTGTGAGGATGACAAGTGGCTGGGTTGACTCAATCTGAGGGTGTGGGGTGCACCCGAATCACTGCTAACAGTAGTTTGATCCACTGCAGCTGTCTGTAGTTGTCCCTTTGTAGAGTCACTGGACTTTCAGGAGTCCAGTGAAGCAGGTAAATTTGAGGGTTCAGCAGTGGTGCCCTCAGCAACTGAACGTACAGTCACTGATTCACCACTGGCATCCGTAGATGTCTTCTTTTTACTATGTCCTTGATCCTTTAATGTCAGGGACCCTAATTTGGATTTTTTCTTGGGAGCAGTTGGTGGTTTCTTGACTGGTGGTTGACCAACAGTAGTTACTGGGGGTGTGGTAAGTGACGTGGTCGATGGGGGGGGCAGCAACTGACATATGTACAAAAGTTACAGGCTGGGGTGCAAGGATCCCCGGGTGTTTCATAAAAGCGGGTAATACCGCAGTCGCTGGTTTTGCAAAAATTTGAGATCCTACCAGAGTGGGCTCAAATCCCTGAAAAGATACCCTATCATAGGCAGCAAACTGATCCCTAAAGATCAGTGAGAGATACCTAGGGTAAGGTACATATTTTACCCTGGCAGGCTCAGCGATTTTGGTGATCAGTTCGTTAAAGATCACACTTGCATAGTCAAACTCGTAGAGAGTTGACCAGTGACCAACTGATCTGGGCCTCCAGGGAGCTGAATTGATCATAGCTCCCTGATTTTGTACCCAAAGATTGGATAAAGTTTGTGAAGAGCATTCCAAACACCATCCAGGACAGCACTTCCAGGACAACACTTCCATTCTTGTTGTAAACAACTCCAGCTTCATGATCAAATAACACCTTATTTTTGGCATCGCATTCCAAACACCATCCATTTTTTTTTTGTGGACCGTAGAGTAGTTACGGTTTCCACTGCCATCGACTGAGTATTTGCACTCAATCTCAGTAAGATCGACGAGGCCTTGTTTGGCAACGTCGCTCTCTGGCAGCGACTCGTACGACGCATAGGTCGGCAGTTGTAAAATGGAGCGGATGGTGTTGGCAGTTATGATGATGGGTTGGGTACCATTGTCTATAAAACCCTGGAGTTGGGAAACATCAGAGATGACAGAGTGAGTGCAGGTATACCAGAACTCACTGAGCCATTCTGGGTTCATTTCCCCAGGAGACAAGGTAAGAGCAGGGAGGATAAAGTGATTTTTAAGAAAATTTATCACCTCCGCATACTCAGGTTTAGGGCAAGTTACATTTCCCAAATAGTTTGATTTAGGAACTGTAATAACAAGCGTCTCACTGACCGCAGAGGCTCGAAGAGCTTTAATCTCTGGGGTCGGTGTGTAAGCGTTGTTGAAAAATTTAGTTCTTGCCATTTTGAAAAAGAAAAAGTAGAAGATTTAAAATGTGAGATATTTACAGAGAAAATGAAGAAGATGAAGTTTGAAAAATTAGAAAGCGTAAAGAATGAAAAGGTACGGGTTTTGCTGCTTATATACGGTTACTGGGGTGCAAAATGTGTGGTCAAAACGAGTATGTACGTGGTCAAAAAGTAAAAAAAATGTGGTTGGTGGTAGGGGAGTATGGTGATGATGGTGATGAGTGGTAACATTAAATGGTGATGGGAGTGGTGCGCCGGAAAGGTATACGAGGTGTCAGGAAAAGTGTACCTTTTCGAGTTCCCATGAGATATTTTAATAAGGCATTTATTAAGAATATAAATCGTTAAAAATTAAATACAAAATGTATTAATTGTAAGGAATATATGTCTTATCCTTTTTAATAAGGCATCGCAGAACAACTCCAGCTTCATGATCAAATATAACATCTCTCTTATCCTTTTTAATAAAAAGTGTGCTGTCAATTTTACCTCTGACATACCTACAGTTAGTTAAGAAGGTAGAGAGAGTGTCATACCAAGCTCTGGGAGCTTGTTTTAGTCCATATAAAGCTTTTTCCAGCTTATAGACATAACCTGGATGCTTGGGATCAGTGAATCCAGGTGGTTGCTTCACATACACTTCTTCCTGCAGCTTTCCATTCAAGAAGGCACTTTTCACATCCATTTGATATACCTTGAACTTCTTATGAGCTGCATATGCTAAGAACAACCTGATTGCTTCAAGCCTAGCAACTGGTGCAAAGGTTTCATCGTAATCAATTCCTTCTTGCAGATAGCAACCTTGTGCAACCAGTCTAGCCTTATTCCTTATTACAACACCATCAGCATCCATCTTGTTTCTGAACACCCATCGTGTTCCAATCACAGATTTCCCAGCTACTTGAGGTACTAACTTCCACACTTTATTCCTTTCAAACTAAGATAGCTCATCTTGCATGGCAGCTATCCAGTGATGATCAGTGAGTGCCTCATCAATTTTCTTGGGCTCAATCAGTGACACAAAGCTTACAAACAAACAAAAGTTAGCAGATGCTGATCTGGTCTGGACTTTGGATTGAGGATCACCAATAATCAATTGATTATCAATATGTCTAGTCCATTTAGTCACTCGCTGAGGTTCAGCAGTGACTTGATTATTCAGAGATGATCCACCAGACACATCAGCATTAGATGCATGATTTAAGCTTTGATTTGGACAGTGAGTGTTATTATTTTGATGCAACTGATGAGATGATGATGATGGGATATCAATAGGCAAAGATGAAGTTCCTGAATCATTCTTAGCTAAAGTAGAGCCAGAAGTACCTTCAGGGACATCATCTTCCCTTTCAGAATCTGAAGGATGAACCTCATGCTGGTCATCACTGATTGTATTAAAAATAAGATTTTCATAGTCTTTTGGATCAGTGAGTGATTCATCATAAGATTCATCAAAGGTAACATCCATTGATTCTTCAATACATTCCCTTCTTTTATTATAAACTCTGAAAGCTTTTGAAATGATTGAGTAACCAACAAATATACCTTCATCAGCTTTGGGATCAAACTTTCCTAAGTGATCTCTTTTGTTTAAGACATAGCAGGTACTGCCAAAAACATGAAGAAAACTTATGTCAGGTTTTCTCCCCCTTAACACCTCATAGGCTGTCTTATCATGTCTCTTGACAATCAGAGACCTATTCTGAGTGTAGCAGGCAGTGTTAACTGCTTCAGCCCAGAAATGGGTCTTAAGACCAGCATCTATGAGCATTGACCTTGCTGATTCAATCAAGGTTCTATTTCTTCTCTCTGCAACACCATTTTGTTGAGGTGTTCTTGGTGCAGAGAAGTTTTGAGAAATACCTTTTGAATCACAGAAATTTTCAAGGTCAACATTTCTAAATTCAGTGCCATTATCACTTCTTAAATGTTTAACTGAACAATCATTTAAGTTTTCCATCTTTTTGATAAAGGATATGATTTCCTGTGTTGCATCACTTTTGGCTTTGAGGAAGAATACCCAAGTATATCTGGAATATTCATCCACAATTACCAAGCAATACCTTTTACCACCAAGACTGGGAGAACTCACTGGACCAAACAGATCCATATGCATCAGTTGAAAACATTCTGTCACTGAAGATGTTTGTTTGCTTTTGAAAGAAGAGCTGTGATGCTTTCCCTTCTCACACGCTGAACAAAGCTTGTCTTTGTCATAAGTAAGCTTTGGAAGACCATTTACCAAGTCATTCTTGCTGAGCTTGCTGATGGCCTTGAAGTTTAGGTGAGAAAGACGCTTATGCCATAACCATTTTTCTTCTGAAACGGTTCTGGAATAAAAGCATGTTCCTGATTGTGCTGAGTCCATATTGACTACATATGTATTTCCTTTCCTTTGAGCACCCAGGACAGCACTTCCATTTTTGTTGTAAACAACTCCAGCTTCATGATCAAATAGCACCTTATTCTTGGCATCGCAGAACTGACTGATGCTTAATAGATTGTGCTTCAGTTCTTCAACATATGCCACCTTTTTAAACATGACATTACCATTGGTCAAGACCCCATACCCTCTGGTCTTACCAATGTTGTTATCACCAAAAACTACATCAGGACCTCTTTCATCTTGGTAGTCGCTGAGCAGGGACTTACATCCGGTCATATGTCTGGAACACCCACTGTTCAGATACCAGATTGTTTCTCTAAGAATGCCCTACATCAGGAGTAAAATGTTAGTTCAATTTATGAACCCATCCTGAGATGGGTTCATGGTGGACAAGCCTTGAACTTGGCTTCCACTGACCAGCAAGACATTTGATTCACTGCTGGTGGTAGGTTGGACACAAGCTTGTACTGATGAACAATCTGTTGACACATGTTGTCTATTTCCACACTTATAGCATTTTTTATATGTGGCTTTAGACTTCTTTTGCTCAATATGCTTATTTGATTTAAAAGAGTTCAGACTTACTGTCTCAGTTTGTTTCTTTGACTCCAAATCACTGATGACAAGATTATCAGTCACTGGAGTGTCAGAGGTGAGGTTGCTGAATAACTTTTGATTAATAGCAGTAATACTGATGGGAACTGGATTAGTTGTTGACTCATTTATGCTCAAGTCTTTCAGTTCATCAATACTTGCAGCTATATCACAGTTGTCAGTGACCAGCGAGCTTTTGACAAAGTGATTTGGTTTAGGCTCGCTGAAGACTGACATTGGCTCAAAGACGAAGTTTGAAAAGGATTGATCAGGCTTGAATATTTGATCAATGCTTGTGGCATCAGCCAGAGAAGCAGCTGTATCATAATCACCTCCCAAAATAGCTTTTACTTGTTTTGGAATTTGATTATTGACACACTGATTTACATTTAATGCAGATTTGCACCATGACTTTATAACTTCATTGAGTTGAGAAAATTTGGTTTCAAAACTTATTTTCTCTTGAATGCACATTTGATTTGCATGTATTTGTGCATCAAGTTCAAGTTTTAGGTCTTTCATTTTCAACAAATTTTCTTCTTGAAGTTTAAGTTTTGATGTCAAGTTATTGATCATGCATTCTTGCCTTTTCTGAATATCATGAGCATTTGATAGATCAACTATCAAAGTCTCAAAGATATTTTCCTTTTCAGTCACTGAAGCTGATTTAAAACAATGTACCTTGTACAGAGTCTCTGGATCCCAGCCGGATGCTGAACATTTCTTAGCTACTGCTTTGATGTCTTCATGGAAGTTAGCATCATCAGCCATCAGGCAGTAATCCCTATCTAAACAAATCATAGCTTCTTCTTCATCAGATGATGAGGTTGAGTCAGAGTCGCTGAAGGATCCTTCTTCAGCGACGAACCCTTTACCCTTCTTCTTGCCAACTTTGGACATAGCCTTCAGCTTCTTGTACTTTGATTTGTACTTGTTGTACTTGTCATTTCTGAAGCTGGGCCTTTGCTCAGGGAGAGGATTGACAGCTTTGGATCTACAGTCAGCTGCAAAGTGACCAGGTTTGCCACATTTGTAGCAGTCGCCTTTTGACTTTGAGATGTCACTTGATAGTGCACCAGCAAATTTGTTAAACCTTGTGTTCTTTCTGAAATTTGCAACCATCATGGCCATATCTCTTTCCAGTTTCTCTAGTCCTTCTTCATAGCTGACTTCAGACTGACTGTCAGCAGCACAACCTTCTTCATCTGCAATCAGTGACTTTGAACTCAACTTAGTGATCTTAACTTTCTGCTTTTGATCAATCTCTTCTAGCTCAGCTACAAGGGCATTAGAAATCTTTTGACTGCCTAGTGCAGCACGAATGTGCTCACTTTGATCAGCCTGTTTTTCAGATTATTCCCAATTTAACAATATACCATAAATTTGAGTTAGATTGAGAGAAGTATAATCATTACGTTGTCGAGTACATGTTGCAATGGTTCCCCAAACTTTTCTAGGCAACAGTTCTAGAAACTTTTCGACAACAAATCTTTGGTCCTTTCCTATATTAGCCTTTTCCATTTTATTTATTAAAGCTTGATATCTAGTATAGGTAGAGGCCAGTAACTCATTGGGTTCCATGGCAAACAGTTCATATTGACGAGTCAGATTTACTTCTCTACAGCGAATAATGTCGGGGGTTCCAATATAGATATTTCTTAGAGTGTCCCACATGTGTTTCGCTGTACTGCACAATCTAATGGACTCAAACACTTCATCAGGAAGTGACATGCTTATGTATATTTTAGCTTGTTTATCCAGCCTGACCATGCGCCTATCCTCATCTGTCCATTGTTCCTCCCTTTTTGGCATAACCATTTCTGGTAAGGCAGGAGTGGTTGCAGTGCCTGCAACAGCAGGAATAATGACAGTGGGGGTGTGAGGACCGTCAGTTATTATAGAACAAAGACGATCATCAACAAGGTCTAAGAACATCATCATCCTGGACATCCAGGTTTCAATTTTTGATGGGTCAAATGCTGGAGGTTTTGTAGTGGAGCCATTTCCCTTCTGGTACTCAGAATCAACACAACTGTATTTAACGGATTCCATTGCAGATCTAGTTAAATTATATTTTAAACCAACTCCGCTCTGATACCAATTGTGAGTCCCTAATCACTATTATGTTAGTGATTGTGAATCGTTAACAGTGAGTTAATTGTAGAAGGGGGGGTTGAATACAATTAAAAACTTTTCTTTTCTGTGTTATAGTGTTCTCTTTGTTTAGCAAGTTTTTAACCGTATTAAAGTAACAACAATATGAACACAAGTATAGATATATAAGATACAGTTCAGTTGCTGATACAAATGTAGCTGAAAGATAAATTCTTTTATTGATAAAATTTATCTCTTGTTGATTGCGGAATAGATTAGCCAAAGCTTATCCAAATCAAACAATACAGCTATTACAAAGGAGATGAGCAGTAGTGGACAAACACGCTAACTGCTCACTCGCTGAGGTAAACTAGTAGTGGACAAACACGCTACTAGTTTACTCGCTGGTGTTACTTGTATCTTAGACAAACTAGTCACTGACAAACAAGTGACAATACAAGTAATCGACACAAAATGAAGTACAACATACTACGCTATTTATAGACGCTGAAATCCTTAATTTCCGGATCTGATGGACACGTGTCGCAGCTTGATTGGAGAGGTAGTTGAGATGTGATATATCATGGCACGACATTCTGTCTTGGGAAATATCACCTTGTACCATAGATCAATCAAATGCTTCCACGTTACTCTTTTCAAGTTTCGAGGAACACGTGCTGCGCCGTAACAACGCCGAATGTTGACTTCTTATTTAATGCGGCATTTAATGCTGCAGTCACTGATAGATATATCAATTCTCCTCATTCTCGATGCGAGCTAACATGCTCTAAAGAATGACTTGAACAGCTAATCTTCAGTGACATCTTTTATTCAGCAGAAGAGAGAACTCAAGAAGACTTGGAGACTCTCGCTGATAGATGAGTATCAGCGACACACATAGTTGAGTCTTTGATCTTTATAGATTCTTCCTCTACTGGTCTAAGATACAATCAGCGACAAGAAAACCTTCAGCAACACTATCTTCAACTTGGATCATACTTCATGTACAGAGAGTAATGCTCTCGCTGACACTGATCAGCGACACACAAAGTTGAGCATAATTCTCCTTTAGTAACTCAGAGAGAGAGAGAAGATCAGCGAACATAAACATCAGCAACAGGAGCTTGACTTGAATCATTTCTTCTTAGAGAGATCTTCATTAAGTGGGTCAGAGACTTGAGAGTATAAGGCATAATCAGTGACTTCGCTTATCAGCGACTAATGACTTCAACAATCTCCTTGTAGACATTATATTAGTCTCCCCCTTAATCTTTGAGATCAGTGATCATCTTGAGTTTGACGACCAGTGACTCAACAGAATCCCTTACAATGCTTGTATGAAGAAACGAAACGTGAAAATGTGATGTGCACGCGTCGGTGATCGTTTAGATGTCTTCGGCTTTGCTTTTCCTTCAGGAATGGGGTGGTGGTGGCTGAAATTTCGTGGGGGAGGGAGTAGGAGGAGAGGAGAGGGATGGAGTGTGGGGAAATATAGTGAAAGTGAAGAAAGGTGGTGAATGATGAAGTATGGTGGTGAGTGGAGTGTATTATACACAAAAGAGAAGCAAGGTCAAGGGATGGCATGTCCATGCCCTTGGCCGGCCATATGGGGCCCCCACAAGAGGTGGGTGTCTCAAACTTTTGTTCCCCAAAATTGTGTTCCGTGCGGTGCTCATTTACTCGTTCGTTTAAACGTTTAATTAATGTTATACGCGTGCTAAACGTTAAAAATGTTATTACATATATTCGAGATATTTTTAGTTGAAGTGTTTTATCAAAATACTTATTAATGAGTTATAAAAATATAATTAAGTTTATTTCGTTTGTCGAACGCGTTTCGCGCTTTTAATTCGTGTCGGTTACGTTTTAAACAAAACGTACATTGTTTCGTATATTATTAATACATAATAATATAATGTAAATAACTACTATTTAAATATCAAATAGATTTATGTTATTTATTGAAGTTGCACAAACGTCCGTATGAAATGTATCGAACTACACTCGATATGAAAATGCACGATTTAACCAAATCGTGTACGTGTATATATATTCAACAATATATAATGATACATTAATTAAACTAATCAAGGACTAATTACATACAGAGAATTAGGCACTAATCACTAGCCCTAATTTGGCGGGTGTCACATGTGACAAACCGCAACTCGTGCATCTCCTAGTTATATGTGACACCTGCCGAATTAAGTCTAGTTATTAGTCCTAATCACTTAGTTTATACATGTAATTAGTGATATGTTAGGCTAGTTGTATGTATCATTATGTATATTATTATATATACACATACACAGTTTGATTAAATCGTGTCATTTTATATCGGCCGAATTCCGATTCATTAATACGGACGTTGGTGAACAAAATTATTAAATAGTTTGAAATTATTTAATAACATTATTATTCACTAAATATAATGTCGATAATATATAACAAGTATTTCGTATCGTCTAAGACAAATCGTATTCGACGAAACCACGCGAAACAAATCCCTCAAAACAAAGTTATATTTTATAATTCGAATAATAAAGTATTTTGGATAAAATACTTCGACTAAAAATATTTTGAAGATACATTCATAAATTTATCATTTTAAAATATTACACTACTAAACGAGCGGGCAAATAAACACGGGCTTCTACACTACAAATTGGAGACAACCCGTACCCACTTTATTTGGTGAGCCGACCACGATCCACAATTTGTGGATCTTGCCCCCAAAAATAAGCAGACCAAACACACCCTTACCTCCTCCTTCTCATTTCATTTTCATTTTTTTCATCTCTCTCTCTTTTCTCTCGGCTCATCAAATAACAACAACAACAAAATCAACAACAATAACAATCGGCATTAGTAGGAGCAACAAATCATCACCACCTTCATCATCATCATCATCGTGTTCACCATCATTATCACTTTTGGTTCCCATCTTCGTCCGTAAGCAATCTTCAACTTTTCTTTGATTTCGTGTTTAGAAAGCTTATTACATTATGTTTTAGTCTTCTATCAACGAGTTATGTCCAAAAAATTTGATTTCAAACTCTTTACACTGTAAATCGCATGACCAAACTTAGAACAACTAGGATACGACTGATCCCGATCGGGTATGCATCCTCACCCGATCGCGTATCAGATGTCACCCGATCGGGTATACATCCTCATCCGATCGCATATCATCAAAACCCACCCGATCGTGTAACAAACCCCGCCCGATCGCGTGTCAGTCCTCACCCGAACGGGTATGCATCCACACCCGAACGAGTATGCATCCTCACCCGAACGGGTATGCATCCTCACCCGAACGGGTATGCATCCTCACTCGAACGGGTATGCATCCTCACCCGAACGGGTATGCAAGCCTCACCGATCGCGTGTTAACTTTAAACTTAACTTTTATTAAGTGTCGGAACTAAGATTTTGCCACCTAATTTTACTCCGAATTCGAATTTCAAATGCACTTTTACTAAAGCAATATAGTAGAAATAAAAATTTTCCGCGCTGACCTGGCAGCTTGACCCCAGCCAGGGGCAGACCCCGCTAGGGGTTGCCACCCCTTGGACCCCGCCAGGGTTTGCCACCTCTTGAACCTCGCTACCAGGGGCGCTGCCCCCAGACCCTCGTCATTCAAATTCTTGAAAATACATTTTTCACCCTAAGTATCGAACTTGTGTAACATCAATACTTATATACGATACAACTCGGAAACATACTTTACATGTGTAACGTAACAACCTATTAATAAATAGTACTTCTAAATTATTATGATGTAAACTCACCAACGAACCGTACATGCTTTCAAAACTTAAACATAATCAACAACCAAAGTATCTGGACATAACTAATTGAGTGGACAACTAACATAGATGGTCTGTTAAGACATCTAATTATTATTATAACCTTGCGCATTTAGGACGTCCGACAAGTTACAGTCGTTTGGACGACATCATTTCATTATGAACCATCATTATTGCTAGATAGCAACATGCTAGACTCAGGTGAGTCTCATATCCCCTCATTTTACTGTTATTAACCTAGGGGTGGGAATACATGCTTGTTTTGTTTTACATGTGAAAACAAGTATCAAAATATCACTATATACTGCAAGAGTTGTTTTCTCTAATCATTTAAAGTCCTCTAGCATAGTTTGGTAATACTTTTGTAGCGTGAATGTTAGTGTATGGTACCATATGGGGTTGACAATCCCCGTTCGGGTTGGAAGCCCCAACTGGTCAAACGGATGCATTATCATTTGTTCATACGAGTGTAGATTATGCACTCGTAGAGAGGCACCCTCGATCAGGTAGTTGATTGTGATCCTGACACCTCAGTTAAGCTCAGACTATGTGCTCATGGCAGTGATATACCTCATTTATTTATTTGCTTGGTTGCAAATCATTATATCAAATCTTGTTGTTCATTCAATATATTTTATCATTAAACCTGTGAGCTCACCAGCTTTTAGCTGACCTTTTAGCATGTATTCTCAGGTTCTCAGCAGCAGTAGGTCTGCTCTATCAGGATATATTAGTTCGAGTCGCATACAAACATCAGTAGATATCCTTGCATTTCTACATTTTGTATAATTAGATATGCCCTATAATCTCTATCATTTGGCTTACGAGCTTTTGTAACTAATACAACCTTGTAGAATTTTGATATTATCAATAGAAATTGTAAACGACGCATATAGAATTGTTCATTATATTTTATGTGCTTTGATTACCTAATTAGTCGCACCCGATGTATGCTTCCGCTAATCATGAATTTTGGGGTGCGACATTATAGATATTGACTAATGGTGGGAAATTTGGTAACAATCCATTGCACATCAGTATCCGCTAAGAAATATAAGTCCCTTAAGTCTGTCTAAGGTAGTGGACTACTAATATCCTTCCACCATGGATATGCGAGTAATCAATCTTTGTGGGTAAACCGGACAGTATTGTAGTCGTGTAAGGGTGGATGTTATGTAACACTCGTCAAATTAGGGCTCGTTATTAGGCCCTAATCATTTTGTAATACATGTAATTAGTTCTGTGTTAGGCTAATTTATGTATCAAATAATATATATATTATTGAAAATATACTAATTATGCGATTTGATTAAATCGTACGCAATTCAAAATCGAATGTAATTCGATACAATTAATACGGACATTGGTGAACAATTTTATTAAATAATATAACATTATTTAATAAAAATATTTTATTTTAAATATTATTTTGATAATATTTCGTAATTATTTCGTATCGTACAAACAAACGTCTACGCGACTAAAATATTAAGCGCACAAACAATCAAAACGAAGTTAAGCTATATTTTATATTTTATAACTCAAATCATTAGGTAGTTGGTAAAATACTTCAACCATAATATTGATAAAACATTCGCATTTTAAAACGTGTAAAATAATTATTTAACGTTTAAACGATCGGGAAAATGAACACCGCACGGAGTGCGATTACAGGGAACAAAATTTGGGACACACCCACATAGGGTGGGCCCCACAAAAATCGGCCATGGATGGGGTCATCCTCCCCCCCCCCCCCCACCCCCACCCTTGTTTCCCTCCTCATTCATCACACACCCACACTCTCTCTCTTTCTCTTTTCTCTCTTCCTCTCTCCCTTTCAAAAACTACTACCACCATCCACCTTAAATCTCAAAATAACATCACCAAATCACCATAAATCATTTTGCTAGTTTAGATAAAAACGTTCACATCGCGACGATCTACATTTCCATCTTTCAGGAATCTCCTCGCGCTAACTTGTAAGATTCCCGACAAAACTCAAAAACTCTTAGATTTCAATTATTTTACTTAAAAGTTTTTTAGTTAATCTTGAAATGTCCAAATATGGGTTGGGTAAAAGTTTCGGGTCAAACGGAAACCGGAAAACACGATTTTGGCACAAAATCCGGCCAACAGACTCAAGTGTCGCACGGACCAGTGCAGTGATGCGTCACTTCCTTAAGTGACGCATTAAGTGTCGCTAAAAGCCCTAATCTTGCGTCACTACCTAGGTGACGCAAATTCAATACCCGATACTTCCTAACCGACACTTCTAGCGGCACTTGTCCAAGTGTCGCCTATAATCGAAATCTGATTTCATACGACACTAGCCCTAATGACGCATGACACTTGTACTGAACATCTATCCGACACTTTCCTAAGTGTCTCCCTTTTATGCGTCACTTCCTTAAGTGACGCTAACATTTCAAAATTTCTCATTTTATGCGGCATTTCCTAAGTGTCGCATAAACCCCTAAGTGTCGCTATAAGTGACGCTAAAAATAGAATGTTTATAACTCATTATTTTTACTAAGTGTCAAGACTTGAGAATTCATCACTTAAAGATATCTAAATTCAAATTTTAGATGCGTTTTTCATTAAGGCAATGTAGTAGAAATAAAAAATTTTCAAGCTGACCTGGCAGCTCGACCCCAGCCAGGGGCTCTGCCCCTTAGATCCCGCCAGGGGTTGCCACCCTTGGAACCCCGCTAACCAGGGGCGCTGCCCCCGGACCCCCGTCACCTAAAATTTTGTAAATACTTCTTAAGTACAACAATTCAAAATCAAAATAATAATGTCGAAGATTATTATTACAAACAATCACCAACGGGCCGTACACGTTTTCAAAACATAATTGAATCAACCAAGTCGTAGTAACTTGGACAAGTTAAATAAACCAAATTGTAGTCATTTGGACATTCTAGTTGGACGAACAACTACAAAGGTAGTCATTATAAATACCTACTTACCATATTAACCTTGCACGTTACAAACGCCCGGCAGGTTACGGTCTTCGGACACCGCATATTATTACATCATATTGCTTCATTGCAATTCTCCAGACTCATGTGAGTCTCATAACCCCTCATTTTACAATTTTAAACCCATGGGTGGGAATACATGCTTTACCTTGTTTTACACGTGAACACGAGTACAAAACTTGCTATATACTGCATGAGCTGTTTTCTAATCACTTTTAAGTCCTCTATGATCATAGTTCTGGTAATATTTTATGTAGCGCGAATGTTAGTGTATGGTACCATATAGGACTGACCATCCTCGTCCGGGTCAGCAAGCACTGACTGGTTAAACGGACGCATTGACTTTTGTTCATACGAGTGTGGATTAGACACTCGCTCGGAGGCACCCACGATCAGACACTTTATTGTGATCCTGATACTCACGTTAAGCGCAGACTATGACCTCATTGCAGATATATACATCCTTTGATTCATTTCAAACGTTTATTACTAAATCTTGTGGTTCACACTTACTTACATATTTATTATGTAAACCTGTGAGCTCACCAGCGTTAGCTGACCTTTTTAGCATGTGTTCTCAGGTTCCCAACAGCAGTAGACCTGTTCACTCAGGATGCCAGTAGCTCGAGTCAGCATACACATCAGGAGATTATTTTGCATTACTACATTTTGTAACTAAGTTATGTCGATTAATCTCTAAACATTGTAATTATTGGGCTTTTGTTAACATTATACATTGTAACACTTTATATTATCAATGTATCTGTAAAACGACGCATACAGAGTCGTTCATTATATGCCTTGTGTGTTTTGATTATTGATTAGTAGCACCCCAAAGCTTGCTTTCGCTAAGCAGTAAATTTGGGGGTGTTACATGTTACAAATGGTATCAAAGTGACTCATGTTCCGTTCGGGATGATGGGCCAAATCTTATCGAGGATGATAAATCCCAACGATGACATGAGAAATCTTGAGTTTATAACTTAAATCTCACCCTACCAGACGTAAGAGAGATGAGAAAACTTTTGAAGTATTCAAGTTTGTTGAGAGATTGAGCGTTTCCAGCCTTGTAATCAAAGAGTCTTAGTGAAGTTGTGTTGTGGATTAACATTTACAAGGTGAACCACCTTATATCCTTGTGTATTTTGTTTTTTCCGTTTTCATTATTTATTGGCTACATCAGTTGTGTGATTTTATTACTAAGGTAATCTATCCTAGGATGAATTGTACGTTAAATATTACTTTATTTGCCCCAATTTTGTAGTCCATGTATATGAATTTCTTTACGTTTCAAATTTTATATCCACCTCCTAAAGTAGAATTGTATAGTTAAAATCATTTCCTAAAATCCATGTTAAGTTGTTTGTCTGTAGAACTGTATTTGACAAAGGGAGTAGTTCGAGCATAAGATACCACATGTACTTAACAAACTTAAAAATTTATAAAGTTTATACATGACTGGGGGGAATTATTTATAAGGTAAAAGAAAGAAGATATGTGTATTGCATTATGTTTACAATATTATTTTTAAGAGATGTAATATGCTATTGTCAACATTAAAAATTAGCTACAAATAATGCAATACACATATCTTTGTGCTTATTACACTCGTCACTAATTAATCCCTAGTTAGGTGCTTATTCTTTCATTTGCATTAGGTGCTTATTCTTTCATTTGTAGTCTCTTTCACTAAACTGTAGTCAAGAAATATATGCCAGTAGAATAAATCACGTATGGTATGTCTGGCACAAGGGATTCTTGGGTATTATAGGGGATTATGATTCTAATTTTGATGATCTCCATCGCTTAAAATTGAAAAACCTTGTTCTGTAACAAAATGTAGGTAGGGATTCTTAAAAATATAATCCCCTAGAATCCCCTAAACAAGAAGTCAATTCAACTAGCTTCTAAGAAAATCCCCAACCACTAGAATCTCCGGTCACAGTCTCTAGCGCTCCAGATACAAGCTCCAGGTCCAACTAATTTGTTGCTAAACACATCTATAGTATAAAATTTTGTTATTAAGTAGAGACCTAAATATAAGACTAATCCATACAATCAATAACATGTAATTTAATAAAACTCTATCTTTATAGGGTTTATATTTCATTTGTTCTATTATATGTACTGAACTTATAAACATCGCATATTGTATGTAGATTCTCCTTTTTAAGTAGAGCCACAAAACGAAACTTTTCTATTATGGCCTTACCCAAGATGTAAAGTTTACATACAATAGACGATATTTACAAGTTCAATACATACAATAGAAGTTTTCAAAGTTCAACTCATACAATAGTAAAATGTGTAAAGTTAAATACATAATGAAATAATAAACCCATCTTTATATATCACCAATTATTTTTTCCCAATTACCATTTTAGGTTTAGATTTAGAGGTATTTAGCATTTTTCTACCGTATCTGTAACAACTTATAAAGCATCTTAGTGTTTTAATTTTAGAAACGCTTAAAAAAATACTAAGACTTAACATTTTCATATTTAATTATACTAGGTGAGGTCCCGCGACAACGCGAGGTTTTGACATTTGATTTTATAAATTGTGTAACTAAAAAGTTAAGTCAAATGAAATTGTACCATGAACCGGATTTTTGTATAATATAATCGTCAACCAATAACATCTAGCATATACTTTATCAGTTTGGTACGGTTCAGGTTTTTTGATTTTTTTTAGTTAAGTTATTTAAAATACATGTCGGTTGTAAATTATATATTATCTAATTTGTAAACATTTTAGTTATAACATTTACCTATTTTATGAAGGGGCAGATAGTCAAACATTTATTGATATAATATGCATATAATAAGAAGGTAGTATAGAATTATTGTAACCCATAAAACAGTTTTTTAAAACTTAAATTAACTATGAATTCAGTGTAACTAAAATAACTATATTTTGAAATTCAAACCTTAATATCTATCCAAATCGTACATTGTTGTGATCATATATACACATATATATAAGCAATAACAATAGATTTTGAATAGCGAAAATAATAATCCATATTCGTCAGCTTGATCTTTGTAGGCGTTAGTTTTAAGCAAATCAATAAAATGCTCAATAACATATTTATTATCAAGTACCTTTAAAACTTACAAATCTGATTCAGGACACTTAATTTGGGACAGATGGAGTATTATTTAAGGGATTATTAGTTAAAATAATAAAATATTTTAGTTACATTATTTAAAGGATTATTAGTTAAAATCATAAAATATTTTAGCTACGATTTTAATGTATTCATGATATTACGGTTATTTGGATAATTGGATGACCAGTTTTTAGTTTCATAATGTTGATAAAAAAATTCATGTAATTAATCAATATAGATAAATATTTCAAATACGATTGGTTTATTTATAAATTACCACTTGAAATGTCATGATATTTAAATTATAAGGACTAAAAAAAGTAGGGAAGTATTGGAAGTGTCAATTACAATAATTGTGGGTACACATTATAAAAATTGGAAAAAAATGAAGAAAATTATTTTAACCATTACTCCATTGTATTCTGTTTTATGAGTAGGGTTCAAATGAGTACACATATTTTAAGTGAGAATGGGGGAATCAATCTGAGCCATTAATTTTTTCAAATCAAAGGTCCATATTAATACCTCATTTTTTAATTAGAAGAATCAAAATAAATTAGATTTTGGGTGAAGGGGTATAATGGTAAATACATAATTTAATTAATTATAGCCTCTTTTCCAATTTTGTTCAAAAAAAAAACCCACAGAACTCTCCCTCTCGTTCCTTTAGTTTTCTCTGAAGATTCAAAAACCCTAACCCTAGATATTTAATTCTTGTTCGTCAAATCAACGTATCATCTTTGTTTAAGGCTAAAATCTTCGTTTTTTTCTTCTACTTGCTTCTATAAAACTTTCTATCGGCGCCATTTCTACCGAAGAGTCATTTTTGAGAACTCCTAGTTATCAACATCGTCCAAAATTGAAATAGAACGTATTTTCTGTAATCGGAGTAACATGTAAATGGATCTTCGTCATGAAATACCGACTGGAATAACCTCTTCAAGTCCGATTGAAGCTCGACCTATCAGAGCCGTACCATTTCGTAAGTTTTTTTCGATTTTTTATGTTTTCTACGTTTTATATGTTAATATTTGTGTTTTAAGCTGCCTTTTGATCTTGTATTGGATGATATATGTGTAAGTCTAATTGGTTTGAAATTAGGGTTTTGGTAACACATGTGTTAGCTTTGTTTATACTGATTCTAGTGTCTGCAAGAAGTTTTAGATATATTATGGTTTGTATTTACACAAGTGATGCTCCTATTTTGTTTGTATATTTAGTGTTTTAGTTTGGTGTATTGAATGTGTAAATGTGATTAGTTTGAATTTAGGGTTTTTGGTGACATAAGTGTAAGCTTTGATTATACTGATTGTAGTGTCTGCAAATGGTTTTAGATATGTTATGGTTTTGTATTTACACAAGTGATGCTCCTGCTCTGTTTTGTATTTTAGTGTTTCTGTTTGGTGTATTTGAATGTGTGTATTTAATTGGATTGAATTTAAGGTTTTGGTAATATTAGTGTTAGTTATTTGAATGTTATGGTTGATCAGTTTTCTTGTTCACACAGCGATGATGATATAAAGAACATGATCAAGAATGCGATTAGGAACCACAAAAGCAGGTTGTAGGACCCTGATCAAGAAGCCGTAGAAGACGTTGAATACGATTCCACGGGGATTGTTTTTAGAAACTATATGTTCCGATGATGTAATTAAGTACATTAGTTCATGACTGTGTTGGTCATGTTAATTTTTTTGGAATTGGGTGTGTTCGCTACGATGCACTCTAGTACATTTGTTCATAACATTATCAATTATCTTTTTTTTTTTGGTAAATCAGGTGTATTCGATACTATGCACTTAAGACCATTTATTTATAGTAGTACGCTTTATGTTTTTTTTTTTTGCTAAATTGTTTGCATGTTTTGCTTTTCTCGTTATACCATTTTTTTTACTGCTGCTTCTGTATGTTAGCTACCGCTAACACTTGTGTTACACATAACACTAACACTTGTGTTACATAATACTAACACTTGTATTACTTGTCTCTAACACATGTGTTACATGCCACTAACACTTGTGTTACCTGCCGTTAACACATGTGTTAATCAACACTAACAGTTAGTTGTGTTACCTACCAGTAACACTTGTTATTGATAGCACTAACACTTGTGTTAACTGCCACTAACACATGTGTTACGTACCGCTAACACTTGTGTTACATAACACTAATAGTTGTGTTATCTATCACTAACACGTCTATTAGATAACACTAACACTTATGTTACCTGCCACTAACACATGAGTTACCTGTTGCTAACACATGTGTTACCTGCCTCTAACACATGTGTTACCTGCCGCTAACACATGTGTTACCTGCTGCTAACACTTGTTATAGTTATCACCAACACTTGCGTTACCTACTAATAACACATGTGTTACTACCACTAACACTTGTGTTAACTAACACTAAGACTTGTGTTACCTACCACTAACATTGGCCGTAGCTACCATTAACACTAACAAATATGTCGCATGTTTTAAAGTAACATATTCTTTGATAGTCATTGTAACACATATAGTATAAAGGACAGTAATATGTCTTAATGGTCATGTTTTTACCATCTACTAACACAAGTATTATCGTTTTAATAACACATGTGTTTGCTGCAGTTAAGACATGTGTTAAAGTCCGCTAACACATGTATTACCAATCATACACAATGCAATTTTTGCAATTCATAACAGAAACAAGTACTACTTCTCGCATATGAATAGTAACAAAATTGTGTTAATGATACTAAAAAAATATATAAAAGATAGTTACTAGTAATCATGTTAAATTTTAATTGAACATTAAATAATTGGTCTAAAGTTTCAAGTTATATAATCTAAAATCACTTTTCACTTTGCATCTGTTCTTTTGCTATCTTCCTAGCCTCCGCTTCTGCTTTTTTCTTTCTTTTGCTTCTGCTTTTGCCTTAGCCTCTGCCTTCTTTCTGTCACACGACCGACTGTTATGACCTGCTTCTCTTTCTCCACACTTTCCACATTTAAAGTGACCGGTACACATATTAAAGGTTATCAAAAACTTGTCCAACATATGGCTTTACATCTTCCGGCACTTCAGGTATCCATAGTATAGTCTCATCCAGTGTTTCAATATCATTTGAAACGCACATCATGGTTTTTGGTGTAGCCATTGATCCTGTAAAATTTTTTGCAGAATTATAATATTCTTTATAACCAGTTACACATGTGGTATTATACAGTGATACATGTGATATGATACTGAAGTAACACATGTGATACCGGTTACTAATACATGTGTTATTAACAAGTACCACATTTGATAGTATCATAAAATAAAATGCACCTATTAGCTAGTAACACATGTGTTGGTATCTCGTATCACGTGTGTTAATAATTAGTATCACATGTGTTAGTAATAACTATAAATTTTTTTACAATGACTTGAAAAAAAGATTAAAGAACTCATTACCTGTAGCATTTACTTGATTCTTTTGCTCCATATCATTTGTTTTACTTTCTTCTACTACTGTCATTTTAGTGTTCTGTACCATAAATGTTTTCTGGATTATTTAAGCATCATATGTGATACTACTAGTTACTAGTATCACCTCAAAACATATACTTCAGAAACAAATTAAACTTAAAAATATTTTTAAAAGCAACACATGTGTTATCATGCAGTAACACATGTGTTAGCATACAGTAACACAAGTAATAGACACAATAGCACATGTGTTAGCATAGAGTAATACATGTATTATGACACAGTAACATATTGTTTATGAAACAAGATACATTCTAACACATGTGACAAATACATTCAGTAACACTTGTGGTAACATGCAGTAACACATGTATTAGGATACACTAACACATATGTTAGTAACACAGAGTATTATGATCCTGCAGCCTTTCCATTTTTCTTATGATCCTGATCATTAGCTTAATATAAAAAATCAAAAACTAACACTTGTCTTACCAGTAGCAGGTTACACCAGCGACTAAGACATGTGTTACCAGTTAGTAACATATGTGTCACTAGCGACTAACACATGTGTAACCAGCGACTAAGCAATGTGTTACCAGTCTTTTTATAAATCAACAACTGGATTTATTTTTTCAAGTCTTTTTTGAGGATTTCTGTCAACTAACTACGAAACATATATACACCACACATACTCTAACACTACTACTACTACTACTACTACTACCACATATGTTAGTAAAACATGTGTTACTTAATTTAAAAAATCAATATCTGGAACTTTTTTTCAAGTATTTTTGACAGCTAGTGTCAATGACGAAACATATAGATCACAGGCATTGAAACACTACTAGTACCACATATGTTAGTAACACAAACTTTGATGATCATCTTATGAATTATGCACGTTGATTGATTATGCGATTTTTAAAAAAATTAATTGGTGAATCAGCGAAAATCATATTGTTATTGCAGTTTCGTCAATCAAATCGTAAATTAATGACGTTAAAATCGCGTAAAATACGATCAAATAAAATCGCATTAACATAAAACCTAATCGAATCATCACAAATCGATCACTCGTTTCGTGAATTGAAGAATTTCGAGTACAATTAACGTAATGTTTACCTTCGATTTGATGTTTTGCTGCGATCGATTGGAGAGAAACTCGTGCGATTTGTGTTATGTACGTCGCTGTATCTGTATACGTATATATTCTGCATATGTATCTATATTTTCTAATTTTTGATTTTTAGTATTTATTTAATTAGAATTAATTATATAATGTAGGATGACCAAAATGTCCTTTCACCCCTAAATAAAATGGAGCATTGTGATTGGTTCCCACATTCTCACATAAAATGTCATTCTCATTTGAACCTAACCCTCTGTTTTATATATATATAAAGATGATTTACAATATAACCCTATTAGTTTAATATATATTTCACTTTTCAATTTTCACCAAGTATATATCATAATACCAGTATCAAATTATATATACAAGCAAACAACTAATATCAACTTACAATTACAGGTAATTCATTAGTGAAAAACAAAAATAATATGTGATTATCGTTGAGTTGCTACTAAAATAAAAGTACTAAAACCGCTGCATAGCGCGGGTATTATGCTAGTAACTTAAAATGTTTCGACACAAAACATTTTAGACGAGAATACTAAATATGTTGACTTAGGGTGTGTTTAGTTGTGGAAAATTTTCCACAATTTTCCATTTCCAATTTTCTAAAGAAAATCGTTTTCTAGAAAAGTGTTGAAAATTTAGAAAATGCGTTCAAAATGTTGGAAAAGTGGATTTAGGAAAACTAGTTATATCTTGAAAGTTTTGGAAAAGTGTGGAGGAAGTTTATGAAGTAAAATTTGGAAAAGTGAGGGGAATTTGTTTTCCACCTCCAAGTTATATTTTGGAAAAGTGGATTTTCCATTTTCTTGAAAAATTTTCTCTAAAAAATTCATTTTGAACGCATTTTCCAGTTTTCCACTTTTCTTGGAAAAATTTTCTAGAAAACTCACCCTTTTTTCCACAACTAAACACCCCCTTAGTTTTCGTGTCAAGCCTCACTTTAGAGTGACGACAACCATCAGTTTCTCGAATCTTCTAGCCATGATTGAACGGAGCAATCAACCCAACCACATAAAGATGACCCAGATGTCCCATGTCTCATGATCAAAGACTCAATTATTAATTTATTATTATTTTGTTTACGTAGCTTTTGAATAAATTAATATTATGTGTGTATGAGTTTTTATAAAAAAATAAAAGTTTTTAGAAAGCATTGACCATTAAAGGGTAGAGGTTTTTCATAAGACTAAATTGGTGAAATGATACATTGTCATAGGTTAAAAGATGATGCGTGTAGTTTTTTTTATTCTTTTAAATTTTTTTGAGTAAATATAAAATCAATATATGTATAGATACATAAATAGGTGCACAAACATCATTTTTATCTTTCACATTTCATTTACCAAACTCATCATCAGATTGTTCATCTTCTGCATTGAAACATTACATTTTAGGGGTTAGTGCGCGTAAATGTAATAAACTATAGTTTGACATTCATTGTATGTAACGAACTTGTAATTTCCTTACATTGCATGTAACTTATGGTACTTTTTCCACATGTCGATTATATAAGCCAACACGTGACGTTCCTTAGAACCGCTAATCTGACCAAAATATATACAATGTAAATAAATTACAAGTTCGTTACATACAATGAATGTCAGACTATAGTTTGTTACATTTGCATGTACTAACCCCTATATTGTATTATAGTCTATAACCGTCTTTCACCACTCAAAGGACCATCTGTCACCCATTAATCTTATCTCATCATGAGTTTGTGGTCTTCTTCTCTTTTGTATCCATTCCGATGACCCTAGCTTCAAAGTAAAACGACGTTTGAAAAGTGAGAACTAATTAAGCCACACATGTATATTTAGGTGGAGAAAGCTGTTAGTGAATTTGGGTGGTAATATAAATTTTAAATGTTTTAGAATAGAATATGACCAAATTTGTGAGAAATGAAAATAATGTTGTTTGCACCTAATAATGTATATATACATATGTCAAATTTTATAATATATATTGTACTAAAAAATTTAAAAGAATTTATTTACACATATGGTCCTTTTTAACAAAGAGTTAACAATCGTTAGTGTAAATAACTATTAACGTAACAAGTTTCAAAATAATGGATGATCGGTATAACTAAACTAATTAAAGGACTTCGAGTGATATTTGAAGAAAATCATAAGGATGATTTATGTAATTTTCTCTAATTTTCAAGATTGTTGGTAGCTCACATTATGTTTCTTATTTGAATTTTTACAATGTATTCTTAATTTAGGATTTACTACCACAACTTACGTTTCCTATACACGTGAAGATAGTAGATTTATACGTTTGCATAGTATACATTTTCTACTAAAATTATTGGAGTCATTTTGTGTAGCATAGATTTACAATCGAATGTGATTTATATGGGTTGGAAAATACAATGCAAAAGGTTGAGATAATGTATAATATATTTATGAGATGCCAAGATTCCTAAAAAATGAATAGTCATGGCAATTAGGAAAATAATGAAGTTATTAAGTTAATATTAATGGGATATAGTCATTAACTTAATTTTTAAGGGGATGCTTCTTTGAGGGTATTTAAAAGTAAAGAATGGGTAAGGTTATGATTATATGAATTTGGTTAGGAGGGATATAATTATTCATTACCTGAAACTAAGTAATGGACCATTACCTACTAAGTTGAGGATTATAGTTTTGATTCCCACTTAATTAACCCGCTTAATTACCGAACAAAATTTTCAATCAGTTCCAAAATATTTTTACATCTCCTTCATTATCTTTTTGATATATCTTCCATATTATGGTACAAACCCTAGCAATTGTTTCTTTCATGGCTATCTACTCTCTATCATATGCTTAAATCCATTCAATCATTACATTCAATCAATTGAATCAATAGTTGGGAGAAGCACTTTACTGAATATAACTTCTTGAAAGATATATTTTATTCTCTAACCATCTATAGGATTAAAAATAAATCAATTACAAAGTGTTATTTTTTATTTTTATTTTTTATGTAAGCTTTGATTATTTGATCATATGTCTCACCCACTAGTTCTTGTTTACGGCTACTGTCGTTTGATTTTTTAGTGGAGCTTGTGTAAAAGTGATGTTGTAGTTGACCATCTATAATTCATGGGTCTTTCGTTAAGAAGATGAATGAAATACTAAATTAGAAGTTTACATGAAGTGTCATATTATTTGTTTCAAGTCAATTGAGGGGACATGTGGTACAAAATTTTAGTTGGTAAAATGAGAAGCTAGACATGTGGTAACAAAATTTTAGTTGGCAAAATGAGAAGCTAGACATGTGGTACAAAATTTTAGTTGGCAAAATGAGAAGCTAGACACGTATGAAAAAGAGCTACTGTATTTGTATTATATAGTATTTGTATTATATAGTGATATCAACTAACCCAAACATTGGATTTACAATATATATGTCTTCGATTTCTTCATCCCTTTCTTTCTTTTTTGATCCATAAGCCACTATAAATGACAACTCTTATTGTCCGTGTACCTTGAATGCGGGTATCTCAAGTTAATGGAAACATGATGATGATAATTAAACCGTATAAGAATTATTTATGTTAATTGTCTACGATGAAATCGAGTCTTATTCTGTAAAACTATGAGCAACAATTTGAAAGAAGTTGCTATATTCTTTCTAACTTTTTAAACACGCTTGGACATAACACTGTGAACACTTGCACCAGAGTTTACAGTGTATAATTTGCTAAATGCTTTTTTTTGAAAGGCTAAGTAATATATATATATATATATATATATATATATATATATATATATATATAATATGTCTAATAGCAAGATGCTAATTAGACCCCATAAATGTACATACACCTAATGATATACCCTGAACCAAACACCCGACTGAGAAGATACTAAAAGGGATGAAAAAACCTGAAAAGACTTCAGGAAAAAATCCCCGATAATAGGGGCCGCGCCACCGATTTTCACCCTATATCGTTTTTTATAGTATCCCATTGGGGTTCAGCCCAAAGTAATATCAACCAACACCATTAAAGTCAAATTACACCACAACATTACATGTACCACTATTACACAACAATCTTATAACAACTGCAGTGAGCTTCCATCCAGATGTACGAATTAGCAGTAAGCATTCATATAATCCAGCTTGAATTCCAGCCATTGCCTCTCCTCTAAGCTCCATTTTTTGAGTCGATTTTTGACCCACAAAAAGCCCAATGATTTGATCGCTTTCAACATTCCACAAGCACTTGTCTTTAATCCTTTGAAGATTGCTTCGTTACGTGATTTCCAAATGATCCAACACGCCACCATAACTACCGATTGAGTGAGAAGCTTTCTCATATTTGAACCTTTAATATGATGGTGTAAGAATATTAAGTCTTTGATGGAGAAAGCAATAACCGAATTAAGATTGCACCAAGCTTCAACGGCCTCCCACAGTTCATTTGTTATCCTACAGCCCGTAAACAAATGATATAATGTCTCATCTTGATCCCTGCAAAAAACACACAATGGATTTTCCAAACTAATACCTCTGCGAATCAGAGCGTCTTTGGAAGGCAACCTGTTCAGCAATAATCTCCACCCGAATATATTAACCTTTGCCGGAAGAGTTTGATTCCACGGAAAAATCACAATACCTTCATCTTCATTCTTCGACCTTAGCAGACTTCGAGCTGCACTAACCGTGAAAATTTTCGATCCCTTCGACCCCATTCCCAACGATCATTCATACTGCCATATTGAACTTGGATATTCATGTTGTGTAGTTCAATTAACTCTTTTATTTCATCTTGCGACCAACGAATATCCTTCTAACCCCAATTGAACCTTCCATTGCTTAGAACTCGACTTGCTACATTTACCTTTTTAATTGATTCACGTTTGAATAACCTTGGAAATAGCGAGCATAGTTTACCAAATCCAGACCAGTTATCCAACCAAAACCGTAATTCTTCTCCATTACCAATTTTTCCTTGGAACTGCGCGTCTATATCAATTCCTTTGATGGCAAAGAATTTCTCAACTGAGCATATCATCTTCCAATTGCCTGAAGCCGTCAACTTGCATGGCAAAGATTTCATCATATATTGTGTATCATGCAGAGCCTTAATCGTTTTTCTCCATATTCTTCCTTGTTCGGTTCTATATCTCCACTGCCATTTTGCCATTAAACTTGCATTGAATTCCTGTAAGGGCGTTAATCCCAATCCCCCACAATCTTTCGGACTTGTTACCACATCCCATGAAACCCAATTAATTCCACGATCTTCCTTGTTGCCCCCATAAGAATTTACGCCTTAACGAGTCAAGTTTCTGAATAAGACTTACCGGTGCTTTAAATAATGAAAAGTTTCAAAAACTGATCTAAGCAACGTAACTATTCCCCCTATCGAAAGTGTGGATGCCTTCCATAATGAAAGTCGAGCTTCCACTAAATCGATCACCGGCTTCCAATGTGTAATTTTATTCATGTTAGCACCGATGTTAAGACCAAGATAAATAAAAGGCAGTTTCCCAGCCTTACAACCAAGTTTCGACTTAACTACCATCACTTCATGATCCTCACAACCGATACCATATAAGGTTGATTTATGGTAGTTATATTTAATCCCGAAATAAGATTAAACATTCTCAAAAATCGAGCTATGAAACATATGTTAACAGATGACCATTCACCTATAATCATAACATCATCCGCATACAATAGGTGTGACAAAATTGGGCCATTATTCGGTGTAGCCACACCCTTGAAAAACTCTAAATCGCAACCTTTTTTAATGAAAAAAGTGAATGCCTTCCATGGCAATTATAAAGATAAAAGGTGAAAGAGGATCACCTTGACGAACGCCACGTTCGTATTGAAATTCTTTCAATAGTGACCCATTAATTAACACCGATGCTCTCGCGGATGATAATATGCCCCTAACCCATGATCTCCATTTGACCGAAAAATTCATAAAACCAAGAACAGTGTCCACAAAATCCCAATTGATTGAATCAAAAGCTTTTTCAAAGTCAATTTTAAAAAATAACGTTTTCTTTTTTATTCGTTTAACCCATCCAAGCAACTCATTGATTATTAATAGGCCGTCTAAGATATTTCGACCCGCTATAAACCCAGTTTGCACATCAGAGATTACTTGATCAATCACATTACGTAATCGATTAGCAAGTTCAAGCACTCATATTGTCCTTCAACTGATTAATAGGAAATTTATTAAAGCATTCAGCTGAATTAAGAGGAAATTTATAACACAGGAATGTGAGTAAATAACATACTTAACCTACATGCAATGAAATCAATAAAGTATGAATCATCGCAAAAAGAGCTCGAAATACGTACGTAACATTAAGGATTCGAAATCACACCGTAACCTAGATAGAATTGGACCGTATTTAATGAGGATCGTAGCTCCGAAACATTAAGGAATACGTATATGAAATCGATTTGTATTTAACCTAGAAAACAAATTCTCGGAAAACGCATATAGTCTCCACGTCACACTAACTTTTTAAAGGGCTTGATTCAATTGTTAAATGGGCCTGGGTTTAAGTTATATTGACTTTGTTCAGTTAAATAAAACAAAATATATGGATGAGGTGACGACATTTTAATGTCGACTTTTTAATCATCATTGTATTTGACCATACTATGGCTTGTCACTAAAAATTTCGTCACTAAAGAGCCTTTTTCTTGTAGTGTTCATATAAATTTAACTTACATCTTTCAGAATAGACTTGTGTATTAAAATTTGTACCTTCGGATTTGCACATAAGAACAAATTAGATAGTTAAAAACATCAGTAAATCTGCTAATTCAGTATAGGTTTCGATTACACGTAGAAATTGACAATTGTCATAGACTCATAGACATACATTCAACTAGATTGATTGGACTGAAGGGCTTTTATTTTATCAACAACCTCTTTAAACGCTTCAACGGTTAAGTCCTTCTCTATATACTCAATATTCGATGGATCAAAAGGTCCTTTTACTCGATCGATGCATTTTATAACTGCTCGTGCAGGAAGAATGCTCTTTGTTGGATCAGGACAAGTTCCCGAGCTCAAGCTCGACGAAAATCCCTACACCATAAAAAACCCAACAATGTAGTTCAAGGAAGTTTAATTGCCAAATTGCCAAAACAAAAACAAAAAAAAGTTACTCTATACGTGATGAATTAAGTAACCTTGAAAATGAGAACTTCAACTTGTTGGTCATCCACAAGTGCTTTAACCAAAAGTGCTTCTTGTGCAATCTGACTATAGAATTCCAACATTGCTATCTCTTCATTATGTCCATATTCTTGGTCGTTTTCATTTTCGTCTTCTTCTTCGTATCTAACTTGCCGTCTAGCCCAACAACGGGTGCTACAAACTTGCGGTCGTTGGCTGGGGAATTTCAGAGGTTTGTTGGAGCAGAGAATAGTAGGGTGTCTAAGTGTGAAGATTGAAGTTGTGGTGACATTTTGAGAAATGGTAGGGAAAAGAAAAGGGAAGGATAATGTCATGAGTGGTGGTGACTCAAGAAAGTGCAACACAAGAGTCACTCAAAGATAGAACGATAAGTGGTTCTAATTGAGTTTTGTCTTTACTTGGCAAAAAAAGAAGAAAAAAGGCCTATTGGTCATTATTAACAGGAAAATGGCTTTAGTACCATATAAAATATGAACTATATTGTTAAGATGCAAGTGAAAAAGCTAGGAAATTGGAGCATATAATCACTTACCAATTACCATGTAGTCTGCCCATATACATCAAAAACAGCGATCATTCGGAGAAAAGTTTAGACTACATTCAAGGACTCCTAACATCAAGTACGCAAAAGTATAGCTGTCTGGTTGTTGTGTGATACATCATTTACCCAAAAGTGGAGCTTCAGACTCATGATTTTCCTGATCACAGCAAGATGTAGCAGCAGCCTCACATTTTTCGCTATACAACATTTTTATGAGCGTTTCCTGGCATAAATCCAGCTTTTTCATGTTCAGAAATATTGCATTTTGACATGGGATGTTTTGGAAATCTTCATTGTAACTCACAACAACGAGAGGATTATCTATCTTTTCACAGGCAACAGCAATAGCATCGACTAAACGGTCTTCTTTTATACCCTTGATCAGCGTCTCACGGAATTCAGGTGGTAGTGATGAAACAAAATCACTACGTCTCAATATATCAAGCATGCAATAATAAAATCGTCCCGAGTTCGCACATATCAAGGAAAGAAGAACAAGTAATCTTAATACCACAATGGTGTATGAAAACTCTCTCTCTGATCTAGTTACCCATTCCATTAAAACATCCTGAGAATTCAATATTTCACTTACCATTGAAGCTAAAGAACGATGGATGTTCTTCATGGAGTCCAAGAATGTAGCAGAACCTCCATTTGAACCCATACTCCATTCCTCATAATTGAGCCATTCTACACAAGAAGATCTTGTTGTAAAAACTTTACCACAAACACAAAATGACAAGATCAGAAGTCGTTCCATGAGATATAACAAGCATGCTGGTGACATGACTCTCCATCCTGCAGTAAACGTCTCTTTTAGTACATTATGTAAACTTATCGCAAGATCCACACTTTTTAAACTAGATCTACCACCGTTAAGCTTGCTAAGTAGATCTCGCCAGTTCATGGAAGATACATCCATAAGTTCTTTCTTGGTATCATTATTAAAGCCAATCACATTGGATCCTAAAAAGATCATCGCCATTCGCCCAAGCTGCCCACATGTTACACCTTTCTGCAACTTGCTGTTTATGTTGATTGCTTCTTTAAAAATGTTCCGAAACGCTTCCTTTCCCCTCAGATACATCATTTCCTTCGACTGTGCGTTTTTCCAGTTAATGTGAAAGACATTGCTCAAAAACAGATTCACACACGGTCGGGAATATTGATCCACAATTGAACTAGCATTAATTTTCCTGCAAGGAAACTTACATTTCTGCAGAGATTTTGCAACCTCAAATAAACTAGTAAGAATAATTGTCTGTTGATGCACGGATAACTTTTTCACGGTTGAGTAGGAATGAAAAGATCGAAGCTTTCGTAACACTTTAACAGAAACAGAAAGTAACTCGGAACAAAAATATTGCGAAACAACAGATGCAAATGCAGGAGCACGGATTATATGCAAATAGTCGTTCTTTATCATAGAGGGATTAAACTGTTTCACCCACTGGGATTCAGAATCCAGCAGAACATAGCAGCCATTCTTGTCTCCATCGTACTTCCTCACCCCAAAATAATTGAAAATAAAATCCTCGTATACTTTACAATCTGAATGCTGCATATTTCTCCAGTTGAGTATTTCACATATCAGTCCCTTCCAATTCCTCCAAAAGTAAATCACGCCTTCAACGGAAATAATTTCATTCAATAACAGATCTTCTAAATGCTTAATCGTTTCATCTTTAAACCATGTTTCAATACAAACGTAGTCACCGTAACCTGACTGGAGATGAACATCAAGGATTCTTCTGGAAATCAAAAAATGTAGTCTGAGGCTTCTTTCTCTAGGAACATCCCTCAAATACCTCCACATTTGGGATAAATCTATTTCTTCCGTTGATAAAGCGTTTATCTCAGCATGCACCATTGCAGAATCCTGTGAATCGGGATGATACTCAACATATGAGTTTGCATCACTCAGAAGCTTGTCTTTCTGTTTGAAGTCCTTCAGTGGCCAAGCTCTTTTCCCATGAGCCCAAAGAGATGCAAAAAAAACATACCAGAGTCTGTGCAGAGCCGCATCTATTGAACTATTATTTTCATCACCAATCTTTGCTGCCTCTACAAACTGTCCATGTGCTTCTTGCAATAACAGAATCTCTCCTAGACGGTTTGCAGGCTTGAAAATGGAATACACCATGTCCATCACATCATTTTCGATGGTCTCTATCTCATGAGTCGTTTTCACCCTTCCCAGATTTGCAACCAAAGGATTCTCTTTGTAGCAATATATGAACTCGAGGCCCTTTTTCAATAAATCTTCTTTACTTACCCCTTCCGACAAAATTTTTGCCTCTTTGCACACGAACTGATAGAAGGCATCAGAGTCGCTTTTTGCTATCAAGACAGCCTTCCTTAGTAATCTATCTTTCAGCGTGAAAGGTTCCTCTGCGCTTCTAAATAATGGAGAGTTCAAAAAAACAAGCCACAAGATTATTGATGATGATTCTCTGTAACGTCCACCCAGGCGAAGAATGTCAGCTTCGAGCACGGGATCTTGTTTCTGCCTTGCCACATTTGCAGCTTCTTCGAAGTTACCCCATTCTTTTTCCAGTAATATAAGTTCATCAAGGCACCTCTTCTTACTTAAGAAGCTCCGCATTTCACCCTTGGAGCGAAACGAACGAACATATTTCATCATACCTTTGGAATTATTAATAGAACAATAGTAAGATGCACCTTCATGTGTCACTTTTGCAGCTTCTTCATACTTACCCCACTCTTTTGCCAGCAATATAAGCTCATCAAAGCACCTTCTCTTAGTTAAGAAACTCCACATAGTCTCCTTGGACCGAAAAGAACGAACAAATTTCATCATACTTTTCAGATCCTTGACAGATAAATAGTAATGAGCACCTTTCTGCAAAAACTCTTGCTCCATGTCACCACATCCGCCCATACGGCCTAGTATCTCAAAACCAATTTCATATAATTTTCCATCAGCGCAAGCGGAAAGACACTTAGAAAAAGCTCCAGCCCTCTCATATATATCCACTGCTTGCTTATAACATTTTGCTAGATAATAACAGTTTCCAGCCTTCTCCAACATAGATATTCTCAAGTAAATATCACCTATTCATCACAAGAGTTCCATTTTATTTGTCAATAGCAGAAAAAGAAGGTACTATATTACTGTTAAACTCATGTCTTTATATACAGTAGACCATATAGGTCTTACCGTCTTAAGGACTTGAAGTATTCGACAATCGATATTCGATACAATAGGAAAAGTGTAGCGCGAAAACATATTACCAGCTGTTCTATAATCCTTCATCTCATAGAAGCACTCAGCAGCCAACTCTTCCTTGTGAATAGAACTAAATAACTTGACAGCATCCTCAAAAAGCTTCTTTTTATGGTGTGAAGCCTGGGTACGGTTAGCAATTGCACGAAGATCATAGGCCTTAGCCAAAATTTCAGAATGTGTGTCTCCAGCCTTCAAGAAGCACATATGTGCCATACTAAAGTTATTCTCATGAAATAGCTGCAATTACATTATATAGACATCATCAGGAATCTCCCCAAAAACCATCACTATTCTTCTCACTACAGGCTAACATGTACTTTCTCTTTCTTTATTTTTAATATTTCATTTTTGTAAATTAATTATCATATATAGTACTATTCTATAGAGTTATTAGTTATATTCCATTTCCTACTTTTATATTACTATTAATTGATCATTTAAGTATTTAACCATGCAAAAGGATAGTGTGTTAAAATTCTACAAACTTCTATATGCATAGATATGCCAACAAAATGTTTAGTGTATCGATGCCATGAGATTGGAATGGAACAGACCTTAATACCACGCGATTTCCACTCAACTTTACTGCTAGGAATATGCATTTTGTCAGCCAACAAGTCACTCAGAGGCTTAACTTCAACAAGGCCTAGCATCTTCCAGTAATCGTAGATGGGTTGAGAGAAACCACTGCTTTCACAAACCCATAGCCTCTGCCTTGTTCGAGTAATTGCCACATATAACTGCTTCAATTCACTGCATAAAACAGTGTGCTTTTCCATATCAAAATATGGACATATCTCAGTAGAGGGCGATTTGAGCAGGTCTTTTTCCTTCATATATTCATATATGATTCTCCACTCATTTGAGAAAGAGGATGTAGTGAAAAAGTCATACAGCAGTACGTCCTGCAAAACATGCTTAATGTTAATGGCTTGAAATGCATGTAGAAAAACTATTGATATCAAACAAATAATGTTCATCTAACTATTTACCTGAAATTCTAAACCTTTGGACTCCATAATTGTCAGAACAAGGGCATTTTTCCCAACGACGTTTACTACCTTCTCTTTGAGAGATTCGTCACGAACTAAAACGACTTGCTCAGCACCGAATCCAGTGACTTGCCGGCGACAATCACCATCCATTCCAAATATGGTTTTGATAGCATTGTAATTTATATCAGTTTCTATCAAAATAGGTAGTTCACCACCAACTTGACTAGTCTCAGGGCCCAAAGCATCAACAAACAGAGGGAAAAAGTGGCAAAGAAGGTCAATAACACTCTGTGCCAAATTCAAAACCCCGACGTGCGTGCGGAAGTTCTCGCTTAAATGAAACATCTTCGACATTTTCCCCTTTTCAGAACCCATAAGAAACTTGCCAAAGAACAGGCACCTTATATCTTCAAATCTGAATCCGATGCCCTTTGCTATAGCCTGAGCTGTATCTCCAGAAAATGCAAAGCCCTCATGAACATTTTTACACACATATTTAAAAAGCAATATCTGTCTCATTGAAAGATCTTGAACCTCATCAATATATACATAATCCATGACATCACCCTTGTAACCTACCGCTTCAAGTCTTCTATGAAGATCATTGACTAAATCAGCCAAATCAAAATTTTCATTTTCCACCTTTTTCTTTTCATACTGAAGAAAGATGTCATATACGATTTCTCTCTTCTCCGCATCAAATATTGACACTCGACCATCACAAAGTGAAACATAATCATCTCTTGAGAGTATCCCATTGGGAGCTTTGCCTGATGTTATTCCACCCTTTATGACCGACATAATTTCAGTATACACTGAAGACGGATCAAGATTTTTGGTCAGCTTATTGTTAAAGTGAGGCCAATATATTGAACAAAATCTCCCATATGTTACATCCTTGAACCTCATGAATTGTTCCAAGACAGCGAGTCTCGAGTTACTGGTTTGATTGCCAATTATAAGCTTCCTAAGAGAAGGAAATTTCTCAAAGTATGAAATGTCAACTGTTCCATCTAGCATCAGCAGAAATCTGTGGAATGTTATGATAAGTGGATACGCATTGTGTGGAAGATCTATAAAATGATCTGGTATATCTTCCGACAACATCATTTTATCGATATCACTAATTCACTCTGTGCTGTTCTTGGATGACGAACTCCCACCACATGTCAATCTGGATGTTTAGGAAGGCATAATCAGGTATATAGTGCAATACTTTTCAAGAATTATTATGGAAGAATATGCTGTAAATAACACAAACAATAAAACCTTGAAAGAAGAAAAACATTGTATATGCAACGTAAGAGTATTGTTTTGTTGATTGTACAATTTTTTTATCCATGTTAATTTGAAAGCATTGCAATACGTGTGAAGTAGAAATGACAGAAAATACATAAACTAAAGGTTGCTAACACTATTTCTAACTGACCTCTTCCATTCACTGACATGCTGCTTGACTGCATAACAAAGTTTTGGACTGAAAGTCACAAAAAGTTGATGCAAAACGTCCTGCTTAGCCTCCTCATTTCTCTGCATTACCTCATGGATTCCTTCTCATGCTAAGTGATGAAGCTGTTCATTTTGGAATAATTTCATAGTTAACACCGTCGTTTTTCCTGTCCCGGATCTTCCAAGAATGAAGCTGCTTTTGTCAAAAGAAACAACATTCTTTTCTTGTTGGGTAAGCTCAAATTCAAGCCCAAGATCCCCACCGTCACATCCAGATATCATATTATTGACAGCCCCAGTTGATAAAGAGTAGAATTTCATTAATATTAAACTCTCACGCACTTTCACATTTTCAACATAGTTGTTTTCATTTTCACCACCCATTAACATTTTCTCACAACGCTTTCCTTGAGTTCTATATTGAATAATTTCGTTTTTCACAGGCCATTGCATGGGAAACTCATAACCCCTGTAAATTAAAAAATAATAATAATAATTTAGGAAAATTCTGGTGGTATAGCAGATCAGTGTAATGAAAGCAACAGCAATATTTAGCATACCTTTGTACGCACCTTGCCTTGCAATAATTGATATACTCACGCGTATGCATTCCAATGATTCCATCTAAGCGAGTCACTAAGTTCGCAATATCATGAAAAGGAAGTATATCCCAAACCTTTAAGACTTGAGTATAATGTGTTTCCTTCAATAAATCTATTGTACATATGATGTGCAGTCCTTTAACTTTAAATTCCTTTATAAGTTCAGAATAAGGGCTTTCACTAACAGAAGCTGCAGTAGAGCTCCGTTTTGGCCGCCAACCGGTTGAAAGCTTTAGAAGCATTAGCAGTACAAGTTTCACAGTCTCCAACGACTCGATTTTAGAAAATGATGTCTTAAACATGCTGCTAAACAAAACCTGGAGAATTGAAGTTAAAAGCATGATGAGCTAAATGTAAAAGCAGAATTCAATATCTAAAAGCCATATAATTTCCATTTGATTATACAATATCTCCCTCCACATTTAACTACAATAACTTCCCAGAATGAGGTTATATATATTGCAAAAAGTGAACATATATATAAGGGTCCTTTTTCCATGTTAAGGGTCTTTGCAGTAAGAATGAAGACTCCATTCTTTAATGAATTCGCATAAAAAAACATAGTTTCCATGTAAGAGATGTAAATCAGAATTCACTATCATTGGACATCTTCAGAAATGCGAATCAGAATTTACTATCCTTGGACATTTTCAGAATGCAAACTATATAAAAAAATATAAATTACAGATTTCCAAAATGTGAACAAGATGTCCAAAACCATAACATTTACTTTTACTTGCATTTTAAAATACCCTATTACGAAATTTAAATTGTTGACCCATTACCACACCCTAAACTCAGAACTTTAAATCACAACATATGTCCAAAATGAAGAAAAAATATATAAATATATAACCTTCCATGTGGTATTTCTGAAGAGTGTGGTCTCCCCACTAACTAACTCATCAAGCTGATGAAGATCTTTCTTGACTTCAACTATAATCTTTGCCAAATCTTTATGTTCATCAGCCTGATAAAAACATTTCCTAGCCTTGGCTTCAAGAATCAATGATTCCCATACAAAACCTCCCTTTGAAAGCACTCTTTCATCTCCTAGAACCCATAAACAATGTCTGCAAAACCATCAACAACAAAATGTTCAGATTTCTCAACAAAATTAACTTATGAAGACAAAAAAATGCTTATATATGTATTTAGATAACCTTGCCCAATTGAAATAGACACTAGTCTTGTTTGGACTTATGTTGAGCTCCTCAGTGCATGCATCTCTATTGGCTCCTGCTGTTGATATTATCACAATATCTACTTCTCCATCTTCATAGCTATGAACAGATCCTACTTTTACCTTGAAAAACTCATTATCTTGGTAGCGATGATCTTCAAGTTTCTGCTGCAAACATTCAACTTGTGCATGATATGGGGATAACACTACAATGCTAATTTTGTGCTTTGATGATGCACATTCTGTAACATAATGGGACAAGGTCAAAATCAGTACTTGTTTAGTTGCAGGAAGAAAAAAAACAATTTTCTAGTATCATGCGTTGTGTAAATTATAGAATATAGGATTTGACAGTTAGATATATACCTTTATACAGCAACTGCACTATCCGTGTAGTAACTGCAACTTCAACCATATTCTTCATGCCATTTTCAGCATCCAAATCAGCTTTTCCAGAAAAAACATTGATGAATGAAAAAGGACCAAACATTGGACCACGAATATAGTATTTTCTTCTTATATTTTCTTTGCAACTCAGTGATGATTTCATATTTGCAAAGTAGGTTGTTTTCTTGTCCTTAAACAAGATGAAAGATTTTACATTTGTAGGTTTAGATGAAGAAGTTCATCGGTTGCTTTGCATCTACTGTATATTTTTAGTTCAAAATGAAACGGTTATTGGGTATGTTGCCAGGCGTACTCATCATCACCTATCACCTTACCTATACAAGTCTATAACATATAGTGGTATCAAGCAAGTGGTTTTTCTTTTACAGGTCATCATAACATGTTGGGAATGGCAAATTTCACAGTACTATCAAATCACAAAATGTATCTTATTGGCTTTTATGATATGACGTTAAAAAAAATGGACAAATCTATTTGATTTTTATAATTACAGTTTTGAATGGGGGAGATTTTCTCCATTTCATATTTTTCGGAAAATGTCAATTATTTTTATTTGAAAAATGATTGATATGTACTAAATTTGTGAGACTAAAAATAGATTTAAAGATTTAAAGATATTATAAAGTGTCAGAACTTTAATCGAGATATTATCGTGATAGTTTCTGATTTTTTTTGATCCCTATGTTCAACTAATGAAGTTTGACTTAAAATGTCAACCATTATAGTATGAATGGTTATTTGTATACCACACAGGTTTGACAAAGAAATTCTACTACACTTGATCTTTACCGAGGTTTAATCGTGTATAATGTAACCTAATAAGTTCACGTAGACTATTAACTATTATGTAGTATCATCATTATGTGATGAATCAAATTACATGATACTTCTAACATAAGATAAAAATCGTAAATGGCTTCGTTAAGATTTTAACGTAAGGTATTTAAGATTTAGTGTTATCAACCTTTTAATGGTTGATATCATTGTTCGGGGCGGATGTAGAATTTATTAATGTGGGGCAAAGAATTTTTTCTTTTAGGTGTTCAATTATGAGAGCAAAACTTATAAATATCATAAATATTCTTAAAAAAATTTCTTTTTTACTTGATATGAGAATTTTAGGGGTGGCAGGCTGGCAGCTGCCCCAAACCCCCTGCATCCGACCCCGATCATTGTATTGCATTTCTAATATAGTAAGCAATATGGTTTTAGTTGAATAGTTACATGAATAATATTCTACTAAAGTCTAAAACTATATATAACAAGCCAATAGCATGTTATTTAATATCAAATGTAATGAATTTTATAACATCCACCTAAATTGCTATTAAATATAAAGATAAGTATTGATGGTAAAAAAAATAACAACATAAGTATTACTGGATGTTAATAAATCAAAATACAATATCTTGTCTAAGGGAATATTAAACTCTCCTTTCTACCCCCAATGAATCTCTGATTATGAAGTGTCATCCTCAAATTCCGTAGAACAGATACATAAAATTAGCTAAAGCTTACTAAAAAGGAAAAAACCTGAACACTACACCATACATCAAAGCTACATGCAAGCATATCTACCATAACACATCATTTCATCATGTATCAGCCACCACCTACCTGAGTCATCTAATATGAATTCCATATTGAAAACAAATTAAGGTTGAACATAGTCAGACCTATAAATTGAGTTTTTATAAGAATCAACTTGTTAATTTAGGATACAATATTCATACAGTAGTGTAGACAATTATACAGCTAACTCAAGTAAAGCACCCATACTCGAAGCAAATCTATTCTCATACAAATATGCAGAATTTTATTTTGTAAGCTTCTACTACTCGCATCTTATACTATCTCAGGTCCCACAATGGCCAAAAGCCAAAATGTCATATGCAAAAAAGAAATATGGCCAAATTCGCAACTAACCAGATCTGAAGTTGATCAAAGCAAATGCTGAAAAAACCTGACCAAGTCGATATTATATTCCTTAGATTCATCAATATAATTAAACCAACTTAGGAAGCAACAAAAAGATCTATAAATCACTGAGATCAAATGGTTATATAAGTACATTAAGTTACCTTAAAACAAATAGATATTTTCATCATCTTTATCCTCCGACCAATACAAATATGCTACTGATATAAAACTTATAAATAGAAGTCCGACTAGTGAAAATATGAATTCAATTACCAACTTAGCAACCTAAGAAACTCCAGAACTCTCAAATAATGTGCTACTTCTCCATATTCTTGGTAATTTATTATCAAAAATATTGCATGATTATCAAACATATATAACGAATTAATGATCCATAAAAAAAATGGCTAAAACTACTTACAGTGACATCAAACATATATAATGAATTAATGATCCATAAAAAAGATGGAGTAAATTATTTGAATCGTCCCTGTACTATTACGTTTTGTTCATAGGTAGTCTCTGACTTCTAAAAGCTATTTAAATAGTCCTACTTTTCAAACTATTTATTTCGTTAGTCCAAAATTTAACTGGTCGTTAGTTTCTCCGTTAAAAGGACCAGCCGTGTAATTTTTTTTCCAAATTTCAAGCTTATTTAAATTTAATATTGTTTTTAATTGTATTTAGTTAATTTATTTTTGAATAATCTAATCAATCTGATTTAAGTATTTTAATCAACCTTTTTAGTGTTAATTATTTTATTTTTTACAATTAAAATAATCAACTTAAATATTTCTTTATCCTATTTTTTTAATATTTCTTTAATAGTTTATACTCTTAATTTGACATATCATCGTCGATTTCATGACTCCGTATCGACAAGCTTACATGCCTACATATATATTTCCCGAGTTCGAGCCCTGGGTAAAACATTTCACCTTGGTGGCCATATAGGTTCACCCGCAATAACTCCGGACTACCCGTAAAGAGGCGAGTCACCCTAGGTCTAGTCCTGCATAGCCTGGATACCCAGGTATACCAAAAAAAATAAAAATGTAAACTACTAAAATTGCAGTAACTACCCAGGTATTATCATACTCCATATCTTGAACATTTTGTATTTTTTTGTTTCAAATAACCGACACAAATTTTATTAAGAGTGTTGATGTAGATTTTGACACTTATAAAAATTAAAATAAAGAAATGGTTTACCCATGGCTCGAACTCAGGACCTGAAGTCATCGTTTTGGACTTTTTACAGGCTGAGCACTCGGAGTCATCGCGGGTGAACCTCCGTGGCCACCAAGCTGACACTTTAGACTTTTTACAGGCTGAGCACTAACCACTTGAGCCACACTTGATGGTTAGTAGTTTACAATTATGTCTTCAATAATACTCAAAAATAAATGTTACATGTTGATAATGTGCAATTTGAGTACGTTCATAATATACAAAACTGTTAACAATATATATGTAGGAATATAGAATTGTTTATACGGAGTCATAAAATCAACGATGATATGTAAAATTAAGAGTATAAACTATTAAAGAAATATTAAAAAAAAACTAGGATAAAAAATATTTAAATTGATCATTTTATTTGTAAAAAAAATAAAATAATTATCATTGAAAAAGTTTGATTAAAATAATGAAATTAAATTGATTATATTATTCAAAAAATATAACTAAATACAATTAAAAACATTATTAAATTTAAATAAACTTGAAATTTGAAAAAAAAAATGCACAGCTGGTCCTTTTAATAGAGAAACTAACGATCAATTAAATTTTGAACTAACGAAATAAATAGTTTGAAAAGTAGAACTATTCAAATAGCTTTCAGAAGTCAGGAACTACCCATGAACAAAACGTAATAGTACATGGATGATTCCAATAATTTACTCAAAAAAGATGGCTAAAACTACTTAGACTGACACAACCTTAATATTTTCGACAACTACGTTGATGTAAAAAAATTCAAACAGATATATTAACTTCAAACCATTGTAGATAAATATCGAAACCTGCATAACAAACCATATAAAAGTAACAAAAATTAGTTGAATTACAAAATATGAGAATCAAAACATGCAGACATATGAATCTAAAAGAAAAAAGAGCACGCAATCAAGTTTATCAAATCCCTTTTATCTCCATGTCTTCAAGTTCCACCACCATGATTAAATACAAATAAAATGACATAAATAATAAATCGTAATATTAACAAACTAAATCAAGCAAAAACCTAAACATAACGAAATCGAAAACACACTTAAATAATTAAAATGAAGATACATGAGTGAGCAAGCAACACAATAAAAAGTCCATCACAAAAGGGGTAAATGAATATAATTGACGGTAAGAACATACATGGGTGAGCAGAAATAATCATGCTATTATCTAAAACACGAATGGAAAAAAATTGAAAGTTAAAAAGTGTAATGAGAAAAAAAAAATACATCAAAGAGAAACATCATACCCTTTTTCGTTCATCCTTTAAGCATTTGAACGTGCCTTCAAAATCAATATCCAAAATCTCAACTGCGACAAAATTTGGGACATATAACTGAATATGCAAACTCGAGATGATATCTTAAACAAACCCCAAAATTAAATTGGAATCTCAGTCTCTAAAATTAAAACGAAACTCTAAATGTAACGATAGGAAGATTGATACCAATGTGCACTATAATCAATTTCATCCCCATCATTTCATCAAACATCTTGCATGCATCAACGAAGATACATGTTGTTTACCTCAATTCACACTTTTATCACTTTCTTGGTACATAGAAGAAGATTACAGAAGCATAAACCACATGATAAATTATGTAGGTTTGAAATAAGAAAGAAAAAAAAGAGCGAGAAAAACAAAAAAAAACCCAGGTGTAGTCGTGTAGAAGATGTATAATACCAATGGAGGTGGAGGTGAATCAATGGAGGTGAAGAAGCATTCATATAATGAAAGATAGAATATGATGATGGAGATGTTTACTCCGTAATCAAGAAGAGAAATTTCACATTTGAAATTTGAAATTGTAACACTCTAAATTTTGTAAGTCTAAAACTTTAAACTATATTATTTAACTGTTTAAGTTAGAAAGGCTAACTATGTAAAGAAATTTATTTCAATAGGAATTGCTATTTAATGAGGTAGTTAGTAAAGGGACTGAACTTGTTAAATGTAAAAAGTTGAGGGGTTTAATTTAAATATACAGTATTAAAACACTGACTCTATTTCCTTCTATTGTACATTTACACCGAGAAATCAGAAAAACACGTATTGAGAGAAATTAAGGTCGGTCTTGGAGAGAAACAAGAGAAATATCAAGAATCTAGCTAGGGTTTCGAATTAGTAGAGCTAAAATTGTTAATTCTTCATTCTAAAGGTATTACTAACCTTCTTATGTGGTTAATTGATGATTTGAAGTGATTAGGTTAAATCCTAGATTCTTTAATATGATGAACAAATGGGTATTGGAAGGAATTAAGGTTTCATACACTTAATTATGTCATGTGTAATATGTGAATGACACTAGTTTAGTTAAAACACTCATAATCATGTGTTTATGGGTAAATTAATGATTTTGATTAAGTGTATGATGAATTGAAAGATTGTGATAATTGTTTTAATAAGAAAGAAAATGGTAATTTCATATAAATGGGTAGTAGGTAATGATAATGATGTTGATATATGAGTATACACTAAGAGTGGTAATATTAGTGTAAGTTGATAATATTAATTGATATGCTATTAAACTACCCATTTGTATGTAATTCATTGATAAGTGAGTGAAACCAAGGGTGGAAATCATAAGTGTTATGTAATTTAACACTTGTTAATTGTGATGATTGGAGTTGTATATATAATTGATACTTGTTTATGTGATTATGTGACTAGGTGATAAACGTGCTCAAATTGTTACAAGTGATTATTTGTGTGCGCTATCGCGAGGTAAGTTAATGGATGATGCTATCCTATTCAAGTAATGAGTATTTCATTTACTTGGTGGGACCAAGAATGAGTACGTCATGTACTTGATGAGTTGTGATTATATACTGGGGGTAGTGCCCGAAGATGCTAATTACTGCATGAATTAGCATATGATATTATGGATCCTTAATATACGCACGTTTGAATGATATTGATTATCATTGATAGCCCATTACTTACTAAGCTTTATGCTTACTCTATCATTTTTACGTGTTTTTAGGTGAGTCAAGTGGGACCCAAAGGGATTCGGGTAAAAGGCCCAAATGATGCTAGTGGTGGAGCTTGTTAAGTTGTTGGTAACAAGCTATTTCCTTTAATCATGCTCTAGATATGTAATCACCCCTTTTGTTTAAGGAAACTTGATTTTGTCACACAATGTTGAAAGTCAAGGTCTTGTTATGTTGATGGTCAAAGTCAAACATGTTGAATGGTAAAAGTCAATTAGTCAATGAGTGGTGTTTTACCCATTGAAAATTTTGGAGGTAATAATCTTATACATTAGATGAATATAATGGGAACATCATGGGTTTATGTGAAAATGGTGTTTTATGGTTATAATACAATTCCAAATGTGAAATGGAAGTTTGAATGGTGGTCATATGGGTTAAGACGTAAACGGGTCATCAAAGTGCCCAAATGGGTCATTAAATGGTTATACGACTAGAATAGGTTGTGTTTATGATATGAAAAGTGTAAATATTACACTAAGTCCTAATTCTAGTATTGAAAATGTGGTAAAAGTGTTAAAGTATGATTTGGAGTGGTTTGGAATTTGACATGTCAATAGAAATTGTCTAAAATGGTCATTTAGTGGTCATTAGTCCAAAACTCGTTAAAACGTGAAGTTACAAAAAGTGAAAGTTGAGAAATGTTTGAAATGTCATTTTACACATGCCTGCAAAATCTCATGGTCATTGGACTTGTCGTTTATGAGATATGCACGTTTGAAGTTCGTTAAAAATCTATGTTTTATGAAAAGCTGAAACAGGGGACTTCTCGACTCCAGATAGAGGTCCTCGAGATGAGAGCCTAAAACATGAATTCCCTGGTGGGACTTCTCGACTCCAGGAAGAGGTCTTGGAGACGAGAGCTAACTTCTCGACTCCAGGTAGATGTTTTGGAGACAAGAGCTATCAGATTTCAAAATTTTGAATATTTAAGTAATAAATAAATGAAGTAGGGTTACAATTAATTAAATAGATGATAAATTAAGAGTATTAGGGATTGTTTTAAAAAAATGGTTCAATATTTTCGGGGTGTTTCAAGTTGGTATCAGAGCTTGGTTTAAGGGATTCGGGTATTGATCGCGCCCCAGCGGTCGATTCAGGGATCGCTCCCTGTCGTTGCGGAACTTCCCGTCGGGGCAGACGATTAGAGGGTGGTTTTAAATTTATAAAGCTGGGGACCTAAGTTTTACTATAGCTAAGGGCAGTTTGCGATAAGTAATGACTCATGGTCGTTCTTAAGATCAACCGTATTGTGAAACCAAGCAGTCAAGATGGTCGATTCGATTTAGTAGGGTTTGTAAACAAGGGATTTGATTTCTAGTTTTTAATTACTTAGGTCCTAAATTAAACTAAATAAGTAGCGAAATAAAGTAGTAGGTGATAATCAGTATGGAGAGGAGTGTTTGTTGTGATTTCATTAGCCTTAAGGGGAGATGATGTTTGGATTGATGTTTTGAAAACATTCTTTCTAAGTATTTGTGTTCTACTTGTTCCAGATACTTATGGTGTAAACACTAGCACCCTACTATTTGATTTCTCAGACAGTATGTCACTGAGTACTAGGCTATCAATATTCTGATCATATCAACCTGCTTTACCCCCAACACTGTCTGTGAAGACAAGTGACCCTTCTTGGAGTTAACTCCTGGGTGCATGAATAAGGTAACAGACCGATATTTAATTTCCGACCGTTCTTAACACCATAAAGCATTCTAATTCAAGTAGAGCATTTAAGACCTAATTCAGAAAGCGTCTGTTAACTTTTCATCGATGGTTTGTTAGGTTCAGAGCTGGTGGATGACCCAGTGCTGCTCAGAATGTATACACCGACGGTCATTCCATAGCTTTGGTGTATGGGAACCGTTCCAGCAGGATGGTTCCGACACTAAACGAGGTACTAGGACATTTTACGGCATTCCATGCCTTGCGCACTAATGTAAGTTAGAATGTATACACCGATGATCGTTCTGTAGCATCCATGTGTTTGTACTACACCAGAGGTGGTTCTAGCACTATACTAAGTAATAGGACGTTTTACGGTGTTCCACGCGTATTGCACATTCAGGTCACTCTGAACCTGTTTTAACTAAGTCTACACATCTATGATATAAACCAGCCCTCACTTAATATTACCCAATAAATCCCTGATTAATTCACGTTGTACTATACATTAGTTTGACGGTATTTCCAAAGCTTCGAAATCAGACCATGCATAGATAGCACAAATAATTAATTACTCTCGGAACAAGGTTCGCGACTCCTTGTCTTTCAGAGTTTTTTAACCACGTTTACTGGAGGAAAGATGATAGTTTTGAAAACAGTTTATAATCATAGATGAAAAGTTAAACAAAACATAGGTTTCAATCATATATTAAATTAACATCGTCCCCCATTAGAACGGCTAACAACATCACAACAAACACACAAGCTAACTACTCACTAATCATGGTAATGAATCCTAAATATAGCATAATAATAATAACATGCATTATAACAGATAAGGAAAGAGATAACCGTGATAAATGTGTAGTCTGAATATAAGCTGAAAGATTACAACGAGCAGAGCCTCGAATATTACAAAAGCACTCCTCCAAGTATCTCCAACAAATATTACAAAATAGCCCCTCCGTTAGTCCCGTTAAATATTAACGAGAAGCTAACTACTAACTAACTACTAAACAAAGAGAGAAAATGTGTGTGAGTGATGGATTGATTTGTTGAATGGTGGAATGGTGTAAAATGAGGAGGATTGACCCTCTATTTATAGGCTAAGGCTTCCAACACTTTCTTCCTTAACTTGACACCCGCGTCTCTCGATTTGCACTGAAATACCACCCCTATCTTAGAAATTCAGCACCAAAAGAGTAGTATTGGACACCAAAGGGGTAGTATCATATAGCTTTGGGGTAGTATTCAGCACCTACGAGGGGGTATTAGACACCAAAAAGGGGGTATACCACCCTAAAAGGGGCGTATACAACCCACAAGGGGGTGTATACGGCCCTATAGGGGGCGTATACGGCCCTTGTGGGGTGGTATACGGCCCCTGAGGGGTGGTATTCCCTTGGTCGTTGTCTTCGTGCACTAGATCGTAAGTTTTGGTCGCCTAGTCGTACTTCGTTTGGCCATAACTTCTTCATTCTTGGTCATTTTTTAGCGTTCTTTATATCCACGCTTTCGTATTTACCTGAAGATCACAATGCGATAATCAAAGTATAATTTCAAGGTAATATGCTTAAAAGTGCTCGTAGAATGTGATTGTATCGTTTATGCTCTATTTTGTACGTTATTTAACCATTTTGATTGATTTTTAAAGCAACGCCTCATTTTTAGACTTGATGATGAATTATGGTAAAAAAGTATTGATATTGAATTATTTCATCCAATTTGGGGCTAAAAAGGTGGAATTATGTACGTAAAAACGTGACTTTTTACATCCAATCAAATATCCCACACTTAGACGTTGCTTGTCCTCAAGCAACACTTCAACTATCCTCACTTAAAAAGATGTTTTTGGGCCCGATTTTTGCAAATTAAAATATTTCTAAGAACAACCATTCTTTATACAAGTAACTTGTTTCAAAAAATCGAGACAAATAAGATATTTGTCCCAGAAATAAGAAATGAATATTTTTGGGCATGCTTCTAATTCTCATGATCTTTGGCATACACATGACTAGGCGATCTTACCAGCTGGTCACTCAATTCACTTAAAAGTGTATCGGGTTTCCTATCATTCTAAACAAACGAAATCGCTCTAAAGCCAGTCATGCAACATTGATCATCATAGGCTTGATCGAGAATCAAATCTCCACCACTTAGGTGAGGACGGTGCTAATTATTCCAAGACATTCATCAGGGTTTTGTGCGAGGTGAGGGTTAAAGGGTATGGATAGTGGGATGTTTCTTTTGATTAGAAGGGGTTATGCTTATCTTAGAACTTATAAACTCATGAAATTTTTTTATTTAGATATGCTTTTTAATGAAAACAGATAACGGTAAGGGGGGGGGGGATAGCTATTTTGACTTCTATCTTTTTGAAAACTCATGGAAGATTGTATCTTTTTAAGATCGGAGTTTTTCGAGAGATTTGAAGCACTTAGCTTTATTTCTATGACATATTTTTGGCTTAGAATTTTCTTTGCCAAGGAATTTCTAAGGAATTTTTTTTTCTTACTTCCCTTTTTGGGATCTTTTCTTACTTTCATTTTTCAATCTTTTGATATTTCGAATTTCACTTGGTGCCAATTTTTCGTACCTTAGAATTCTCGATCTTTTTGAGATTTTGATTATGGAGATACACACGAGAAGTTTTGAGTAAAACACGAAATTTATGATTTTTGAGTGAAAGCAAAAAGAATATCTAAATAGTATTTTTCGAAAATTTAAAAATTCTAAGATAATATTTTGGTGGGTATGGAGGTGAATGGGTTTTAATTCAGGTTTTTCAAGAAATAAAAAGGTTAAGGCTCAACGGTGTTTACTAAGCGGATCATCGATACTAAAAATGAGTATCGGCAGGGTTAGGCTTGAAGAGATATGAGAAAATGGGTTTATTTCCTAGGGAATGTCAAGGTCATCTAATTGCACCTTACCGAGTATGGTACTCACCAATATGGTCTCGAAATGCATACCAAGAGCAAGTTCTAATTCAAAAATGCATACATCGGCACACACAACAAATGAATAGTGAAACATTTAAAATGAATGCTTATATAGGCTCAAGATACCTCACTGTAATTGATATAGGTTGTATGTGCTTAGTCATGCGCTGCCCCTAAGATTTTAATTACTTAATTTTGAGAAATTTCTACCTTATTTACACTATTTTCTAAATTAACTTACTCATATTAAAAATGGTCCCTCTAAAAAATATTAAAATTCAAAAAAATAGCAAAGCTAACTGAATGAGTAGCTGTCTACTGTCGAAGTTAAGCTCATGCTTTTCTTTGTTTAAAGCAAAAAATTTGAAAAATTTAATCAATTTTTAAAGTGAAGAACATTTTTCTGAGTTGCTATTTGGACATAAAATCTATCTAAGGTATTCTATACCGCTATCCCACATTTAGAGGAACATTGTCCTAATGTTCTCTTTAGTGGAGATTTTACCGGAAGTAAAATCCCACAGTTAGAATTTAAACATGTAAGAAAATGTTTCTCAAGTGTTTATTTGGGTTGGAATCCCACACTTAGTGATAAGCTTAGGATCTGGTATAGATTAATTTTATTAATTAATACTACTATGTAAAGCAAAAAGATAAGAATAGAGAAAGGATGAAGAAACTCCCCAGATAGCTAGAGCTGAAGATCTGAATATGCCGAGAAGAAGTCTTTCTTTTGCCTTAAATTAAGAACCTTGCCTTCCATTTCAACCATCATTTGTGAATCAACCTCTTAAGTGTAAACACGTTGGATATACCTTTTAACTCCATAATTTTGCAATGAAAAGGAATCATTATCTCAGAATGAAAAGATGTTTTCTATTACAAATCATTTTGTAGAACATATGTTTTTAAACTAGTTCGAGCATAATGCATAAAAGTAGTATGAAAGTACCTCAAATGCTCGAAACATATCAACTAGTCTTTGAAAAGTGTTTCCTATTTATTTGAGACAAGTGACTTTTGCAAAATATGAGATAATGACTTTGAAATATTGTGAAAATATTTTTGCGGTATATCCAAGTGTGAAGGATATTCATAGATTTATCTTCACTTATTAACACACCAAAAACACATGTATTATTCCACGGGTTGCCTCCCGAGAAGCGTTTCTTTTAGAGTCGGGAGCTCGACTTTCCTTCCTTCAGAATAAGTGGGTGGCGGAACTTCCAGGGCCAATGGTGCTGGAAGGTGGGACCCTGGAATAGAATCTCAAGAAGTGGCGAGTGATGACCTGAGTGATGTTTGGGATCCTTTTCACATGAAGAGGGAAGTTATCAAAGTGTTTTTCAGCAACTCTTTATAAATGAAGGATATCCCATGTGATATCATCGACTGACTTTGAGATGACTTCGTTGGGATCAAAGATGAGGGTCCCATTAGATCTGATAACCTCACGCTCGGGACGTTCTTGCCTCAAAGAATCCATGAAACCAAAGAAGCGGAGATGTATATCTTCATGATTGGTCGTGCTAGGGTCTCTTCTTAATGCATGGATGGATCCTTGAATACCCTGGAGAAGCTGTCTCTGATGATCGGAATATGTGAGGTCAGAATTCTGAAAGATATCTAAGATTCTGTAGTAGACTTCACGTAGACCATCATGAAATAGCTATCTGGGTTCTTCTGAGGGAACAGTGCCAAAGATTTCTATAACTCGATCCGTGATAAAGTTCGCGGTGTTAATCATCATTCCATCTGGTATGGAAGATGGGATGACACGTGTCCTTTCATCAAAACTCAGGTACTCGAGCTTTTCGATAATCTTGTGGGTGTGGTGTTCGATGGTTCAGTCGATGTAAAACCTATGTGGTGAGGTGTCATCAATGTGGTCGTTATCGGCTATGGAATCCATCAATCCTTTGAGATCATTCATCATCTGTATGTCTACTTCCTCATCAGGGTTTCTAGAAGCATAGTCCAAATTATACCTGTAAGAGTGTAGAAATTCGATTTGATGGTTAGAATATGGAAATGCGGACTTGATTAGGGCTTCATAAACCTTGCCATATATGACTTTCTGTTCCTCAAAGAACTCTAACTCATCTGCAGCAGGTGTCTTATGATGTTCTTGCAGAAGTTGAGTTGCTAGATCTTCAGCGAAGGCATGAATGCGGTTTTGTAGGAATTGAGGACTTCGAGAGTTACTAGAATGATAGACCGTGTATTCAGCCTCGATTTTTTCGATTAACTCTCTCTGTTGCAGAGTGTACTCACTAGTTGAGTTTCTGATGATAGTCATTATCATTCGAAAATCATCCTCAAATCTTTCGAGGGCACTGATTATCTCTTCATGATTAGAGACAACCTAAACTTGGATAATCTCGAGAGGGAGGTCAGGAACGGCAGGAGATGCACGAAGGTGGATAGAGCGAACATCTATCAGAATATCCATGAAGACGATGTCATCCTCATTACTGTCCTTTGCTGGAGTATCAGAATCCTGAGAATCAGGGAACTCAAAAGTATCAGATGGTGGCTGGGTTGCGTCGATGATTTGTGATGTTGGCTGAGAAGAGTCCATCTCTATGTCTCTTTATTTCTGTGTGTCAGAATTGCAGTGAGAGTGATCAATCAGTGGGTCTTCTTCTGAGTCGTCATCTGACAGGATGATTGGATTTTGGATGTACTCGAGTTGTATGATCTCTTCTGTCGGAGAGTGAGAATCATGGAAGTACTCATGAGGTGGTGTAGATTGATATACGTCATTTTCTTCTGGCTATTCTTCTTGCTCTTCTTCGGATTCCTCCATTTCCTCTTCTGACTTCGAGTCTTCCATCTCACCTTCTTCTGATTCTTCAGTTGCAGAGATGAGACAGGTATGATCATCGGGTACGTATGAGTCTGAAGGCTCTGATTCGGATGTATCATCGTCGGAGGTGATTCTGCTAGTAGAGATTGTGTATATCTCAGCATGATCTAATAGAGAACTATCAGCCTGCTCAACTTGGAAATAAATGGTTTCCCCGTGTGCTTGAAGGCTTATAGTCTGTGAGTATACATCAATGATAGCGTGAGCAGTGTTCATGAAAGGCCTTCCTAGGATGATTGGTATAATGATATCTTCCTGTATATCCATCACAACAAAGTCAGTGGGAAAAAAGAATTTATCAACCTTAACCATTATGATTTCGGCTATTCCTCGTGGATATCGATTTGATTGATCGGCTAGTTGTACACTCATCTTTGTAGGCTTAAGGTCTCCTAATTCTAATCTGACATATAGAGAATAAGGCATGAGGTTGATGCTGGCTCCAAGATCAGCCAAGGAGCAGATCATGCCTGACTGATAGATAGAACAGGGCAGAGTAAAGCGACCAATGTCTCCTAGTTTTTCGGGCAGGTTGCTTATGACGGTTGAATATTCCGTGTTTAGAGGGATTTTAGATACATCGAGTATCTTATCTTTGGTGGTAAGCATTCGTCTAATGTACTTGGTACTGGTAGGAATTCTAGACATGGTGTCTAATAATTTTGAGTCGAGTTTGAAGGATTGACCTTGTATTTTTGCTTTTGACGATTAGAAAATGGGATTTTCACTTCTCTTTCAGGAGTGGGTAAAGATGGGGTCTCAACTGCCTTCGGGACAGGAGATTCTTCCTTCACCGGAGAAGGAGTATTAGGTTGACTCGGTGTCACCTGTGGGTCTTTAGAGGTTACTTGTTTGGCCTCTTCCACGTGTGGGTTGTGAATGGTATTGCTTGGAAGGGTTCCCTGGGGTCTGGTGTCAAGACGCTGAGCCAACTGACTGATTTGGTTCTCAAGGCTTTTAAGAAACGAGAGTTGGTTTCTGATGAATAGGTCAGTCTGGTCTTGTCTAGCGGTTGTTTTCTGGTTGAATAATGTCTGACCCTCGATAAATTTTGTGAGATTATCATCTTGACTAGTGATAGGCACAATGGTCTTTGTGGTATCACTAGGTGGGATGATATCTGGTGCGGTTAAAGATAAGGATTGGTTGTAGGTAAGTTGTGGTTGTTGTGGGTAGGTTGGGTATCTTGGTTGGTATTTGGGTTGAAAGGTTGGTTGGTTATTTCGTGGAGGGTATTGAGTGTTTCTAGTCCTAGGTGGAGATGTTTGAGCAAAACCAGGAGGATTCTGTGGTCGAGCTAGCAATTGTGCGTACTAGACCGTGCTATCAGCTGGATATTCATTGTAACACCCCTAAATTTAATGTTTTGCGGAAGCATAATTTGGGTGTTACTAATCAATAATCAAAGCACACAGATATATAGCAAACGACTCTATATGCGTCGTTTTAACAAAATACATTAATATTAAAATGTTTACAACAGTTTGAACCCGTACACAGCTCGTGTTCGTATTATGAGAGATTTAAGAACATAATTAGTTAAACAAAATCTAATAATGTAATGAAATCTCTGGGGTTTGCATGGAGACTCGAGCTAATATGCATCCTGATGGGCAGTCCAAATCTATTGCTGAGTACCCGTGATACATGCTAAAATGGGTCAGCTAACGCTGGTGAGCTCACAGGTTTAGATATCAAATAATAGTGTGTGAACCGCAAGATTTAAATGTTGATTTGCATCCAGCAAATGATAATAATAGTGTATACAACCATGAGCGCATAGTCTGAGGTTAACTCGAGGGTCGGGTCCCATATAGAGAATTCCGAGCGAGGTGCCTCCACGAGTGCCTAATCTACACTCGTCTTCCCAAATATTAGTACGTCCATTTCCCAGTTAGTGCTTGCTAACCCGGACGAGGAGGGTCAATCCTATATGGTACCATATACTAATATTCACGCTACTTACGTATTACCAGACTATACTGACGGAGGACTTTGGTTTGATTAGTTGAAAACAACTCATGTAGTATATTGAAATATGTACTCGCGTTCACGTGTTAAAATAGAGCAATGTATCACACCCCTGAGTAAAACAGTAAAAGAGGGGTCATGAGACTCACCTGAGCCTGAAGAGTTTATCTTAATAAACTGAGATTGATTAGCCAAGAATTGAAGTCCAAAGACTTGTAACCTGAGGGTGTCCACGACACGTGATGGTTATAAACATGAGAAGGTATCTAATAAGACTACCTTGTAGTTGTTTGTCCAACTAGAATGTCCAAATGATTACAATTTGGTTGATTGTCTAAGTGTTTGAAAATGTGTACAGCCCGTTGGTGATTGTTTGTAATAATAATCTTGATGTTATCATATTGATTTCAAAGTGTTATACTTGAAAAACATGTCTTACAATGTTTTAGGAGTCATATTGTATAAGAGTTTGAGGTTGTATAAGTTTGACACTTGGTGTAAAAATAGTTTGAAACCTTCTGTTTTATGCGTCACTTATAGCGTCACTTGGGGCTTAGGCGTCACTTAGGAAGTGACGCATGAAATAGTAGAATCTGAGTGAGGGCGTCACTTAGGGAAGTGACGCATAGTGAGGCGTCACTAAGGTAGTGTCGGGTGTTAGTGTTGGATAAGGGTTCTAGGCATCACTAGGCAAGTGACGGAGGTAAGTGTCGGGAAAAAGGGGTTTTATGCGGCACTTATCTAAGTGACGCAATTTTAGGGCTTTATGCGTCACTCAATGCGAAACTTAAGTGTCGCAAGAAGTGACGCTATACTGGACGACCTAGGCGACACTTAGGTCTGATCGACGGATTTTGAGCCAAAAACGAGTTTTCCGGTTTCCGTTTGGTCCGATTCTTTTACCCAACCCTTATTTGGACATTACAAGCTTAAAGAAACAACTAGAACTTGAAAACACTTGAAATCGAAAGGTTTTGAGTTTTTGTCGGAAACTTACAAGTTAACGCGGGGAGGATCCGGAAAGATGGAAACGTAGATCGTGACGCGGTGGTTCTTTTCCTCCAAACGAGCTAGATGAAATAATGATGTTTGATGGTTTGTTTATGTGATTTAAGGTGATGGTGGTGGATGGTTTTTGAGAGAAAAAGAAAGAGAGGAGAGAGAGAGAACTAGGGAAATGAGAAGGAATAGGGAAAGACGAGGATGGAAAAGAGAGGGGAGGAGGGGCAGGCTGGTGGGGTCCACCGAGTGTGGGCTTCACTAGTTTTTCATTCTCCTGCGTGCGCGCTCCGCACGGCGTTCATTTTCTCGTTCGTTTAAACTTTTAAATAATTTAATACGCGTCTAATTGTGAGTTTTTAAATTACGAATGTTTTATCAATAATATTTAAGCATGGTGTTATAAAATACAATTTAACTTTATTTCGGTTGTTTGCGCGTTTAAGATTCTAATCGTGTAGACTTTGTTTGTACGATACGAAATAAGTACGAAATATTATTAACATAATATTTTGAGTATAATAGTGCTATTAAATAATGTTATATTACTCCCTCCGTCCCATTTGAAATGTCCACGTTACTATTTTGGGATGTCCCATTATAAGTGTCCACTTTGATATTTAACCAATAAAAAAAGACTTTAGTGGGTGGATATAGTATTTGATTGGTGAAAAGTGTAGACAGTGGAGAATCCTAAAACTACGTGCAAAGTCAAAGTGGACATTTGTAATAGGACGGAGGGAGTATTTAATAAAAATTGTTCGCCAATGTCCGTATCTACTAGAACTGAATTACATTCGATTTGAAACGTGTGCGATTTAATCAAATACTATAACTGTATATATTCAACAATATATATTTCGATACATTAGTTAGCCTATCATAGAACTAATTACATGTATTAACAAAAGATTAGGCACTAATCACTAGTCCTAATTTGGCGGGTGTTACATTCTCCCCGTGTTAGGCACTAATCACTAGTCAAATTGTACGACTTGTTGTTTGACCTCACGGCCCATGATTTCAGTAGGTTCTTCGACAAAATGAAGATTGTCATCGATGCGAATCTCATCGAGTGGGAGGATGAGTGTCTCATCAGACAGACATTTCTTTAGGTTAGAAATGTGGAAAGTAGGGTGCACGCTGCTGAGCTCAACTGGCAGCTGCACTCGATATGCCACGGGGCCAATCCTTTCGAGGATCTCAAAAGGCCCAATGTACCTGGGATTTAACTTCCCACATTTGCCGAATCGGATTACGCCTTTCCGAGTACTCGATCCCCAACCTGGAATTCGAGTGGTTTGCGTCTCACGTCAGCATAACTTTTCTGAAAATCACGTGCGACTTTGAGTTGGTTTTGGATTTCGAAGATTTTCTCAATGGTTTCGTGTATGAGTTCAGGACCAGTGAGTTGGCTGTCTCCCACTTCGGTCCAACAAATCGATGATCGACACTTACGACCGTACAGTGCCTCAAACGGTGCAACCCTAATGCTGGTATGATAGCTGTTATTGTAGGAAGACTCTCACAATGGCAGGTGTCTTTCCCAGTTTGCAACGAAGTCGACTACGCAAGCTCATAGCATGTCTTCCAGTGTCTGAATAGTTCGTTCACTTTGGCCATCGGTTTGAGGATGGTATGCGGTACTCATATCAAGTCGGGTACCCAATGATTTTTGGAGTGATTACCAAAAGTGAGAGGTGAAATGAGCGTCCCTGTCAGAGTTAATCGAGGTTGGGACACCGTACCGAGAAACAATTTCTTTGATGTAGATTTGTGAGAGGCGTTCCATTTTATCGGTTTCCTTGATCACCAGGAAATGAGCAGATTTGGTGAGTTGATCAACGATCATCCAAATGGTATCGCAACCGCTCGATGACTTGGGTAGTTTGGTTATGAAATCCATGGCAATTTGTTCCCATTTCCATTCAGGAATGCTGAGTTGTTGAAGTAAACCAGAAGGTTTTTGATGTTCGGTTTTGACTTTCGAGCAAGTAAGACACTGGCTGACATATGTGGCGATTTCGGCTTTCATGTTCGGCCACCAATAAAATTCCTTGATGACGTGATACATTTTTTCGGATCCCGGATCGATAGAATATTTAGACTTGTGACTTCATCCATCACCAAGTCTCGCAGGTTCCCAAATCTAGGCAACCAGATTCGATTTGAGAAGTACCTAACGCCATTAGGTTTGATTTCGAATTGTTTATCAACGCCTCGTAAGGCTTCGTTTTTGACATTTTCGGGTTTCAAAGCTTCGAGTTGAGCGGTGTGAATCTGAATGGTGAGATCATTATGAATGGTCATACCGAGGGCTCGGACTCGAAGTGGTTTCGACCGTTCCTTTCGATTGAGGGAATCGGAAACAACATTTTCCTTGCCTGGGTGGTATTTGATTTCGCAGTCGTAATCGGTGAGCAACTCAACCTAGCGACGCTGTCGCATATTAAGATCTTTTTGATCGAAGATGTGTTGGAGACTTTTGTGATCGGTGAATATGGTACTTCGGGTACCATAGAGATAGTGTCTCCAGATTTTGAGGGCGAACACCACGGCCCCTAGCTCGAGGTCATGAGTTGTGTAGTTCTTCTCATGAACTTTGAGTTGTCGGGAAGCGTAAGCAATGTCCTTGTCTCGTTGCATCAACACGCAACCGAGACCTTGATTGGAAGCATCGCAGTATACCACGAAGTCGTCGGTGCCTTTGGGTAAGGATAGAATAGGAGCACTGCAAAGCTTGAGTTTTAATAGCTGGAATGCTGACTCTCTTTTATCAGTACAATTGAACTTCTTTTCCTTCTGAGTCAGTGTCATGAGTGGTTGAGCTATTTTGGAGAAATTTTCGATGAACCGACGATAATAACCAGCCAATCCCAGAAATTGGCGTACCTCGGTTGGAGTAGTTGGCACTTGCCAGTCTTTGATAGCCTCGATTTTTGATGGATCGACATGGATTCCTTGACTATTAACAACATGTCCAAGGAATTGAACGGATTGTATCCAAAATTCACACTTGGAGAATTTGGCATATAACTCCTCATGTTTAAGTAGTTCTAGGATGGTTTTGAGGTGTTGCGCATGTTCTTGTTCATTTCGAGGTAAGGTTTGCACACCCGATTCATAAGATCCATAAATACAACTGGTGCGTTTGTTAAGCCGAAGGGCATCACCTGAAATTCATAATGTCCGTAACGAGTTCGGAAAGCAGTTTTCAGGATGTCGGTGTCGTGAACTCAAAGTTGATGATAACCTGACCGAAGATCGATCTTTGAATAGATACTCGATCCCTGAAGTTGGTCAAACAGGTCATCGATGCGAGGAAGTGGATACCGGTTCTTGACGGTTAGCTTGTTCAACTCTCGGTAGTCGATACACATTCGGAAAGAACCGTATTTCTTTTTAACAAATAATACCGAAGCTTCCCAAGGTGAAGAACTTGGTCTAATGAATCCTCTATCCAGGAGTTCCCGTAACTGGGTGGACAGCTCCTGAAGTTCGGATGGGGCTAGGTGGTATGGTGCTCGGGCTACCGGTGCGGCACCCGACACGAGATCGATCGAGAACTCAACCTGTCTAGGTGGAGGTAAACCAGGTAGTTCTTCCGGAAAGACTTCGGGAAAGTCTCTAACGATTGGCACATCCTCAAGTCGCTTCTCCTCCGGATTTTTCTCTGTGATGTGCGCGAGGATTGCAGGATAACCCTTTCTGAGAAATTTTCGGGTTTTCAGACAAGATATGATATTTAGTCTCGTCCCACCGGTCTCCCCTTATATGATCAAGGTTCTACCGACGACGAGAGGGATGCGGACGATTTTGTCATAACAAACAATTTCGGCTCGGTGTTTGGACAACCAGTCCATACCAATGATGACGTTGAAACTTCCAATTTCAACAGGCATAAGATCTATCGAAAAGGTTTTGTTGGCTAAGTTTAAAGTGCAATTAGGTATCACACTATCGGTTTCTATGAGTTTACCGTTCGCTAGTTCTACAGTGTACTTAACATCTAGAGCAACAGGAGTGATGCAAGTAGGGGACAAAACTCATCGGAAATAAAGCTTCTATCGGCACCATTATCAAATAGAACAGAAGCAGTTAAGTTGTTGAGGAGGAACATACCCGTGACCACATTCGGGTCTTGACGAGCGTCCCCAGAGTTGAGCACGAAGGCTCTACCTTTAGCATTGTTGTTGTTGTTGTTGGCCTTGTTCTTCAGTTTCGGGCAGTCATTCCTAAAGTGCCCAGGGTTTCCGCATTCATAGCAGGCTCGGTGTGGTAATCTGGTGTTGTTGTTGGAGTTGTTGTTGTTGGCGGGGGATCTACAGTCCTTGGTGAGGTGGCAATACCTCTTGCAGTTATTGCAATAGGGACCGCAAGGACCTTCATGGTGGCGGTTGCACTTGGAGCAGTAGGGCTTGCTCCCTGTGTAACCCCGTCTGGTGTCGGTGGTTGAGTTGTAGGCCTTGATGGTGTCGGGTTTTTTGTTTTGGGAGTTGTTGTGGTTGTCAGACCACTTTCTTTTGAGATGGTTGGAGGAAGAAGTTGGTGGTTCTGGGTCCTCGTTCATGGCCATGAGTTCATGGGCCAATCAGATAGCACCATCAATGGTGGTCTAGTTTGAGGAGGCGAAGTTCCCCCGGACAGGTTCCGGAAGACCGCGGATGTACTTTCGGATCTTATCGGGTTCGGTGCTCACCATTGCTGGGCGAAGGATGGCAAGTTGTTGGAATCTGACGGTGTATCCATCAATGTCAGTTCCCTGCACCTTCAGGTGCCAGAATTCTTCCTCCGGCTTTTGGAGTTGTTCGATGGGGCAATACTTAGCAGTAAGCATTTTCTTCAGTTCCTCCCAAGGGAGTAGGTAGGCGGTATCAATACTCACGGACTGGGTGTATGAATTCCACCATGAGAGTGCACCATCTTCGAGGGTGCAGGTGGATTTCTTGACTCTATCCTCTTTCGCACACTTGCTGATGTGGAAGACGGATTACATTTTCTCAAACCATCTGATCAGTCCGATGGCTCCTTCGGTTCCCTTGAAGCTCAAGGGTTTGCAGCTCAAGAAGTCCTTGTATGAACAAGATTTGGATTGAGGCCCGTTGGCAGCTGTATCTTCACTGCCCGAACTGGGTTGTCGGGTAGCCATAGCTTGGGCCACACTTTGGGCGATTTCGGTTTCGCTGAAGGTGAATCGCTTCGGTGGCATCTTGCTGAACAAGATCAAGAAAAGATAATGAGATATTTGCGTGAAATCTTGATATATCACAGGTGTATATGATGGAATGTACGATATAAAGTGATAATTATATTTCATTGAAATAACCAAGTTTGGTACATGATACGAGTTTTCAAAAGATTACATGATATGGAGAGTACAAAAGATACCGGGAATTGTTACATCCAATTCGAATAGTAAGAGTCCTACATAGATAGACATAGATTTCAAGATGATAGTCACACTAGTTCTAGTGCAAGTTGATCCTTTCCATTAGTGTGACAAGTCGATCCACGGTGATTGCGTGTCTGCTGGTTTGTCTGGTGTTGTCTTCTGCCAATGCTAGTCATTGTACCAGCATCCTTGAGTATTCCTCGGCCTCTTGCAGGCGCTGCTCACATTGTTCCAACCTGAGTCGTAAGATCTCGACTTCTACTCCCGATTCCACTACTTGGTCGTGGAGAATGTTCATGTTGCTAACGGTGTTCTCGTGATCTTCGAAGACTTGGTTGATACGCTCAAGTGCTGTGAGTCTTCAATTTTCATTTGTTTCTTGCAAAGCGACATCCATGGTGTGAAGTCGTTGCTCGTGATGGTTCAGCCTGGCGGCCAAGGCCGGCAAAGTGAAGTGAGTGGGATACGTGCCAGCTCGAGGCAACCTGGCGTTCCTCCTAGCTACCCTCGGGGTCTGAGATCGGGATTGAGAGTGTGATGGATTGGGTGGTGTATTTGCCATTCTGAGACAAAGTGTTAAAAAAGGAATGAGGCCTATATTCACATAATACATATATAATATATCCTAAGATATTGAGCGAGAGCGAGGCTTATCTATGTATATATACATATCACATAATAGCCTAAAGTGTCTAACACAGACAAGTTTGAGTCCCGGTTTCTCTCGTGGTCAGAGTCAACTAGTGTATCCTGTTCAGTCATGATTCCTTTCGGATCCTACATCATATTCTTTTAATTGTACATAGTTGATCAGGCTATGTTAAATTAAACCAATACCATGTAGTCACTGAACCTAATCATACTTGATAAGGAATATTGCCTAACGGTCATAGTCTAGGCCTACTAAATGCAACCTAGTTCACTATAACCTTAAGCTTTGATACCAATCTGTAACACCCCCAAATTTAATGTTTTGCGAAAGCATAATTTGGGTGTTACTAATCAATAATCAAAGCACACAGATATATAGCAAACGACTCTATATGCATCGTTTTAACAAAATACATTAATATTAAAATGTTTACAATAGTTTGAACCCGTACACATCTTGTGTTCGTATTATGAGAGATTTAAGAACATAATTAGTTATACAAAATCTAATAATGTAATGAAATCTCTGGGGTTTGCATGGAGACTCGAGCTAATATGCATCCTGATGGGCAGTCTAAATCTATTGCTCAGTACCTGTGATACATGCTAAAATGGGTCAGCTAACGCTGGTGAGCTCACAGGTTTAGATATCAAATAATAGTGTGTGAACCGCAAGATTTAAATATTGATTTGAAACCAGGAAATGATAATAATAGTGTATACAACCATGAGCGCATAGTCTGAGCTTAACTCGAGGGTCGGGTCCCATATAGAGAATTCCAAGCGAGGTGCCTCCACGAGTGCCTAATCTACACTCGTCTTCCCAAATATTAGTACGTCCATTTACCCAGTTAGTGCTTGCTAACCCGGACGAGGAGGGTCAATCCTATATGGTACCATATACTAATATTCACGCTACTTACGTATTACCGACTATACTGACGGAGGACTTTGGTTTGATTAGTTGAAAACAACTCATGTAGTATATTGAAATATGTACTCGCATTCACGTGTTAAAATAGAGCAATGTATCACACCCCTGAGTAAAATAGTAAAAGAGGGGTCATGAGACTCACCTGAGCCTGAAGAGTTTATCTTAATAAACTGAGAATGATTAGCCAAGAATTGAAGTCCAAAGACTTGTAACCTGAGGATGTCCACGACACGTGATGGTTATAAACATGAGAAAGTATCTAATAAGACTACCTTGTAGTTGTTTGTCCAACTAGAATGTCCAAATGATTACAATTTGGTTGATTGTCTAAGTGTTTGAAAATGTGTACGACCCGTTGGTGATTGTTTGTAATAATAATATTGATGTTATCATATTGATTTCAAAGTGTTATACTTGAAAAACATGTCTTACAATGTTTTAGGAGTCATATTGTATAAGAGTTTGAGGTTGTATAAGTTCGACACTTGGTGTAAAAATAGTTTGAAACCTTCTGTTTTATGCGTCACTTGGGGCTTAGGCGTCACTTAGGAAGTGACGCATGAAATAGTAGAATCTGAGTGAGGGCGTCACTTAGGGAAGTGACGCATAGTGAGGCGTCACTAAGGTAGTGTCGGGTGTTAGTGTCGGATAAGGGTTCTAGGCGTCACTAGGCAAGTGACGGAGGTAAGTGTCGGGAAAAAGGGGTTTTATGCGGCACTTATCTAAGTGACGCAACTTTAGTTCTAGGCGTCACTAGGCTAAGGCTTCCAACACTTTCTTCCTTAACTTGACACCCGCGTCTCTTGATTTGCACTGAAATACCACCCCTATCTTAGAAATTCGGCACCAAAAGGGTAGTATTGGACACTAAAGGGGTAGTATCGGATAGCTTTGGGGTAGTATTCAGCACCTACGAGGGGGTATTAGACACCAAAAATGGGGTATACCACCCTAAAAGGGGCGTATACCACCCACAAGGGGGCGTATACGGCCCTTGTGGGGTGGTATACAGCCCCTGAGGGGTGGTATTCCTTTGGTCGTTGTCTTTGTGCACTGGATCGTAATTCTTGGTCTCCTAGTCGTACTTCGTTTGGCCATAACTTCTTCATTCTTGGTCCGTTTTCAGCGTTCTTTATATCCACGCGTTCGTATTTACCTGAAGATCACAATGAGATAATCAAAGAATAATTTCAATGTAATATGCTTAAAATTGCTCATAGAATGTGATTGTATCGTTTATGCTCTATTTTGTACGTTATTTAACCATTTTGATTGATTTTTAAAGCAATGCCTCATTTTTAGCCTTGATGATGAATTATGGTAAAAAAGTATTGATATTGAATTATTTCATTCAATTTGGGGCTTAAAAGGTGGGAATTATGTACGTAAAAACGTGTCTTTTTACATCCTATCAGGTATCCAGTTCAGTATTGTGACACCCGTCAAATTAGAGCTAGTAATTAGTGCCTAATCAATAGTTAATACATGTAATTAGTTCTGTGTTAGGCTAATTAATGTATCAAATTATATATTGATGAATATATACAATTATGCGATTTGATTAAATCGTACAAGTTTCAAATCGAAGGTATTTCGATTCAATTAAATACGGACGTTGGTGAAACAATTTTATTAAATAATATAACATTATTTAATAACACTATCTTTCCCAAAATATTATCTTGATAATAATACTTTGTAATCAATTCGTAAACAACAGTTACGTGATTTAAAATCCGTACAACGAACAATCGAGATCCCTAGATTAACGAATCATCTATATAAATGTTTTTCCAAGTATTTAGAAAGAACACTTCAAGTGAAAGTATTGAAATTTAAATCGTTACTTAAAAACGCGTAATAAACGTTTAACACCATACCGAACGAGTAAACGAACCTAAAACGTCACAAATTAAATTGGGAACAAGAAAATGACCAAAATACCCTTGTGTGGGCCCCCTAGGCCGGCCCCCCCATGCCCCCCATGTGCCACATGCACCACCTCCCATTTCACCCTCTAAACTCTCATGCACACCACTCACATATGCCTCCATACATTCAACATGCAAGAACACTTCCACTAACTCATTTACTCACACTTTCTCCACCTTCTCTCTATCAATTCTCTCTCAAAAACTCCAGAGAAAACTCAGCCATTTCACCACCACCACAACCACCATAAACTACCATAGCACCACCACCATCAAAGTCACTATTTTACAAAGAACACAAGCTCAACAACAACTACTCTTTCTCCTCATCTCATTTCCATTAAAATCTTTGTAAGGAAACTATTTCTTACTTTCATATTGTTTATTTATATGTTATAAAGCTCACCTAACAAGATTATGTCCAAATATAAACTTGAAATACGTTTTTATGAACTTTTCACAAAAGATACACAATCTGTCCAGAAAAACACAGATTACTAAAAATGTCATAACTTGAGTTCTAAGAAGAGTTAGAAGATGCATTTTTTTTTAAAATTTGCGGATTGAAAAGATCTACAACTTTTATGTTTTACGTTTTTACCAGATCCGAACGTATTTTTCTCTATTTATCAATCTTTGGGACTGACCTGACTAAAAGCAGAAACTGAACTATGTATGACTAATTAAATTGTTTCTCTATGATCATGGACTTAAGACTCTTGGAAAAATATATGTTAGATCCTAAACACATAGAAGATCAGTTAGAAAAATTGGTGAGACTTGACTTGGACCAGAAATTGGTAAAACATTTGGCGAAATAAACCGACAAAAAGTCGAAAATGTGAAATCTTGAATATTTGGAATTTTTATAAGAACCGACACTCTTGGTGAACTTGGACACAAACCGACAATTTATTTAGACTCTATAAACTGATATTTGGGTTGGGTGAAAGTTTCGGGTCAAACCGAGTAAGTTTGACCAAGTCAACAAAAGTGGCTAGTTTTCGAAAAACTTACTATTTTTGGAAAGTGGTAACAAAAATGGGTTTGGTTGACTTAATTAAGTAACTTGGACCAAAAACTAATTTTAGAAAGTTTCCCGAACGAAAACCGACACTTGGATACACTTGGGCTAAAAATAGAAATTTGGCCAGACGCTAGTGTCGCATGACCTGCGACACTAACTGCGACACTACCTGCGACACTACCATAGTGTCGCTAATAGTGTCGCTACTTATTGAAAATTTGTTTGAACATGCGACACTGACCCTAATGTCGCATAACCTCACTGCGACACTGACCTTAATGCGACACTGACCCTAGTATCGCATAAACTCACTGTGATATTGACTTTAGTGTCGCATGACCTGCGACACTCGCATACACTGCGACACTTACTCTAGTGTCGCATGACTTGCGACACTGACACTAGTGTCGCTACTAGTGTTGCTAAAGACAGAATTTATGGGATTTATTTCTTCACTAAGTATTGAACATGGGTAATCACTTATAACCACACATGATACATAATGTAACGATGTATACGATGACCCATAATTAATGATAATATCTTAAAGAATTATTATTACAAACTTTCACCAACGGGTCGTACACGTTTTTGATAAACCAAGTTGAACAATCAAACATTTGGACATAACAAATTGTTGGACAACAAACATAGATGGTCTGTTGAGACATCTACTCACTCATATAACATTATGCGTTTTAAACGCCCGACAGGTTACAAGTCTTCGGACATCAATTCACAGCTAATCAATTCAAGTTTATTTTAATAAACACTCAAGGCTCAGGTGAGTCTCATAGCCCCTATTTTACTGTTTTTCATTAAGGGGTGTGATATTATTGCTCGTTTTGTTTTACAAGTAGAACGCAAGTACAATTCAATCAAATACTACATGAGTTGTTTTCAACTAATCAATAAAGCCCTCCATAGCATAGTCTGGTAATACATCTGTAGCGTGAATGTTAGTATATGATATCATATAGGATTGACAATCCTCGTCCGGGTTAGCACGCACTAACTGGTCAAACGGACGTATTAGCATTTGGGAAGACGAGTGTAGATTAGGCACTCGTAGGAGGCAACTCAGTTGGGTTTCCTTGATTGGACCTGACACTCAAGTTAAGCTCAGACTATGTGCTCATGGCTGTATAACTTTTATTTTGCTTAATTGCATTTTAAATTCAAATTATAAAATCTTGCGGTTCATACAAATATATGTTGATATACAAACCTGTGAGCTCACCAGCGTTTCGCTGACCCATTTTAGCATGTATCACAGGTGACCAGCAGTAGGTTGGACTGCTCAATCAAGATTTATTAGCTCGAGTCAGCATGCAAACAATCAGAGATTTTAGCTGCATTATTATATTTTGTATAGATTAATTATGTACTTAAATCTCTCAATTTTAAACTGAGCTAATGGACAATATTTTGATGTAAACTTTTATTTTATTTTATCAATATCAATGTAAAACGACGCATGTAGTGGTCGTTCATTATTAATCTCTGTGCTTTGTTATTGATTAGTAACACCCAAATCTTGCTTCCGCTAAACAATAAATTTGGGGGTGTTACAAGTATGCTTTATCTCTTAACTCAGCCAGTTCATTAAGCTGCATTCTCCTATGAGATCTTCTGGTGGGAACGTCGAAATTACATTTCTTCAGCGCCCAGTATGCCTTATACTCCAACTCTATCGATAGATGACATGCATTACCATAAACCAGACGATATGGTGTGGTTCCTAACGGTGTTTTATATGCTGTTCTGAATGCCCACAACGCATCATCTAATTTATCGGACCATTTTTCCCCATGGTTGAACAGCGTTCGTTCTAAGATTCGTTTCAAGGCCCTATATGTCATTTCAGCGTGCCCATTAGTTTGTGGGTGATAAGCTGTTGAAGTTTTCTGAGTGGCTCCGTACTGTTGCAATGTTCTCATTAGGTGAGTATTGCAGAAGTGTGTACCGCGATCACTGATTATGACTCCCGGAGCTCTAAATTGACAATATAATTGCTTGAGAAACTTAGTGACGACCTTGGTGTCGTTTGTTGGGAGAGTGATGCATGTTAAAACATCTAGTTTTATTATTTATAAAGTCAGGATATACCAATCAATACTATCACACAACCAGGCAAGAATACCCGATCAGAATAATATAGCTATGGTAAGTCCAGGTCGAACACAAGAACACATGAACAATGTTATTCAATTAAATTGGAATTATTAATAAAGCAATAAAATAGAGGTTACGTTTTAGTTCTGTACGAACATTCAATATGAACTAATTAACCAAACCAACAACATAAAACAAGGTAAAGAAACAGATAAATAATCGGAGATAGACATGTAATTGCTTAGAGTCTTCCACTCAGATTCATATTATCCGGTTCATGTGTTTTGATTATCTGATTGTGATTCCTCTTATATTAACTTAGATACTAATCAAAGAGTCCAAGTTAAATGTATATTAGCCAACGTTCCGGGTCTAACTAATATCTACAATCTAGGGTTCCACATTAAACATCAATCCGATGTCACAAGGATGGTGCTCGATTGTGTGCTTTTCCCTAGATTATGCATTAAGTATTCACGACTTGTTACGATTAATTCTCGTGGTATGACTCAACAATACCTTCTAATAATTACTTATTAGCTCATTCATTTTAGATTGATTAGTTACTATTATCTTAACCTATCAAACTCAATCTATTTAGCAATGATCATAAACCTAGATTCATAATCATCAATAATCAATAACATCAAAGGAACTCAATCTCAATGACACTATTAACCACGTTAAGTAATAGCAACTAATAATCACCAATAAACAATGATTAACGGATAACATAACAATCTTCTATCAGTCAATTGATTCAAAACGCAATTATAACTTTCAAACAGTCATAATCAAATGTTATTACACTAAATAATATACAATAATTCTAATTCATGATTCAATTGTACAAAATCAGATTCATAATCTCAAAACAAAACACATAGACATGTTGAATTGAAATCGGAAGATGATACGCAAACCGAATCGTGAACCACATGAAGTAGGATCAATTGGCATCAATCCTAGCCTTCTTATGCCTCCAAATCTCCATTGAAATGCCTCTGGAACCAGCCTTAGTCGACTTAGGGTTTGTGGTAAAAGTTAGGGTTAAAATGAGGCAAAATAAGAATTTACGGATTCTGGCCGACCAATCCATACGCCGTATGGAATTTCCATACGCCGTATAGATTCAAAAAGCCCAAAGTCCAGGCCCGCGTAACTGGCAGCCCGGCTCACTCAATCCATACGCCGTATGGATTGAATTTCCAGAATTTCCCCTTTTTCTTCATTTTGATCATCTTTTACTCTGATCCATTCTTCTCTTGTCCAATGCTTTATTCTTTTAGCAACTTTTCTTCGCAATAAGCTCATTTTCTGCTTCTTTTCTGATTCAAGCTCCAATTAACTCCTAAATGCAAATATGAACGAAATGAGTATCATATTCAAATAAAATGCATAAGAAATCTATTTAATAAAGGGGTAATTAGTACTATAATTTAGTAAATTTTAGCATTCATCAGAGAGCTTGTGCTTCGGCCCACCTGGACACGTAATCAACTGCAACCAGAATGTATTTTTTAAGGGTTAGATTTAGGGAAGGGTCCCATAAAATCTAACCCTAAATGTCGAAGACTTCACAAGCTTGGACGTTGGTTAGTGGCATTTCATTGTGTGCGGATATGCTACCGAATCGTTGGCAAGCATCGCAGTGTTTAACCAAGTCGTAGGAATCTTGAAAAATGGTTGGCCAATAAAAGCCGACGTCGTATACTTTCCATGCGGTCTTGTTAGCTCCATGGTGGCCTCCAGTTGGTCCATGGTGGCTTTGGTAGAGGATATATTCGGCTTCTTTCTCGTTGACGCATCTTCTGATGATGTGATCGGGACAAACCTTAAAGAGGAAAGGATCCTCCCAAAAATAATTCTTTACGTAGCGGAAGAACTTTCATCTTTGAGAAGTTAACATTCCTTTCTGAACTATTCCTCCTACCAAGTAGTTGGCAAAATCAGCATACCAAGGATCGTATGATGATTGATGTCCTTGATGGTGCTTTCCGATGTTCATGAGTTGTTCGTCTGGGAACTGGTCTTGAATATCTCTTTCTTCAAGCTTTTCCATTATTAGATTTTCCTATCGGCGGAGGTGATCTGCTGCAATGTTTTCTGCTCCCTTTTTATCTTTAATTTCTATGTCGAATTCTTGTAAGAGTAGAATCCAGCGCAACAGTCTTGGCTTAGCGTCTTGCTTTTTAAAGAGATACTTAAGAGCTGAATGATCTGTATAGACAATAGTTTTGGACAAAATAAGATAGGAACGAAATTTATCAAAAGCAAAAACTACCACTAGCAACTCCTTCTCAGTGGTTGTATAGTTCTCTTGAGCGTCCGTGAGAGTTTTCCTGGCGTAGTAAATCGGTTGAAAGTGTTTCTCCTTCCGTTGTCCTAGCACAGCTCCAACTGAAAAATCCTTGGCATCGTACATGATTTCAAACGATAAGCTCCAGTCGGGGGCCACCATTATCGGTGCATGCACGAGCTGTTCCTTTATGTAGTTAAAAGCTTTAAGATAGTCATCTGTAAAGTCAAATGGAGTATCTTTTTCGAGAAGATGAGTCATAGGTCGAGAAATCTTAGAGAAATCCTTAATAAAGCGATGGTAGAATCCGGCATGACCTAGAAAACTTCGGATGACTTTCACAGAAATAGGTGGTGGAAGTTTTGAAATGGTATCAACTTTAGCTTTATCTACTTCAATTCCTGCTTTAGATATCCGATGTCCTAATACTATTCCTTCCTTTACCATAAAGTGACATTTCTTCCAATTCAGAATGAGATTTGATTCTTCGCAACGGGCGAGCATCCTTTCTAGGTTGATAAGACAAGATGTGAAGGAGTCTCCAAAGACAGAGAAATCGTCCATGAAAACCTCCATACACTGTTCAATCATGTCATGGAAAATCGCCACCATGCATCTATGAAAAGTAGCAGGTGCATTGCATAGCCCGAAAGGCATACGTCGGTAGGCGAAAGTTCAGTATGGACATGTGAATGTTGTCTTCTCCTGGTCCTTCGGATCGAGAGGGATTTGAAAATAGCCAGAGAAACCATCGAGGAAACAATAGAATTCATTTCTTGACAATCTTTCGAGCATCTGATCAATAATCGGCAGAGGGAAGTGATCTTTGCGAGTGGCTTCATTTAGCTTGCGATAGTCAATGCAAACCCTCCAACCGGTGACAGATTTGTTGGGATGAGTTTATTATGTTCGTTTGTAATCACCGTCATTCCTCCTTCTTTGGAACAACGTGAACGGGACTGACCCATGGAGAATTTGAAATAGGGTAAATCAGGCCAGCATCAAGAAGTTTGATAACCTCCTTTTTGACCACGTCTTGAATTTTCGGGTTGACTCTCCTTTGTCTCTGAATTGATGGCTTGAAGTCGTTCTCCATTAGGATTTTGTGCGTGCAGTAGTTTGGACTGATCCCTTGTATGTCAGAGATTTTCCAAGCAATTGCCTTTTTAGGTGACTTCAGAACCTGTATGAGTTTGGCTTTTTCCTCAGGCTTCAGATCTTTGGATATGATAACTGGTAAGTGCCAAGTTCCTTCGAGAAAAGCGTACTCCAGATGAGAGTGTAGTTCCTTTATTTCCAATTATGGTGGTTATTCAGTAGAAGGCTTCATTCTTGCAATTTCATCTCTTTTGAGTTCATCAAAATCTGTTTGGAAGTTTGATTCTTCAAGAGGCGATTCTGATGTATTGGCTGAATCTATTTCAACCCATTCTGCTTTATCGGAGAATGCATCCTTCCTCAACTTGTATTTGACAGTAGATGATGTGGAAGTTGCATTTTCTTCTGTAACGATGATATCATTATTTTCAGTTAGTGCAAACTTCTGAGCTTGGGCTGATGAAGAAGTGCTTATGGTGATTTCTGGATTTGAACTTTGTGGTTTACAACTTTCAGATAGCTGTGAATCAGGTGGTGAAAACATTGATTCCATTTCCTTGAGCGTCCTTTGAATTTCTTCCCTTGAGAGAGATGAATCATATACTTCAGGAGTCGGGTTCCTTCTTAGAAGAGTGACTGGTGTGCCATGTCTAAGGGGAGCAGTCATAATACTTTTGAACTGCGAGCTAGGATTCTTTAAAGGAAACAGAATTTCTCTTGATGCGACGGAAGAAGTTGAGAGAGCAGAGCATAATCCCGTGTTTTCTTCACGTAGTTTCCTGGTTGTGATGATAGTGTTGGGGTTGATGCTGCTTACTACGAGAATTTCTTCCAAATGTTCTTCAATTATTTTCTGCATAGAATATACAAGACCAAGATCTTCTCTGATAGATTGTTTCATTAGTTTATCAATATTGAAGGTGACTTCCTCAGTTCCAACTCGAAGTTTTAAAGATTTTTCATTAACATCGATGACGGCCTTGGCAGTGTTTAGGAAAGGTCTGCCAAGGATGAGTGGAACCTGGGTGTCTTCTTCAATATCCATAATAACAAAATCAACAGGAAAGACGAATTTATCAACACGGACCATAATATCTTCAACAATTCCACGAGGGATTTTAACAGATCTATTGGCTAACTGGATGGTCATTCGGGTTGGCAAAAGTTCATTTAATTCTAATTTCCTAAAAAGCGAGTATGGCATAAGGTTTACACTAACTCCTAAGTCAGCTAAGGCGTTACTTATTTGAACATCCTGAAGATAACAAGGATAGTGAAACGGCCAGTGTCTCCTAGCTTTGGGGGTAGTCCTTGTTGCATAATCAAAGAGCATTCTGCATCTAAGCGTAAGTTAACTATTTGTCTAAGTTTTTCTTTGTCGGATAAGAGTTCCTTAAAGAATTTCGCACAACTAGGCATTTCAACTAAAGCATCTAAAAGTTTAACATTTAAGTGTAAGCTTTTGAACATTTCTAGATATTTTCCAAATTGAGCTTCTTGTTTCTCTTTCTTAAGCCTACCAGGGAAAGGTATACACGTTGGTTTAATGTTTTCTGGGGCTTTAGAAGGTTCTGGTTTAGGAGAAGTGACGGGGGTGTCAACTTGTACTGAATCAGTAGGTAGAGAAGTAGAAGGTTCAGTTGTGGAAATATCTATAGTTTTCTCATTTTTAGTCTCTTTTCCTCCTCTAGTTACCACATGGATGTCATCATACTCATAAGATGAGTGATAGACAGAGTTGTATATCGCTTCTTCCTTTTGCTTCTCCTCAACTTTTAAAAATAACCTTTTAACATTATCCTCCATGTTTTTAATAAAATCATTTGAAATTCTAATCAAATAATCAATTTGATTTTGAAAATCAACAATCTTTTTATTGACATTATTTTGCTCAACAATGAAGTTTTTGAAAGTTTCGTTGTTTAGACGAGAAGTCAATGGGGAAGGAGTAGAGAGAACTAAAGATCGGGAAGTGGGTTGTGTGGTAAACCGCTGAATGATAGGTCTGGAGTGAAGAGTGTGATTAAGGTTTCCACTAGTTGTAAGAATTTCTTCGTTGGCCCTTCGGTTTGAGAGGAACTTTTGAGGTTTCTTCTCTTGCTTAGGGTTTGAAGATTCTTGCAAATCCTTGACAAATTGAGTGATAGATTCGAGTTGATTTTTTAGATTGTCTAAGGTTTGATTTGAAGTATTCCTTTCTTCGGAAGTAGATTCATCTGACTCAAAGTCATGCTGATGCATCGTTATTGTCTCAATCAATTTCCAATCTTCGTCTGAAGTATGGAGCATGAAATTTCTGGATGAAGCAGCATTGTGGGTTTCTTTGTGTTGAGGATTCAAACTGTTGTAGAATGTGCAGAGCAGATCCATTTCAGTCAACTGACAATTCTGACATCTCTCGATCAGATTCTTAAATCGTTCCCAAGCCGTGCTTAATGATTCATTAGTTCCTTGATGGAAGTTAGTGATGTCGTTTTTAAGCTTGGTTTGTAGGGAAGGAGGGAAGTACTTAGCTAGAAACTTAGTGGCCATCTCCTCCCATGTATTAATCGAATTGGGTTCAAAATCATAAAACCATGTTAAGGCTCAAGAAGATAAAGAATAAGGAAACAGATGGAGGCGAAGAAGGTTTCTATCGGTTCCTATTTGTTCGAAAGCGTCGTTGATGAATTTGTTAAGATGAGCGTTTGGATTTTCAACCGTAAGACCATAAAACTGACACTCAGATTTAATCATTTTAATGTAGTGAGGCTTAATTTCATGGGTTTCATCTGTTGGTGTTACGATCGGTCCTCCTCGTCCCTGTAGCAGTGGTTTAATTGATGAGGCGAGAGTGATACGGTTCGACATAACTCGTTGGTAGAATGTAAGGTTTTGGAAAGGGAGGGTTAAACTATTCTAATCTAAAGACGGAAAATGTAAAATTAACCTAAGGATAGAAAAAGGAACTTTCGGATGATATTGATCTTCCGAAAGGATCGCTAAATAACTAAGATAACTAAATTCCTAAAATCAGTCGTTGTAGTCCCCGGCAGCGGCGCCAAAAACCTAATCGCGCTCCAACGGTCGGTTCGGGAATTGCTTCCTAGTCGTTGTGGGCCTTCCAGTTGGGGCAGACGATCGGATGGGTGGTTTTATATTTATAGTGCAGGGAAGCCTAAGCTATACTACTACTTGTATAGTAAGCAGCAGGTATGACTCAGGTGTTGTTCTTCAAACCACAACGGGCATGGGATCTTAGGAGGATTAATTATCTTTCATAATTTAGCTAGGGTTTTAAAACTGTTTGAGGGGTTTTGTTTTCTATTTTATGTAAACTAAAGACAATAAAATAAATGAGGAGTGTAGTCGCTGAGAGAACTATAGATTACGCGAGTGCTTGCTATGACATTGGTGTATGCTATTTAGGGGTAGTTATGAGGATTTGGGCTCAAATTAAAATGAATCCTAGCTGTGTTGACTTGGGATTTATGAATGATGCTCAACATAGTACTGTGCCTACGGCCTTTTCGTGGCTTCCACGCATTTGTACCTCACCAGAGGTGTATCCAGCGCTATACCAAGTACTAAGCCGTTTTATAGTATTTCGATGCCTCGCCTAGAGATCCCGTATCATTACTGTATATGTCCTAATGGGCCATATCTCCTATCCTATTACTTATCTAACATAGAGTTGTCCACAATCAAATAAATAACATATCACATGGATAACAGATATGGAGTGTAAACTACACTGGAAGTTCTCCCAAATGCACTACCAATTTAACCGACAACTAACCTCGAATCCTATTCCCCAGTCTCGGTCGTTTGAGACGTCCGTATCGTGGCACGAATTGTTGAATAAACAATAAAGTGAACAGGATTTACCCCGCGGAATAAGTTGGGAAAGTCTGTCTAACGATCGGTTAAATTGTTCGACATTATTTCATACAGATCATTGTAAATATTCTAGCATGTCAAACTGTTGTATGTAATTATTCTATGTTTGAAAACCTAATCATGAATCTTACAACTGCAATAGACAAATAGATACTAGCATGCAAACCTAAAGCAAAAATCAAACAAGAACATGCAGTAGTGTAACATGGATAGTTATCAGTTTATTTCAGGCAGAGTTTCTGGATTAACGGTTAAGTCACAAATGCTCCGAAAGTTCTTTCAAAAGCATTCAATATATGAAATTAATTCTAATCTATCTCTAATCCTACACTCCGTGTCTCCTCCGATGTATTTCAATCAGGAGAATAGCGGCCATGCCGAGTTCATCAAATCATTCAGACATAGAGTAGTTGAGGGACCTATTTCTAGTAATTGGCCGGATTCTATTAATAGGTTTCAAACCACATCATAAGTTGGATAAATAAAACATTTGAGAATCATTTCATACATTCAAACATATCCTAATTTCAAACACGCAGAGTAACAACATGATTTAAAGTATAACTACCCTAGCATAACGTCTATCATAGCAAACACAGATTTGTCTAGCCTAACATAGCAATTATCATAACATGCGTTCTTAAATAATCATGACAAAAGCATAACATATTTAAAAATAACAAGAAAGGATTTATATAATAAAACCTGATAGGCGTTACAACAAATCTGCGCAACCACAGTCTCGGAGTGACTCCGTACAAAGCTCGTAAGCTTGCTACTCTACTCCTACTAGCTAACTACTACTACTACTACTATTCTAGAGAGAGAAAGTGTGAGAGAGAAAGAATGGAATGAGAAATGAAGATTGAGTGTCTTGAAATGAGGATGTTAAGCCTCTATTTATAGGCCAAGGCTTCCAAGCAAGTTCCCACAATTCGACACCCAATTCTTCCGATTTGCACTGAAATACCACCCCTAGCTTGGAAATTCGGCACCAAAAGGGTAGTATCGGACACCAAAAGGGGGGTATCGGACACCAAAAAGGGCGAATACAACACATAAAAGGGGGTATACCACCTCAAAGGGGTAGTATACCACCCCTAGAAGGCAGTATACAGCCCTAAAGGGGGCGTATACGCCCTCTAGGGGGTGGTATACGGCCCATAGGGGGTGGTGTGGCCTGGCTCATGGTCTTGTGCACTAGATCGTAAGTCTTGGTTACTTGGTCATAGTTCTTGTGATCTTCGTCTGGCTCTATCTTCTTCGTTACTTGTCAGATTTGAACGATTCTTGCGCCCATGGTTTCGTATTTTCTTGAAGATAAATATGACATAGATTAGGCCAGTTTTGCTTAATGATATGTCAGAACCACAAGTGAATCGTTTAAGCTCTGGTTTGTTCGTTATTTGAGCATTTTAGTGGATTTTTCGTAAGGAAGTCTAAGTTTTGGCTCATTTTATAATTTTAGCATAAAACATTGACTATTTGATGTTTATTCAAAGATTTGGGCCAAAATGGTGTGCACAAAAACGTGACTTTTTGCGTCAAATTAGTCTCTTCCCCTCTTATTGGGCCGTATTTCTGAAACTATTCGCAATACCGTTAGTGAAGAGTTTCAAAGACAACATGATGAGTTTGAAATAGATCTTGAAAGACCGCCTCTTGGTGGTTAAAGAAATGAGGAAAGACCACCAACCCTAGTTGTTCAAAGAGTGGTACAAGATCGTGATGAAGATCGTAAATTTAACTACAAAGACTTTTCTATTTGCAAACCACCCAATTTTGAAGGAGATATGGATCCTATCAAGTGTCATAGATGGTTATCCGAGGTTGAAGGGGCATTTGCCACTGCAGAAGTCCCTAAACGATTACAAGTGAGGTATGCTTTGAATCTTCTTAAGTCACGTGCTAAAAATTGGTGGGAAGTTCAATGTCGTACTTTAGGCAATGAAGCTATTAAAAATATGACTTGGGAAGAATTCGGGAAGATGTTTGTGGAAAACTTTTCTCAAGATGCAGATTTAAAGAGAATTCATCATGAGTTCCTTTCTATGGAACAAACGGCTGAATCGATTAATGAGCTTATGGGGATTTTTCTAGACCGAGCCCAATTTTGTCCAGAATATATGGCTGATCCTAAAATGCTTATGGATCAGTTTTATACAATCTTGAATAAAGAAATTCGGCAGTTTGTTAGGCCAAAGCGGTGTGCTACTTTTTCTGAGTTGGTGGACGAAGCTCAATTTCAAGAGCTTGAATTGAAGAAAGATGAGTGTGTTTCCTTAAAAAGAAAAGCTGAATCTACTTCTACCCCATTCAAAAAGTTTAAATTGGGTGGAAGTTTAAAAAGAGATAATAAAACTGAGATACCAGAGTGCAAGATATGCCCTGATTGTCCTGATTTGAAATTTCAGTCTACTTCTTCTGCACCTCGTAAAGTTCCTGAAAAGAAGGCGGTGGAAATTCCAAAACCTAGACACCATTCCTTCCAGATCACAGCAGAGGAAGCATAGAGAGCCCCCGATGTATTGACAGGTACCTTCTTTGTAAATCTTAAACCTGCATATATTTTATTCGATTCGGGTGCCTCAAGATCATTTGTATCTGAAAAGTTTTGTCGATATTTTTCAATTCCTCTTTCTGAGTTAGATGCTCTACTTGATATGGAGGTTGCTGATGATAGGATAATCTATGCGACCAATGTGTATAGGGGTTGTCAATTTGTGATTAACAATGAAACCTTCATTATAAGCTTAATTCCAATGCAAATAGGTGAGTTTGATGTAGTAGTGGGTATGGATTGGTTGGGCAAGCATAATCCTATAATCTAATGTGAGAAAAAGATTATCCGGGTCAATTCACCAAGTGGGGGAGTGATAGATATCTATGGGGAAAAGCGAAAACCTTCCATTTCCATTTGTACCTTCACTCGTGCTAAACATCATCTTTCACATGGTTGCCAGGCATTTTTGGCACATGTGATTGACACTCAGAAATTAACCCCCAAAATCACAGAAATTCCAGTTGTTAATGAATTTACCGATGTTTTTCCCGATGAGCTACCGGGAATTTCGCCCAATAGGCAAGTCGAATTCAGAATTGATTTAGTGCCAGGAGCCACACCTATTGCTAAAACACCTTATAAACTCGCTCCTTCTGAAATGCAAGAGTTAATGAAACAAATGCAAGAATTACTTGACAAAGGCTTTATTCGTTCGAGTAGTTCTCCATGGGGTGCACCAATCTTATTTGTTAAAAAGAAGGATGGCACCATGAGAATGTGCATTGATTACAGGGAATTGAACAAGGTTACTATCAAGAATAGTTATCCCTTGCCTAGGATTGATGACTTGTTCGATCAGTTACAAGGTGCTAGTTTCTTCTCGAAAATTGATTTACGTTCTGGTTATTACCAATTGAAAGTTCGAGAAGAAGATATTTCTAAAACTGTTTTCAGGACAAGGTATGGCCATTATGAATTCGTGGTTATGCCTTTTGGTTTGACAAACGCTCCTGCATCTTTTATGGATATCATAAATCGAGTGTTCCGACCTATGCTCGATAAGTTTGTAATTGTCTTTATCAATGATATTCTTATATATTCTAAATCTGCTGACGATCACGGTATTCATTTAAGGCAGGTTTTGCAAACTTTGAGAAATAAGAAACTCTATGCCAAGTTCTCCAAGTGTGAATTATGGCTTCGTGAAGTACAAAATGTTTGGGTCATGTTGTAACCAACCAAGGTATTATGGTTGATCCTGAAAAGGTGGAGGCGGTGATGAAATGGGAACCTCCAACCAATGCAACTGAAGTTCAGAGTTTTCTGGGTTTAGCTGGCTATTATAGGCGGTTTATCCAGGATTTATCAAAGATTGCTACTCCTCTCACAAAACTCACTAGCAAGAATATCAAGTATGAATGGAATGATGAAACTGAACAAGCTTTCTGTACTTTGAAATTAAAGCTCAGTCAAGCACCTCTCTTGTACTTCCCGAGGGTACTGAGGACATGGTAGTTTACTGTGATGCTTCTCGGAATGGTCTTGGTTGTGTTCTTATGCAGAGAGGTAAAGTTATTGCTTATGCTTCTCAACATCTGAAGGAACATGAAAAAGGGTATCCAAATCATGATTTGGAACTGGCGGCAGTTATCTTCGTCTTGAAAATTTGGAGGCACTATTTGTATGGTGTGAAGTGTACCATCTACACTGATCACAAAAGCCTCAAATATTTCTTTGATCAACGTGACTTGAACATGAGACAACGACGTTGGCTTGACTTGGTAAAAGATTATGATTGTGAAATTCTCTATCATCCTGGGAAAGCTAATGTAGTAGCTGATGCTCTTAGCAGAAAGGTGATGCATCATGCTTTGGTTGTTAAATCTCTTCGTATCACAGTTCTTCCTGATTTGCTTGACCAAATTAAAAAAGCTCAAAGGTTAGCATTTCATGATCAAAATGTCAAATCTGAATGTATTAAAGGTCAAGCTCAAAATATTGTTGATGATTCTAGAGGTGCAAAGACACGCTATGGAAGAATCTGAATTCCAAATTCTCCTGAGCTCCGAAAGTTGTTACTTGATGAAGCTCACAAATCTAGATATTCCATTCATCCTGGTGTAACAAAAATGTACCATGATTTGAAGGTTGAATATTGGTGGCCTGGGATGAAGCGTGATATTGTAAAGTATGTGGAGCAGTGTCTGACATGTTTACAGGTAAAAGCAGAACATCAAAAGCCGATTGGTAAATTACAACTTTAGAAATACCTGTATGGAAGTGGGAGCACATTACCATGGACCTTATCACTAAACTACCCAAATCTAAAGGTCATCATGACACCATTTGGGTGATAGTTGATAGGTTGACCAAAAGTGCTCTATTCTTGCCTATTAAGGAAACTTATACTTCTGAAGCACTTGCTGATTTGTATGTTAAAGAAGTTGTTGCACGTCATGGTATGCCTATTTCTATTGTCTCTGATCATGATAGACGGTTCACTTCTAGATTCTGAAACAAATTTCAAGAAGATATGGGTACTCGCATTCATTTAAGTACCGCATATCATCCTCAGACTAATGGGCAAAACGAGAGAACCATTCAGACATTAGAAGACGTGCTGAGGGCATGTGCCATTGATTTTAGTGGTAGCTAGGATACTCACTTACCTTTAGCTGAGTTTTCTTATAATAATAGTTATCATGCGAGTATTGGCATGCCTCCTTATGAATTGTTATATGGTAGAAAATGTAGAACTCCAATATGTTGGGGTGAGATTGGACAACGAGAACTGGATTGTACTGATATTGTTCAGAAAATGACAGAAAAGATTGATCAAGATAGAGAACGGTTGAAAATCGCCCAGGATCGACAAAAGTCTTATGCAGATAATAGAAGACGTCCGCTCGAGTTCTAGGTTGGAGATTTTGCTATGTTAAAAGTATCGCCATGGAAGGGTATTATCCGATTCAGAAAGCAAGGAAAGTTAAGTCCTCGATTCATTAGTCCCTTTAAAATTCAAGAGAAAGTTGGAAAGGTAGCTTATCGCCTCGAGCTGCCTAATGAACTAGCTGGAATGCATTCTACTTTTCACGTGTCCTATTTGAGAAAGTGTTTAGTTGATGAAGCTGCATATGTGCCATTAGATGAAATCGAAATAAATGATCAGTTGAATTATGTGGAGCAACCTGTGATGATTCGTGATGAAAAGATCAAAAGCTGAGAAACAAGGAGATAAAGTTGTTTAAAGTCCAGTGGAAACATCGCAAGGGTTCAGAATTCACTTGGGAACCCGAGGAAGAAATAATGCAATACTATCCAGCTTAACATCAGGAATGGATTGTGAGGACACAATCCTGTATAAGTGGGGGAGAGTTGTAACACTCTAAATTTTGTAAGTCTAAAACTTTAAACTATATTATTTAACTATTTAAGTTAGAAGGACTAACTGTGTAAAGAAATTTATGTCAATATGAATTGCTATTTAATGAGGTAGTTAGTAGAGGGACTGAACTTGTTAAATGTGAAAAGTTGAGGGGTTTAATTAGAATATACAGTATTAAAACACGGACTCTATTTCCTTCTACTGTACATTTACACTGAGAAATCAGAAAAACACGTATTGAGAGAAATTAAGGTCGGTCTTGGAGAGAAACAAGAGAAAGATCAAGAATCAAGCTAGGGTTTCGAATTAGTAGAGCTAAAATTGTTAATTCTTCATTCTAAATGTATTACTAACCTTCTTATGTGGTTAATTGATGATTTGAAGCGATTAGGTTAAATCCTAGATTCTTTAATTTGATGAACAAATGGGTAATGGAAGGAATTAAGGTTTCATACACTTAATTATGTTATGTGCAATATGTGAATGACACTAGTTTGGTTAAAACACTCATAATCATGTGTTTATGGGTAAATTAATGATTTTGATTAAGTGTATGATGAATTGAAAGATTGTGATAATTGTTTTAATAAGAAAGAAAATGGTAATTTCATATAAATGGGTAGTAGGTAATGATAATGATGTTGATATATGAGTATACACCAAGAGTGGTAATCTTAGTGTAAGTTGATAATATTAATTGATGATGCTATTAAACTACCCATTTGTATATAATTCATTGATAAGTTAGTGAAACCAAGGGTGGAAATCATAAGTGTTATGTAATTTAGCACTTGTTAATTATGATGATTGGAGTTATATATATAATTGATACTTGTCTATGTGATTATGTGACTAGGTGATAAACATGCTCAAACTATTACAAGTGATTATTTGTGTGTGCTATCGCGAGGTAAGTTAATGGATGATGCTATCCTATTCAAGTAATGAGTATTCCATTTACTTGGTGGGACCAAGAATGGGTACGTCATGTACTTGATGAGTTATGATTATATACCGGGGGGTAGTGCCCGAAGATGCTAATTACTGTGGGAATTAGCATATAATATTATGGATCCTTAATATATGCACGTTTGAATGATATTGATTATCATTTATAGCCCATTACTTATTAAGCTTTCTGCTTACTCTATCATGTTTACGTGTTTTTAGGTGAGGTAAGTGGGACCCACAGGGATCCGGGCAAAAGGCCCGAAAGATGCTAGTGGTAGAGCTTGTTAAGTTGTTGGTAACAAGCTATTTCCTTTAATCATGCTCTAGATATATAATCACCCCTTTTGTTTAATAAAACTTGATTTTGTCACACAATGTTGAAAGTCAAGGTCTTGTTATGTTGATGGTCAAAGTCAAACATGTTGAATGGTAAAAGTCAATTAGTCAATGAGTGGTGTTTTACTCATTGAAAATTTTGGAGGTAATAATCTTATACATTAGATGAATATAATGGGAACATCATGGGTTTATGTGAAAATGGTGTTTTATGGTTATAATACAATTCCAATAGTGAAAGTGGTTTAGTTTGACTTAGAATAGTCAAATGAATGTGAAATGGAAGTTTGAATGGTGGTCATATGGGTTAAGACCCAAACGGGTCATTAAAGTGCCCAAATGGGTCATTAAATGGTTAAACGACTAGAATAGGTTGTGCTTATGATATGACAAGTGTAAATATTGCACTAAGTCCTAATTCTAGTATTGAAAATGTGGTAAAAGTGTTAAAGTCTAATTTGGAGTGGTTTGGAATTTGACATGTCAATAGAAATAGTCTAAAATGGTCTTTTAGTGGTCATTAGTCCAAAACTCGTTAAAACGTGAAGTTACAAAAAGTGAAAGTTGAGAAATGTTTGAAATGTCATTTTACACGTGCCTGCAAAATTTCATGGTCATTGGACTTGTCGTTTATGAGATATGCACGTTTGAAGTTCGTTAAAAATCTATGTTTTATGAAAAGCTGAAACAGGGGACTTCTCGACTCCGGATAGGGGTCCTGGAGATGAGAGCCTAAAACATGAATTCCCTGGTGGGACTTCTCGACTCCAGGAAGAGATACATAACTTGTTGACTACATTGACTTTGACTATAAGCATAACCAAACTTTGACTTTCAACATTATATGACAAAACCATGTTTCTTGACAAAAGGGGTGAACATATACATATCAAGAGCATGATTAAAGGAAATAGCTTGTTACCAACAACTTAACAAGCTCCACCACTAGCATTTCTCGGGCCTCTTTCCCGAATCCCTTTGGGTCCCACTTGGCTCACCTATAAAAACACATAAACATAATAGAGTAAGCATAAAGCTTAGTAAGCAATGGGCTATCAATGATAATTAATATCAATTCAACATACGTATATTAAGGATCCATAATATCATATGCTAATTCCCGCAAGAATTAACATCTTCGGGCCTACACCCCGGTAAATAATCATAACTCATCAAGTAAATGACATATCCATTACCGGTCCTTCTAAGTAAATGGAATACATAATACTTGAAGAAAGATAGCATCATCTATTAACTTACCTCGCAATAGCCCACGTATTATATCACTTGCAATAGCACTTTGAACATGTTTGACGAGAGCTGACTTCTCGACTCCAGGTAGAGGTTTTGGAGACGAGAGCTATCAGATTTCAAAATTTTGAATATCTTTCCTATCTAATAAAAGCTAGTTGATGCTGATGTCATGAACCTAATGTGTTTTAACATAAAGCAATGATCTTGATGACGTGGAACGTTGAGAAGCAAGAAATTTTGTGGTTAATTTGAATTTTAAAAAAAAATAAAAATTCAAATACTTGCATTGTTAATATGCGTGAGTTCCTAAGCATGCAACAATAATTACACTTATTGCACGCTCTTTTCTCCATAGATCTATCCCAGTAACCGAGAATTCAAATTTATACTCACTATAATCTACTACAGGCTCTTTATCAAAAATTGCAATTTCATATTTCTCCTCCATCTCGATTAAAATTTCTCCTTTCATTGCTTCCTGATCTCAACTCTATTTCTCACCATGTTCTTCCCTTTCTTAATTTAATTTATCATAACTCTGATTCGTTTCTCTGTATCTATCATCACCCAAGAATTAAAAAGCCAAATTTATTTCTCTCATCTTTCTTCTCCATCTGGTTCCTTTCACTTCATTACGTTCTCAATTTTTATCTTCATCTTCCATATTATTGATGCAATTTCAATTCCCGTACCATTATTTATCTCCATCTACATCTTGATCCTCGACTTCATGATTCTTTATAAAGAAATAAGATGGTGGTAAGTGTTTGATCAATTTTTTACGTTACGGTTTTGTTAGATTTGTTTGAGGCGTAATCTTTGTTTCTTTTTCCATTTGTCTATATTAATTCAGCAGTTAAACCTCCTAATTGACCATAAATTGAGGTTGAGACGAAGCCTCTATTTTTTTTGTTGAACACTAACACGATGCATACTAGGTATAACAAATATTAAATCAACCTCAACAACCTATTGAGGAGAGCTTGCATTATATATAAATAAATTTACAACAAACTCCTATAATGTAGGAGATAAATAAATGTAAATAACTATACAAATAGAAACTAAATATATTGTAATCATAATACAATATTATCGGTTAATACCCCCCCTTCAATCGAAACGGTGGTGGGCCAAGACAAAGCATAGAGCGAAAGCGTTCAAATGCGGGACGCGGAAGACTCTTGGTAAAAATATCTGCCACCTGAAGATTGGTAGACACAAACTTAGTATATAACTTCCCCGAAGCAACCAATTCACGTATAAAATGATAATCCAAATCAATATGCTTAGCACGCTTATGAGAAACCGGATTTTGAGTCATAAACAAAGCACTCTTATTATCACATAGAAGAGTGGGACGTTGTAGAGGCAAAGCATGAAGTTCACGAAGTAGATGGGTGACCCAAATGATTTCAGCTGCCGTATTCGCCATAGCACGATACTCATATTCACAACTAGAACGGGAGACCGTAGGTTGTTTCTTGGCACTCCAGGAAATGAGATTTCCACCAAGAAAAATAGAATAACCATAAGTAGAACGCCTTGTATCCAAACAACGAGCCCAATCGGCATCAGAATACCCAATAATAGAAGAAGTACGAGGGCGACTAAAGGTGAGACCAAAAGATAATGTACCCTTTACATACCGAAGTATTCGTTTGACAGCTTGAAAATGGTCTACAGTAGGCGCATGAAGAAACTGAGAAACTTGATTGACGGCATAAGATAAGTCCGGTCTCGTAATAGTTAAATATTGCAAAGCTCCAACTAAAGAACGATAATACGTCGGATCATGATAAGGCGTACCAGAAGTAGTAAATGACTCATGCGCTACGAGTGGTGTATGAACTGGCTTGCTATCAAAAAGAGCCGACCGTTTAAGAATATCACTAGCGTATTTGGTTTGAGTGAGAAACAAACCATTATCAAGGTGAGCAACTTCAAGACCCAAAAAATAGTTCAAACGCCCGAGATCTTTAATAGCAAATTCATTGTGAAGACGTGCAACAAAGTCGGAAATGGCAGTCGCATTATTTCCTGTCAAAATAAGATCATCGACGTAGACAAGCAAATACATAATGCATGAAGATCCCGAAAAAACAAAAAGCGATGTGTCTGCCCTACTACAAATGAAACCATATGATATGAGAAATGTGCTAAGGCGTTGAAACCAAGCCCGAGGAGCCTGTTTTAAACCATACAACGCTTTGGAGAGTTTGTAAACATGATTCGGTTTGTGCGAATCAACGAAACCAGGAGGCTGTTCCATAAAGACAGTCTCATCGAGATGGCCATTTAAAAAAGCGTTTTTAACATCTAACTGATGAAGAGACCACTTATGTAGTACCGCAAGTGAAAGCACGATACGCACAGTGGATGCTTTAATTACAGGACTGAAAGTATGCGAATAATCCAATCCCGGAATTTGAGTGAAGCCTTGAGCCACCAAACGAGCCTTATACCTTTCAATACTCCCATCCAAATTGTACTTGATACGATAAACCCACTTTGAGCCAACTATGTTACCGGAAGAAGGATGAGGTACCAATGTCCATGTTTTATTTAGTTCTAAAGCTCGAAATTCATCTTGCATCGCACTCACCCACTTATGATCTTTTAAAGCGGTTTTAAAACCACGCAGTTCCGAGATAGATAATAAGGAAACATGAAGCAGAGATGTAGATAAAGAAGCAAGATCAACAACATATTTCGGCTTAAAAATCCCTGCTTTGGAGCGTGTGGTCATAGGATGAGAGGAAGTAGAGACATCAAGTGGAACGGTTGATGAAGAAGAAGTAGGTAATGTTTCGGAATGTGTGGGAGACGAATGATGAACAGTCGGAGAGGAAGGGGGTATGGAAGTTTGAGTTACCGTTGGCAAAATTGGTGTGGATGGAATTTTATCAACCGGTTTACATAGGACACAAGGAGTTTGGACAGGCAGCTTGGGTGGTGGAGGGATTGGAGACATAGGTAATGAAACAGAGGGAGTGTCATTGAGAAATGAAGTAAGCTCAAGTAAATGGATAGGAGTTACTGAAGAGGGGCTATGAAAAGGAAAAATGGACTCATTAAACCTAGCATGACGAGTGATAAAAACACGAGATGTAAGAGGATCAAGACATCGAAAACCTTTGTGTTGAGAACTATATCCAATAAAGACACATGAGATACTTCGTGGCTCAAGTTTGTGTTTCGAGTAGTCACGAAGATAAGGAAAAACTTGACATCCATAAACCCGAAAATTAGCATAGGAAGGAGTTTGATTGAAGAGTAATTCGAACGGAGATTTATTTTGAAGTAAAGGTGTAGGTAGGCGATTGATTATGTGAGTAGCAGTGGTGAAAGCATCGACCCAATAAAGTGCCGGTACATGAGAATTAAAAAGCATTGCAAGACCAGTTTCAACAATATGGCGATGCTTTCTTTCCGCACGATCGTTTTGTTGAGGTGTGTATGGACAAGAAAGACGATGAAAGGTGCCATTGTCATCAAGAATTTTTTTAACCGTATGATTTATGAATTCAGTGCCATTATCACTTTGGAATATTTTAATTTTTCGAGAGCATTGAGTTTGCACAAGGTTAATAGACGATAAAAGAGTCGAATAAAAACCCGATTTTGTTTTAAGTGGATATAGCCATGTAAAACGCAAAAAATCATCAATAAAGGATACATAATAATGATAACCATCTTTAGAACAAATAGGAGAAGGACCCCATAAATCGCAATGAATTAAATCTAACGGAAAAGATGAACGTTTAGAATTAATAGTAAAAGATAAACGTTGTCCTTTTGCAAGTTGACAAGGAGTACAAGAAATAGGTTTTGGTAATAAAGAAGTAATTGACAATGCACCTAATCTACGTAAAATAGAAAGCACATCAAACGAGACATGGCCTAAACGAGCATGCCAAAGTTCAAAAGATGCGGGCTTGGATACTGAAGCAGAGGCAACAAAAGCACGAGGTTGTTCTTTGAGCACATAAAGTCCATTTTGACAAAGGCCTTTAGTGAGGATTTGTTTTGTTTTCTGATCCTGAATATGAAAGAAAGGTTGGGAAAATAAAACATCAACAGGATGATCAGTAGTTAATTTACTAACAGAAAGCAAATTTTTGTTAAGATTAGGAATAACAAGAATATTGCGTAAAGGTAAATTAGAAAAGGGAGTAGAAGAACCAGTATGGGTAATTGGCAAAGTCTTACCATTACCAAACATGACTTTCGAATTTCCCAGATATGGACTCGCATGGTCGAGTTGATCACATGTGATGTCATATGATCAGTAGCACCAGAGTCAACATGCCAGTCAGGTGAGTTTTCCGTAACATGACATTGAGCATGAAACGCACGGGCAAGAGAGGCATCAGGTTGTGTTGCTTGCGAGGCAAAGGAAGCTAAACTCGGACATTCAGTAGCATAATGACCGTTGGTTCGACATAACTGGCAATGTTTAGGACGGCGAACCTGAGTATTATTATTATTGTTACCACGCCCACATCCCTGATAGTTATTATTTCCGCGATAATAAGTGTTGTGTCCCCGACCTTGAGAAGGAGAACGAGTAGCACGGGTCTCGGCTTGAAAGGCAGCAGGTGGTGTAGAAGTACCATGTAGAGACTGAAGGAATAATTCATGGCTTTCAGCTTGACTTACCAAATCTCGGAATAAAGGAGCTGGCTTTGTAGCGCGAATGGCTGTGGAGAACGTTTCATATGACGGACCCAAACCACATAAAAACCAATGAAGCCTATCGATTTCAACCACCAGATGACCGATAGCAGATAATTGATCACACAAAGACCTAAAGCGGCGAGAAAAGTCAGAAACCGATGAGGTACCTTTGGTGAGTTGACGAAGAGAGTCACGTAAGGAATGGATACGTTCAACTGATGCATTGCTGCAAGCATTCTCAAGCGCTACCCAGATTTCATGAGCCGTATGTAACCCTAAAACTTCAGCAGCGGCTTCTTCGGTAAGAGAGGATTGAAGAAGAATAACGGCCCTCTGATCAGACTCTGCCCATTCAACGGCTGCAGGATTGGGAGCTTCTTTTTCGGCAATGGTAATGGTGGCAGGAGGGGCTGTGGAGGTACCATCGAGATGGGGTAGAAGTTTCTGATATGTAAAGATAGGGAGAATGTTATTACGCCATAATAAGTAGTTGGTAGAAGATAATTTTATAGTCATCATGTGGAGGAGATTGTTCATGGAGAAAGAAGAATCAGAGGAAGAAGCCATGATCGGCGCCCAGGAAGAAAGAAAATGCGGAGGTTGTAGGGTTAGAGAAATTTTAGGCTGATACCATATAACAAATATTAAATCAACCTCAACAACCTATTGAGGAGAGCTTGCATTATATATAAATAAATTTACAACAAACTCCTATAATGTAGGAGATAAATAAATGTAAATAACTATACAAATAGAAACTAAATATATTGTAATCATAATACAATATTATCGGTTAATACTAGGTGTTTCATGAAATGTCCAAATGAAGATGTTAAGCTATTTGGTTCACATGTATACAATCAAAGGTATGAAAACTAGATACACGTAAGTATCTGATTGTGTACTTTATTTGGATTTATTATTATTTCATTTTTATATCAAGTTCTTAATAATAATAACATTCATCATTTTTTTAAAAAAAATTAAAGTGAATATGGAGCATAGGATTATGAACACACGAGGTCATCAAAGAAATGAAATATACAGATTTCAATACAGACCCAAAAGAGGTATTCATATTTATATTTTTCAGAATAATGAATTTAATTGTTTTTGTTAAGTGCAAAAATGGTATGAAATTTATAGTCATTTTTCGTATTCCAAAGACAATCAAACCATTTCTGCAATTGTTAATTAGATGTTATTAGAACCAAATAAGAATCTTTTGTTGTCATGTTTATATCTGCTCGGTTATATGGCAGGGTTTTTGGATGGCGATATATTGGACGTTATAAAAGGCTATGGAATCAGAAAGTGTTCTCAACTTCTCTCGCTATTTCATTTATGTGATGGAAGCACAACAACAAGCCTAAAACAGAAGTGATATGACAATAACAAGTATCAGGCTTCAAAGATGAAGAAGGTGTGCGTTATGGAGAAATAGTCAGCACTTAAATGGGTGTTTGACTAGGTAAGATTTCAATGAGTTTGTTGTATATGTGTGACTTATCATGCAAAACTACATTTTTCTGCTTATTGATTTCGGGTTTTTACCTATAATTCTAAAATTGATTCAAGACGTATAACTAATCGGACCCTAACTCATAGATGATGTATGAAATGGTCTACTGGGTTAACTTTGAACTATAGAGTCACATAAGATGTATTCATTCCGATTGACTATTTTTTTGACCATTATTTTACTATTAGTCAAAACAAAAGAAGGGACCTCTATTTTTTTAAGAACCGACACTTTATAAAATGAGTCTCTTATTGAAGTGATCGCTTAACTTAGCTTAAAATGGAACAACCTGACCATATATGTAACATTCTCCTTATTGGTCTGGTAATTCCTCTATTTAATTGATTATTTAATTATTTTAGGAATAACCTGATATTATTTGTTTTACTGTGAAACTTAAATAAATAGGTCTCGGGACTTATTGTGAATAGTAAACTACTAGTCGTTTTAAATTGTTATAGATGACGGTAAAACAAAATACTATTTCTCGCAAATGATATTTAAGTTCTAGACAATAGACTTAGGACGGGTATAAAAATTACACCACTTAATATGTGAGTCGGTTTGTGAACCGACTTCAAAATCCATAGGTTCTCAACCTTTCTTCCATTTCTTATTCTTGAAAATTTTTGCAAACTCCATGAAATTATATCAAATTAAAAAAACCAAACAAGTAAGTTGCTGTGATTTTGGTTTTACAATTGGTTTTACAACCTCATGCCAATTATCAACATCATCTTATCAATCCGTCATCAAAAAGTGAGTTTGGGTTTTAGTTTTAAGAATGGATTTTAGGAGTTATTGAGTTATACTCGAAATTGAAGCTTGGTTTCAAGTTATTGAGTTGAACTCCTGCGAAGCGAACTGAGTTGTCGCGAAGCGAACTGAGATTCGCGAAGTGAAATGCTGCGGTGCGAGTTGAGTTTGGTTGTGCGAATTGAAATTTATGCGTTGCGAACTGAAATGTTGTGAACCGAGTTGACCTGTGAACCGAGATTACTGCGAACTGAGATTTTTAAAAATTTTGTTTTGCAAATTTTGAAAATGCGCAAGTCACTCGGAAACGGCCTAATAATCTCGGCTCTATTCTAAGAGCCTAGGCAGTTTTTGGCCATTCGGGGTCATCTAGGGCCCGAAAATGGCATTTTTCAGTTTTTAAACGTCATTTCAGATTTTCTAATTTCATTTCTGATTGAACTTTTATTTTCCTAGACTTCAGGGATTACCTGATTGGATAAATATGCTATGATGATGATTATGGAACGAATTTCTAACTTATATTTGATTTTCTGTTTCAGATCAACCTAAGACTCGGTGATATAAGAATCCTGAGTGTGGAGACGTCAGAGGTATCGGTGAATGGATTTAGAACTCACTGCTTAATTTAGTTATAAATGTTTAGTTGCAACAAGTAAACTTAGATTTGATTATTTGACTATTTAGTCTGTGTTAATTTCATTTCTGATTGAACTTTTATTTTCCTAGACTTCAGGGATTACCTGATTGGATAAATATGTTATGATGATGATTATGAAATGAATTTCTAACTTATATTTGATTTTCTGTTTCAGATCAACCTAAGACTCGGTGATATAAGAATCCTGAGTGTGGAGACGTCAGAGGTATCGGTGAGTGAATTTGGAACTCACTGCTTAATTTAGTTGTAACTGTTTAGTTGCAACAAGTAAACTTAGATTTGATTATTTGACTATTTAGTCTGTATTATTGATTATAAATCTACATGCTATGTGGCCTCTGTGCATCAGTATATTGAGGTCAACGTGTTAGTTGGGCTATTTGGTTATTGTGTGAATGACACATGATCTTGATTCATTTGTTGTGTGAAAAACCTGTGTTTGATTATAATAACCATTAGCTATCGGTCTCGTCCGTTATGGCCATACGGATATGTACGATAAGTGTTCTTGGAGAATCCCTAGGTATTATGATATCCCAAGAGCCACCGATCCTCATTGAAAGAATATGTGTTTACGATTATTTGGTGTAAACAAGTAGTTATGCTAAGTTGAATGGTGTGTGACTTATTCATTCACTTAGCTTCGTGTTAATCCCTCATATTACTTCCTGCAGGTTTTGTAAATTATGTGGGTGGTCAGGAAGTGATTCTTTTGAAAGCAGGGAATGTTTGACGAAGTGCTAACTTTGATATGGTTTTTGATAACCTGATTTTGGAATTATATAACACCCTGTTTTGTGTAGTACATGTACTGTGGTTCTAATAGTGTAAAACTATTTTATATCAAAGTTTAAACAGCTCATTTACATTATAATAGGGGATACTAATAAAGTATGTTTTCTTATACGCTTCCGATTAAATATTATATATTAAATATTATATTATATTCTCAGATAGAAGCAGGGGTGTTTTAATATAGGTAATTCTATATTTTGATTTCAAATAAGCACCATGAAAAACTGTATTTCTCTTTTATAGCATAAAGAAACCGCTGGAATAGTAGTAAGCTTTAATTCCATTTTAGGTTAAATTAATACATGTTTTATATTGAGGAAGATGAATGATTTATATATTCATAGCCGCTCTTCTTTTGCTTATAATTTGTGCTTCAACTGATTAAAAAGTTATTGGTTTTTTAATTGATTAACTCATATGCCTTTGTATTTTGGTTATTATCAGTAAAAAGATATACAATTTGTCAAAAAATTACAGGAAAAATAAAAGTGCTTGAGTAGTTTCTTTATTTTTATTATCTATTTATTTGAGGAAAGCGGTGTTTTTGTGTGAGTTTTTGATTCTCATTTTTGCTAGAATGATTTATTTATGTCAATTGCTATAAAGAACTCTGTATATCAAATAAAATACTTTTGGTGAAACTACTTTAGAATTGCTTAATCATTGTAGTCTTGCTTTTGGGATAATTATATATTATACATGTGACTTCTATTGCTATTTTGTTACGCATTTATTTATTTATATGAATTGAATAATGTAAAAGGTTAACATATCCATGAATCTTTCTTGAGCCCTATGCCCTTGGTTTTGTTGGTTTCTTACCAGCTTTTTCATGTTTTTTTCCCGGCACTCTTTATTTACCACTAAAAAGTCAAAAGAATCAAGACTTCAACCTCTGTTTGAAGTTTTGGAATCTAATGAGCTTTTAGCTTACAAACAAAAGCAAAGCTTAGTTGATTTTAATTTAATTAAACTGCATAGTTTGTCTTTTTACTTGCAAGAAAGGTAGCACTGCTGGTTTCTTGATCATTTACAAGAACAACATCTTATACGAGCAAATAAGAAACAAGTATGATTAATGTAAGACATATACTGTTTTTCTCTTGCCTACCATGCATGTTCATTCTTTTTTCTTTTTATTTGTTTTTATGTGCCTCAAATTTGAGGACTTTATACATGCAATACTCTCTTACTGTTCTATCAGTAACATACTAACATATTTGTCATGTTTTACAAAGCTACCTATTGATGCAGTAATATAAATGTTGATATTTGGTTTTGTCCAATATGAAAGAACTGTGATTCTTATGGTAAGTCATTCTTGAATAACTTATAATGTTTATTTTATCCTCTGCTTTTGCACAGATTTTCTTGCCTTGTGGAGTGATTGATCTTCTGATGTCTTTATTGTTGTGCCATCCTTAAAGGTAATCTTTGTTAACTGGGTGTTAATTTTAATGTTGGTTATTAAATCACAGATAATTATTTCACTCGAGTTTACATTTTATGGATTATATCTCAACATACCCGTGATTATTGATTTGTTGTATCATTCTTTCCTTCCTTGCAGGATTTGAGTTTCAAGGTTTAAATAAGATCATTTATAACCTGCTGATCTCATATGGTCTTGGTGTACAATGAAAACGTCAAATTCTAGATTGAAAGCCTTTCATGCCTTCGTCCTGGTATTACTGAGTCTCTTATTGAAGTGATCGCTTAGCTTAGCTTGCAAATGGAACAACCTGACCATATAGGTAATTCTATATTCTGGTTTCAAATAAGCACCATGAAAAAACTGTATTGCTCTTTTATATCAGTTGTAGCATAAAAAACTGCTTGGTGAGATTGGAAAAAAGAGGTGTGCTTGACTGACTGAAGTTGTTGCCGTTGTAAATTATTCATGCACTTTTGTTTTAATTTCTTTTATAAGTTAATAGAAGTTGACTTCCTATGCTGTTAATTGGAGACACCACCACTTAAATTTCATCGACAAAGCAGTCTGCGTATTAATTGGTTTTACTTTTGTATTGTACATACATAATATAGGGAGCACTAACTCTACATAATGTTAGTTTTGTGTAGTTTTACTTTTGTATTGTACATACATAACATAGGTTCCCTAAGTCGTGACTAATATTTGTGATCAGTACCAATCAATTCATTTTGTATTATACTTGCACACATTTCTACATTTTTTTGTCTAAAATAAACTTATATTTGTGTTTTTCTAAACAAAACCCGTGTAATCATGGGTCATTGCACTAGTTTAAGTAATAAATAAATGAAGTAGGGTTACAAGTAATTGAATAGATGATAAATTAAGAGTATTAGGGATTGTTTTAAAAAAAATAGTTCAAAATTTTCGGGGTGTTTCAGAAATCTTATTAAAGGGAACCAATAAAAGAGTGGGGAGCAGACATGCGTGCTATTGATCGGTTAAAAAAAACCAATAAAGTTTAAGCATATCAAGTAAGTTTTATAGTCTCAAGAAGAAATATCATCAGACTTTTTAAAAAATCTAAAAAATCACAAATAATAAATGCATGAAATAATTTAACAACAAATTTAAAGCAAGGGCATGCTCAAAAGTAATTATTACAAAGTATAAATCACAAAAATCAAATGAAAGAAATCAAATATTAAGCAAAATGATTATATGCAGATTTTTAACCCACTATTTTAACAATGAAATTACTTAAATATGACATCATCCGTTAAACCTCAATGCGACACATCAGCTACATGATATCGCTCAAAACGTGCCAAATCAGATTTATGATGTTAGCAGAACTCCTCTTTAATTGATAGATTTATTTTTACCATACACCACCAAAACTATTATTTTACCATTTTACTCTTTCACAACTAATAATTACACAACCATTACACTCTACTATTTCTTTCCACCGATTAATATCTCTTTTTTTCAATTCTCTATTACAGTAATACGGACTACAAAGTAGGAATTTAATTCTCTCTCTATTTTTAACTATCAAATATCCTTCACTGTATCAATCTCGTTGTTCATTAACAACAAGAATTTCATACTAGCAATTCTTTTAATAAAAAATTCTATGCTTCTAAAAAAATTATCGCTTCTACTAGCAATTCTAGATTTCCAACAGCATCAAACTTTTTTTTCCCCAAAAATCCCTTATTCAAACTTTTTGTGCAATGATTAAACTATTATTTTTATAGACATCGAAGTTTACTAATTGACCTCTTGTTTCAACTTCTTTTTTACAGAAGCAAGCATTAAAATGTTGGAATACCTAATGTTGGAATTCTAAATATGATGAAGAACTTAGAAACTACCAACAATTAGCAAATGTTAGCGATTGAAATTAGTTTAGGGGTTAGTTATGTTTTCTATCTAGGGTTCATGTAAAACCTTTGTGTCTACTATTCCCTCTCATTGAACTATTGAAGAAATGGTGGTAGATTTTGGTAAAAGGAAAGTAAGATGGAGAATATTGCACTGGCAGAGTAATTGAGAAAGATTTGGAGAGGCTGGAAGCCTGAAAGTGTGTTTTATTGTTAGCTATGTGAGATAATTGAGTAGGTGAAAAGATATTAGAGATAAAACTTGTGAAAAGGGAAAATAGTCAGAAAATAGTTTTGGCGCGGTATGAAAAAAAAATGTGATGTACAAATCACCACCTTTAGAGTATTGTGTGATAATATCACACCCCCAATTTTACTGTGCGGAAGCGGTTCGGGTCGAGGCGTGACTAATCAGAAATCATTGCACATAATCACAAGCAAACGACCTCTACATAGGACATTTGAAAATAGTAGTTACATAACCAAAATAAAGTGTTTACAATATTGCGAGTTCGTAAAATGATTTCATTACATATTTAGTAATACAAAAGCGATGCAATGAAAATCCCATGAGTTGAAAGTATGCGACTCGAGCTAGGATCCTGAGGGCCAATCCTACTTTCTTCTTGTACCTGAGAATGCACGCTAAAACAGTCGGCTATAAAGCTGGTGAGTTCATAGGTTTTCTTGTTAGCAAAAGCATTTATATGAGCATAAAATTATGCTATGTGTATACTCGGTATACAAATCTTGTTTTCTTGTAATCCTGACATGAGTAGCTAAGCATATGAGTGATTGGATAAACCTAGTTTCTTGAGCTTATAAGAATACAACAATGTAATTATAAACAACCACAACACAAATAAATAAATATATAACACAATCAAATAAAACGCATAACACAGATAAAACACATAGAGTTTCTTGATTTCCTGGGTTCTTGCCGTGCACTAAGTACACGTTCTTGACACATACCAAGTATAATTTGTTCTTGTTTCTTGCACATAAGGTTCTTGATTCTTGCACATAAGTTTCTTAAATTATTGAAATCTAGTTTCTTGAGTTCTTGTAACTTGGTTTCTTGAGTCCTTGAAATCTAGTTTCTTGAATTCTTGTAATCTAAGTTCTTGTGATCTAGTTTCTTGTATCTTAGGTTCCTGTGTTCTAGTTTCTTGGTTTTCTTGACTTATATCAGATATTCAATGTACTATAGTATTCTTGTATTCTAACCCCGAGTTCTCTTATAATCTTGGAAGGCAATCTACACTTTCCTTGTATTCTTGAAATCTATAAGAGCTTATGAGGCTTCTTATACTTGTAATGATTCTTGTATGTGTACTTACAAAATTATAAGGTTAATGAAGTTACCTAGTACTCATGTATAACATACAGGATAAACAGTTGTAAAACATTTGCAATAGTTGTTTTCATAAAACAAATTTTATGAAAATAATGTGCATGCATTCTCACCCCAAAAACAGTAAAACAGTTTAAATGTGGGGTTATGAAACTCACATGTGGGTGCTAGCGTTCCTAAACGCGCGTGTGATCCAAATAGTAACCTCCTAGTGTCCTAAACACGCGATGTTATATATAAGTAAGGGACTAACAAATTAGTCTGGCTAAGTTAGTTGTACAAGTATTCACTTGTTGTTTAAGTTTAGAAATTATGTACGGCCCGTTGGTGACGGTTTGTTATAATAATTTCCGAAAACGTTATTATAATATTCGTTTCGTTGTGTTTCATAAAGTATAAAATTGTGTACGGGGTCCGGGGGCAACGCCCCTGGTAGCGGGGTCCAAGGGGTGGCAAAATATAGTTCTGAGACTTAATAAAAATTGTGCCCGTTTGATGTTAACACGCGGTCGGGTGAAGCTACGTACGCGATCGGGAATAAAAGTGATTATTCGGGTATGGGGACTCCACCCGTTCGGGTATGGGAACCCACCCTTCGGGTATGGGGTCGGGTATAAAAGTGATACCCATTCGGGTATGGGGACTCCACCCGTTCGGGTATGGGAACCCACCCTTTCGGGTATGGGAACCCATCCGTTTGGGTATGGAACTTCACCCGTTCGGGTTTCTTGAGCCACCAGTTCGGGTCTCTTGAGTCACCCGTTCGGGTCTCTTGAGCCAATCGTTCGGGTGTGTGTGGTTGTTCGTGCAGTCAGTCCGCAAAACCAGTTTCGATTTGATTTTCGGGTATAATCTAGTCGATAGAACACTAACACATGATGATATAGGTATTTTAAACACGAAATTTAAAGAACAAGAGGAAGTGCTTACGGATTCAAAAGAGGGCCGTGGGTGATGATGATGATGAACGCGATGAAGATGATGATTATGATGGTGATATTCTGTTGCCTCTGCTGCTGTTGATGCCAAGATTTTGTTGTTTAATGTTGTTGTTATTATTGATCTTGTTATTGTTATGTTGAAGAAAGGAATCGGAGAGAGATATAGATAGGTTAGATGATGAAGATGAAATGAGAATGCATTATTTGAGTTGGTTGATATAACCGACTCCAATAATTGGTTTGTGGTATTAAAGCCCGTGTCCCACTCAATTATTCGTTCGTTTTATAATTAGTTTTAAACGTTATATTCTAGAAAATTATATTGAAGTATTTATTAAAATACTTTGTAACATTATTTAAAATGTTTGTCGGGTACAGTTCGTGTGTTTGGTACGTTTATTCCTAAAACGTATAAGTTTTATATTATAAACATAATAAAAAGTAAATAATATTCGTAATTAATAATTTCATATTATTAATTAATTATTTCACCAACGTCCATTATTTGTATCAAAATGCGTTCGATAGTCTGTGTAATTTAATAATTACGTCCGTGTGTGTGTATATATATATATAAATATAATTTATGAATATAAACTACATACGTGAGATTATCTTTAAGTTAGGTGCAAAAACTATGTACTAATTTTGTCGGGTGTCACTGATAAATCTACATGAGAAATTTGGTGATTAAAGTTATATTTTATAATAAGACTAGTAAATACCTATGTCGTGCTACGCACGGCCCCTGTCCCAAAAATTTGATGTTAATTCTAGCGACATTACATGCATATTATCTTTACTTATTGTTTTGACCAACAATTACTAAGTCTAATTTCATGATCAAATCGGTCACGTGAGGTAGATTGCTTATGTGAAATTCAAGATAATCGCAATGTAATATGACAAAAAGTTGATACAATGCAAGTAAAGTAGCAAAAAGGTAAAGTAAATAAAGATGACATGATTGTGACACCCGTCAAATTAGGACTAGTAAGTAGTGCATAATCAACTGTTAATACATGTAATTAGTTCTGTGTTAGGCTAATTAATGTATCGAAATATATATTGATGAATATATACACTATGCGATGTGATTAAATCGTACGCAATTCAAATCGAATGTAATTCGATTCAATTAATACGGACGTTGGTGAACAATTTTATTAAATAATATAACATTATTTAATAACGCTATTATATCCAAAATATTATTTTAATAACATTTCGTACACAATTCGTAACGTACAAACAATGTCTACGTGATTAAATACTAAACGCGCAAAATAATCGAAACAGACCTAAGTTGTATTTTTAACTCGATTATAAAGTGTTTAATGAAATACTTTAACAAAAATATCGAATGAATATTTACATTTTAAACTTATAATTAAACGTATAAAATAATTATTTAACGTTTAAACGACCGAGAAAATGAACACCGCACGGAGCGTGAATATACGGGATTAAAAATGGAGACCCACACCTCGGTGGGCCCCCACCAAAATTAACCAAGAAAAGGGGGGAAACCCACCCTTTTCTCTCATTTTCATCATCCCCATCATGTTTCTTCTCTCTTTCTTCTCTCAACCACACACCACCACAATCTTAAATTCACAAAAACTACTACTAAACGACCTTGAATCACCTAGCCCGTTTGAAGAAAAAGAATCACGAAGTCACGATCTACCTTCCCATCTTTTTGAAATCTTCACGCGTTAACTTGTAAGTTTCCAACAAAATCTCGAAACTCCTCGATTTCAAGTGTTTTTAACATGTTGTTGTTTATTTAAGCTTGAAATGTCCAAATATGGATTGGGTAAAAGTTTCAGACCAAACGGAAACCAGAAAACACATTTTCGGCTCAAAATCCGGCCAACAGACGTAAGTGTCGCATAGACTGGTGCAGTGTAGCGTCACTTGATGCGTCACTTAAGTGACGCACTGAGTGTCGCTAAAAACCCTAATTTTGCGTCACTTGCCTAAGTGCCGCATAAAACTCCTTTTTCCCGACACTTGTCTAAGTGTCGCAAATTCAAGACCCGGCACTACCATCCGACACTTATAGCGTCACTTGCCTAAGTGATGCCTACAACCGAATTCTGATTTGATCCGTCACTTGCCTAGTGACGCCTAACACCTTTATCCGACACTTACGACCGACACTCGCTTATGTGTCGCCCTTGATGCGTTACTTCTTCAAGTGACGCTACTGTTATTAAAATCATAATTTTATGCGACACTTCCTGAGTGACGCATAAACCCTAAGTGTCGCTATAAGTGTCGCATGAAACAGAATCTAGAAAACACAGATTTTACTAAGTGTCAAGAGCCAGGGGCTCTGCCCCTTGGACCCCGCCAGGGGTTGTCACTCCTTGGACCCCGCTACCAGGGGCGCTGCCCCCGGACCCCCGTACCTGATTTCCTACCTTATTAAGTATAATGAAATGAGTTCAGAGATTATTATTAACATCACAAACCATCACCAACGGGCCGTACACATTTTCAAAACATAATCAAATCAACCAAATCGTAGAAATTTGAACATTCTAGTTGGACGAAGAACTACAAAGGTAGTCTTTATAGATATCTACTCACGTTTATAACCATCGCGTGTCATGGACACCCTTAGGTTACCAGTCTTCGGACAACACATTTTGGCTAATCAACTCAAGTTTATTAATTTAAACTCTCAAGACTCAGGTGAGTCTCATAGCCCCTATTTTACTGTTTTACTCAGAGATGTGATATACTGCTCGTTTTATTTTACTATATGAACGCAAGTACGAAATCAAACAAATACTACATGAGTTATCTCACTAATCTTTTCAAAGCCCTCCTCAGCATAGTTTGGTAATACGTTGTAGCGTGAATATTAGTATATGGTACCATATAGGATTGACCCTCCTCGTCCGGGTTAGCATGCACTAACTGGGTAAACGGATGTACTAATATTTGTTTAGACGAGTGTAGATTAGGCACTCGTGGGAGGCATCTCGATCAGGATACCTTAAATGTGGACCTGACACCTCGAGTTAAGCTCAGACTATGTGCTCATAGTTGTAAAACTTTTATTTTGCTTAATTGCAATTTAAATTCAATTAAATCTTGCGGTTCATACAATATGTGTTGACATACAAACCTGTGAGCTCACCAACGTTTTCGCTGACCCATTTTAGCATGTATCACAGGTACTCAGCAGTAAGTTGGACTGCCTTCAGGACATCATTAGCTCGAGTCATCATGCAAAACATTCAGAGATTTAACTGCATTATTATAATTTGTATAAATTAATTATGTATGTAAATCTCTCAATTTCAAACTGAGCTAATGTAAAGTACATTTTGATGTAAACTTTGATTTCATCAATACAAGTTGTAAAACGACGCAAATAGAGTCGTTCATTATATCTTTGTGTTGTGATTATTGATTAGTTACGCCCCAACCCGATTCGCTTTCGCAACCCGAATTTGGGGGTGCGACAATGATGATGCACGAGGAAAGGAACAATCGTTCCTTGGCTTTGTTGATTTTAGTACTTAAATTCAGGATAATACAATGTAGAGCGTGTTGAGTCACTGGTCGCTGATCTCAACTCATTAGTCGCTGACACAAAGTCACTGATCCTCTCCCTGAAAGACTTCACGGAAATGATCTTAGTTGAAGCTGCTGTTACAAAAGTTTTAGTCTCTGATCCTATCTCTCCAGCAAGAAGATGAAGAACCTATTAAGATAAAAGACTCAACTTTGTGTGTCGCTGATTCTCACCCACCAGCGAGAGTCTCCAAGTCTTCTTAAGTTATTCCTTCTGCTGAATAAAAGAAGTCACTCAAGTACTGAAGCTTAAGTTACTCTTCAAAGAGCACGTTAGTTCGCAGTGAGTAAGGAGAGCCTCTATTACTTCAGTGACTGCAGCATTAAATGTTGCATTAATAAGGAGTTGACATATTCGACGTTATTATGGCGCCACGCGTGCTCCTCGTAACTTGGTCCATCATAGAAACTAATGTGGCAGCAATCGATTGGCTTCAAGGTAAAAGGTGTTCTTTCCCATATCAGAATGTTGGAACTATGATATTAACATCAATTACTTCTGACCAATCAAGCAGCAACACGTGTTTATATCAGAATGTTGGAACTTTGATGTATCACATCAATTGTTCCTAACCAATCAAGCAGCAACGCGTGTTTTTCTAGATCCGGATTTCAAGGGACTCGATGTCTATAAATAGCGTAATATGTTGTACTTCATTGGTGTCGATTGTTCGTATTGTCGCTTGTTTGTCAGTGACTAGTTTGTCTAAAATACGATCATCACCAGCGAATGAACAGTAGCGTGTTTGTCCACTACTTGTTCATCACAGTCTGTAATAGTTGTATTGTCAAGGCTAATCTATTCCGCAATCAACAATTGATAGATTTTATGAATAATAGAATTTATCTTTCAGCAAGATGTGCCTCAGTGATTGATCTGCTTGTTAAGTTTTATGCATGTGTTCAGTTGTATGTTATCTTATCGTAATTAAAACTTGTCTAATTAGTTAACACACTTGAAAAAGAAAAAGTTTTAATTATATTCAACCCCCCCTTCTACAATTAAACAACTGTTAGTAATTCATAATCACTAACTAAATGGTGATTAGGGACTCACAATTGGTATCAGAGCAGAGTTGGTTTAAACATAATTAAACCAGATCTGCAATGGAATCGGTTAAATATAGTTGTGTCGACTCTGAGTACCAGAAGGGAAATGGCTCCCCTACTAAACTACCAGCTTTTGACCCATCTAGAATTGAAACCTGGATGTCCAGGATGATGATGTTCTTAGATCTTGTCGATGACCGCCTTTGCTCAATAATTATTGATGGTCCATACACGCCAACTACTATTGTTCCTGCAGTTGCAGCTACTGCAACCACTCCTGCTATACCTGAAATGGTTATGCCTAAAAGGGAGGAACAATGGTCAGATGAGGATAAGCGTATGGTAAGGCTGGACAAACAAGCTAAAATTTACATAAGCATGGCACTTCCTGACGAAGTGTTTGAGTCTATTAGATTGTGCACAACAGCTAAACATATGTGGGATACTCTTAGAAACATCTATATTGGAACTCCTGACATAATTCGATGTAGAGAAGTAAATCTAACTCGTCAATACGAGTTGTTTGCTATGGAACCAAATGAGTCATTGGCCTCTACCAATACTAGATATCAAGCTTTAATTAATAAAATGGAAAAGGCTAATATAGGAAAGGACCAGAGATTCATTGTTGAAAAGTTTCTAGAGCTTCTGCCTAGGAAAGTTTGGGGAACCATTGCAACATGCATAAGACAAAGAAATGATTATAACTTTCTGAATCTAACTCAAGTTTATGGAATTTTACTGAATTGGGAACAATCTGAGAAGCTTGCTGATCAAAGTGAGCACATTCGTGCTGCATTAGGAGGACAAAAGATTTCGAATGCCCTTGTAGCTGAGCTTGATGAAGTTGATCAAAAGCAGAAAGCAAAGCTCACCAAGTTGAGCTCAAAGTCGCTGATTGCAGATGAAGAAGGTTGTGTCACTGAAGACCAGTCAGAAGTCTGCTATGATGAAGGACTAGAGAAATTGGAAAGAGATATGGCCATGATGGTTGCAAACTTCAGAAAGAACAGTAGATTCAACAGATCTGCTGGTACATCATCAAATGATGATTCTAAACCAAAAGGTGATTGCTACAAATGTGGCAAGCCTGGTCATTTTGCAGCTGAATGTCGGTCCAAAGCTATCAACTCTTTCGCTGATCAAAAATCCAGCTTCAGAAACGACAAGTACAACAAGTACAAAACAAAGTACAAGAAGCTGAAGGAAATGTCCAAGTCAAAGAAAAGGAACAAGGGATTTATCGCTGAAGAAGGATCTATCAGCGACTCTGGCTCAACTTCATCATCTGATGAGGAAGAAGCTATGATCTGTTTAGACAAGGACTACTGCCTGATGGCTGACGATGCTGCTTTCCATGAAGACATCAAAGAAGTAGCTCAGAAATGTTCAGCATCTGGTTGGGATCCAGAAACTCTCTACAAGGTACATTGTTTTAAATCAGCATCAGTGACTGAAAAAGATATAATCTTTGAAACCTTGATAGTTGATTTATCAAATGCTCATGACATTCAGAAAAGACAAGAATGTATGATCAGTGACTTAACATCTAAACTTCAACTTCAAGAAGAAAATTTGTTAAAAATAAAAAATCTTACACTTGATCTTGATGCTCAAATACATGCAAATCAAATATGCATTCAAGAGAAAGTAAAATTTGAAACTAAATTTTCACAACTCAATGAAGTGATGAAGTCATGGTGTATATCTGCATTAAAAGTGAATCAGTGCATTAGCAATCAAATCCCAAAACAAGTTAAAGCTATTTTGGGAGGTGATTATGAATCTGCTGCTGCTCTCGCTGATGCAACCAGAATTGATCAAATATTCAATCCTGATGAAACTTTCTCAGAATTTGTCTTTGAACCAATGTCAGTGTTCAGTGAGCCTAAACCAAATTACTTTGTGAGAAGCTCACTGGTTACTGATAGCTATGGTATTGCTGTAAGTATTGATGAATTAATGAAATTAGAAATCAATGAATCAACAACTGGCACAGCTTTTGTCAAAACTGTCGCTGATGATCAAGAATCTATCAGCGACCTCACTTCTGACACTCCAGTCACTGATGATCTCATCATCAGTGACTTCAAGTCAAAGAAGCAAAATGAGGTAGTAAGTCTGAAAACTTCTAAGTCTTCATCAGGTCTGCACACCAAGTCAAAGAAATCTAAGTCCACAAATAAAAAATGTTACAAATGTGGAAGTAGACAGCATGTGTCATCAGATTGTTCATCATCACAAGTTTCATCCAACCAACCACCATTAGTGTGTCAGCATTTAGCATCTGAATGTTCAGCTACATCATCTTCAAAACCATAAATAATCAGTGAGCATTCAGATACCATTGATGTAAACCAGTGGAAGCCTAAACCAAAGCTTGGCCACTATGAACCCATCTCAGGATGGGTTCATAAATTGAACTAATTGTGTATGCATGATGCAGGGCATTCTTAGAGAGACTATCTGGTATCTGAACAGTGGTTGTTCCAGACATATGACCGGATGTAAGTCCCTGCTCAGTGACTACCAGGATGAAAAGGGTCCTGATGTAGTGTTTGGTGATAACAAGATTGGAAAGACAAAAGGTTATGGTGTCCTATCAAATGGGAATGTGATGTTTAAGCGAGTAGCTTAAGTTGAAGGGTTAAAGCATAACTTGCTTAGCATCAGTCAGTTCTGTGATGCCAAGAATAAAGTGCTATTTGATCATGAAGTTGGAGTTGTTTACAACAAGAATGGTAGTGCTGTCCTGGGTGCTCAAAGAAAAGGTAATACTTATGTAGTTAACATGGACTCAGCAAAATCAGGGACATGCTTTTATTCCAAAACCGTTTCAGAAGAAAAATGGTTATGGCATAAGCGACTCTCTCATCTGAACTTCAAGGCTATCAGCAAGCTAAGCAAGTATGGTCTAGTCAATGGTCTGCCAAAGTTATCTTACGAGAAAGACAAACTATGTTCAGCATGTGAGAAGGGAAAGCATCACAGCTCTTCATTCAAGAGTAAACAAACATCTTCAGTAACTGAATGTTTTCATCTGCTTCATATGGATCTATTTGGTCCAGTGAGTTCTCCCAGCCTTGGTGGTAAAAGGTATTGCTTGGTAATTGTGGATGAATACTCCAGATACACTTGGGTGTTCTTCCTCAAAGCCAAAAATGAAGCAGCACAGGAAATCATATCTTTTATCAAAAAGATGGAGAACTTAAATGATTGTTCAGTGAAACACTTGAGAAGTGATAATGGCACTGAATTTCGAAATGTTGATCTGGAAAGCTTTTGTGATTCCAAAGGCATTTCTCAAAATTTCTCTGCTCCTAGAACACCTCAACAAAATGGTGTTGCTGAAAGAAGAAATAGAACTCTGATTGAATCAGCTCGGTCAATGCTCATAGATGCTGGTCTTAAGACCTACTTCTGGGCTGAAGCAGTGAGCACTGCCTGCTATACTCAGAATAGGTCCCTGATTGTCAAAAGACATGATAAGACAGCCTATGAAATATTAAGGGGGAGAAAACCTGACATAAGTTTTCTTCATGTTTTTGGCAGCACATGCTATGTCTTGAACAAAAGAGATCACTTAGGAAAGTTTGATCCAAAAGCTGATGAAGGAACATTTGTTGGTTATTCAACCATTTCAAAAGCTTTCAGAGTTTACAATAAAAGGAGAGACTGCATTGAAGAATCAATGGATGTTACATTTGATGAATCTTATGATGAATCACTCACTGTTCCAAAAGACTACGAAGATCTCATGTTTAATACAATCAGTGATGACAAACATGAAGTTCATTCATCAGACTCTGAAAAGGAAGATAATGTTGCTGTTATCAATCTTGGATCTACATCAACAGTGAATACATTAGCAGCATCATCTCACTCTTCTCAATCTCCATCAACATCAACTCATCATCAGAGTCAAGATACTCAAAATGATGACTCTCACAACTCTTATCCTGACTCATCAGTTATACCATCAACAAGTGCATAAGCTACTGATGCACCTCAACGAATGACAAAGTGGACAAAACACATTGATAATCAACTAATTATTGGTAATCCACTTTCAAGGGTTCAGACCAGATCAGCGACTGCTAATTTCTGTCTATTTGTTAGCTTTGTCTCAATGATGGAACCCAAAAAGATTGATGAAGCACTCACTGATCATCACTGGGTAGCTGCCATGCAAGATAAGCTATCTCAGTTTGAAAGAAACAAGGTCTGGAAACTTGTTCCTCAAGTAGCTGGAAAGTCAGTGATTGGAACAAGGTGGGTGTTCAGAAACAAAATGGACGCTGATGGTGTGGTAATACGGAACAAGGCCAGATTGGTTGCACAATGTTACTGTCAACAAGAAGGAATTGACTATGATGAAACCTTTGCACCAGTTGCTAGACTTGAAGCAATCAGGTTGTTCTTAGCATATGCAGCTCACAAGAAATTCAAAGTATATCAGATGGATGTAAAAAGTGCCTTCCTGAATGGAAAACTGCAGGAGGAAGTGTATGTTAAGCAACCACCCGGATTCACTGATCCCAAGCATCCAGGTTATGTCTATAAGCTGAAAAAAGCTCTATATGGACTAAAACAAGCTCCTAGAGCTTGGTATGATACTCTCTCTGCATTCTTAACTAAATGTGAGTATGTCAGAGGCAAAATTGACAGTACCCTATTTATCAAAAGAGATAAGAGAGATGTCATATTGGTCCAAATTTATGTTGATGATATTATATTTGGGTCTACTAACAATGACTTGTGCAAGGAATTCTCTGACTTCATGACTAAAAGTTATGAAATGAGCATGATGGGTTAACTAACATTTTTCCTTGGTCTGCAAATAAAGCAAACCAAGACTGGTATTTTTATAAATCAAGGAAAGTATGTTAAAGATTTATTAAAGAAATTTGAATTCACTAACTGCTCATCCCTTGCTACACCAATGTCATCTGCAGTAAAATTACATGCTGACTCTGATGGTAAATCTGTAAATATCACTGCTTACAGAGGAATGATTGGGTCACTACTGTATTTAACTGCAAGTAGACCAGACATTATGTTTGCTACATGTCTATGTGCTAGGTATCAAGCTGATCCAAAGGAATCCCACTTGCTCGCTGTCAAAAGAATATTTAGGTATCTGAAGGGTACACCAAATCTTGGTCTCTGGTACCCATCTGGTTCAGATTTCTCGCTGAAGGGATATTCAGATTCTGATCATGCTGGATGCAAGATGGATAGAAAGAGTACCTCTGGTAGCTGTCAGTTTCTTAGAGAAAAGCTTGTAAGCTGCTCAAGCAAGAAATAAAATTCAGTCTCAACTTCCACTGCTGAGGCTGAATATGTCACTGTTGGGGCTTGCACTGCTCAAATTCTGTGGATGAGGAATCAGCTCGCTGATTATGGTTTTGACTTTTGCAATGTTCCAATTTATTGTGACAGTCAAAGTGCTATAGCCATAGCAAATAATCCTGTGATGCATTCAAGGACAAAGCACATTGATGTTAGATATCACTTCATCAGGGACCACGTCATGAAAGGTGACATTGAACTGCATTTCATTCCAACTGATTACCAACTCACTGATCTTTTTACAAAACCTTTGGATGAGAAAAGATTTACCTTTCTTATCAGCGAGTTGGGGATGCTGAACTTAAATGATTAAACATGTTTGTTTAAAAAAATGTCTCGCTGATCTTCTGTGATTTTTTTTTTTTTTTGTTTTCACATAAACTAAGTTCATATTATATCTCACATTTTCTCTAGCTAATTAAATTAGTATTCTAAGTTGTAATTTAATCAGCGAAATCAAATGTGAAGTATAATATTTATCTTACTTTATGATATACCTTATGTAATTGATTTTTCTTTGTTTGTTTCTGTCGTTTATTTCATTTAATATGACATTTATATCGACATATACTTCGATACATTAAATACATTCTGTATTCAATGTGTAACGATTTATATTCCTTAAAAATGTTTTATTAATATCCGTAAAAGTTACATTTTTCTCTGACAAGGTACACTTTTACGGCGCGTCATTTTCATCGCATTTAATGCCGCCCCATTAAACTATCATTGCCCTATTTGTCTACCTTTCACCACCACCATTGACCACGCATCTTCAATTGTAACCACACGATTCATATTTCTTCAAACCTATTTAAACAGCGAGTCGACGTTTCATTTCACTTTTTACGCTTACTTGATTTTCAAAACTTCATCTTCTTCTCCAAAATTCTCTCATTTTCTTAAAAACCCTAAAACAATTAAGCGTAAATCATTTCATGGCTCGATCAAAATTTTTCAACAACTCTTACACACCGACCACAGAGATTAAAGGTCTTCGAGCCTCTGCGGTCAGTGAGACACTAATAGTCTCAGTTCCCAAATCTAACTATTTGGGAAATGTTTCTTGTGTGAAACCTGAGTATGCGGAGGTGATAAAATTTCTAAACAACCATTTCATCCTCCCTGCTCTAACATTATCGCCTGGGGATATGAACCCTGAATGGCTCAGTGAGTTCTGGTTTACCTGCACTCACTCTGTCGTTAATGGTGTTTCACAACTCCAGGGTTTCATCGATAATGGAACCCAACCAATCCTCATCACAGCCAACACCATCCGTGCAATTTTAAAACTCCCTGCACATGATACTTACGAACCACTCCCTGAGAGTGACGTTGCCAAGGGAGGCATAGTCGATCTCACTGGGATCGAGTGTAAATTCACTCTTGATGGGAGTGGTGCTCGCAAGTATTCCACTGTGTACAAATCCCATATGGATGGTGTTTGGAATGCCATCTTTACAAACTTTATTCAATCTTTGGGCACAAAAACTGGGAGCTTTGATCAGTTTAGCTCCCTGGAAGCCCAGATCAGCTGGTCACTAATCAACTTTTTACAAGTTGATTATGCAAGTGTGATCTTTTCTGAGCTGGTCAACCGAGTCGCTGAGCCTTCTAGGGCTAAATATGTTCCATATCCTAGGTTTCTGTCACTGATCTTCCAAGATCAGTTTGAGGCCTATGATAGGGTATCTTTTGAAGGCTTTTGCGCCAACCCTAGTTGGATCTCAAATTTTTTCAAAACCAGCGACTGCAGTTTTACCAAATTTTATGAAACATCAAGGGATACCTGCACCCCAGCCTGTAACTATGGTACCATCATCCGATCCTGCTATCCCATCGACCACGTCACTGATCCCACCCCTACTGACTACTAGTGGTCAACCACCAGTCAAGAAACCACCTACTGCTCCCAAGAAAAAATCCAAATTAGGGTCCCTGACATTAAAGGATCAGGGACATAGCCAAAAGAAGGGTGAAGCAGTGATTGAACGTTCAGCTCCTGCGGGCACCCTTGACAAACCCAAACCTTCCACTGCTTCGCTGGACTCCCGAAAGTCCAGTGATTCTAAAAAGGGTAACCAACAGACAGTTGCAATGGCTCAAACCATTGTTAGCAGTGATTCGGGTGCATCCCACACCCTTCTATCGAGTCAACCCATCAGCCACTTGTCATCCTCCCGAAAGGATGACATTTTAGAAAAAGGGCTAGTGACATCAGTGGGTGATAACACACTCATTGCTGATGTCACACCACTGGCTACAGACCCGGGCCAACCTCTATCTATCACTGCACCGGCCGTCAATGTCTCACCACTGTCACATGGTGAGATACAGGTCGCTTCTTCTGTTTCCAATGAACCACCAGCTAGAACACAAGCTGATGGTGAGGAAGCCACAGCCATGGACACTTCTGATGATACTATACCTGCTCCACCAACTCACCAAATCAACATCGCCACCTCACCCATCAAGGAGATTTCCCCCACTTCCTTCTCCAGTCGACCTACATCTCCACCACACCAATCAACTCACACTTCACCACCACCTCACACTTCCACCTCCAATCAACTACTGATGGAGTACATTGCCACATCCCAAACCCAGATTAAGATGCTCACTGAAGATCGTGAGGCACTTATTGGCACTGTCTCTACACTCACCAAAGCTGTCACCTCTCTCACTGATGTCTACAACTCCTTTGAACCTTGGAGCTCCTCAGTCAATGAGAAGGTGCAAACCCTAACCACTACCCTCAGTGAGCTTGCCTCCACCTCTATCATTCATGACACAGCCATTACCCAACTAACCACCAGCCAACAAGCCTTAACTACATCTGTATCCAACTACCTCCAACACACTGACAAAATTGGTAAGGTGCTTCCACATTTGGTTTCTCACCTAGCTTCTACAAGAGCTGAGGTCACTGCCCTAAGAGAAAAGAATGCTGAATATTTTCAAGAGATCAACATGGCAGTGGATCAGTTTGTGCAGACCAGTCAGGGGGAGAGTGAAGATGAAGAAGAAATCACTACTGCTGATCCTGACATGCCTATTGCTATGACTGATCTGCTTACAAACAAAGCTCATAAGGAAATAGTGCTGAAGGGATATGTTCTTCGCCCAATCCCTGAGAATCGTGACTTGGAAGCCCTTGCAGTTGCTGAGCTATCATGGTTGGATATGGATGTAACTGATGGTGATGAAGTTGCTGAGGTTGATGGGTTTCCTGAGTTCTGTGCTGAAGAACTCAAAAATTATAATTTATTGGTAAATCAATGGGCTGTAGATGAGGAAGCCAAGGTGGAGGGCACCTCAGTGAGTTTTGAACTTGCTCGCTGGGAGTGGATGAACAGAGAAATAAATGATGATGAGGAAGATGATACCATCATGCACGATGTTGATGATGATGATAATAATGATGATGATGGTCAAGGAGGTGGTCATGGGAATGGTCAGGGAGAAAGCTCAGATGATGAAGATGGAGATAATGATACAAACATGGAGGATCAGCAACCCATATCTCTCATCTTAAAAAGAAAAAGGACCAGTGACACCTCTCCTGCATCTGAACCTCAATCAAAGAAAACCACTCCAGCAGCAACTACACCAACAGCAACCACTTCAACTCAAACCCCAACTACCACCACTACTTTACCAATCCTCCCTGCTCCTCTTTCCATCACATCCTCAGCTGACTCTTCTCCTATCGCTATTTTGTCCACTGACTCAACCTCAGAAAGTCTCTCTCCTAAAATGATACTGAAATTAAGACTTGAGGATGAGTTAAGAGAGGAAGAAAGAAAAAGACTTCTGAAAGAGCAATCAGATGCTGATAGAGCCTACCAGTTGCAATTAAGCGCTGAAGATGCCAAAGAAAGGGCCAGATTGCTTAAACTAAAGAAAGATCAAGAAGAGACTGATGCAATGATTGCTAAGGCACTTGCTGAAGAAGAAGATAGTGAGCTAGAGCAAAGAAAGAAATTAGCTAGCAAAAGTGCAATAAGGATAGGGGGAGTGAGCAAGCCTTCAGTGGACAGAAAATGGGATGAGATAGACAGAAAAAGATTTACAGCTCGAATGACAGGGAGATCAAATCCTGCATCTATTACCAAGGTTAGTTTAAAGAAGTCAAAGAATCAATCTCAACCTCAGCTCCTAATCTACAGAGGTACAGACACTCAGGCTATGCTACTTGATCAAGTATGTAAGCTGCACAGAAAGGAATGGAATGAAATCAGGCTCGCCATCAGCCACTCTACAAGTGCAGCTAAAGCTGATGTTCTGAAGGAGATAGATCGACTTTTTCAAAAGATGGTGTCACTGTAACTTCTCAGGCCAGAAGATATTGTCATACATGGTGAAGATATTGTTCAGTCATCAAACCCAAGGTATAGGTTAGGCACCAGCAATATCTATCGAATCCCCAGCACCTCAAGGTTAAATCTATCTATCCCTGTTGGTGTGCCTATAATTGAAGGACATGAGGTCACTAAGGGGGAGAAAGGTCTGGTATACAGGGACTTAATTGGTGTCCTAAGGTTTCAAAGAGAAGCTGAACTTGAGAAGGTTGATCAGAATCAACTTGTTCACCTAATCAGGTCAGCAAGCATACTTCCAAAGAGCTCAAAGATCAGAAAAGCTATTCTCGATGAAGCTTTAGCAAGAAAAGTCAGATACCTGCCCTCTCAAGAAAAATATGAGCTTGAAGCTGAACTTGGAACTGTGAAGGAGGAAGAAAAGTGGAGAGATAAGTAGTATAGATTACCTTGTAATAAATAGCATCTGTAAACCTTTATATATAATGCTTTCTTTTGAAATTTCCTTGAAAGTAATTTTGTTAGAAAAGATTACAAGTGTAAGTCTCTGAACTACCAACCAACTATCAGACAACTAAAACTTCTCTACAACAAACGTTACTCAAGAATTCTAACAGAGCTTCAATCACAATCATTTAGGGGGAGATTGTTGAGTCACTGGTCGCTGATCTCAACTCATTAGTCACTGACACAAAGTCACTGATCCTCTCCCTGAAAGACTTCACGGAAATGATTTTAGTTGAAGCTGCTGTTACAAAAGTTTTAGTCTCTGATCCTATCTCTCCAGCAAGAAGATGAAGAACCTATTAAGATAAAAGACTCAACTTTGTGTGTCGCTGATACTCACCCACCAGCGAGAGTCTCCAAGTCTTCTTAAGTTATTCCTTCTGCTGAATAAAAGAAGTCACTCAAGTACTGAAGCTTAAGTTACTCTTCAAAGAGCACGTTAGTTCGCAGTGAGTAAGGAGAGCCTCTATTACTTCAGTGACTGCAGCATTAAATGTTGCATTAATAAGGAGTTGACATATTCGACGTTATTATGGCGCCACGCGTGCTCCTCGTAACTTGGTCCATCATAGAAACTAATGTGGCAGCAATCGATTGGCTTCAAGGTAAAAGGTGTTCTTTCCCATATCAGAATGTTGGAACTATGATATTAACATCAATTACTTCTGACCAATCAAGCAGCAACACGTGTTTATATCAGAATGTTGGAACTTTGATGTATCACATCAATTGTTCCTAACCAATCAAGCAGCAACGCGTGTTTTTCTAGATCCGGATTTCAAGGGACTCGATGTCTATAAATAGCGTAATATGTTGTACTTCATTGGTGTCGATTGTTCGTATTGTCGCTTGTTTGTCAGTGACTAGTTTGTCTAAAATACGATCATCACCAGCGAATGAACAGTAGCGTGTTTGTCCACTACTTGTTCATCACAGTCTGTAATAGCTGTATTGTTTGATTTAGATTAGCCTATTCCGCAATCAACAATTGATAGATTTTATGAATAATAGAATTTATCTTTCAGCAAGATGTGCCTCAGTGATTGATCTGCTTGTTAAGTTTTATGCATGTGTTCAGTTGTATGTTATCTTATCATAATTAAAACTTGTCTAATTAGTTAACACACTTGAAAAAGAAAAAGTTTTAATTGTATTCAACCCCCCCTTCTACAATTAAACAACTGTTAGTAATTCATAATCACTAACTAAATAGTGATTAGGGACTCACAGAGCGCAATATGATCGAACTATTATGTGTGTATTGATGAAAGTGATGAAATGTGTAAATAAGTATGTGTATTTGATCGGAAGTAGGTTGGTTGCAGTGAGTAAGCGGTGTTAAAAGTGTTTCCTAAATCCTAATGATCATTCGCCTCATATTTATAGTAAATATTATATAACAAATAATTCCGAAATATTCGAAATATCCGAAATCATCCGAGATATTCGGGATCATCCAGCCTTAACCCTTGACTCGTTATTCTGCCCGTTGAGCTTGGTTCCCTTTGAATTTGAATTAATCCCGATCCGCTTAATATGGAGGAAATAAGTCACGTTTAATTCCTGTTATGACTTAGTAAAATACACAAACAAACACAAGTTAGTAGCATATGATATGGGATACTGAATATATCCGGGATCCTGAGCGTATTCGAGATCCTAAACAAATTAAAAATAGTATACTAACTTACTTGAACATTTTCACAAAGTACAATAATATATTTATCTATTAATCCTTATATAGGAGAGTACGATAAAGAAGTTTGTGTTTTTAAACATAGTGAGTATTATTAGTATTACAACTCCGTTCCAAAAAAAATTTCACATTAATATTATATATGTCCCAAAATAATTGTCCACTTGTAATAACTAACTATTAAAAATCATCAAACTCCCCCATTTTACCTAATTTATTACTATAAATCATTTATTTATCAATATAAGGGTGTGTTTAGTAACCAATTTTTAAGGGAATATTGGGGATTTAAGAAGCTTGAGATTCTAATTTTAAGAATCTCAATCCATTATAATTTCACAATCCTTATTTGACATCAATAATAAGACCACTCCCAACCGTGACGGAAACTGACAGAAACCGACACGCCACGTATGCGCCACGTCAGCTTTTTCACCCAACTGACAGAAACTGACAGGCCCCTCCCAACAGTCATCCGTCAGTTTCCGTCAGTTTCATTTTGCAGGGACCCACACCAATAAATTTAATTAATTAATACACAATAATTAAAATAAAAACACATTTCATTAAAATTAAAAACATTACAATCCTAAAAAATAAAAACATTACAATCCTAAAAAATAAAAACATTAAACTCCTAAAAATAAAAACGTTACACTAAAAATAAAAGTACATTTATTTAAATTTAAACTAGCCTAATCCGAGCTCGATTCTTCGTCTTGGTCCGCGGCCTCATTCTCGTTGTCGTCTTCACCTTCATCTTCATTTGTCGTTTTGTAGACATTTCCAAATTCTTCAACGACTTCTTTGCGTGCCAACTTAATAATTTGTAATTCCTTTTTGGAGGCCCGTTTCGGAAGACTTTTGCAAAGAAAACTCAAAGCCTTAAACGCCGCCTTTTTGATGTTGTTTTTCTTAATCGTTTCAAGTGTGTCCGCGGCTTTTAGGGCTTGTGATTTAACCGCTTCGATGGCTTCGAGTTTTTCCGACACAACACTGCTTCGTGACGAAGAACCGGCATCCGAAGATTGAGAAGTCTTTGACGCTTTTCGACCCGGTGGACGACGTATCGGGTCGTCGCGGAACAAGGTCCTCATGTTGGCTTCTAGAGATGACGGGATGTCGTTCGAGCCAAGATCAGTGGCTTCGAATTCGGGTTCGGGTTGGAACGGGCGTTTGTTGCTCATCACGCCTTGCTCAGTGAAGTACTTTGGGAAATGTCTTAGAACCTCCCAACAACTCTCGTAAGTAAATTTCCTTCTTGTTTGATTGAGAAAAGCTTTCTTGGCCGCATCCAGTACGTCTTGATCCCCGGCACCGCTTTGATGGCAACCATCCCTAAACTTTCTGTGATGGCCTTCGAAAATTCGCACGTCGCCAGCTATTTTGTTCCATTTGCCCGTTAGTTGGTTGAGGTTACGTTTCGTCCGGACAATCGAATTGTAATCCGATTTGACACTTCGCCAAAAACTTTCATTTGTTTGATTGTTTCCGATGACGCCGTTTTCGGAACAATGTATCCACCGTTCGGCCAACATTCTCGCTTCGTCGTCGGACCACCTAACTTAAACCCGAAGTGGTGCGTCCGGATTTTTTCTTGGTTTTTTACCCTTTTTCTTAGGGGCCTCGGGTTGGGTATCGGGTTCGGACTCGGGTTCTTGTTCGGGTTGGAATTGGTTTTCATGATCGGAATCGTCGGAGCTGTCGAGAAGGTTTTGATGTTGGGTTTCGGGTACGACGAAATTTGGAGTTTGTGGAGGTTGTGAGTAACGGGTTGGTGTAGCTTGGTAGCCGTGTGGGTTTGATGAGGAGGTGCCGTGGTATGTGTTTGGTGAATAATCCATGGAAGGTGTGAATTGCGGGTCTTGATACCACCCGGGATGTTGGTAATTTCTTCGTGGGTCGTCAGGTGACATTTGATACGGGTTTACAATTGGTGCAAATTGAGCAAAACCCGTCGGTGGAGGTTGATAGTTATTTGGATTTGGAACCGGGTTGTTCACCAAGTTTTGCCACATATCGTAGCCAACTTGTTCTTGCTCATTTTGGTTTGATTTGGTTTTGGATTTGGATTTGGTTTTGGATTTGGAATTGGTGTTGTTGTTGTTTGCCATTTTTTGGAAGTGAAAATGATAAAAGATGAGAGAATTGGTGATGTTTGAGTGTGAAAAATGAGATGGATATGTGTAGTATTTATAGAGAATTTAAAAAAAAAAAAAAAAGAGCCGTTTGTAATTGTTTTCAAAATTTTTTTTTTTTTTTTTTTTTTTACCTCCAATGGCAGTTTTTTTTAAATTTTTTTTTTTTTTTGCTCAACGGCTCTTTTTCAAAAAAAATATATATATATATATATTTTTTTAATCGCTCAAACGGACCCACGGCCCCACGTCTCACACCTAAACACCTCGTCGGTTTTCCGACGGAAGAAACCGACGGACCGAACCGACGGCGCCGTGCCATTGGTGTCGGTTCCGTCGGTTTCAACCGACGGAAACCGACCCTCGCCGTTGGGACGGGTCTAAAATAGGATTCCTTGAAAAATAACCATTTCATGTGAAAGCTCCTCAAATTAGCTTATCCAAAGAATTCACATCCCTTAATTATAATATTACAATATTACCCTTTTTTAAAAAAATTTAAAATTTTAAAGTTTTATAATATTATTTACATTTATGTCATTTTACATCTATAAGCTCCAACCCCATCTAGTTTGCCAAACACTACCTAACAAATAAATTCTCAAGCTCCAACTTCTAACATTCATCTTCAGCTCCAGCTATTTTGGATAAACACACCCTAAAAGCAATCAAACTTGCTTTGATTATAAGAGCAAAACTGACATTTACTGAATTTATCTCAATCCCAACAAAAACTGTTGGGGAACAATGTATGTGGGACGGAAAGAGTATTATGAGCCGAGTTACTTCGTACTCCCCCATAATTATGTATGGGCAGTTAATAATTTAACCTGTGAAATGCTTCAACTAATTTTCAAATGCTTGTTCAACTAGCATTATATTTAGGAATACTTAACATCTAAACAAAATATTTTAACTAGGAGCTTAATTTTTTTAATTCAGCTAAAAGTTCCAAAAACCTTGTAAAAGCTCTCTAACAAACAGACCCATAATTTCTTTAAAAAACATAACTTGTAAGTTATACTAAGTCCATTACTTTAACTAATCAAAACTTTCAAAACATTTTATTTTTCTTTAGAAAAAAATATATATGACCAAAATGTAACATCTCATAAGACGAGGAAAGAATTTGCCAAATCCATAATATCGTGGCTATACCACCGACAACAAAAAATATAAATATAAATAAATGAATTTCTAAATGTCTGATATAAACCGTAGTGAACGTGAACGTGAACGGTGAAGTAACAAGAAACCACAAGCGAATGTCGAACGCAGCGCAAATGCCGACGAGCTTCGGCCACGAGCTTCGAGCATGTCTTCGTTGCCGTCTCGTTAAAACCTACGATCAGGTTTACAACCTTTTCTCTTCCCCCAAATACTAAGTCGACCTAGGGTTTTGCAGTACCTTTTTTCTTTTTTAAACCCTAATTTGTATTTGTATATGTGCAGTTTAGAGAAAACGGATGTGAGAACTGCCCTTTCTTAAAGATTGATGAAGATTCTGAACGTGCTGTTGATTGCACTACCCCTAATTTCACTGGGTAATTTACTAATCACTTTTATAAAAAGTTACATTCTTTAGTTGCTTAAAAACCTAATTACAGTATATGTTTTAGGCCTTTCAGTTTAAGCAGGTTTAGAAAATAAAGCAAGTTCACCTAATGCTATTTAGTTTTCAACTAATGGCTAATATATTGGAAGAATGATAGAACATTACCTCGATTTACCTCTATAGATGCAATCATGTTTCTCGCTGCATGATGGGGTATTTTGCTAGTGTATTTAAGGTTGTGAATTGAGATACTTTAGTTGTTTTTGTAAATGCTTTCGTTTACTGTAGGATCATCTCGGTGATGGATCCTGCAAGAAGTTGGGCTGCTAAATGGCTTCGAATTGGTATGCCTGATTTCAAAATCTAATTTATATACTGACTCTATGTTTTGTACTTTTGTGTTATTTACTTACATTGAGAAAGCACTTTTTAAATCTCGTAGAGGAGCGTATCAAAATTGAGCTGCTCTATTTCTTAAATTACTTTTCATTGGAGATTATTTTGTAGGTAGTGAGTTCTTGGCATGTTATTATTATCTATGTATGTTTCTTATGGTTTTATACTAGAGTTTCTAGCATGCTTCTTTTTCAATGTGATTCAGACTAGAATCTGTAGGCAAGAACTGCCTTTGCGGGTAGACACACTTATAAGAGCAGTCATGCTTAAGACCTAGGGCCTTGCATTAGTTGTTTCTTTTCTTCTTCTTTTTTTGTTTATCTTTATTAAACTTACCTTTTATTTTTTATTTTTTGGATGATGAGCAATTAGTTGTTCAATGTAGTTTTGTAATTTAATATGATTGTTGTATGAGTCTGCTTTCATTATGCATACTCCTGATGGGTTTTTTTGTAATCTCATACCATCTGCCTTGTACCTTATCGTTAACGCTCTTCTCTAATTGCTCCTGTCTTTGTCTGTGAAAACCTATGCCATTCTTGCTTGGTAGGAACTAGTATAAATGAATGTGATTTCTCTTGCTTTATATTTGTGTGGCATTATTTTTGCTAGAATTAAGTGATGATACTTTAAGAGGAGGGTCATGGACCTTCTACAAGAATTAAGTGATGAAGACGAAAATCCAAATGAGAAATGGAATATACAAAGCCATAAAAGTACAACATCCCATGTGGTTCTTTTTCTTGTATTTTTTTTCTATCTTTGTTTCTAGTAGCTACAGCTGGTTGAAACCTTTTTTTACTGATTAAGTTGAAACTGGTTTATAATTAAGCACCTAATGAGTTAAACTGCAAGTTCAAAGATGTATTAACCACTGCTGGGAATGTATGAAATTCTTGGTTTATTTTTTGCTCCCCCATTATTGCCACCATACACTAGATCTTCAGTTACTCGTGAGAATATATGAAATTTAATTCATTGGCTTGTGATATCTGGTTTTTGGAATCGTTTTGCAGGAAAGTTTGTTCCGGGTTGCTACACACTGGCAGTCTCAGAAGCACTACCAGAGGATATGCAGGTATTGTGAACATTCTGAGTCATCTTTCTCTTTGGCTTCACCAGTGTACATGTGTATATGATCATTTGCCTTTTTACAGGCTATTTGTGAGGAAGAGCGAGTGCCATATTATCCGCCAAAACGTGTATGAGTGGATGGCTATAACGTCTTGATGCCAGGAGCACATGTATATGCAGACCTAATTTGATAGTTGCATTCACCTGGTGTCAAAACTTGAAACTTGGTACAACACTTGCTTTAGGAGATAATACTTTTTGATTACCAGAGTTTTAACCTTAATCAAGTAGTAGGATCCTATTTATTATCCATATCCAGCCGATCCTTTTCTTTTGTTCATTAGTTCCGAGGTGTTGGATTGGTTGTTACTTTGTCTTATTCCTGCATTGGCCGGTTCATTTTGCGTTCTTGCTTAGTTGCTTTTAGTTCCTTGTTGTGGGTGGCTTCTGGCGAATATGATATAACAAAAAGGAATTTCCATAGGATACATGTATGGATGAGGGTGATTTAGACTTGGTTTGGGATTGCGTTCTTAAGAGATTATTTGATTATTGTGTTTGTAAATAAAAAAGTGCTCTGCAAGAAATTGATTATCTGCATTCTGCTAGAGAGAAAATGCAGTTTTAGAAAATCAGGTTGGTACATTGTTTTCAACATGCAGTTTTGTAAAACTGTATTTGAATTCCAAACATCCTCTTATTTGTTTTAGTAAGCATGAAATAACCTGTCATTCTGATCTTGTTGCAGCGTTGAGCAAATTCTAAGAATCAGAATGTATTTGTAGTTTCAAACGGCATTCTCTGATTTTGAAGTTAATTAGATATTTTGAAGTTTCAACGCTAGTTTTTCAATAAAACACATGCATCAGAATGACGTTTTAGGTTATGGTGTATTGTAAACCACAAATACAAACCAAAATGATAAAGAAAAAAATTGGTTCAGAACCTTGAATGCGTAATTTGACACATACAAAAAATTTACAATGGAAAAAAATAACCAAAATATAGTTTGGTACTCTAAATTTGGTTAAGTGGATTCTGCAGTACCTTGAAGTATAGGGTACAGTATTGTGGCAACGAACTTGAGAACTCGGTTAATTCTAGGCCTTAACTTAAGCACATGCATCTCATGTGACCTACTACCGTATAATTTAATTATACGCCTTAGAATGTTTTGGGTAAAGAAATTAAATTAAGGGCTGAAAATGTGATTCTGCACATCTTCAAGTTCGGAGTAGATGACTCCAATAATTGGCAAATAGTGAACAGAATCGAGAACATATTAGTATGGTTAAGTTGAAAGCAGATTTACGAGTAGAATCGTAACAACTTTCTATCTGAGATTCAATCATACTTTTGGAAGAAGTCACTTATTTCTTGTTAATCAGAATCATGAAATTAGCTGTTTCTATAATAAATCAAAGAATTTGAAATACTTGTATCTAAATAAATATACGAGTGAGCAAACCTTCCATTTGATAAAGAGCCACCAATGTGACGGAATCAGGGTTTGAATTCAACTGAGTTTTCAAGCTCAGGATACTCAAGTGTACTGTTGATAGTTCAAGCCTTCAAGGTACTATAAGACACCAAATCTAAGGTACCTTAGTATAACTTGGCCACTAAAAAAATTGCTTACAAGGAATGTCTATGGGAAGAAATTGACATCAAGGAATCACGATTAACGAAAAAAACTATAAATGCTTTCTATATGAGTAGAAGAAGTAAACTTTCACTTAATTGCATTACTATTATCTTGTATAGATGATGAACATATGTACAGGCCATCTAAACTACAGTAGAAGTTTAACAAGAGTAATACAGAACCTCAGTTCTGTAACTACTATTGGTCTACTATGAAATTTACAACTAAACAGCAGGGAAACAAAACAGACTCTACACATCGCTCAGAACTTTTTATTGTAAATCGAGTACATTGACAGATTGTTCAGATACGAAAGCCAATCCTTGCATCATTCTAGCGATTTCAACGGTGTCATCAAGATAATACTTGGCTTTGCTTGGTTTGTTTCCCACTGTGCATGCAAACACTTGTGCATCTGGTGCAATGCAGTTGTTGGAAGCTACAGAAGTAGTAATTACCTCAAACATATCTTCATCTGATCGGTCGTCTCCTATACACAGCACAAAATCTGGTATCATTTCTCGTTCTTGCATTGTGGCGAGCAGTCGTTTTGCAACCAGTCCCTTGCTTACACCCTGATATAACCAACCATACTTCAAACTGTCAAAAATGCTTACACTTTAGTCAACATGATTCAATTGTAACTATATTTAATAATACCTGTGGTTTAACCTCAACGCAACATTGCCCTCTTTTTACTGTCACTGGTTCATTAGCAAGCACACTCTCGAGGTGATCAAGAAGCTCTTTTGCCTGACACGATCCAAAATCTGGATCAGCATCCTCATAACACCACACCATTGCTGTATCTTTCATTTCGATCGTTGATCCGTCAGTTGTCTCGGTGTAAAGTGTCATAACTGGATGAGTATTCTGCTTCCATCCAAAGTCATCAACTTGTACACACGTCTCCCAGTCCTCATCTCGTTTCAACCTTAAAAGACCAACAGCTTCATACAACCATCTGAAATATGTACATCAGGTAAAGCTATAGGTACAAGTAGTCAATTACCTTAGGAAACATCCGTGCTCTGCTGCGAGTCCGAGCTTCTCACAAGAAGCAAACCATTCCCCTAAAGTCTTACGGCTCCTAGCACTCACAATAAAAACCATATTGTTCTTGTCTCTACATAAAGTGTTGAGCATTTCTATTGTTTTAGAACTCGGGCTCTTATCAATGGAAGATTGAGGCATTAAAGTCCCATCATAATCCAAAAGAATTGCCCGTTTTGTAGTTTGTTTATAAGCTGAAACTATATGCTCCATCGAAAGCTTTCTAAAGTTCGGGTCTAAAGCAACAACCCTAAAACCCAACCCGAACCCTATACCCCAACACCTTTTCCTCACATGATCCTTACAAGTCCTCTCCAAATCTTGCAAAAAGCTACGAGCCCAGTACCCGACATCATGAGTACTAACATACCTATAATGCTTCTCATGTCTCATTTGCTTTTCAGGCTCGCTCAACTCTAAAGCATAGTCCATGGCATCCGCAACCGAGTCAATATTCCAGGGGTTGACCCGTATTGCTCCACTCAGAGACGGAGAGCATCCAATGAATTCAGAAACAACCAACATGCTATTCTTTAACATAGATGACTCCAAACCTAAGACTTTATCGAGCCTACCATTTCCTTGACGACTGATAATATATTCATAAGGGATAAGATTCATCCCATCTCTAACAGCCGTCACCAAACAACAATCTGCAACAACATAATACGCAACCCGCTCATAAAACTTAAGGGGCTCGTCAACCAAGATAACGGGCTGGTATCCAGGCTTCCCAAAAGTCTCATTGATTCGTTTGACAGTTGAATATGTCTCGGCCTTTACTTCCTTCACGTCATTCCCAGTCCCACGAGCTGGATTTGCTATCTGTACTAAAACGATCTTTCCTTGCCATTCGGGGTGCTGAATTAAGAGCTGTTCCATGGCTAATAACTTCAAGCTAATTCCTTTAAATATGTCCATGTCATCAACACCTAATAACATTGTTTTCCCCTTATCTTTAAACTCTTTGATGAGCTCGGAAACCTTTGCTTCTGTTTCGGGTAGGTTTAGAACAGATTGAAGTTGTCTCATATGAATCCCAACCGGGAGAATCTTGATACTAACCGTTCGCCCATAATACTCCAAACTTATATAACCCCTTTTTGACTCGTATGAAATCCCTAACATTCGACTACAACAAGATAGAAAATGGCGGGCGTAGTCGAAAGTATGGAACCCAATCAAATCCGAATTCAAGAGGGCTCTAAGAATCTCCTCTCTAACAGGCAAAGTCTTGTAAATTTCCGATGAAGGAAACGGGCTATGCAAGAAGAACCCGAGCTTGACCCGATTAAACCTTTTTCTTAAAAATGTTGGTAAAACCATGAGATGATAATCATGAATCCAAACAAAATCATCTTCTGGATTAATCACCTCCATGATTCTATCAGCAAAAATCTTGTTAACAGACACATAAGCTTGCCATAAAGACCGATTAAACCGGCCACCTAAGTCCGGTGACAATGGTAACATATAATGAAACAAAGGCCATAACTGTTGCTTACAAAAACCATGATAGAATCTTGTGTATAATCCAGGTGGGAAAAAAGTAGGCACACATTTGAATGTTTCTAAAAGTATTTGTGAAACTTCTTCTTGTTCACTTGGATGAATCTCTTCTTTCAGACAACCAACATATATAACATCAACATCATCATCATCATCTCCTAAACCATCTTTTAATTGTAAAGGAAGTGAGTTTTCATCAAAACTAAAAGTCCAGCCTTTCGAGCCATCGGTTTTCGGGTTAGCCCGAATAGGTAACTGGTTAGCTACAATGATCAAACGGTCATGTTGGGTTGAAGATGATGATGGTGATAACTCAGATGGGTCATCGGAAACTTTGTCGGCGACGGTCATAATCCGGCGGGCCATACTGGTAAATGACGGCGACGGCAGGTCGCCGGCGGCAAGATCTATTAAATTTCAATATGATTTCGACATCATTTTAAACACCAAATTACTATAAATACTATCAAACTGCAAAATATAATAATGTAATAACTTAAATGAAAATGATCATTGAACCTTAACAAAAAAAAAAAGAAACAAAACACACATAGTACTCGTTGAGATACAGTGATCTTTTAAATGGGTATTATCAATTACAACAAATAAAACAAAACCCAGATTAAATCTTTAAAAAAGTTGAGAAATTTACCAGGTGATTTAGTATCTTTTTTACCCTTTGAAATCCAGGTGAGAACTGGAATACAGAAACCTATAGAGACAGATATAGATATAGAGAGAGGGAGACAAAATGTTAGTAATCCTCTCTGAGGTTTATGGAAGGTTGTTGTTTTTATATACACAACCAAATTGTTTTTTTGCTGAGTGGATTTTGGATTTGGATATGATGAGTATGATGTGGGAAATGATATTGTTAAATAATAAATAAAGTATTTGTACAGTATGTTATTGGGTTTGTACAATGCTTTGAGTTAGAAAAATTTGGTTGCATGTGGAGAAGAGTGTAGATATTCACAATCATATTTAGAGATTTAGATTAAGGATCAGGAGAGCAAGTGTTAAATGGAGAGGAAGGAGAGCAACTAATCATAATATATCACATGTCCAATATAAATTTCATTTTAACCTCTCATTTATATTTGTATGATGTTTACCTTCCCTCAACTTCTTCAATAACACTCTCTCACCCCCACTACCACCAACCACCCACTCCCACCCTCTGCCACCACCTGCCGCCCACTGCTGCCAACAACCACCGCTCGCTACTGCCGCTAGCCACCGCTCGCCGTCATCGGCCGCCGCCGGATTTCGGCCTTTTTTTTTCTATTTTTTGTCTAAATTTTTTTCTTAAACTTTTTTTTTAAAAATTTTTGTAACTAACTTTTTCCTCATTAAAAACACTGCATGTTGATTTAAAACAGAAAAAAAAATATTTTGTTGCATATTGTGGTTATTTAATTTTTTTTGTATACATATACTACTGCATATTATAGTTATGTGTTGCATCGTGTATGTTTATATATTTATTATTACTTATTTTTCAATACGTGATATCACAAACTGCATTTTGTATATGTATTTATTGCATCATTCTTTTTGTATACATGTTAGTCTTTTTTACTACATTTTGTATTTTATGTACTGCATCTTATATATTGTATATACGCCGTCACCAAAATGCGATACAAAATAGTATAATATGTATGATACAAAATGCAATATAAATGAATAATATGTACTAAAAACATATAATTAAAATGCGGTAAAAAAAACTATATGTAGTATAATTTTATACAAAATGCAATACAAAAACAAACAATATGTACTAGAAATTATGTATACAAACTGCTGTAAAAAGAAAAATATACATTATAATTTTATTCCCTTCGGTCGAGCGAATCCATTGTTCCGGTCCGGGAATCCCTATGTCCCGCTTTTTCCTTTCAAAAATTTTTTTTAATAAAGAAAGAATTTTCCCACTGGTATTCTATGCTCGATCTCTAAAATGCAGTAAAAATATAATACATATAATATAAAATGCAGTACAAAAGCAAACGATATCTACTAAAATTATATACACAAAATGCAGTAAAAAGAACAATATGCAGTATATTATATATAAAATTCAATATAAAGATAATACATATAATACAAAATGCAGTACAAAAACCAATATATATTCTTAAATATGTATACAAAATGCAGTAAACATAATAATATGCATTATAATTTTATTCAAAATGCAGTAAATAAAGATGATATGTATAATACAAAATGTAGTACAAAATAAATAACATGTGTTACAAAATGCAGTCAAATAAATAATATGCAGTATAATTATTATAAAATGCAGCATAAAAATGGTAATATGTATAATACAAGATCAAGTCTAAAACATGTGTACTAAAAGTTATATATATACAAACTGCAGTAAAAATAACATGTAGTACATTTTTATAAAAAATGTAATTAACAAAAATAAAAATGTTAAAAATATCTGGAAAAAAAATTTAAAAATTGTTTTTTGAAAAAAATCGCCGGAATCCGGCAGCAGCGGGGCGGCGACGAGGTGGTGGCAGGCGGCAGCAGGGAGGGGGTGGTTGGTGGTAAGAGATGGGAGTGGGTGGTTGGTGGGGTGGGAGTGGTGGAGTGTAATTTAATAAATTTAGGAATTAAAGTTAAATATTTCAAAAATGGGGGGATTAAAATGAAAGTTGATATGGAACACATGTTATTGTCTGGATGAATGTGAGATTGCCCTCATTTCTCTCCAAATGATCCCTACCCTCATGATCGCATATCTCATATTTATGTGTTATCAATGAAATATCTACTCTGATTTTATTAAAATATTATTAAAATATGGTTTTGGATAAGGTTTTAAATTTGTTCTCTTTTTGCAGGAAAGAAACAAAAAAAATTTGTTGTGAAGGTTAAGAAAATAGTCAAAAAAAACATGAGGGAGAAGTCTATTTTCCCTTTTTTTTTCTCCGTGAACTTTTTTTTTTTAACATGAAAAATGATAAGAAGGTCTAAACGTATCTAGATGGAAAAACACCATCCACGATTGATGGTTATAAAAAATTGACCGGTGGAGAAACGTTTACATTTGATGATGATAATTGAAGTTAACTTTTTTTTTTTAAGGTAACTTATATTTAGAATTATACAGTATTACTTTATTTTTTAGGTGATGTATTGGTAGACCATCAAAATTATCCTAACTGTGATTTACGGTACAAGATCATAAATCACAATTAGTGATGTATGGATAATTTTTACTAGTGTACATATATCTCTATATATTATGATTGATTGTAAGTTGTTTACAACAAGCATGTTTATACCCCTGCGTTGTGATGGAATTTGAAAAAAATAAAAATCATAAACAATATTAGCTATATGTAAGGTTATTATTATGATTCCAAGCATAAAAGAGTAATAATATTTTCATCATTTGTAAGCATTGTAATATAATTAGATATGGAGAAGCAAAGTGAAACTCATACATGTAATTTAATTATTTTTCAATATGTAAGAGTTTGTAATTGTTAACATATGAAACTAATTACTCCAATATGAAGCTAAATACGAACAAAAATCTTCTCTTCCATACCGTGTATCTCACGATCCAACTTTTAATATATGTTGTCGGTACTTTCTAAAAAAATATAGATAACGATCAAACAAAAACGGTACTTAGCATTAAATAAAGATCACTGATACCGTATTTTTTCTGTTATATCGAGTTAAGTGATTAAAAATAATACATTAATTAATTGGGTGTTTAAAAACTTGTGTAAGATAAAAGATAATTTACAAAACATATCAAGTAATAATGTAAAAATAAAATATACTTTGTATTAATTTATAATTTTCATGCTTGAACGGCAAAGTAAAACACTCCAAATTTTACCTATTATGATTTTTATTGTTATGTCTAAAATGAGTGTTATATCAAAGATTAGACAACTTTCTAACGAAATATTTTTTTTTTAAGTCAATAGTAACTTTACCAAACACTCATGGTAAATGTAGTAGTTTTGTCAATTAATGAAAAAACATCACAACAGTTAGTCGGATTTTTGAAAGTTAATGTAAGATAGAATATATGCAATTACAAAACATACAATTTAAAATTATGAATATAATATAATAATCAATAAGTTTGACATTTATGAATTTGTGACTCATTTACACTAATCAATTAGTGTGGCTTGAGATTAACCGGATTGTCATCTTAGTAAAATAATTGTGAATGATGATCAAACGAAATGACACTTGACGCTAAATAAAACACATCTAAACTTTTTTCTTCATATCAAATTAAATGATTAATTAAAAGACAACACATTGATATATCTGTAACACCCTTTCTACGGGTCTAGTAAATCTCTTATTTAAATTGATTATTTAATTGTTTTAGAAATTATTTGATATTAATTGTTTAAATTGTTAAACTTAGATAAATGAGTTACTGACTTGTGTTGTTCTATTGTGTTTCAGATAAACAGAAGACTCAGTGACATTAGACTACTGAGTGGATGACTGAGGTATTGGTGAGTGGATCGATAACCCTCAGTTTGATTTAGTTGTAACATGTTTGTTACAACGTGTAATTGTATTATTACTATTATTTTAGTTGCCATGATTATTATGGTTTATTAGTAATAATACTGTGGATAGACTATTAGTTTGATATGATGACATGATGAATATATAAATATGTGATCACTTATTATATCGTCGTTGTGCATTGATGTATTGCCTTTGGGCATATATGATTCAGAGGCCAGCATGGGGCTGGGCTTGGTTTGCTATTGTTTGGATAACACAGGGTCTTAGTACAAGCATTATTGTCATAGCCTGTGTTGTTTGGGTTAATAGTACCAAGTAGTCGGTTAAACCTCTGTATGGGTCTGCAGTTGGTTTTAAAGTGTTCTTTGAGAAGGTTGCTCAGGAACCACCGGTCCTCTTTGACACCAGTTGTTTGTGATGTGATAAGTTGTAACAGGTGTTGTGTGCATATTGTTATTTGTTGTATACAAGTTTGTTATGCTAAGTTGGGCTGTTGTTTATTGATTTACTCACTTAGCTTTGAGCTAATCCCCCACATTTATACTTCCTGCAGGTTATATTTAATATGTGGGTGGCAGGAAGCTAAAGTCTTTGACAAGGAATGTTTGACAACTGCGAACTCTAATATAACTTTTGTAATAAAGTTAAAGAAGTTAGTATTATATAACACCTCAACTAGGGTTGTGGTTTTGAATACATTATGTGTAACACCCCCAAATTTAATGATTCGCGAAAGCATACTTTGGGTGTTACTAATCAATAATCAAAGCATACAGATATATTGCAAACGACTTTATATGCGCCGTTTTAACTAATATATATTAATATTAAAAGGTTTACAACAGTTTGAACTCATACATAGCTCGTTTTCGTAATATGAGAGATTTAAGTACATAATTAGTTATACAAAATCTAATAATGCAATGAAATCTCTGAAGTTTTTGCATGAAGACTCGAGCTAAGATGCATCCTGATGGGCAGTCCAAATCTACTGCTGAGTACCTGTGATACATGCTAAAATGGGTCAGCTAACGCTGGTGAGCTCACAGGTTTGAGTATCAAATAATATTCTATGAATCGCAAGATTTAAGTATTGATTTGCATCCAGCAAATAAAGTTACAGATAATGTATACAACCATGAGCGCATAGTCTGAGCTTAACTCGAGGGTCGGGTCCCATATAGAGAATTCCGAGCGAGGTGCCTCCACGAGTGCCTAATCTACACTCGTCTTCCCAAATATTAGTACGTCCGTTTACCCGGTTAGTGCTTGCTAACCCGGACGAGGAGGGTCAATCCTATATGGTACCATATACTAATATTCACTCTACTTTCGTATTACCAGACTATACTGACGGAGGACTTTGGTTTGATTAGTTGAAAACAACTCATGTAGTATATTGAAATATGTACTCGCGTTCATGTGTTAAAAACAGAGCAATGTATCACACCCCTAGTAAAACAGTAAAAAGAGGGGCCATGAGACTCACCTGAGCCTGAAGAGTTTATCTTAATAAACTTAGATTGATTAGCCAAGAATCGAAGTCCACTTCCTTTTGAGGTGGTTGGAGGAAGAAGTGGGTGGTTCTGAGTCCTCATTCATGGCCATGAGTTCATGGGCCAATCGGATAGCACCATCAATGGTGGTCTGATTTGAGGAGGCGACGTTCCCCCGGACAGGTTCCGGAAGACCGCGGATGTACCTTCGGATCTTATCGGGTTCGGTGCTCACCATTGCTGGGCGAAGGATGGCAAGCTGTTGGAATCTGACGGTATATCCGTCAATGTCAGTTCCCTGCACCTTTAGGTGCCAGAACTCTTCCTCTAGCTTTTGGAGTTGTTCGATGGGGCAATACTTAGCAGTAAGCATTGTCTTTAGTTCCTCCCAAGGGAGTAGGTAGGCGGTATCGATACCCACAGACTGGGCATATGAATTCCACCATGAGAGAGCACCATCTTCAAGGGTGCAGGTGGAGTATTTGACTCTGTCCTCTTCTGCACACTTGCTGATGTGGAAGACGGACTCCATTTTCTCGAACCATCTGATCAGTCTGATGGCTCCTTCAGTTCCCTTGAAGTTCAAGGGTTTGCAGCTCAGGAAGTCCTTGTATGAACAAGGCTTGGATTGAGGCCCGTTGGCAGCTGTGTCTTCGCTGCCCGAACTGGGTTGTCGGGTAGCCATAGCTTGAGCCACGCTTCGGGCTATGAGTTGGGCGATTTCAGTTTCACTAAAGGTGAATCGCTTCGGTGGCATCTTGCTGAACAAGATCAAGAAAAGACAATGAGATCCTTGTGTGAAATTCTGATGTATCACATGTGTATATGATGGAATATACGATATAAAGTGATAATTATATTTCATTTAAATAACCAAGTTTGGTACATGACACGAGTTTTCAAAAGATTACAAAATACGGGGAGTACAAAAGGTACCGGGAATTGTTACATCCGGTTAGAATAGTGAAAGTCCTACATAGATAGATATAGATTACAAGATGACAGCCACACTAGTTCTAATGCAAGTTGATCCTTTCCATTAGTGTGACGAGTCGATCCACGGTGACTGCGAGTCTGCTGGTTTGTCAGGCGTTGTCTTCTGCCAACGACTTGTAACCTGAGGGTGTCCACGACACGCGATGGTTATGACATGATTGAGTATCTCAAAGATCACCCTTGTAGTTGTTTGTTCAACTAGAATGTCCAAATTACCATGATTTGGTTGTTTGTTTAAGTGTTTGAAAATGGGTACGGCCCGTTGGTGATTGTTTGTAATAATAATCCCACATTATTATTTTGATGATTTTGAAGTGTTATACCTAAAAGTAAGTTCCAATGTGTTTTAGAAGTTGTGTCGCATTCGTGTTTGATGTTATACAAGTTAACACTTTGTGTGAAAGTTTAGATGTAACACCGTTACTCGTGAACCTAGGGTAAGGGCGAAGCCCGTTAATGACGGGGGTCCGAGGGCTGCGCCCCTGGTAGCGGGGTCCAAGGGGCGGCAGCCCCTGGCTGGGTCCAAGGGGCAGAGCCCCTGGCTGGGGTCGAGCTGCCGGGTTAGCTTGGAAAATTTTTATTTCTACTATATTGCTTTAGGGAAAAACGCATCTGGACTTGAATTTGGGTGAAATGGGGCGTCAAATTTGGGCCTCAATACTTAGTGTAAAATTAGTTTGAAACCTTCTATTTTATGCGTCACTTATAGCGTCACTTAGGGGCTTAGGCGTCTAGGAAGTGACGCATGAAATGGCAGAATCTGAGTAGGGCATCACTTATGGCGTCACTTATGGAAGTGACGCATAGTGAGGCGTCACTTAGGTAAGTGACGCATAAGGTGGCGTCACTCCATTAGTGTCGGGTATGAGTGTCGGTTAAGGCTTCTAGGCGTCACTAAACAAGTGACGGAGGTAAGTGTCGGGAAAAAGGGGTTTTATGTGGCACTTATGCAAGTGACGCATGATTAGGGCTTTTAGTGACACTCAATGCGTCACTTAAGTGACGCATGAAGTGACGCTATACTGCACCTTCGTTGCGACACTTAAGGCTGTTAACGAATTTTTGAGCCAAAAATGAGTTTTCGGGTTTCCGTTTGGTCTGATTCTTTTACCCAACCCTTATAAGGACATTCTAAGCTTAAAGAAACAACTAAAACTTAAAAACATTTAAAATCGAGAGGTTTCGAGTTTTCGTCGGAAACTTACAAGTTGATGAATCAAGATTCCGGAAAGGTAGGAGTGTAGATCGTGACGCGGTGGTTCTTTTCTTCTAAACGAGCTCAACGATTTAATGAAGCTTGGTGGTGTGTTTTAGTGATTTTTGGTGTGGGTGGTGTGGATGGTTTTTGAGAGAAAAATGGGAGGGAGAGAGAGGAATGAAAATGAAAAGAAAATGGGAAATGAGGGGAGGGCTTTTTGGGGCAGATTTTGGGGAGGGGAGGGGGAGAGTTTCTCCCAACTTTTTAATCCCCGTGGTTGCGCTCCGTCCGGTGTTCGTTTCCTCGATCGTTTAAAACGTTAACTAATTATCTTGTACGTTTAATTATAAGATTTAAAAATACAATTGTTTATTTAATATTTTTGTTGAAGGATTTTACCCAATACTTAATGACTTAAATGGTTTCGTTTGTCTGTGTGTTAAATGTATAAGTCGTGTAGATGTTTATTATACGATACAAAATGTAATTGAAATATTATTAACATAATATTTTTGGATATAATAGCGTTATTAAATAGAGTTATATTATTTAATAAAATGGTTCACCAACGTCCGTATTAATTGAACCGAATCACATTCGATTGAAATGCATACGATTTAGCCAAATCGCGTAATTGTACATATTCAACAATATATTATTTGATACATTAATTAGCCTAACACAGAACTAATTACATGTATTAACAGAGGATTAGGCACTAATTACTAGTCCTAATTTAGCGGGTGTTACATTATGAACTGGATTGTGTCTGGTTTTAAAACAGTTATGCAATTAAACTGTTGTGTATTAAAGTTTGAAAAGTTATGAACATTTTATAATGTATATTAATAAAGTATGTTTTATCCATAAAATATATACGCTTCTTAGTTAAATTATATAATATTTATATACAGAAAGATGGGTGTTATAATATCCGTGTTTTGAAAGTTTATTTAGGTAAAGTATATGTCGTTTATAAAACTATACAATTTATCAATTAAAGATAAAACATGGTAATCTAATTTTTATTTTGAATGATAGAATTAAATACTAAATTTATAAGCTAAATGATATTTATAGTTATTTTGATAACTTTACCACAAAAAAAAAGGAAAAAGAAATAAGAATAATAAAAAATAAATAAATTCACTATTCATATAAGGGAGCTAATTTTGTCAAGTATTCTTTTACTTGTTATAAGGAAACAGTTACATAAACAGGTGTATTATAGGTATAAACAGTTGTATTGTTTCCTTGTAACAAGTAAAAAATTACTTGTCAAAATCAGTTCCCTTCATTTAATAGTGACTTCTTATTTACCTCCCGGAGTTTCTAGTATATTCTTTGGTCCAATATAAATGCTAACGGTCCATACACGATTAGAAAAACTATAATTATTACTATATATACATCAACAAAATAATTTTAATTTCGAAGGAGAAAATTAAATTTTAAATTGTATATAATTAACACATACTTTTGTTAGTTTTTCAAATCGTTTGAAGCGCCAATCATATAATTAAACACCTTTTTGCCAGTGTTTAGAAGAACTCGATCATACGGGCACGCTCTATGAGGGACACCAATACCTCTACTCTGATGGCGCTCATTGTAGATCGCGTGGAACTTACCACATATATGGTTAATGTTTCAACGTTTGAAAGTTGTTTGATCGGCTTTCTAATAAACCTCTTGGTTATAGTTGAATTTTTCTATAACGATGCTCCAATAACTAAAGGCTTTTTGAGAGTTGTCGTCATCAAGGTCTATGGAAGTATCAACACAACATGTCACTAACCACATTTCTTTAATTAACAGCAGTCCACGACTTTTTGTTTCATTTTATGACCATGCTTTTGCTTTCGCCATCGAGTTTTCTTTTGTTTTTGCCCACCGGTTTGGGTACATGTTAGGGTTGTTGGATCGACATGTCGGTTCAGCTTTTCGGTTGTTGTTGAAATGTTGATGTTGTTATTGGAAACACACTTGGTTTAGGAATTGTTTTTGCTTAAAATATAAGGGTTATTGGGTAACTTACTAGGGCTCAAAGACATTACCCGGATTATTGTTGTTGATTCGGGTTTGGCGAGTTGTTCGAGCCTGCGTAATGTGAGTGTCGAAGTTGAAAATGTTGGTAGAGTTGGTGAATTCGTTTAGGTTAAACATTGTGCGGGATTGATGTTTATGATTGTGTATTTATATATGCTTGTAAATATTAATTGTATATGATTGTTGGTTTTGGTTGAATAATCATAGGGGTATTTCATATTTGTAGGATGAATTTTAGTGAATTTATTTATTTATTTATTTATTGCCGTTATAAAATAAAAAAAAAAGGCTATTTCTCTACGTTTTACGAAACTAATCGTTGGCTAGGATTAAAAGAACATTGAAAATAAAGGACATATCGGGCTTGCAATTAACCGGTTCTCATCCGTTGTGTAATTTATAGTGCACACGAGAATGTCACATTTTCCTCCCGGTAGTTTGACTACATTCACTGCTCTATTTAGTATTTACCGTATTATTCTAAGAACACAAGGTATGGTCAATGTTTTAAAACCCGGGTTTTTAGTCGACCCGGAAAAATGTTAATTTCTGGTCGGACCGATCAGACCGGTTGAGCCGGAAGATCAGACCGGATTTAATATTAGTATACAGTAGTAGTATTTAGTGAAATTTTTTTTATTTTTTATAATCATAATTATAATTATTAATTATATCATGTATAATAATTATAATTCATAGAGTAATAAAGAGTGATGACACATCGATTTCCTTGTTATTCTTGGAATACACATCAATATAATAATTATATATTCCATAGAGTAATAAATGATGATGAAACATCAGTCAAAAATTCTCTCATTACTCTCATTATTCTTGAAATACACAATTAGTCAATATAACCTAATTATAAATGATTAAATGTACATAGAAATTGTTAAAAAAAAAAAATGAAACCGGGTCAATGCGCCGGTCCGGGTCCCGGTCCAACCCGGTCCGACCGGCCGGGTCAACCGGGTCGTTGACTAGTCAACATATTGAAAAACCCGGGTTTTTTGGCTCGGAAATCTCTAAAAATACGGTCCGACCGGACCGGTCGAACCGGGTCTTAAAACATTGGGTATGGTGACACTGGTTTTACAGTGTTTTTACGTGAATATTGTTGAAAAAGTGGGGGTGTGGAAGATGTTGAGTTTACAATGTTCTCAAAATCAATTTTTTTTATTATTGTGTGTATGTATAAAATAAGAAAAAAGAAGAGGAAATCAACGTTTTATTTCGGACGGTGCTCTAAAACGCTGTCCAGAATGCCATTGCGGTGTGAAAGGACGCTGTTGAACAGTGTTCCTAAGCTAAAATTTTGATAAATACCGCCCACACCGTGTGCTCTAATAGTTCTTATGGGTAAAATGGATAATGCATTGACAAATTTCTATATCAACAAATAAGTTGCATAATACAATGGATGTGAGTTAGTAGTTACCACATAAACTTAATGTAACGTAATCATGAAATATTACATATATATACTAATGATGTGCGCCCCATCACGATGACACTTCATTACGGTCTCAACACAGATCGCGAGCTCAGCTCAGATATTTAGTATCGTATCGCCGCGACGTTTAAATTTATTCCCGTGTTGCCACTTCCGTGATGACATTTACGCTCCATCACGGTGATGCCTCATCATGGTCTTAGCATGGATCGTGAGCTCAGCTCGGATATTTATCATTATGTTAGTACAACACTTGGATTTATTAAAGTGTCACCATGTCCGTTATGCTTCATTCAAGCCCTGAGCTCGATCGTAATAATTCTGAGCTCGACCAACACACACTATGCATGATCTCCTGACAATTGACAAGATATGACAAATAGTACAACAAATAACATTTCATGCATGCGTTATTTGCATAACCACTCTATTAACTTAATCGGCTCATTCGATTGGACCATTTGAGTGGAAAAATCATGGAATGTTTCTCACACCCTTTGTCCTAATTTGCATCCTTTTAGAACCTTCTAGAAGGTAGCTATAGCTAACCCTCATTCATTCCAAAGCACCCATAAAGTTCTCTTCCAAGATTAAGCCTATTATTACCACCCTCGATTAAATGTAATCTCGAATCAGATTTGCACACTTATTAAAGTGTAATAACTTAATTTTCCATAAACCCACTCTAAATTGCACTCAGGATGAAAAAATGATTGATCACGTGTCCTCACACGTAACTCATCGCATCCTCCTAACAATATATGGACCAAAAGACAACCACCTACAAATCAAATAGCCTTGTGCAAGGACTTGACGTGTGAGGACACATGGCGGGTATCCCAACTTCTTCCAAGTTAGCTTTAAAGATTTTTGGATATTACGACGTTCCAACACAATGATTCGTATTTTTTGTCTTCTACCTCTTCAATAAATCTTGTTCCAACCGAAACACTATTTATGTCAGAAACACAAACTTATATTCGTAGAGCATCCATCAACATTGATTAAAAGCTTTACAAAAAGTTTTTTAAGGGTGATGAATGGTAATTTGTACACTATTACTTTTTTACCATACACCACTAAAATATACTTTTAGACAATTTTACCTCTTACAATATAAAATTTATCAAACACTCATTCACAACTTTAAGTGAAAAAATGTCTAAAATATAATTTTGGTGGTAAACGGCAAAAAAAGTGATGGTGTACAAATCACCATCCTTTTGTGAAATTTTTAACATGTTAGTAGAAAAGTTTTACAAAAAAAGCTTTGGGTTCAATGAAAAAAAAAAGCTTTCAAAGTTTCTCTTTTCAAAATCTAAACACACAAATAATAAAAAAAAACTTTTACTCCAAGACTTGAGATTTCTCAAACTTTACAATAAAAAAATCTTTGCTCCATTGACAAAAAAAATTCAAAAACTTTTTTTACACAAAAAAAAAATATCATTGAAAATGCTCTTATTATTATTAGGCCATCTCCATGTATATAAAATTGCACCAAATTTAGTGTTTTTGTGTAGAAAACCTTCTCCAACCAACTCATCAAATTTAGTGTACACAAAATTTTAAAAGATTTTATACCAAATTTGATGTAACACTAAATTTTGCATCAAATTTATAATGTTTCATTTTAGACCCTATGTTTGAACTATTGCTATTATTTAAGTACAAAACTTTAAAAAACTTATTAATTTGTATGATTCTTTTAAGTACCATAATTTAGATTAGATAATATGATTATTGAAACAATAAAAAATTATTTTCAAACTATTTGTACCCTAGTATGGATCTCTGAAGATTGACTACACTAATTGCTTGGCGGAATCAAGCAATCACACGAAAATAAATATACCTCAAACCGAAAACCAATGATTAAACCAAAATCAAACTTTATATTGATTATTATAACGTAAAGGAATGATTACAAACTTGAGATTTCGAAAAATGGTGCTAGGGTTTCGTCAACCCTAGCTCTGAACCCGTAGGTTAGTATTCATACTAAACTGACCGACTTAGCGACACTTAGCCAAGTGTCGCAAACATTGGCCATGCGACACTGACTCGGGTGTCGCATATAACTCTGAACGCACTATTGGCGACACTTGACAAGTGTCACCTCAAACTAATACTCAGTGTTGCTAATAACAAAAATGACATTACTAATATATTTGACTAACGACACTTACAACTTGATAGACCAACTTACTGACATACAAAATGTATCAACAAACTCCCCAGTGTCATCAACTTGGTTTTTAAATCTTCAATCATTTCCAACCAGCTGGGAATACACCACCATCGTGTATCCCATTAGCTACGCAGATATTCACAATATTCTGAAACTTGATAGCTTCATTTCTGTCTCTAGCCCTGAACTGCATCTTATTCTCATGCAGCTACTTCATGTCTTGTTCCGAAAGATTTATCAAACTCAAAGGATCAAAAACAAAAAATCTATTTCTTTTCAATCCCCATGTTGACTTTTTCTTGGGTTTAGAAACATCCCAAGATGTCTTCTCTCCTGTTCCCAAATCACTTGTGGAATCGACATCGTTTGAAGGTTCTGGATCCGTTGGCGGTTCCGATCAGGTATAAAAACAAACACAGTTTCACCTGTAATGTTGTCATATTCCCAATACAGCAATCTCCTGAAAAAGTCCAAAGGAATGATCTCTAAAGGAATCTTCTTTAAGCAGTTTGCTGGTGGATAGATCATCCTTACAATTGGTTATCGAGTAACAGGATCCAACTTCTTCTTGAACTTGTATCTCATACCAAGCGTCGGTTTAATCAAATTATATTTCTTGTTGTTCATCTCACGATGTATGATAACCTGAAAGAAATCTGCTCTTGAATCTCGAGAGCGATTAATCAAAGATATTTGAGATAATGTTTGAAGTTCACACTTAGGCAACATACTTATTCGATAAAACTTGAGATTGAAGTACTGAATGCCATCACTTCGCTTAATCAAAAACACCGAGTTGTTTTCATCAAACTTCTAACTCTTGATCAAACCCGTGTAATTAGTTCTAACTTTATAGTGTTTGCACGTAACGGGTACCTCAACTATAGGTTTGAATTTTAAATGAGGTTTTGAAGTTGAAGGTTCAGCAGTAGAGGTTGATGGTTCAGAGGTTTTTGCTTCAGATATATGATCCGCTTCATCCTCTGAAGAATCAGATTCAATAATAGGAGCATCATCATAACACTCGTCGCTTTGTAACTCCTCTCCCTCAATTTCAACATCATCATTACCCTCAAAATTAAATTCCTCTGGCATCGAATTATTAACATTCACTTCCTCAGGGACCGAACCATTTTCATTCATCATTCTTTAAAGAACAGTAAGATCTGCAAATGAGTAATCTACAACAATTGGTCTTGGTTGACCAGGAAATTCATGCATAGGGTAATAATCTAAAGGAGTAGTTTCATTAACATTTGAAGAATCAGGATTTATATTTTCAACCCTAGGAGTTGTCTCTACATTCTGCTCCCCCGAGACAACAACCAGGGTTGCTAACTCTAAAATCCTACGATCTAAACCATCAACCTTGGCAACCCGAGATTCCAAATCTTTGATCTTTTGAGCCTGAAGCTCGATTATAGCAGACTGATCCTCGAACTTCTTGTTCATCTTCTCCATTTGCAAGAGCAGCTGCTGGATAACTATTGGTTGGGATTGCGAAGCATCAGAAGTAATGTCGATACCTGAACCATGACGGCGTCGATGTAACGGAGTTTCCTTCGTATCAGAAGTAGAATCGGCCGATCATGGTCATTTTTTAGACCTAGGGGGAATATGAACACGAGCCTGTGACATCCTCTGCAAAATGCGCTTGAAACGCTGAGGATCCACTAGCTGAATAGCAGCAAGAGTATCTGGTGGAGGGACATCACCTTCAGAATCAGCAGGAGTGGGACCACCTTCATCCACAATATGTACATTCTCAATGTCAACAAGATCTTCTTCCACGTTGATGTCCACAAAATCCTCCTCATGCACCGGTTCCTTAGGAATCACCTCAGCCAAGAATCCATCATTCGGTAGAGGCAAGTAGTTTTCATCGACAATGTGTCCAAAAAGCTCAACATCAGGCATCTTTTGTTGACCCTTCGGTGGGGTCGCACAGTCACCATAAACTCTTACCAACATCGGTTGTGGTAACAGCTGGGATATCGGATCGGCTGGAATCCCTAGATTAAGGGAATTCAGGATCAACTGTACAAAACGTGGATATAAATTCCACAAATCATCTCCAGAGTTGATATTGTCTATCATATTCTCAAAAATATAGCCCGAAAAATTGAACGGTTTATTGTAAACCAGGGCTAAGATTGCTGGCACAATAGCATAGCTCATTCCATCATAGCCAGCTTTCTGAGGAGACATGCAGACTATCATGATGTGAGCAAGATATCGCCAAACCCTGCTCAAGTGTTGCTTGCGATATTGGTCAGAAGGAATGTCTGGATAACCCATGCGTAACATAGCACCAGAAATAAAATCATTCCCAAACTGTGTCGGCTTCTCATGAGTAGCATCAAAGCGTAAGACCTGGCGAATTGTGTCTTCAGTGACCACGATCGGATGACCAAGAACAGTGGATGAAATCCTTCGCTGATTGTTCTCTGTTGTAATTCGCGCGTTCATCCAAAATGCGCTAATCTAGTTTAGATAAACTGGAGGATTCTCAATAATAGCAAAGTAGATCCTCGAGCGCCTCAGAAAATTAATCATTGGGTGGAACGGAATCGATTTCACATGCGTTGTATTGAGAAACGCAACAATATTGTGTCGTCGATTCGTCCGAGTAGCATATGCAACAAGATCAGTGTAACATCCTCCTTACTGGTCTGGTAATTCCTTTATTTAAATTGGTTATTTAATTATTTTTAGGAATTACTTGATATTAATTGTTTTATTGTGAAACTTAAGTAAATAAGTCTCAGGACTTATTGTGCATAGTAAACTATTAATTATTTTAAATTGTTATAGATGACAGTAAACTAAAATAATTTTCTCGCAAATGGTTTTTAGGTTCCAGACAATAGATTTATGACGGGTATAAAATTATAACAATTGGATATCAAAGGCGGTGGTGAGCCGACCTTAAAATCCATATGTATACCAAAGCTTCATCACTTTTCCTTTATTTGAAGAACTTGCAAATTTTATGAAACCATACCAAAGTTAATAGCTAAATTAGCTTGTGATTCTGATTACTAACCTCACCATCTCCATCTTATCACTTTCATCATCATCATCATCATCTTCACAACAAGTGAGTTGATTTTGAGTTTATAAATAAGTTTTATGAGATATTGAGTGATTTGATGAAATTGAGAGTAGTTTGTAGTTATATTATCTTGTAAAACGATTTTAGAGGTTATATGAAGTATTAGAAACCTTAGAATTGAGTTTGTTAGAGTTTTGGTGAGTTTTGATTCGAAAAACTCATAACAACAGCGAAGTTCATAGTTCTCAGTTCGTCTTGCGAACTGAGTTTATGTTGTGAAGCGAGATGAGATTCTGCGAACTGAGTTTATGTTGCGAAGTCTTTTCGGGGTCACAGATAAGTGAAAATTTCATTAACTCGGATTGGATTGAAATTCGCATGGTCACTCGAAAACGACCTAATTATCCAGGCTCTATTCTAAGAGCCTAGGCAGTTTTTGGCCATTCGGGGTCATCTAGGGGCCGAAAAATGGCATTTTTCAGTTTTTAAACATCATTTCGAGATTTTCTAATCTTATTTCTGATTGAACTTTTGTTTGCCTAGACTTCAGGGATTACCTGATTGAATAAATATACTAGAATTATGATTGTGGAACAAGTTACTAACTTGTGTATTATGTGGTGTTTTAGATACTCCGAAGACTCGGTAATATAAGATTTCTGAGTGGATTCTGCAGAGGTATCGGTGAGTGGATTTAGAACTCACCTTTTAATTTAGTTGTAACTGTTTGGTTACAACAAGTGAACGTAGATGTATTGTTGAATTATTTAATCTGAGTTATTGATTATAAATCTACGTGCTATGTGGCCTTCATGCATCAGTTGTTATTGAGGTCAACTGGGTAGTTGGGCTATTTGGTTATTGTGTGAATTACACAAGGTCTTGATTCATTCGTTGTGTGTAGAACCTGTGTTTGAGTATAATAACTGGTAGCGATCGGTCTATTTTGTATTGGCCTTACAGATTGTTGGGTAAGTGTTCTTGAGAGCCACCGCTGCAGTAGGGTTTCTCAAGAGCCACCGATCCTCATTGTTAAATTGTTGTACTGTGTAATATGTGTTTACGATTATTTGATGTAAATAGGTGGTTATGCTAAGTTGAATTGTGGGTGACGAATTCATTCACTTAGCTTTGTGTTAATCCCTCATTTTACTTGCTGCAGGTTATATTTTGGGTATGTGTGTAGCAGGAAGTAGATGTGTACGCATGAAATGTTTGACCGCGCCACCCACTCTGATATAGTTTTGTTATAAACTATGTTTGGAATTTTATAATACCCCTTTTGTGTAACAAGTGTATTATGATTTTAATAGTTGTAAACAGTTGTGTATTAAATAGGTGAACGGTTTATGTATATTACTTTGAATGTATAATAGTAAAATATGTTTTAAAATTTACGCTTCCGAGATAAATAATATAAAATTCATGTAATGAATGAGGGGTGTTATAATCAGCCATCTGTAGGAGAAAATAACTGAACACATACAGATATATCGTTATAGAATAAATTCCATCGATTACGTTATAAAAATGATAAAATTTCAAAAGTATCTAATTATTGGCGACACTTAAAGAAGTGTCGCTGACAGCATAAGCGGCACTGAGATGAGTGACGCAGAAGCTGATTTAAATTGAGTAGTGTCACTTAAGTGAAGTGTCGCTGACAGCATAAGCGGCACTGAGAAGAGTAACGTTGTGACACCTGACGATTTAGGGTTACTGATTAACCCTTTAGAAACCCTAATTACGTATGTTTAGTTTAGTATTAGGCTAAATACTTGTAACTATTTGTATATTTTTATGTGAATATACACCCCCGTAATTGATTTATATTACGCTACGTAATTAGTTGTAATTACGCTTACGCAATTTGGTGAAATTGTGCAAAACAACCGGACGGAGTCCGACACTGTATAAATACGGACATTGGTGAACAAAATATTAAATAATATGAAATTATTTAATAAACTCAATAACTCGTAAATATTATGTTGATAATATTTAAACACGATAATTATATCATATAAAATAACAAAAATGTGACGAAAATGCGCAGAACGCGCCCGACAATTGAACGAAAACAAAAGTATATTTTAAGAATTTAAAATATATCATTTAGTATAAAACTATCAATTAAAATATCGCGTCTTTAAACAATAACGAAAAACGTCCAAATAAAACGTCACGCGATTTAGAATCCGTAAAACGCTCACGCAAATCGAGGCCGACAACCTAACGGAACATTTTCATAAATGTTTTTCAAGTATTTAGATTAAATACTTCAAGTGGAAATATTGAAATTTAAATCGTTACTTAAAAACGCGTATTAAACGTTTAACGTATATACAAACACCGAAACAAACGAGGAAACGAACACCGCGCGAAGCACAAATCGGAGAAACAAGAAAATGACCAAAATACCCTTGGTGGGACCACATGGGGCCCGGCCACCCCATGTGCCACCTCCCCTCTCCATCCACTCCCGTATCATGCAATATCATGATTAGATTCTTCACCATTTCACCACTCCACTTGCATGCAATCCCCTCTTTCATTTCCCCATTTTCACTTATCAACCACCCTCTCATTTTCTCTCAAAAGACTGAGAAAAACCAGCCCTAAACATCATCAAAATCACCTTTCATCATCATCAATTTAAGAGGAAGATCAAGAACAAGCTCAAGAACACCATCTCCTTCATCATCTCTTCTTCATCTTCATCATTTCTTTCTAAGGACCACTTGAACCCCTCACTTATTTAGTTAAATACTACTGATTTTAATGTTTATTATCTCATCTAACTAGATTATGTCCTAAAAACTTGTTAAAATACGTTTTTGAAGTTTTTATATATAAGTGATGAATCTGTCCAGAAATTTACAGCTTACAAAATCGACCATAACTTGAGTTCTAGGAAGAGTTAGACAACTATATTTTTTTTTAAAGTTGAGTATTGAAAAGATCTACAAAAAGTTCTTCTTTGGCTCTTTCCAGAAATGTACGGATTTTTAGATATAACTGGATCTTTGAGTCTGGTCTGAAAGTTTTCGAAAACCGAGTTCGATTCCTTAGCAAAATTAATTACCTATGTAAATGGACACTATAGTTGCTGTAAAAGTTATATATTAGAATAGAAACCATGATGATCAGTTGGTAAAAATTGTGAGACTTGATTTAGACCGGAAGTTAGTAAGATTTATGGCGAAACAAACCGACAAAAGTCAAAAATATGAAATCTTGAAGTTGTAAGATGCAATATAAAAACTGACACTTTTGATGAACTCCGACATGAACTGACAATTTATTTGGACTCTATGAACAGAAATATGGGTTGGGTGAAAGTTTCGGGTCAAACCGAGTAAGTTTGACCAAATCAACAAAAGCGGCTCGATTTCTAAAAACTTACTATATTTGGAAAATGGTAACAAAAATGGGTTTGGGTGACTTAGTTAGTAACTTGGACCAAAAACTAATTTTAGAAAGTTTCCCGAATGAAAAACCGACACTTGATTACACTTGGGCTAAATATTGAAATCTGACCAGACCTCAGTGTCGCATGACCTGCGACACTACCTAAGTGTCGCAAACTAGTGTCGCTACTTATTTAAAAATTGATTTGAACCTGTGACAGAAGACTTAGTGTCGCTATCATGCGACACTCACTGTGACACTTACCCTAGTGTCGCATGACCTGCGACACTGACCCTAGTGTCGCTACTAGTATCGCTAAAGACAGAAAGTATGAAACTTGTTTTTCACTAAGTATTGAACTTAGGTAACAACTTATAACCACACATGATACATACTATAACAATGTAAATAATAACACAAACTCGATAATAATGTCTTAAAGAATTATTATTACAAACTTTCACCAACGGGCCGTACACGTTTTTGATAAACGAACTTGAACTACTTATTTGGATATACTAGTTGATGAACTAGCTTTAGGTGGACATAAACCCCCCACCTACCCAATTGGCTTAAGTGGACATTAACCCCCACTTATAAAATCACTATAGATGGTCTTTTGAGACATCTACTTATACAACCTCATGCGTTTAGGGCGTTAGGAGGTTGCACACGGGAACGAGAACACCCACTACTTGCTAATATTTGATATTGCTTGCTACCTGCTCAATTCTGGTGAGTTTCATAGCCCCTTTTTACTGTATTTCACTGGGGTGAGAATACATACAACTGTTTTATAAACTGCTTTATGATCACAAGTAATGGCAACAACTTTTCGTACGGATTGCATGAGACCTTATGATAATCCACTAAAGTCCTCTACTTATCATAGTTCGTTAATATACGCGTGAATATTATTGGATAGTACTATCAGGGTTTGACAAACCTCGTCCGGGCTAGTCGCGCTACCCAACCCACGGGCGCAATATTATTTGTGAATTAGAAGTGTATCGGATTAGTACACTTACCGAAGGCAAACAACGTTAAGCTCGAACTATGAGACTCATGCAAATGGTGTACCTATATTGCAATATGCAATACTTTTACTTGTCGTTGGCTAACGATACTTTTACTTATCATTGTTGAATGATGCAAACTTGTGAAATCTTGTGGATCATATTAGCAACTGATTACTTAACAAACCTATGAACTCACCAACTTTACGTTGATCTTTTAGTATGTATTTCTCAGGTAACCCTCCGTAGTAGGAAGCTTTTGGAAAGCTTAGTTCGAGTCGCATTGTTTTCAAAACATCAAGAGATTAGATTGCATGTAGCTGTATTTTGTAAATTCAGTAATGTATTAGAAATCTCTAAACGGATTATGCGAACTACAGATATATTTTGTAAACAGTTGAATTATTGTAATGTAACTATTTTTTTTAAACGTCTCATATAGAGGTCGTTTGCTTTAAATTTTGTGTTGTGATATTTAATTTGGTCGGTGCCCCCATGAAACCTCCTACTTCCGCTGCCACGTGTTTTGGGGGTGCGACAGACAGCTGATTTAAATTGAGAAGCGTCACATAAGAGAAGTGTCACTGATGGGGTTCCGACCGTCGCAAACGCGAGTGATCACAACGCCTATCGGTGGGTGTTTTAAATTTGTAAATGCTGGGGTCTAAGTGTGACTTATTACTACTGAACCAAAGGCTAGTAGATGGTAAGTATGACCTAGAGTCATTCTTAAAGAGAACCTGAATTGAAACGGAGGTGATCCAATCAATCGTTACTTTCTAGTATAGATTTTTATAAAAGTGCGTTGGGGGTTTTGGTTCTGTTAACTAAATAAACTAAATAAAGCGGAAAAAAGATAATAATAAATCAGATGATGAAAAGTAGTATTTGTTGTGATTTCATTAGCTCATAATATGGGACGATGACTTTTCAGAGAAAATATTTATCTAAATTGGGAATGTTTAATAGATTTGATAGCATATGGTATAACCTGTAGATTCCTTATCAGTCGGTTATCAACTGATATGTCACGAGCAACTAGGGTATCATGATTCTGATCAGACAGACAATACTCAACTCTCCACTCTCTCCTGCGAGGGAGTCAGTGGCCCTTATTATTGAACGCGTTTGCTCATCGGCGAAGGAAAAGAGTAGCAAGTCCATAACAGGTCTAACCGTTCTTAATACCACAAAGACTACAAATCCGGCAAACAACTAACTTAGAAAATATGTTCGGACTTATTTAATTAATTCCTATTAGTGAAACTCAAGCATGGTAGGCGAGGGAAAGTGTTTAGGTTTCTTGCGTACCTTACTTTAGGTTTTAAGGAAATATATCATTTTAAATTGGATTTTAAACTTGCCTTTCTCAATACAATTAACAAATTGAGAGTGCCCCCTAGACGTGGACCTAGATGTCAATTAACAGCAATCGAAAGGCGGAATCAATCAATTGCTAATATTGCTAACAAACACAAACCAAACAAATGGATTTCAAACAAGTAAACGTGTATATTAGCTTGTATAACTGTTTGGGAACGATTACAAGTTGGTTTAGTCGACAAATGGTACTAGGGTTTCGTCAACCCTAGCCGAAAACCCGTAGGTTTCTATTTATACTAAAAAGTCAGCCGACATGCGTCACTTATGGAAGTGTCGCATGTGGCCGCCTTCATGCGTCACTTACCTAAGTGTCGCTATGCGTCACTTAACAAGTGTCGCTATGCGTCACTCAGGCAAGTGTCGCCTAAACTAAAACACGAGTGTCGCACTATACAAATGACAGACACTCAAAGATGCATCAACAAACTCCCCCGTGTCTTCAGCTTGGTCTTCAAAAATCTTCGAGTCCTCACTTCCAACCAGCTGGAAATACACCACCAGCGTGTACTCCATTGGTGACACAGATATCCACGATCTTCTGAAATTTTAACGCTTCAGCTCTGTCTTTCGTCTTGAACTCAATTCTGTTTTCATGTAATCTTTTCATATCTTGAGCAGAAAGATTGATCAAACTTAATGGGTCAAAAACACAAAACAGTTTCCTCTTAAGACCCCATAACGACCTCTTCTTAGGCTGAACAGCATCCCAAGCCGTTTTCTCGTTATTTCCCTTATCTGCATTAGAAGACTCCGGGTCTGTAGCTGGTTCTGAATTTGGAATAAAAACTATCACAGCTTCACCCGTAATATCATCATATTCCCAATACACCAACCTATTCAAAAAGTCTAACGGGATGATCTCCAAAGGTATCTTCTGTAGACACTTTGCTGGTGGATAGATCATCTTCACAATAGGTTGTCGGGTGATCGGATCTAGCTTCTTCTTAAACTTGTACCTCATACCTAACGTCGGCTTTATCAAGTTGTACTTTTTACTATTAATCTCACGACGTATGATCACCTGAAAGAAGTCTGCTCTTGAATCTCGTGACCGGTTTATCAAGGGTATCTGAGCTAACCTTTGAAGCTCACACTTCGGCAAAGTACTTATTTTGTAAAACTTCATATTGAAGTACTGAATGCCGTCACTCCTCTTTATCATAAAAACCGAGTTGTTCTCATCAAATTTCCAACTCTTAATCAATCCCGTGTAATCAGTTCTAACTTTGTAGCATTTACACGTAACCGGTACCTTGATAATCGGTTTGAGCACTATATCCGGTTTTGTTGTAGAAGTTGATGGCTCGTTTGTCTCCTTTTCTGATTCATCTTCAGACGAGTCCGATTCTATAATGGGAGCATCATCATAACATTCATCACTGTGCAATTGCTCCCCCTCAACTTCAATATCCTCATTTTCCTCAAAAAAATAATATTCTGCTACAGGATCATCCATCACCTCTTCCTCAGGCATCGTGTTATTATCATTAATCAAGTTTTGCAAATATGTGAGATCTACAAATGAATAATCAACCGCAATAGGTGTTGCCTGACCTTGAACCTCAACAAAGTAATCCAAACAGATATTTTCATTCATAGTAGAAGAGGGTTGTACATTTTCAGGTTCAGGGGAAGTTACATTTGTTTCTATTTCCCTGGGATTATCCTCCCCCGAAACAAGTGTGACTGACTCCAATTCTAACAACCTAGAAGACATAGACGTTATCTGTTGCTGGAGAGAGTCCACTTCGGCAGCTTTAATCTCTAATTCTTTGATCTGTGAAGCTTGAGCTGCAATGATCGCCTGTTGATCATCAAAACGCTTTGATAAAAGCTCCAGTTGAGCTAAAACCTGCTGAATAGAAGCAGTGGCAGGCTGAGGAGAAGTTTGTTGAGTAGGCTCCTCAAGAACAATCGAAGTCCGCTGGCGTCGACGTAGAGGTAAATCGGCGTAAGAGGGCGACGACCCAGCAGGACGCTTGCCAGGATTCCTCGGGATATGAACCCGACCAGCAGAAATCCGGCACAAAATACGCTTAAAGCGTTGGGGATCAGCTAGTTGAATCCCATCTAAAGCTGATTGAGGTGGTACGTCACCCTCAGAATCAGGAGGAGTGGGCCCACCGTCGTCAGAATCAGGCTCAACTCGATCAACGCGGTCGATATCCTGTAAATCTTGTGCAATATCAGTATCAACCAAGTCGTCCTCGTTGACCGGAGGAACGACATCATCCAAAAATTCGTGATCACGCGGCGCAACATAGTTTTCATTCACTATGTGCCCGAAAAGTTCGCGATCAGCCAACACCGGCTCGCCCTTTGGCGCGAGCTTGCAGTCGTTGAAGACTCGCAGTAGCATCGGTGTCGGCACCAGAAGAGATCGCTGATCTGGTGCAATCTCGAGGTTCAAATCATTCAACAATAGCTGCATGAACCTTGGATACTGCAGCCATTTATCCTTTCCCGCTCGGATATTCTCAACCATATTCCCAAAAATATAACCGCTAAAGTTATACGGTTTGTTGTAGATGAGAGCTAACATAAGAGATAGCGTGAGATTGCTGGCAGCGTCATAACCTCCCTTTCTCGGAGATAAGCAAACTATAATAATATGACACAGATACCTCCATACCCTGCAGAGGTACTGTTTCCTGAAGTCCGAGAGTTGGTTTGCCGGATACCCCATCCTTTGAAGTCCCCCATAGATAAATGTCGTTGGGAAGATGGTGGGCATCGTGGAGTTGTCGGTGAACTGTAAAACCCGTCTAATCGAGTTCTCGGTGATCTCAATTTCCTCCCCAAACATATTCGAAACAATCCGGGGAACATCACCCTGAACCCTGATCACGGCATGATCATAAAATTCCTCTATTTGGTTCATATATACAGGAGTCGTTGCCGTAATCGCATAATAAATCCTCGATCTGCGTAGAAAGTCGATCATCGGCCTGAAGGGCGCCGAATTGGCATGCGTGGATTCCAGAAACGCCGTGATGTTGTGACGGGTGTTGGTGCGGCGGTAATAATTCTGTAACTCAGCCATCTGTAAGCTAAAATACAAAGAAAAATAACCGAAAGCGTTATAGAGTTAGCCCGAACACAGAAGGGTTAGAAAACGAATTTTGATTTTAGGCGTCACTTATGGTAAGTGACGCATGGCCACTACCGTCACTTAGTGAGTGTCGTATTGTACAGTAATGAAAATTAAAATCAAATTATAGCGTCACTTATAGGAAGTGACGCTATCAAGCGTCACTGATGTAAGTGACATTTATATTTGGTGATTTAATTTATACGACACTTGCAAAGTGACGGGTGAAGAACATGGGACATTTATCATAGTGACGGTATCCTAAGGGAGTCACTTACGAAGTGACGGTATAAGTGACGTTTAGAAATAAGCGTCACTTAGACAGTCACTTGGGGTAGTGACGCATGTAAAGGCGTCACTAGGAAGAGTGACGGTCTTAACAAGTAAAGCAATTATATGCGTCACTACACGAGTCACTTAAGAAGTGACGCAAAATCAAGCGTCACTTATTAAGTGACGGTATGGGTTTCAAAATTACCAAATAGCGTCACTTGAGGTAAGTGACGCACGAAGTGACGCAACGATGAAGATCATCGTGTCACTGTTCATGCCCAGATTTCAAATTTGGGGGTTTTCAAAATTGAAGTAAGGGGTTTGTGCGTATGGTAAAAACGAATGCTATGGATGTTTTAAAACCATAAAACATTAACAAATCAAGTGTTTAATCGAGCGATTTCAACATTAAACCCAAACCCGTAACCCTAAATCAAAGTACAGCATGTATATCGAAGTATAAGGGTTAAAGTAAGTACCAAATGGTTCGTGTGAATGAGAGGAGCAAGAATATGGGACTGGAATGCGATGAAAAGCCACAGAACGCACGAATCAATTGACGAAAAACGCACAGAAGTAAGTGACGTAGAGACAGTTTGAGTGTCGGTGTGTCAGAGCAAGTGACGCTATAGGAATTTGAAAAGTGGTGAGGTTGAGTGTCGTGGGGAAGGGGTATTTATACACCGACCCTAGTATGCGTCACTCAACCCGGCACTTATAGCGAAGCTTACCCCGGCACTTACTGCGTCACTAAAGTGAGTGACGCAATAGCGTATGCGTCACTGGTAGCGTCACTTATGAAAGTGACGCTCAGTTCACTTTTAGTGAAAAAATTGCGATTTCATCGATTTTTCGCGTTGTGATTTCGGTACTCAAATTTGAAAAATGTAACTGTAACTTGGATAATAACGAAAATGACACTAACTTAGAGAAGATAAGAATGTAAATTTATAACTAGAAAAATTAACACATTCTTTTTGGTGACGGAGTTGATATAGTCTGATTAGGGATCATATCGGAATAACATGCATTTATTAGGAACAGTAAGTGTTATTGCGATCATCAGTATATTTGTCCTCCTTAAATTTACTTGACATACTAAAAGCACTTTTTATAAAAATTATTTCAAAATGATTATTAGTATGTTTATCCACTTAAACATGTTATACTCACATCTAGGAAGTAGTTTATTATTATTGGTATGTTCATTTCGTTGTAGTTCCACCATAGATGTACATCTTAACTTAAGACATAGACCATGTTTCCATTTACAGATGAAATATAAGAAAATCAATTTTAAGAATCAAGTCAGCGGTGACAGGTCTGTACTTACGTACAACAGAGCGACATAGCTTGATTCAGGTTTAAGCAAAACCGGACTTGGTCAAACCATTTTGGCGACCTTGTAAGGTATCTTATTTTGAAAGACTTTGCAAGTGCTTTGACTTGTGTTTGCTTAAGTTTAAAGTATATATTAATAGAAGCCAGGTCTATACTTACGTATAACAGAGGAAACTATCAATATATACCCCCAAATGATATCAAATAAACATCTTTCACGAAAGCATGTCTAGTATAAGTAAGAAATTAAGACTTTTGTCATACATCTAATGGTGTTATACCACTTGAAATAGATAGTTAATTATTAGGCTTCTTAAGACTTCTCAAAGAGTTTTGCATAACATGCCTACTAATATATCGTATAATGAAGACAACGTTTATAAAAACTGTTTTCAATACGTCAGATAAATCTACTGACACATCCAAGATAAACCTTAAATTTCCATTTTTATGCATGTCACCCAATGTACTATCATATCCCAAGTTGTTTACAGACACAACTTCAATGTCTATTTTAAAATGTAGCAACCTTGCATTTCTTTAATACTAGAAAGTATAAAGAGTGGCAGTTGCATTGGTTGCATTTTTTTTTTTTTAAGCATTACTGGAAAAACAATCCAAGTCACGAATTACTTTTTAGCAAGAAAGAATCTTAAACCAATCATGTTGATTAGTTCGTTAAATCGAGTACGCGTAAAGGCTTTAGTAAAAAGATCGGCATTCTGCTTTAAGGTGTCTATCTGGACAAGGTCAATTAGGTGTTTTTCATATGTTTAGTCTTAGAGTGCTGTACGGGATTGCGTGTGATAGATATAGCAGCAGTATTATCTATATGAATAGGAGTCATAGAAAGAAGTAACCCGTAATCACGCAGTTGATGTTGTATCCATAGAACCTGAGAGCAGCAACTTGCAGCAGCAACGTACTCAGCTTCCGCAGTGGAGAGAGAAACTGTAGTCTGTTTCTTACACTGCCACGAAACTAGTCGAGATCCTAGGAATTAACATCCACCAGTGGTTGACTTCTTGTCGATGCTGCAGCCGCCATGATCTGAATCCGAATAAGCAGAAAGAGCGAATGATTTCTCATTTGAATACCATAGACCAAGATTGGGTCTATGTTTGAGATAACCAAAGATTCGCTTTACAGCCCTCATATGAGACACCTTTGGTTTGGCTTGAAAGCGAGAACATACGGATACCGCAAAGAGAATATCCGGTCGAGAAGCAGTCAAGTACATCAAAGAACCTATCATTGATCGATAGTCCTTTTCTTTGCAATCTTCTTCATCCTCAGCAAGTCGGAGATTGTGATTAAGCTCGATGGGAGTCCCATAGGTTTTACAATTGAGCAGATCGTATCGAGTCAACATGTCTTTGACATACTTTGACTGATGAATATAAATACCTTTTGAAGACTGCTCAACTTGCACACCTAAAAAGAATTTGAGCTCTCCCATCGCACTCATCTCAAACTCAGATTTCATTATTTCCTCAAAGTGCTTGCACATCGCTTCATTTGTAGAGCCAAAAATAATGTCGTCCACATACACCTGCACAAGTAGCATATCCTCTCGATCGCCAGTCCGTTCTTTGCGAATGAACAGAGTACTGTCGATATTTCCACGAACAAATCCATGCTTAACTAAATGATTAGATAACCTCTCGTACCATAATCGCGGGGCTTGATGAAGACCGTATAACGCCTTGTTTAACTTGCAGAAGTATTCTGGATGCTCAGGGTCTTCAAAGCTAGGAGGCTGTTTCACATAGACATCAGTGTCTACTTTCCCATATAAAAATGCGCTCTTGACATCGAGTTGGTGAACGCGAAACTCTTTGTAAGACGCAAATGAGAGAAAGATCCGAATGGACTCAAGTCTTACCACAGGAGCGAAGACTTCATCATAATCCAAGCCCTCAATTTGACTAAATCCTTGAACGACCAATCGGGCCTTATTCCGAATTACAATACCCCTATCATCCATCTTATTGCGAAACACCCATCGAGTACCAGTTAAATGAGCATCTTTGGGTAATGGAACTATATCCCACACGTGTAGCTTGTTGAACTGCTGCAACTCTTCTTGCATAGCCTCGACCCAAGATGGATCTTTTAAGGCTTCATCAACTTTCTTCGGTTCAATTTGGGATAAATGACAGGAATTTATCCGGGTGATCAAATTCAACATTTCCTGATTTAGATTTTGCTGCACTTGATGCCTTGTTTGAACAACAGCTGCAGGATCACCGATAATGTTATCAATGGGGTGATCCCTGTATACACGTGTGACTGGGATTCGATCGGGTGCAAGTACTAACTCCAAATTATTCATGTCCCCTTCAGTGAAGGGAACAATGTTAGTTGCAGGAACAGTAGTACTTTCTGGTTGCACGGGAGGTTCCGTATCATCTTCATTAGAGAAAAGATGAGAGTGGACCATGTCATCATCCTCGTCTTCCTCCAATGGTGGCATGTTGGGATCATCGGGATAATCTGTTGTATTTGATGTTCCTGAAGTTGAAGGAACATCCGAAGGTGGAACTGTAGGCAAAGGTGTGGATGTGATAGATATTGGTGTTGGTGTAGTAGTAGGTGGTGGAGGTGACGGTGTGGGTGTGGGTGTTGCCATAGGTGGGGATGCCGGTGTTAAGGTAGAAGTATCCTGACACAAACTAATACCATGAAGTAGAGTGACAATTTCGTCCTCATCAGAAGTTCCTTCTGGTATGTCGAATGAGTTGAACACATCCTTGTAATTGAATAGCCAATCCGGAATCGTTCCTTGAGGAGGATCCGTGTATCGTAAGCATTTCACCTCAAAATGCTCTTCCACCTGATGAGTCGACTTGATGTAAACTCGTTTATTTGGAGAGTTGACGGAATATCCAAGGAAGATTCCTTCAACTGCTTTTGCTCCAAACTTCGAGACTTTATCTTTAAAGACCATAATCAGACATGGACACCCGAAAGGTTCCAGAAACTGCAAGGTGGGCTTACGGTTGTTAAAGAGTTCATAACATGTCTTATTTTTCTTCTTAACCGTGAGCACTCGGTTCAAAACATAGCAAGCAGTACTGACTGCTTCTGCCCAAAAGATTATAGGAAGCTTAGAATCGGCCAGCATAGTCCGAGCTGTTTCGATAATAGTCCTATTTTTACGCTCAACAACTCCGTTCTGTGGAGGAGTTCGAGGGGCACTGAACTGATGATCAATGCCTTTTGTGGCACAGTATAACTCAAGAGTAGAGTTCTTGAATTCAGTCCCGTTATCACTTCGCAGTCTCTTAACCTTTATGTTGCATAAGTTTGCCAACTTATCTAACAGATATACCAGAATATATGGTGTTTCACTCTTTGCCCCCAGAAAATACACCCATGAAAATCGTGAGTAGTCATCGGTGACTACTAAGCAGTACGATCTTCCACAAATACTCTTGGTTGAAATAGGACCGAATAGGTCCATATGCAATAATTCCAATGGTGCCGCAATGGAATTCACTAACTTAGGCTTGTGAGGTTTCTTATGAAGTTTCCCTTTATGGCAGGCGACACAGTCATCTTTTAGTGCAAATGACTATTTAGGGACTTCATTTACCAAATCATTATTTATCAAGAAATTCATCTTTCGAAAATGGATGTGTCCCATTCGTCGATGCCACAATAATGATTCCTTTTCTGAAGCCTTCGAAAGGAGACATGTATATTCATCTTTAGTCTCCACAGTTCGCATATTCATGATGTAGGTGTCATTTCGACTTGGTGCCCTTAAAAGCACCCATTCCTCGGGAATAACGAAACCCGGCTTGAAAATCATGCACTCTGTCTTTGTGAACGCTGTTGTATAATCCTTATCACAGACTTGTGATACACTCAGCAAGTTGTGAGTCAATTGAGCCATGTAGTTCAAGTTTTCGAAGCTAACTTTCCCGTTAGTTAGCGTACCTTTCCCAGAAATGGTTCCTCCTGTATCTCCAGCAAATGTAACATGTCCTCCAGAATGTGGTTTAACATCCGTCAAAAGGGACACATCGCCCGTCATGTGTCGCGAACAGCCACTATCCACAAACCACTCGCTGTCTTTAACGCGTTCTGACTGCTGCGACACACAAAGTAGGAGATTAGTGAGAAACGGTGACCCAAGCCTTTACAGACTTAGGTCGACCACAGTCATCAACAATAATCACATCACATCAGATAAGTTTTTATTTTTAAACAGATCAGATTTTGTATCTGATGTGTTATTATTGATGACATTGGAGTCTGCAGTAGACTTCTTTATTTTCCAAACAGTAGATGGTTTGGAAATTTGCTTTGGAGTAATGTCAGGCTCTTGTTTTGGCAAAGGTTTTTGCCCAACATTACTCGTTTTTGCAGCAGGTTTGGGAGAGACAGAGTAACGCCTAGGAGGAGATCTTGAAAGAGAATTTCGAGAAACAGAAGTCCTAGGCATTTCCCTCCCGTAATTCTGATGAGACAGTTTGGAACAATCACGTTTTAGATGTCCCTGTCTCTTGCAGTAAAAGCATGATCTATTTTCAACAACTGGTTGAAACTGAGGTTTTACCGCCGGAGTTGAAGAAACATTTCTAGAACATGCACATTTCGTGCATGTCTTAGAAAGTTCTTGTTTGGGTTGAGTGTTTGAAATAGAAGGTTTATTACAAACATCATTTGCAAATTTAGATTGATTTTGCAAAATCTTTACAGGTGACTGTAAAGTTTTAGATTTTGTATTTAAAACCTTATTCTTTTCTTTGTTAGATTGAACTTTAATTGTAGGTTCAACCTTTAACACCTTTTCACAGTTTATCTCAACCTTTTTTAACTCAGAATACTCCTCATCGGTAATATCCTCAATTTCAACAATCTCCTCAACATTAACAGGAGATTCACACTTTGATTTAACAAACTGAGGTGAAGGGTACTCTGACCGTTTAGTTTTCTCCTTCACCTATTTGTTAACCTTATCAACCTTAGATTTGACACCGTATAACAATACATAATCAACCGGAATCTCTTCGGTGCCTTCCTTAACCGGCATAGGACAGTATTCAGTAGGAGGCGGGACTACATTATAACCTAGTCCCGTCTTCGTTTTGTGATCTGTCCTTTGCTTAGTAAGTATTTCATTAAAGGCAACAGTAGACGAGGAGGAACTTAAAATCTTACTCTTATAGTTATCATATTCTTCTTTAAGATTAGAGTGTTCCTTGTTCAGACGGTCAATTTCAGCAAGATAGCTATCAATAGCAACCTGTTGACTGAAAACTTTTGACTTATACCTAAGTGTGTCCTGTTGATAAGCCTCTATCTTCTTATCATACAATTGTTCATTTGCTTTTAGGTATTTGTTTGAGTCATTAAGTTTTTCGACCTTTCTTCTTAAGTCTACATTGTCTACCTGAAAGCACCTTAAGGATTCGGTTAACTTAATGCATGATACACAGTTTAAGGGTTCTTCAGATTCATTACGTACCTCATTCGAGATGTGAGCCATAAGACACTGCTGATAGTTCTCAGCATATATACTCCAATCCGTATTGGTTGGCTCAAAAACAACTATTGCGTCAGCTGTAGCCTGCTTTAGCTGATCTTTCTCGGTTGCTCTGGGAGCATCAGGCTTCGTAAAACCTGATGGAGGTACCTTCTGCTTTTCACATTCTCTTGCAAAGTGGCGTAAATTTTGGCAATTATAGCAGCGCACTTTGCTTTTATCAAAACCAAAACTGGTTTTGCCATCTCCCTCCAAACTCTTGCGACCCGCGCGTTGCAAGAATTTCTGAACACGCCTGGATATCATGGCAATGTTCCAGTTTAGATCCATCTGCTCAAGATCATCATCATCAAGTTGAGCATAGTCTTCCTTGGCCAATTCCAAAGTGGCATTTGGTTGTGAAACCAAATCCTTGTAAGAACTTAGAAAGGCTGTATAAATAGCAGCCTGCTCTTGAATTGCAGGAGAGACGGGGACATGCTGTTGTGACCCCTGGGAGGGTCCAGAAGCATATACTGGATGAGAAGCACCAGTAGAATACAAAGGAGTTTGAAGTGGAGAGCTTGTAGAAGAAACAAACGCCATTCCACCATATGCTTTACCCGTGTTGACTTGTCCTCCATACAGGGACGGGTCTTGAACAAAACCGCCTGTCTTGCATTCTTTCTTCTTCATCTCCATTGCATGAGCTTGAAGAATGCCAATTAGCTCATCCAATTTCATGGTAGCTAATTCTTGACTTTCCTTGAGAAGCTGTACTTTAACATCCCAAGAGCTAGGCAAGACATCCAGTAGTTTCTTGTTTACTTCAAGTGGAGGAAAATCGTAACCTCCCTCCGTCAACTCACTCACAAGTTGTGAGTATCTAGTAAAGACTCCTGCAGTCGTCTCATTTGGCAAAGAATCAAACAGATCGTACTGTTTCTTGATGAGTTCCAACTTGGCTGCTTTGTACCGTTGATTTCCACCACATCTAGTTTCTATTGCCTTCCACAGCTCATATGTGGTTTCATGTGATTTGAACATTCGTAATACATCTTTGGATAGGCACATACAAATAGCCGCATGTGCCTTTTTCTCCATATCATAATCTTTCTTCTCCTCTGGAGTCATGGACCTGTAGACCTTTTTCGGAGGCATATTCATAGTAGGAAAAACTCCTTCAGCTAGAGGAGCTACATATTTTTCCGTGAGTGGACCCCAGAGCTCCGGACAGTGAAAGTTTATATATTGTTCAAATCGAGCACTCCAATATACGTAATCCATGTCAGCTGTAAACAGAGGAGGTTTATTATTAGAACCAACTTCGTGATTCTGTTTTAACATATCTCTGAGTCCTCTAATATCGTCTTTATCAGCAATAGAAGCCATTGAAGATATACCTGAAATTGTACGCAAAAACGAGAACTTGCAAACTAATTAGTACCAAAGGCGTCACTTGGTAAGTGACGCACTCAAGTGTCGCAGCGAATAGCGGCACTTGGTAAGTGACGCTATCGAGTGACGTACAAAGTGACGGATGACACTATTAGTAAGTGTCGGTCAGTTGAGCAAGTGACGCACTCAAGTGTCGTACTTGAGTGACGTGCTAAATCAAATAGGCGTCACTAGAAAAAGTGACGCTATAGTTCAAAAGGCGTCACTAAAGAAAGTGACGCGGAAAAAATTGAGCAGGCGTCACTAATGTAAGTGACGCTTAACACTCAAATGACGTGCTACAGTGACGCACTTGAGTGACGGTATATTAGGGTAGACGACACTTAAGTTAAGTGTCGTATAAACCTCAAGTGACGCTTCGAGTGACGCGTCTAAGTGACGGTAAAACCCTAATTTGGGATTAGATAGTGCCGCTATAAGTGACGCGTCCAAGTGACGGGTCGAGTGTCGCAAAACGGCTGAAAAATCCCAAAACCCTAAAAATGTCGAATTTTCGTAAACCAAACGAAAATTCCTTCAACTCTAATGGACGAAACCTGTAGATGATGAAGAATCTTGACTGTATTACACCTTAGCAACTCCAAAACCGTATGTAATCTCAATGAATTATTCAAACAAAGCCGAAATCAACCCAAAATCGAATCTAAACGTCAATGTATTCACCTAGTGGCTCTGATACCAGTTGAGAGTGCCCCCTAGACGTGGACCTAGATGTCAATTAACAGCAATCGAAAGGCGGAATCAATCAATTGCTAATATTGCTAACAAACACAAACCAAACAAATGGATTTCAAACAAGTAAACGTGTATATTAGCTTGTATAACTGTTTGGGAACGATTACAAGTTGGTTTAGTCGAAAAATGGTACTAGGGTTTCGTCAACCCTAGCCGAAAACCCGTAGGTTTCTATTTATACTAAAAAGTCAGCCGACATGCGTCACTTATGGAAGTGTAGCATGTGGCCGCCTTCATGCGTCACTTACCTAAGTATCGCTATGCGTCACTTAACAAGTGTCGCTATGCGTCACTCAGGCAAGTGTCGCCTAAACTAAAACATGAGTGTCGCACTATACAAATGCTATATTACTGTTAAGTAATTAACGACACTTATTACAACTCAATAGATCAACTGACAGACACTCAAAGATGCATCAACACAAATCCCTAGGTTTTCGTGAATGGTTATTCAGCCTATAGCCTACCTACTCTAATCTAATCTAAACTAATCTAATTAAAATGTTGGCGGCTTTTGCATAAAGTTAAACCCAGACCATATCGGAAAATACTATGGTAGTTCACAATGTATTTAATCGTTAACCGATGTTTTTGCTGTGAATTTAATGGCTTCGTGATGTTTTCATGATAAGTACATTGTGATTGGAGGTGTACTATACTCATGGCAATTCCACGTAATCACATTGCATTTTATGATGATTGCAACACGTTACAATTATACCATAGTTTTGATACAGATAACTATTGACCAAGTATTAAGGTTCGCGAATCCTCTTTACAAGGTTACAGTCACGTTTGTTAATCGAAAGACGAATATAAGTTTTATGTTTAAAATCACAAGATAAGTCCGTTCATAAAGTTTCCATTTTTATAATGTCGATCCATAATACAACTACCTTCTGTTGTTTACCGACTTCCATACATTTGTACTCCGCTTAACAGCGTTTCCAGTATTATATCAGATAAACAGTCGAATAGGGGCCGTCATATTACTTTACGACATATTTAAGATCATCCCATGATTATCTATGCTAATTACATCACAACAAATACAATAGTAATGTACTCGCTAATCATGGCATAAACTATCTCTAGCATAATTAAAGTATACATATTTAATTAAGATAGATAAGGATAGAAATAACCAATATAAATGCGCGAGAAGGAATAGACTTGAATTAATAAGAATAACTCCAAGCTTACACCAAAGATTACAAGCACGTTCCTTACTTTCGTTCTATTCTAACAACACTTCCTAAACTTATACTAATTTAGAAAGTAAAACTAAAGAAATGAGAAAGATATGGAAGGTGTAAGTGTGTGAAAAGGTATGTGAAGATGTTATGGGGTGTGTCTTGAAATGAGCCACAGAGCCTCCTATTTATACGAGAAAATGGGTTCATTTTAGCAACTTGGGGCATATGTTAGCAAAAGGTGGAAAAGTTTCTAGCACATGTACCCTAAATCGCAGCACGTGTACCCTAGAGTTGCGGAAAAGGCCTAGCACATGTACCCTGCGAGTACGGGCGAGGACGAAAAAGTGGATGGGCGACGGGGGCCTAGCAGCCGGCGCCGCCACAATGGCAGATGGCGGCGGTGGCGTGGTGGCCAGCGGCGGCTGGCAGGCAGCCGCCCCGATTCGCCATCTTTTGCCTCGTTTCTTGATTCGTGCGTATCTTCTTCGTTATGCGTCCGTTTTCATCGATTCTTTTTGCGTTGGATTCCTTTTTAAAAAATGAAGACTTTGATGAAAAGAAATCCCAAAAATATGTCTCTGATCTTTGGATGTCTCGTACGAATCGTTTGAATCTTCCGGCGTATGTAGAATCTTCATTCTTCATCCGTTTTTGTTGATTCTTCTTCTGTTAGATTCGTAGATTGAAAATGAATATCTTGGACAAGAGAAATCTCAGTGATGGGAACTTTTGCCTTTAAATCTTGTCTCGATGTTTTGAATCTTCAAACGTGTGTGGAATCTTCATTTTTCGTCCGTTTTGCTTGATTTTTCTCGTGCAACTCTATTTCGACCTTCTTTGTCGCACCCCTAAATACCCTGTTGCGGAAGCGGTTCGGATTGGGGCGCGACTACTCGAGTAATGAACAACACCAAGATATAGCAAATGACCTCTAAATGAGACGTTCGTAAAATAGTTACATTCCCATATAATATAATGTTTGAAAACAAAATGTTTTCGTTACAAAAGTAAGGTCCCCTAGAGTCCGCGTACGTAACGGGAGATTCTATTACATAACCATAGTTACAAAAGATAATGCTAAAGAATCTCCATTAAATGCAGTTTGGAAATCATGCGACTCTAGTTAGTAATCCTGGAGTAATCCTACTCCGTACGTGTACCTGAGAATATATGCTAAAAAGGGTCAACACGAATGTTGGTGAATCTCACAGGTTTATAAGTAAGTAATAGTTTGAACACAAGATTTTTATCAGTGGTGCCCGCAGGCGTAATCAGGTATCTGCAACCAAGCAAATAATAAGTAAATATGTATATACCGTTTCCATGAGCTCATAGTCGAAGCTTAACCCATATATCAGTGGTACAGCCAAGTACCGTATAGTGCCCCCGCGAATGCCTAATCCAAACACTCGTACGAAACAAATAAAAGTCGCCCGTTTATACATAATGGTTCGTGGTAGCGCTACTACCCCGGGCGGGGAGGGTCAATCCCTAATCGATCCATTAACTAATATTCACGCTCAAGTCCATAACTAACGAAACTATGATGGAGGGACTTCAGTGGATTAGTAAGTAACTCATGCAAGCCCGTATATGAAAAGTAAGTAATTTAGCACTTGTGTTCAAGAAAAATGTAAGCAATGTATCTCACCCCGTAAGTAAAACAGTAAAAGTGGGGCTGTAAGACTCACCTGAGTCTAGCAAGTATGCGTTTACTTAATAAACGTGAAATCCGAAAGCAATATCAATCCGTAGGTTCTGTGAACCCGCAACCTTCTAATGCCCTAAGCATATAAGGTTGTACGTATAAGTGAATGTCTCAAAAGATCATTCATGCTAGTTGTCCACTTCAACTAGTTATGTCCAAGTATCATTCTTTGTTTAATTAAAAACGTTTGTGGCCCGTTGGTGAATGTTTAAGTATTCAATAATAATTCCCGAAGACATTATCATTAGGTTTCATATTGTTTCGGTATACTAATTAAAGTATATGTATTTCGAGTTCAAGTAGTGTTGTATGAAGTTAAGTAAACGTTGCGCGAAATCGAAACTTAGTGAAAATAAGTGTTCCTAACAATTTGTGATATGCGACACAAGGGTTGTGTTGTAAGTCATTGTGGTGACATAAAATAATGTCGCAATTAAGCGAAGCAAATCAAATATGTGACATATAGGTTTGTGTCGCAGATAGGATATGCGACGTAAGATTTTGTGTCGCAGATTTATGGTTTTGAATTATGGTGAGACATAATGGTTGTGTCGCAATGTTGTGTAGTATGAATGCGACATAAGATGGTTGTGTCGCAGATCGGGCTGTGAAGATTTCAAGTTTTGAGACTTTGGTCAAAAATGCTCGGTTTGACCCGAAACTTTTACCCAACTTTTATTATGTTATAAAATTTATAGAAAACAAGTTTCTTGACCTTTGGTGGCCCCCAAGTATCGTTTTTAAACCAAAAATGAAAATGTCACTTTTGTTCGTGTTTTTCCGAAATTACTCGACTTTGTCCTTGCTTTTCGATCACTCAAATGGCTAATGTACGGTCTGATAATTTTTCCACATATTCATATATGTCTTGGATTTATTTTCCATATTCTTATATGTTTTTTAGCCAAACGAAACTCGTGATATTAATTTACAAAGGGTCGATGGTTAAGCAGCTAATTCCAGTGACACATGTTCAAAGTTTTAGTCATATCTCAAGTTTTAGAAATCTACAGAGAACGTACGAGTAGGGGTTTCAAAGGTAACAAGATTATCTAACTTTTCCATGTGGTTTCATCGATTTTTGATGGGTAAATCTCGAGATATACCATTTTCAAGTTGACCAAAGTTTCTGGTCAGATAGTACAGACTGGCTATGTACCTTTATTTCTTTAAATTAAAATAGTGAATTATCTCCAAAATTCGTGTGGTTTGTAAATTATGAAACTAGACTTCTTAAAATTAAGTTTAGGGCTAAGAAACACAAGATTTCGTTTAGTTTTGGTCCAGTTATTCCCGATCTAATTCGATCTAAAATATTCTCCAGTGGGTAATGTTATTATCCGGTGGTTAATAGTATGTTCGAACGATTTTTAAGCTTGATTTTGGACATAAATCAGTAGATATGAAGCACTAACATGTTTACAAACTTAATCCAAGTTAATCAAAGGAAAAAGGAGGGATTTATACCAAACAACAGCCGATCTAGAGTCGAAATAAGAAGAGGAGACTGCTGCTGTTTCGGTTTGCGAGTTCTTCTTGTTCTTCCTTGCTAAAAACGTGTAGGATGGTGATAGATTTGTGATAGAAGTGTTTGGGTGTTCTTGGAGAAGGTTGTAGAAGTGAGAGGTGACGATTTCAGTCGTTTTTAGTGAGAGAAAGCAGAGAATTTGGTGAGGTAGAGAGGAGGTGGTAAGTGTGAAATGAGAGGATTAAAGAGAAAAAGGGATTAAATAGTTAGGTTTAAGGAGATGGGTTTGGGCCTGGTATTTGGGCCTTAAGTTCGTGGGTTTGGGTCTGACCCATTACGGGTTGGGCTCGTGAATTGTTCCTCGAGTTCGTGTTACGTTTTATTGTCGGTTAGACGTTAAACGCGTGTTTTAAAATGTAGTAGTTTAGGTTTGATTTTGTGTCATAGTTTTCGATATGAAATTGTTATTCGATATGACTAAATATTTTTAAACATTCTATTATGAGTTACCAAAATATAATTTGGATTTCGTTCGGTTGTCAGACTCGATTCGCGTATTTTCTTGTATTCATCACGTTTCACACCAAACGTTGAAGTTTTTCACGTATATTATTATAAAATAATGATACGAAGTAATTAATGACTATTTTATTATCAAAATAGATTTACATGTCATATGAAAAGGTTTACTAACAACCGTGTGATTCGGAATCCATCCGAGCAAATCGTGTAATATCAATTTATTACGTACATGTGTATATTCAATATACGTTATATTACAAGCAACTTAGTCCTATTTCAAACTAATCACAAGTAATTACAAGCAAGCTTAGAGTAAATTAATACGCCTGAGTACGGGTTGTCACATTCTCCCCTTGTTAAAGAAATTTCATCCCGAAATTAAGTTGTAGTAGGAGTCTGAGTGGGGGTCGAGAAGAGGTGTGGGTATTTCTCGCGTATCTGATCTTCTCGTTCCCAGGTGAATTCAGGGCCTCGCCTAGAATTCCATCGGACCTTAACAATGGGAATGCGACTCTGTTTTAAACGCTTGACCTCTCGGTCCATGATTTCAACGGGTTCCTCAACGAAATGAAGTTTGTCATCAATGCGGATTTCGTCGAGCGGTATAATCAATGTATCATCCGACAGGCATTTCTTAAGATTAGAAATGTGGAATGTGCTATGCACGCTGCTAAGCTCAGCAGAAAGTTGTAGGCGATATGCCACTGGACCAATCCTTTCCAGGATTTTGAATGGTCCGATGTATCTGGGATTTAATTTCCCACGTTTTCCGAAATGAATGACACCTTTCCAAGGTGATACTTTAAGTAGTACTTTGTCTCCGACCTCAAATTCAAGGTGTTTGCGTCTCACATCAGCGTAACTTTTCTGACGATCACGTGCGGCTTTCACCCGGTTTTGAATGCTCACGATTTTCTCTGTCGTCTCATGAATGATTTCAGGACCGGTGAGTTGGCTATCTCCCACCTCAGTCCAATAGATAGGTGAACGGCATTTTCGTCCGTAGAGTGCCTCAAAATACGCAGCCTTAATGCTGGTATGATAACTGTTGTTGTACGAAAACTCGCACAACGGTAAGTGGTTTTCCCACGAGGTACCGAAATCAATTACACAGGCTCGTAGCATATCCTCCAGTGTTTGAATCATTCGCTCGCTTTGGCCATCGGTTTGTGGGTGATATGCAGTACTCATATCCAAACGAGTAGCAAGGGATTTCTGTAAGGTCTGCCAAAAGCGAGAAGTAAAGCGAATATCCCTGTCAGAGATAATCGAGGTAGGAACACTGTGTCTTGATACAACCTCTTTCAGGTAGATTCGGGTTAGGCGTTCCATCTTGTCGGTTTCCTTAATCGCAAGGAAGTACGCTGATTTGGTAAGACGATCTATGATTACCCGAATGGTATCGCAACCACTAGGTGTTTTTGGTAATTTAGTAATGAAATCCATGGAAATCTGTTCCCATTTCCACTGAGGTATCTCGGGTGGTTGTAGCAGACCCGAGGGTTTCTGGTACTCGGCTTTAACTTTCGAGCAGGTGAGATACTTACTAACATATGTTGCAATGTCGGCTTTCATGTTGGGCTACCAATACAACTCCTTGATTCCATGATACATCTTTTCAGCTGCAGGATGTATCGAGTATTTAGATTTGTGAGCTTCGTCCATCACTAACTCTCGCAGGTTTCCAAAACTTGGTAACCAGATCCTGTTCGAGAAGTATCGGGCCCCGTCAGGTTTGGTTTCGAATTGTTTCTCCATGCCTCGCAAGGCCTCATTTTTCATGTTTTCATCTTTGAGTGCTTCGAGTTGAGCGGTAAGAATTTGAGTGGCAAGTTTGTTATGAATGGTCATACCGAGGGCTCGAACTCGAAGTGGTTTGACTCGTTCTTTACGGCTAAGGGCATCGGCAACAACGTTTGCATTGCCCGGGTGATAGCGAATCTCGAAATCGTAATCAGTAAGCAACTCGACCCATCGATGTTGCCTCATGTTTAGATCCTTTTGATCGAAGATGTGTTGGAGACTTTTGTGATCGGTAAAGATTGTACACTTGGTACCGTATAAGTAATGTCTCCAGATTTTGAGAGCGAATACAACGGCTCCTAACTCCAAGTCATGTGTCGTGTAATTCTTTTCATGAATTTTTAGTTGGCGTGAAGCGTAAGCAATGACTTTCTCGCGTTGCATTAGCACACAACCAAGTACCTGATGTGAGACGTCGCAGTAAACTATGAAATCATCATTGCCTTCGGGTAAGAACAAGATTGGTGCACTGCAGAGTTTTGTTTCAGGAGTTGGAAAGCTGGCTCTTGTTTGTCAGTCCAATCGAATTGTTTTTTCTTTCTGAGTCAAGATAGTCAAAGGTTGAGCTATCCTTGAGAAGTTTTCGATGAATCGGCGATAGTATCCAGCGAGGCCTAAGAATTGGCGAACTTCAGTTGGCATGGTAGGTGCTTGCCAGCACTTGATTGCCTCTATTTTTGCTGGATCCACGTGAATACCTTGGTTGTCGATGACATGACCTAAGAATTGTACCGTACAAATCCAGAATTCGCATTTAGAAAATTTAGCATATAGTTGTTCCTTTCTGAGCAATTCGAGAATGGTTTTCAAATGTTGTTTGTGTTGTGCCTCGTTACGGGAGTAAATCAGAATATCATCAATGAACACGATGACAAACTTTCCGAGATAGGGTTTGCACACTCGATTCATAAGGTCCATGAATACAGTCGGTGTGTTGGTTAAGCCGAAAGGCATATCTTGGAATTCGTAGTGTCCGTAACGGGTTCGGAATGCGGTTTTCGGAATGTCGTCATCTCGAACTCTCAACTGATGGTAACCTGAACGCAGGTCGATTTTTGAATAAAAGCTTGACCCTTGAAGTTGGTCGAATAAGTCATCGATTCGGGGAAGTGGGTATCGATTTTTCACAGTCAGTTTGTTCAGTTCCCGGTAATCGATACACATCCTGAAATATCCGTCTTTCTTTTTCACAAAGAGGACCGGAGCTCCCCACGGTGAGGAACTTGGTCGAATGAATCCCTTGTCCAGGGGTTCCTGTAACTGAGTGGACAACTCCTGCAACTTGGAAGGTGCTAATCGGTAAGGAGTTCGTGCCACGGGTGCAGCTCCAGGCACAAGGTCAATTTGAAATTCGACTTGTCTGGGCGGTGGAAGGCCAGGCAAGTCTTCGGGAAAGACTTCAGGGCAGTCTCATACAATAGGCACATCCTCAAACCGCTTTTCCTCCTACTTCTTTTCTGTTACATGGGCGAGGATTGCCTGATATCCTTTTCTCAGATATATTCGAGTTTTCATGCAAGATATGATGTTTATTCTCGTTCCACCAGTCTCCCCTTGTATGATCAAAGTTCCACCGGTGATGAGAGGAATACGAACGAGTTTCTCGTAACAAACGATTTCGGCGTGGTGTTTGGACAACCAGTCCATGCCAACGATGATGTCAAAGCTTCCGATTTCAACGGGTATCAAGTCTATAGAAAAGTTCGCTTGCTAGGTTTAGGGTGCAATTGCGTATTATACTATCGGCCTCAATTAGTTTTCCGTTTGCTAATTCTACAATGTACTTAGCATCTAAGGCAGTGGGGGTAGCATTGAGCAATGGGCTAAATTCATCATATATGAAACTTTTATCGGCACCAGTATCAAATAAGACTGAAGCGGTTAAATCATTGAGAAGAAACATACCCGTAACAATGTTCGGGTCTTGACGGGCTTCTCCCGAGTTCAGCACAAAAGCTCTGCCGCGAGCGTTGTTGTTGTTGTTGTTGTTCCTGTTATTACTTTTCAGCTTTGGACAATCATTCCTGAAATGTCCGGTGTTTCCACACTCAAAACAGGCCTTTGATGTGTTAGGGTTTGTGGTGTTGGTTCGACAATCTTTAGCTAAGTGCCCGAAACGATTGCACTTGTTGCAAGGGCAAGAACCATCGTGGTGACGGTTGCATTTGGAGCAATAAGGTTTGCTCCCACTATATCCTTTCTTTTCGTCGGTACCAGCAGCATAGGCCTTTGTAGTATCTGGCCTCTTATTTTGTTGTTGACCTTGGTTTTGGTTGTGGTTGGGATTCCATTTTCGTTTGTTATCTCCAGATCGGTTTCCAGTATCCTTCCCAGCGGGTGCTCCACGACGGACCACCTGAGCCATTAAGTTATGTGCCATACGGACGGCACTCTGAACAGTCCCCGGGTTGGACGCAATTACCATCCCCTGAATCTTGGCTGGGAGTCCCCAGATATACCTTTCGATCCTCTTGTATTCAGGGTCGACCATTGTTGGGCACAGAAGCGCCAGCTGGTGGAAGCGGGTAGTGTAACCGGTGATATCATCACCTCTCACTGTGAGGTTCCAAAATTCAACCTCAAGCTGCTGTAGCTCTTCTCTTGGACAGTACTCGTCTGTCAGCATCTTCTTTAGATCTTCCCAAGGGAGTTGATAGGCGACATCAATCCCCACAGTTTGGGCGTAGGTATTCCACCAGGTAAGGGCACCATCCATGAAGGTGCAGATAGAGTACTTAACCTTGCAATCCTCAGTGGAGTTGCAGATTCGAAATACAGATTCCATTTTCTCAATCCATCGCAGTAAGCCGACGGCTCCTTCAATTCCCTTGAAGTTCAAGGGTTTGTAGTTCAGAAAGCCCTTGTATGTGCAAGGTTTGGCAGTTGGTACCGTGTTGGTGGTATCTTCGCTGCCCTGGTTCGGGTTTGAACCACTGTTTCGTTGTGCCTCTTGAGCAGCCAAGGCATCGGCTACTCCTTGGGCAACGAATTGGGCAAGTTCGGCGGCGGTGAAAGTCTGTTACCTTGGCGGCATGTTCCTTTAATAAAAAGGGGTTAGAAGGTATGTGAGATTTTGTGCAAGGAGTATGATTATCACATATGTATATATATAAAGACGGTAATATACAACATCGCTATAGGACAATCAATAACATAAGATAGATATATTAGCAACCACTCAAGGTGCGAGTTCAAAAGATTACAGAATTTTGAGTTCACAAAAGATGCCGGGATTTGTTACATCCGGTCGGTTTACAATGATTTTACATAGATGGTTGAAAAGTTATAAGGTAAGACTACACTAGTCTTGACGTAGGTTAATTTGTTCCATCATTTCAACGAGACGGTCCACCATGTTTGCAAGTCTGCTGGCTTGTCGGACGTTGTCTTCTGCCAAGTCTAGCCGTTGCACTAATCCACGGGCGTACTCTTCCGTATCCCGCGAGCGTTGCTCACATTCTTCTAGTCTGTGTCGTAAAAGTGCGGCATCCACAGCTATCTCTATCACTTTGTTGTAAAGGACGTCCATGTTGTTAACGGTGTTTTCATGGTCTTCAGCAACATCATTGATACGTCCCATTGCTGTCAGTCTCCAGTGTTCGCGAGTCTCCTGTAATTCCATGTCCATATCTCGAAGTTGTTGCTCGTGGCGGTTTAACCTAACATCTAAAACTGGCACAGTGAAGTGAGTAGGTTCTCGAGTGTAGGGCGAGATTTCCATGTTGGAAGATTCCCCGGTTTCGTTGGGAAGTTTCATTCCTTCCTCGTTTCTCCATGTTGTGAGTGTGTCGGGTAACCAATTCCATCGGCGGGCATCGACCAGTCGACGGGCCCGGTTAGTGTGGGTATCATGAGTGGGATAGGGGTTAGCTCGAGGTGAACCATTAGTCCTCCTTGCTACCCGTAGGTTACGTGATCCCGATTGAGAGTGTGATGAAGCAGGTGATGTTTCGATAGGTGTGTTTGCAATTTCTGTGACAAAGCGTAAGAAAAGTGAGGCCTATGTATGTATATACTCGTATATCACACAATAGCCTAGTGGGTGTCTAGCACATAACAAATAAGAGTCCCGGTTCTCTCGTGGTCAGAGTCAACTAGTGTATTCCTGTTCAACACAACCGTTTCAGATTTCACATCATCTTCATTTAATTGTACATAGTTGATCAGGCTATGTTAAATTAAACTTATATGATGTAAGCACTGAACCAGTTGTACCTAGTAAGGGAATATTGCCTAACGGTCATAGTCTAGGCCCACTAAATGCAACCTAGTTCGCTATAACCTTAGGCTCTTATACCAATCTGTCGCACCCCCAAATTACCTGTTGCGAAAGCGGTTCAGGTCGGGGCGCGACTACTCGAGTAATCAAAAACACCAAGATATAGCAAACGACCTCTAAATGAGACGTTCGTAAAATAGTTACGTTCCCATATAAAATAATGTTTGAAAATAAAATGTTTTCGTTACAAAAGTAAGGTCCCCTAGAGTCCGCGTACGTAGCGGGAGATTCTATTACATAACCATAGTTACAAAAGATAATGCTAAAGAATCTCCATTAAATGCAGTTTGGAAATCATGCGACTCTAGTTAGTAATCCTGGAGTAATCCTACTCCGTACGTGTACCTGAGAATACATGCTAAAAAGGGTCAACACGAATGTTGGTGAATCTCACAGGTTTGTAAGTAAGTAATAGTTTGAACACAAGATTTTTATCAGTGGTGCCCGCAGGCGTAATCAGGTATCTACAACCAAGCAAATAATAAGTAAATATGTATATACCGTTTCCATGAGCTCATAGTCGAAGCTTAACCCATATATCAGTGGTACAGCCAAGTACCGTATAGTGCCCCCGCGAATGCCTAATCCAAACACTCGTACGAAACAAATAAAAGTCGCCCGTTTATACATAACGGTTCGTGGTAGCGCTACTATCCCGGGCGGGGAGGGTCAATCCCTAATCGATCCATTAACTAATATTCACGCTTAAGTCCATAACTAACGAAACTATGATGGAGGGACTTCAGTGGATTAGTAAGTAACTCATGTAAGCCCGTATATGAAAAGTAAGTAATTTAGCACTTGTGTTCAAGAAAAATGTAAGCAATGTATCTCACCCCGTAAGTAAAACAGTAAAAGTGGGGCTGTAAGACTCACCTGAGTCTAGCAAGTATGCGTTTACTTAATAAACATGAAATCCGAAAGCAATATCAATCCGTAGGTTCTGTGAACCCACAACCTTCTAATGCCCTAAGCATATAAGGTTGTACGTATAAGTGAATGTCTCAAAAGATCATTCATGCTAGTTGTCCACTTCAACTAGTTATGTCCAAGTATCATTCTTTGTTTAATTAAAAACGTTTGTGGCCCGTTGGTGAATGTTTAAGTATTCAATAATAATTCCCGAAGACATTATCATTAGGTTTCATATTGTTTCGGTATACTAATTAAAGTATATGTATTTCGAGTTCAAGTAGTGTCGTATGAAGTTAAGTAAACGTTGCGCAAAATCGAAACTTAGTGAAAATAAGTGTTCCTAACAATTTGTGATATGCGACACAAGGGTTGTGTCGCAAGTCATTGTGGTGACATAAAATAATGTCGCAATTAAGCGAAGGAAATCAAATATGCGACATAAAGTTTTGTGTCACAGATAGGATATGCGACGTAAGGTTTTGTGTCGCAGATTTATGGTTTTGAATTATGGTGCGACATAATGGTTGTGTCGCAATGTTGTGTCGCATGAATGCGACATAAGACGGTTGTGTCGCAGATCGGGCTGTGAAGATTTCAAGTTTTGAGACTTTGGTCAAAAATGCTCGGTTTGACCCGAAACTTTTATCCAACTTTTATTATGTTATAAAATTTATAGAAATCAAGTTTCGTGACCTTTGGTGGCCCCCAAGTGTCGTTTTTAAACCAAAAATGAAAATGTCACTTTTGTTCGTGTTTTTCCGAAATTACTCGACTTTGTCCTTGCTTTTCGATCACTCAAATGGCTAATGTATGGTCTGATAATTTTTTCACATATTTATATATGTCTTAGCTTTATTTTCCATATTCTTATATGTTGTTTAGCTAAACGAAACTCGTGATATTAATTTACAAAGGGTCAATGGTCAAACAGCTAATTCCAGTGACACATGTTAAAAGTTTTAGTCATATCTCAAGTTTAAAAAACTACAGAGAACGTACGAGTAGGGGTTTCAAAGGTAACAAGATTATCTAACTTTTCCATGTGGTTTCATCGATTTTTGATGGGTAAATCTCGAGATATACCATTTTCAAGTTGACCAAAGTTTCTGGTCAGATAGTACAGAATGGCTATGTACCTTTATTTCTTTAAATTAAAATAGTGAATTATCTCCAAAATTCGTGTGGTTTGTAGATTATGAACCTAGACTTCTTAAAATTAAGTTTAGGGCTAAGAAACACAAGATTTCGTTTAGTTTTGGTCTGGTTATGCCCGATCTAATTCGATCTAAAACATTGTCCAGTGGGTAATGTTATTATCCGGTGGTTAATAGCATGTTCAAACGATTTTTAAGCTTGATCTTGGACATAAATCAGTAGATATGAAGCACTAACATGTTTATAAACTTAATCCAAGTTAATCAAAGGAAAAAGGAGGGAGTTATACCAAACAACAGCCGATCTAGAGTCGAAATAAGAAGAGGAGACTGCTGCTGTTTCGGTTTGCGAGTTCTTCTTGTTCTTCCTTGCTAAAAACGTGTAGGATGGTGATAGATTTGTGATGGAAGTGTTTGGGTGTTCTTGGAGAAGGTTGTAGAAGTGAGAGGTGACTGATTTTAGTCGTTTTTAGTGAGAGAAAGCAAAGAATTTGGTGAGGTAGAGAGGAGGTGGTAAGTGTGAAATGAGAGGATTAAAGAGAAAAAGGGATTAAATAGTTAGGTTTAAGGAGATGGGTTTGGGCCTGGTATTTGGGCCTTAAGTTCATGGGTTTGGGTCTGACCCATTACGGGTTGGGCTCATGAATTGTTCCTCGAGTTCGTGTTACGTTTTGTTGTCGGTTAGACGTTAAACGCGTGTTTTAAAATGTAGTAGTTTAGGTTTGATTTTGTGTCATAGTTTTCGATATGAAATTGTTATTCGATATGACTAAATATTTGTAAACATTCTATTATGAGTTACTAAAATTTAATTTGGATTTCGTTCGGTTTTCAGACTCGATTCGCGTATTTTCTTGTATTCATCACGTTTCACACCAAACGTGGAAGTTTTTCACATATATTATTATAAAATAATGATACGGAGTAATTAATGACTATTTTATTATCAAAATAGATTTACATGCATATGAAAAGGTTCACCAACGGCCGTGTGATTCGGAATCCATCCGAGCAAATTGTGTAATATCAATTTATTACGTACATGTGTATAAAATATACGTTATATTACAAGCAACTTAGTCCTATTTCAAACTAATCACCAAGTAATTACAAGTAAGCTTAGAGTAAATTAATACGCCTAAGTACGGGTTGTCACATTCTTGGCAAAGTTTCATTGATTTGAACATTATCTGAGTTTATTTACCAAGTATTGTTCCTGAATGAGAGAGATATCGGTAGTAAAAACGTGACTTTTTACGCGATATCAAGTATCCCACACTTAGAACTTTGCTTGTCCTCAAGCAAACTCGAATTTCAAGCATGGTTAGAAATAAGTATATAATGAATTATTTCGAGGCGTAACTTTTTACTGCGGGGGTTTTGGAAAAATAAAATATTTGTGCTTTTGAAAAAGTGGCGTAATCTTTGGAGCATACTTTTGATCTTTAATCTTTGATACATGACTAGGCGATCCCCTCACGGTTTACACTCCAATCACTCAAAGTATTTAGCGTTTCCTATTCTAATTTTATCAATCACTCAGAACGCCAGTCATGTATCGTTTATTGACATAGGCTTGATCGAGAATCAAATCGTTACCTTTTAAGTGAGCGCGAAGTCGATCTAGCCACAATCATTCTAGGAGAAGTGGTGTAGGGTTTTTAGAGTGGAGTGTTGGTTATATGAGAGGGGGTTGTGTTGATTTTTCATAGGTTTAAATATTTTTTTGTGAAGAGGAAAGCTGGAACTTTTAGGAGGATTGACGCTCTTTTCTCATGATTTTTGTTAGGAGTCTTTTTCTCCATTTGACTTTCTTTTCTTCGAATTCTTTTCTTTTAAAAAATTTTTTTGACGTCATATCTTGGTAGCTTCTCTTCTATTATCTTTGGAACCTTCTATGAAGTTTGAGGGATGTTTTTGAGAGAGTAGGGATAACGTATTTTCATTTTTGGGTGTATGGATGGGTTTAAGAATGATGTGATTCGATCTCCTTTTCATTCACCAATTCGGATTCGAAATGCATAACAGGAGCAAGTTCTGATTCTAAACGCATACATCGGCACACTCAAGAATCGAAAAAGTGAAGCATTGAAAATGAATGCTTTATATGGCTCAAGATACCTCACGAATTGAAAGTTGGTTTGTTGTGTTCCTAGTCATGCGATGCTCTTTATGGGATTACTAAACTAATTTTTCAAAGGAGTTCATATTTTATTTATCCTTCTCCCCCATAGTAAATCATTCTTTGTCTAAAAATTTTCATTTTCAACATATTTTTAACTCTATTTTGAAAAATTTTGTTTACTTATTGGAGAAGGATAGTCTAAAGAGAAACGAGCTTAGAATCAAGCATATACCATTATCCATTTTACAGTAGTGTAACTACTGCTATCCCACACTTAAAAGAACATCGTCCTCGATGTTATTCTAAGCTCTGAATGGGGTAAAATCCCACAATTAAGAATTGAAACATCTAAGAAGTATTCTTTCAGCTGTGTGTGTTGGGTTTGAATCCCACACTTAGTGATAAGCATAGTGGATATGGTATATTTGTAACGAAGGAAAAAGATTGGTAAAGAGGTACTCCCCAGTGGTTGCAGTTTTCCTTAGTACGCGCGTGCCGAACTTTGTCTTGCTGGGTTCATTCTTGATCAAGTCTTCTTATGATTTGTCTCATATGTGTGAACACGTCGGATATAAGATATGTTGGATGCGACTACTTCTTTGAAGGAGGAGGTATTCTTTGCATATCTGAGTGTAAAAGATAGTCGGAGATTTCATCACTTCTTGGAAAGTAAAATTTGCAAAAATGTAAAACACGGGATGCCTCCCGAGAAGCGCTCTTTTAAATTCGAGAGCTCGACTTAGTCCTTTTCTTCAGATGATGATGTTGGATGCGTCCCAGGTGCTGGAGTTGTTACCGTGGCTCCTAGGTAAGCTGTAACGTGGAGGAAAGTACTGAAGGAATTGCTCTATCATGTCTGCAATTAGGGTTGGTGGATTGGTGGATTCCATCCTGAAGCTTTTGAAGTGATCAGTCGCTAGTCGATCGAGGATTGCCATCCCGTAGCTAATGTATCTAACTGACCGTGTGACTGGTCCATTAGGTTCAACTCTTGTGCAGGTGTGAGTTCAAACAGTCTCACACTGGGGGTGGTTTCGGCCTATTGAAGCAATTAGGGCCATGAACTGAGTTTTCAATTCTTCAAAGTCACCAGCCAAAGGGTCTCCTCCAAAGGATCTGGTTGCTTGGCATACTTGTCTGATGAGTTGATGTTGCTCACGGTTGAAGGGAAAGTCCGAGTCCATGAAGACATATATTAGCTTGCTGAATATTTCATTGTATCCGTTGCGATAGACATCTAGCTCTACATCTTCTTCAGTATACATTCCGCGTAGTCGAGTCGTCACATATGTTTGATGCGCTGTGAGGCGTCCGTGTGAAGATGGCGCTCGAACCGCGATCGTGTTTGTTTTAAATTTGTATTTGCTGGGGTCTAAGTGTGACTTACTGATACTGAACCAAAAGGCTAGTAGATGGTAAGTATGACCTAGAGTTGTTCTTAAAGAGAAACTGAATTGAAACAGAGGGAATCCAATCAATCTTCCTTTTCTAGTAAAGATTAAAAGAGTGCGTTGGGGGTTTTTGGTTCAGTTAATTAATTAAACTAATTAAAGCGAATAAAAGATAATTGTAAATCAGATAATAAAAGGAGTATTTGTTGTGAGTTCGTTAGCTTATAATGTGGGATGATGACTTGTAGGGGAAACGTTTACTAAATTTAGAATGTTCACTAGACCTTGTAGTTTATGGTATAACCGATAGGTTCCCTATTAGTCGGGTATCAACTAATATGTCACGAGGAACCATGGTGTCATGATTCTGATCAGACAGACAATGCTCAACTCTCCACACTCTCCTATGAGGGAGTCAGTGGCCCTTATTATTGAGCACATTTGCTCGTGGGCGAAGGAATAGAGTAGCAAGTCTACAACAAGTCTAACCGTTCTTAATACCATAAGGACTATAAATTTAATAAACTATTAACTTAGCAAATATGTTCGGACTTAGTTGATTAATTCCTATTAATGAATTTTAAGCGTGGTAAGCAGAGGAAAGTGTTGAGGTTTCTTCGTACCTTACTTTATATTTCATAGGTTGAGGAAAAGTATCGATTTAAATTGGATTTTAAACTTGCCTTTCTCAATACAATTAACAAATCCCTAGGTTTTCGTAAATGGTTATTTAGCCTATAGCCTACCTAATCTAATCTAAACTAATCTAATCTAATAAAAGCAATAATTAAAATGATGTCGGCTTTTTGCATAGAGTTAAACCCAGACCATGTCAGAAAATGCTATGGTAGTCCACAATGTATTTAATCGTTTACCGATGTTTCCATTGTGGATTCAACTGCTTCACGATGTTTACATGATAAGTACATTGTGATTCTAAGTGTACAATACTCATGGCACTTCCACGTAATCACATTGCATTTTATGATGCACACATAATGTTACAATTGAAACCATAGTTTTACACAGATAACTATTGACCAAGTAGTGAGGTTCGCGACTCCTCTTTACAAGGTTACAATCACGTTTGTTAATCGAAAGGCGAATGTAAGTTTTAGGTTTAAAATCATAAGATAAGTCCGTTCATAAAGTTTCCATTTTATAATGTCGATCCATAATATAACTACCTTCGGTCGTTCTGACTTCCATACATTTGTACTCCGCCATAAGCGTTTCCAGTACTATATCAAAGAACAGTCGAATATGAGCCGTCATATTATTTCACGACATATTTAAAGTCATCCCACAATTATATATACTAACTACATCACAACAAATACAACAGTAATCTACTCGCTAATCATGGCATAAACTATCTCTAGCATAATTAAAGTATACATATTTAATCAAGATAGATAGGGATAGAAATAACCGAGATTAATATGCGAGAAGGAGTAGACTAGAATTAATAAGAGTTGCTCCAAGCGTACACCAACGATTACAATTGCGTTCCTCACCAAGGATTACAAACACATTCCTTGCTACTAGCCTAATACTAATTTAAGACAAAGAAAGAAAGAAAAGAAAGCTAGAAGAAAGTGTGTGTTGGTGTGTGTTTCTTCCAAGGTGTGAGGTGTGTGTTTCAAATGAACCCATGCCTCCTATTTATAGAGGAGTTTTGGTTCATTTTAGCCAAAGGTAGCACACATTAGCAAAAGGTGGAAAAGGTAGTAGCACCAGGTACAAAAGGCGAAAAAGGTAGTGGCACCAGGTACGAAAAGTAGGAAAAGGTCTAGTACCGGGTACGCAAAAGTATGAAAAAATGCAATCCGTGCGGGTGGCGGGCAGCGAGCAGCGGCTGGCTGCCAGCAGCCGGCAGCTGGCTGGCTGGCGGCGGCGGCTGGCTGCCAGCAGCACCAGTCCGCTGCCGGTTGCTGCGTTTCTCGATTTGTGCGTGTTTTCTTCGTTATGCGTCCATTTGCGTTGATTCTTTTTGCGTTGGATTCGTAATTCAAAAACGAAGCTTTTGATGAAAAGAAATCCCAAAATTATGTCTCTGAACTTTAGATGTGTCGTACGAATCGTTTGGATCTTCCGGAGTGCGTAAAATCTTCGTTCTTCGCCCGTTTCAGTTGATTCTTCTTCTGTTGGATTCGTAATTTGAAATCGAACATCTTGGGTCAAATAGATGTTGGTGATGGGCTCTTTTGTCTTGAAACCTCGTTCCGGTGTCTGGAATCTTCAAACGTGCGTGGAATCTTCGTTTTTCATTCGTTTTGCTTGATTTTTATCGTGCGACCTTGTTTTGACTAGCTTGGCATAATACTATTGATTTGTAATGTTTTTGAATTAAAATTCCAAGAATCGTTTCAGAATGAGAGAGATATCGGTGGTAAAAATGTGACTTTTTACGCGATATCAATGTTGCTAAGTTGATTTGCGACAAGTGCGGAATGAATCTTGGTACTTCACGAACTTCTTCTTCATATACTGAGTCATTTATTTCATCAATTATCAGCTCAACATGATGACCAATAGTGGAATGAATGACGATTCTGAAATTTTCTGAAACTGTGAGGTGTTCTTCAATTTCGATGAGATCTAGAAGGGTTCTAAGATCTCCCACCATTATGAGTACGGCATAATTCCGCGGGTTTCCAGTGGCTCTTTCCAGATGGGTTCTCATTGATGCTAGTGTAGCCTTTTGACTCGATGAGTAGGGGGAAGCTGATCCGGCTAGGGCATAATATACTTTTTGGTATATTTGCCTCTGGTTGCTGCAGAACTCGATTTCTCCTATCGGGTACTGGGGTCTTTCTGGCTGTTGAGCTTCTCTTGTGAGTTGAGCTTGAAGGGAATCTGATAGTTCTTGGATATACCTGCGTAGAGCGCGAGGTTCTTGTGATCCATAATTGGAAAGGTATGAATCGTATTCTCGTTCGATTTCCTTTATCAGTTGCCTTTGAGCGGTGGTGTAGTCACTGGTTGATTCTCTGATAGCTTCTACGATGACGCGGACATCGTCGTTTTCATCAATCAAGTCAATCATCTCTTGGTAGGTATCTAAGAGGGGGATTTTCAATATCTCGGTTGTGGAGATAGGAGAATTTGCTGGAGCAGGGGGAATAGAGCGTTCGTCGAGAGTGACGTCGATACAATTTTCGTCATACTCGATTTCTTCTTCAGAATCTTCATCACGGGAATCTGGAAATTGGTGGAATCATCTGAGGGTGCGTTATTGAAAGGTTTGGAACTATCGACTTCAATGGTCCTGACTTCCGTGGCTGAATCTTGAAGGTTTTCTTCCACAAAGCCATTCATTTGACTTGCCTTATACGCAGCGATTCTTTGTAAGAGCTTGTCATATATTTTCGAGTGTCTTGAGGATCGAAACTCTTCCTCAATTGTATCTATATCTCGGAGTCGGGTTCGGGTGAATGGTTTCGAAGGGTCGAGATGAGAGTCGAGCATGGTTTCCATTCTCTTGAGATGAGTGGATCTGAAGTATTGACCGACGGATTCATAATCAACGGATTCGTCTGATGAATTGTTGTCTTTGGAGCATTGTATCCTTTTGACTTCAGCCATTTGGGGTGAATCAATTTGATCCTCATCTTCCTCCATTTCTTCAGATCTTTCTTCTTCTTTTTTGGTCTCTTTGTCCATTTCTTCTTTTTCCTCTTCAGTTTCTTCTTATTCCTCAGTGGGTTCTTCCTCTTCTTCTTCAGGTTCTTCTTCTTCTTCAAATTCCACGTCTTCCTCTGCAGGTTGATACTCCTCTTCCTCTTCTGGGTCAGTCTCAGCGTCAGAGATGAAGGTTGACGATCGGGTGAAAGGTTGTTCTTCTTCGGGCTCTGATTCATCATTATAGGTAATTCTGCCTGTTGATATAGCATAATATTCTTCTTGTTCTGGAGTGCATTCTGTTTGGTCGATTTTGTAAGTGATGCTTTCGCCATGCGAGCGTAGGATAATTGTGTGGTTATACACATCAATCACTGCTCGGGCTGTATTCATGAATGGTCTTCCAAGGATAATCGGGATGTTTATGTCCTCGTGGATGTCCATAACCACGAAATCCGTAGGAAAGAAGAATTTGTTAACTTGAACGAAGACATTTTCAACTATTCCTTTTGGGTATCTAACGGATTGGACAGCTAGCTGGACAGTCATCTTAGTGGGTTTCAAATTTTCAAGTTCTAGCCTCTTAAACAGGGAGTAGGGCATGAGGTTAATACTAGCTCCTAGGTCGGCTAAGGCGTTTATATCTCCGGATTGGTAAATAGAACAAGGGAGTGTAAATCTACAGGTGTCTCCTAGTTTTTCAGGAAGGGTATTTTTAAGTAGGGCTGAGCTTTCAGGACTAAGAGGAATGTTGTTTACTTCGGGCAGTTTATCCTTAGTGGATAGCAATTTTCTAATATATTTATTACGACTGGGAACTCTAGACATAGTATCGAGAAATTTTCCGTCTAACTTAAAAGATGATAATTTCTTAGGTTGGATTTTAAGTTTAGTGGGGTAAGGGATTCGAACCTCCTTGTTCATGGTCGGGGTGGTTTCCACAGCTGGTATCTTGATCTCTGGTTCTTCCTTTACTGGGACAGCAGCAGTTGGTGGAGTGGCTGCTTCCTTGGTGGTGGTAAGTTGCTTTGACTCCTCAACATGTGGGTTATGAACCGTGTTTCTAGGTAAACTTCCTCTGGGTCTATTCTCAAGACGTTGTGCCAATTGTCCAATTTGAGTTTCCAAGTTCTTCAATACGGCCAATTGATTTCTCATAAAGAGATCGGCTTGATCTTGCCTAGCGGATGTACTTTGGTTGAGTATGTGTTGGCCTTGCATGAACTGGGTAAAGGCATCATCTGAACTTGAAGCTAGGGCATTTGTCTTGTTGGGTTGTTCAGTGGTTTGGTTTGTGTCGAAAGTGGGTCCAGGAAGTGCGAGGAGTTGGTTGTAGGCAAGTTGTTGTTGTTGTGGGTAAGGTGGGTATCTAGGTGGGTATCGGGGTTAGAAAGGTTGGTTGTTTCTTTGTGGGAATGGAGGTCCTCTAGGTTGGTTGTTGTTTTAGTTGAAACCGGGTGGAAAATTCTATGGTCAAGCGGGATATTGACCATAATAAATGGTGCCATTTGTCTATTCATATTCAACTTGATATTCACTTGGTGGTTGCGATTTGGTGCAGTTTTGACAGGCTTGCACTTGGTGTACTTGGTGCTGTTGTTTCTTAACTTCTCCGAACTGGTTTGACAGGTGTGTCCATCTTCTCCGTTAATACCTTAATTGCTTCAACTGGAATGTGATTCGATGCAGCGAGCGGTGCTGAAGATGTTGAGTGATCTCCAGAGTTCCAATCATGGTGATGCATAGTCATGTTTTCTATAAGGTTCCATCCTTCTTCATCCGTCTTCGTCATAAAGCTTTCTTGTGCGGCAGCGTCGAGGGTGGTTCAGTGGTTGGGGTCTAAACTGTTATAGAAGGTACACAATTGTGCAGATTTGTCGAGTCGGTGATTGGGGCATTTCTTCAGTGTTCCTTTGAATCCTTCCCATGCGGTGTACAATGACTCATCAAAAGCTTGGTGAAAGTTCATGATGTCATTTCGGAGTTTGGTTTGTTTAGAGGGCGGAAAGTACTTGGTTAGAAACTTTGTCTCCATCACCGTCCATGAAGGGATAGAGCCGGTTTCTAAACCTTCAAACCATGTTTGCACATGATGTGTGAGCGAATAAGGGAAGAGATACAAGCGGATTGTATCTTGGCTAACTCCATTTTGTTTGTGGGAGTTTGAAAGAGATATGAACTTGTCGAGGTGAGAGTTTGGATCATCACTTGGTAATCCATGGAATTGACAATGGTTTTGGATTAGTTGGATGATGTGGTGCTTAAGCTCGAATGATTGTCCTGGGGTTTCTGGGAAGAGAATTGGGCCTCCTCTTCCTTCAATAGAGGGCTTGTTGTTGTCAGCGAGAGTGATGCGATCAGCCATTGCTTGTCTAAATGCAGATTGCTTCTTTTCTCCTCGAATAGTGCGTATTATAAGTTCTGGATCAAGAAAGTAAAAAAAACGGTGCAGATCTAGAGGAACAGATCATACACTAAAGAAAAACAGACAATAATGAAAATATTTTGTTTTTGTTTTTTTATAAGGTTTTATCCTAAGGGTATACTAGAAAACAAGATTGGTTGGGCCTCTGTATCGGACATTTAGTCTCCCCGGCAGCGGCGCCAAAAACTTGATGGGGTTCCGACCGTCGCAAACACGAGTGATCACAACGCCTATCGGTGGGTGTTTTAAATTTGTAAATGCTGGGGTCTAAGTGTGACTTATTACTACTGAACCAAAGATTAGTAGATGGTAAGTATGACCTAGAGTCGTTCTTAAAGAGAAACTAAATTGAAACGGAGGTGATCCAATCAATCGTTACTTTCTAGTATAGATTTTTATAAAAGTGCGTTGGGGGTTTTGGTTCAGTTAACTAAATAAACTAAATAAAGTGAATAAAGGATAATAATAAATCAGATGATGGAAAGTAGAATTTTGTAGTGATTTCATTAGCTCATAATATGGGACGGTGACTTTTCAGAGAAAACGTTTATCTAAATTGGGAATGTTTACTAGATTTGATAGCTTGTGGTATAACCCGTAGATTCCTTATCAGTCGGTTATCAACTGATATGTCACGAGGAACTAGGGTATCATGATTATGATCAGACAGATAATACTCAACTCTCCACACTCTCCTGCGAGGGAGTCAGTGGCCCTTATTATTGAACGGGTTTGCTCATGGATGAAGGAAAAGAGTAGCAAGTCCATAACAGGCCTAACCATTCTTAATACCACAAAGACTACAAATCCGGCAAACAACTAACTTAGAAAATATGTTCAGACTTATTTAATTAATTCCTATTAGTGAAACTCAAGCATGGTAGGCGAGGGAAAGTGTTTAGGTTTCTTGCGTACCTTACTTTAGGTTTTAAGGAAATATATCATTTTAAATTGGATTTTAAACTTGCCTTTCTTAATACAATTAATAAATCCTTAGGTTTTCGTGAATGGTTATTCAGCCTATAGCCTACCTACTCTAATCTAATCTAAACTAATCTAATTAAAATGTTTGCGGCTTTTACATAAAGTTAAACCCAGACCATATCGGAAAATACTATGGTAGTTCACAATGTATTTAATCGTTAACCGATGTATTCGTTGTGAATTTAATTGCTTCGTGATGTTTTCATGATAAGTACATTGTGATTGGAGGTGTACTATACTCATGGCAATTCCACGTAATCACATTGCATTTTATGATGATTGCATGATGTTACAATTAAACCATAGTTTTGACACAGATAACTATTGACCAAGTATTAAGGTTCGCGACTTCTCTTTACAAGGTTACAGTCACGTTTGTTAATCGAAAGGCGAGTATAAGTTTTATGTTTAAAATCACAAGATAAGTCCGTTCATAAAGTTTCTATTTTTATAATGTCGATCCATAATACAACTACCTTCGGTCGTTTACCGACTTCCATACATTTGTATTTCGCTTAACAGCGTTTCCAGTACTATATCAGGTAAACAGTCGAATAGGGGCCGTCATATTACTTCACGTCATATTTAAGATCATCCCATAATTATTTATGCTAATTACATCACTACAAATACAATAATAATCTACTCGCTAATCATGGCACAAACTATCTCTAGCATAAATAAAGTATACATATTTAATTAAGATATATAAGGATAGAAATAACCGATATAAATGCGTGAGAAGGAATAAAATTAAATTAATAAGAATAACTCCAAGCTTACACCAAATATTACAAGCACGTTCCTTGCTTTCATTCTATTCTAACAACACTTCTTAAACTTATATTAATTTAGAAAGTAAAACTAGAGAAATGAGATAGATATGGAAGGTGTAAGTGTGTGAAAAGGTATGTGAAGATGTTATGAGGTGTGTCTTGAAATGAGCCATGGAGCCTTCTATTTATAGGAGAAAATGGGTGCATTTTAGCAACTTGGAGCATATGTTAGAAAAAGGTGAAAAAGTTGCTAGCACATGTACCCTAAAGCGCGTATAGGTCTAGCACGTGTACCCTAGAGTTGCGGAAAAGGCCTAGCACATGTACCCGGCGAGTACGGGCGAGGACAAAAAAGTGGACGGGGGACGGGGGCCTGGCATCCGGCGCCGCCACCATGGCAGATGGCGGCGGTGGCCTGGTGGCTGGCGGCGGTTGGCAGGCTGCCGCTCCGGTTCATCGTCTTTCGCCTCGTTTCTTGATTCGTGCGTATCTTCTTCGTTATGCATCCATTTTCATCAATTCTTTTTGCGTTGGATTTGTTTTTCAAAAACAAAGACTTTGATGAAAATAAATCCCAAAAATATGTCTCTGATCTTTGGATGTCTCATACGAATCGTTTGAATCTTCCAGCGTACGTAGAATCTTCATTCTTCATCTGTTTTTGCTGATTCTTCTTCTGTTAGATTCGTAATTTGAAAACGAATATCTTGGATAAGAGAAATCTCAATGATGAGAACTTTTGCCTATAAATCTTGTCTCGATGTCTTGAATCTTCAAACGTGTGTGGAATCTTCGTTATTCGTCCGTTTTGCTTGATTTTTCTCGTGCAACTCTATTTCGACCTTCTTGGCAAACTTTCATTGATTTGAACATTATCTGGGTTTATTTTCCAAGTATTGTTCCAGAATGAGAGAGATATCGGTAGTAAAAAACGTGACTTTTTACGCGATATCAGTCACTTGTCAATTAAAATTGGGTGGCACTTCGTGAAGTGACGCGTAAAAATTGAAAATAGTGTATGCGGCACTTAGTGAAGTGACGCTGACAATCCCTGCGGCACTTGGAGAAGTGACGCTAACAAACAAAGCGACACTTGTTAAAGTGAGGCAAACAGGTTGCGGGGACTTATTTGAGTGACGCTGATGATTTGAAATTACCAATTTATGAGTCACTCAAGCGAGTGTCGCAATGATGAACACGAGCCCAGAATTCATCCCAACCCAGATCTTCTCAAAAACCAAAATTGGGGGTTTCAAAAAATAACCAAACCAAAAGGTGTGTTGGATACATACGACCAAAACACACCCTTTGTAAGAACATATAATCCACAAATCAGTCATTTATTTACTCGTTTTTATCGAAATCCTAAACCCGTATAAACATATACAAATTAAACATGAAATACATGATGAAATAGGGTAAAGATTATACCAAAGTGTGCGTAAGAATGTGCAAAACATTATTGTGAAGGCCGATTACAAAGAAACTGCAGACAAGTCGAGCGAAAATCCAAGAAACACGAATAGATCGAGTGTCGCACAGGCACTAGAGAGTGATGCAGGTTTGTGGTAAGTGACGCAAAGTCAATTTTAAAAGTAAGGGATTGAGTGCCGCAGACTGTAGTATTTATACCCTTTCCCTGAGTTTTACGGCACTCGACTTGTGGCACTTAACACAACCGTAGCGACACTTAGCTAAGTGTAACACCCCTTCTTCAAACTGAAACAATATTATATTATTTTACTCGGAAGCGTATGAATTTAAAACATATTTATATACTGTACATTAAGATAATGTACATACACAGTTACATATTCAAAACATACCAACTTAGAACTGTTTAAAACTACATATGTCGGGGTATTATATATTACAAAACCAGGTTTATAGCAAAACCATATCAGAGTCATAATCTGTCAGACATTTCCTGCTAAAGCATCCTTTCCTGACACCCACATATATATCAAAAACCTGCAGGAAGTAGGATGAGGGATTAGCGCGAAGCTAAGTGAATGAATTTATCACACACAATTCAACTTAGCTTAACAATCTGTTTACAACAAATACTAGTAAACACATTCGTTTTCAATGAGGATCGGTGGCTCTTGAGATATCATAATACCCGGGGATTCCCAAAGAACACTTAATGTCAATCTGTATGGCCAATACAGAATAGACCGACAACTATTGGTTATTAAACTCATACACAAGTCTCAAACACAACAAATGAATCAAAACCTGTGTAATTCACATAATAACGAAAAGTCCAACTACACGTTGACCTCATTAATTTGATATGGTTTCTATCTTTTAGGTTTTTGAAGAAATGAACAAGTTGGGAAGGAAGCAGAGTAAAAAGATCGACCTTCCCCTTTTAAGTAATTATAATTATTTGGGTATTTTATACCCGTCCTAATCTATTGTTTGGAACCTAATTATTAATTGCGAGAAACTTATTTTATGATACTGTCGACTATAGTAAACTAAAACAATTAACAATTTACTATTCACAATAAGTTCTGGAACTTATTTATCTAAGTTTTACAATTATATAATAATATCATATAATTTCTAAAACCATTAAATAATCAATTTAAAATTAAAAATTACCAGACCCGACGAGAGGATGTTACAAATCTCCCCTCCTTCAGGAGATTTTGTCCTCCAAAATCTAAACTCGATCAAACAATCCAGGATATCTGGATTTCATAGACTCTTCGGTCTCCCAAGTCAAATTGGAACCTAAACTGTATTTCCATTTCACTAACACTATTGGTATCTGTTTCCTTCTAAGTTTATTAACTTTTCTATCGAGAATTTCAATATGTTCTTCAACTAATTTCTGATTCTGGTCGACTTTCAAATCTTGTAAAGGAAGAATTTGAGATTGATCCTCGACATTACACTTTCTCGAATAACAGATATTAAACGTATCATGAATACCAACAAGCTCAGGAGGAAGATCCAATAAAACTGATTGATCATTAACCACTTGACGAATTCTGAAGGGACCAATGTATTTAGGTGCCAATTTACCTCGTTTCCCAAATCTAATAACGCCTTTCCACGGGGAGACTTTCAAATACACTAACTCACCTTCGGTAAAGGTAACTGGTCGCCTACGTGGGTCTGCATACTATTTCTGTCTATCACGTGCAGCTTTTAACTTTTCTCGGGCGATAGTCACTTTATCAGCTGTGATCTGTACAATATCTGAGCCCGCAAACTGCTTTTCTCCTGCTTCTAACCAGCATGTGGGGGTACGACAACGACGACCATAAAGCATTTCATACGGAGGCATACCAATACTACAATGATAGGAATTGTTATAAGCAAACTCCACCAAAGGAAGGTGAGAATCCCAAGAACCTCCATACTCTAAGACACAAGCTCTGAGCATATCCTCTAACGTCTGAATAGTACGTTCGGACTGACCGTCTGTCTAAGGATGATAAGCTGTACTGAGATTAATACGTGTACCCAACTCCTGTTGTAAACTCTGCCAGAAATGAGAAATAAATCGAGAATCTCTATCTGACACAATCGATAATGGAATACCATGTCTCGAGACAATTTCATTAACATACAACTGAGCAAGTTTACTAAGAGAAGCAGTTTCACTAGTAGCCAAAAAATGTGCACTCTTGGTCAATCTGTCAACGATAACCCAAATCATGTCATTACCTCGAGATGTGCGTGGAAGTTTGGTTACAAAATCCATAGTCAAGTGTTCCCATTTCCATTCTGGAATCTCTAACTGTTTCAATGACCCATACGGCTTTTGATGTTCAGCTTTAACTTGAGCACATATATGACAATTACCAACTAATTTTGCAATATCAGTTTTCATTGTGGGCCACCAGTACAAAGGTTTCAAATCATTATACATTCGTGTACTACCAGGGTGGACAGACAATCTAGACTTATGGGCTTCAGTCAAAATCACATCCCGAATACCACCAATGATAGGAATCCACACACGAGACTGAAAAGTCTTTAATCCTCTAGAATCGTCAATCAGTAAAGCTTTTCTTTTCAACATAATTTCTGACTTAAGATTATATTCCAACAAAGCTTCTAACTGTGCAGCTTTAATTTGATCTACCAAATCAGAAGAAACATCAACTTTCAAATAATAAATACGGTCAGAAGTACCTTTTTGGCTTAACGCATCAGCAACTACATTCGCCTTTCCTGGATGGTAACGAATTTCACAATCATAATCTTTGATTAGTTCTAACCACCGTCTCTGACGCATATTCAGTTCTTTCTGTGAAAACACATACTGTAGACTTTTATGATCAGTACAAACAATACATTTAGTACCATATAAATAATGTCTCCAGATTTTCAAAGCAAACACAACAGCTGCCAGTTCTAAATCATGTGTTGGATAATTCTTTTCATGCGGTTTCAACTGACGAGAAGCATAAGCAATAACTATGTCTCTTTTCATAAGAATACAACCCAAACCGGAATAAGATGCATCACAATAAACGATAAAGTCATCTGAGCCATCTGGTAAAGCTAACACAGGTGCCTGACACAATAATTGCTTTAAGGTCTGAAAGGCTGTCTCCTGTGACTCATCCCACTGAAACTTAACATCTTTTCTTGTCAATTTTGTTAACGGATCAGCAATCTTTGAGAAATCTTTAATGAATTTTCTATAATATCCAGCTAGCCCAAGAAAACTCTTGATTTCAGAAGGGTTCTTTGGAACATTCCAATTCATAACAGCTTCAATTTTAGCAGGATCAACTTTGACACCATCATTACAAATAATATGACCCAAAAACTGAACTTCCCGAATCCAGAACTCACATTTAGAAAATTTAGCATATAATTGTTCTCTTTTCAATGTCTCAAGGACTAACCTCAAATGCATAGCATGTTCTGATTCAGACTTAGAATACACAAGAATATCATCGATGAAAACGATTACAAACTTATCAAGAAATGATCGACATACCCGGTTCATTAAATCCATGAAAACTGCTGGAGCATTAGTCAAACCAAAAGGCATCACTAGGAATTCATAATGACCATACCTGGTACGAAAAGCAGTCTTTGGAATATCCTGTTCACGAACACGAACCTGATGATAACCCGACCTCAAATCAATTTTAGAATATACAGAAGATCCCTGCAGCTGATCAAACAAATCATCTATTCGAGGCAGAGGATATTTATTCTTTACCGTTCTTTTGTTTAACTCCCGATAATCAATGCACATTCTGAACGACCCATCTTTCTTTTTAACAAACAAAACTGGTGCACCCCAAGGAGAAAACTAGGTCTAATAAAACCTCCATCCAATAACTCCTGAATCTGATTCATCATTTCACACATTTCAGATGGAGCTAATCTATAGGGAGCTTTAGCTATAGACGAGGAACCAGGAATGAGATCAATCTGATATTCAACTTCCCTAACCGGTGGTAAACCAGGTAATTCATCGGGAAACACCTCTGGATATTCAGAAACAACCAGAACCTCAGAGATGGACTTCTTTTCTAGTTTGACATCAATGACATAGGCTAGATAAGACTCACAACCTTTAGACAGCGACTTCCTAGCTTTCATCATGGAAATCAGAGGAATACACCCACTATCCCGTTCTCCTCGAGCCACAACATATGACTCTTCAGAGATTGGGATTCTAATCAGCTTATGGTGGCAATCTATACTTGCTTTAAACTGGCTTAACCAATCCATGCCAAAAGTCACATCAAAACTTGGAATCGGCATTAATAGAAATAAAATTGGAAAAGTCTGACCATCTATCACAATGTTAGCTCCAGTCACCGAGGTGGTAAGAGGAACTAATTTGCCACTAACAATTTCTACTTCTAAGGGCTTAGTTATCACAGTAGGGATCAGTTTCAATTTATCACAGAAACACACAGATATAAAAGAACAATTTGCTCCAGAATCAAATAATACACGGGCTGATACAGAGTTTATAAGAAAAGTACCAGTAATCACATCATCTGTGTGGACAGCCTCATCGACTGTCATCTGAAAAGCCCTACTCGTCGCTGGCTGAGGATTCTTCCGCTTTTGACCGGAAGATGACGAACTCCCGACTGAAACCGAACCCTGCTTTCCTGCCTCAGGACACTGCCCAACACGATGCCCTTCTTTCTTACAGTTCCAACATACATAATTGGGAAACTTACAATTCTTAAACTCATGACCCAATTCACCACATTTAACACATTTGTTTGTCTGAATTGTACATGGGCCAGTATGTTTAGATCGACAAGAAGTACACCAATTAAAACTTCCAGATGAACCACTTTTATTACTAAATCTTTGACCCTGACGATTACCCTGCCACCTTGACTTTCCTTTACCCGAAAAATCTGTTTTAGCTCTAGGAAAGGAAGAAGAAGTACTTCTAGCTTGAGATTCTTGAAAACCTCTAATGTCACTATCAACCGAACGTGCAAGAGTAAACGCTTTGGATAAATTACAAGCTAACCTTACTGTAGTACGATAATTATGAGGTAAGGTTTCCACAAACTGCTCTATTCTGGTTTTCTCATCAGGAACCCACTGCTGTACAAACCGTAGTTTCTCCGAAAACTGTGTGATTAACTCATCGATAGTCATCTTATCGGTTAATTGAAGATTCACAAACTCTCTTCTAATACGTGCCATCTCAAAGTCAGAACAATACTGATTACAAACAGCTTGATTAAAATCAGACCATCGAATAGCTTCTTTCTGCTGTTGAGTCAAATGACCAGTAATCGAGTCCCACCAAACCATGGCTTCATCTTTTAAACATTGAATAGCATAAAACACTTTGGATTCTTCTTCACAGCGAGTAACATCAAATTTCCGCTCCATATCTCTTAACCAATTTAAAGTTACTGATGGATTGGTACTACCTCTAAACTCTGGTGGTTTACTTGCCATAAACGTTTTAAATGAACACTGTTTATTTGACTGAAAAGGAGGAATATTACCAAACACAGGTATCTGTTGTTGAGAACGTTGCTGAGATGATGCAATCTCAGCCTGTCTTTTAAATTCTCTAAGATTAATCACCTCATCTTCTAACTGAAAAAGATAATCATCTCGATTCGATTCTTCACGAGCAGGAAAAGAAGTACCCTCATGATCATGTCTCTCATTATGAATATCTAAAGGAGGAACATCAATTCGTGAGGCATTATTAGGGTTGGTGGCCGGTTGCTCGTTATCTGCCATATCTGTATTCCACACAACAACTTGAAACTTGTTAATCGTTAGCACTTATCTACTAACAGATTCACACACAATGCTAAATCCCATAACCAGGAATGTTTGACATAACACACTCTAGATTTGGGATTGAACACTTTATAATGCTCAATTCACCCAAATCTATGCTCTGATACCAACTTGTAACACCCCTTCTTCAAACTGAAACAATATTATATTATTTTACTCGGAAGCGTATGAATTTAAAACATATTTATATACTGTACATTAAGATAATGTACATACACAGTTACATATTCAAAACATACCAACTTAGAACTGTTTAAAACTACATATGTCGGGGTATTATATATTACAAAACCAGGTTTATAGCAAAACCATATCAGAGTCATAATCTGTCAGACATTTCCTGCTAAAGCATCCTTTCCTGACACCCACATATATATCAAAAACCTGCAGGAAGTAGGATGAGGGATTAGCACGAAGCTAAGTGAATGAATTTATCACACACAATTCAACTTAGCTTAACAATCTGTTTACAACAAATACTAGTAAACACATTCTTTTTCAATGAGGATCGGTGGCTCTTGGGATATCATAATACCCGGGGATTCCTAAAGAACACTTAACGTCAATCTGTATGGCCAATACAGAATAGACCGATAACTATTGGTTATTAAACTCATACACAAGTCTCAAACACAACAAATGAATCAAAACCTGTGTAATTCACATAATAACCAAAAAGTCCAACTACACGTTGACCTTAATAATTTGATACACATAGATTCACATATCACGTAGATTCATAATCAATAACACAGATTAACAATCGTATAATCAATCTACGTATATTTGTTGCAACCAAAAAGTTACAACTAAATTGAAGGGTGAATTCTAAATCCACTCACCGATACCTTTGTCGTCTCCACACTCAGATTCTAGTCACTGAGTCTTTGGGGTATCTGAAATATCATAAAACACACAAGTTAATAACTTGTCATCGATCAATAACTTTAATGAAATTGTAATGTTATACAATTAATCACACCACTATAAACATATTATCTATTAACTGTACAAACGTATCTATACATTGTGAATATATCACAAAATAAAACTAAATTGATCCTGTTTTAGTCCATAACCGATCGGTTGGATGACCATAGCCAATCAGCTAAACTTTTATACTCGCTCGACTAACGTTTACATTTTTCCTCAGGTCAAGTTCTGTGGTCATTTTGGTCTATCTTAGCCGTTCGGCTAAAAGAAGCCGTTCGGCTCAAATGCATATACCCGATCGGCTCATTAATCTCAGCCGATCGGCTGACATGTAAAACCCAGAAACATGTAACTTGCAGCACGAACCCTAACTCAAAATTCATCATTTCAGCTCAGCAAGTACAGTTCGCAAGTTATCAAACACCCAAGTATAACTATATACATACACTAAAACACTATCTAAGTTTCAATTTCACTTATACATCAATTTACATAATAGCCTAAACTAAAGCTTGAGTTCATAATATCAAACACTTACATGAAGATGATGAGAATGATGTTAGCAAGCTTGTAAGGATTCACAATTTCAGTTTCAAAGATTCAAGCTCATTAATTTGATATGGTTTCTATCTTTTAGGTTTTTGAAGAAATGAACAAGTTGGGAAGGAAGCAGAGTAAAAAGGTCGACCTTCCCCTTTTAAGTAATTATAATTATTTGGGTATTTTATACCCGTCCTAAATCTATTGTTTGGAACCTAATTATTAATTGCGAGAAACTTATTTTATGATACTGTCGACTATAGTAAATTAAAACAATTAACAATTTACTATTCACAATAAGTTCCGGAACTTATTTATCTAAGTTTTACAATTAAATAATAATATCATATAATTTCTAAAACCATTTAATAATCAATTTAAAATTAGAAATTACCAGACCCGACGAGAAGATGTTACACTAAGTGTCGCATGAACACAAATTTTGACAAATTTCTCGATCTTTTGCATTTTGATTTTGATACTTGATTTAATAGAGACATGTAACTTGGATAAAATTAAGATAGAAACAAAAACTCTTAATAAAACTACAGTAAAAATAATTAAAACTTAACATATTAAATAAACTTAATATTTTTGGTGACGGGATTGTTTTGGTCTGGTTCAGGATCATATCAGAATGACATGCAATTATTAGGAATAGTAAGTGTTATTTCGATTATCAGTATATTTGTCCAATTTAAATTTACTTGGCATGCTAAAAACACCTTTTATAAAAATTATGTCAAGACGATTGTCAGTATAAATGTCCACTTAACAATATTACACTCACATCTAGAATCTAATTTATTATTATTCATATGTATATTTCTCTGTGGTCCCCACCATAGATATACACCTTAACTTTAAACCTAGACCATACTTCCATTTACAGAAAGAATATAAGAAAATCATTTTAAGAATCAAGTGAGCGGTGACAGGTTTGTACTTACGTACAACTAAGCGGCATAGCTTGATTCAAGTTTAAGCAAAACCAGACTTGGTCAAACCATTTTGGCGACCTCGTTAGGCATCTTGATTTTAAAGACTTTTCAAGTACATTGACTTGTATTTGCTTAATGTTGAATATATATTAACAGAAACCAGGTCTATACTCATGTATAACAGAGGGAACTATCAATATATACCCCCAAATGATATCAAATAAGCTTCATGCACGGAAATATATCTAGCATAAGTAAGATATTAAGACTTTTGTCATACATCTGACGGTGTTGTACCACTTGAAATAAACAAGTAGTTATTAGGCTTCTTAAAAGACTCAACGATTTTTGTGTAACATGCCTACTAATACATCGTATGATGAAGATAATGTTCATAAAAACTATTGTTAACATGTCAGATAAACCTACTGACACATCCAAGATAAACCTTAAAATTTCATTTTATGCGTGTCACCCGATGTACTATCATATCCCAAGTTGTTTACAGACACAACCCAACGTCTATTTTAAAAAAGTAGCAACCGTGCATTTCTTTAATACTAACAAGTATAAAGAGTGGTTGTTGCAAAAAAAAAATTAATAAGCAAAAAATATACACAATACCAAGTCACAAATCACTTACGAGTGGGATCTTTCATCCCAATCATTTAGACTAGCTCATCAAATCGAGATTTCGAAAAAGCTTTTGTGAAAATGTCTGCCTTTTGTTTTAAAGTATCAATATGAATTAAGTCTATTAAAAGTTTCTCAAAGCAATCATGTATGAAACGAAAACGTATTTTAATATGCTTTGTTTTGGAATGTTGAACGGGATTGCGAGTAATTGAGATTACGGCAGTATTATCAATATGTATAGGAGTAAACGTTAGAAGGAACCCGTAATCTCTCTTTTGATGTTGAATCCAAAGGATTTGAGAACAGCAACTAGCAGCAGCAATATATTCAGCTTCCGCTGTAGAAGTTGAAACCGTCGTCTGCTTCTTGCATTGCCAAGAGACTAACCGATTACCCAAAAACTGTCATCCTCCCGTAGTTGACTTTTTATCCACATTGAAACCTCCATAATCCGAATCCGAATAAGCAGTCAGGTCAAAGTTTTTCTCATTAGAATACAATAATCCAAAAGTTTGGTTATCCTTCAAATAACTTAATATGCGCCTGACCGCTTTCTCGTGAGAAACTTTAGGCTTTGCTTGAAAACGTGAACAAACAGATACTGCAAACATGATATCAAGCCTCGAGGTAGTTAAATACATCAGCGAACCTATCATCGATCGATAGTTACGTAGATCTACATCATCCTCATCTTCAGTAGGACCAAGCTTATGATTGACATCAATGGGAATTCCATAGGATTTACAATTGAGCATATTGTATTTTGTTAAGATGTCATGGACATACGTAGATTGATGTAAAAAGATTCCATTACTGCTTTGCTCAACTTGTAATCTAAGGAAGAAAGTAAGCTCTCCCATCGCGCTCATCTCAAACCTGTCCTTCATGAGATATTCAAAATCCTTACAAAGAACCTCATTTGTAGACCCAAATATGATGTCGTCCACGTACACTTGAACGAGCAACAAATCCTTTCCAGAATTCTTGATGAACAATGTGTTGTCTATCGTTCCTCTCTTGAAACCATTTTGAAGCAGATGATTTGAAAGTGTTTCATACCACTTTCGGGGAGCTTGATGAAGACCGTACAACGCCTTGTCTAACTTGTAGACATAATCAGGGTGCATAGAATCTTCAAAGCCAGGAGGCTGACAGACATACACATCTTCATAAATCTTGCCATACAAAAATGTAGACTTCACATCCAGTTGAAATACCCGAATTCCCATGTATGAAGCATATGCCAGAAATAAGCGAATAGACTCCAAACGAGCTACAAGGGCAAACACTTCATCATAATCGAGGCCTTCAATTTGTTTGAAGCCTTAAACAACTAACGGTGCTTTATTTTTAACAACCACTCCTCGATCATCTCTCTTAAGTCTAAAAACCCATCTTGTACCAATAGGATAAACATCCTTTGGTTCTTCAACTAACTACCAACCCTCTAGCTTTTCAAACTGCCGAAGTTCCTCTTGCATTGCTGCAATCCAGTGAGGATCGTTCATTGCTTCAGTAATATTCTTGGGTTCCAGTTGAGATAGAAAACAAGAATGAACCTGAGCTTTAAGGCTAGAAAGTTGTTGCGATGTTTAACTACGTGTTGAGATACCAGCATTAGGATCACCAATGATGTTTTCAGTTTGGTGATTCTTATGAACACGAGTCTAAGGCATCGCATCAGGCACAATGACCAAATCCAAGTTTGTTAAATCCCCCCAAGTTACGGAGCATCTTCCTTCTCAAGAATGATGCGAGATTCAGTTAACGACAGTCTCTTGGGGGCATCATCATCTTCTTCATCATTTCCATAGAAATGAGTAGTCTCCGATTCTTCTTCCTCTTCATCAGACATCATAGGAAAATCAGGAAGAATAGAAACTATTCTTGAAACAGAAGGTACTTCACTTGACTGTTTTGATATAACAGGAAGTGGTTCAGAAGGTCCCTCAGTTGTTGAGGTATTCGGTGTTTGTAAAGGAGCAGATGTAGGTGTCAGTGTTGGAGTAGGATCCGGTGTTTGAGTGGGTGTAGTTATGTGTGATGGAGATGAACTATCAGTGACAACATCAATTCCATGAAGCAATGCCACTATTTCTTCAACTGGATCTTCCTCCGGAAGAATAAATGAGTTGAACACATGTTCATAATTGAAAAACCACTCAGGACCTTTTCCTTGAGGAGGATCAGTGTAACGTAGATACTTGACTTCAAAATGTTCCTCAATCTTATTCATCGATTTATTGAAGACTCCTTTGTTTGGTGAATTGACTGAATACCCGAGAAAAATCCCTTCAACTACCTTATCCCCAAATTTAGAGACTTTATCTTTTGTAATCATAATCATACACGGACATCCAAACGGCTCAAGAAATTGCAGATTTGGCTTACGGTTATGGAAAAGTTCATAACACGTTTTGTTCTTCTTTTTCACAGTGAGCACCCGATTCAGAATATACAAGCAGTGTTGACTGCTTCATCCTAGAAAACTATAGGTAACTTTGAATCTGCTAGCATAGTCCGAGTTGTCTCGATGATAGTCCCGTTCTTACGCTCTGCAACTCCATTTTGTTGAGTGGTTCTAGGAGCACTAAATTGATTATCAATACCCTTTGAAGCACAATACATTTTGAAAGTCTTGTTCTTGAATTCGGTTCCATTATCGCTTCGCAATCTCTTAACAGGTAAGTTGCTCAGATTAGACAACTTATCAAATAAATATATAACACCCCAAATTTTAACAACATATTTTATTATATTTACCAACACTAGAAGCGTATGTCCCGATATTTCTACAAAAATCTTTACAGTGCTCAAAACATAATAGTTATTAATATTTAATTACAAAACAAAGTACTATCGGTTGGGTATTATATGAATTTCCCAAAACAAATAATTTTCCAAAAATATCAGAGTAGCCGCAGCAGTAGTCAAACATCCCATCCAGAATCCCAAAGCCCATTCCATATCACATACATAATCTGCAAAATGTTAAATATCGAGGGGTTAGCTCATAGCTAAGTGAATGGAACTGTAACCGACAGTTCAATCCAGAAATAACAAATCTTACAACAAATAAACACACAATACTAGAGAGGACCTGCGGTTCTAGAGTAAGCCTTCACAAGAACACCTTAAACCACTGGTATGCCATCACAGTGATTTACCGATAGTTTGAAGCTATCTTCACTGACTAGGGTTCATCCATCAACGATGTGTATCGGAAACCCCGCCAGTCAAACAATAGCAACAAACCCAACCAGTGTTGACCTCTCATTAAAACACATATGCCCAGCGGCCAAGTATCACATAATGCATAATAGTCATGCCATTACTGAATATAAACAACCAATCAACAATAACAATAACCCAAATGACTTAACAGTCAATAACCAATAACAAGGTATGTTCACCCGTTGTAACCAAACCTGTTACAAATGGGTTGAACCGAGGATTACAATCCCACTCATCAAAATACCCAGCTTTCACTCAGTAGTCTAATATCACTGAGTGTCCTTCTGCCCAATAAAGTAAGAAAAATAGAGATGATGATGACGAAATAGAATCCAAAACCAAAAGCTATTCCTTTCTCTGTTTGATTTATATTTAAGATTTCTTGTAGTAGATTTTTCAAAGAAGTGAAATGGAGATGAGTTAAAGAATAAATGATCTTATTTAGAAGTTAGGTGATTATAATTCGGTCACCTCCACCGCCCCTTATTTTAATCAGTGTATATTTTATCCCCCTTTTAATCATATTGTCTGGAACCCGAAAATATTCGCGAAACTAAATATTTTTATTTTACCGTCAAGTTCAACAATTTAAAACAAATACATTTTTATTAGTCACAACTCACAATAAATATGTGACGCTTTTACCTATTTATTTTCAAGTAACTCAAATAAAAATCATTTCCTATTTCATTAAATAACTATTTAAAACTTAATAAAATACCATTTTTTCTAGACCTGAAAACAGGATGTTATAGAATACACCAAAATCCCTGTCGTCTCATCCTTTGTAACAAGAAAATATACCCAAGAAAATCTTGAGTATTCATCTGTTACTACCAAACAATACGATCGACCACCCATGCTCTTAGTAGAAATTGGACCAAACAAGTCCATATGCAGTAGCTCCAATGGAGCGTCAATAGAATTCACCAACTTAGACTTATGGGACTTTTTACAGAGTTTACCCTTGTGGCAGGAAACACAGTCATCCTTTAAAGAAAATGACTGTTTTGGTACTCCATTCACTAAATCATTCTTTATCAGAAAATTCATTTTGCGAAAATGAATATGTCCCATTCGTGTGTGCCAAAGTAGTGATTCCTTTTCTGAAGCCTTAGATAAAAGACAAGTAAATTTAGAAGTTGTCTCAATGGTCCGCATATCGAGGATATAAGTATCGTTCCTTCTAGGAGCACGCATTAGCACCCATTATTCTGGTATGACAAATCCAGGCTTCAAAATTGCACACTCATTCTTTGTAAATGCAGCAGTGTATTCCTTATCACCAACTTGTGAAACACTAAGTGTAACACCCCCAAATTCACTGTTTAGCGGAAGCAAGCTTTGGGGTGCTACTAATCAAGTATCAACAGCACAAAGTATACAGCAAACGACCTCTAAATAAGACGTTTAAAAATAGTTACATTCTCATATATAAAATGTTTGAAAACATAGTGTTTTCGGTTACAAATAAATATAGTTCCCTAGAGTCCACGCGTATAGCGGGAGATTCTATTACATAATTATAATTTACAAAAGATAATGCTAAGAATCTCCGTTAAATGCAATGTAGAAATCATGCGACTCTAGCTAGTATACTGGGGAAATCCTACTCCGTCTGTGTACCTGAGATACAAAGCTAAAAAGGGTCAACCAAAAAGGTTGATGAATCTTAAAAGTTTAATAATAAGTAATCATTATGAACCACAAGTATGTACCAATGTTGCTATCAAGCAAAGTAAGTAAGTCAGTATGTCAGCACAGTTGTCATGAGCTCATAAGTTGAAGCTTAACAGTGTGGAAGTATGAATCAATCAAGAATCATATAATGTACCCCCGTGAATGCTATTCCGACACTCATATGTAACATATACTAATATGCATGTTTCTACGATGAAATCCGTGGTAGCGCTACTACCCCAGGCAGGGATTGTTAGTCCCAAATGGATCCATTTACTAGTATTCGCGCTTAAGTCCATACCTAACAACTTACAATAGGAGGCTTCCAGTGGATAAAAAGTACTCATGCAATGTGTGTAAAAAGCAGTAAAGTCAGTTCAGTACTCGTGTTCATGCGTAAAACAGTAGCAAAGTATCTCACCCCAAGTAGAAAACAGTAAAAAGTGAGGCTGTAAGACTCACCTGAGTCTAGTAAGTATGTTTGGGAAATCAAACAAGTAAAGCGGATGTAAGTCCGTAAGCGTGTCGGGTGTAATCCTGTATGTTGGTTCTCCGAACCCTGTAACCTTCTGGTGTCCGAAACGCACAGGGTTGTAAGTAAGTAAGTAAAGAAGTAAGTAAGTTGGTGTCTTGAAAGATCACCCATGCTAGTTGTCCACTCAACTAGGAAATGTCCAAGTGTTTGTTTAGTATTCCGTTTGTAGTTTGAAAACAAGTATGGCCCGTTGGTGACAGTTTGTAATAATAATCTAAAAGTGTTATTATTATATGTATCGTTGTATCAGGTTTCATTATTTGTAAGTGTTTCCCATGGTAGCGCCCATGGTTTCTTAGTGTGAAAAGTATTTACAAGTTCCTGGATGACGGGGTCCAAGGGGCAGCAGTCCAAGGGGCGGCAGCCCCTGGCGAGGTCAAAGGGGCAGAGCCCAACCAAGGTTTGCCGCGGACAGAAATGGTGGTGCAAACTAAGTTTGCGATGCGAACTGAGATTGGGTTCACAAGGTAGAGTAGGCTGCAAACCGAGTTGGGTTCGCAGGACAAGATTTAGTTCGCAGGGCAGGTCAACTCGTAGGTCAGTTCGCAAGTCAGGTCAACTCGCAGGTCAGGTCAGTTCGCAGGTTCAGTTTTTGGTAGGTAAATCTCGGTTCGCAACTCGATCTGCGAGCTGAGATGCATCTCAGTTCGCAGACGCAGCTGTTAGCATAAATTTGATTTTTAAACACATTTCAAGCCGATTTTTGGACATAATCTTGTTTGGTAAATGTTCTAGCATGTAAATCAAAGCTTTACAAGTAATTTAAAAGAGTTTTAAAGTTTCATACCACGGAATTGAAAACGAAGAAGATGAAGATGAAGAGCTCGAGATGGTGATCCTCGTGCTTGTTCCTGATGATGATGATGATGAACGATTTTTGGTGGTGTTTTTGGTGGTTTCGGCTGCTGCGATTTGAGAGCAAAGAGAGAGTTTGGGTGTAGGTGTGTGGATAGAAATGAAATGAAATGGGGAAGAAAGGATTAAAAGGGGGATGGGACATGGGTCGGTGGGTCGGGTCCGTGGGTCCGAACTGACCGTTTGGGTCTCGGGGACTTGTTTCTCGAATTCGTGTTATGTTGCGTGATTGATTAAGTGTTGTCCTGCGTTTTATGTTAAAGTTTATCTAAAACATTTTTATAACCAAAGTATTTTACCAAAATACTTAATAATAAGTTATAAAAATAAAATTTGAACTATATTCTTTTGTTGGGTGTGTTTCGTGTACTTTCGTCGTGTTCGGAGAGTTTTAAATGATACGGAATACGTGTAATATATTTTCGCAAGATATTAATGCAAATAATGTTTGTTTGGGTAACTCCACATTATTTAAGAGTTTTGTCACCAACGTCCATATTAATTAATGTCGGACCTCGTCCGGTTTATAAGTGTTCGATTTACACAAATCGCGTACGCATGTATTTAATTGCACAAATACCATGTATATTTAGATTAATACCAAACTAAATACACATAATTACAAGTAGTTTAGCTGCTAATTATAGCCCTAAATTGGCGGGTGTCACACTAAGCAAATTGTGTTGTAGCTGTTCCACATAGTTAACTCTCTCAAAACTTACTTTTCCATTAGTAAGTGTTCCAACACCTGTAATCATCCCACCAGTATCCCCTGCAAAGGCAAAGTATCCTCCATCTAAAAGTTTAATATCCGTCAGAAGAGAAATATCGCCAGTCATGTGTCACGAGCAGCCACTATCCATGTACCATTCACTATCCTTTATACGTTCATACTGCTGCAACACAAAATCAGAAGAATATTAGTGAGAAACAGAGACCCAAGCCTTTACAGACTTAGGTCTTCCGAAGTCATCAACAATAATCACATCAGATAGATATTTATTTTTAAGCAAATCAGAATTTTCATCTGATGTGTTATTGTTGACAACCGAAGAGTCAAAGGTAGACTCTTTTTGTTTCTAAACTTGAAGCTGTTCAGAAATTGGTTTTTAAGTAATGTTGGGCTTTTGTTTTGGCAAAGATTTTTGCTCAACATCCTTCGGCTTCTCAACTGGCTTGGGAGAGTTTGAATTACGCCTAGATGGTGAGTATGAGAAAGAATTTTGATAAACCGATTTCCTAGGCATATCTCTCCCATAACGTTGATGGGAAAGCTTTGGACAATTACGAATTAAATATCCTTGTCTCTTACAGTTGAAACAAGAACGATTCTCAACAAACGGTTGAGGCTGAGGACTTACCAAAGGAGGTTTAGAAGCATTTTAGAACATGCACATTGTGTACAAGTTTTAGTGAATGCTTGCTTAGGTTGAATGGTTGAAGTAGGATGTTTATCACAAGAAACTTTATCATTAATATTAATTGAATTTCGTTTCAAAATCTTTATAGTTGTCTATAAAATTTGAGATTTCTCATTCAAAACCTTTTCTTTGCCCTTTTCAGTTTGAACTTTATCAGCAAGTTCATTGGTCAAAATCACTTTTTCAGATTTGACTTCAACCTTTGGATACTCATGTTCAGTAATATCCTCAATCTCAACTACCTCCTCAATACTAATAGGAGGTGTACTCTCAGACTTAACAAAAGTAGGCAAGGGATACTTTGTCTTATTGGTTTTCTCCTTTGCCTGCTTGTTTGTCTTAGCTTCTTTAGATTTTGTAGCTGGCCATGATGAGTAGTCAGCCACAAGTTCTTTGGTGCCCTCCTTAACTGGCGTAGGATAGTAATTAGAGGGAGGTGGGACTACATCATAACCTAGTCCTGTCTTACTCTTATTATCTGTCATTTGCTTGTTAACGATTTCATTGAAGATGGCATGAGATGTTGAATAATTTAAGATTTGTCTTTTGAAATTAACAGATTCAGCTTTCAATTTAGCAAGTTCTTTATTTAATAAAGAAATTTCATTTAAATAACTGTTAATTGCATCTTGCTGACTATAGACTTTAACCTTAAAGGTCTGAGTGTCTAACTTATGGGCCTCTATCTTTTGTTCATAAAGTTTTTCATTTGCTTTCAAAAATTTATTAGACTCCATAAGTTTCTCAACCTTTTCATTCAAATATTCATTATCTTTCCTATAGTCATCTAAAGAAGTAGACAATTTAATACATGAAGTACAAGAAAATGGTTCTTCAGGTACCTCATGAGTGATATGAGCCATAAGAGCAAACTGATGTGATTCAGCTTGTGCAGTCCAATCAAAGTGAGTAGGTTCAAACACAATAAGAGCATTGTCCACTTTCCTTTTCTTTTCAACATCTTTTTCTGGAGTTTTTGATGGAGGAGATGGGTTAGTAAACCCAGACGAAGGTGTTTTGGGTTTCTCGCACTCTCTTGCAAAATGACCCAAATTTTGATAGTCATAGCATCGGACTTTACTCTTATCAAATCCAAATCCAAACTTTCCTTCTCCCTCCAAACTCATCCGCCCAGTCCTTTGAAATCATGGCTATATTCCAATACAAGTCCATTTGCTCTAGATCATCGTCATCTAATTGAGCATAGTCCTTCTGAGCCATTTGCAAAGTGGTAGTAGGTTGGGAAACCAAATCCTTATACGAGCTTAGAAAAGCTGTATAAATAGCAGCTTGTTCTTTCAATAGTAGGTGAAACAGGTGTCTGCTGATGTTGTGAACCTTGAGAAGTACTTGATGAATACACTATATAAATAACCTCCCGTAGAATTTGATGGAGTGTTAATGTCTGGTACAAACGCCGTACCACCATAAGATTTCCCAGAATTCACTTTTCCACCATAAAGAGATGGATCTTGAACAAAACCACCTGATTTTCATTCTTTCTTCTTCAACTCCATTGCATGAGCTTGAAGAATCCCAATCAAATCATCTAGCTTCATGTTTGCTAGTTCCTGACTTTCCTTTAAAAATTGAACTTTTACATCCCAAGCACTAGGCAATACATCCAAAAGCTTTTTGTTCACTTCCAGAGCAGGAAAGGTGTATCCATCTTCAGTCAACTCACTAACCAACTGTGAGTATCATGTAAAGAGTCCAGATGTAGTTTCATTTGGAATTATGTCAAACAAATCAAATTGCTTCTTGATTAACTCCATCTTGGCCTATTTATATTTTTCATTTCCCCCACATCGTGTTTCAATGGCTTTCCACAGATCATACGTGATGTCATGATTTTTGAAAAGTCGTAAGATATCTTGAGTCAGAGACATACAGATTGTTGAATGAGCCTTACGTTATGTGTCATATTCCTTTCTTTCTTCAGGTGTCATAGCCTTATATGTCTTAGTAGGAGGTATGCCTCTATAATTACCTTCAGCAACTGGTGGCTCATATCTTTCAGTAAGAGGACCCCAAACTTCAGGACAATGAAAGTCTACAATTGTTCAAATCTAGATCTTCAGTATGCGTAATCCATATTAGCGGTGAACAAAGGAGGTTTATTACTAGAACCAACATTGTTACTTTGTTTAATCGTATCCCTAATACCTCTAGTATCCTCTTGAGCCATTGAAAAGCACCTGGAAGTTTAGGTAAAACACACAAACGAAACTGATTAGTAATAACAGGCGACACTAGGTTAGTGTCGCAAAGCAGTAGTGACACTTAATTAAGTGTCACAAAGTCAAACAATAGTCAAATTCAAGTGACGCTTGAAAGTGACGCACAGTAGAATTAGGCGACACTAGAGATTAATGTCGCTTAATCGATCAAGTGACGCACTTGAGTGACGCAGGATTAAAATAGGCGACACTAGAGGTTAGTGTCGCTGAATCAGTTTAGTGACGCTCACAAGTGTCGCTTAATAGTGACGCACTTGAGTGACAGTAAAACCCTAATTGAAACCTTTTGAGTGTCGCACCAGAGTGTCACAAAAACAGTCGAGTGTCGCTGAAACGGCTGATGACACCCAAAAACCCTAAAAAATGAATTTTCGTAAACCTAACGAAAGTTCCTTGATCCCAAACGAACGAAACCTGTAATTATGTATCCAAAACACCTAATTCGCACCCAATTTATCCAAATACTGCAAGTAATCTAGATATTCTTCGAGAATCAAGCCGAAAACAATTCAATACGTGATCAAAAACGTCAATCACTCCACCAAAGGCTCTGATACCAGTTGTTTGTACCCTAGTATGGATCTCTGAAGATTGACTACACTAATTGCTTGGCAGAATCAAGCAATCACACGAAAATCAATATACCTCAAACTGAAAACCAATGATTAAACCAAAATCAAACTTTATATTGATCAATATAACGTATAGGAATGATTACAGACTTGAGATTTTGACAAATAGGGTTTCGTCAACCCTAGCTCTGCACCCGTAGGTTGGTATTCATACTAAACTGACCGACTTAGCGACACTTAGCCAAGTGTCGCAAACATTGGCCATGCGACACTGACTCGAGTGTCGCATATAACTTTGAACGCACTATTGGCGACACTTGACAAGTGTCGCCTAAAACTAATACTCGGTGTCACTAATAACAAAAATGACATTTCTAATATATTTAACTAACGACACTTACAACTCGATAGACCAACTGACTGGCATACAAAATGCATCTACACAAACAAATTATGATAAGTTAAACATTGATTTATGTAAAGAACTTAAGTAATGTAAGCTTTACGAATGTAAATAATAAACTAAACATTTAAGTTACTAGTTTGGAAGGTTAATTGATCATAAAAATAATGAATCAAGTTAAGTATAATGTAAAAATAGTTTAGGGGTCAATGTGTAAATGCTAAAGTAGTTTTAGTGCAGAAATTTAGTGCATACGTTGGAGATGAAACACATTTGGTGCAAGTATTCATGAAAGGTTCTTTTATTACATCAAATTTAGTGTAGTATTTAGTGCTACGTTGGAGATGCCCTTAGGAATACTGAAAAACATACTAATTTATACTTGGTCGTTAGAATTTTTTATGGGGTACAGATTATTACTTTAGTCTTACACCCTCTCGATTAGACCATGGGCAATGGTAACATCAGAATGCCCTTTTGTAGACGCTACATCAGCACAACCTTACAACACCATGTTACCACCGGCAATGATAACACCAAAACACTCTTTTTCCCAGGTCCCATCAACTTGATTAAATTTACATTTATTTAACTTAAACAAATACATTTAATTAATTAATTAGAATAAAATACAATGAATAAATAAAATATACTTTTTAAAAAAATTACAAACTTTTCATTTTAATTGGGCTAGTTAAACTTTGAAAAAAAGGCCCAAAAAAGGTATTTTCTTACATCCAAAATATAATTTCTATGGATTATACTTTGTCAATCTTATTTCACGTGAGTATTGTATATTTGTATTAACAGCAGCAATAACATTTTATTTAATCTATAGGCCATAGCCAACATCAGGGGCGGATTCAACAAGGGGCAATGGGGTTAGATGCCCCCAATAACCCAACAAACTTTAAGGTTAATTTATAAATATTTTGGTTTATGCCCTCACTTGTGAAAAAAAAAAATACCCCCAGTTCATGTATTATCTTTTACTTAAATAAAAAAATACCTTTTATATATTTAACTTATAAGTATTAAAGTAAAATTAAGAAGAAGAAAAAAAAAAGGAGCTTGAAAGTGTTTTAATGGAGGAAGAAGTTAGGTGTTAGATGGGGGAGAAGATACCTGACATTAGACCAAAAGTCATACTCATACTGTCTTAGGGGTGGCAATTCGAGTCGGGTCGAGTTGACCCATTCGGGTTATCGGGTTGGCAGGTCAGAAGTAGTCGACCCAAACCCGACCTGATTTTCTGATCGGGTTGAGTATTTCAACCCAACCCAACCCTGACCCAACCCGACCCAACCCAGTTGACCCAATTTTTTAAGGAGATCAATATATTTTCGGGTCATTCTATGTTAATGGGTCAATTTCAAGTTGAATAGGTTACATGGGTCGCTATCTAAATTTATAATTCGTCATTAATAAGATAAAAATGTCTATTAAATCCTTAAAAAATCATATTAGCTAGTATGTTCATCAAAATCTAGTAAAAACAACATAATAAAACACTTGATTCATTAAATTAAAATAAAAGTCTTAAATTTTTAACCACATTTTTAATTTGTTCGAGTCGGTTTCATGTCGGGTTTTAGGTCATGTCGAAAATTGTCAGCCCTAATGTGGCCTATGGACAAAAAGAGGTTTAAATATTTTATTTAAAAATAAAAGTATAAATAATTTATAATTTTAAAATATTATTTTTTTTATTTTCGGGTCATCGGGTTGACCTGATGACCCATCAGGTTACCCGAACCCGACCTAAAAAAAATCAGTTTATCGGGTTTCGGGTTGGTAGGTCAACGGGTAAAAAAATCATGAGCCAACCCGCTATTTTTCAAGTCGGTCTCGAGTCATTTTCGGGTCGCGTCGAAAATTGTCAGCCCTACTTTGTCTATACAATTCATATATACTTTTTAAAAATACCCCTCCTAATATTTATAAAATGACATTTTAAACCCTACATGTTTCATATTCATTTAATAACTTTACAATTTTAGATCTGTAGACTGTAGTTTCATAGTGCATTTCTTTATTCTTTATTTTTAATGAAAACCCTTTAAAACAATAGCACCAAATGTTTTTGATCACAAATATCATTTATAAAAACCTTCTAACTCCACGAAAGTATGTAGTTTTAAAGATTACCATTAAGTTTAAAAAACTTAAAATGCTTTATAATTATTATATAGAAAAAATATTCAAGGTTGAATAAAAACTTAAACTATTTGTTATGTTATACTCTGACTATTATATTTTTAGCCGGTTATATGTTGTTTTGTAACAAAGATTTAATATATGAAGTTGTTTGAGCAAATTATATGTTTTTTTAGTGTAAAATTTGAGCTAGTTGTAGGTTGTTTTATAAAAACTTTTATATAGCTTTTTTGAGTAATTGGTTATGTACACTTCTTCTATATTTTTTTTTATTGGTTGTGCTAGTGCTACTATTGATGAAGTTGATTAGCACTATTTCAAAGAGTTATTTGCAATTTTTTTCATGCAATATTATTATTGTTAATATTGACATTATAATTTATAATAGTTTAAAATAACACCACAAAAGCTTACGATTTAAAAAAAAAAAATTCACCCCCGTAACACAAATTCTTGGATCAGCCACCGACTAACATCGATGTCATCATATCGAAACCACTTAACAAATAAATATCAATGGATCTTCAAACTATATTTAGAATATTCCTTCTAAAATGAAATGAACTAATGAAACCTTCTAGAATATTAGCACATTCATAAATCATGATAAATTTATAAAGGGTATATCACAAAAAACATCTTTGTGGTTGTCACGTTTTGCAGAAAACATCCCCCAACTCTATTTATAGCATTGAACATTCTCATAGTTTACAATTTCTATCATAAAACATCCCTGTGGGGATGTTCAGTGCAAAAAAATTTGGGACAAAAAGTAGGGCAGAGTGATGTTTTATGAAAGAAATTGCAAACTATGAGGATGTTCAATGCTATAAATGGAGTTGACGGATGTTTTCTGCAAAACGTGACAACAACATAGATGCTTTTTGTAATTTACCCATTTATAAATAAAAGTACGTAGATCGATCAGCGGAGAAATCGGTTTGTTTATCAGGAGTGCATTTATTAACCACAATTTATAGTGCTATCATTAACCTTAAAACATTTGTATATACATAAAAATAATTGTTTCTTAAATTGATCTAGAGGATATATAATCTGTTATATTCTAAGTATAGATATGTTACACATTTTGATGACGATTCGAGTCTATTTTAATCGAGCTCAAGCTTGAACAAATTTTGGAGCTCATTTAGCTAAGACTAATTATATCAAGCTAAACGTGTTTTCATATATATACGTTATAATTACTTTTAATATATTAATAAGAACATTTTTAAGTATTACCTATAATATAATAAGAACTATTTTGTATACATCGGAATGAATTAATATTAGGGTTAGTTGTTTCATTATGTATTTAACTTACATTTTTTACTATAGTATTCAAACGTTCTATTGTATGTATCGAACTTTCAAAAATGTCTATTGTATGTATTGGGTGACCTGCTCAGTAGGTATTCGGTTTTTCTGTGTGTGCAACCAAATTTCACGTATGATGTCAAATCAGCGTCATGTCAGCATAACCGGTGTCACGTCAGCAAACAACAAGTTTCATGTCACCCGATACATACAATAGACATTTTTAAAAGTTCGATACATACAATAGAACGTTTGAAAGTTGGTTGCATATTATGTTAAAAGATGTTAAGTTAAATAAGTAATGAAACAATTAACCCTTAATATTATCAATAAATAGAAAAATTAATTTTTATGTAATAAATGAGTTGATGAGTTCGCGTCAAAATCGACTTTGTATAATTTTAAATGAGTTGAGCTCAAATCATGTTTACATCTTTCACTTTCTTCTTATCCTTCGTATTAATTTTTTTTATATACCACTAAATATATTTAATGATTAAGAAAAAGAAAACATTGTGTATGTCATCTCTCTTTTTCAGGTCTCTACTCTTCATACCATTAATTTTTTTTAAATTAATTTTTCTGTACTTTTTATGTACTTTATTCAACCATTCTTATATACTTTCTTCGTCCCATAATAAGTGTCTCACTTACTATTTTGGGACGTCCCAAAATAAGTGTTCAGATTCCCTTCAGCCAATCAGAAAAGACTTTAGTGGGTAAAGATAAAATGTTATTGGTAGATAGTAACTTTCCTTAGACTGTGTGCATTTTTACATGAGACATTTATTTTAGGACGGGGGGAGTATTATTTTGTACTTTTCTATACTTTTTTACATTTTCAATGATTAAGTGGTATGGTGAGTAATATTTAGGGGGTATGGATAGAAAAAACCCTTTTATTTTTATCCCAAAAAAATTAATATCTCCCTTTTTATTAATTTTTTATCTTTCCCGGTCCCTACTTGCTAGTTGCTACATACGAATACCGTTAGCCGGCTACCTTAAATAAATTATACTTCGAAATTATTAAAAATTATCCGTTATTGATTCATGCATAACCTTATCTACTTTTATTGTTGTCTCATTCTCATTGGACACAAAAGATAAATTGCTTACGTATGCATATATGCTTTTTCAGGAAAGGGTTTTGTCTAATATTTTTACTCTGTCTAGTATTTTTACTCTTCCGTTCGAACTGTCCTCCTAGTCGGTGTTCAAAATATCCGTATCCGAATCCGAAATTCAAAATACACGAATATCTGATCCAAAACTATCCGAAAAATCGGATACCCAAAATTTCGGATACCCGAAATTCGGATATCCGATATTTCGAATTCGGATAATGGATAGTGTTATACAAAATAATCGGATATTCGGATACCCAAAATATCCGAAAATATGTGAGTTGCTAATTTTTTTACCATAAAGTTATTGGTACAGAGTGAACAAGAAACAAAGATGAGGGTATAAACTAGAGAATTGATCAAACATTATCACCATCCCACGTTCTCACAATTTTTTTCTATTCTTTTTTACAATTATTTTATGTATACCCAAAGTAATCAATAAAACATCTACTTAAAACCCTGTAAAAAATTTGACCCCTCAATTTCTTGGCCGACATTCGCTATCATCTTTGGTCTCTCGCATTATTAAAGAAGCAGTAAGTGGAAGCTCTAATTTGCAATTAACAGGTTAGCGTGGATACAGATTTTGATACTTTGACAGTTTGATGATTAGTAGACTTTAAGAGAAACAGATATATAAAGATTAATGGTGTATTTGTTGTTTTTTATTACTTTTTGAAGTTTGATAATCAAAATAGATAGTATTTAATTTACTTGGGTGTTTATAGTTTACAGATTTAACAATTTTTCATTGTGTTTGATGATCAAACTTTTTGAAGTTAAAAGAATATGGATGGATTCAAGGTCATTATACAGAAACTTGGATGATTAATTGTTTTACAAATGTTAGTACTAATCGGATATTGGATAACCCGATTTCCATATTCGAAATTTTGGATACCCGAAGTTCGAATATCCGAAATTTCGGATACGGGTATTGGGTAGTGAAATTCACTATCCGAAATTTCGAATATCCGAAAATGAACACCCCTACCTTAGACCATCCATTGAGGTGGATAGTCCAATAGAAGAAATGAATTCAACCATACTTGTATTATCGAGGTGCCACCTAAATGGTTGGATTAATGAGTGACCCTATATGTTCCAACTTCTATGAATTCAACCATACGGAGTATTGTTTGTGTGTTTCATTAATGATTAAAGAAATAAAAAATAGTACAATGATGTGGTAATAAATGGATAAGGTTCAGAAGGGAAGACCTTATATGAAGAGAAAGAGGAGAATACTTATTTTACTACATTTTAGGACAAAAATGTAAGAGTTAAAATGCAGTGATGTTAAAATGAAATGATTTTTTATATGTATAAAATGTAGTGCAGTGATGTTAAAATGCAGTAACTTTCGTAAATTACAATATTTTAGTCTTAAAATACAGTAAAAATAGATCTTCTCATCCCTCTCCTCAAATTAAATCTTCCCCTCGGATTCTCTATCATAAATCAAACCCTAAAGATTTAATAGATTGTAAGAAATTATATATAAATAATGGATGCTGATGTGGGAGTGTATTGGAATATGAATAGTCCAATACACTGTGGATGGTCTTAGTCCTTATTATTTTGGATAATCTCAAATAAGTGTATGTTTCAATCATAGAAAGAGATTTAAGTATGTAGATAACTAGATATATTATTTGATTGATGAAAAGTAGAGTTAATGAAAATCCTAAAACTATGTTGAAAATCAAAGTAGATACCTTAACTGGGACGAATACAATATTATCATTACTCTTATTATGATTTTCTATTTTATAGAAAAGTTTCCAAGAAAATAAGATGTCATTTTTGTACATTAATTTTTAATTGAATTTTAACCGTATAAAAATAATGTCCACATTATTATTTATATGTATATTCAAATAATTATCTACTCGTAAAAAATAACTATTAAATATTATTAAACTTTTAAATTTATTCTCATTTATTACTCTTAACAACTTATTTATTTAATATTTTAAATTAAACTTCCCTTAAATATAAGTGCAAATATGTTACGGAATATTTCATTACTCTATCATAAATTGAATTTTATTTTTGTTGGGGGACTTTTTCATTTGAACGGAAGGAGTAGATAATTAATGAATAAGTACTTGATTAATTGGCATTTTGAATGGTTAAAAAATGTCATATATTCACAATGTATAAACGATTAAAATGGAGACTATTTGGAACAATAACTCAATACGTAGTCATGTTAAAGGAGACCGAATATAAATACTAACGTCTTTGTAAGATGTCAAAAATTATCTTGTTCTGGGTCGTTAAATTCCATAATATTATAGAAAAAACAAGTGCATAATTTGTTCCAACTATGATTATGGTTTGTTCTCTTTTAACTTTATCTAAACATAAATCAAAATAAATGTCATTTCACGCCAAAAATATGGATTAAAAGGGCATATTATTTATGCTCTTTTACAAGGCTTAACGACTTTTAGTTGGTTGCACCAAAAGGAAAAACTAAAAGCGTATGTAGAGGAAATTAGGGTGTGATGATAATCTTGGATAATCTTTGAATTGTGTAATCACTTTCTCATTAACACTGTGTTCTCCAGTTGAAAAGTAAGTGGAAAGGACGAGAAAAGAAGAAAGGAGAAAAAAAAGAAGGGAAAGGGATGAAACAAAAGTTACTTGTGTTCTTAAGTTGCAGGGAAGACAAATGAAGGAAAATGATTTCTCCCTAATCATCTAAAAAATTGGAGGAAGATGTTGAAACAAAATTGCATTCAACCTTTCTCCTCCTCTTCCTTCATCTTCTTTTCTGTTCCTTCCATAGAAAAACTTAAGAACACAATTATATTTTAAATCTCTTCTCTTCCTTTCTTTTCCACCCTAAAACAAACTTTAGAACACAGTGTAAAGTATTTCGACCCTTTACGGGGTTCACGAAATCTTTAATGGGATAAGACAAAGACGACATTTTGATTCTTGACAGATAATTCAAAGCAAAACCAGATAGAATTAGTGTGTTTTCCGTATGTGTGTATGAGACCAAAACATTATTTTATGTTCCAGAATTGTTTGACTATTGGCGGGAACCAACTGTCACATCCTTTTGCGAACCGACATGAAGTTTCACTAACATATATGATGTTTGTTCGTTTTGGCAGGGGGCTTGGCCCCCTAGACCCCCGCAAGGGGCGCTACCTCTTGACCCCACAAAGGGGCACAACCCTTTGACCTCCGTTATTTAGTGGCGGTGTCTAAGTTAGTTTAAACAAGTGTGCACTCTACACTCACCGACTCATTTTATAACATAACATGAAATATTCTTTGATCTCAAGCAAATCCCAATTACACTAAAATTACCAATAGAGTAATGGTATTACTCGTAGTTATTACAATCAACATATGAGTATAAGATCTTAATATCAACCAAAGATCTTGGTTAATCCACTAATGAGTAACAAATGCCATAAGCCTATCATTAAGTCATTATTTATACTAAATTACTGAATTATCTTTGGTAGCATGGCGCGAAACATAAAATAAGCATTTTCAAAAATTCTTTTTAGAGATATTTAAGATAAAAGTGTTGTATACATAAAAAATGATTGGTGGACCTAATTTTATAGGTCTATATGTTGGTCTAAAAATGTGATTGGTAGATGTAAAAAATTGATTGAATGAGATCAGTAGATGAAAAAAATAACCAATCAGATAAGTAGGTTTACTTTTAGATTTATGTAATTAGGCATATTTAGCAATACTTTTAAGTCTGTGTAATTAGGGCTATTTAGCATTACTCTTTTTGTAATATATAGTTGTAGAAAGAAATATTGTGTTTGGGTATATCTGTCAAGACTAATAGAATTTTTTGATGTAACTTTTATAAGTTAACTAAATTTGCTTTATATAATAGTAGTACACTAGTACACAGGGTATGGCAATATATAAGGGGATACAATTAGTAATGTTAATATTATGTAACTTATAATATAAGGTAAACGATAAACATCGACAATGAACTATCTAAATTTGTTCTAAGTATACAATCTACTCATTTTACTGTTTAGGTATGCATCAAACTTGATGATTTCATGCTTAGATCCTAACAAAGTGTGTAACACCCCAAAAATTCGTTGATTGAGTTTAGCGGAAATATTTAGTTAAGTATGGGGAGTGCCACAATACACCGTACATGCATACGTATCAGAGCTTATGATTACAACAGAAAATAATATATTAAGATGCCAAAAGTAATAGTTACAAAGTTTACGATTCATCGAATCGTATAAGTTGAAAAGAAATTAAGTTACAAAAGTAGATTTCGTAAATATGACTAAACAGCTTAGTTATATAAAAGAAATCCAGTTGTCAAAAGTTGGCATCCTATTCCTTCGGGGGTCGCCTACGTTCCATGTGTGTAGGATGTCTTACATGCAGCTAATTCCCTGAAAAACATAGTAAAAGTCAACAACGAGGTTGAGTGAATTCACAGGTTTTATGTTTGCAATAGTTGAATCAAGTTTGTAAGCACAGTTGTTAAAACCAATACGTTCACAAATAGTTATTGCCATAATATTTAAGTAAACGTTTTGTGGAATGTTATCCAAATATAGTTCGGTTGGGATGTTGCCCAAAATACAGTTTGCGTGGGATGTTACCCAAAACACAGTTTGCAATACGTTGCTGGTCGTTCTCCAGCGTTTCCAAAACAGTACCGGTCGTTCTCCTGTCTAAATACGCACGGGTCGTTCTCCCGTCCAACTCAGCCAGTCGTTCTCTGGCAATAAATACTGCTGGTCGTTCTCCAGCGAAACACAGTACCGGTCGTTCTCCGGTCAAAAGACGCACGTGTCGTTCTCCTGTCTACTTGGCCAGTCGTTCTCTGGCACTAAAATACGTTGCTGGTCGTTCTCCAGCGTTTACATAAAAGTACCGGTCATTCTCCGGTTTACCAAACAAGGTTTAACATGTTTACAGTATGAAAATGTTGTTTCATAAATACCAGTTTTATTGTAAGAGTTCATCAGTTCAAAGTACTCAAATCGTGCGAGTAAACAAGTATGATAAACAATCATGTAAGCAAAAGCAGTTATGGCAATCAATAAAGCAGTTGACTATGTGTCTCACCCCAAGTTGAAAGCGGTAAAACAGTTAAAAGTGAGGCTGTGAACTCACCTGTTAAGCTAAGTAAAGTTGCGAGCGTGATGACACGCAAAAAGTCATGTTTTTGTGTGCCATTATCTCACCATTTTGGCCCAATTATTAAAGAAAACACTTGAATATGAACTTAAGCATCACATTTCATCATAAGGGCTAAAATATAGACGATGTTTCAAGAATCGACAAAAACAACCTAAAAATGAGTAAAACAGAGCACAAACGATCATTGAATCTTCTGTTCACGTATTTTAGCACTTTTTGAGCTCCACAAAGAATTATGACCTCTAACTTATGTCATTTTCTTTGTTAGGAAAATACGAACGCGTGGATATAAAGAACGCTCAAAACGGATAAACGACGAAGAAGTTACACCCGAACGAAGAAACGAAGAACCGAAGGAGCAGGATACGGCTGAGCACAGCCGTATACGGCTGAGCCAGACCGTATACGGCTGGTCACAGACCGTATACGGCCTGTGCAGACCGTATACGGCCTGTGCTCAGCCGTATATGATCCAGTTCAGCCGTATTCACCCTATGCTCAGCCGTATACGGTCCAGTTCAGCCGTATACGGTCCAGCTCAGCCGTATTGTGCGTTTGGGTGATAAAAATCTGATTTTTATTCGCCTTTGCGATACGGTTGTGCGTTTGAAGGTTTGGATACGGTCTACGGATACGGTTGTGCGATCTCTATAAATACAAGCCTCATTTCATCATTTCAAGACACCAACAATCCTCAACACTTCTACACTTCACATTTTCTTTACGTTTTCGTTCTTTTAGTTAGTTAGTTAGTTTAGTTTCTCTCTCTAGGTTCTCTCTCTAGTCTCTCTCTCTAGTTTCTCTCTCTAGAAACTAGTTGGAAGATTAGAGGGAGAATCCGCCGCTGTTAGAATAGCTATGTAAGTACGTTCGTAGATGCTAACTTATGTAATGCTCGGATACTATGAAGAAATACAAGTGTTATTCTGCTCGCATTTCGTATCGGTATTATCTATCATTTCTAATATAAATTTGTCATATTGTTCTTGTTTGATGTATGTGGTTTATTAATGTTAGAAATGATTACTGCTATGCTTTGTGAATAGTTGCTTGTATGGTTGCCATGATTTAGCTAGTTATAGATGATGTTGAATTAATCTTTAAATCTATATAATTGGGGATTGTTATATTTGTTATGTCTAAACTTATCATGCATCTATACTTAGTTATGGATCACCCTTTCCAGTCCTTCGCGTGACTACTACTTTAGGCTTAGAACCTGATAAACTCTAGGTACAGTAGGAAGTTATCTGTGTTATAGTAAAGAAGCCGTGTATGTCACTGTAAACCGGCTGTAATACTGGGCAAACGCCTCGGAAAGAGCCGTCTGTGCCTACACTGTGGATTACCTAGAGACCCTAGAATATGGCCTAGAAACCAATATAGCTGTGGAAATGCACAGTACACCGTCTGGCTACCCCTGTAACTGAAGCTATGGAAACACTTTGATATTGTACACCGTATATGTACCTAGGGATGAAAAGTTGTGGAAACATCATAGTACACCGCAAGTACATCCTTGGTTACACGAATCTGTGGAACTGTCTAAGTGCTGTACATCGTGAACGGTTCCTAGGTTAGTACACTGTGGAAGGAGTATGCATTGTACACCGCTGGTGTTCCTAGGGCTGAATGACTGATTGCAAAGGAGAGGCTAGATCATGACAGAAGTAATTGAACTAATCAAACGTAAGGAATGAGTCTGGAGATGAAAGTCAAGCCCAGCAGTGGTTCAGGATTCTTAAAACCCCTAGACTCTACAAAACTGATAGATTAGAATAGCAAGTTAATGATCTGAACATGTTTAGGAAATGGCATTTACATTTAGGTGTTAAGAACGGTCGGAATTACCCGCGTGGCAGTCTGTTACCTTATTCCTGCACCCTTCAAGGGTCACTTGTCCATAAAGACAGTGTGGGGGGTTGAGCAGCCTGTTCTGATCAGAATCACGATAGCCTAGGTCTCGTGACATACTAATTCTGGTACTTAACTAGAAAGAGTAGGGTCCTAGTGTTTACACCCATAATGCATCTGTTTATTAACTAAAAGTGTCCCCAAATAAACATCATCCCAATCATACACTACCCTAAATCATGGTGAACCACGTCTTCGTTATCATTTAGGTGTTATATATGCTAGTCTCCCCTTTACTTTTATGTTTCATTAGTTTTAATAGTTTAATAGATAAAAACCCAAAAACAACCACCTATCCACTTATCTAAATCCTAGCTTAAATATTAGTTTATCAGAACTAGCTCTGTTTTCAATTATACCATCGAGAGGAACGACCCTGGATCATCCTTACCACGTACTAATATCGGGTATTCGTATCCAGTAATAGTAAGTAATTCGAAAGGTTTAGGCTCCCCCGACTATTATAAATTTAAAACTTTCTGATCCGCGCCTCGACGGCTGGACCAACGACCGGTGTAAAAAAACCGACCGACCGTTTGGGTGCGATCAAGTTTTTGACGCCGCTGCCGGGGACGGTAGTACGATTCGGAGCCTGTTTAGATAAATTAGTTTTTAAGCGATCCTTTTGACTTGGATTCACCATCCCTGTCAGAAGTTATTTGTGCCGTAGATTAGCGTAGTTAGATTAGATTACCTTAGCTTAGCGTATTTAGATTAATTTCCCTTCTCAACCCAACTTTAATTCTTAAACCTTCTTCGTGTGCTGTCTTTTTTCTGAAAACTTGGGCAAATGGCAACTCAACAACAATTAAAAGATCAAATTGATAGTCTTGCTAAATCAATCCAAGATAGATGTAGGAGTAATGCCCATGTAGATAACGAATGTCAAGGGAATAGTATGATTTATTCGGATAATATAGGGTACTTAGATCCTCAATTACAATATCATTATGACCCTTATGCTTTCCAAACACATCAATACCAGCCTTACTATCCTGAACCATCCAATGTCTACTCACACTCATCTTACCCTGTACACGAACCATCACCATATGAGAGTTCTGACTCGAAAGATATGCCCATAGCTTATCTCAGTAGAAATACTTCCTCACTTTCCTACAACCCACTTGAGCAACTACTTAAGGAACAAGAAGACATGCTTAGAAGATGTACTGATAAGCTGTCTGAAATACAAACACGAGTCCAAGTGAGTAGTAATGAAACTAGGAATCAAGTTATAACCGACAATTGGCTACAGGAAGATAATAGGCACTTACACACCACATCTACATCATTCGATACAGACTTTCATTCTCATGAGTCTGGTTGCAAACTTCCTTCAAATCCTACACCCACACAATCTTCTAAACCCTCACTTCCACCCGTTCTTAACCTATCAACGTCCAAGACCGACAAAGAGTTCATTCTAGAGGAGCTCTCCGAACCATTGCAACTCGAAACTTCCGGCCGGGGTGATGAGTATGACGAGGTAGACGAGGAAATAGAAATGGAGAACCCGGCGTGGGAGATCTACATAGAAGACTCAGCTTCAGAAGGACGAGAGGAATGTGCGCCGACTCTGAGAAGTGATCTCATCCAAACTGACATGGTTGACAACATCCCGCAACAAGTTGTGGTTGATGATGTCCCATCTATCTTTCCGAATGAATCACCTAATGATCTAGTTGAACCCTCAATTGCCTTAGACCAAGTAGTCGATGAAAATGTTGCTACGAGATTGGAGACGAAAACGGATACTGTCCCACCTCCATGCCCAGAGTACAACATTATCATTGACCAAAAGACCATAGGAAGCAAGATGGGTTCTGCGTCATGGCTTCCTTTCAAACCATCTCTCCACCATATAATGTCTTATAAACCATTGAGAGATGAGGATTCCTTCGACCAACCCATTCTGACAATCCAACCCAAGGAGGTGTTAGAAGTTGAGAGATTTATGATACCTCTGATAGAACCATTCCCTCACTTCGAACCATCTCCTTATATTGGACATACCCTAGCCTTAACCTGCCTTAAACTCTTAAGTATGTACCAATATTACCCCTTGTGTCTACTGATGGATTCAAAGAAGCCGCTAGGATTGCCTGATAAGTAGTGCTAGAGTCAAGCTAGTGACTCGAACAAAAACAAGCGCTTCTCGGGAGGCACCCGTGTCTAACGTAGTTTTAATAGTAGGATAAGTCATAAGCTAACCCAAATAAGTAGAAAATGATCCCTAAAAAGTTATTCCAAGTTTTCTTTATTTTTATGAACAAAAAAGATGGTTTGCGAAATTACTTCAATGAAATTTTTGTCAAAACCTTGAAACTTCCTACTCCCACTTGTTTGAGCTTTATTGCAAAATCCAATCTAAGATCTCAAATTCTCAGTATCCCTTTCACTCTCATGGAAACCTACTAGGAGTTAGGAGCATTAGTCATAACCACTGGCATGTTTCGAGCATTTGAGGTACTTACATATATTTATGTAAACATACATGAGATACTAATTCTTAATCTGATATCCTGATCTGTATGTCAATATGTGTATTATGCTTGAACTCGTTTAAAAATGTGTGCTTTGGATATCTCTATTCTTGGCTACCTAATTCAACTAATAACACTAGTATTTCCATATCTTCTACGGTGAAGTTTTAGGCAACTAACACTTTTAGTGTGAGATTAGACTCTAAGTCATATACTAGTTTGTTTCATCTTCAAAGTACTCACTTTGATAGTCTTTTCACAAACCAGTGAATCTCTGATTTGGAGGGTAATCACTTGTTTGTTAGATCACGTTTGCTTGTTCTACTTGTACAAATGCCTAACGAGCAGAGATTTATGCCTATGGATGAAGAATCTTTGAGAATGATGGAAAGGCAACAAGGGAAGCTTACAGTTCATTAAATTTGGAAATCTTTGGAGCATTTCTTTGCAGGGGAAGAGATGGTGCTCTCAGACACATATATGATTTCTAGTTTTCTATGACTATTTCATCAAGGAGAGGCCTTCACTCTTCTAGTATCCAGAGGACGCCATCACTTTTCTTTATTTTCTACAATCTATCCAAGTCAAGCTCTCGACTATAAAAGCAGCGCTTCTCGGGAGGCAACCCGTGCAATGAATATCCTTTAGTATTAGTAGTATTTGTTTTTAAGTTCCAAGAAGTGAATTATCTCTGACTATCTTTCACACTTGGATATACACCACTTCATTTTTACTGATAGCTTTTACCACATCACTTATCTAAGAAAATAGGAAACAATTTTAAATAATAAGTCATGTGTTTCGAGCATTTGATGTACTTGCGTGCTACTTTCACGCATTATGCTCGAACTCGTTTAAAAACGCATGACTTAAACTCGTTTTGTATTAGCAAACATCTTTGGCATTCTTGGATTAAGTCACTCTTTTGGTAAAAAGTTGCTATGAGAAGTTGGTAAAAAGTATGTCCAACGTGTTCACACTTACGAGATATCTTCACATGAAAGTGAAAGAAGTGTTAAGATGGAGAATAAAGCTGCTATTTGTGAGATTTGCACGCCAAAAGATCTTCATTGAGCCGCCGAAAAAGAATTCCTGGCTCTGCCTTCCACCTTCACTTCGATAGGGGAGTTCTCTAGTTCTCATCCTCGTTTTTGATATGATTGTTAGCTTTAAATTCTCATTAAAGTAGTCTATACCATATCCCAAGCTTATCACTAAGTGTGGGATTCCATCCCAAATAAACACTTGAGTAACATTTTCCGATATGTTCAAACTCTAAGTGTGGGATTTTCCTCAAATCCCAACTCAAGAGAACATTAGGGACAATGTTCCTCTAAGTGTGGGATAGCGGTATAGAATACCTTAGGTTTGCTTGTTAGATTCTTATTTCCAAAAAGCAAACTCAGAAAATGTCTCTCAAAATCATAAGCTTAACTTCGACAGTGGAGATGCCACTCATTCAGTTAATTTTCATAAAAACTCACTTTTGCTAAATTTTTCAAAATTTTTTGAGTTAAAATGTCTTAAGAAGGAGTATTTTCATATGTGAGTAGGGTATTTTGGAAATTAAGATTAAATAAGATAGGAGTTTCTTAGGTCTAAAATGATAATCTAAGAGGGGCATCGCATGGCTAGGCACAAACAAACCCAAAAAACTTGCAGTGAGGTATCTTGAGCCATTATAAGCATTCATCTTTAATGCTTCACTATTCGTTTGTTTGAGTGTGCCGATGCATGCATCCGGAATTAGAACTTGCTCCTAGTATGCACTTCGAGACCACATTGGTAGAGTACCGTACGCGGTACAGGTGCAGTTAGATGACCTTGAAATTCCTTAGGATTTAACCCCTTTTATCATATCTTTTCAAGCCCAAAACCTTTCCAACACTCATCTTTAGTGTTGATGATCCGCTTAGATAACCCTGTTGAGCCTTAGCCTATTCGTTTCTTTCAAAACCCTCAAAATTTCAACCCACTTATTCCACACCCACCAAAAATCTTATCTTAAAAATCTAAACTAGTGGAAAATGTTATTTTAATATCCTTTTTGCTTTCAGCCCAAATCACAAATACTGGTGTTTACTCAAAATTTTTCGTGTGCGTTTCCTTGATAAAAATCAAAAGTTGAGAAGTTTATGGTGCGAAAAATTGGCACCAAGTAAGTGCAAAGTCATCAAAAGGATGAAAAATATGAAAAATATGAAAAAAAAGAAAGGATCTCGAAAAGGGCAAAAAGGAAGAAAATAAGAATCCCTAAAAAAAACAAAAAAAAAAAAGCTAAATGCTTCAAATCTCTCGAAAAATCATGCTCTTATAAAGATAAATTCTCTCGTGTATTTTCAAAAAGATAGAAGTCAAAATAGCTATCTTCTTCCCTCACTGTTATCCGTTTCCGTTTTCATTAAAAAGGTTGTTTAAATAATGTTTTTCAAAAGTTTAGAAGTCCTAAGATAAGCAAAAACCTTTACAACCCCCTTTTCCCACTTATCCATACCCCGTAACCCTCACCTACCATTACAACCCACTCTGAATGTCCTGGGATAGCTAGCACCATCCTCACCTAAGTGGTGGAGATATGATTCTCGAGCAAGCCTATGACGATGGATGTTGCATGACTGGCTTATGAGCGATTTCGTTTGATTAGATTGATAGGTAACCCGAAACACTTTTGAGTGAATTGAGTGACCACCTGGTGAGATCGCCTAGTCATGTATATTCCAAGATCGCGAGAATTGAAAGCATGCCTAAGAGAATCATTTCAGGCCTCTGAAAGGAATACCTTACTTTCGCTTATTTTCAGGATATGTTGCTTGAGGATGGTTGTCTTTAAGATATTTTGATTTCCCCCAAAAATAAACTCGTGTTTTCAAAATGTTTTTTCTAAAAGCAAGTGAGAATTTTGAGTTTTGCTTGAGGACAAAAAGTCATATTTTTGTGTGCCATTACCTCACCATTTTGGCCCAATTATTAAAGAAAACACTTGAATATGAACTTAAGCATCACATTTCATCATAAGGGCTAAAATATAGACGATGTTTCAAGAATCGACAAAAACAACCTAAAAATGAGTAAAACAGAGCACAAACGATCATTGAATCTTCTGTTCACGTATTTTAGCACTTTTTGAGCTCCACAAAGAATTATGACCTCTAACTTATGTCATTTTCTTTGTTAGGAAAATACGAACGCGTGGATATAAAGAACGCTCAAAACGGATAAACGACGAAGAAGTTACACCCGAACGAAGAAACGAAGAACCGAAGGAGCAGGATACGGCTGAGCACAGCCGTATACGGCTGAGCCAGACCGTATACGGCTGGTCACAGACCGTATACGGCCTGTGCAGACCGTATACGGCCTGTGCTCAGCCGTATATGATCCAGTTCAGCCGTATTCACCCTATGCTCAGCCGTATACGGTCCAGTTCAGCCGTATACGGTCCAGCTCAGCCGTATTGTGCGTTTGGGTGATAAAAATCTGATTTTTATTCGCCTTTGCGATACGGTTGTGCGTTTGAAGGTTTGGATACGGTCTACGGATACGGTTGTGCGATCTCTATAAATACAAGCCTCATTTCATCATTTCAAGACACCAACAATCCTCAACACTTCTACACTTCACATTTTCTTTACGTTTTCGTTCTTTTAGTTAGTTAGTTAGTTTAGTTTCTCTCTCTAGGTTCTCTCTCTAGTCTCTCTCTCTAGTTTCTCTCTCTAGAAACTAGTTGGAAGATTAGAGGGAGAATCCGCCACTGTTAGAATAGCTATGTAAGTACGTTCGTAGATGCTAGCTTATGTAATGCTCGGATACTATGAAGAAATACAAGTGTTATTCTGCTCGCATTTCGTATCGGTATTATCTATCATTTCTAATATAAATTTGTCATATTGTTCTTGTTTGATGTATGTGGTTTATTAATGTTAGAAATGATTACTGCTATGCTTTGTGAATAGTTGCTTGTATGGTTGCCATGATTTAGCTAGTTATAGATGATGTTGAATTAATCTTTAAATCTATATAATTGGGGATTGTTATATTTGTTATGTCTAAACTTATCATGCATCTAGACTTAGTTATGGATCACCCATTTCAGTCCTTCGCGTGACTACTACTTTAGGCTTAGAACCTGATAAACTCTAGGTACAGTAGGAAGTTATCTGTGTTATAGTAAAGAAGCCGTGTATGTCACTGTAAACCGGCTGTAATACTGGGCAAACGCCCCGGAAAGAGCCGTCTGTGCCTACACTGTGGATTACCTAGAGACCCTAGAATATGGCCTAGAAACCAATATAGCTGTGGAAATGCACAGTACACCGTCTGGCTACCCTTGTAACTGAAGCTATGGAAACACTTTGATATTGTACACCGTATATGTACCTAGGGATGAAAAGTTGTGGAAACATCATAGTACACCGCAAGTACATCCTTGGTTACACGAATCTGTGGAACTGTCTAAGTGCTGTACATCGTGAACGGTTCCTAGGTTAGTACACTGTGGAAGGAGTATGCATTGTACACCGCTGGTGTTCCTAGGGCTGAATGACTGATTGCAAAGGAGAGGCTAGATCATGACAGAAGTAATTGAACTAATCAAACGTAAGGAATGAGTCTGGAGATGAAAGTCAAGCCCAGCAGTGGTTCAGGATTCTTAAAACCCCTAGACTCTACAAAACTGATAGATTAGAATAGCAAGTTAATGATCTGAACATGTTTAGGAAATGGCATTTACATTTAGGTGTTAAGAACGGTCGGAATTACCCGCGTGGCAGTCTGTTACCTTATTCCTGCACCCTTCAAGGGTCACTTGTCCATAAAGACAGTGTGGGGGGTTGAGCAGCCTGTTCTGATCAGAATCACGATAGCCTAGGTCTCGTGACATACTAATTCTGGTACTTAACTAGAAAGAGTAGGGTCCTAGTGTTTACACCCATAATGCATCTGTTTATTAACTAAAAGTGTCCCCAAATAAACATCATCCCAATCATACACTACCCTAAATCATGGTGAACCACGTCTTCGTTATCATTTAGGTGTTATATATGCTAGTCTCCCCTTTACTTTTATGTTTCATTAGTTTTAATAGTTTAATAGATAAAAACCCAAAAACAACCACCTATCCACTTATCTAAATCCTAGCTTAAATATTAGTTTATCAGAACTAGCTCTGTTTCAATTCTACCGTCGAGAGGAACGACCCTGGATCATCCTTACCACGTACTAATATCGGGTATTCGTATCCAGTAATAGTAAGTAATTCGGAAGGTTTAGGCTCCCCCGACTATTATAAATTTAAAACTTCCTGATCCGCGCCTCGACGGCTGGACCAACGACCGGTGTAAAAAAACCGACCGATCGTTTGGGCGCGATCAGAGCGCTAGCAAAGCCTAAATACAAGTAGGTCACTAAAGTTCTAAACGTATGAATAATCATATAAGCGGTTGGCTAACAGTCTAACCATGTTACTCGTTTATTCATGAAAGATCCTTGTTTATTTTGTAAGTTCGACACAAGACGTTGGTGATATTTTGTGAAACGTTTCAAGGTGTAATTTATTGTTTCATGGTGTTTCATAAGGTATGAAATTGTGTACGGGGTCCGAAGGAGCACCCCTGGTAGAGGGGTCCAAGGGGTGACAACCCCTGGCGGGGTCCAAGGGGCAGAGCCCCTGGCTGGGGTCGAGCTGTCATGTCAGCTTGGAAAATTTTTATTTCTACTATGTTGCTGTAGTGAAAACGCATCCGAATTCCAAATTCGGAGTAAAATTAAGTGGTAAAATATGGTTCCGACACTTAGTGAAAAATATGTGTTTTTAAGGTTCTGAGTTTTGCGACATAAGTACTGTGTCGCTAAAAGGTTCTGCGACACAAGGGTTTGTGTCGCATTCCTGCGACATCCGTAAATAAATGCGACATAAGCATTTGTGTCGCAAATGCTGCGACATAAGTAATTGTGTCGCAAGTATGCGACATAGGGTGATTTATGCGACATAAGCCGTTGTGTCGCATAATGCGACGTAAAAATGGTACTGCGACACAAAAGCTTGTGTCGCACTACTATTTTCGGTCCCGTGCGACACAACGCGCTGTTTGACGAAAATCTTAATTTTTCAACCCAAAAACGTTTAGATCTTTCATATAATAACTTGTAACGTGTTTGTATACTATAATAACAAAGGAAAAGTGAAAGAAAAGTGATTTTTCATACCAAATCGAGTGAAATCCGAAAGTTAGGTGAGTGGATGAAGTGGGTGATGAAAATGGTGTTCTTGAAGTGAGTGAAATCCGAAAGTTTGGCAGAGTTTACAACAAGAGTTGGGTACCAGAGTAAATCTTAGTACAGCGTATCATCCTCAAACAGATGGTCAATCAGAACATACGATTCAAACACTTGAGGATATGTTGCGTGCATGTGTTATGCAATATGGCGGTTCTTGGGATTCTCATTTGCCCTTAGTAGAATTTGCCTATAATAATTCTTATCATTCCAGTATTGGCATGGCTCCATATGAAATGTTGTATGGACGTCGTTGTAGAACACCTGTATGTTGGTTAGAGGCTGGAGAGAAACAGTTTGCAGGGCCTGATGTTGTTCAGATAACCGCAGATAAAGTGGCAGTTGCACGTGAGAAATTGAAAGCTGCTCGTGATAGACAGAAGCAGTATGCAGACCCACATAGACGACCAGTTGGATTTTCCGAAGGAGAACTTGTTTATCTTAAGATTTCTCCGTGGAAAAGTGTTATTAGATTTGGGAAAAGAGGTAAATTGGCACCTAGATATATTGGTCCCTTCAGAATTCGTCAAGTAGTTAATGATCAATCAGTTTCATTGGATCTTCCTCTTGAACTTGCGGGTATTCATGACACGTTTAATATCTGTTATTTGAGGAAGTGTAATATTGAAGATCAGTCTCAGATTCTTCCTCTGCAAGACTTGAAGGTTGATCAAAATCAGAAATTAGTTGAAGAACCTATCGAACTCTTAGATAGGAAAGTAACTAAACTTAGAAAGAAACAAATTCCTATGGTGTTAGTCAAATGGAGACACAGTTTAGGTTCTAATTTGACTTGGAAGTCCGAGGAATCTATGAAATCTAGATATCCTGGATTGTTTGATTTAGTTTAGATTTCGAGGACGAAATCTCTTGAAGGATGGGAGATTTGTAACATCCTCTTGACGGGCCTGGTAATTTCTATTTTTAAATCATTATTTAATTATATGAGAAATTAATTGATATTATTGTTTATCGTAAAACTTAGATAAATAGGTCCCAAGACTTATTGTGAATAGTAAATTGGTGATTGTTCTAATTTACTGAAGTCGACAGTACAATAAAATAGATTTTTCGCGTATAGTATTTAAGTTCCAAACAATAGATTTAAGACGGGCATAAAATACCCAAATAAAGTGAGTCGGTTAAAAGAGGCTGACCTCCTCTTTTGTGTTATCTTTCCCAATTTGTTCACATCACTTGTAAGATCAAAACCCTAAAAACTTCAAGAACACAAACACTTGCTAAAGTTGTGGCTAAGAGTTAGTAAATTGGAGCTGAAATCTTGAGTTCTTCATCCTTCTAGATATCATCATCTTCTTCAAGTGTAAGTGTAGTGTTTGTTGATAAATTTGTGTTGTGAGATTAGGTCAAATATGAACTTAAGTGAATTGATTGATGATATATGTTGTAATTGATGTTGTTGAAGTTACATGATGTGGTATGATGTTTATTTGAAGTTAAATAGGTTGTTTGTATGAATTTATATGCAAAAGATATGAATTTGTGAGTTTGGTTCGAGCTGTGAAGTTGCAGGTTTGTTCTTGAGCTGAAGAACAGCTCAACGCGATCCTAGAACCCTAGCCTGGATCGCGTTCCTCAGTTTTAAATTGAGCTGGTCGAGTTTTGTTCTTGGGAACGCGATCCCAAGCATTCATCTGGATCGCGTTGCCAAGTGCAAATTGGTTACAGAAAGTTTTCCAAAGGTGAACGCGATCCAGCCTTTACTTTCCCGAATCGCGTTGTTTAGTACAAAACGGTAGAAGTGGATTTTACAAAGGGAAACGCGATCCATCCCTTTGTTCCGGATCGCGTTGCTTAGTGTAATTTGGTAACAGAAACTTTCTTTAAGAAGAACGCGATCCTACCCATTTGGACCCTGGATCGCGTTTGTCTGTAGTATTTTGATGATTATGATGATTTGTGAACTTAAGTGCATACTATATATATATATATATATATGGTATTGATACTTGTGTTTGAAGTATAGTAATATTATTATTACTTGTGTATGCTAGTCATTTATATAAGCACTAATTATTGATGGCAAACTACTAATTTGTGCGTTATGTGATTTTCAGATACCCCAAAGGCTCAGTGATTAGTAACTGAGTGTAGCGACTCTGGAGGTATCGGTGAGTGAATTTGAAACTCACAGTTTGGTTTGGTTATGTTAGTTTGATTTTCAATCAGTAATTATAGGATTACAATTGATAGAATGTTGAATTGAAATGATATGCCATTGATTTGATTGATTGATTAGCCTGTATGTTGGGTGTTGAATCCAGAGGTCAACTAGATTGGGGGTTGAACTTGATTGCTATTGTTGATCAACATAGGGTTGTGTACATGTGTTGATGAGTATTAGCAATGAGTTAGCGGTTAATCACTGTTTTGGCCTACAGTTGATTTAAGTGTTCTGATAGGGCCACCCGACACAGGGTCCTTAGGAACCACCGTTCCTCTTGACGATATTTGTTACATTATTGGTTGTGAACAAATTGCTAGCTAAATTGAATTGTAGTTGATTATCCATTCACTTAGCTTCGTGCTAATCCCTCAATTTACTTCCTGCAGGTTATGTTTATAATGTGGGTAGTCAGGAAGGAGAATTTGATGATGGGAATGTTTGAAACTTGCGACTCTGATCAAGTTGGTTATAAACAATGTGTTGTAAACTGTAGCACCCGGTTTGGAAACAATTTAAATGTATTTAACTTAGTAGTAAATGGTTGTATAAATGTTTGTGTAAATTTCTGGCAAGGTTTTGTGAAATATATATAATAATATAACGCTTCCGTAGTAACTTATACATTAATGATTGTCTTGAAGGATGGGTGTTACAGTTATAAAATTAGAACTTTGTTTTATTTTAGTTTTACTTATATGGTTCAAGTCGTTTCGGTTTACGAAATAAACATTATTTGACACAAAATGTTTTGTAAATATTATCAACATAATAATTAATAAGCGTTAATGTTAATTAATAATTTCATATTATTAATTAATTTTATTCACCAACAGTCATATATTTTTGTCGCGTTGTTTAAATCGTTCTGTACATAATTACAACTAATGATGAATAAGTAATACTACGCGTATTATCTAGTTGGGCTTTGCTAGAATTATCTCTAAAATGTGTTGTGAATTCACTCTAAGTTAGGGAATTAGCCTAAAAGTGCGTGCAATTAACATTTATAATTTTGTTGAAATTGCGGGGTGTTACAAAGTGCATGTTTACCTTTCAAAGTTTAAAGAAGGTGATTACACGTACATGTAAGTTGCCAAATCGTCAACTTTGGCCACGTCAGCTAAGCTGACTAGGCGTCCACATTTTTTTTTCATTTAATTTTATATTATTAATTTATTAGACCACTCGTAGTGGGCTTGTGTGGCACGCGTTCTCACCTCTCACAACGCCATAACGCTCCTAGTGAGGCGTTGTGGCTTGGTGTTCTCGAAGCGTTGTGGGTGGGATAACAAGGACGAAATAAGCGTTGTGATTTTTTTAATTCTTTTTCCTTTTTGTTTTTGTTTTTCTTTTGATTGTTTTATTTGTTGCAGAGGGAAAATGGTTGTGAAATGGTTGTGAAATGAAGAAGAGGAGTTGCAGGTAGGGGTGTTCAAAATATTCGTATCCGAATCCGATATCCGATTAACTGAAATACCCGATTCGAAAATATCCGAAATTTCAGATACCCAAAATCCGGATACCCGAAAATTCGGATTCGGATATTGGGTAGTAGTATTCAAAAAAGTCGAAGTATCCGAACTTTTCCATCTTTTTTTTATATAATATTTTAATGTATTACATTACAGATTACATATATATTATAATATACTTGAAAAAAATACCTAACCTTTTTTACTTTTACACAACCGAGAACCGACATTCACTATTTCACAGACATTCAATATTATATATATATATATATATATAATACATGAAAAAAAAAAAGCCTAACCTTTTAACACCCCCTAATTCAAGAATACACAGTTTGGGTGTGAAATTAGGTGTTTCACTAGAATAAAACAAGAAGTTTGAACATTGGGTATGTTTTTGCTCGTTCATTCGTATTATACAATTCGAAATTTTAGATCTTAAACTTGAATTCAAGATCCACCATCACATGTGGGTACTTTTGGTCTTTTGGAACCACCGCCACCAGTTCGCAATTTCTAAAACCACCACCGCCACTTATTGACGACGACATGTCAACAACATAGATCGGGAAACGAGATTTATCCAAATTGATTTATGATAAAAAAAAAAAGAAAAAAAAAAAAAGAGCCAAGAAAATGTGAAGAGAAGCCTTTCGCGTAGGCTTCATCACCACCATCGTCCTCTGCCGCTGGGTTCCTCACCAACACATCCTCTATGTTTTTGCCGTATGCAAGACTTCATCTTCATAACTCACATATGTTGACAACACAAACATAACCAAATCCCGATTCATTTTTAGTGGTACAAATGTATTGCTAATATGTTGAAGTTCTATTGTTTTTTTGGGTAGTAGACTAGTAGGCAGTCGCTAGTAAGTCGTGTGTTTGCCTTGTTTTCGTGATTTGCATTTATATACTTTGGGTATCGGATAACCCAATATCAGTATCCGAAATTTCAGATATCCGAAGTTCAGATATCTGAAGTTTCGGATACCAGTATTGGGTAGTGAAAATCACTATCCGAAATATTCGGATATCCGAACTTCGGGTATCCGAAATCCCGGATATCCGAAAATGATCAGCCCTAGTTGCAGGTGTGAGATGTGGAGAAGAATAAGAGGAGTGGGTCCATCACATATTTAAACGGTTGTTAATTTGTATTTGTGATATTGTGTGCCCTCATCGTTTTTGTTTTTATATGATAAAAAATCTGTCTATTTTTTTTAAAAAAAATTAATTACTTTTAATTTTATAAAGTGTATTTTATTTAATTAATATATTAAATTGTATTTGTTTTGTTAAATAAATGAAAATTAAATTTAGTTAGTGGGTGGGTGGGTGGGTCCTAGAATGGAGAAAAAATGGCGTTCTGGTGTTATGATTAAGGGTGTTCTGGTGTTATGTTGATGTGGCACTGACGTGGCACCTGAAAAAGTGACGTTCTAGTGTTACGATTACAAATGGTCTTAATGTAATATCTTCATGAACATCTACGTCCAGTTGATCCGTCGAACTAACAAAAACTCATTACATCATCACCATTATCATAGTATCATACACCCTCAAAATTCACATTCATAACATATACATACACATCTCCACCGATGCCACCACCTGAAACAAGACATAAATTTTGGGCCAAACACACAATCGCACAATCAATCTTCTGATTTAGCCACCCCGAGTATCTTTTTCGAGTTTATTTTGATTTAGCACCTGAAACCCACTAAAAACGATAAATACGAAATCCTAGATCGGTTTTTATGTTAGACGGAGTTTGCGACAATTGGTTGATTCTCAAATTGGAAACTCTAGATCCGCTCGTCCTTGTGCGTTTCCGGTGACGGAATTCAGGTATAGATCTTAAGCGATCTCGGTGACGCGATTCCGATCGTTCTTGTTCGTTCCGATTTCAGCAGCAACCACAACGAATTTATACAGTCACTGGGATACGAATTAAAATCATAGAGTAGAGTTATCATTGTTGCCGGAAGGTGAATAGAGGTCCCCTGAGATTTTTCGGCGGTCGTCGTCCTTGTGCGATTCCGATCATTGGGTTCAAACAGAGATGTTTGATCATTTTGACATTGATTGTTGATGAAGATTATTTCTTAAAGTATATACTTAATTCGTTGAAAATAATTTTGTGTACCTTGAAATATACTATTGTCTGGTCGTTGATGTTTGATGTGATGATGATGACGACGATGGCAAAAGATAAATTAAGTAATTTTCCAATATATAAAAAAGAAAACAAAGGGTAATTCAGTTTTTTGTTTTTTAAATATACTAGATAAAATACCTGCGACAACGCGAGCAACTAAAATGAAATTGTAATAGATGCACAATTTTAGAATCACAATACCATCATAATTATTTCAATGTTGTCCATGATCTAAACAGAACCCTACTAATTCATATAAAACAGCATTTTGTCATAATTCCTATCAAAACCAAGTCATGAAAACCACAATTTTCATTTGTTGATCCACATTTATATAATATGTAATTGGTTATTTCAATAGGTAATGGATAAAATTTCGTACTTCTATAACCGGTTGCCATGTGGAGATGATTGCCTCCAGAGTGTTACATATGCATCTGTGTAACATTCTTTTTAATACTTCGCACGTCGCTGTAACACTTTTGCTAGATTAGGTTGCAGAACATGAAGGTAAAAAAACGTGCATATCACATTAAACTGCCACTCTAATAAACATCTAATATGAAACAAATTATGGATATATAAAATAAAAGGAAAAATAAAAACTCAATTACAATCGTGAAAGATAATGTTATTATAAGTTTATAACTTTAAAAGAGTAATAACCGAGAGGCCTTTAATAAGGAGATCATAAGTGATACTAAATTAAGTACATAGAACAACTAATATAATTACCTTTAAATTAACATTGGAGAAAAACAAATAAAATCAAAACATGCAACAGTTTGAGTACACTCATAATTAATAGTATACAAAGTATATACAACAACAAATATTACTACCTTTAGATTAAGATTGGGGGAAAACTAATAAAATCAAATACAATAAGCCCGGCCTGGGATAACTAAAGCATAAAATAACCCTTGATTACAAACAAAACAATAAAGGTAAATTATATCTTCAGCAATACATATATTCATCTTGACTTGCAATGTTTATATCAAACCTTCTTAAACTTTTCCAACTGTGTATAATTTGTATCAATCAAACGTACTTTTTTCTTTTCCATCTAATAAAACCTCTAAATCAACTTCACATAAGTTTTATAATTAATATGTGCAATTTTTTCAGCTACTTACAAACCATCGATTGTAGTGTTAATTTCATCAAATAAACCTAATTCGGCTCAATCAAAAAATACAATTTATTAATGAACAAATTGAAATATGATAAAAACTTAGTAATAGGTTATTTAAAAACTTACATGCTCATCTGCAACAACCATGTCGATGGAAGCCACCGCCTCACTGTAATTCCTAAAATACTGCTTTCACATGTTGAGAACTTCCACTTTGATGATTAAATTCTCGGATTCACCATTGATGTGTCTAACACCCGCGAATAGAATGTTTGAAGCCATGGGAGAGAAGTTTGCGATTTCAATTATACCTACTACGTTTTTTTCTGTCAAAAGGTTAACGGATGTAGCTACTGGGAATATGTTCGTGAAAAGGTTGACGGAGAAGGAAGTATTTATAACTTAAGAGGTGGATGTGTTGCAAGGAAAATTGGATCTTTAAAGATTTAACCTACATATATTTTTTAAATATTTAGTTTATTAGTTTAAATTGTAGGCAAAATATTTTTGTGGGGTGGGCCGATTCGTTTTGAGAGGGAGTCCGATTTTCTATGAGTACAAATGCCTTTTTTATATTAACTAACTAGTTTAAGACCCGCAAAATTTGCGGGTTGACTTTATGACATGTCTTATATGAATGTGTTATACGAATTTAATAAGCGTTTTGGTGTTGGTGTATGGTACATCAATTTTTATTGTTTTAATTTTAGATGAAAAATGTGTTAAGCATTTGAATTGTGATTGATTTTGGATTGATGAGTCCAAATAAATTAATTAATTGATAGGGACAATATTGTGTATGATAATACTTTGTTATTTGTATTAATATTTAATAATACTATATTATTTAAAATCGTACATATATGTTTTTTAAATAAGCGAATTTACCGGTTCAGCAGGTAAATATTATTTTGTATCCAAAAAATAACGCTTTTTAGTGCATTGGTAGTTTTCATCCATCTAATTTACTCTTTGTAATTTAAATCAACAACCTATAATGCGTTACTTTGACTTTTTAACTTTGATGAAAGATGATAAAATATGACAACTCAAATGTAGGCTCTATTGACCCGAATGACATTAACACAGCCTTAGAAGATTAAATGGTAAATTATTTTAGGGATATAAATCGAGATATAGAGAAATTAGTGGCAAAAGAGAAATTAATTAATCAATTATTGATAATATTATATACGATATCCCTTTTTTTATTTGTATTATAATGCATTACTTTAACTTTTTAACTTTGACGAAAGATGATAAAATATGACAACTCAAATGCAGGCTCTATTAACCCGAATGACATTAACACAGCCTTAGAAGATTAAATGGTAAATTATTTTAGGGATGTAAATCGAGATATAGAGAAATTAGTGGCCAAAGAGAAATTAATTAATCAATTATTGATAATATTGTATATGATATCCCTTTTTTTTACTTGTATTGTTTTATAATAATACTATATTATGTACTGAAACTTTGAATTAATTAATTAAAAAAATATATTGTTAGCTTTAAGATTTCAAAACTTGTAATTCGGTATGATTTTTTTCATGTTTCGAATTTGCATCATATTTTCAATAAGAATAACTATATATTTTTTTGTTTGGCCAAAGTTACATACATGTGGATAACCGAAACCCGCGAATAAATATGAATAACCAATGGTTAACAGTTTAATAATAATTAGGTACCCAGCGGGTATTGGGCCGTGTACGAGTATAAATATTTTAAACTGGTATGAGTACAGATACTATAAAACCCATCGAAACTCGACCCGTTGGCATTCATAATTCATACATTGTAAATTAAAAAATGATAAAAGAGTTCAAAAAGGGTGGTGGTATGGGTACAAATACCATATAAACCGCCGAAATCCGACCCATTGACATATATAATCCAAGAATCGTAAATTATAAATTGATAAAAAAAAATTAAAAAAAAGGTGATCATATAAGAATTTAAATCACTGACCGATGGAATGAAGTCATGAATTTTTTAAAATTGAAAATAACTTATTGGGGTTTTTTCATAAAATAAATAAATAAATAAAGAAGATTATAGGAAGAGTTTGAATTATGAAAGAAATAATAAAGTAGTTATTAAACTAAAATCTTCATAAAATATTTGAAGGATTATGTACGATTAAAGAATAAATAGAGGTTTTATATTGTAAATATTGAAGGGTGTATATTGTAAATATGGAAGGGTATATTAGTATTTTAGTCACATAAAATGGGATTAATGATGTCATTAAATAAATGAATGGCTAGATCTTAATTGTTAGTCTCCATCTAATGGTCATTATTCTTTCAAGGTTTTTCTTTTAATATATAAATAAATAAGATAGAAGTATATTGATATATTTATTGATTTAAATTTAAGTAATCATATATATCTATAAATTGTATACTATATTTTTAAAATATTATAATATTGGAATCCTAATTGTAGGCTAAATATTTCTAGGAGGTGTACCGATTTCTTTTGAGAGGAGTCCGATTATTTTGACCACAATAATGTATATTAATATTTTACGTTTTGATTTTTAAAATCAAAATAGTTATTATTATTAATTATTATTATTAATTTAAATATAAAAGGGTGTTAAGTATAACAATAACCAAATTAATCTTAATCGTTAAGTCAAAATGGAAAATAAACAAATAAGGGTTTGGATGGTCCCAAGCTATTTTGCTTTAGGTATATTTTATAGAATTATATTATAACAAGAAAGCCCTGTAAGCATTTACATTAAAAAAATAATTCAAAAAGGCAAATTTACCGGTTCAGTAGGTAACAGGTTGCCATGTTGGTGATATCAGTACAAAATCATCCAGTTTGATGCATACCTAAACGATAAAATGAGTAGGTTGCATACTTTGAACAAATTTAGACAGTACATTACCGATTTTTATCATTTACCCTATAATATATTAAGTAGTGACGAATCTAAGAATTCGTGCTAGTGCATGTATAATATGATTAAAAAAAACTCGATTTAATTCAATAACTTTCGGGTTATGAGTTCCTATACGCGTTCTCGGGTTTTCGAATATAATGAATAAGTAGACAAGATCAAAAGTAAACTAATTTAAGTAGCAAAACTCATAGCATATACTAATATAGTAATGGTTGAGGATTTGTATACTATCAAAAATTCTCTATACATCACTATATGTAGTTTAGAGTGTTATACTGTACAATACCTTAAAATACAATTAGTTGTGTATAGAGAATTTTTGGTAGTGAAATCACTCACATATATTATTAATTTTGAAGCTCCAATCGTCCTCGTCATATTCGCATCTACTGGAAGCAGTTGAAAATCTCTTCATCGCTAACTTTCGAGACAACATCTTTAATTATAAAGTAACTAAACTATCATTCACCATCTCTATCATACTATTTCATAACTTATTCTTCACAAAAATCATTGCCCAAAAACCTCTTTAGCACTCTTTGTTCTTTCACCTTTTCAAGCTTTTGCGGTGGCGATACACTTCCAATTGATACGGTAAGCAGATGTAAGCATTACGAATGATTTTCCCGGGAAGAAATAATTGAGCTATCTGGCGCATTTACAAACATGGGCCTTAAACCGGGCTTTTGAATATGGCCTCATTGCAATTTGCAAATAGAAAAGTTTAGGGAGCTGATTTTAGCAAGAAAATTTTTACTTGTTGCATAAAAACTTGTACTGTATGTATAAACAGTTGTACTATTTCCTTGTAAGAAGTAAAGCCTTCCTTTCCAAAATCAACCTCCAAAAGTTTTGTGCATAAAAAATTCTTTTCTATTTATTTTTTTTTTTTAAGTGAAAACTAAGGACTTTCATATTTTTAAAGATGTTTTGTGACTTTTTTCTAAAACACAAAACTTGATCACGTATTTGATTTATTTGTAAATAATCTAAAAAACACAAAAAACTTCTCGTTTAGTAAGAAAGGTGACTAAACGCACACTCAAGTAATTAGTTAAGTCACTGTTAGTCGAGGATAATTTCAGTTATTTGTAAGAAACTGTCTTCCTTCCTTTACACATTCTTCATTCATTTTTGTTTTTATGGTAACAAAATTCTACTTTTTTCAAACTAAAAAGTCAGTTTCGTTCGTACAATGTCACCAAGCAAAGTTTAACAAACAAACAAGTTTTCTCTAATAAATTATATATTGATGGAATGTAAGTTTTATCTTTAGAATAAAGTAAGTTTGAATAAAAATTACTAAAATTTAAATAGTCAACCATCATAAATGATTGTAAAATAAAGAGTTTAATAATTTTAAGATTGAAGTCTTTTTTTCATAAGGGTAAAATAAAGAGTTTAACAATAGCCCTTAAAAGAGTTTGTTTAGTTGCGTAAAATTTTCCAAATTCTTTCTTCTCTAATTTTATAAAAAATGAAAAATGTTATGTTCTATAGAAAAGTCAGAGAAAAGTTATTAAGGAAACATGTGGAGAAGTGAGAAATCTTATTTTCCAACTTATACTTATAACTTTAGAAAATGGGTTTTCCATTTTCTTGGATTATTTTCCTATAAAATACCAATTTGAACATGTTTTTTAATTTTCTTAAAAAAGTTTCTGAAAAATTGTCCTAATTTTCTATAACTAAACACACCTAAGAATTTTAATAACATGCATAAATTAGTTGTGCTTCAATTGACCATTGCGGGGTCAACCAATATTCAAGGTGTCAGTAAGTTTATTAGAGTATGAATACCAGTGCTAAAGCATGTCTTTAACTTTAATTGACAACTCTTAGAAATGTCGTTATCATTTTCTTTTCTATATTTGGAATAGATCTACGTAATGACATGAAGTAGTAACTCCATTATACGACAACTGTCTATTTTACTGTTTTAGGTTCTTTAAAATAAGTATTCACATTCACGTTACATTTAATTATAAAGTGATTTTAATAGGTGAATATGTTTATTTAATTGAAGAATAATGTAGTTAGTAACATTTTTAAAATTACGTGAATAGTCAGAATGGACGGTATCGAACAAGTATTTTTTTTCCATTTTTTTAATTATTCTTGTTTTCAGGAAATAGAGAAAGATATTTGTTTGTTCAGGCGGTTAACCTCGTGTCAAAGTCTCCTCGATTCTAGTTAAAATTTTAGGGTTCCAATATGTATACAAATTTCAAATAATCTGCACTTACATATTCATTCTCAGTCTCAAATTTACCAGATCTCTAATTCTTGAAATACTTTCTACCCGCGTAGATTGATTGAATTATGGCGAATAGGAAGAAATCAGTGAGGTTTGAGGATGAAGATTTAAGGATATCGCCATTCTTGTTGAAATGTTACGAGATGGTGGATGATCCTGCAACTGATTCGTTGATTTCATGGAGTTTAGCGAATGATAGTTTCATCGTATGGAATCAATCATTATTTACTTCTCAATTGCTTCCTAAATATTTCAACCACAACACTTTTTCTAGCTTTCAACGACAACTCAATATCTACGTACGTGCTTTCACCTTTTCTTTTCTCAATTATATCTGTATATATGATTCTTGTATCGAATTGAAATGCATAAAGAAAGTGTATATAGTTTTTGTGTAGTTGCTTAATTATGCTCCTAATTAAGTATTTATATTTGAAAAGCATATATCATGGTTACTCTGTAATATGTATAGGTAGTGATTCGTACACCACTCGTTTCTATCAGCGCCCGCTAATCATGCTTTGTACAACATCCTAACGCCTGTTTATGGTCTACGGATGGAAAATGGCGGTGTACAAATCGTCACCCCGTCTCTCATAATAGCATCTTAACTAGAATAGGATTATAAGAAGTCAGGATAACCAATTGATTGTGAATATTGATTGATAAGATTTTCTTTTTTATCAGAAATCATAATACATAGTATCATCTTAGCTAGAGTTTTTCTGTTGCTGTTGTTGTTGAAGTTATATCTTTAAATTCTTTCTTTTATTGGTAAGCGTGCCTGTCTTAGTTAATATAGCGATTAAGGGGGGGTTTTTTCGATTGCTTTTTTATTGTTAATAGTATATAAGCAGATAAAAAACACGATTTTGAACAGCTGCTTATCTGCTTCTTTTAGAAGGAACCAACGTTTTAAAAATCTGAATGTTGGCACCTACTTACTTGTTAAGCAGATAAGCGCTTCAAAATAAGCAGTGCCAAATATCCCCTCTTTGTGCATTTCTTATGAGATAATCAGAACAGTTTTTACTTTTTAGTAGAGTGTTTGGTATTGCTTATCTGCTGTAAAAATAGGCAGATGACCACTTAATTAAACAATCCAAAACAACTCTTTTTTTAGTAAGTCTGCTGTCATGAAGATAGACATATCACAATATTAGTATTGGGATTATGTTTACAAACAATCAGTTCAATTTGAATCGAAGTTTGTTGAGAATGCTAATATACTTTATTGGATAAATTTTTGAACTGCTAATTAGCATTGATAGCCGATAAAACTTGGTTGGGAGCTTATACTGTATAATTATATTAAAAAAACAAAATAATGATCATAATTGCGTTCTGTTTTCGAAATCTTGCATACAGCATACACTATATTTATGATTAAGTATGTTTTATGAGGCATGCTACACTTACAAAAGATTTACAAACAACAATTTACAAGATGATGTGTCAATTATAAGATGACACCTCATTTTGTAGAAGTTTTTTTGTAAATATTTTGTAAGCTTAGCATTTTCCATGTTTTATAGGTTATGTCATATGTTTACCTTCATAGCAACGAAACTGTAACGTCTACTGCTGTGCAATTGGTTTGTGTAAAAACATTTCTTTTGCTATAGGAGACTATATTGTAGTACATGCTAATATGTTATCAACATTCCCTTTATATGATAATGATGTCAAAGCTGCTCCTTCTTTTACTTGTATATCCTATTTGGAGAATAGAACTAAAAGTTATGACTAATAACCGTTACTGTAAATTAGTGCAGGGGTTTAGAAAACATGATACAGATAGATGGGAATTTGCAAATGATGGATTTATAAAAGACCAGAAGCATCTCCTGATGTCAATAAACAGGAAGAAACCATTACAGGTCACAAGTCACCAGAAAGTTACTAAGCCGAAGATGATAGATATTAGTCCGCGTGAGGGAAACAGATATGCTGACCTATGGAAAGAAGTCGAGTCTCTTAAAACTGATAAAAATACATTAATGCAGGAGCTGGTGAAACAGAGGCAACACCAGAAAACTTCACAAAATAAAATGTCAGGTCTTCATCAACAACTTAAATGCATGGAACAAAACCAGCAAGAAATGCTATCATTCGTTGTGGTAGCCATGAAAAGCCCTGGTTTTTTGGCTAACCCAGTGCAGTCAATAGAGAATAAATGGTCAAAGTCCGAATCTCGCAACAACACTAAATATAGGCCTAGGAGAAAAGAACGAGAGGGTGCAATAGTGAAATATCAGCCACCATCTGAAGAAGCTGACTTAAATTGTGAAGATCTGCTAGAAACGGATCTTACTTTTGATGAAGTAAAAGATCTTATTGAGAATATGGATTTCTAGATCACCATTGAAAGAAATGATGGTTGTAATATAATATTTTGACCCTTTAATCTCTCATGATCAATCTGATAGTGATAATATGTTGGATCAACTGCTTTCTAGCCCTGATCAGAGAATCAGACCGTGAGTTTTTGACGGAAGGATACGAAAATCTCTGACTATTAGGGAGAAGTGTCTAAAGAATGGGATCTATAAGTTCCTAAAATCGGTGATATGAACCCTTATCCTTGAACTTATACCGCTTCGTATATCTTTTGTAAAGAATTAATCTACTGGGAACACTTCTCTGCACTGTTCAACTCTGGCTGATATATGGCTTCGAAAATGTAAGTGGTTATCTGTCTTGAAATTCTTCCATTTGGCGTTTTGCAAGCTTGACAGTTACAATTTCTTGATCCTCTGCACCTAAAGAATTGGAAGTAGACGCTCTTAATTATGAATGTGTATTGTGATTCAGTACTTATGTAAGGTAAATTTTTGGCCATGTATGATTCTTATGTGGTGGTATTCAGCTCAATAGTATATGCACTTCTTTCTGTGACTCGTAATCATGTAATTGAATTCATCGTTGGAGCTCTTGGTTCATGTATGGATGTGAAACGAGCTCCAAGAGGAATTCAGTAGGGCAAATAGGCAGTTCTGATGGTTCTAAAACGAGATGCAATCGCGCCCAATCGAAGTGAGGTATTATTAAGAAAAGAAAAAGGAAAAAAGCTTTGGACATATGTGTGGTTTCAACAGAAACTTCACATAATTTACCTCGTACCTGTGTTCGTTGTATTAATCATAGGCATGACAAATGACAAACTGCACAATCGCATGTGATGTTTCTAGTCAGACTTGAGTCAGAAAGTCTGTTATGTATGATCCATTAGGTATATAACCCAACCAAACGACAAAACTTATATATATAACATAACAAAACAGTCTCTTCTCCATAATCAAGCACATGCTTTCTAAAATTCGTGCCAATCTCGAATTCCTAAAACTAATTTGACACTTATATAATGTTTAATTTTTCGATTGGTGGGTTTTTGTGAAGGTTCTTGGAAAAAGAAATTGGGTTGGTGTGTGCCTCCTAACGGTCAGACTATCGATGATTTAGAGCGTTTGTTAGTGGTCTCTTTTGAATGGCTCAAAGGTTGCTGGAAATGGTCATTGTGCACAGTTGACAGTTTTTCAGTTAATTATCTCTCTAAAGATTATTGACTGCAAGTTATTATTGGCCAGATGTTCGGGTGGAAAAGTTACCTGGAACACATTACTCATGAATCCTTAAAAAGACTGATGATTTTAATTAGATTGTAATTAATAATCATCTTCCTCATCTTTCAAATCTGGTTTATAAGGTATCGGGATTTCTTATATATTGTGTTCAATATGTGATAAAGTTGAGGATCGGAAAACATATTCTTGTTAGGTGTTTTAAGGTGAAATCGAATTGGTTGAAATTATTTGGCTGTCTGGATGTCAATCATTTAAGCTCAGTTGCGGATATATATGTAATTCTTCATTTTTGAATGTTGCGAATAAAAGGTTTTCCAAAGTTTTTGATGCGTTGTGTCGGGTTGTTATATGAGCGATTTGGAAGTGGCGTAGTTGTATTTCTTGGGATTTTCATTTTCTGTTTTGAACGGTTTAAACATAAAATTTCGACGCAATTGATAATTACAGTTTGACTTTTTCTCAGGTCGTCAAACCAAATCAACTAAAACAATTAAAATTGGTTTGGTCATGGCCTGTTTGACAATTTGAACCCATTTAGAAGTTCTTTTTAGAGGAATATATGCAAATGAACATTATTTAAAAACTTTTGGTAAAATTTAATGTGTAATTTTCACACACACTAATTACACCCCCAATAACACACACTAAATTCCCAGATCAAAATTCATCGGTAGCTCCTTCCTGAAGGTAATTATTTATTGCTATTTCTATGTTTAAATAATCTTTCTCTCTTCACGATCCATAGATTCATGGATTTCCCCATTTTTTCTTGTCCAAATCATCAATTTTTCGTCTCATTGATTCCATATTTTGTCTTTTACAATCTCATTCCCGATTCTTTTATTAAAACTACTATAATAAAATCATTTCTCTCAGTTGTAATTACTTGATCAATTACTTTTTCTAGGGCATGTATATCTGATTATATACATGTAATGTTTTGACATATAATTAGGCTTGTTTTGCAGGTGGTGTTGTTGCTGGAGTCATACATCTATCTCGAAAGTGAGTTTCGGTTATCTTTATGTAATTATGTAGCTGTTTGCCAGTTAATTTGTTCCAATTTAAGTGTTCCTTAGAAGCAATGATTGTGATAAAATGAGCATATAGCAATGGCCTTATTACTTGCACATAGTAGTAGTATGCATCTTTGGTAAGATAACAACACATTCAATCTTTTGACACATGTTCAGGAGTCGATTTTATTGTTAATGTATGGTTACGTATGTTGCATCCTTATAAAGTTTATGTACAATAGGTATGTAAAGGCTAAAGCTTTGTACTGCGATCTATGTAGAGTGGCCGTTTTGGGTCCTTGAGATTGGTTAAACAACGATACAAGTTTGTTATCGTATAGTTTACATGATTTAAAAGGTATACTATTTTGCCTCATTGGATACACTGATACATATGTTGTTCTTGAACTATAATGACGTCGTTATATGAGATGGAAGGATGGGCGTATTTTTATTGGAATAGTAAACGGGTAAACGGATGAGGTTTTCCCTGTTCAGGTTACCCGGGGAGGGCGAGTATTTTTTACTCAGATGTACGCGGCCTAACCGGGTTATCCCGTGACCGTTTCCGACCCAAGATATTCTTCTAGTGAGGTTTGAACCTGAGACCTCTTGTGAGGATAAGAGGACGTCAACCACTAGGCTATCTTGTGATGGTTTTTTAATGGAATAGTGTTCGTGTTATAAAATGATGTGATCATGAGCATCACTTTAATAAACAATAATTGACTTAATCCGCTTGCTTTTGAGAGGTAGCTGTCTGTCCCAAAGATGCTTAGTGGTACCCTGGAATCTGAATCATATCAAGAACTCCAACTATTCTATGCTAATCATCTCTATATAGGGCTAAATGGGCGATTACTTGTTAGCATCTGATGTGTTCAGTAGAGATAGTTCTATAACTTTGGTAGCACACTTTTTAGATTGTTTTAGGTTCTTTGGGTTGTTAAACGAATTGTGGAGCTGATGCTGAAATTAGATGTACCCGATCACTCTAATTGCAAAGCGGATGATGACCCAGAAAATGCAAATATGATCTATTTTTACTTATTACTTTTTCCTTTTCTTTTTTAAGTTAGCACTATTGAAAAGACACTGAGCCTCAGCTATGGATCAGACTAATCGAGTGAATGAAAGTGAATCATGTCAAAATGATAATTGATACTCCCTCCGTCCCATATCTATAGTCCATGTTTCATTTTTTGGACGTCCCAAATTAACTGTCTCGATTCATTAAGATGTGACGTGTTATACCTGCTACCCGCATGAGGTGGAAGTGAGCATCTGATTGAACCACACTAAGTTTAGAAGAAGAGTAACTTGAATAGAACTGTATATGGCCATTCTTTATGTGCCAACTTATGAAGAAAAAGGGCTTGAATATGTTGCACCTATTTATATCTTATTGCCCAAGAATGTATATGGCCATTCCGTATTTGCCAGCTCATGAAGAATATGTAGGAAATCCCATGTTTGTTTTAATTTACGAATCTTTTTGTATATATAATAAGAGGAATTGAAGAGGCAACCTTATGATGTTTTATCAGGGCATACTTTTGAAACTATATTCTAATTGAGATGATATTGTCATAAACAAAGAAGTTAAAAGGATTCAGGGACCACAAAGATCATTTTATAGGTGTACCTAATTTGTAGAAAAAAGATTCCCAACATGAGACTCGTGTTTTTAACATGCTAATCTTTTTTAGGAAGCATAGTCATAATTACACATACTCTTTCTTCCCAAACAAAATATTTCAAGAGAAAATTAAGTTACCGGAATGAAAGCATTGGGGTACTACTTAGTATTTGTGTGGGTTCTTCTATTTGCTATATATGTAAAGAAGTGCTGGTGCACAAAATTTTTCTACTATTTAAGTGCAGTATACTCAAATCTGACTTGGCAAAAGTGTTGTATTTCAGGTTAACCACTACTAATAGATTCTAACTGTAACTCGAACTTTCTAGCCATCCAGTATGAACCATTTGCTTGGAGAAGATCAAGTAAGCAGCAAAACCCTTTACTAAATTGTTCTTGTCTTAGTGATACCAAAAGTCACTTGTGGAGGTGGTAGCTTCTTTTTATAGGGTCGATTTCTTTATTTTTCTTTTTTCTTTTTAATCTGCAATGGGTAAACATGAAATGGGTCAAAAGTCACCAAAGTGCTCACTAATACTTAAAATTTAAACTATAGTCTTAATTACAGATAATTATATAATTATTGCAACAATATAGTCTTCATAAGTTTATTTAATATATTAACAATTCTAAAATCCTAAACAAATGATCAAAAAATTTGTTTAGGTTGGCCAACCTGTTTGAACCCATTTCAAAATATTGACCATTTTGACCTGTTTCCAACCCTCACATTTTGCCTCCTCTAGTTTGTCACAAATATACAATCGTCAATCAATCATTCTGCAGGAAACACCAGTTGTAGCCGGTTTTGAAATTCCAAAATCACCCGATGCAAGTTACAGGAATGTATACACTGCAAGTGAAGATGACGAGCGGGATCCACCCATAATCCCTCAACACTTGCAGCACACGGTATTAAGCTATCCCAACAATGTCTACCCTGCTGCACCTCTACCTAACCCACAACATGTGGTTCTGAACCATCTTTACATTGAAGACTGTGAAGCTCCACGGTCAGTGGTGGCACTTGGACTCTCACATAGGTTTCGAACCAAGAATGTGACAGTTGTACTTTATAAACCAGTTCAGAGAAGGGGTTGCAGTAGTACTTGAGGCTCTTGTGACTTGTTTTTTGGTCAAAATCCTCCCCTGATATATATATGTTGTGGAATTGAGTTACATGACCTTTTTGGGATTGAGATGGCGAAATTCAGGCTCGTGTAGTTACAATTTGGACACTGATTTTTCAACTAACTGAAGTGACGGTAAATTGAGTCATACATCTTGAAGTTACAAGGTGTCAATGAAAGTTGTAGGTTGTTGTGGACTTTGCTAATTTGCATATACGTGTTCTATGGAAGTCAATAACGAAATAAATAAAGGGACATTATGAATAATTGACAAACAGAAACATAAACCTAAAGCGGGCAAACGGAGAGGCGTAGGAATACTTGTTAAGGCTACACGTAGACGGTCTGAGTTTTTTTTGCTCAAATATATGCGGCCAAACCGGTATTTTTGTGACTGTTTTTGGACGTTTTCAATGGTCATCTCATGATGACCTAGTGGTAGTTGAATAAAGGTTTCAAAACTCAAAAGAGACTCAGGTTCTAAATGTCGAACCATCTCGAAATTGAATTTGAGTTGAATGTTTAGTAAAATGGACAAATGGTTTACCAATAAAGGTTCAGAGCTTATGATTTTTCATTTAAGTAGTTGATGCTGGGTTATCTGCAAAATGTGTGTTCCTATCAGCTCTCGATCCTGATTTATTTTCTCTTATTAGGAAAACAGTAAATATGTTAAGGTATCAACTATCAAGGTAAAAAGGTAAAACTGATCCTTTGACGGTCCAATGACGCATTGATCTCATAGTCAACATGGGAGAAAGTGTCAAATTTATTTATATAAAGCTTTGCATTTTATAAATGGGTAGTGATATATCCACCTTTAATTTTGATAAATCCACCACATATGTGTATTATATACATGTACAATACAAACTACAAAAGCATAATATTGGTGGATTTATCAAAATTGAAGATAAGTTATTAACCTTAAAACAATTGCAAGATAGCTTAATGGTTGACAACTTGGCGTTATGATATCCTCACAAGAGGTCTCTCGTTTAAATCTTACTAGATGCATATTTTAGGGTAGCTAGGGAAAGTGTCAAAAACGGTCATAGGATAACCTGATAGGCCATATACATCCGAGTAAAAATGTTCGACCTCCCCAAATAACATGAATAGGGGAAAATGGCCTCTGTTTTTACTAGCCTTAAGTTTTGCCAATACAAGTTTCTTTCATTTTGTTTGACATAGTAGATAAATTTCAGTAAATAGGTAATGTTTGTATAAGCAGGAATTCTAAGTTAAGTAATATAATCATCTTCTTAAAAAAAAAAAGGACATACCAAGGGTGGCAATTTGGGTTGGGTTGATTTAACCTGCTCGGGTTATCGAGTTGGCAGGTCAAAAGTAGTCGACCCAAACCTGACTAATCAGGTTGAGTTTTTCAACCCAACCCTGAGTCAACTTGACCTGGCCTAGTTTATCCATTTTTTTAATTAAATAAGAATATTTTTTGGTCAATTTCAGTTAACGGGTTAATTTCATGTCAAATAGGTCACATGGGTCAATCTCTTAATTTAGAATTTGTCATCAATAAACATAAAAGTATTTTTAAAGTACCAAAAACTATCGTATTACCTAATATTTTCATTAAAATTTAATACTATAGCATCATTAAACTCTTTGATCTATTAAATTTAAAATAACTTTTGAATTTTTAACTACATTTATAATTTAATCGGGTTATCGGGTCAATTCAAAAACCCATTGGGTGACCCGAATCCGATCCAAAAAATAGTTGGTTGACGGGTCCGTGGATCAAAAAATCTCAACCCAATATACTATTTTTGAGTCGGTTTCGTGTCAGATTTCGGATCATGTCAGGAATTGTCAGCCCTACCTAGTGTCTATTTTCAATGTAACTAACTCACAAGACATTATTGATATATACTTACTATACATGCCATTAAGCCGTTAAGGTAAATACTAAATACCCATAGCTAAAGTGATCTTTAACTTTATTGAAAAGTTCAATTTTGTTAACGTTGATTACTTGAGACATGTTATATTCTTGTAGATCATCGAAACATAGAGATTATTGTTTGTACCAACTTTTGTAAACTAATGTTTGTTTTTTTATACATGCACCTTTATAAACGTCCTTTTTCATTCAATATATGTTTATTTAAAAATAAAATATGATAAACAAAATAATACTCCGTATAAACAGGAAGAAAACAAAACAAAAAATATAATAGAAATCCAATGATTTAAGCACGGGATGGATTGGATGACAGTGATTGGATCACGGAATCGCTGATGAGTTGTCACGGATACAGTCAAACTTTAACGGTAAAATCCCCGTGACCCAGTAAAAGTCTGATTGACGATGTTCTTCTAAGAGTATCTTTACTCAAATCCGGTCAAAAATCTATGATGTGTATCTCAAACTGATTCATCTAAATTTGATTTGTACATCTCTGCTTTCCATGTTTTTTTTCTTTCCACGTTTACATAAACAGTTCTTTTACGATTTATATATAGGATTTTGATAACGTGTGCTTCCGCAAACACACGTTAAAGAGCATTTAATCAACTTGTAATAATTTTCTTATATATCAGAATTTGTAATTAATATATGCATAAAAAGGTAATTATTAGATTGAATTAATGAATATTAAATGCAAATTTTGATGTATAAAGAAATTACGAGTTTATTAAATACTCATTAATGTGTGTCACGGATGCACACGTTAGCAAAATCCTTATATCTAAAAAAAAATGTCAAGTTGCAAATAAAAATATAATTATAACAAATAATTAAACACCTGGTTTTACCAAATTACTCTAAATCATCAATATCTTAAATATATTCAGTCAAACTTTTCTTGAATACAAGGGTAAAACTAGATTTACCCAACCTATTTTAATTCAAACAAAAATTGTTGGGGACAATTATTATTGGACGGATGAAGTTTATATTATTTCACAAAATTTATATAATCACATGCAATCCTATCAAACGAACCGACTATTGACGAACATTTCATGAATCGTTCGGCAAGAAGTTCGTTTATTTAGTTATATAACGAACACGAGCATGGTTTTTCGTTCAACTACGTTCGCGAACGCTTGTTAAAATCCGTTCGTTTTATTTTTATATAATTAATATATAAGGTATATAACTTGTTGTAAACGTAAAAGCTTTATATACTTTATTTTTATCTTGTATATCTAAATTATCTTATATAATATATTTTAATTTCATATATTTCTCGATAATGATATTCATATTAGTTTTTTTTTAAATTTGACTTTGTACATTAATCTTGCAATTAAGCAGTAATTTATGTACTCATTCGTTTGCGTTCATTTTTGTTCATGGGTAAACATAATATATTAATGAACGAACACGAATAAAAAAAATTCATTAGTTAATCCGTTCAAGTTCATTCATTTGTGCTGTAAAACTTTATTTATTAGTTTTTGTTCAACTCGTTTATAGACCTAATCACATATATAAATTTGCATCTTTATTTATTGAGAATATAAAATATCTTGTTTACAACATCAACAGTAGGTGTCATTAAATTATGTTAAATTTTTCTATTTTGTTTTCTTTTTTAACCTCCTGACTTTTTTATTATATGCGCATTCTTGGTTATTTTTTAGCATGAGGACATACAATTTACATTCATACTCAGCTTAAGTTTCAAGAACATTACACATTATGCATTGAACATTTGTGCTTGAAGAAATATAATATTTCACAACTTCAGTTGAATAAATAAGTTATTCTCCCAAAATGAAAACTTGTAAATTAACAAAAACGTCATTTTAATTAAAGATGTTATAATAAGTTGACTTCATTTTTATGAAGAAAAAAGAAACAGTTATTTGGTACTTAAGTATATGATGTTTGGTAAAATATGATACGGTTAGGTGCGTTTGGTTAGTTTAATCCCTAATAAGTACGTCATATCATACCATAATCTTTATTTAATAATAATACCAAATGTACGATTTATAGATGCTAAAATATACGGAGTTTTAATCAATAATCATAATCAACCATTGTAGAACAAAACAATTAGATTACTATGAACACTCTAATCGATTACTATGAACATTCCAATCGATGATCCATCATTTTCTACGAAAAATGATTGATAGACATACTTAAATAAATCTAAAGTAGGTCTAAAAATACGAAACTTATATGCGTCAAGTTCAGCTAATAAGATTAGGAATGATAAATTGTATTAGCTAATGATCTAAATAGTCAAATATAACATTACTTGTTGTTTATTAATTTTTACAGACAATTATATTTTATTGAGTAAAATACAGTCACTGTCCCCGAAGTATGTCATTAATTTCACTCTCTGATTCCGAGTTGAATTTTTCACGAGTTAGTTCATTAACTCAATTTTTTGTTTCAGTCCACATCCCTCGAAAAACCGAGTCAAACGACTAAACACAAAAAGAATTCGTGTAAAATTTTGAGTGTCATATTTTACCATTCAAAAACTAAAATTATACTTCCTCCGTCTCATAACAAATGTTCATATTTCTATTTTGAGTAGTCCCATTATAAATTTTCACTTTGTATTTCAAGCAATAGAAAGAAGACTTTGGTAGATAAGGATGATATTTTATTTGTGAAATTAAAGTTAGCGGAATTCTCTAAAACTTTGTTCAAATGTAATGCTGTCACTTATAATGGGACAGATGGAGTAAATTACCACTTCTTCCGTCTCAGATATATAGTTCATGTTTCTTTTTTTGGTTGTTCGAATTAGTTATCCACTTCCAAAATAATATATTGGTATAAATAGCTAAACTTACTTGATTACTCCTAATGTATAAATACGACCTTAAATTAAGCTATGCAAATATTTAAGAGTATAACTGTATTCTTAGCAAAAAAAAGTTATCATATTAAATTGTATATAGTTTTGTACATATCATATATAATGTCTAAATAAACTTTCAAACACCCGTTTGATCAATGTGTTGTATCTTTAATTAATCATTTAACTCGATATGAAAAAAGTAGATGTTTTATATAACGTAGGTGTCATTTTTGTTAAATCATTATGTACAATCTTTTAAATAAACGGTATATCAATTGCTCTCAAGTATACATCATTACCGTGATATAAATGAGTATATGTCAATAAGACAAAACCAATCATTCTATTGTCACTTGACAAATTAACAACAACAACAACAATAATAATAATAATAATAATTTGGGTTGTCCCATTATAAGTGTTCAATTTGTATTTCAAACAATCGAAAGAGACTTTAGTAGATAAGGATGATATTTTATTGGTGAAAAATAAAGTTAGTGGAATTATGTAGAACTTTCTTCAAATTTAATGTGGACACTTATAATGAGACGGATGGAGTAAATTACCACTTCCTCCACCCCAAATATATAGTCCATGTTTTCTTTTTTGGTTGTTCGAATTAATCACTTCCAATAAAATATATTGGTATAATTAACTAAACTTACTTGATTACTCCTAATGTATAAATACGACCTTAAATTAAGGTATGCAAATATTTAAGGGTAAAACTGTAATCTTAGAAAAAAAAGTTGTCATATTAAATTATATTTTGTACAGTATATATCATATGTAATGTCTAAATAAACTTTCAAACACCTGTTTGATCAATGTGTTGTATCTGTAATTAATCATTTAACTCGATATGAAAAAAATAGATGTTTTATGCACATTTAATTCTAAGGTAAAGATTATAAATATTTTAGGTACTTCTATTATCTTGCTCGATAAAATAGATGACCTATGAACATAAAGTTTATGTCCATATATAGCTCCTTAAACCATTCGAATATCTAAATTTGATAACATACAGGGCAGTGACTTTAATGTTGCATATATACCAAATCATTTCATAAACTAATTTAAATATTTTATTCCGTCGCAACGCGCGGGGTATAAGCTACTTGTTTCTAGACATTTAGGTCTTCTCTTCTGTTCACTAGCTTCTTAATAAGTCGATATATGTTTGATAGTAATATATATATATATATATATATATAGGGTAGTGATCGAGAGGGAAGTGCTTTTTTGGGGGGAAGCGTTAGTATGCATCAAGAAGCATATTACAATTATCAATCAAAACGTCAACAAAAAAATATTTTTATCGGTAAATAGTAATCAAAACTGATGCTATAAAGAATATTTTAACGAATGAATTTCATTTTTAAGTCATAACATTAATTGATGAATATTTATTTAATAAATTGTTAAAATGCAGTGTGATGCATATTAACTAATATGCATCGCGATGCATATTAAAAACTTCACATTATTTGAAAAATATTTTGAGTATTAATATGCATCACAATGCATATTAACTAATATGCACCGCGATGCATATTAACGGATTTGGATCTAATATTCATAAATCGATGCTATAACTTGAAGAAATAATTTATCAAGGAAGCTTAACATTCATAATATCGATTCTGATTAACATTTACTAAATTTCAGTTTGTTTTTTTCGAGATTTGTATGGGTGAAGGTAATATGCTTCCTGATGCATACTAACGCTTCCCCCCTTCCCTCAAAAAATGCGCTTCCTTCTGGATCATGCCAATATATATATATATATATATATATATATATATATATATATATATATATATATATATATATATATATACACGTTGACTTAAATTTTATAGAAAAAAGAAAAGAAGAAAGTAAATACATAAATAAGTCGACGAAAGGCTTAGAAAGAATGTTGAAGAAGCCATGTTTGCATTATTCATCCCCACATTGGGTGTCGGTGATTTGCTTTGCTGGCTCCATATTCAATGTACTCACTTCAAAGTTCACACCATACCTATCACTTCAACATTCTTATCAATTTTTATTTTATTTTATTATCTAGTTTTAATTGATAAAGTAAAATATTTATGTTTCATTTTGTATTTCTCTACAACATTCATATCCAAATTCTACTTCAACTATATATACATAAAATTAATTTATTACTTCTTTCATCTAATAGTAAGCGTTCACAATCAAATTATATAAAGTTTAAGCAAATTAATAATTTATACATAGTGAATAGTAACAATGATAGTTTTAACTTTGCAGAGGCTTTATGAATTAATTTTATGTAAAACTAAATCATGAATGAACTAATAAATTAATATATTATTACATTTGAAAGTAAATATTTATTTTAAGACAAACTAAAATAGAAATATGAACACTCATTTTGAAAGGAAAGAGTATTCCCTTCATCCCAATTTAATATTCATCTTACTATTTTTGTTTGTTTGAAAATAATGTTCACATGCAATAATAAATATATCATTAACTTTTCAAATTTACCATGCTTTATTACTCTCAATAAATCATTTCTTAAAAATTTCCAATCAAACGTACCTTATATTTAAGGATAAAATTGATATTTTATCAAACTACTCCATTCGTTTCATTCAAAATGTCCACGTCAATTATGCATGTAGTTTTAGAATGTCAACTAACTACATTTTTCATAAATTAAATAAAATCTTCATCCACTAAAGTTTATTTTGATTTATTGTAAAATGAAAGTAAACACTTTGAATGAGATGAACGAAATAGTTTGATATTAAATATTTGGGCAAAATCAGGCTCAAACAACTAGACCGAAAAATCGTACATCGCCAAAAACGATACCATGCCGTTCTAAAGTTGATTCTAAATTCAATAAAAAAAATTAATGCTATTATATTTTTTATTTTAGTGTACTTTTGATTATTCAAAACTTAACGAAAAACAACATTTCCATTTCCACTTTAATTTTTTGTCTTATGATGTCGTATAAACATCAAAACAAAATGACATAATAATTGATTATTAAATACTAGTTAGAGATGAAGGTAGTATATTGCGCCGGTGCTTTATTAATGGTTTTAGATGCGATTTATTATTATTTTTAGTTTTTAGACATATATACTAGTAGCTAAGTACGAACCCATTAGGATGTTAGGTTTGACATCAATTTCGCATATTAAATACTCTACTTACTATTTCACATCACTTATTGTATTAAATTCTTAACATGTTAATATGTTATTTTTGACATTAATATCGTTCTTGTCATCTCCATATCATTATAAGTAATTGATAGAACATGTCACTACCTAGATTGTGACAATAACTATAACTATGTAGTTTAATTGTGTAATGTAAATTTTGTTAGTTTGATAAAACCTTTGTGTTTAACAAAATTAGAAAAGAGAACTGTTGGAGTAACGCGAATGCTAAATAGAATTCAGAGTTCTTTCTTTATGGAAGAATAATAAATAATAAAATTAAAGAAAACAAATAAATTTTTATTTATGAAATATATTACGTAATGGGGAGAACGTATATTAAGAGAAATGGAAACAGAATTAAATAAAAGAGATTTCACACAATCGTTGAAAAATAAAGAGGTAAAAAAAAACGTGAAATTGTTATTTTCTTTTCCTTCCCTTCCATGGTATTAAAACGCAAAAAGGATAATTTTCTATTTTCGTTTTTCATTAAAATCTATACTAATTTTCAAAATATTTAAAAATTCTAAACCAGAGTTATTTCTAGACAAAAATAATATGATGCAAGATTAAAGAGACAACTACATTTTGAGGGGAACAAGAGACACGTTATCTTCGTTGTTGATTTATGTTACCAACGATTCAAATTCGCTATATTCTAACCACATTACATTTTACATTTTATGTAAAACGCAGTGCAAACTTGAAATTTTAAAATTAACGACCGAAATCGTCATGCATCTTTCCTTCAAAATGGAAGTGTTCTAAACAAGCCTTACATCCTTACCCCAATAATAATATCATAGCACTACTAATATCATGATTACTAAATTTACTAAAAAAACAACTATCCACTTTAATAACTTCACCAACAAATCAAACCACTAACTTGAAATAAAAACATTACTATTAATAAAAAGACAAAAAGAAAAATAATATTCGAAAACCATCAGTATGTTGTTATTTGATGACACGTAGGCAATCTCATACAATGACTTTCTCCACCTTCAATGCATCACAACTTCCTCCAAGAATCATAAAAAAGCAATGTTAACAAATTGATTGCTAGCAGCTGTCCTTTTTCAACTTTTTTTTTTTTTTTTATAAAATAGAATAGAATGATAAATGACACCACTTATTATTATCATTTATTATATTATTATTTTAAGTTTAATTATTAAATTAAATAAAAAATGTTTTATGAATGTATGACAAACACAGATGACCCCATGTGAGTTTACTGCTTTTTAGCTCATTGACCTCTTTCTTTCTTTCTTGCTTTGCCACTCTCAATTCTCTTCTCACAAAAACTAAAAAAAAGTAAACTTTTTTTATTTTTTTGCATCTTCCATCAAACGCCACCGCATCGCCACTGTAGCACCGCCGCTTTGAGGGTTTTCCGGTGGGGAAGATGGGCCTGCACCGCCACCATCATGGTGGTGTGTTTTTTACTGCTTTATTGCTCATCTTTTTGCCTCTTTTTGCTCATGCCTCTACTTCTTCATCAGTTCTGTCGGTGAGGTTTTTTTATTTTTATTTTATTTTATTTATTTTTGTTGATTAGTTAAAACCCATTTTTGGATTTGTGATGGTAATGTGTTTGTATAGTGTTTTAGGAAGATGGGATTTATTTAATTTTTATATAAAGTTTAATTCTTTAATTTTATAATTCTATCTTACAGCCTTTCATTCTTTGTGGGTATTTTTTATTTCATCCAATTTGCAATTTGCTTACTTTTTGTTTTTATTGCAAGTTTTAACTTGTTTTAGTAGATAATGATATGCATATAGAATGTGGGAATGTTAGTAGTTTTTATCTTAATTCTTGGGTGTTGTTTGTTTTCCAGAAATAACATAAATTACATATCTACAGTTACTTAAATCCATAATTCAAGTAGTAAAGCAAGTCAACTCTGTTGCCATGTGTATTTTGAAATTATTTTTTCTGGAATAATCAAGAAACACCCATGAAAACCTAGAAAGAAACTCAGGATTATGAAATTGATTTAGTATTTAGGGAAAGTTCCTAAATTAATAATTTTTATGGATGTCTCAACCATTAGGGCACAAATGTGATGCAAAAGTTGCCATTTGTTTGTTTCAAAGGTTTTGATGATGAAATTTTGCAGGATTCAAATGCTTCAAAGCTTCGGCACTCACGTCTATTCAAGAGCGCGCTACAGCACAAAGCTGTGAGTCTGATTTAATTGATGATTAATAACATCCATTTTTTTTTCATAGATACATGTTATACATGTTAGTTAGATATAATTATTCGATATCCTTGTTTGTCCTGTTTAGTCAAATGAACAATTAGCTGATCTTTGGACGCCGTTATCCAATCAAGGATGGAAACCATTTGCCGAATCTACCTCTGCCTCATGTAAGCTACTATATATGAATTCTGAGACAGTTTAGACTTTCTTAATATGTAGTCTTGTAAATGACTGTGTTATAATTTAAAGCGTCATTGCCGGAGTCTACGGGATTCATCCAGGTGTTCCTTGATGGAGGATTGAACCAGCAACGAATGGGGGTATGCTTTCTACATATTTAATTATTCAACAACTTCATAGTTAATATCAATTAGGGGTGGCCTAAAAAAGGTTAAATGCTTCAAACATGATTGCAACAGCTATATTGTCAATCTAATGGTCCAATGTTTTGAATAAGACAATCTAAGAGGTAATAAGCAATTGAATGCATTGTGTGTGACGTGAGTCACAACCTGTTTCAACCCCTTTTCTTTGTTGCTAGTTTCTGTTACCTACTTTATCATTTAGAGACTTAGAGATTAAGTACAACTTATTTTGACTCCTTATTTAACAACATGTATTCAACTAATTTACCTGTAAAACTTGCAATTTTTGACTTCGAAGGAAGTTATTGACTTTTTCAATTAATAGAATGGGAGCGACTTGTGAGTCCACATAGATTGAAACAAGGATGATGGACTTATAGGTAATTTAACGTAGATAGTTTGTGGAAAGACTTTGCAATTTTCATGAGACATCAAGAGAAAACAAGTGTCTCAAATATTCTTGCTTTGTGGTCCGTTTCACTCGTTTCTATATTTTGTATCAGATATGTGATGCGGTTGCTGTTGCTAAAATCCTCAACGCAACACTCATGATACCATATCTTGAAGTAAATCCAGTTTGGCAAGACACAAGGTCTGTGCACCATATCTATCGATGTTTCAAAATTTAAGTATTCCTATGAATTTATTTTTCGTGGAAATTTATTTGTGGTGCTTTGTGCTTATGCAGCTCGTTCACGGATATTTTTGATGTCGATCATTTTGTGAATATACTGAAGGATGACATATCAATAATTAGGGAGTTACCTGATGAATATGCATGGAGTACACGGGAATATTATGCTTCAGCTATCAGATCTACCCGAGTTAAAAATGCACCCCTTCATGCTTCCGCGAATTGGTATCTTGAAAACGTCTCTCCTGTTCTAGAGAGGTTGGTATATGCCGCTTCGAGTTACAAAATGACAAAATAGATAATGATATTTTCTATAAATTTATTATAATTTTCTTCATTTATCATATCTTAAACGATCAATCACTTGGTCATTAAAACTTGAAGGGCTGATGTATTGAACTCAAATTGTGGTTTACAGCTATGGGATTGCTGCGATATCACCATTTTCGCATCGACTAGCTTTTGATAACATGCCCATTGAAATACAACGGTTACGTTGCAAAGTCAACTTTGAAGCGTTAGTTTTTGTTCCTCATGTTAGAAGTCTTGGTGAGGCACTTGTAAGTCGTCTTCGTTACCCAATAGTGGAAAATATCGACGCAGTTGGCAGTAAGTACCTTCGGCAAGTTGTTGATACCAAGGACGGCTATGGAGCAGGCAAGTTTGTTACCCTACACCTGCGGTTTGACAAGGTATGCACAATTTTCAGCTCATTTGATAGAGAGATTGCACGAAAAAGGAACGTACTTTTAGTCAATTTCTACGTTGAGAACATATTTTTAAAATCAACAATAAAGGGCATATTGTATAAGGTTATAATTAAATGAGGGTAACTTCGTCAAATCATTGTTTACCAGAAACTATACTAGACAGTAGATATATGCTAATAAATTTATTACATAGTCCGCAAAACGTTCACTTTGAAATCATGAATGTTAAAATATAAATTGACAGAACATTTACTATCCTATTAGGAGCAATTTTCCCTTTATAAGAGAACATATATCTTGAAAATTTGGTTTATTATAATTGACTTTTCAGGATATGGCGGCTCATTCTGCTTGTGATTTTGGTGGAGGAAAAGCTGAGAAAGTGGCTCTGGCTAAATACAGGCAAGCGATTTGGCAAGGAAGAGTCATGAACTCACGGTTCACGGATGAGGAGCTAAGGAACCAGGGACGTTGCCCATTGACTCCCGAAGAAATTGGTTTGTTGCTGGCTGCCTTAGGTTTCGACAATAGTACCCGCTTGTACCTTGCTTCACATAAGGTCTGCATAGTTTATTTTTTATCGCTATTGAAGGGTAGTATAAAAATCTGACTAGTATATCTGTACAGGTGTATGGTGGAGAAGCTAGGATCGCAGCATTACGCAAATTATTTCCATATATGGAAGACAAAAAGAGCCTCGCTTCATCAGAAGAAAGGGCCAACATAAAAGGAAAAGCTTCTTTGTCGGCTGCAGTTGATTATTATGTTAGCATGCATAGTGACATATTCATCTCTGCTTCACCCGGAAATATGCACAATGCAATGGTAAGCATTCTTAACGGGTATATGGATTTGCGTTTTGAAACTGATTAAAATAAAAACACTGCGTTTAGTGTTATTTTTGTTCATTTTACATATTTCTCACAAAATCAGAATTTGGCACATACTCATAACCTCTTATATCACAGTTGGGACATAGAACGTACCTCAACTTGAAGACAATAAGGCCAAACATGGCGTTATTGGGTCAGGTGTTCATGAACAAAAGCATGAGTTGGTCAGAGTTCCAAGAAGCAGTCGTGGAAGGGCAACGGAACAGGCTAGGTGAAATTAAGGAACGAAAACCAAAACAGTCAATATATACGTACCCAGTTCCTGATTGTGTGTGTCAACAACTTTAAGGTAATTAACAACCTTGTTGTTCCATGATTGTGTGTGTAGATTTACAGCCCACACATATTGTTGTGTCATTACTTGAAATAAGGCATGTTAATGCTCGAGTTTTGCTTATAGTGTATTTTTTCCCACATGGGTGTCGTGTCAATAGAGAGGTTCGTGGGCTATTTTTAGTTGTAGGTGCTACGGAGACAGCAACACGTAAGAAGGTATACTGTAATATAAACATCGTTAAGATCTTATGCTCGTGTTATGTATGTATGTATAATACTTGGCCCATACTGTAATTTATACCATCAAGAGTTTTGCCCATGTCATAGTGTTCGGTTCTTTAATTTCCACTCAAGTGAACTGGAAGATCCTATAACTGTCTAGCTTTATATTTGACGCGTTACAAAACGAAATGATGATTCAAAAATATATTCAAATTTCTTTGTGCGATGCTCCCTTGTACAGTAACACTTGATGGACGTTTGCTGGGGATCAAGATATTTTATTCGGAAAAACCTGAAGATACAAAGTAACCCATTTTGTCTCCAATGAGCACAATATGGTTCTAATTTGCATTTAGAATAATAATGACAGAAAGGTACGTTTGTAACAAGAGGGGTGCCGTATCTGCAGTTAAACTATACATATATAACCAAAGAAAGAAAGAAAAAAGAATTAAGGATACGTATTTGAGAATGCATCCAACTCAATCTTAATGTCTATTATGTGTTACATATTTACGTTTGTTATTATTCAATGTATATGTATATTGTAGTACTTTTGATGATATTTCACCTTCTATGGATGTGGATGACATGTGACACCTTAAGAGGATGGCACATTAGCAAAGTACATTAAAAACAAATTTTGAAAGTTGGATTCATAAAAAATAGTAAAATGTAAGTACCGTACACACAATAAAGAACATAGACGAGTTGAATACATTCTCAAATACTTATCCTAAAGAAACAATATGCCCAAAAAAATATTTGATAAAAGAACTAGAGCTTAATTTCACCTAAGCCATAATAGTCGGAAGCTAAAATGATCCGTAATGCTAACATTACGTAATCTTGTGTAAATGTGTAATGTTAGTGTACAGGATGGTCATTTTTGTGTATTTGAAAAAGTGAGTGGTCAAAGTGTAAATAATATGTTTAACTGTAGCTTTAACATTACAGAAGGTACCCATTTGTGGTAGATTTACAGTAAAAATATATAGAGAAATTGTATTGAAGGTACCCATTTGTGAATTTATGTGTGGAATGTTATCTGAGATGGACTTTGGGCAGTTTATATGCCAGGTAGTTCAATAGTCCAAATGAATACTCCTTACCCAAGGACTAATTTTGCCAATAGTTCAATTTGTGTAGCTTGTATATGTCTGTCTAGAGGCAACAACAACAAGAGCACGCGAAAGTTCATAAGATGATCCAGTCATGTAATAAATTTGATTGTGTATCATACACGCGTTTATATACAACACTCCGTGCTCTGTGATTACAAGAAGCACAGCAACAATGGAAGTGTTCATTGCTAATCGAAGATAAGGTTACAACAAAGCAAGACAAACCAATCAATAGATGCATGTTTTCGTGTTGATAACAAATAAAAAAGGTCAGTATGGTCATAAGGAAAAATCATTTCGGTAACTAACATTTAAATTATAGAGGAACTAAAAAAGTATACACTTAGCTGCAATAGACTTCTATGCAAAAGATAAAGTGGTCCATCAGCTAACTTCTCACTCCCTCCTTGATTTGCATAAACTTTTCTTCCTCTGTCCAAGCATATAACCATACAAATGTGGTGCCCCTGTAATGAAGGTGTTTGTTTCATAAGATACATGGCAGAACATACAGCAACAGCAGCAGCAGTAAAAAGTAAATAATAATAATAGTAACTATGGGCCATACCTGGTATGTAAACTACAAGCACCAGGATCGCGCAATAGAAGTAATCAAATGAAAAGTTCCATTTGTTAGGCATCCTTACAGAACAAAATCCAGAGTCCTGCAGATTTTAGCTTTACATAAGAACCCTTGCAGTATTTCCTCACAATTGTATTGATTCAATGTGAAACTAGTTGTTTAGAAAACAATTGTAGTAAAAGTTTATTTTCCACAGTTTACATAATTTTACGTTAAACAAATACTTCTGCTTAATCAGCCACTTAATATAGGTTAAGTAGATTGGAAGATAAATTAACACTTTATCCACATTTATGGTAATACAAAGTATTTATTCTTTGTGCAATGTCCCCTTGCCATGTGACACTTGAAGGATGTTTAATGACATATTAACTAACAGCCCAATACCCTACTGGATTTTACCTCATCATAATTCTTTATATGATACATGTCAAGTTATTCTCAATAACTGCCGCAATTCGTATGAATTTCGATGTTAAAAACTAAACCTTTTTGCCTCTTTAAAGGCAAAAAGGGATTTTTAAGTTTCAGTCAGATGGACTGATGGAGTAATAAACTAATAATATAACAGGTGATAGATAGGTATGTTTGTCACCTTTATATAAGGTAACGCTTTAGAGATTAAAGAAACTTCGCTGCCAATGCCCAATGGATACAGTACAAGAAAAGTGCTATACCTACAGCCAAATTATACATGTTCAACACAGGAACTGAATAAGAAAGCAAAAGAAGTTTTTTTTTTTAAAAACAAGAAAACAGAAGGAACTTCGGTGACCAAAAATTATGTCTTTTACCTTAGCCATAACAGCCAGAAGGGTGCAGAACTGAATGTCTCTTTCATACCAAAGAAAGAATATCGAATAATCTGCAGTTGCAAGGCATATTAGTATATAACCAAGAATCAAACTATAGTCAATGGCATATCATCATTTATGACCAGGGTATGTGTTACTATTATATAATAATATCATAAGGATGGACTATAATACAAGTTCTGTATTTTTAACACTTCAGAACATTACAATCTTTTTTTTAGGGTATGCATGCCCATGAATCCTGCAACAGTATCAATATATGTATTTACTTGGATATTTGCATGTAGGTTACAAGTAAACATGAATACAAAAAATCGGTGTATTTAATCTACCCTGCCATTATCTTCCAAATCTGAAATCATCTGGCTGAAAAACCCAATGTATATTGATAGCATAATAGTGAAAATTGTCAACAAGGCTACTAACCTCAGTGATACACCAACTGATAACCATAGAGCTAACTAACAGATTAGTCTGAACCTGTCACCACCAATCCTTCTTTACTTCAATAAAAATTTACTAAAACTGACCGAGATATTAAATTAAAAATTAAAAATGACAAGATAGCTAACCTCAGGAAAACTATACAGGATTCCCCACACGACATACAATCTTGAACTTATTTGAGGCAGTGCAGCTGAAATCGGAGATCGTACTAAACCTTATAACGTCAAAAGAACGAATAAAAATATATCAGGCTACGTTTTATGACAAAAACAAAGTCACATAAATTGGAAGGGTATCTTATTAAGTAGAGAGCACTCACCTATCACAGAATGAAATATCTGTTTGACAGGTAAACAAAAAGGTTAAGTCAAAAAATACGTTAAGTGAATTAATCGTTTGGATACAAGAAGACAAGGTTTTTCACTAAAATAGAGCAGTTGAACAATTGTTCTCACAAAAAGGATTAACCAAGTGTACCTAATAAACAGTGTTTGGAATCACAGTCATCAGTTTAATGGTAAAAGCAAAAAGTCATGGATGGATGGATGCTAAGTGATATTAGCAAATATATTTAGGCATGCATCTCATTTTTCATGCGATATTATCAAACCACTTCCAACTTTAAGCAAGGGACTATATCATCCGAGACCACCTTTCAAGAATACCAAATTCTCCGCTGGAAACTAGGGTGTAATCGAGAGTATGCAAGTCGATGAATTGCTATACCGCCATGACCTTGACTCGATTAGGAAACTTGAAGCTCAAAACTCGACTCAGGCTTGATCGAGCTTTAATGTTCAAGCTCAAACACGAGCTCGATTAAATAACTGATACATTGAGGTCAAGTCGGTTTTCAGCATTTAGTAATTAAAATTAATGATTTTATTAATCTTTCAAGGTTCATTTAACTTGACTCAATACTTTCATGCTCAACTCGACTGAAAAGTTAGTATAAAAAGTTATAGTACAGGAAAATAGGAAATTTGTTAATATATACATATACATATAGAATTATAGTGTGGGTTTTTTGCCGAAAAATTAATCAATAGTTCCATTTTTTACATATTCAGGTATCAACTAATTTTTTTGCCGAAAAATGAACCACTAATTTAAAATCGATCATTTTCGTGTATATCCTAACATTTGAAACGGTCGCCGAGGATTATATAGCAATTCAAAAGCTTATGATCGATTCAAAATACATCTTTAAGAAAAAATCCCCAGCTGTAGACGACCGTTTCAAATGTTAGCATATACACGAAATGATTAATTTTAAATTAGTGGTTCATTTTTAAAGAAAAAAATTAGTTGATATCCGAAAATGCAAAAAACTGGATTGTTGATTCATTTTTCGGCAAAAAAACCTTATAGTGTTGATACGCTTGCTATTGCTAGCTTTACGAGCCAAGTGATTAATACTCAAGCTCTGACTCGAAAGTCTACTCAAGTAGCTTAAGGTCGAGCTCGACTTGAACCGAGTCGATCTCGAATATTTTTACTCAACTAGATTACACCCGTATTTGAAATAAAGGATTTTGTAAGGTGATAAGCAGAATCATGATAAAGTACCTCAAAAAAAGCAGCAGATTGAGCTAATAACAGGGGCTTTTCAATAGCTCCGTACACATGCATGTGTCCTGATTCAATTAGGGTTTTCAGAGCTACATACAACACTTGAAACCTGCAACAACCAGAACCCAAAACGATATGGAACAAATACAGTAATAACAAAAAAGGTTGTGAATTTATGTATACCATCCTGCGCAAACAAGCCAATTGTAAGTGATGAGATAGATCCGCCTCAGAATTAACGCAACTCCCGGCATTTGCGGAGCTGCAGCAGATTCAAGCAAATGGGGATTCGCATTTCAGGAAGATCAAATATTTGGAACACCTGAAAATCATGACGCCTGAAACCACCTTTCCTCATGGACTTTTTCCTTTTTACCTTTTATTATTTTGCATTTTATTTCTTACATTGCTTACTATTATTTCACGGGATTAACATGACTACAACTTCACGTACCTTTTCTTTTGTTGCCAACAAAATGATCACGAAGATAACGAATCTTGACCATACAAAATCACAAAATGAGTATATCATTTTATTTTCAATTTTCACTTAAAATATGAGGGTGTACACAAGAATTCGACCAAAGCTTATCCAAAGCTAGTGTTGTATAGCAAGAAATGCAAGGGATGAGTTACAATTACAATTACATGTAGCTAATATATTTCTACTACAAAATTTAAAGATATGAGATTTTGTATCATTAACAAATAGTTATTTTGTTTTTTTCAAAAATAATAGTGTGATAACTGATAAGTTAGTTAGATTGAAACATGTTTTCGATTGAATTTGAAGATACTATAATGAATATATAAACAGATTCATGCTTGCAATGGTGGTACTTACTATTGAGATGTGATGTGTTCACCTTTTTATCTTTTTTCCTGCTCAAAAATGATAATGGACTTGAAGTGGTATTAAGTATAGTATTGTTATAAATTTAAGAGTAAATTGTTTTAATCGTTATATGGTTTCAGAAATTATTCATGAATTGTTCCTGCCTTATAAAGTATTAACAAATAGGCCATTTTTAAAAATTATTTATCAGTCGTCAAAACTAATTGGCGTTAGTTTCCACAGTTAATTTACATCATGTGAGCATCACATGAGGGTTGCTTTCTTCACCTTCAATATATTACTATTTTTGTTAAATTTCTTTTATATGAAATGTCGTAAAGACCCTCGTGTGCATAGCGTGTGATGATTGTTAGGGGTGAAGCCATGCAGAAAGTATGGGTAGCATTTGCGGGTTCATCCAGTTATGTAGTGTGAGTTTCTTATAAAAAATGCATTTTTAGCTATATTCTTTGTTTTTGCTACGAGTTTACGAGAACTGAGATACCATTGCTACGTGTTACTCCAAATTCTAAATCCGCCACTAAAGATTATTAACGGTAAAAATTAACGTCGCTGATTTTTTAGACTACTAGTGAATAAACCTTAAAAATTTGAATTATTTTTGTAATTTATTGAAGATAGGGACGACCAATGAATAATTGTTGAAACATACCATCTAATTTAAAAACTTCGAACTTTTACAGCTATAACTAACATACAAGTTGTATTTGTGTTTCATGCTTGACGCATGAATGAAACCGACTTGGAATCTCTTTTGGTTTACACAAGCCTTTCAAAATCAATGGAGGAGGTCAATACTTAACACAGCATTAATTAATACTAGAGCTTAATTAAGTAGATTATTTAGATGTGTTTGTCATCGACTTAATATATAAGACATATCTTAATAATGTAAGTTTTGAAATATGTAAATCTCTGTAAGTCGTGATTTTTTCAAAGCATTTGAGATAACTGTTTTTCAAGTTTCTTATATAGATGATTAAAGTGGTAATTTTTGGTTATTCGGTTGAGTTATTCGTCATATAAAATAATTTAATATCTACAACTTATTGACAATATACATTATATATTCACACAGACACATGATCAGTTTAGAACTTAATTAACGAGAAAACAAACAAACAGCCTAACTCGTTTGATTAATCGTGTTGGTTTGAGTTAACATAGCTAATCTGTTTAACTCAATTAGCTTTCAGAAAGAGGAATTCCGCCCCGTTAACCCATAAATTGGTGACAAAAATTCATTACTTAACTAGCTATCTCGGAATATTACCTTTCAAATTTATGAATTATAGATTATGGATATAAGACGGTGTTTGTTTTGTAAATAAAATTGTGATTTCGTATCGGTTTGAAATTAAAGAAATAATAATAATAATAAAAACCATATTGGAGGCTTAAGTGCTTAACAGTGACTGAAGTCATCATATTCAAGGCTTAACAGCAACTATTTTAACTAACTTAACAATATTTTCCTATAACTTACAGTTTCGACCCTGGACTTTTTATATTTACAATTTGACCCCAAATTACTTGCAAAAAACATATGAAAGCAAAACAAAGAAAATGTTTCACAAAATTAGGGAGGGTAAAAAGTTAAGATCGGAGTAGAAGGTCTCAAATGAGAAGAATGAGGAGCAGACCAAATTTATTGCATTTTAAGAACAAATTTAAAGGTTTAAAATGCAGTATCACTAAAATGCAGTAAAATTTCATGGGTGTAAAATGCAGTTTTTGCTAAAATGTAGTACTCCGTTGGTTCAAATGCAGTGCATTTGATCAAAAATTTTGCCCTAAAATGAAGTGAATTCGGCCTGCTCTTCCTTCTCCTCATTTGAGGCATTCTCCTCGGAACCTTACCGGGGGTAAAAACATATATAAATTGTTATTATAACTAAAAGCTTAACAAAACAAGTTGTGTTGTTTTTAGACCATTCCCAACAGTGACAGAAAATGACACGCCACATCAGCGCCACGTCAGTTTTTTCACACAACTGACAGAAACTGACAGGCCCCTCCCAACAGTTATCCGTCAGTTTCATTTTTCAGGGTCCCACAACTAAATAACCAAATTAAATAATACACAATTATTAAAATAAAACACATTTTATTAAAATTAAAAACATTACAATCCTAAAAAATAAAAACATTACAATCCTAAAAAATAAAAAAACATTAAATTCCTAAAAAAAACATTAAATTCCTAAAAAAAAGCGTTACACTTAAAAATACATTTATTTAAATTTAAAATAGCCTAATCCAAGCTCGATTCTTCGTCTTGGTCCGCGGCCTCATTCTCGTTCTCGTCTTCATCATCATCTTCATTTGTCGTTTTGTAGAAATTTCCAAATTCTTCAACGACTTCTTTGCGTGCCAACTTGATAATTTTTAATTCCTTTTTGGAGGCCCGTTGCGGAAGACTTTTGCAAAGAAAACTCAAAGCCTTAAATGCCGCTTTTTTAATGTTGTTTTTCTTAATCGTTTCAAGTGTGTCCGCGGCTTTTAGGGCTTGGGATTTAACCGCTTCGATGGCTTCGAGTTTTTCGGACACTACACTACCTTGTGACGAAGAACCGGCGTCCGAAGATTGAGAAGTCTTTGACGCTTTCCGACCTGGTGGACGACGTATCGGGTAGTCGCGGAAAAAGGACCTCATGTTTGCTTCCAGAGAGGACGGTGTCGGGTTGTCGTTCCCGCCTAGGTCGGTTGCTTCGGGTTCGGGTTCAGGAAAACCTCTCTAAACTTCTTGTGAATGCCTTCGAAGGTTCTCACGTCGTGAGCTATTTTGTTCCATTTGCCCGTTAGTTGATTAAGGTTACGTTTCGTTGGAACCACCGAATTGTAACCCGAATGGACACTTCGCCAAAAACTTTCGTTTGATTGATTGTTCCCGATTACGCCATTTTTGGAACAATGTATCCACCGTTCTGCCAAGATTTCCGCTTCCTCGTCGGACCACCTAACTTGAACCCGTACAGGTGCGTCCGTCTTTCGTCTTGGTTTTTTGTCCTTTTTCTTTGCGGGCTCGGGTTGGGCCTCGGGTTCGGATTCGGGCTCGGGGTCGGTTTCGTCGGAACTTTCAAGAAGATGTTGATGTTGGGTTTCGGGTATGATGAAGTTTTGGGTTGGTGAAGGTTGTGAGTAATGGGAAGGTGTTTGTTGGAAGCCGTGTGGGTTTGATGAGGAGGTGTCGTGGTATGTGTTTAGTGACCAATCCATGTTTGGTGTAAATTGCGGGTTTTGATACCACCCATGATGTTGGTAGTTTCTTCGGGGGTCGTCGGGTGACAAAGAATACAGATTTGCAATAGGTGCAAAACTCGCAAATCCCGTCGGTGGAGGTTGAAAGTTATGTTGATTTGGTAGCGGGTGGTTCACCAAGTTTTGCCACATATTGTGAGCAACCTGTTCTTGATCATTTTGGGTGGATTTGGGTTTGGATTTGGATTTGTTGTTGTTGGACATTTTTTGGGGTTGAAAATGATGAAATATGAGAGAAAATGGTGAGATTTGAGTGAGAAAAATGTCTTAGGGAAGTGTGGTATTTATAGAGTTAAATATTAGATTTAAAAAAAAAAAAATAAAAAAAAATAAAAGATCTATTAGGTTACCGTTTTTTTAAAAAAAATTTTTTTTTTCAAAATCCTTCAAACGGCTTATTTATTAAAATTTAAATTATTTTTTTTGTTTCTCACTCGGCCCCACGGACCCCACACCACCAAACCGACGCTCCGTCGGATATCCGACGGAGCCAACCGACGGACCGAAACCGACGGACGGTGCCAACGGTGTCGGTGCCGTCGGTTGGAACCGACGGACCACTGACGGTGCTGTTGGGAACGGTCTTAGAGCCAAAAACAACCATTATATTTTACTCATTTGACCAGAAATCAACATGTCAACTCATTAACCCGTTTTCTAAACAGTTAATAAAGATTCTGTACGGATTAAGTAATTTTGACATGCAACCCCATCTAACAACATGTTGAATTCGGGTAAGGTATTTTGGGCCCATCAGCTTGAGCCGACCCAACTTATCACCCTGCTCGTAAGTGTATGAACCAAACAATATTAATGGCAAAAGTATTCCCCATTCTCTTTCCCATTACCATTACCCATTTCGAACCAATCTCACCCTCAAACTTTTTCACGAACAAAGGACATCGTTATATGTTTAATTAATTAATAATAGAAGTACTCAAAATACATCATATATTACACCGATGTCAAATAGCAGAATCTTTGGCTAACAATTCAGAACATATAGATAAAAATCATTAATCCCCATATATATTGGGGTCAATCAAGATATATAATAACTAATTAAGGATCCCAAATGGTTACTAATATTGTCAAAGCCATATTCATTAGCATTATCATCGGCATAATGATCTTAGCTTTCATTTACATTCTTCATACTCTGTAAGGTAGCCTGCACCGCAAATTAAACAGTCAATCAGCCATTTACTCCATCGAAAACCATAGGATCCATCTGATTTTATATATCATTTTATGGGTCTGAAATTCTGAAGTATTTATCTTTATAACAAAGGGAAAATGATTTGTATAGTTAGGTGCTGTCCTGCTGTTGACCTAAGAAGGACCGAATGTGAATTTATAAGATAATCAAAGGGTACAAATTGTATAATGTAAATGGTTAGGTTTTGATTGGTTAACACCTAGGGGTGTTCAATATTTGGTTTGAAACCGTTTAATCCGAAATCGAAACGAATTAAAACCGAAAAAAAAACCCGAACCGAATTCAAATTCGGTTTTAAATTTTTGAATTCGGTTTAACCGAATTCAAAACCGAATTCAAGTTAATAATATATTAAATTACTAATATATGTAGCGTATGTGTGATATTTAGAATTTTTAAATATGTGTGATATTTAGAATTTTTAAACAAGTATATTTACATTTAAATCTTAAATTAACTTCACGTTTTTCTTTTTCAACTCTAGTAAAACCTTAACACACGAAAAATTACGAGTTGAAACCGATTAACTTAAAAAAATAAAAGAATTTGAAATTTTCGGTTTTAACCGAAACCGAACCGAATTCGAGTTCGGTTTTCGGTTCAGTTTCGGTTCGGTTTTCAAATGTGAATTCGGTTTTCGGTTTGCTAAAAAAAAATTCAAAACCAAACAACCCAAACCGAATAAACCGAGAAAATCGAAACCGAACCGCTGAACACCCCTAACAACACCTAACTTTAGTGCCGTTAAACAGCACATATGTTTTCACCGTTACATAAAACTAAGATGTAAAAAATTTTACGAACCTTTTGAAAGTTGCAAAAAGCGAAGCATTTTAGAGGGACACATTATAGCTACCTCGCAAAAAAAAAAACAAAAAAAAAAAAACCAAATATTTCTATATGTTTACAATTTCGCATTTATCTTTAACCAAACTCTTAAAGCTGATTATAAACACGCAAGTTAAATTATAACTGGGGTGATAAATTTGATTTATTTTCCTTTTCTTATTAGTTTCATTTTCTTCTTTTTGTATGTTATTCTGAAATATAAGTCATAAAAGTTTAAGGTCAGAAAATGTACTAACCCCAACTTGAGGGAAGTATAGGAGCTCTCATAGTCTTGTGAAGGACCAGCAGAGTCGGAAATGTTAGTAACGGATTCAGATGATTGACCGTCTTCACCAATCACAATCTCGGTATCAGTATGAACTTGTTTTCGAGCATTGGATACCTCCATCATCTTCATTCCACAATGCATATACAAAATTGAATGAAAAACACTATGAAGAGTGATACAATATTAGAAAGAAAAAAAATATATAGCTTAGGAAAGACTCGTATATACTTCTTGTCTAAGGCGGTCATTCTCCTCCTTAAGTTGCATTCCCTGCATCGTTGCATTGGCAAATGATATGATCATTTGATCTTTAATTTGGAGTTGCAACAGATGTATAGTATAATTAGTAGATTCCAGTTCTCACCTTTTCTTGAAGACGATTAATCTCGTTCATAATTACCTCACCCTGAAAAACATAAACATAAATCAATTAAAAACTGAAATGTAAAGACCGTGTGCTTATTTGACAAACATATAAAAGATTTGAACTGCATTACAAGCATACAGACAACAATGTACAATCAAACTGTCTTATTAGAAATGTTCAAGAGAATGGTCTAACATGACAAATTGTACTTGTGTCATTCCATGTGGACCATAAAATGTTTTAGTCATATTATAAAAGCCACATCACATGACACATGTGTATTTTGTCATGCCATGTAGGAGTTCCGGGTGTCTGCTTTAACATTAAGTCATTGATCTGACCATTTCAGTCAGAATATTTGTAAAAATGGGTAAGCTTTGAGCTTCTAAGACAGACAAATGGCTGATTGATTGAATAATAATAATTGAAGCCCCAAAAAAGACTGTCCCCTACATCCGAATCACAATAGTTTCGAATCTTGTGACATTCAATGAAACTGTAATGTCCCTCATTAAGAGGATTTTCAAGCCAGAATTATCAGCTTTTCGATGGCTGTAACTAGAAATTAAAAGAGTCAGTTTTCTATAAAAAGGGAGAAGTCAGAGAGATATATGACGCTAATGAGTAAGCAAATGAACCTTTTTTGCAACAACACGGCCCAGTCCAGATTCAAGAGACTTTTCTAGTTGATGCAGCTCATCGATACTTAGATTATGGAGCTCCTCCCCCCTCAACCGCCTGCTTTTCATGGTGGATCATGTCAAAATCCAAATGCATATGAATGATGTAACTGATATTATACAAATTTGACCATGAGAATGCACCTTAATTGCAGAGTTCTCTCGGAAACTTCTTTGCTTAATATGGCGTAGTTGGCATCTTCAACTAGCTGCATAACAATACTTTCATTAATTTAACACAAATGGAGTTAGTGAAAATATCGGTAGCCAAAAGCTACATACATTCCTTTTGGTCATGAATACATTTCAATTTGTGGGTGTCACAGACGAACGGTAACCATATGATTTAGTAAAAAACTCGAAATAACATATAATTATATCTAAGAATGCTATAAGCTCACCTGCAATTCAAGTGACGGTTGGTCAAGCTTCTCGAGATTTTTGGAATGCAGGCTATGTCTTTCAAGTAATTCTTTCATGCTGAAAAACATTTACAATAGAAAAAATGCAATGAAGGACAGAGTTAGTGGCCGGGGTACAAAGGACGACTAGGGACATACCCTAGCTAGGATATATATATGTAATAAAGTAAGTTACATAATTGCTCTAGTTTTCCAAATCAAATCATTCAGATCAACGTACTGTATATATGCATAGAAAGATTGACATGAATTAAACACTTACGAAATCCCAAAGTTACACTCCAGTTTTGACATTAAATATTCAAGCCTACTACTTCCCATATGACTACATCTCGAAATCTATCAACAAAAATATATAGCTATCTGTGAACTTTGAGGTTACCTAATAACTCATCATTTTTGACTCTCAGGAAGTCACAGGTATACACTTTTACAAGAAAAATAGATAGTACTATCTACTAAGTAATACTCCATTTTGTATTTAAGTTGAAATTTTGTGGACTTAAGAGTATGTTTCTACCATTTTCTCCATGAAAACCAGTGCTTTAATATTTAGCATACAAGAGGAGTTCGTGTGTTAGTTCATTAATAAAGACTTAATAAGAGATCTTCATACCTAATAACTGATTGCTAACTTGACATAAACAAAACACCAACTGAAAAGGATAACATTTTATTCGATGTAATAATTAACTTATGGTATTACAACCGCGAACACTCTATGATGTAAACACATCCAAAAGATCTACAGCTAGCATGTAGTCATGTAGATCCCCAGCTGTACCACCCACAAATTTGTGTAACAAAATAACAACACAAGAATTTACACATACTATACTTGATGTAGATGATTTAGGAATTGAATTTTTCTCATTGAATTGTACATGTCATCTCACTTTATATTCATAAGCAAACTAACAAGAGGTCTGTGGCATGTGATATGAACTCCATTTGAATCTAATTTGTATATAAACAAAAGGCTTCTAGAAAAGGATTAGCTACGTATTCTTGGTAACAAGAGTTCCGCAATTCAAATCATCTACTTATGAATTGCACAATTAACTAAACAAGGCTCTCAAGATGATGTTTTCTGAAGAAAAATAAAATTGATAAAAATTTTACTCCAGACATCGATCTCAGCAAGAAACAAAGTTTTACCTCTTAGAGTCGAATGAGTTGCAGTCTAACATCGACATTTATCAAAAGTTGTACGTAGTAGTTCCAATTAGCAGAAAATTTGTCATCAATTAACCACATTTTTGCTAAAATACAAGCATTGCAGATTTGCAGAAGTACCATACAAATAATATTGCCATATTGGCCTTTGAAGTTCCAAGATCAAAAGTGACATTTCGAGAAACGAGGGGATACATTATAGATAAAATAACACAGATCCACAGTAAAACCATCAAAGGACAAACTTTCATTGTTAAGGCACTGTAAAACCAAGATTCCAAGAACTAATAAAACATTACACCTTACAAGGTCACATGAAAATAAAAACAGATATTTAAAAATAAAATCTTTTTTACATTTTCACAGTTCTTTTAACAATCTAAACATCCTTAAAAATCAACTTCAATAGTATGAGATGAAATTATATAACCCTATTAACAAAATACCACAAGAAGCTTTATACCCAAAAAGGAAACAAATCTTGAAACACCCCACATATATATTAAAAAAAAAAGAGTTTTTACCTTGAGCTAGAATAATGAAAAAGCTTGCCAGTTGAAGAGAAGATGATAAGAGCAACATCAGCATCACAAAGTACAGAAAGCTCTTCAGCTTTCTTAAACAACCCTCTTCTCCTCTTTGAGAAAGTTACTTGTCTTGCTGTAGCATTATCAATCTTTTTAATTTGTATCTTTTCCCTTGCCATCATTAGTCTTTATTTGTATATTTTTCACAAAGTGAGTGTGAAAAATGAAACAAGATTACACACAAATTAGAGCAAGTTTTTCAAGAGAACAAGGAATAAACCAGCATACAAATGAGGGGTCTTCTTATAAATGGAAAATTTTATCTATGATGGTAAAGAAGAAAAAAAGATTGCATTATTTGTTTTTGCCATTTTTGGTGGGCAAACAAATTACTAAATATAGAAACCCTAAACAGAATCAAAGGAGACAAGAACACCCATTTACCCAATTCTTTCTTTTACCCAGATCAACATCAAGAAAATGATGATGATGATGATTAGGAACTGATGAAGATGATGAGTCTTTTTTATATAAAAATTTAAACTTTCAGAAAGAAAACAAAAAACCCATCAAAATGCAGGGGAGGTTTCACAGATTGGAATGGATTCTAAAGAAAAATTAATGAGTTTTGAGTTGGATGTCAGTAGTGATTGGTGAATTGGGGGAAAGGGAAGTAATGTGGTATTTTGGGTAAAAACTACTGTGCAATAGGATTGTTGAGAGAGGGAACACTGACTTTTTTGTTTTGTTTATTTATTTTTATTAACTTTCAGTTTAAAAAGAAAAGATTCTTTTTATGGTGAAACATAAGTTGCTTGGTGTCATTCAACCTTTCCTTTTACCATGTCGAGTAAAATATTTTTTATTTTTATTCTATTATTAGTTTTATTTTTAGTTTTTTTTAATGCAAGTTGCTCAACTCTTGTGATGCCCACAAGGCCACAAGCGATGTTGGAAATTGAAATGGATGGCGTCTTTGTTTTTGTTCTCTTCATCTCATTCTTTTCTTCTATCTTTCTTTCTTTTGTTTTTAGTTTCGATATTGTATTTTCTTCGTTGCTCATTCCCATTGGATTTTACAAACCGTTCTCAAGGTTACAGGACGAAGACAAGGAGATTGAATGATTTTCATTGAGCTTTATAAACCGTTCTCAGGGTTACAGGACGAAGACAAGGGGATTGAATGATGTTCGTCCCTCCTCAACATGTCAAGCAACTTTAAGTATGTATAATTTTGTGTTGTTTTAGCAAATGATGATGAGTCACTCTTTAAAGTTTTTCACAATTTGATTAGTCTTATCTATCCACTTATTCATAAGTTTCATATCTTCATACAAATACTATACCATTAATACAATATGTAATAATTTAATTTTATTCAATGTAATTATGTTATAATGAAGTTAGCTTTCTTAACCTCCAATTCTAACTTCATTAGTACATGGTTAATATAAGAGAGAGGGGTATATTTAAACATAAAAACTAAATTAGAATTTGCAATATATATGTTTTATGATGATGTCGAGTGTACAACTACCCAATCTCGCTAAGTACATTTTTGTTAATTAGCCAAATATATTGGTTCATCGTCTACCGGATTATAATATTGATCTGGAAAACATTGGTTTTCTTTACTTAATTTTAATATTTTAAATTATGTTATACTACCTTCGCTCAAAATAATTATACAGTTTTGACTTTTTGAAATCTTTTTTGACTTTAAATATTTTTGTTTGTGTAATATAATACTTGATAAAAATTATATCAATGCAAATACATTTAGAACTCAATTCATTCATATATTTTTGCATCAAGTATTATATAACATAAACAAAAATATTTAAGGTCAAAGTTGAGAAAGAAAAACTTCAATATGTCAAAACTGAACAATTATGTTAGGACGGATGTGGTATGTTTTTAAGGTCATAATGAGGAATGATACACTCATTTAAATTTTACATAATGATCGACATGACAAGTGATGTTAACCAATCACATCTATTTAATTTATTCCTCTTATGTATATCTCTATTCTTTTAATTGGTATAAGTCATTTTTTGGATAAAATTTTGAAAAATTTATTTGAACTTATCATCTCTCATATTGTTTGACACCCCGCAAATTTAAACGCAATTACGAACGTCAAACACTTGCATTATTAGACTAATTCCCTAACTTAGAGTGATTCACAACACTTTTAGAGGTAAGTCTAGCAAAGCCCAACTAGTTAATACGCGTAGTATTGCATATTTCGTAATTAGTTGTAATTACGTACAAAAAAATTGAAACAAACGCGACAAAAATATACGACTGTTGGTGGACAAAAATATTTAATAATAGGAAATTATTAAATAACGTTATTATTTGTTTAATATTATGTTGATAATATTTACAAAGTATTTCGCATCGTATAAAATGTAATCTGCGCGACGAAACATATCCGTCAAACTAAATTAAAATGAATTCATAATTTCAAATTTATCATTTAAAAATATTACGCGACTAAACGAACGGGGCTCGGAACGAGACAATTGGGAAACAAGAACACGCGAGCCCGAGACCCGAATGGGTCGGCCCAAACCCGCGGACCCAAACCGACCCACCCATTTCCCCTTTTCTTTCATTTTCTTTCTCATTTCATCTCATCTCACACACACATACACCTACTTTTTCTCTCAAATTTCTCTCTAAACACCACCATCTTCACCATTATTTTCGGAATCATCATCAAAACCGACATCATCATCATCATCTTCATCAAAGGATCTAGCCCAAGAACACCATTTTTCACCATCTTCATCTTTTTCATTTTGATTTCGTGGTAAGAAACGTTATAACCCTTTTAAAAGTATTAGAAATCTTATATTTACATGCTAGAAAGTTTACCCAACGAGATTATGTCCAAAAACCGACTTAAAATGCATTTTTAAAGTTTAGAATACGATCAGTTCATCCTGCGAACTGAGATCTCAGTTCGCAGTTCGTCCTGCGAACCGAAACTCACCTACCAAAAACTGAACTCGCGAAGTCAAACTGCGAAGCGAACTGACTTGCGAGTTGACTTGCGAGCCGAACAACTTGCGAGCTGAGTTGTCCTGCGAACCCAACTCAGTTCGTAGCCTACTTTTCCTTGCGAACCGACTTGCGAAGCGAACTGAAATTTGCGAGCCGAATACTTGCGAACTGAAATTTTATATGCGTTTTCATTAAAACAATATATACATAAATAAAAAAAAAAATTCAGCTGACCTGGCAGCTCGACCCCAGCCAGGGGCTCTGCCCCTTGGACCCCGCCAGGGGTTGCAACCCCTTGGACCCCGCTACAAGGGGCGCTGCCCTCGGACCCCCGTATACAATCTCATACTTTATAAAAACACAGTGAAACAAACACAATTATACTTTCGAAATTATGATTTCAAACCAACACCAACGAGTTGTATACATTTTCACAACTACAAAATACAAACATAAACACTTAACGAACATTTTGGACATAACTTGGTTGTACAAACACTAGCATGGATGGTCGAGTCAGACATCCATGTACTTATTAAATCTCACACGTTTAGGGCGTTAGGAGATTCAGGACTATACTTGAGCTTTAGGCTTTGCTAACACTCGCACATTACTTAACTCAACAAGTGAGTTCACAACCCCTACTTTTACCGTTTTACTACTTTTGAACAGGGGTGGAAAACATAGTCAACTACTTTTACTTACATGATTGTATACTTGTTTTACTCGAACGATTAGAGTACTTGAAACTGTTAAACTCTTACACGAATTGATGTTTATGAAATAACGTTTTCATACTACAAACTACTACAAACGAGTTAAACTATATTTGATAAACCGGAGGACGACCGATACTGTTTTGGAAACGCTGGAGAACGACCATCAACACTTTCTACTAAACTGATTGAGAAGTCCCTACGTCTTGAGCACACATACAAAATCTCTACTACTTGAGCAACTATTTGGTCCTACTGACATGGACCGGATCCTACTGACATGGATCCAGGGACACTGAAACTCCCTACTATTTGAACCCTACTGACATGGGTACTAGATCCTACTGACATGGATTAAGGGACACTGACTTTCCCTACTATTCTGGTTTTACCCTTTTGACTTGGGTACTCGATCCTACTGACTTGGATCAGGGATACTGACTTTCCCATGAAACATTTTATAGGATATTGACATTCCTACAATAACTACTAAACTGTATTATGGGTAACATCCCACGTAAACTGCATTTTGGGTAACATCCCAACCAAATGAACTTTTGGATGACATTCCACAAAACATCACTTATTTGCTATGGCAAAACCTTACAAACACATTGAGCATGAAACTTTACACGTAAACACAAAACCTGTGAATTCACTCAACCTCGTTGTTGACTTTTACTATGTTTTCAGGGAATTAGCTGCACGTAAGACTACCGCCTGTACAGATGGAAACTAGGCGACCCGTGAAGCTTTAGGATGCCAACTTTTTGTAAACACATGGATTTCTTTTGTATAACTAATTTATTTTAGTCATATTTACGAAATCCACTTATATAAAACTTAATTATTTTTACATTTGAACAATTCGATGAATCGTAAACTTTGTAACTATTACTCGTGGCATCTTAATATATATGTTCTGTTGTAACCATATGCTCTGATATGTATGCATGTACAATGTTGGCATCATCACCCCCATACTTAACTAAATGCTTCCGCTAAACACAATCAACGAATTTAGGGGTGTGACATTGTTGCATGAAACCCAACATGAGAACATTAAGAGCAGAAGGAGTGGTCACTGGTTACGGTTCAGCTTTAGTGTTCACCAACTTGAACACCGAAGCTCATCGTTCTCCACATCCTACCGGTGTTCAATTTCGGCCAAGTTCGAAGTTCTACCCTACACGCTGCGTTTAAAGGCTGTAACTCTTTTTTTCCCCTCGATTTTGAATTTTGATTGGTTTAAAACTATTTTGTGAGCCCATTTGAACCTCGAGTTGAACATTGAATCACTCTTCTTAAAATTGTATACGTGTTGAACTTCAATGTTCAATTGTACTTCGAGCTAAACATTGAGTTGAACAATGACCAATCCATGTACTCTTATAATCATAATCCATGAATTTTTCAAATCGATTACTAGTTAACGAATAGTCACTACAAAAATGTCATTTTACCATACTTTTTCTTCAAAATTCTAGAAAGCGTGTAAAACTTTTTGCAATAGATAACATTTTTCACACTTATATGTGTAAATTAGAGAAGCTCACATGATTTTTCATGCTAGATGAAATGTGGATATATTAGTGTTACAAATTGAAATTCACACCTATAAATGTGGATAATTTTATATTTCTTCATAATTTTTAGTGTAATTTTTTTCCTCACACTTGTATATGAAGATTGTGGTAATTTTACACTTATCGAGGTTTCTTCTTTTTGTTAATAAATAAACTAATATCTTTAATTGTTTAAGAATATTTTATGTGAAAAGTTGTGTTTTCTCACGAAAGAAACACCGAATCCCATAGTCTTCAATGATATCAATTAAGTTTTATTTGTGATAGAATAGACCTCTCATGTTGAAGCCGTGCGAGAGGCTTGTAGGCAGTTTATTTACGGAAAATTTTCTTTATTTTTTACCTTTTTAGAGTTTTGTGAATTCAAACATAAGAGATGTAGTTTTAATTTTTCAAACTAACAAATGTAGAAAACCATAAATAATAGATTTTCATTTTTTGAAAAACTTTTCTGAAAAATCACACCATGAGTATTTTTCAATTTTGTTAGAACTTCTCTAGAAAATTGAAGAAGCTTTCGGTAAGTTAACGCACCTTAAAATCTCAAAAAATATTATTTCAAGCATATTCTCAACATTCTTAACGACTAAAACTAGCATGTACAAAGAGCATATAACAACATAACAGCTGGATCAACCTTGTTCCGAGATACGATCATGCGAGGCTGTAAAAAATAGGACGTGAATTATCCCTTTCGACCTTTTAGACGTAGTCAACCTTCCACCTGCTGTCTCGTATTTTTCAATTATATATAATGAAAGTTCATTTTCGAGATGCCAATATATAATTTTAGGCTTTTAGCCCTTTAATTTAGAGTGGGGTCGAATAACAAATTGATTATTTAAAGTGGGGCTAAATATACTGTATTAATTTGATGTTTCAACTCTTCCATCAACAGGCACTCGGCAAGTTAACAAATTCCACCGCCTCTTCGATCTCTTGGTGAGTTGATCGATTCACCTTGTCAAACAAAAAACTTATTCAAGATATCAATCGGTAGGTTGTACGTTACTTGGTTTGGGATTTCGATCAGTTTTAGCTTCAATCAACACCACTTATTGGCTTATTGCCATCACCGGCCGCCCTTTAGGAATTCAACCGTTCTATCTTGATCTTTTCAATCTATGTCTTGGATGATCATCCTTAACTAAACATACACATATATCCTATTTAAAGAAAAGGAGAAATTGATCAATGTGAATTGAGTTTGCTATAAGGAAATTGTGGCATAGAAAGTGAACTCTAACACGGCAGCATGCAAATGACATTTATTTAAGGGAAGTGATTCGTACACCTACTCAATTTATCTATTCATCATTAAATGTGCTTTATGGTATTGTACAGTATAGCATTGTAAAGTAAGTTTAGTGGTGTACAGATAAATTTTGGTGGTGTATAAATCATTACCCTTTACTTAAACATAAGTTAGTGGTAACGATCGAACCTTGTGTTTAGTACTTTAGTCTGCAATGGTTTTGCACTTCTGCTCAAGACCTTCTCCAAGTAGTTTTATGTAAAGATCTCATGCATGTAGTTTGATTGGCAGCGCATTTTGGTTTTGGCTAAAATAAAAATAGGGTATTTGTCCCACATTGGTTGATGGAACAAAGGAGGGGGTGACTCCTTGATTATAAAAGGAGGCCTAAGCCTTAGTTTCAAAATGTACCAAATCAACATACATCTTAACTATTTGATTATTTCTTTCTCCCTTTGTTTTAGTCACTTGGTTTAGAGTGTCTAAGGTGTTAGTCAAATCTTTGGAGGGTGTGAGTGTTGGTTGGGTGGTGGCTTAAGAGATTAGTCTATGTGATTGTAGTAATTTTTCATATAGTGGAATCTTTTCTCTTTGGAGGTCCGTGGTTTTTCTCTGGTTTTGGAGTTTTCCACGTATATTCTTGTGTTTATATTTCTTTACTGTTTTCATTGGCTGTGTTGTTGGGGAATCTTTGAGACCGTTTTTCCTAACAGCGCACACGTACGTATCCGTTTACATGAATTTTAAGTTCTTGTCGCTAAACAATCACAAATCAAATCGGAACTTATTTCATTTACATATTATTTGAACCTTCAATCAATCCTTGTTAAGCGTTTGGGCACATGTTAGAGAAGTACTTCATCTATCTATCTGAAATTTAATGTGCACACAAATTTGCATGCATATTAGAATGAAAAATGGTTGTTATGTTAACAGATAAAATTTCTCATTCTTCCGCTAAATGCAATGAAAGAATGAGAAATTTTATAACTCAAGTTATAATTTTATAACTCTTTATTAACTATTTCGATAAAATACTACAATCAAAAATATCAAAATTATATCGTTATCTAAAACACGTATAATAAACGTTTAACGATTAAACGAACGACGAAACGAGCGGTAAACGAGCACTACACGTAACAAGTCAATCGTGGAAACGAATTAAATCAACCCACACCTTATGGGACCAGCAGAAAAATCTGCCAAACCTACCCCAAATCAACCCCCATATAAATCCATTCTAATCGGTTAAAAAGTGAAAGTAAAAATACTTATTTTGCAACATTATTTTTTTTTGAATATATAGACATTTTAAATTGGACAATATAATGCTATAATGGAATATTAGGAAAGAGTATTCAAATGATTAGTCATTAGCTATAACTTCTTGTTTAACTACGGATATATTCTATTAAACTCTAGAAAGTGGCTAGTAATTGGAAATAAACATATATATTAATGACGAACTCCAATGGCGGGTTTTGGATAACAAATATAAGAAATGTCCACCTTTAGAGTATAGCTAGAAATTTAGTTTTGACCGGATAAAGTTAAAGACATACATCGTTTTTATGTATGAAGTGGCATAAGACCTCTCCCAATGGTGAACATCAACTAACGAATCAGTTTGTGCCACATCAGCGACACATCAGCTTTTTTCAAAACTGACACAAACTGACATTACCCTGCCAACAGTGAACATCAGTTAACATCACTTCTCTTTTTTTGGACTCACCCACTAATTTCTTTATTTATTTAAAACACAAACTTAAATAAAACATTTTTATTAAAACTAAAAACATTACATTAATATAAAAATAAAACATTACATTAAATAAAATTAAAATATTACAAATGTAAAAAAAAAAATACAATTATTGAAAAAAAATATACATGTATTAAATTAAAAAATACAAGTAGCTAACGCGTACGGAAATTTGGTGGGAGAGTGGAAATGTGTGCGATTAACGCTTCGCGGAGTCGATGATGCACGGCACGGTCGCGTAATTCCTTATCCATACGTAAGTGCGTTTCAACCCTTTCTTCCCACGATCGTTGAGGCATATTTTCCGGGTTTGCTGTATAGTCTTCCTCAAGTGGACACATATTTCGTCCATTGTCTTCGGTTATCATGTTGTGTAAAATTACATAATAATACATAATTCGACGAATTTTGTTGACAGTGTATGGTCTAGCAGGGTTTTTGATGATTCCCCAACGGCCTTGAAGCACTCCGAATGCCCGTTCTACATCTTTCCTTGCAGATTCTTGGTATCTCTTAAACCTCGTCTCGACTTCTGATATCGGATGCTTAAACGACTTCACAATCGTCGCCCATTCTGGATATATTCCATCGTCGAGATAATATCCTTTGTTGAATTGTTGACCGGCAATATTGAACACAACTTCAGGAGCTCTATCTTGTAGTAAGTCTTGGAATAAATCAGATTCATTAAGAACATTGAGGTCGTTGCTCGATCCTGCAGGGCCAAAGAAAGCGTGCCAAATCCACAAATCGTAAGAGGCAACGACTTCGAGCATGATTGTTGGATAACCGTGATCACCATATGTAGTGGTGACCATCTATTTTGTCAATTTTCCTGACACCTATGGTTTTGGCTCCATTTTTCAATACATCTTTTTGTAGTGGTGACCATAGCACAAGATTCGGGTAAAAAGAGCCATTCACCAATCGTAGGATGTTTGTTGTCCCATATGTAAATATTCATTAAATGCGTCGGTGACACAAACCGTATGCCAATTGGCGTAAGACAAACGTGACTTTTTGGAAAACACTAAAACCAGGCAATCCGGTTGCGTCTCGATGTTGACGAAAATAATCAAAGTAAGAGGGTAATGGCATGTGAGGGTACGATAATATACCTTGACAGATACGGATAAACAATTGGCGAGTCATCCGAAACCGACGCCGAAAATAATCTAGAGGGAATGTCAGTCGCTCGGCAAAGTAATCTTGATATAAACGTTGCCCGGCGCCCAACTGATCTCTAGGTAAATAACGTCTTGGAGCTCGAGGAATACGAAATGTAAATTCGGTATTCTCGTCCGAATCTGAATCTTGTGCGTCAAGATCATTTAGCCTAGCGATCGGATTGCGGACGGCCATAACGGAACTCAAATCATCATGGTCGGAATCGGATGACGACATTATAATTTTCAAGTTTACCTTTTTTGTTAGGTGAAAAATTGGTTAAAAGATATATATATATATATATATATATATATATATATATATATATATATATATATTGTATATATTGTGGAAAGAAAATAGATGGAAAAATGGGTTTTAAAGAGGGATATATATTGTGAAGTGGAAATGAGTTAAAATTGTGTTGAAAGATGTGTGTATATATTGTATATATTGTTGAGTGAAATTGGTATAAAATGTGTTGTTTGTGGGTATGTATATATAGTGTGTAAAAATAATTGTTTTTTTTGGTTTTGTCAACCGCAACGGTATTCCCATTTTTTTTGAGCCGTTTGACACCAAAAACAAGACCGACGCGGGCCCCCTCTATTCCCATTTCCCTTCGGTTTTCCGACGCCTTCAACCGACGCGAGCAACCGACGCCCTGTGCCAACGGCGTCGGTTGCGTCGGCCAAACCAATGCTCCAAACAGAAGTGTCGTTGGCAGGGGTCTAATAGAATATAATTTACCGGCCTTATTTAATTTATATACAGTGGAGGTTACTACTTGCACTATTCTTGCTCTGTCTACATGACCACATCCATATCTATTTTTCGGTTCTGGTTTGTTTCAAAATAAGTTTATGCTTCAAACTTTTAACTAATTGAATTGCTTTTCAATGATCAACATGAAATTCTATTGATTTACAGTGTGATGATTTCCGCTTTGTTTAAACCGTGTGCAAAATGATAGTGAACATTTAATTTGAGACGAATATGATGTATAATGTATTTGTTTTTTGTACGTTCTTGATATATAAAATCTTTATAGATAAAATAAATTACATAAGTTTGTTACTATTGTAGACTAAAGTTTTTGTATCAATCAACTTCGAATCTTGACCCAAATTTTCTTTTTAAGCATGTATTTTCACTATATATGAAACTTTTGCAATGCATCTTTTCCTATAAATCGGAAAATTTCAAACAGAAGTTTTTTATTTGCCTTTGATCTTAAGATTTGAAGTTGAATTCGTAGGTAAGGTATATATGTTAGCTACTTAAGAGCATGCTCAAGAAGAGCTTTTTACAAAGCTTTTTTTTGTCAAACTGGTGTGAGGTTTTTTAAAGAAAAGCTCTTGAAAAAGCTTTTGCTTAAATGATAAAAACCTTTATATTTATATAAAACTATTAAATATGATCAAAATATTCAAGTGAGAGAGTGAAAGACTTGAGAAATATTAAGCTTTACTATTTCTTTTCTTGTTTATTTAGTACCTTTTGATAGTTTTATATAAATATAACACCCCTCATTCAGTACAATAATATTCTATTATTTTAATCGAAAGCGCATATTATAAAATACAGTTCATTACTATATATTAAATAATGTACATAAACAGTTTACATATTCAGATCACTTCAAATTAAAACTGTTTAACAATTACTTAAAACGGGGTATTATATTTTACAAAACAAGGTTTATACAAAACCATATCAGAGTCGCAAGTCGTCAAACTTTCCCTGCCGAAGCATCCACTTCCTGAATACCCACATAGTAAACAAAATCTGCAGGAAGTAATATGAGGGATTAGCACAAAGCTAAGTGAATAGATTTATCACACACGATTCAACTTAGCTTAACCATGAGTTTACCGATTCAACTTAGCTTAACGATTCAAGTGAATAGATTAATCGTAAACACACATATTTCAATGAGGATCGGTGGCTCTTGGGATATCGTAATACCCGGGGATTCCCAAAGAACACTTAACGTCAATCTGTATGGTCAATACAGAATAGACCGATAACTATTGGTTATTAAACTCATACACAGGTCTCAAACACAACAAATGAATCAAAACCTGTGTAATTCACATAATAACCAAAAGTCCAACTACACGTTGACCTCAATAATCTGATACACATATATTCACATATCACGTAGATTCATAGTCAATAATCAAGACTAAACAGTCTAACACATATCTACGTTTACTTGTTGCAATCAAATAGTTACAACTAAATCAAATGGTGAGTTCTAAATCCACTCATCGATACCTCTGACGTCTCCATACTCAGGATTCTTATATCACTAAGTCTTAGGTTGACCTGAAACAGAAAATCAAATATAAGTTAGAAATTCGTTCCATAATCATCATCAGAGCATATTTATCAAATCAGGTAATCCCTGAAGTCTAGTCAAACAAAAGTTCATTCAAAATGAAATTAGAAAATCCCGAAATGACGTTTAAAAAGTGAAAAATGCCATTTTCGGGCCCTAGATGACCCCGAATGGCCAAAAACTGCCTAGACTCTTAAAATAGAGCCGGGATCATTAGGTCATTTCCGAGGGACCATACGAATTTCAATCCAATCCGAGTTAGTGAAATTGTCACCTGTCCTACACATTTTCAAAATTTGCGAAATAAAAAGTTTTAAAAAAACTCGGTTCGCAATTATCTCAACTCGCAAAGTCAACTCGTTTCGCAGAAACTCGGTTCGCACCGCAGTTTCAACTCGCATTGCTAATTATCTCAGTTCGCTAGCCATTTCAGCTCGCTTCGCAGAACTCCATTCGCAAAGCAAAACTCAACTCGCAGCATCTCAGTTCGCTTCGCGACATGAGCTTAGTTCGCAGGACGAACTGAGAACTGCGAACTGAGTTCTGCAGACCGCAAAAACTACGAATTATCACAAAATCTCATTCCCAGGTATGATTTCAACATAGAAATAGGTCCTATTGAGTTCCTATCATCTTATTAACATCAAATAACACTAAATAACAACACAACAAGCATTAATTCGATTCACCCACTCAAAACCCATTTCATATAACTCAAAATAAAACTCACCTTTATGATGGAGATGAAAATGATATGATGAAGATGATGATGTTGCTGTTTCGAAATCGAAATCACAGAAACACTAGCTTGATTCTAATTTGGTTATGGTGATAGTTTGAGTTTTCAAGTTTGCAAATTGAAAAAGGGAAGAAAGTGTTAAAAACTTTAGAACATATAAATTGCAAAGTCGGTTTACAAACCGACTCACAAATTTAAATGGTATAATTTTATACCCGTCCTAAATCTATTGTCTGGAACCTAGAAAATATTTGCAAAAATATTATTTTATTTTAACGTCATCTATAATAATTTAAAACAACTAATAGTTTACTATTCACAATAAGTCCCGAGACCTATTTATTTCAGTTTCACAGTAGAACAAATAATCAGGTAATTCCTAAAACAATTAAATAATCAATTAAATAGAGAAATTACCAGACCAATAAGGAGGATGTAACAATAAATATAAAGGTTTGTATCATTGGAGCAAAAGCTTTTTCAAAAGTTTTTCTTAAAAAAGCTCTTACACCAATTTAACAAAAAAGCTTTGTAAAAAGCTCTTGTTGGGCACTTGGGCATGCCCTAATTAGGCAAGCTTAACGGTGTGTTTGGCTCAAGACTTGTAAGGACTTTTGGGAGCTTGAGTTTCTACTTTTAATAATTCACAATCTATAAGTCTTGTTTTGTAACGCGATAAGATTGGACTTCTTGGAAAAAAATAAGCTCTCAGAAACCCTAGAACAAAAAACTTATTGAAGTGGCTTTTGAATGGAAGGTCAAACCTCAGCTCCAGCCACCAACTTCAACTAAAGCCCCAACTCCATTTCGGTATTGCCAAACACAACCTATGATTCTTTATTTTGAGTTATCAAATACGTGTTTGACTTGGTATACAGTATAGATAAGATTTCCGTCTAGTAATAATATGTGAATGTTTGTAACAACTTATATGGTTTTGGCAATTATCTATTACATGTTTGCTTCTCTTAAATACATTCTCGAATTTAGAACTGGTTGAAAGGAAATATATATATATATATATATATATATATATATATATATATATATATAGGGTAAGGTTTCAATGAGAACACTTCAAAAATAAGAACGGTAAGAACACTTTATAAATGCACAATTAGCGAACAAAATCATTAGATTCACACTCATACATCTCAAATATGTGTAGAAAAATTGATTAGAATAGATTTGAACTTTCGAAAATACACAAAAATCAAAAAAATGATTGATGCACAGTTATATAGATAACCGTGCATCAATCATTTTTTTTCGATTTTTGTGCATTTTTAGAAGTGTTCATTTATTTTTCTTTGCATATTTGAGATGTATGACTGCGAATCTAATGATTTTTGTTGGCTAGTTGTGCATTTATGAGGTGTTCTCACCGTTTTTATTTTTCAAGTGTTCTCATTTGATCCAAACTTTATATATATATAAAGAAAAAAGAAAAATGAAAAAGCACAAATTTTTTAAAATAAATGAAGTTAAAGAAGACCAGGGAATAATGCCGGGGGTGGGGGATTAAAGTTTTTGACATTGTCCTTGGCCAAAAATAGCTTAGCCCCGAACTCAAATAAATTCTGGCCCTGAATCAATTATTACTTTGCAGGTTTAAATAAGTACATCAATTTTGAGTGAGAATACATAAACTATTAAACGGAAGTAATTTGTGATACTAATCAAATCATTCAAGAAACAAGAAGATTACAAAGAGTATATTGCAAGCTTCGTATTAACAAACTCAGGAAGAAAGAACGTACCAAGATTAACTCTAACTACCCTATTTAACAACTATTCCCACTCCTAATTCTGTTTAAACATATTTACAAATTAGACCCTTCGGTTTGATAAGTTACATTTTTAACATAAACTATAATAAATCTCATATCCTCCCCTCAAGTTGGAAGTTCAGTGAAGCCCAACTTGTCAGCAAAGAAAGAATGTTGATTATGACCCAATGCTTTAGTCATAATGTCTGCAACCTGTAAATGAGTGGGAATATAGGCAGTTTGTAAAAAACCATCTTAAACTTTATCTTTTACAAAGTGACAATCATTATCCAAATGCTTGGTTCTCTCATGATAGCATGGATTAGCAGCAATCTGTTGATCTGCCTTATTATCACAGAACAGGGTAATAGGTATTTGAACAGGAATATGCAAATCCTTGAGTAAATAAACTAACCATACTAACTCACAGGTAGTTGTAGCCATACTTCTATACTCTGCTTCTGTAGAAGACCTTGAAACTGTAGCCTGCTTCTTAGTTCCCCAGGATACCAAAGAGTGACCCAGAAATATACAATATCCAGTTAAAGATTTCCTAGTCATTAAACATGATGCCCAATCTGCATTTGAGAATCCTACAACCTTAAGTTGTGATTGAATAGGATAAAACAAGCCTTTTGAAATTGAGCCTTTAAGATACCTCAATAAATACAATGTAGCCTGCATATGAGGTTCTTTGGGTGCTGAAATGAACTGGCTTAAGTGTTGTACTGCATATGAGATATCAGGTCTAGTCATGGATAGATACAACAATCTTCCAACTAACCTTCTATAAGCATCTGGGTTAGATAAAGGATTTCCTTTATCTAATGATAATTTCAAATACCGTGGCATTGAAAAAGGAGTAGGTTTAACTGCAGTTAACCCTGCATCCTTCAACAAATCAAGTACATACTTTCTTTGATGCAGATAAGTACCACTAGATGTTCTGCATAACTCTATACCAAGAAAATATCTAGCTAAACCCAGATCTTTAATTGTAAACTTAGTATCCAAAGCTATTTTGACCTGTTTAATATCCTCATCTGAAGTGCTAGTTAGCAATATATCATCAACATATACCAAAGCAGCAGTAAAGAGTTCCCCCTTTGCTTTGACAAATAAAGAATAATCATGCTTGGATTGTACAAATCCCAAAGAAAGAAGATATCTGGATAACTCTTGATTCCATTGCCTAGAAGCCTGCTTAAGCCCATACAAAGACTTATTCAACTTACACACTTCGACCTAATAAACCTTTACTATAGCCTTTAGAAGGTTTCATGTATATCTCTTCATCTACATATCCATGAAGGAAGGCATTGTTGATATCCAGTTGATGTAAAGGCCAATCTTTGGCAGTAGCTATAGCAATTAAGACTCTAACTGTGGCTGCCTTAGCTACAGGAGAAAAAGTGTGTTTATAGTCAACTCCTTCCTTTTGATCAAACCCTCTAATGACCAACCTAGTCTTCAATCTTTCAATTGTGCCATCTGGGTTATATTTAGTTTTATAAACCCATTTAGAGGATATAGCTTTATGATTAGCAGACAAATCACATAATTCCCAAGTCTCATTATTTTCCAAGGCAGTTAGTTCTAAATTCATTGCCTCTACCCAACCATCATGCTGAGCAACTTGAGTATAGTTTGAAGGTTCTACAGAAGATAGAACATGAGAAAGAGAAGCTATATAATCATCTGGATAAGAATTAAAATCTGCTTGATGAAATAATGGATAAGGAAGGTGAGAGGAAACTTGGTTAACAATTGGAATGCCAGAAGATTTCTTTTGTGGTTGAACAAAATCTTTCAACCAATGAGGTTGAGTTGACTGTCTTGTTGATTTCCTAACAGGAATGTTATCAACATGAGGAATACTGGCTTATTGAACTGGATCAGTAGCAGTAGCAGGCATAGGAGTAACATGAGGTGGAGAAAGTGGTGCAACAGGTGAAGAAATAAAAGGCATAGAATTATCTTCTTCTTCATCAACAATGGGAACAACATGAACAGACACCATTGGTGTTTTAGAAACACTAGATTGAATTTTAAAAGGAAAGATATCTTCTTTGAAAACTGTAACATTCTCGACTTGGGCCTAGTAGAATTACGGTATTTTTTCTTTTCTTATTTCGTTATTTAAATTGTATTTACGAATACTTGACATTATTTAGATAATTTAAATTAATAGGTCAAATGGTCAAACAACTTATTGTGATAAATGAATTATTGCTTGTTTTAAACTAATTTAGATGACAGTATAATAAAATGTATTTTCTCGCAAACGATTTTAGGTTCCAGACAATAGATTTAGAACGGGTATAATTTTAATACCAACTTATATTGGTTTGAGGTTGTAGGTCGACCTAACTATCTTATTTTCACTATCTCTCTGAGATTTCACATGAACACACACACTCATAAGCAAGTTTGCAAAATCTGAATTTGATCATAAATTGGAGCTGTGAATGTAACTTGACATCTGGTTGTCATCATCTTCCTCTTGTTAGCATCTCCATTGTAAGTATAATTCTCCATTTTTATGTATATGATTAAATTAGTAGAAATTAGGTTGAATCTATGATGCATGTGTAGAAATTGGTGTTAGATGTTGTTGTTTATTGTTATACCATATTTATTGATGATACTTGAGGTGAATTATTGAGTGAATTCGTGTTTAGTATCTGCATTTTTGAGTTTTGGGTTCGGACTGAAAGTTGCATGAACAAGATTGGGTTTCGGAGTTTTTGTTAATAGCCGATCGGCTAAGGCTGGCTAGCCGATCGGGTATGTATGGCCAACCGATCGGGTAAAGTTAGCCGAATGGCTAAATTAGTGCAAAATGTTTACAGCAGCTCGCGTCTGAACAAAAGTCCCAAAATTCTTCTGTGTAGCCGATCGGTTAAGGGACTAACCGATCGGGTAAAAGGCTTATAGCCGATCGGCTGGGTCCTTGTAGCCGATCGGGTAGATGGTTAATCAGGGTTAAAATCAGTTTGTTTTCATGTTGTACTTCTGATATATATATATATATATATATATATATATATAGTACAAATTTAATAAGTGAAGATGAATGTTGAACATTGTGGTTGTTACCATTATATGATTCGTTTTGAGATGAATTACATTATTATAAATGAGTTTCTAATTTATTATTTGTTTATTCCAGATAATCCGAAGACTCAATAATATAACACTTTTGAGTGGATACTGCGATTGTAAGGGTGAGTGGATCTATGACTTACGATCTAAGTTAGTTGTAACAATCTAGTTACAGCGGGTAAATGTAGTTTTACCGTTTTAATTACATATTGTCATGATTATTATGAATTATGTGAAATCTTCAGAGGTCAATTGCGATTGGGTTGGGATACTATTACTTGGACAACATTAGTGCTTTGTACATGTGTTGTTTATTGAAATGATGTTGTATGAAGTAATAGTACCCAACTATCGATTAGATTATTGAATTGGCCTTCAGTGGTTGTAAGTGTTGCTTGGGGGCCACCGCGGCAGTAGGGTTCCTCAAGGACCACCGATCCTCTTGACGCTAGTTGTTTATGATGCTTAGTTATAAACAATTGTTAATCTGAGTTAGGTTGTTAGTTATTGATCTGTTCACTTAGCTTTGTGCTAATCCCTCCTCCTAACTTCTTGCAGGTAATCTTTTGTTTGTGGGTTGGCAAGAGTTTGGGAATGGAATGTTTGACACCGCTTACTCTGTTTTGGTCAATCATGTTAATAGTTTATCATCATGTTGGATTTAATAACACTAAGGCGTAATATTTAAAGGTTTGTATTAAGTTAAATGTTTGCATAATATTATGTGGTTTGCACTTTTGTTTTAAATGGTAAACCATGTTGTAATTATTAATTATCGCTTCCGTTATGTTTTAAAAAAAATAAAAAAAAATATAGCCTTGTGAATTTGGTGTGTGTTACAAATTGGTATCAGAGCCAAAGGTTTAGGTGAATTGAACATGGGTTAAGTGTTCAATCCCAAATCTATTGGTGATAGTCAAACATTCCTGGGTATGGGATTTAGCTATGATAGGAGAATTAGTTAGTGTGTAGGCACTAACAATTAACGAATTGTGAGATGATGTGTTGTTACAGATATGGAAGATAATGAACATTCAACCGATACTCCCAACAACGTTTCTAGAGTGGGAGTTACTCCTCCGGAAAATCCTATTGATAGACGAGGTCAGTTTGGTACATCTTTTTCCGCGGGTGATTTAGATCGTGATGACTATGTCTTACAGTTAGAGGAGGAAGTACTTAAACTTAGAGGCTTACAACAATCACTGTGTGATCAACAAGCCCGGTCATCCCAGCAACTACAACCTAAATTATGTTCTTTTAAGACTTTTAAATCTAGTGGACCATCTGAATTTTGGGGTAGTACCAATCCTTCGGTCACTCTTGATTGGTTAAGGGATGTGGAAAGGAAGTTTGAGGTTTGTCGGTGTGAGGATGAGATAAAGGTTTCATATGTGGTTCAACTTCTTAAGGGTCCGACTATGGCATGGTGGGATTCTATTACACTACCTTTGACATCACAACAAAGGGAGTCCATTAGATGGCCTGATTTCTATAATGAGGTATGTAAGAAATATTGTTCCGAATTTGACATGACTCGTATTCGACGAGAGTTTATGGATATGCAATTTACGGATGATATGACCATGGATGAACTTATTTCTCAGTTTTCTGATAAGTTAAGGTTTGTGCAACAATGGGTTCCGGATGAAAAGACTAAGATTGACCATTTTGTTGGGATGTTGCCACATACTTACCAAACAACTGTGAGATTAGCTGGTTCTCTTACTCAAGCTTTCGAATTAGCTCGTTCTATGGATGGTGATATTCGGGCGCATGACTTGGAAATTATAGGAAGATCTTCTTCTAAATCTAAAGGTGATTCCTCGGTGAATAAAGGAAAGAAAAAGTGGCATGGATCCCCGCAAGGTAAGAAACAAAGTTCTAGTGGTGGTGATATTGTGGATAGAGCTAATTGGTGTAGAAGTTGTAAATCCAAGCACACGGGACCTTGTACTCCTCAGACTCGCAAATGTGTCAAGTGTGGACAGTTTGGACATGATTTTAAAGATTGTACTTTTCCTAATAACGTATGTTGGAACTGTCATAAAGAGGGTCACCGAGCAGGGCAATGTACTGAGGCTAGCAGACAGAGAACGGGTACGATCGGAGGGTCTTCATCGTCTGGCCAGAAAAGGAAGAATGCACCATCAGCATCCGGCAGGCCATTTCAGACGACAGCTGATGAAGCTGTCAGGACAGAGGATGTCATAACCGGTACTTTCCTTATCAATTATGTACCGGCATGTGTTCTATTTGATTCAGGAGCAAATTGTTCGTTTATATCCATGTTTTTCTGTGATACACTGAAATTGATGCCCACTGTTATTACAAATCCTATTGAGGTTGAGGTAGTGGATGGTAAAATGATTCCGGTTACCACATCGGTGACTGGAGCTAATATTTTGATTGATGGCCATAGTTTCCCTGTTTCTTTCCTTTTGATGCATATTCCCGGTTTTGATGCGGTTTTGGGAATGGATTGGTTAAGTAAGAATAAGGCTAATATAGATTGCCATAGAAAGTTGAATAAAATCCCAATCTCGGATGAGTCACATGTCGTAGCTCGAGGGGAACGGGAGACTGGAGGTATTCCTTTGATCTCTTTGTTGAAAGCTAGAAAATCGTTTGCCAAAGGGTGTGAATCGTACTTGGCCTATGTCATTGATGCTAAGTTAGTAAAGAAAACCGTTTCCGATGTCCGAGTGGTTTCTGAATACCCGGAAGTATTCCTTGATGAATTGCCTGGCCTACCTCCCATTAGAGAAGTCGAGTATAAAATTGATTTAATTCCTGGTTCTACTCCTATAGCTAAAGCTCCTTATAGATTAGCTCCCTCAGAAATTTGTGAAATGATGAGTCAAATTCAGGAGTTATTAGATAAGGGTTTTGTTAGGCCCAGCTCTTCTCCATGGGGTGCACCTGTGTTATTTGTTAAAAAGAAAGATGACACCTTTCGTATGTGTATTGACTATAGGGAATTGAATAAGAGAACCATTAAGAATAAGTACCCTTTGCCTCAAATAGATGAGATATTTGATCAATTACAAGGGTCTTCCTATTTCTCTAAGATTGATTTGAGGTCGGGTTATCATCAAGTGCGGGTTTGTGAGGAGGATATTCCTAAGACTGCCTTTCGCACTAGATATGGTCATTATGAATTTCTTGTTATGCCTTTTGGGTTAACTAATGCTCCTGCAATCTTCATGGATTTGATGAATAGAGTATGTCGACATTTTCTTGATAAGTTTATTATTGTGTTCATTAATGATATTTTGGTGTATTCCAAATCTGAGACTGACCATGAGATACATTTGCGATTGGTTGTTGACATTTTGAGAAAGGAGAAATCGTATGCTAATATTTCCAAATGCGAGTTTGGCTTCGGGAGGTATAATTTTTGGGACATGTCATTTGTAAAGATGGAGTTAAGGTAGATCCATCCAAGGTTGAGGCAGTTATGAATTGGCAAGCACCTAAGTCTGCTTCTGAGATTAAGAGCTTTCTTGGGTTGGCGGGTTATTACCGAAAATTCATTAAGGATTTCTCTAAACTTGCGGGTTCTTTGACAAAATTAACTCGAAAAGATGTTAAGTTTCAGTGGAATGAACAACAGGAATCGGCTTTTCAGACATTGAAACAACTGTTATGTTAGGCTCCGGTGTTAGCATTACCTGAAGGATCCGATGATTTCATAGTTTATTGCGATGCTTCTTTTGCGGGTTTAGGTTGTGTTTTGATGCAACGAGACCGTGTTATTGCTTATGTGTCGCGTCAATTGAAACCTCATTAGATAAATTATCCTACCCATGACTTAGAACTTGCGGCAGTGGTTTTCGCCCTGAAAATTTGGAGGCACTATCTTTATGGCACGAAATGTGTCATTTGTACGGATCACAAAAGTCTTTAATATATGTTCAATCAGAAAGAACTCAATATGTGTCAGAGGTGATGGTTAGAATTGATCAAAGATTATGACTGTGAGATTCGTTACCAACCGGGTAAAGCCAATGTAGTGGCGGATGCGTTAAGTCGGAAAGGAAAATCCGAAAAGATTTGTTTTATGCGTTTGGAGGTTTCTTCGGATTTAACTGATCAATTGAGATTAGCACAAATGGAGGCTTTGATGGATAATAACTTGAAATCCGAGGTGATGATTAAAAGAAAGGATTTGTTGATTGATGATTCTCGTGGATTAAAGACCTTTCAGTCGCGTGTTTGGGTTCCTTTATTTGGTGGTCTTCGGGATGTGATTTTGATGGAGGCTCATAAATCTAGATTGATGGTTCATCCTGGAAGTACTAAGATATATCATGATTTGAAACCATTGTATTGGTGGCCTACTTTGAAATTGGATGTAGCTCGGTTTGTAGAATCTTATCATATTTGTTCTCAGGTAAAAGCCGAACATCAGAAACCTTATGGATCATTGAAACAACTTGAGATTCCCGAGTGGAAATGGGAGCATATAACCATGGATTTTGTAACCAAATTACCTAGAACAGTTAAGGGTAATGATATGATTTGGGTAATTGTCGATAGATTGACCAAAAGTGCTCATTTCCTCGACTTGGGCCTTGTAGAATTACGGTATTTTTCCTTTTCTTATTTCGTTATTTAAATTGTATTTACGAATACTTGATATTATTTAGATAATTTAAATTAATAGGTCAAATGGTCAAACAACTTATTGTGGTAAATGAATTATTGCTTGTTTTAAATTAATTTAGATGACAGTATAATAAAATGTATTTTCTCGCAAACGATTTTAGGTTCCAGACAATAGATTTAGAACGGGTATAATTTTAATACCAACTTATATTGGGTTGAGGTTGTAGGTCGACCTAACTATCTTATTTTCACTATCTCTCTGAGATTTCACATGAACACACACACTCATAAGCAAGTTTGCAAAATTTGAATTTGATCATAAATTGGAGCTGTGAATGTAACTTGACATCTAGTTGTCATCATCTTCCTCTTGTTAGCATCTCCATTGTAAGTATAATTCTCCATTTTTATGTCTATGGTTAAATTAGTAGAAATTAGGTTGAAAATCTATGATGCATGTGTAGAAATTGGTGGTAGATGTTGTTGTTTATTGTTATACCATATTTATTGATGATACTTGAGGTGAATTATTGAGTGAATTCGTGTTTAGTATCTGCATTTTTGGGTTTTGGGTTCAGACTGAAAGTTGCAGGAACAAGATTGGGTTTCCGAGTTTTTGTTCATAGCCGATCGGCTAAGGCTGGCTAGCCGATCGGGTATGTATGGCTAACCGATCGGGTAAAGTTAGCCGAATGGCTAAATTAGTGCAAAATGTTTACAGCAGCTCGCGTCTGAACAAAAGTCCCAAAATTCTTCTGTGTAGCCGATCGGTTAAGGGACTAACCGATTGGGTAAAAGGCTTATAGCCGATCGACTGGGTCCTTGTAGCCGATCGGGTAGATGGTTAATCAGGGTTAAAATCAGTTTGTTTTCATGTTGTACTTCTGATATATATATATATATATATATATATATATATATATATATATATATATATAGTAAAAATTTAATAAGTGAAGATGAATGTTGAACATTGTGGTTGTTACCATTATGTGATTTCTTCAGAGGTCAATTGCGATTGGATTGGGATACTATTACTTGGACAACATTAGTGCTTTGTACATTATTAGTGTATAATTGATAATTGTTGTTAATGATCATATTAGGGTTGATTCATGATGATGATTAATGGTGTTCAAGCTAAAATGTGTAAAATTGATTAAGTATTCATGAAGGTCATAAGTATTATGATGAGTTTGATAAGTTATATGATGAATTAGGTGTTGTTTATGGCTAAGAACATTTAATTATTAATCAAAGAATGAAATTAGAACATGGTTACTTAAGAAGTCATAAAACTTAGTATTGTGGTTTTGATGAATTATTGATATTTGAGGTTAATGACCTTGTTAAAGGTCTAATCATGTTAATTTGTGATAATTAAAGTTAATTAAAGTGATGTTGTAATCATAACTTGATAAGTAATTATGAAACATTGATGTTTAAAGTAGTTATTCATAATCTTAGTAAGAATTATGTTAAAGTACGATAAGTAAGTGAATGATGTTATATTCATATTAAGACAAGTGACTAACTTGTGTTATTCTGTTGTATTCTCAAACATGGAGAAGACTCGGTGACATTAAACTACTGAGTGGACAATTGAGGTAGTCGGTGAGTGGATCTTTAATCCTCAGTGTGATTTAGTTGTATCAGGTTTGGTTACAACGGGTAATATATTATTACTGCTTCATCTTGCCATGATGATTATGGTTGTTAGTAATAATACTGTTGATAGACTATTAGTCTAATAAGATGAGTATGTGGATATGTGATCACGTGATATATTTGGCCTTCGGGCATCAGTGTATTGAGGTCAACATGTTGGTTGGGTTTGGTTACTATTGTAAGACGACATGAATTTCTTTGTACTTATCATTAATGGGAAATTAGGTCGTATGAAATTAGTACCAAACTATCGGTCTCGTCCGTTATGGCCATACGGATATGTACAATAAGTGTTCTTGGAGAATCCCCGAGTATTATGATATCCCAAGAGCCACCGACCCTCATTGTTGAATTGTTGTATTGTGTAATATGTGTTTACGGTTATTTGGTGTAAACAAAGTTGTTATGCTAAGTTGGGCTGTTGATTAATTATTCACTCACTTAGCTTTGAGCTAATACCCACATTTATACTTCTTGCAGACTAGGAAATATTCACGGGTAGGCAAGAAGTTGGACTGGATGGAATGTTTGACGACCAGTGTGCACTCTGATATCAGATTTGGTTAAATCAGAAAGGTTTTGGTGGAATCATATAACACCCAGTTTAATGTACTTTGGTTTTATTTTAGGCCTTAGTGTCTGGGAATGTATCAAACTTTCACCAAATCTCTATTGTGTGTATCCAACTTACGAAACTCAATATTAATGTACTCAACTTGTAAACACCCTTATATTGATGTACCTTGATGACGTGTCACTCTCTCCTTGTGCCACGTGGCATGCTATGTGTGTGACACGTCATCAAGATCATCAATATAAGGGTTTTTACAAGTTGAGTATATTAATATTGAGTTTTGAAAGTTGGATACACACAATAGAGATTTGGTGAAAGTTTGATACATTCCCAGACACTAAGCCCTTTATTTTATAAAACTAGTTTGAAACAGGTTTTGAAATAGTATGTTTTAAATATGTAATATTAAGTCAATATGTTGAAATTTGGACTGACGCTTCCGAAGTATTATATTAAATTGGGTTGTAAACGAGGGGTGTTACAAATTTCATGTTTACCACGGATTTCAAACATGTTTCGTCGAGAGTTCCCCATGAATTTCCCGCTATATTTATTTTCCAACGAATTTTCATCAATTAGGGTGTTTTTGGTAACAAGTAGCTGGAGCTGGAGCTGAAAATTGTGATTGGAGATGAAGCTGTGGATTTTTTTTCAAGCTGCTTGAAAAGCTTTTCAAAGAAGGGATTCTCGGGATTTTTTTTTCAATAATCACTTCTATAATTTTGTTGCCAAACAGGGATTAGATGATTGAGATTAAGAAAACTAAAAGATCAATCCTCTTAAATCCTTTTAAATGTATGTGACAAACACACACTTATTATCAGTGTGTGTATATATATATCACTACAACAAATATGTAATTTATATACACATTTTTTCCACACTTTTTAAAAATGTGTGGAATTTTGTGAAATTATTCACACTTATAAGTGTGAAAAAATTTATTACATCAATAAGTGTGGAAATCACCACAATCTTCACACATATAAGTGTGAGAAAAAAAAATTACACTTAAAAGTGTGGAGAAATTACAACTTTTCAACACTTAAAAGTGTGAAAAAATTTTGTAACACTCAATTTATCCACACTTTTTCTTGTGTGGGAAAATCATGTGTTGCAAAATTTTTTCCACACTTTTAAGTGTTGAAAAGTTGTAGGTTTTTCACACTTTTAAGTGTGAGTTTCTTTTTCGGAAAATCTTATTACACACTTTCTAAAAGTGTGGAGAAAAAAGTGAAAAAATGACATTTGCGGTTGCCGATGTTTCCCATTAACATTCAACGGCCAAATGCTTCAACGGATTTTCTACGTCTATTTCCGTCATTAAAAATTATTATTTTTAAATAAATAAAATTGCAGTTTTCTTAATTTTCTAGTATGTATACAATTACCTAATCTCAGTTTCAAATACATATAAAAAAGATATACTACGTAATTTGTAAAATACTTGTGAAATCAACATTTACACAAACCAAGAAGACCGGAGACAAAGTTTCAATATATGTCAAGCTAGTTTCAATTTTCATTTACAACATCTAAAATAGCATGACAAAATTTTGAAGTATGTGATTTAAAAAGATTTTCAACGAAATGAATTTGATCGTTGCAAATTCGATGAAAATATATAGTTTCAACGAATTGACGTCGAATATTATGCTAAATGTTATTTAAAAAATAAAATTATAGAAAATATCGATAGAAATTTGTTGAAAGAGAGTGAAATTTCAGTTTTATGTAATTGAATTTCCCCCAGTTTTATCATCATCGAAAATTAATTGTAAATCCATCACAATTGTAGTCTAAACTTCTACTTCTCTATTCCCATTTATAAATGGAAAAAATATATGAAAATTGTATCCACTAAAAACTTATTGTAGTATAATAAAAATTTCTAATGGTATTTTTCTGTTTGAGTTAAAACAAAAATGATCTCCTCATCCCGTGGCCAACCCTCCTTCATCTCTTTTTCCCTTTAATTTTCTTAAAAAAATAAACAAATAAACACAGTAATTATTTATTTATTTTCACTTTCATTTCGTTCCACTCTAATAATATACACTCGAGAAGGCAGTGTTAATCAATGTAGTTGAACTAAAACCTATGAAAATTTTATCTAATGGGTAATAAAGTTTATACTGATAGTAGAACTTATGACGTATAGTATTAGCTAATTTAGAAAAATGTATGGTACTGTTACATTGAAAATTTGCAAAATAAAACTCTTATAGATGAGAGGACAGTTGAAAGTAAATAGTGTGTTGGTTGGTACTGTACAGAAAGTATTACTGAATAATAAATAACAATATATATAGTACCATTTTTATAGAAATAATAAATAATAATAATATATAATTAATATCGAAACTTTTTATAGTACTACTACCATTTTATTAAAGCGATAAGTGACTATTAAACACTAGTCATTCATGTATGTATGTTATCCGCCTTTTGTTTACGGGCTAGTGTTGTTCAAGAACAATGGGTTAAATGAATTATGAACCCATCTACAACAAATTATGGAGCCCATTCAAACTTTTAGGTTGCGTTTGGTTTGCGAAATATTATGGAAGAAATCCGAATACATTAAAGCAAAAGGAGATTTCGATCAATTGCTTTATCAAAAGAAATTTGATAGATTTCACTTTCATGGATAAATCAGCTAAACATACTAAGAAACGGAATCTGAATTCCAATTCCAATTCCATCAAATTTCTATCAATGTCATAAACCAAACGTGGCCATAGTTAACCACATTTCATGTTGTTAAGAGAAATGCTGCACTTAGATATGCATATACGATGCATTTAGTTAGCTATTGTCAAAAGACACAATCCAACTTTTACGTGGGATTTTACATTGTTAAGTAAATGAGACGAATGTAACGTGGGTTTTTGTACCTTGGCCACCTTATGCTAATAATGTTTGATTTGTGTGGATGGTTAAACATAAAGTCTAACACATATGGACTTTTAAGTTGTTTTAAAGCTCGTGCTCAGCTTTGCCATTCCTCGATTGTGAGGCCGGCTACTGGTTATTGGGAGTTGGGACCGTATTTGATTAGCCGGCTTGCCATTTGTCAACGGTCGTCTATGCATCAACTAGATGTCAAAAATGCATTTAACAAATACATTTCAACATACAAAGCTATAAATTATAGATTCTTATACTATACAAACTAGATAAATCTTTCCATTCACGAGCGAGCTAGGATATCCTTGTCTTTACATGTTAAATCCATATCCATATGTACATACATAGTAAATATATATATGGCCGTATAACAGAAAGTAGCCATATTCAAAATTAGACCATCATGATTATTATTGATAATGATGATTTCCATTGTTACATGTACATCTAGAAAAATATTTGATTACACACACACACAAAAAAAGACATAACGGGCTTTAAAACCAACGGTTTGCTTTACCAAACTTTAATTCAAACCAAATTCTTTATCAATATTATTATAAAATGATTAGAAGGTCCGGCCCAAACGGGTTTGGATAATTTTGTTTACAAACTCACGTAGTCACGTGAGGTCTTTTTTAATTTAATATACGAGTATTATTTTCCTTATCTTATTTCGTTGTTTCCCACCACCCCAATCCAAAATCTAAAGAAAGCGATCCTTGGAGAAGCGTGAAGCACAAACTTATGTAGCGTTCCAAATTCATGTAGGGTGTTTCAACTACAAATCACCCGTTTCCTTTCCCAAAACACTACCCAAATTTTATTTCTTTTATCATTGATCATTGATTAATCATCATTTTTTTAAAATAATTAAAAAAGATATCTATTAAAACAACTATATTGTATAAATATGTATACACATTTTAAAAGTAGCAACATGCTTAAACAACAGTTGGACCATCTCCAATATATGCACCAAAACAAATAAATTTGGTATTATAGTGCAAGAATTTAGCTCCAACCAACTCGCTTATATAGTGCAGGTTTTTATGTACAACAATTTTTTAAAGATTTTACATCAAATTTGGTGTAATATCAAAATTTTAATATTTAATTTCAGCCCTTTTGTTTGAACTATTATAACTATAACTATACTATTACAAAACATGAATAAACTTGTTTATTTGTATCATAAACGCCTCAAATTCTGTAAGTTTAAAATTTTAAAATATATTATTTTAACTGTTTAAGTTAGTAGGATTAACTGTGTAAAGTATTTTATGTTATAGAACTTGCCATTTAATGAATTAGTTAGTAGAGGGGTAAATGTGACAAGTGTCATAAGTTGAGGGGCTTATATGAAATTAACAGTATAAAAATACATACTCTGTAAGCTTCTATGTCATTCCAGAAATTTAAAACAAAAAGCACGTATCTGGTAATTGTGTGTGACGATTTTGGAGCCAAAACAAAGGGGAAAACATCAAATTAAGGCTAGGGTTTGATAGTTGAAGCTTGTAATCTTGTAAAATAACTTCCTTAAGGTATCATTAACCTTCTTTCGTGTATAATTGATGATTGAATGAGTTAAGTTAAACCCTAGTTTCATTAAATTGATGGGTTAGAGAGTTAATGAATTACTATATGTTTCATACACATGGTTAAGTTATGTATTAGGTTTTAAAGATGTTAATTTTATAAAAGAACTCATAATCATGTGTTATGAGAAATTGAATAATTATGATTATGATTATGTATATGATAATTTACATGTAAATGGGTAGTATATGTTGATGATGATATTGATATATGTGAAATTACAGTGAGGGGTGATAGCCTTAGTGTAAGTTGATGTAACACCCCCAAATTTACTGTTTAGCGGAAGCATAATTTGGGTGTTACTAATCAATAATCAAGGCACCTAGATATATAGCAAACGACTCTATATGCGTTGTTTTAACAAAATATATTGATATTAAAATGTACACAATAGTTGAAGCCGTACATAGCTCGTGTTCGATTAAATGAGAGATTCCAATACATAAATACTTGTACAAAATATACTAATGCAAGGAAATCTCTATTGTCTGCATGCTGACTCGAGCTATAATAATCTTGAGGGCAGTCCAAATCTACTGCTGAGTACATGTGATACATGCTAAAATGGGTCAGCTAACGTTGGTGAGCTCACAGGTTTGAATATCAAATAATATCGTGTGAACCGCAAGATTTAAGTACTGATTTGCATCCAACAAATAAAGATAATGATAATGTATACAGCCATGAGCACATAGTCTGAGCTTAACTCGAGGGGTCAGGATCACAATCAGTGCCTGAGCGAGGTGCCTCCACGAGTCCCTAATCAACACTTGTCTGAACAAATATTAGTACATCCGTTTACCCAGTTAGTGCTTGCTAACCCGGACCAAGAGGGTCAATCCTATATGGTATCATATACTAACATTCACGTTACAGATGTATTACCAAACTATGTTGTGGAGGGCTTTGAAATGATTAGTGAAAACAACTCATGTAGTATTTGATTTGTATTGTACTTGCGTTCATATTGTAAAATAAAACGAGCAATGTAATCACACCCCTGATGAAAATCGTAAAATAGGGGCTATGAGACTCACCTGAACCTTGAGAAGTTTAACTTAATAAACTTGTTTGATTAGCCATAAAATTGATGTCCGAAGACTTGTAACATGAGGGTGTCCAAGACACGCGATGGTTATAAACATGAGTAGGTATCTCGAAAGACTACTTTTGTAGTTGTTCGTCCAACTAGAATGTCCAAATTACTACAATTTGGTTGATTGAATTGTCCAAATTTCTACGATTTGGTTGTTTTGATTATCCAAATTGCTACGATTTGGTTGTTTAAATTGTCAAAGTTACTACGACTTGGTTGATTGGATTGTGTTTAGAAAATGTGTACGGCCCATTGGTGATTGGTTGTAATAATAATCTCATTATTATTATTATGATTTCGAGTGTTCATGTTCATAAACGTATTCCGATGTGTTTAAAAATTCGTATCGTATAAGTGTTTGAAATTAGATAAGTTTGACACTTAGTAAAAATCCATGTTTCCAAGGTTCTGTCTTATGCGACACTAGGTGCGACATAAGGCTTTGTGTCACTAAGTGCGACATAGTCTGTTGTGTCGCAGATCATGTCTGCGACATAAGGGCTTGTGTCGCTAAGTGCAACATCAGCAATTTAATGCGACGTAAGGTGTTGTGTCGCTATGTGCGACGGGAATAAGTTTTGTGACATAGTGTTTTGTGTCGCTACATTCGACATCCGTGCTGTAGTGCGACATGAGGCTTATGTCGCTATATGAGACATATGACCTGATTTGGCGACATAAGAGCTTATGTCGCAGGTGTCCTGGAGCCTCTGCGACATAACGAGCTGTTGGCCGGAAAATGAGCCGAAAAGGTGTTTTCCAGTTTCTGTTTGACTTGAAACTTTTACCCAACCCATATTTGGACATTATAAGCTTAGATAACCCACAAACAAGTGAAAATAATGGAAATCGGAGTGTTTCGGGATTTGTCAGAAACTTACAAACTTAACGCCGGTGGAATCCGAAAAGAGGGAAATGTAGATCTCGACGAGGGGAACGTTTTCTTCTAAATGAGTGTGACAATCCAAGGCCGTTTGGTGGTAGTAATTGGTGGTGGTGTGGTGGTTATATTTAGAGAGAAAAGAGAGAAAAGTAAGAAAGAGAGAGAGAGAGAGAGAGGAAATGATGAAAATGAGGGTGGGGAGGGGGATTAGGGGGGGAATCTCCAAATTTTTAACCCCTGCAATTGCGCTCCGTGCGGTGTTCGTTTCCCTGATCGTTTAATCGTATAAATAATTATTTTAACATATGAATATTTATTAAGGTTTTTGTTGAAGTATTTCATCAAATACTTTTACTTGAGTTATAAAATATAACTTATTCTTGTTTCAATTGTTCGCGCGTTTGTTATTTTAATCGCGTAATTGTTGTTTGTACGATACGAATTTGAGCTGAAATATTATCTAAATAATATTTTGGATAAAAATAGAGTTATTAAATAATGTCATATTATTTAATAAAATGATTCACCAACGTCCGTATTAATTGAACCGAATTGCATTCGATTTGAAACTTGTACGATTTAATCAAATCGCATACTTGTATATATTCAACAATATATATATATATATATATATTGATACATTAATTAGCCTAACGCAGAACTAATTACATGTATTACACTTGATTAGGCACTAGTTACTAGTCCTAATTTGACGGGTGTCACATTCTCCCTCTGTTAGGAGAATTTCATCCCGAAATTTAGTTTAAAGTCGTGATGGAAATAGCATCAGCAAATAGCTGAGGATACTTGAGCCGTATTTGGTCCTCCCGTTCCCAGGTGAATTCCAGCCCACGCCGCGAATTACATCTGACTTTGACAATGGGAATACGACTTTGTTTGAGTTGTTTGACCTCACGGTCCATGATTTCAGCGGGTTCTTCAACGAAGTGAAGTTTGTCATCGACACGAATCTCGTCGAGTGGGATAATGAGTGTCTCATTAGACAGGCATTTTGATATCGCGTAAAAAGTCATGTTTTTACTACCGATATCTCTCACATTCTAGAACGATTCTTGGCATTTTAAACTCAAAACCAATACAAATCAATGATAATATGCCAAGATGGTCAAAACAAGGTTGCACGATAAAAATCAAGCAAAACGGATGAAAAACGAAGATTCCACACACGTTTGAAGATTCAAGGCATCAAAATGAGATTTCATGACAAAAGTGCCCATCATCAACATCCATCTCACCCAAGATGTTCGTTTTCAAATTACGAATCTAACAGAAGAAGAATCAACAAAAACGGATAAAGAATGAAGATACTACGCCCGCTGGAACATCCAAATGATTCGTATGCAATATCTGGAGATAGGAGACATATTTTTGGGATATCTTTAGATCGAAGTCTTCGTTTTTGAATTACGAATCCAACACAAAAAGAATCACTGCAAACGGACGCATAACCACGAAGATACGCGCGAATTAAGCAACGCAGCGAAAGATGACGGACCGGGGCGGGTGGCAGCCGGCCGCCGCCGGCCAACAGCCAGCCGCTGCTGGCCAGCAGCCAGGCGGTGCCGGCCTCCACCCTCCCTTCTCTTTTGCGCTTTTTCGTCCTTGCTTGTACCTGGTGCACCACCTTTCGCTACTTTTCCGTACCCGGTGCACCACCTTTCGCTACTTTTTCGTATCTGGTGCACCACCTTTCACTCCTTTTGCTAATGTGAGCCTAGGGATGCTAATGTGAGCCATATTTTCCCTATAAATACAGCCCCTAGGCTTTCATTTGAAGATGTCCTATATGCATTAGGTATAATTCTCTCTTTACTTTCTCATTCTATTTTCTTACTTCAAAATTAGTGTTAGGCTAGTTAAGGAGCTTGTTCAAAGTAGAATGAAAGCTAGAGAACATTTTGTAATCTTTGGTGTATGCTTGAAGTTAAGCTTATTAATTCAAGTCTATTCCTTCTCGCATTATAATCTGGGTTCTTTCTATCCTATTCTATCTTAATTAAATATGTATGCTTTAATTATGCTAGAATTAGTTTGTGTCATGATTAGCGAGTAGATTACTATTGTATTTGTTGTGATGTAGTTAGCATATATAATTGTGGGATGACTTTAAATATGTCGTGAAATAATATGACGACCCCTATTCGACTGTTTACTCGGTATAGTGCTGGAAATGCTTTTAAGCAAAGTACCTACGTATGGAAGCCGGTAACGACCGAAGGTAGTTGTATTATGGATCGACATTATAAAACGGAAACTTTATGAACGGACTTATCCTACGATTTTAAACCTAAAACTTATATTAGCCTTTCGATTAACAAACATGATTGTAACCCTGTAAAGAGGAGTCGCGAACCTTGATACTTGGTCAATAGTTATCTGTGTAAAAACTATGTTTTTAACTGTAACGTCATGCAAGCATCATAAAATGCAATGTGATTACGTGGACTTGCCATGAGTATTGTACACTTTCGATCACAATGTACTTATCATGTGAACATGGCGAAGTAATTAAATTCACAATGGAAACATCGGTAAACGATTAAATACACTGTGAATCACCATAGCATTTTCCGACATGGTCTGAGTTTAACTTTATGCAAAAAGCCGTCAGCATTTTAATTAGCATTTTAATTAGCATTTTAATTAGATTAATTAATTTAGATTAGATTAGAGTATGTAGGCTACAGGCTAAATAACCATTTACGAACCTAGGGATTTGTTAATTGCAATGAGAAAGGCAAGTTTGGAATCTAAATTACACTGATATCCTTTCCTTAAAATATGAAACCAAAAGTAAGGTACGCAAGAACCTTGAACGTTTTCCCTTGTTTATCATCCTTAAGTTTCATTAATAGGAATTAGTTAATAAGTCCGAACATAAATTCTAAGTTAATTGTTTAATGGATTTGAAATCTTTATGGTATTAAGAACGGTCAGATTTGTAATGACCTGCTACTCTATTCCTTCGCCCATGAGCGAATACGTTCAATACTACGGGTCACTGACTCCCTCACAGGAGAGTGTGGAGAGTTGAGCATCGTCTGTTTGATCAGAATCATGACACCTTAGTTCCTCGTGACATATTAGTTGATAACCGACTAATATGGAACTTATTGGTTATACCATTGGGTGTTGAATCCACTAAACATTTCCAATTTAGATAATCGTTTTCCCATAAGAGTCATCATCCCACATTATTAGCTAACGAACTCACAACAAATACTACTTTTATTATCTGATTTATTATTACACTTTTATTCGCTTTATTTAGTTTACTTAGTTAACTGAACCAAAACCCCCAACGCACTATTTTAAAACCTTTACTAGAAAAGAAAGATTGATTGGATCACCTCCGTTTCAATTCAGTTTCTCTTTAAGAATGACTCTAGGTCATACTTACCATCTACTAGCCCTTTGGTTCAGTATTAGTAAGTCATACTTAGACCCCAGCAAATATAAATTTAATACAAACCGATCGCGATCCGTACGTCGTCTTCATACGACGCTTCGGGGTGCATCACATTTCTTCAAATTAGAAATGTGAAAAGTGGGATGCACGCTACTGAGTTCGGGTGGCAGCTGCAATCGATATGCCACTGAACCAATCCTCTCGAGGATCTAGAATGGTCTAATGTATCTGGGATTTAATTTCCCGCGTTTGCCGAATCGGATAACACCTTTCCAAGGTGAAACTTTGAGTAGCACTCGATCCCCAACCTGAAACTCGAGTGGTTTGCGTCTCACGTCAGCGTAACTCTTCTGACGATCACGTGCGGCTTTGAGTTTGTTTTGGATCTCGGAGATCTTTTCACTAGTTTCGTGAATAATCTCAGGACCAGTGAGTTGACTGTCTCCCACTTCGGTCCAACAAATCGGCGATCGGGACTTACGACCGTACAGTGCTTCGAAAGGTGCAAACTTAATGCTGGTGTGATAGCTGTTGTTGTACGAAAACTCGCAGAACGGTAATGTTTTTCCCAGTTTACACCGAAGTCAACTACGCAAGCTCGTAGCATGTCTTCCAGTGTTTGAATTGTTCGTTCACTTTGGCCGTCGGTTTATGGGTGGTATGCGGTACTCATATCAAGACGGGTACCCATTGATTTTTGGAGTGATTGCCAAAAGTGAGATGTGAAACGACTATCCCTATCAGAGATAATTGTGATTGGAACACCGTGTCGAGAGACAACCTCTTTGATGTAAATTTGTGTGAGGCGTTCCATTTTATCGGTTTCCTTGATTGCCAGGAAATGAGCAGATTTCGTGAGACGATCGACGATCACCCAAATGGTATCGCAACCGCTCGATGACTTGGGTAGTTTGGTTATGAAATCTATGACAATTTGTTCCCATTTCCATTCAGGAATGCTGCGTTGTTGGAGTAAACCAGAAGGTTTTTGATATTCGGCTTTGACTTTCGAGCAAGTGAGACACTTGCCGACGTATGTGGCGATTTCGGCTTTCATGTTCGGCCACCAGTAGAAATCTTTGATGCCATGATACATTTTGTCGGATCCAGGATGGATAGAATATTTGGACTTGTGAGCTTCATCCATCACCCAGTCTCGCAGGTTTCCAAAACTAGGTAACCAGATTCGGTTTGAGAAATACCAATTCCCTTTAGGTTTGATTTCGAATTGTTTATCCATGCCTCGCAAGGCTTCGGTTTTGATGTTATCGGGTTTCAGAGCTTCGAGTTGAGCAATGAGAATCTGAATGTTTAGATCATTATGAATGGTCATACTGAGGGCTCGGACTCGAAGTGGTTTCGATCGTTCCTTTCGACTGAGAGCATCGGCAACAACATTTGCCTTACCCGGATGGTATTTGATTTCGTAATCGGTGAGCAACTCGACCCACCGATGTTGTCTCATGTTGAGATCCTTCTGATCGAATATGTGTTGGAGATTTTTGTGGTCGGTGAATATTGTGCACTTAGTTCCGTAGAGATAATGTCTCTAGATTTTGAGAGCAAAGACAACTGCTCCAAGCTCGAGGTCGTGAGTGGTGTAATTCTTTTCATGAATTTTGAGCTGTCGCGAAGCGTAAGCAATGACTTTGTCTCATTGCATTAACACGCAAACGAGACCTTGATGAGAAGCATCGCAGTACACCACAAAGTCATCGGTGCCTTCGGGTAATGATAGAATCGAGCACTACAAAGCTTTTGTTTCAGAAGTTGAAATGATGACTCTTTTTTATCAGTCTAATCGAACTTTTTATCTTTTTGAGTCAGTGTCGTGAGTGGTTGAGCTATTTTAGAGAAATTTTCTATGAATCGTCGATAATACCTCGCCAATCCCAAGAATTGGCGTACCTCAGTCGGAGTGGTTGGCGATTTCCAGTCTTTGATAGCCTTGATTTTTGATGGATCGAAATGGATTCCTTGACTTTCGATGACATGCCCAAGGAATTGAACGGTTTGCATCCAGAACTCCCACTTAGAAAATTTAGCATACAGCTCTTCGTGTCTAAGTAGCTCTAGGATGGTTTTGAGATGTTGCGCGTGTTCTTGCTCGTTTAGCGAGTATATGAGTATGTCGTCAATGAAGACAATGACAAACTTGTCAAGATATGGCTTGCACACCCGATTCATAAGATCCATGAATACAGCCGGTGCGTTCGTTAGACCGAATGGCATCACTTGAAATTCGTAATGCCCATAACGGGTTCTAAAAGCGGTTTTTGGGATGTCAGTGTCGCGAACACGTAATTGATGATAACCTGATCGGAGATCGATCTTTGAATAAAAACTCGACCCTTGTAGTTGGTCGAACAGGTCATCAATACGAGGAAGTGGATATCGATTCTTGATGGTCAACTTGTTCAACTCTCGATAGTCGATGCACTTTCTGAATGAACCGTCTTTCTTTTTCACGAATAAGACCAGAGCTCCCCAAGGTGAAGAACTCAGCCTAATGAATCCTCTTTCCAGGAGTTCCTGTAATTGGTTGGACAACTCCTGAAGTTCAGATGGGGCTAAGCGGTATGGTGCTCGGGCTACAGGTGCGGCACCTGGCACGAGGTCGATTGAGAACTCAACCTGTCTTGGTGGTGGTAATCCTCAAATCGCTTCTCCTTCGACTTTTTCTCCATGATCTGTGCGAGGATTGCTGGATAACCCTTTCTCCGAAATTTCCAGGTTTTCAAGCAAGATATGATGTTGAGTCTCGTCCCACCAGTCTCCCCCTGTATGACCAAGGTTCTACCGACGGCGAGAGGAATACGAACGATTTTATCGTAACAATTGATTTCTGCACGATGCTTGGACAACCAGTCCATACCAACGATAACGTCGAAACTTCCGATTTCAACGGGCATAAGGTCGATTGATAAAGTCTCGTCGGCTAGGTTTAAGGTGCAATTAGGTATCACACTATCAGTTTCTATGAGTTTACCATTTGCAAGTTCTACGGTGTACTTAACATCTGGAGCAATAGGTGCGATATCAAGTAGGGGGCAAAACTCATTAGAAATAAAGCTTCTATCAGCACCAGTATCAAACAGAATAGAAGCAGATAAGTTGTTGAGGAGGAACATACCCGTGACCACATTCGGGTCCTGACAGGCATCCCCGGAATTGAGTACGAACACTCTTCCCATTGCATTGTTGTTGCTGTTGCTCTTGTTCTTGTTTTTAGGACAATCATTTCTGAAGTGTCCTGCTTCCCCACACCCAAAGCAGGATTTGGGTTGGTTGGCATTGTTGTGAGAGGTGTTGTTGTTGGATTTGGGGGCTGGGCAATCTTTGGTCAAGTACCCATACCTCCTGTAGTCGTTGCAGAGAGTACTGCATGGACCACCGTGATGGTAGTTACACTTGGAGCAGTATGGCCTGTCCCCATTGTATCCATGCTTGGGTTCAGAATTTGTGTTGTAAACTTGGATGACATTGGATTTCTTGTTCTGGTTGTTGTGGTGTTCAGTCGATTTACGTTTGTTGTTGTTGGAGGAGGATGTGTTGGATGTCTCACGGCTGACAACCGTGGTCATGAGTTCATGTGCCAACCGGATTACACTTTCAACAGTGGTTGGTTTGGATGAGGCGACATTCCCCTGGATATTCTCCGGGAGGCTGCGGATGTATCTTTTGATGCATATTTCCTACGGATCAACCAAACCCAGGCATAACAAAGTGAATTGCTGGAATTTGGTGGTATATCCAGTAATGTCAGTTCCCTGCACTGTCAAGTGCCAGAATTCTTCCTCCAGATGGTGCAGTTATTCTTCGGGACAGTATTTTTCCCTAAGCTTTTTCTTCAGTTCAGCCCAAGGAAGTCGGTTTGCTATCTCAATGCCCACAGAGTTTGCATGGGTGTTCCACCACGTAAGTGCACCTTCCTGAAAGGTGTAGGCGGCAAACTTGACTTTGTTATCCTTCGTACAGTTACAGAGGTCGAAGATGGATTCCATACATTCAATCCACCTGATTAGACCAATAACACCTTCCGTGCCTCTGAAGTAGAGTGGTTTGCAGCTAAGAAAATCCTTGTAAGAGCAAGGTTTGATAATGGGGGTATTGACTGGGGTTTCGTCATTGCTTCGTGAGTTTCGAGGTGAATCCCGAGCAGCCAAAGCATCGGCTACTGCTCGAGAAATGACAGCAGCAAGTTCGACGTCACTGTAACTTTTCCTCTTTGGCGGTATGATTCTTCAAGAGAGAAACAAGAGGCACATGAGAATTTGTACTAGAATGATAATTCGATAGATGTACATATATTAAAACGGTAATATATAACATCACAAAGTGAAAATTAACAATGTAAGATAATCGAGAGAAATTGTCGATTGATATTACGATGTTAAACGATTACAGACAATTTCTAGTTACGTGTCCCAAAGGTTACAGGATTAGATTTTCAACAAAAGGTGCCGGGAATTGTTACATCCGGTCGAATTACATAGGTCCTACGATAACATGATAAAGTACAGATTTAGTCTAAGCTAATCCTGACGTAGATTGAGTTGCAGTAGTAGTGCCATGAGATGGTCCACAGATTCTGCGAGTCTGCTAACCATTCGGAGGGCGTCTTCGGTTTCCCTTAGACGTGTCTCGCACTGATTTAGCCTCGATTGTAGGACGGAGATTTCATTTCGGTTGCCAATCACTTGGTTGTGGATAACCTCCATAGTTTCGATGGTTTCACCCAAACGGTTGTCAAGGGTGTCCATGTTGTTGACGGTATTTTCGTGATCTTCGGAGACTTGATTGATACGTTCTAGCGCTGTGAGTCTCCAATTTTCATTTGTTTCTTGCAGTGCGACATCCATCTTCGGAGACTTAATAAACTTGTTTGATTAGCCGTGAATTGATGTCCGAAGACTTGTAACCTGAGGGTGTCCAAGACACGCTGACGTGCCACCAACCATTACGCGTCGTTAACGCGACCGTATGGCAGCACATCAATGGAAGTTTTAAAAATTTATATTTAGCTGGGGACCTAAGTTCTACTAGAGCTGTATAGCTGAAGTATGACCTAGGGTCGTTCTAAAGAGTTAACCGTATTGTGAAACGACTTGTCGAGACGAAAGTTCAAGTTAGCTATGGTTTGAAAATAGTTTTGAGTGGGGGTTTTATACTTAGGTCCGTAATTAAAATTAAAACTAATTAAAGCAGTAAATAAAAAGCAGTAGGCTGAATCAGTATAGGGGGACTTGTGTTTGTTACGACTTCGTTAGCTTTTACGTGGGGTGATGCTGTATTAGGGTTTTATTTATTGAAAACGTCTTTTAAGATTTGTATCTTGCGTTCACGTAGATATCTTGTGGTGTAAACACTAGCACCCTACTGATCAAGTGAACATGATCAATATGTCACTGAGTGCTAGGCTGTCAGGATTCTGATCAGATCGGACTGTCTTGAAACCCTCCTCACCGTCTCTTGTGACGAGACAAGGTGACCCTCCAGATGGGGTGCAGGAATACGGTGACAGTCCGCAATTTATCCACTGATCTTTCTTAACACAGACAAAGATATCTAAGCTAGGCAAGGCATTTAAGGTTTAAGACAGGTGGTGAATGATTAACATATACATTAATGGTTGTGATTGAGTTCAGAGATATTCGGCGGTGATACAGTTTTCAACCTACAGAGCTTTCCACGGTTACATTGTGTATTTACCCGTATTACGGTCTTTCCTGGATCACAGACTATGCCAGGATGTAACACAGTATACAGCCTTCGACCTTTCCGTAGTTTGTACGTGTTTGTACTCCACCATAGGGGTTTCCAATGTTAAACCGGATACTCAGTCGTATTAGGGCTTTAACTGGGCGACATACTTTACAGCCATCTGAACTCAATATATATAAGCTTGTATTACAGTAAAACCATCTATGATAGCTAAACAACCCGTTCACATTATAATCCCAAACAAATAAATCCCTGATTAATCCACAGTGTACTATCTGATAGGTAGACAATATTTCCATTGCTTCGAAATCAGACCATGTTAATTTAAGACAACACAGATAAGTAGTGACCGTTTGACTAACGTTCGTGACTCCTTGACATAAAGGTTCTAACCACGTTTATTGGAGGAAAGGCGATAGTTTAGTTTAAAATCATAAATGTATAGTTAACAGTACACCGGTTTTCAATAATTAACAATTAGGATTATTATTCCACAACGGATTGTGCCCACGACTTTCATAGCTTCCACGTTCCGTTTCCGGCGCTATACAAATGAAAGCCGTATAACGTTACCTCCGTTGTTTCATAACGATGTCATCCCAATTGTATTTAAAGTAGCATCACCCTAAATATTAACAAGCTAAATACATCATAACAAACACAATAGCTAATCTACTCACTAATCATGGCAATGTATCCTAAATCAAACATAATAATAGCATGCAACATTATGAGAGATAAGGATAGAAATAACTGAAAGTAATGCGTAGATTGAATAGTAGCTGGAAGATTACACGGACAGAGCTCCGAAATATCCCGAACAATATTACAAAGGAGATCCTCTGAGGATTCCAACTCTATTACAAAAGCTACCCTACTAATTCTCCTCTAAATCCTAAGAGTAGTGCTAGAGAGAGAATGCTAAGCAACCTACTAATTCTCCTCTAACTCCTAAGAGTAGTGCTAGAGAGAGAATGCTAAACTAATGAGAGAAATGAGATGAGAGGTGTGTTGAGGTGTGTGGAATGGTGGAAATGAAGCCACTATTTATAGACGAAGGGAGGTAGCCTTGGTACAAGTCTTGAAGCACCAAATACAAGCATCAAAGCAGCATACGGGGCAAGCGGACCAAGGGGGTCAAATGGCACCTAACAAGAGGAGAGACCCCGTATACGGCACCCTAAGGGCCGTATACGGCACCTAGGGTACCGTATACGGTACCTAGGTGTCCAGGGGGGGTTGGTGCTTGGTTTGGCCTCTGCTGACTTCTCGGTTTCTTGGTTCGTCCGTATCTTCTTCGTTCGGGCTCCGTTTTGCTTGATTCTTGCGCCGTTGGATGACGATCGGCGAGCTTCCAGACTGCACATTTTTTCCGTCTTTCGTCCGTTTCTTCTGATTCTTTCACCACCGATCTTGGATTTCCCTATGGAATTATAAAATATGAATTAAGATCTGATTCCATAAATGATTTAAGAAGGGAATATTTAAGGTGACATTATTTGCCTCGTTTTGCGTGATAAACGGATGTTTTTGGTGATTTTAACAGCAACGCTCGTATTTAGACCACTTTGGTGATTTTAAGTAAATAATAGATGTTTTAAGATTTTTTTTACCATATATGAGTCTAATAAGTGTAGAATAATGTGCCTAAAAACATGACTTTTTAGGTCACATCAAGTATCCCACACTTAGACGTTGCTTGTTCTCAAGCAACACATCCATGCCTCGTGAAAAAAATATATAAAAATCTGTTTTTAGGGGTGAGTCAGAACATTTCTAAAAGTTATCATTTTCTCATAATCGTATATTTGCTTTAAAAATATCAGGAAAGATAAGATAATTATTTCAGAAACAAGAAATGACTTTCTTTAAGCATACTTCCAAATCTCGTGATCTTGGAGTATACATGACCAGGCGATCTCACTAAAGTGGTCACTCAATTCACTCAAGAGTGTTTCGGGTTTCCTAACATTCTAGACAAAGAAATCACTCAATTAGCCAGTCATGCAGTACTCATCGTCATAAGCTTGATCGAGAATCGGATCTCCACTACTTAGGTGAGGACGATGCTAATTATCCCAAGACATTCAGGGGTTGTAATGGTTGTGGGGGTTAAGGGGTATGGATAGTGGAAATTTTTAGGTGTAAGGGTGTTGCTTATCTTAGGACTCCTAAGGTCACGGAAAACTTAATTTACAAACGGACGAAAGTAAAGTAGCTTTTGTCTTTGATTGGATCTTCTTCTTTTTAGAGAGATACTTTGAAGCACTAAGCTTTATTTTTTTTTTTTGGAACTATTTTTTTTTTCTTTTTTTATTCTATTTTCTTTTTCTTTCAGAATTTCTTTGCCAGAAAATTTCCAAGGATTATTAAATGTAGAAATCCTTCTTCCTATCTTTCTTCTTCGAGTCTTTTCATGGTTTCAATTTTTCACACCAAGGATACTTCTTTTTGGAGAACTCGAGGGAGTGGGACAATCCGAAGGGATGTTTCTAAAACGTGTTTCTCATAACCACATAAGATAAGTTTTATCGATATTTGGGAGAGTAGGGGTTTGAACATGTGGGTTATATGAAACGAAAAGGTTTAGGCTCAACAGGGTTTACTAAGCGGATAATCGATACTAAAAATGAGCATCGGAAAGGGTTTTGGGCTTGAAAGAGAAGGCTAAAAAGTGGGTTAAATCCTAAGGAATGTCAAGGCCATCTAATTGCATCTATACCACGTACGGTACTCACCAGTGTGGTCTCGAAGCGTATGTCAAGAGCGAGTTCTAATTCAGATATACATGCATCGGCACACACAAGAAATGAACAATGTAGCATTAAAATTGAATGCTTTTAAGGCTCAAGTCCTCACTGCAAATGGGTTGTATGTGCCTAGTCATGTTCTTACTAGATTATCATTTCTTGCTTAAGCAATTATTAACTTATTTTCCTTAGATTTTAAAACAACTTATTCATATTTTGAAAATGACTTCTCTTAAAAACATTAAGACTCAAAAATTCAGAGTTAATCGGATGATTAAACTTGTTTTCTTTTGAAAAAGGTTTTGAAAATTGAAAACTTTTTAAAAAAATTTAGAGGAACATTTTTTGTGTTAACTATTTTGAACTAAATACTAAAAATAAACCAAGGTATTCTATACCTGCTATCCCACACTCAGAGGAACATTGTCCCTAATGTTCTCTTGAGTTGAGATTGTAAAATCTCACACTTAGAGTTTGAACATATAAGAAAATGTTTCTCAAGTGTTTTGTTTGGGCTGGAATCCCACACTTAGTGATAAGTTTAGGATAGAGTATAGACTACTTTAATTATCACACTAATGAAACAAATAAATATGAATCATGGTAAAAACAGAAAAAAGAGGAAAGGATCAGATACTCCCCAGATAGTAAGTTGCATAGGAGCTGAGGTTCAGAATTAGGATCGGCTCGGCTCCGAGTGACTTGCTTATCTCCATTCTTTCATTATTTCAACACCTCAATTTTCATTTTCTTGAAGTGATCTCTTAAGTGTGAACACGTTGGATGGACCCTTTTTACAAACTCGGTTTTGTTTTTGCAAATGAAAAGAAATCACTGTCTCAGATTTTGAAAGATGTTTTCTAATACAAATCAATTTTATAAATCATGTGTTTTTAAACGAGTTCGAGCATAATGCATAAAAGTAGTATGCCAGTACCTCAAAGGCCCGAAACACATGAATTATTTGGTTATTTAAAAAAGATATCCTATTTTCTGAGACGAGTGGTTTATTTGCAAAACGAGTTGTATTCGGAAGATGTTTTGTATAATAGTTGGGTTCATCCAAGTGTGAAGGATAGTCGGAGATCACTTCATTTCTCATATTCTCTTTCCTACTTTTATTCCATGGGTTGCCTCCCAAGAAGCGCTGCTTTTAGAGTCGAGAGCCTGACTTTGCCTTCCTTTATTCTAGTTGGTGCTGGAACCTCCAGGGTCGGGAGTGCTCAGAAGTGGAACCCTGGGATTGCGTGGATAGATCCTCAGAAAGTGGTGAGAAATGATTTCAACAATGTTTGGAATCTCTTCTGAAAAGATAGGGAAACTTTCAAGATGTTGCTTCGTAACCCTTTTCATGTGTAGAAGATCCCAGATGATATCCCTACTTGTTCTGGATATAGGTCCGCGAGAATCAACTTCAGAGAAACCATCAGATTCTATCATCTCTCTCTGAGGGTGCTGCCATCTAAATGAGTCCATGAATTTGAGAAGTTGGATGTGTAAAGTGTCGTGATCTGCTATGCCAGAGTTCCCTCTTATTTCTCGAATTGAATCATGAATATCCTGGAGAAGCTTGGTTTGATAGCTGGTGAACGTGAGATTTGAGTCCTTGAAGGTGTTGCATACTATATCGTAAATCTCACGCAAACCATAGTGGAATATTTTCCTATGCTCATCTGGATTATCCTCAGCAAAGATTTCCTGGATCCGATCTGTGAGGAAGGTCGCGATGTTAACCATCGAACCTTCTGGTATAGAAGAAGGGATGCCATGCGACCTTTCAATAAAACTCACATACTCAAGATCTTCAGCAATCTTGTGAGCATGAAACTCAATAGTGCAGTCTATGTAGAACCTGTGAGGAGAAGTCTCGTCAATGTGGTCATTCCTTGCCATAGAATTAAGTATGCCCCGAAGATTATTCATCAGTCGAAAATCAGCATCTGCATCAGGGTTCCCAGTGGCACGGTACATTTCCTCGTGGAAAAAATGCAGAAACTCACTTTGTTCACGGGAAAATGGGAATGCGGATCTGATCAGAGTGTCATAGATCTTCCGGTAGATGCGCTTTTGTTCTTCAAAGAACTCCAGCTCTTCAGATGTAGGTCCAGTGTTTTGTTGTAGCAGCTGAGCAGCGAGATCTTCGGCGAAGGCATTGAGACGATTATGGAAGAATCTATAATCTTGGGAATTCTCGGCTTGGTTGACTTCAGACTCGGCTATGATTTCCTCAATCAAGGCTTGTTGTTGTGGAGTGTACTCATTTGTCGAGTTAAGGATAATGCTAGTGTCGCACCCCCACATTTACTGTGCGGAAGCGAATCGGGTCGGGGCGCGACTAATCAAATATCACAAGCACATAAGATAGAGTGAACGACTCTATATGCGTCATTTACTGCTTACATTGATATTATAAAAGTTTACAATGTAATAATGTTTACAAAAGCTCGTAATTAATGTTTAGAGATTCTAAGGCATATCTAGTTTACAAAATGTAGAAATGCAGGGGATTCTCCTGGTGTCTGTATGCGACTCGAGCTAATAATCCTGAGCAGATCTACTACTGCTGAGTACCTGAGAATACATACTAAAATGTCAGCTAAAAGCTGGTGAGCTCACAGGTTTGTATAGATAAACATGATGTGTGAACCATGAGATTTAACATAATGATTTGCAATCAAGCAAATAAAATAGATGTATATCACTGCCATGAGCCCATAGTTTGAGCTTAACTGAGGTGTCAGGATCACAACCAAGTGCCTGAGCGAGGGTGCCTCCCTGCGAGTGCCTAATCTACACTCGTATGAACAAATGCTAATGCGTCTGTTTGACCAGTTAGTGCGTGCTAATCCGGACGGGGATTGTCAATCCCATATGGTACCATACACTAACAATCGCGCTAAATCCATATAAACAAACTATGTAGTGGAGGGCTTTAAATGATTAGCAAAACAACTCATGCCGTATGTATCGAGGTTTAGTACTCATGTCCACATGTAAAACAAAATGAGTATGTATTCCCACCCCTGGGTTTAAAAACAGTAAAATGAGGGGCTATGAGACTCACCTGAGTCTGATGCGTTTGCAATAGCAAATAATGATGGTGTACAATGAGATGTCCAAAGACTGTAACCTGCCGGGTGTTTACAACGCGCAAGGTTATAAGTATATGTAGACGTCTCAAAAGACCGTCCATGCTAGTTGTTCATCCAACTAGTAATGTCCAAATAATTTGGTTGTTTGATTGATTAGTTTGAGTTTTGAAAATATGTACGGCCCGTTAGTGACGGTTTGTAATAATAATCCAAAAGTGTTATTATTATATGTTTTTGTTGTGTTGCATACTTATCAATGTATTTGTTGTTGATTGTCCAAATAGTGTATCAATGTGTAAGGATTGTTGGAATTATCACTCATGCGACAATAAGGATTTGTTGGGACTATGATTTATGCGACAATAGGGATTGTCGGAATTAAGATTCATGTGACAATAAGGATTCATGGAATTATTTCTCGCGACAATAAGGTTTACGACAATGCTGTTTTATACGATAATAGTTATGCGATAATAGGGCACTGCGATAATAGGATTCTCGGAGCACTGTTCATGCGACAATAGTAATTCACGGACACTGTTCATGCGAGAATAGTAATTCACGGACTTTGTTCATGCGATAATGATATTCACGGATTTCATTCATGCGACAATGGTATTCACGGATTTCTTGAATTGACAAAAACAGTCCCTGCACTTTGGTTTCCTAGATCTTAACTCGACAAGTCTCTCGATTTAACCAACTTCAAAACCGAATCGAGCCTAACTAAAAATCATACATGTTCTCCTATATGTCTAGTGTAAAACTTATTTTTATGGTATTTTTATATATTCATTTACTATTTTTAACAAAAATAATCATGAAGGGTGGTCGGTTTTGGTCCAAGAACAGCTACAGCCCAAAGATTGAGCTATACACAAAAATACGTAGATTTTTGGAAATGGTCAAAGAAGAACTTTTTATAGAGATCTTGCATACGAAAATTTTGGTATATGTTTCGTTGTCTAATTCTTCCTAGAACTCAAGATATGGTCGTTTTGGTGAGACGATTTTCTGAGACAGATTATATACTTGTATATATGCTTAGTAAAAATGATTTTTAAGATGATATTTGGACATATACTTGCTAGATCATCAACATAACATGTACACAAATGTGAAGCATGAAAATATATAGAGAGAAGTATGTTCTTACTTGAGAAAATGATGATCTAGAGATGAAAATGAGAGAGTATGCTCGGTTATGCTTCTTGCTTCGTTTCCTTAGCTTTTCTTCCTCCGAAAGGTGGTGGATGATGGTGGATTATGGTGGTGGTGGTGGCAGGTTTTTAGAGAGAGGAAGGTGGTGAAGAGAGGGGATGGAGAGTATGGAAGGATGAGTGAAGTGTTGGTGAAGTAAAATGAGGTCGGTTGAAAGATGAGGTTGAAGTCAAATGGCATGGCATGGCTTGCCATGCCCTTTGGTTGCTGATTTTCATGGTTGGGGCCCACTAGATGGGTGTGGGCTTGTTAAATTTTATTTCCTCAATTTGCGCTCCGTGCGGTGTTCGTTTCCCCGGTCGTGTGAACGTGTAATTAGACGTTTAACATTATACGTACGTATTTTAAATGACGATTAAAATTTCGATATTTTTAACTTGAAGTAATACTTATTATTAATTAGAAACATTTATAAAAATGTTATTGTGATGTGCCGGTAGTGGCTCGCGGAGTCGTGTTGCGATTAATAAATCACGTGACTTTTAAATCAACGTTTTTGTTATCGGTTTGAAATACGATACTTCAAGTAAATACTTACCATCCGAAATGATATATTTTAATTTATAAAAATATATTTTGACGTTTATTTGATTGTCGGGCGCGTTTTGCGCGTTTTTGGTTGTTTCTGTGCATTATATACAATACGAAATGCTTATGAAATATTATCGCTATAATATTTGGAAATTGAGTATCGGGATCCGCCCGATATGAAAATACACGATTGAACATAATCGCGTACGTGTATATATATTCCAATATATATATTGATACATACAATTAGCCTAATCTAGCACTAATTACATGTATTAGCAGATGATTAGGAACTAATAACTATCCCTAATTTGCCGGGTGTCACAGCTAGTCATAGTGGGTATGTCATTCTCAAACTCTTCGATAGCACTTATCATTTCCTCGTGGTTGGTGATGATCGGAATTTCTGGAGAAGGTGGGTTAGCAGGAGGTGTAGGGAGATGGATAGACCGGATATCTACTGGTATGTCAGTGTAGATGACATCATCCTCGTCACTCTCAATCAATGGAGAATCCCTAGCCTGGGAATCATGGAACTCAACATGATCGGATGGTGGCTGGGTGTCATCAGTGATTTGAGATATCGGTTGTGAAGAATGCATTTCTATATCTCTCTCCTCCTGAGGGTCAACATCTCGGCTGGATTCAGAGGTACCTCCAAATTCGAATAGGGTTCGAGGTGCGGATGCGTTGAAAATAGTTTTGAGTGGGGGTTTTATACTTAGGTCCGTAATTAAAATTAAAACTAATTAAAGCAGTAAATAAAAAGCAGTAGGATGAATCAGTATAGGGGGACTTGTGCTTGTTATGACTTCGTTAGCTTTTACGTGGGGTGATGTTGTATTAGGGTTATATTTATTGAAAATGTCTTTTAAGATTTGTATCTTGCGTTCACGTAGATATCTTGTGGTGTAAACACTAGCACCCTACTGATCAAGTGAACATGATCAATATGTCACTGAGTGCAAGGCTATCAGGATTCTGATCAAATCGGACTGTCTTGAAACCCTCCTCACCGTCTCTTGTGACGAGACAAGGTGACCCTCCAGATGGGGTGCAGGAAAAAGGCGACAGTTCCTTAATTTATCCACTGATCTTTCTTAACACAGACAAAGATATCTAAGCTAGGCAAGGCATTTAAGGTTTAAGACAGGTGGTGAATGATTAACATATACATTAATGGTTGTGATTGAGTTCAGAGATATTCGGCGGTGATACAGTTTTCAACCTACAGAGCTTTCCACGGTTACATTGTGTATTCACCCGTATTACGGTCTTTCCTGGATCACAGACTATGCCAGGATGTAACACAGTATACAGCCTTCGACCTTTCCGTAGTTTGTACGTGTTTGTACTCCACCATAGGTGTTTCCAACATTAAACCGGATACTCAGTCGTATTAGGGCTTTAACTGGGCTACATACTTTACAGCCATCTGAACTCAATATATATAAGCTTGTATTACAGTAAAACCATCTATGATAGCTAAACAACCTGTTTACATTATAATCCCAAACCAATAAATCCCTGATTAATCCACAGTGTACTATACGATAGGTAGACAGTATTTGCATTGCTTCGAAATCAGACCATGTTAATTTAAGACAACACAGATAAGTAGTGACCGTTTGACTAAGGTTCGCGACTCCTTGACATAAAGGTTCTAACCACGTTTATTGGAGGAAAGGCGATAGTTTAGTTTAAAATCATAAATGTATAGTTAATAGTACACCGGTTTTCAATATTTAACAATAGGGATTATTATTCCACAACGGATTGTGCCCACGACTTTCATAGCTTCCACGTTCCATTTCCGGCGCTATACAAATGAAAGCCGTATAACGTTACCTCCGTTGTTTCATAACGATGTCATCCCAATTGTATTTAAAGTAGCATCACCCTAAATATTAACAAGCTAAATACATCATAACAAACACAATAGCTAATCTACTCACTAATCATGGCAATGTATCCTAAATCAAACATAATAATAGCATGCAACATTATGAGAGATAAGGATAGAAATAACCGAAAGTAATGCGTAGATTGAATAGTAGCTGGAAGATTACACGGACAGAGCTCCAAAATATCCCGAACAATATTACAAAGGAGATCCTCCGAGGATTCCAACTCTATTACAAAAGCTACCCTACTAATTCTCCTCTAACTTCTAAGAGTAATGCTAAAGAGAGAATGCTAAGCTACCTACTAATTCTCCTCTAACTCCTAAGAGTAGTGCTAGAGAGAGAATGCTAAACTAGTGAGAGAAATGAGATGAGAGGTGTGTTGAGGTGTGTGGAATGGTGGAATTGAAGCCACTATTTATAGAGGAAGGGAGGTAGCCTTGGTACAAGTCTTGAAGCACCAAATATAAGCATCAAAGCAGCATACGGGGCAAGCGGACCAGGGGGGATCAAACGGCACCCAACAAGAGGAGAGCCCCGTATACGGCACCCTAAGGGCCGTATATGGCACCTAGGGTACCGTATACGGTACCTAGGTGTCCGGGGGGGGGGGGGGGTTGGTGCTTGGTTTGGCCTCTACTGACTTCTCGGTTTCTTGGTTCGTCCGTATCTTCTTCGTTCGGGCTCCGTTTTGCTTGATTCTTGCGCCGTTGGATTTATTTTTCCGTTACGCTTCTAATGACACTAAGTTTGCCAAATTTGGAGGTGGTTAACTTTTGCGTGTTCCGGATGACGATCGGCGAGCTTCCAGACTGCACATCTTTTCCGTCTTTCGTCCGTTTCTTCTGATTCTTTCACCACCGATCTTGGATTTCCCTATGGAATTTTAAACTATGAATTAAGATCTGATTCCATAAGTGATTTAAGAAGGGAATATTTAAGGTGACGTTATTTGCCTCGTTTTGCATGATAAACGGATGTTTTGGTGATTTTAACAGCAACGCTCGTAATTAGACCACTTTGGTGATTTTAAGTAAATAATAGATGTTTTAAGATGTTTTTACCAAATATGAGTCTAATAAGTGTAGAATAATGTGCCTAAAAACATGACTTTTTAGGTCACATCACACGCGATGGTTATAAAATGAGTAGGTCTCTCGAAAGACTACCTTTGTAGTTGTTCGTCCAACTAGAATGTCCAAATTACTACGATTTTGTTGATTGAATTGTCCAAATTTCTACGATTTGTTTGTTTTGATTATCCAAATTGCTACGATTTGGTTGTTTAAATTGTCCAAGTTACTACGACTTGGTTGATTGGATTGTGTTTAGAAAACGTGTACGGCCCGTTGGTGATTGGTTGTAATAATAATCTCATTATTATTATTATTATTATTATTATTATTATTATTATTATTATTATTATTATTATTATTATTATTATTTCAAGTGTTCATGTTCATAAAAGTATTCCGATGTGTTTAAAAAGTCGTATCGTATAAGTGTTTGAAATTACATAAGTTTGACACTTAGTAAAAATCCATGTTTTCAAGGTTCTGTCTTATGCGACACTAGGTACGACATAAGGCTTTGTGTCGCTAAGTGCGACATAGGCTGTTGTGTCGTAGATCATGTCTGCGACATAAGGGCTTGTGTCGCTAAGTGCGACATCCGTAATTTAATGCGACATAAGGTGTTGTGTCGCTATGTGCGACGGGAATAAGTTTTGCGACATAGTGTTTTGTGTCGCTACATTCGACATCCGTGCTGTAGTGCGACATAGAGGCTTATGTCGCTATATGCGACATAAGACCTGATTTGGCGACATAAGAGCTTATGTTGCAGGTGTCCTGGAGCCTCTGTGACATAACGAGCTGTTGGCCGGAAAATGAGCCGAAAAGGAGTTTTCCGGTTTTCGTTTGACTTGAAAGTTTTACACAACCCATATTTGGACATTATAAGCTTAGATAACCCACAAACAAGTGAAAATAATGGAAATCGGAGTGTTTTGGGATTTGTTGGAAACTTACAAACTTAACGCCGGTGGAATTCGAAAAGAGGGAAATGTAGATCTCGACAAGGGGAACGTTTTCTTCTAAATGAGTGTGACGATCCAAGACCGTTTGGTTGTAGTAATTGGTGGTTTTTTATGAAGGTGGTGTGGTATTTATATTTAGAGAGAAAAGAGAGAAAAGTAAGAAAGAGAGAGAGAGGAAATGATGAAAATGAGGGTGGGGAGTGTAACACCCGTCAATTTAGGACTAGAGATTAGTGCCTAATCCTTTGTTAGTACATGTAATTAGTTTGGTTTTAGGCTAATTAATGTATCGAAATATATATTGATGAATATATACAAATATGCGATTTGATTAAATCGTACAAGTTTCAAATCGAATGCAATTCGATTCAATTAATACGGACGTTGGTGACCACTTTTATTAAATAATACGACATTATTTAATAACTCTATTTTGTCCAAAATATTATTTAGATAATATTTCAACTTAAATTCGTATTTTAAACATATATTTAAACGCGTATAAAATCAATTAAACGTTTAAACGATCGAGAAAACGAACACCACACGGAGCGCAAACGCAGGGGCGAAAAAGGAGGAGGCTTCATCAAAACCCCCTCCCTTCCCTCCTTTTTCCTCATTTCCATCTTTCCCTCTCTCTCTCTTCCTTTCTTTCGCTCTTTCTTTCAAGAAAACTACCACCACCACCACTTCTTTAATCATCAAAATAACACCACCACACGTACTCGGATCGTCTCGCTCGTTTGGAAGAAAAGATTCAAGGAGTCACGATCTACATTTCCATCTTTTCGAAATCTCTCCGCGTAAACTTGTAAGATTCCCGACGAATCTCGAAACTATCAATTTTGTATATTTTTACTTGAAAGTTGTTTATTTAGATTTGAGATGTCCATCTAAGGGTTGGGTAAAAGAATCGGACCAAACGGAAACCAGAAAACACATTTTTGGCACAAAATCCGTCGAACAGATGTAAGTGTCGCATAGGCCAGACCAGTATAGCGTCACTTAGTGCGTCACTTAAGTGTCGTATAAAGTGACGCATAAAACCCTAAATTTGCGTCACTTGCATAAGTGCCGCATAAAACCCTTTTTCCCCGACACTTACATCCGTCACTTGCCTAGTGATGCCCTACATTAATTACCGACACTTCCAACGACACTTATCTAAGTGTCGCATACAATTGAACCCTAATTCCATCCGACACTCGACCCTAGTGACGTATAGAACCCTTAACCGACACTGCCTAAGTGACGCCTCGTCATGCGTCACTTCCCCTAGTGATGCCTCGCCATGCGTCACTTCCCTAAGTGACGCCTTAAACTCAGATTTTACAATTTCATGCGACACTTCCTAAGTGTCGCCTAAACCTCTAAGTGTCGCATTAAGTGACGCTAAAAACAGACTGTTTGCAACTCTTTTTCACACTAAGTATCAAACTTCTATAACCACAAACCTTTATACGATGCGACTTCTAAAACACATTGGAACATGTTTTCAAGCATAACACTTCGAAATTATAATGATAAGGATAAGATTATTATTACAAATAATCACCAACGGGCCGTACGCATTTTCAAATACTTAAACAAATCAACCAAATCGTAGTAATTTGAACATTCTAGTTGGACAAACAACTACAAGGGTGATCCTTGAGATACCCAATTATGTTTATAACCATCGCGTGTCGTGGACACCCTCAGGTTACGAGTCTTCGGACAATCACTAATCAGCTAATCGAACTCACGTTTATTGATTAAACGCTTCAAGACTCAGGTGAGTCTCATGGCCCCTCTTTTACTGTTTTTACTCAGGGGTGTGATTCATTGCTTATTTTTAACATGTGAACACAAGTACAAACATTTTCATATACTACATGAGTTTAACACAACTAATCATTTCAAAGTCCTCCGTCAGCATAGTTTGGTAATACGTTATAGCGTGAATATTAGTATATGATATCATATAGGATTGACCCTCCTCGTCCGGGTTAGCATGCACTAACTGGGTAAACGGATGTACTAATATTTGTTCAGACGAGTGTTGATTAGGCACTCGTGGAGGCACCTCGATCAGGTCCTTAACGGTGGATCCTGACCACTCGAGTTAAGCTCAGACTATGTGCTCATGGCTGTATACTTTATCATTATCTTTATTTGCTGGATGCAAATCAGTACTAAAATCTTGCGGTTCATACGATATTATTTGATACTCAAACCTATGAGCTCACCAGCGTTAGCTGACCCATTTTAGCATGTATCACAGGTACTTAGCAGTAGATTTGGACTGCCCTCCGGATTACTATAGCTCGAGTCAGCATGTAGACAATAGAGATTTCATTGCATTAATATATTTTGTACTAGTATTTATGCATCGAAATCTCTCATTTAATCGAACACGAGCTATGTACGGATTCAGCTGTTGTAAACATTTTAATATTAATATATTTTGTTTTAAACGACGCATATAGAGTCGTTTGCTATATATCTGTGTGCTTTGATTATTGATTAGTAACACCCAAATTATGCTTCTGCCAAACAGTAAATTTGGGGGTGTTACAGATTGGTATCAGAGCCTAAGGTTATAGTGAACTAGGTTGCATTTAGTGGGCATAGACTATGACCGTTAGGCAGTATTCCTTATTAAGTATCATTAGGTTCAGCGACTACATGGTATTGGTTTAATTTAACATAACCTGATCAACTATATATAATTAAAAGAATATGATGTGGGATCTGAAAGGAATCATGACTAAACAGGATACACTAGTTGACTCTGACCACGAGAGAAACCGGGACTCGAACATGTCTGTGTTAGACACCCTAGGCTATTATGTGATGTATATATATACATGGATAGGCCTCGCTCTCTCTCAATATCTTAGGCTATATCATATATGTATTATATGAATATAGGCCTCATTCTTTCTAACGCTTTGTCTCAGAATGGCCAACACAGCACCCAATCCATCACACTCTTAATCCGGATCGCAGAACCCGAGGGTAGCTAGGAGGAACGCCAGGTTGCCTAGAGCTGGCCCGTATCCCACTCACTTCACCTTGCCGGCCTTAGCCGCTAGGCTGAACCGTTATGAGCAACGACTTCGCACCATGGATGTCCCATTGAAAGAAACAAATGAAAAATGGAGACTCACAGCGCTTGAGCGTATCAACCAAGTCTCCGAAGATCACGAAAACACCGTTAGCAACATGAACATACTCCACGACCAAGTAGTGGAATCAGGAGTAGAAGCCGAGCTCTTACAACTCAGGTTGGAACAATGCGAACAACGCCTGCAAGAGGCCGAAGAATACTCAAGGATGCTGGTACAATGACTAGCCTTGGCAGAAGATAACGCCCGACAAACCAGCAGACTCGCAATCACTGTGGTTGACTTGTCACACTAATGGAAAGGATAAACTTGCGTTAGAACTAGTGTGACTGTCATCTTGTAATCTATATCTATATATGTAGGACTCTTACAATTCGCACTAGATGTAACAATTCCCGATACCTTTTTTACTTCCCATATTATGTAATCTTTTGAAAACTCGTATCATGTACCAAACTTGGTTATTTTAAAGAAATATGATTGTCACTTTGTACTGTTATCGTATATTTCATCATGTACACCTGTGATATATCAGAGTTTCACTTAAATATCTCATTGTCTTTTCTTGATCTTGTTCAGCAAGATGCCACCAAAGCGATTCACCTTCAGCGAAACTGAAATTGCCCAACTCATCACCCAAAGCGTGGCCCAAGCTATGGCTACCTGACATCCCAGTTCGGGCAGCGAAGATACATCTGCCAACGGGCCTCAAACCAAACCTTGCTCGTACAAGGACTTCCAGAACTGCAAACCCTTGAGCTTCAAGGGAACCGAAGGAGCCATCGGACTGATCAGATGGTTCGAGAAAATGGAATCCGTCTTCCACATCAGCAAATGTGCGGAAGAGGACAAAGTCAAATACTCCACCTGCACCCTTGAAGATGGTGCCCTCTCATGGTGGAATTCATATGCCCAGTCTGTGGGTATTGATACCGCCTACCTACTCCCTTAGGATGACTTGAAGAAAATGCTCACTGATGAGTACTACCCTAGTGAACAACTCCATAAGCTGGATGAGGAGTTCTGGCACTTGAAAGTGCAGGGGACTGATATTGTTGGATATACCACCAGATTTCAACAACTTGCCATCCTTCGCCAAGCTATGGTGAGTACCGAGCCCGAGAAAATCAAGAAATACATCCGCGGCCTTCCGGAACCTGTCCGGGGAGACGTCGCATCATCAAACCAAACCACTCTTCATGGCGCCATCCGGCTGGCCCATGAACTTCTAGCCATGAACGAGGACTCTGAACCACACACTTCTTCCTCCAACCACCTCAAAAGAAAGTGGGCCGACTACCACAACAACTCCCAAAACAAGAAACCCGACACCATAAAAGCCTACAACTCCACCACTGAAACCAGACGGGGTTACACTGGGAATAAGCCATACTGTTCCAAGTGCAACCACCACCATGAAGGTCCTTGCGGTCCCTATTGTAACAACTGCAAGAGGTAAGGCCACCTCACCAAGGACTGTAGATCTCCTGCCAACAACAACTCCAGCAACAACACCAGACCACACCGAGCCTGCTTTGAATGCGGAAACCCCGGGCACTTTAGGAATGAGTGCCCAAAACTGAGGAACAAGGGCAACAACAACAACAACAATGCTAAAGGTAGAGCCTTCGTGCTCAACTCTGGGGACGCCCGTCAGGACCCGAATGTGGTCACGGGTATGTTCCTCCTCAACAATTTAACAACTTCTATCCTATTTGATACTGGTGCCGATAGAAGCTTTATTTCTGATGAGTTTTATCCCCTACTTGACATCACTCTTGTTGCTCTAGATGTTAAGTACACTGTAGAACTAGCAAACGGTAAACTCATAGAAACTGATAGTGTGATACCTAATTACACTTTAAACTTAACCAACGAAACCTTCTCAATAGATCTTATGCCTGTTGAAATTGGAAGTTTCGACGTCATCATTGGTATGGACTGGTTGTCCAAACATCGAGCCGAAATCGTTTGTTATGACAAAATCGTCCGCATCCCTCTCGCCGTCGGTAGAACCTTGATCATACAGGGGGAGACCGGTGGGATGAGACTAAATATCATCTCTTGTCTGAAAACCCAAAAATTTCTGAGAAAGGGTTATCCTGCAATCCTCGCGCACATCACAGAGAAAAAGTCGGAGGAGAAGCAACTTGAGGATGTGCCAATCGTTAGAGACTTTCCCGAAGTCTTTCCAGAAGAACTACCTGGTCTACCTCCACCTAGACAGGTTGAGTTCTCGATCGACCTCGTGCCGGGTGCCACACCGGTAGCCCGAGCACCATACCGCCTAGCCCAATCTGAACTTCAGGAGCTGTCATCCCAGTTACAGGAACTCCTAGACAGAGGATTCATTAGACCGAGTTCTTCACCTTGGGGAGCTCCGTTCTTATTTGTGAAAAAGAAAGACGATTCTTTCCGAATGTGTATCGACTACAGAGAGTTGAACAAGTTGACCATTAAGAACCGGTATCCACTTCCTCACATCGATGACCTGTTCGACCAACTTCAAGGATCGAGTTGTTATTCAAAGATCGATCTTCGATCAGGTTATTATCAACTACGTGTTCGCGACACCGACATCCCAAAAACCGCTTTCAGAACCCGTTATGGGCATTACGAATTTCAAGTGATGTCATTCGGTCTAACCAACGCACCGGATGTATTCATGGATCTTATGAATCGGGTGTGCAAGCCTTAGCTTGACAAGTTCGTCATTGTCTTCATTGACGATATCCTCATATACTCGCGAAACGAACAAGAGCATGCGCAACACCTCAAAACCATCCTAGAACTACTTAAGCACGAGGAGCTTTACACTAAATTCTCTAAGTGCGAGTTCTGGATGCAAACCGTTCAATTCCTCGGACACGTGATTGACAGTCATGGAATTCACGTTGATCCATCAAAAATCGAGGCTATCAAAGACTGGCAAGCGCCAACCACTCCAACCGAGGTACGCCAATTTTTTGGATTGGCCGGGTATTATTGTCGGTTTATCGAAAATTTCTCCAAAATAGCCCAACCACTCACGACACTGACTCAAAAGGAAAAGAAGTTCAATTGGACTGATAAACAAGAGTCAGCATTTCAGCTATTAAAACTCAAGCTTTGCAGTGCTCCTATTTTATCCTTACCCGAAGGCACCGACGACTTCGTGGTATACTGCGATGCTTCCCACCAGGGTCTCGGTTGCGTATTGATGCAACGAGACAAGGTTATTGCTGACGCTTCCCGACAGCTCAAAGTTCATGAGAAGAACTACACGACTCACGACCTCGAGCTAGGGGCCGTAGTGTTCGCCCTCAAAATCTGGAGACATTACCTCTATGGTACCCGAAGTACCGTATTCACCGATCACAAAAGTCTCTAACACATCTTCGACCAAAAGGATCTTAATATGCAACAACGTCGTTGGGTCGAGTTGCTCACCGATTATGACTGCGAAATCAAATACCACCCCGACAAGGTAAATGTGGTTGCCGATGCCCTCAGTCGAAAGGAATGGCCAAAACCACTTCGAGTCTGAGCCCTCAGTATGACCATTCATAACGATCTCACCATTCAGATTCACACCGCCCAACTTGAAGCTTTGAAACCCGAAAATGTCAGAAGCGAAGCCTTACGAGGCATTGATAAACAATTCGAAATCAAACTTAACAGCATTAGGTGCTTCTCAAACCGAATCTGGTTGCCTAATCTTGGGAACCTGCAAGACTTGGTGATGGATGAAGCTCACAAGTCTAAATATTCTATCCATCCGGGATCCGATCACGACATCAAGGAATTCTATTGGTGGTCGAACATGAAAGCCGAAATCGCCACATATGTCAGCAAGTGTCTTACTTGCTCGAAAGTCAAAACCGAACATCAAAAACCTTCTGGTTTACTTCAACAACCCAGCATTCCTGAATGGAAATGGGAACAAATTGCCATGGATTTCATAACCAAACTACCTAAGTTATCGAGCGGTTGCGATACCATTTGGGTGATTGTTGATTGTCTCACCAAATTTGCTCATTTCCTGGCGATCAAGCAAACCGATAAGATGGAACGCCTCTCACAAATCTACATCAAAGAAATTGTTTCCCGCCATGGTGTTCCAACCTCGATTATATCGGACAGGGACGCTCGTTTCACATCTCACTTTTGGCAATCACTTCAAAAATCGTTGGGTACCCGTCTTGATATGAGTACCGCATACCATCCTCAGACCGATGGCCAAAGTGAACGAACTATTCAGACACTGGAGGACATGCTACGAGCTTTCATAGTTGACTTCGGTGCAAACTGGGAAAGACACCTACCATTGTGCGAGTTTTCCTACAATAATAGCTATCATGCCAGCATTAAGGCTGCACCATTCGAGGCACTATACGGTCATAAGTGCCGATCACCAATTTGTTGGACCGAAGTGGGGGACAGCCAGATCACTGGTCCTGAACTTATTCATGAAACCACCTAAAAGATCTTCGAAATCCAAAACAGACTCAAAGCCGCACGTGATCGTCAGAAAAGTTACGCTGACGTGAGACGCAAACCACTCGAGTTCCAGATCGGGGACCGAGTACCCTTGAAAGTATCACCTTGGATAGGCGTAATCCGATTCGGAAAACGTGGGAAATTAAATCCCAGGTACATTGGGCCTTTTGAGATCCTCAAAAGGATTGGCCCCGTAGCATATCGACTTCAGCTATCAGCCGAGCTCAGCAGCGTGCACCCTACTTTTCACATTTTTAACCTAAAGAAATGCCTGTCTGATGAGACACTCATCATCCCACTCGACGAGATTCGCGTCGATAACAAACTCTATTTTGTTGAGGAACCCGCTGAAATCGAAGACCGTGAAGTCAAACAACTCAAACAAAGTCGTATTCCTATCGTTAAGGTCAGGTGGAATTTGCAGCGCGGTCCGAAATTCACCTGGGAACGGGAAAACCAAATGCGACTCAAGTATCCTCAGTTGTTCACTGACTCTACACCAAACGCGATCTCGAGCTAAATTTCGGGACGAAATTCTCCTAACAGTGGGGGAATGTAACACCCATCAATTTAGGACTAGAGATTAGTGCCTAATCCTTTGTTAATACATGTAATTAGTTCGATTTTAGGCTAATTAATGTATCGAAATATATATTGATTAATATATACAAGTATGCGATTTGATTAAATCGTACAATATTCAAATCGAATGCAATTCGATTCAATTATTACGGATGTTGGTGAACAGTTTTATTAAATAATACGCCACTATTTAATAACTCTATTTTGTCCAAAATATTATTTAGATAATATTTCAACTTAAATTCGTATTTTAAACATATATTTAAACGCGTATAAAATCAATTAAACGTTTAAACGATCGGAAAAGCGAACACCACACGGAGCGCAAACGCAAGGGCGAAAAAGGAGGAGGCTTCATCAAAACCCCCTCCCTTCCCTCCTTTTTCCTCATTTCCATCTTTCCTTCTCTCTTTCTTTCAAGAAAACCACCACCACCACCACTTCTTTAATCATCAAAATAACACCACCACACGTACTCGGATCGTCACGCTCATTTGGAAGAAAAGATTCACGGAGTCACGATCTACATTTCCATCTTTTCGAAATCTCTTTGCGTAAACTTGTAAGATTCCCGACGAATCTCGAAACTCATCAATTTTGTATATTTTTACTTGAAAGTTGTTTATTTAGCTTTGAAATGTCCATCTAAGGGTTGGGTAAATGAATCGGACCAAACGGAAACCGGAAAACACATTTTTGGCACAAAATCCGTCGAACAGATGTAAGTGTCGCATAGGCCAGACCAGTATAGCATCACTTAGTGTGTCACTTAAGTGTCGCATAAAGTGACGCATAAAACCCTAAATTTGCGTCACTTGCGTAAGTGCCGCATAAAACCCCTTTTCCCTGACACTTACATCCATCACTTGCCCAGTGATGCCCTACATTAATTACCGACACTTCCAACGACACTTATCTAAGTGTCGCATACAATTGAACCCTAATTCCATCCGACACTAGACCCTAGTGACGTATAGAACCCTTAACCGACACTGCCTAAGTGACGCCTCGTCATGCGTCACTTCCCCTAGTGATGCCTCGCCATGCGTCACTTCCCTAAGTGACGCCTTAAACTCAGATTTTACAATTTCATGCGACACTTCCTAAGTGTCGCCTAAACCTCTAAGTGTCGCATTAAGTGACGCTAAAAACAGACTGTTTGCAACTCTTTTTCACACTAAGTATCAAACTTCTATAACCACAAACCTTTATACGATGCGACTTCTAAAACACATTGGAACATGTTTTCAAGCATAACACTTCGAAATTATAATGATAAGGATAAGATTATTATTACAAACAATCACCAACGGGTCGTACGCATTTTCAAATACTTAAACAAATCAACCAAATCGCAGTAATTTGGACATTCTAATTGGACAAACAACTACAAGGGTGATCCTTGAGATACCCAATCATGTTTATAACCATCGCGTGTTGTGGATACCCTCAGGTTACGAGTCTTCGGACAATCACTAATTGGCTAATCGAACTCACGTTTATTGATTAAACGCTTCAAGACTCAGGTGAGTCTCATGGCCCATCTTTTACTGTTTTTACTCAGGGGTGTGATTCATTGCTTATTTTTAACATGTGAACGCAAGTACAAACATTTTCATATACTACATGAGTTTCACACAACTAATCATTTCAAAGTCCTCCGTCAGCATAGTTTGGTAATACGTTGTAGCGTGAATATTAGTATATGATATCATATAGGATTGACCCTCCTTGTCCGGGTTAGTATGCACTAACCGGGTAAACGGATGTACTAATATTTGTTCAGACGAGTGTTGATTAGGCACTCGTGGAGGCAACTCGATCAGGTCCTTAACGGTGGATCCTGACCCCTCGAGTTAAGCTCAGACTATGTGCTCATGACTGTATACTTTATCATTATCTTTATTTGCTGGATGCAAATCAGTACTAAAATCTTGCGGTTCATACGATATTATTTGATACTCAAACCTGTGAGCTCACCAGCGTTAGCTGATCCATTTTAGCATGTATTACATGTACTCAGCAGTAGATTTGGACTGCCCTCAGGATTACTATAGCTCGAGTCAGCATGCAGACAATAGAGATTTCATTGCATTAATATATTTTGCACTAGTATTTATGCATCGGAATCTCTCATTTAATCGAACACGAGCTATGTACGGATTCAGCTGTTGTAAACATTTTAATATTAATATATTTTATTTAAAATGACGCATATAGAGTCGTTTGCTATATATCTGTGTGCTTTGATTATTGATTAGTAACACCCAAATTATGCTTCCGCTAAACAGTAAATTTGGGGGTGTTACAAGGAGGGGGATTAGGGCAATTTTTTTTTTAATTTTTTTTTTGAGGGGGGGGGGGTTGAATTAGGGGAGGGAATCTCCAAATTTTTAACCCGCGATTGCGCTCCGTACGGTGTTCGTTTCCCCGATCGTTTAATCGTATAAAAAATTATTTTAACATACGAATATTTATTAAGGTTTTTGTTGAAGTATTTCATCAAATACTTTTACTTAAGTTATAAAATATAACTTATTCTTGTTTTGATTGTTCGCGCGTTTGTTATTTTAATCGCGTAATTGTTGTTTATACGATACGAAATTTGAGCTGAAATATTATCTAAATAATATTTTGGATAAAAATAGAGTTATTAAATAATGTCATACTATTTAATAAAATGATTCACCAACGTCTGTATTAATTGAACCGAATTGCATTCGATTTGAAACTTGTACGATTCAATCAAATTGCATACTTGTATATATTCAACAATATATATATATTGATACATTAATTAGCCTAACACAGAACTAATTACATGTATTACACTTGATTAGGCACTAATTACTAGTTCTAATTTGACGGGAGTCACAGTTGATGATTTTGATTAATAATGATATTAAACTACTCATTTATGTGTAATTAGTTGATTAAGTGTATGAAACTTAACACTTGTATAACTTAATACAAGCAAGGAGTTGAAAGTTGAATGTGTATTTGATACTTGGCTACATGATTACATGATTAGGTGATAAACATGTTCAAAGTGCTATTGCAAGTGATTTAATACGTGGGCTATCGCGAGGTAAGTTAATGGATGATGCTATCTTTCTTCAATTAATGCTTATTCCACTACTTGGAAGGACCGGTAATGGATATGTCATTTACTTGATGAGTTATGATTATTTACCGGGGTGTAGGCCCGAAGATGTTAATTCTTGCGGGAATTAGGATATGATATTATGGATCCTTAATATACGTATGTTGAATTGATATTGATTATTATTGATAGCCCATTACTTACTAAGCTTTATGCTTACTCTATTATGTTTATGTGTTTTTAGGTGAGCCAAGTGGGACCGAGAAAGATCCGGGCAAAAGGCCCGAAGGTTGCTAATGGTGGAGCTTGTTTCGTTGTTGGTAACAAGCTACTCTCTTAATCATGCTCTCGATATATATATATATATTCACCCCTTTTTGTCAATAAACAAGATTTTGTCATATGGTGTTTTGTAAGTTTAAGACTTTAGTAAAAGTCAAACCTACTAGAATATCAAAGTCAACGTAGTCAACGAGTAGTTGTATGTTCGTTAACATTTTTGGAAAGGTTGCTAGTGAATACTTGTTGTAAATAAGGTAAATATTATGGTTTTATGGAAATTTGGTGTTTATTGGTTACAATGAAGTTCCAATGGTAACATTAGTTTAGTTTGACCTAGAATAGTCAACTTAAAGTGAGAATGGTGTTGAAGTTGTGTCATTATGGTCAAAGACCCAAACAGGTCCTTAGAGTGCCCAAATGGGTCACTAATGGGTCAAAATCATATAATTGGTTGTGATCATGTTATGATGGATATAAAGATTGCACTAAGTCCTAATTATGGTACTAAATATGTGGTAAAAATGTTAGAGTTCAAGTATTGCTAGTTTAGAATTTAGTATGTCAATGAATTGAATTAAAAATGGTCATTTTCGAGTCAATGGTTCAAATCCCGATAAAACGTGAATTTGAGAAAAGTGGAAATTGGGGATTATTTCAAATGTCATTTTACACGTGCCTGCAAAGTTTCGTATTCTCAGGTTATGTAGATTAGAAGTTATGCGCATCCAAAATTGGTATTTTGGGTCAAAAATGTGCAGATCTTAGCATTTGATGAACTACCCGGCGGGTAGGTTAAGTACCCGATGGGTACTAAGTTTCAAATGATATCAGAGGTGATTCAGAGTTGAGTACCCGGTGGGTACTAAAGTAGTACCCAGGGGGTACTAAGAGTACGCATGGGGTACTCCCTCAGCATCTTGAACAATTGACTTTTAAGGTTCTAAACATATATTAGGGTGTGTAAACATATGTAAAAAAAATGGTTCAAAATTTCGGGATGTTTAAAGTTGGTATCAGAGCTTGGTTTAAGAGATTCGGGTATCCACCATTAGTGGGTACTTGATCTTAAGCCGTTATTATTTATATTGAGCATGATATTGAACTATTATATGTTATAATTGTTATAGTTGATTAAATTGCTAAGATTCTTGAATCGAAATGTCAAGTGGTAACCTTGGAAGCGTATAATTGTGATATGATAATTAGTATGCCTGGCCAACATAATAATTATCATATAGCAATGTACGAAGCAAAAGAAGTCACGGGATGTTGAGAGGATGAAGTCTTGGTGATTGTTGACTGTTATATGATCTTGTCTATATAAAGTAGACATGTAGTATTTAAATAAACCTGTGTATTGAATAATTTGTCTACTTTCAGTATTAATATGGATGATCAAGAAATAGAGCTAACTCTTGGGCCGCGTCCACGGGATCAAGCCCATAATGTAAGAACTGGAGGTGATGATGATAGATAAAGACCTCCAGATGATGTTAGATTATCTTTGACAGAATTAAAAACGTTAATCTCAGCTGAAGTAGCAAAGGCTCAAGAGGCGTCCCTTCCCCTCTTATTGGGCCGTATGTCTGAAACCATTTGCGAGGTTGTTGCCAATGAATTTCAGAGGCAACATGAGGAAATTAAAATTGATCTTTAAAGACCACCTCCGGGTGTTGAACGAAATGAAGAAAGACCACCAACACCTGTTTATCAAAGGGTGGTACAAAATCGTGATGAAGATCGAAAATTCAGTTATAAAGACTAGTCTGTTTGCAAACCACCCAATTTTGAAGGAGATATGGATCCTATTAAGTGTCACCGGTGGTTATCTGAAGTTGAAGGGGCATTTGCCACAACAAAAGTCCCTAACCGATTGAAGGTAAAATATGCTTCGAATCTCCTTAAGTCACGTGCAAAAAATTGGTGGGAAGTTCAATGTCGTACTTTAGGTAATGAAGCTATTAAAAACATGACTTGGGAAGAATTCTGGAAGATGTTTGTGGAAAATTTTTCTCAAGATGCAGATTTAAAGAGAATTCGTCGTGAGTTCCTTTCTATGGAACAAACGACTGAATCGATTAATGAGCTTGTGGGGATTTTTTTGGACCGAGCCCAATTTTGTCTAGCTGGCTGATCCTAAAATGCTCATGGATCATTTTAACACGTTCTTGAAGAAAGAATTTTGACAGTTTGTTAGGTCAAAGCGGTGTGCTACTTTTTCCGAATTGGTGGATGAAGCTTGATTCCAAGAGCTAAAATTGAAGAAGGGTGGGCATGTTTCCTCAAAAAGAAAGAATGAATCTACTTCTATTTCTTCTAAGAAGTTTAGATCTGGAGGAAGTTTTAAAAGAGATGATCGAACTGAAATCCCAGAATGTAAGACATGCCACAAAAGGCATCGTGGAGAGTGTAAGAGCGGGACTCTTAACTGTTTTTCTTGTGGAAGAGCGGGACATTTTAGCAAAGAATGTCCCAATCCAATCATCACAACAACGAATAAAACAATATATGTGATACAACTCGGAAACACTAAACATATACTTGTAGAAAGTATACAACGAAACGAACATAATAACAATATCATTGAGAATTATTATTACAAAAACATCACCAACGGATCGTACACATTTTAAACACAAAGATCTTTCAAAACAAGTGAACAACTAACATAGATTGGCTGCAAGCCATCTTCTTACACAAACAAACTCTTGCGTTTAGGGTGCTAAGAGACTATAATTTGGGCAACTAGTCTCTTACATTAACGCTAGCTATCACAAACACACAAGGTGAGTTCACAACCCCTATTTTTATTGTTTTACTGCTTTGAAACTAGGGGCGAAAAATATATAAACTTCTTTGAAAACTGTTTACTTATAAACTGCTTTTCATACCATGATTGAAAACCATTTACTTATGAACTCGATTACTTATGAACTATTTCATACTATACTTAAGAATTGTGAATATATGAATGTTTTTCATATTATACTTGAGAACCTGGCAACGAATCTTTGTGCAAACCTAGTTTTCATATTGTAGTGCATAAAGTCCTCTTGCTTACAATCTATAACCATTAGCTAGTTGACTCTAGCCACTGAGTATACGTATACTACTATCAAGTTGACCTCCCTCCCACTATTGTTGGTCATGCTAACCCCCGACTTTATGTTACAACGAGGAGCGTATATTTAACTGGTCCGAGGTAAAAACGCTACACAATCAGGTTGTGGTTTGGTTATAGGATTAGGTGCCGAAATTAACTCATAAGGCCTTGCAAACCTTTGGGGATCACCGCTAACGCTTGTTTTAACAAACCATGTTTTGGTAAGTTTTTCCAACGAATTATATTGGATGTATTCCAGCTGTTTACTCATAACGCAAAACACATTATTTGATCATGATTTGATCACTATTTGAATTGTTTATCAACAATTTTCGTAAAACGCAAAACGTAATATTTGATCATGATTTGATCACTATTTGAATTGTTTGTCAACAATTTACGCAAAACGCATTACTTGATCATAATTTGATCACGATTTGATTTGTTTATCAACAAATTATTCAAAACGCAAAACGCATTACTTGATCATGATTTGATCACGATTTGATTTGTTTATCAACAATTTATTCAAAACGCAAAATGCATTACTTGATCATTAATTGATCATTACTTGATTTGTTTGTCAACGATTTACTCATAACGCAAAACGTATTACTTGATCACGATTTGATCACTATTTGAATTGTTTGTTAACGATTTACTCCCAAAGTGATTTAACAACTATTTGTTCTATTTGAACAACAAAACGGTCATTGTTATAACTACTTTTTGATCAACGATTAAACCAAAAAACTCGTGAATTAACTCAACAATTTTGTTAACGATTTTAAATATGTTTTTCAAGGAATTAGCAACGAAGTAAGAACTGTGTGCACATTGAAACTACGACCATCCGAGACGGTTAGGATGCCACTTTTGTAACAAGGGATTTCTTTTGTATAACTATAACTATCTAGTTATATTTACGTAATCCCGATTTTTTTGTAAACGCAACAATGTTTGTTATTTGAGTAACAATATTACTATTACGACTTGATAAGTCGTAGCTTTTGTAAATACTATTACTTATGGCATCTTAACACAATTGTTCCCTGATAATCATATGCTTTGTTGAACTTCTCTTGCCGCACCCCGCCACGTCACACGCTTCCGCTAATCACCATACTTAACTCGTTAACTGTTGTTTACCGTTTGGCGGGGTGTGACAATTGTTAGTTTTGTTAATGGGTAAAAAAGGTGCCCAAATGGGTCACTAATGTGCTTATATGCTAAACCGAGTTAAATTAGCGGTATGGTTTCTTTCTCGAAAGTTTTAAAGTCGATTTGGGTTGCTAGGGGTGTGGGTAAAAGGCCCATGTCATAAGTAATTGGAATTTTGGAATATGACTTGGTTGTAAAAATGGTCAAAGCGACCATACATTGAATTCACATACAAATTCTTCGTTAATGTTAAATTCGAAAAAGTGTAAAAAAGGAAAACCTTTATTTTATCATAGCGGAAGTATCTGTAAATTTTCAGGTCTTAACTCTTAACGAGTAAAAAGTTATGCACGTCCAAAATTGGTCCTAAAATTTGAGCTGGTCTGTGTACAGCAGATAGCAATCGATACGCGATCCCATAGGGGGTGTAGGATCGCGTATCATAGCAAAAAATGGTCACAGTGGGATTTCACTAGTAATTACGCGATCCCGACTACTTGGTTGGATCGCGTATCATAACGTGAAACTGTCACAGTGGAGTTTCAAGTGTAAGTACGTGATCCCATGTATTCTCTAGGATCGCGTATGGCAACCCAATACCCGCTCACATGATGGTTCCTGGATCACGTAAACATGAAGAAAAGTTACAGAATGAAATCTAGTTTGATTACGCGATCGCGTAAGGATGTCTAGGATCACGTTTAGTATAAGAATTTAAAAAAAAATAAAATTGGGCGTTTCATGTGTGCATTTTATTTTACTACTAGTCTGTCTCGATTATAGTATTTACTTAAAATTGCATGCAGTTCTAAGAATTTTCATCAATTTATACTTTTTAATAATTACCATTTATTGGAACTAGGGATGACAACCGTCACCCAATCCCATCAATTACCGATGGATATGAATGATATAGTGGATGTATATTGGATACATATATTGATATGGATGATTAGTGGATCGAATAAATTGTCATCTTCAAATTAATTTCTTATTACCCAAAATACATATATTCGAGTATAAATATAAATATGCATGACTAACTATACACATAAATAAATACACACACATATTCAATATATTATATTATAATCAGTTGTTATTTAAATATATTATAAGGTTCTTATATTTCAAATCTTCGATATATTTTTGATTTTTTTATCTCATTATTTTTCGCTATGATATGTTAAGCAAATCGAAAAGGCTACGTTTTACCTATAACAAATATTAACGAGCTAAATTTAATTATTTCCTTTTAACAAAAAGTCGCTATCCAGTTATAAATAATGATCAAAATGCTTCAATCTAGAAAAACTTAATGAATAAAGTTTATATTAATTCAAAAACTACATTTTGTTTATGCTTATAAGAAGTACCACAATGTTTACATATTTTAAAACCAAACTCTACAATATTTCTATTAATCGATAATACTTAGAATTTATTTGAAGTATTTAACATTTTACTAAATTTAAAAAATATCAATTGTTATCCATTAACCCAGTTAATCCAATGATTCGAAAAATAAACACATATGAATATGAAATAGACATGGACGGAAAAAAGTAAATAAATATGAACGTGAATATAGACCAATATGATCCATATCTAATCCATTGATATCCGTAATCGGAAATCGAAATAGTAATTAAATAAAATAAAATAAAATAAATTTTAGTATAGGAAAAAGGAATAGATTTAAAACGTTGAAATTACAAAAATTGGATTTAAATACGTAAAAGGTTGAAAATTGAAAAACGCAAGTGATAAATAACGATAAAAATGTTTGAGGTTAAAAACAATCAATGAAGACGGTTTAAATTATTTCAAAAGCTATTATTTGTTTTTGCATATAACAAGTTTCTCAATGTTTACATATTATTATAACAAACTTATACAATAACAAAGATTGGATTAAATATGTAATAGGTTGAAAAATGAACGGATATGAATGAAAAAAAGAAGATGAATATGGATGTGAAAAAAATAGATGAATATGTAATAGGTTTAAATGGCTCTTCTTTTAGCCAAATTTTATAAGATGATCATTAGTAGTATTTCACATTAATCTTGATTTCTATTTTTGTTTCTACCACATGTATTAGTAGTATTTTTAGTATCCTTTGTTAAGTACACACCATTAAAACAAACACACGTAACTACGTCTGTTAAATATATTACGTCGTCTCATTACAGAAATTTACTAAAAGCTAAACATGTCTAATCCGTAAATTTTGCGGGTAATAAAAAGTTAAATACAGGTAAAGGAAATGGGAATGGGAATAGATTTCAAATGATGGAATAACGAAAGTTGGAATTAAAAATGTAATAGGTTGAAAATTGAAAAATGTGATTGAAATAGGGAAAAGAGGGAAAATTCTTACAACCAAAGATTTGATAAAAAGTGTGTGAGAGAGAAACTAAACTAAGCAACAGAGAGTGTGCGTGGCTCGTCTAACATCCATCATCTTCACTCTTTCAATTTCTCCCTAAAACCTACATACCATTTTTTCAAAAAATTTAGGGATTTATCATTGATCAGAACCGAAGAATTGTTAATTCATCAGTCAATTAATGTCGAACAGCAACAACAGGTGGAACTGGGAGGTTAGTGGATTTGAACCGAGGAAATCTCCGGCGACGACGGACAAACCACCGTCTGCTCCGTCTCCACTTGTTCGGAGATACTCGATCTCTACACCGTCAGTTGTACCACATTCTGAACTCATTTCTAAACACTCCGTTGCTACTAAACTTCACAATTTAAAGGATAAGCTCAAGGTATATCTATCCATCTATCTATCCATCACCATTTTCTATATAATTTATTTAAATTTAATCACAATTGTGTTTCAACTGATGGAGTATGAGGTTATGTGCAAACGGAGTGAGTCTTCAGATGACTTGATTTATTATATTTTTAGTGTAATTGTATTTGTAATGAGAGATTGCTGATTTAGAAACTTGTTCACAGACTGAGATATCGTTAGCGTAAAGTAACTTAAATGTTTATGTTTGTGATATGGATATGGTATGTGGTGAAAAATGTGGTAGATTAAGGCTGTGTAAATTGGCTTGTTATGAAATGAAACAGCTTGGGTAGACTGGTCGATGGTGAAGTAAAACATACTTCATAAGTTTTCTGTAAAGTATTTAGTTATGTACGAGCACGTAGAGTCAGTGTGTCACTTCGATTGAACAATTTTGAAGCCACACATGTATAGTGTGAAAACTGAAAACACTTCCTTTTTCGAAGAAAATAGTATTATTTTCGAAGTTGCCACAATATTGTAACTTTACATGGTTTTTAGAGAAGTCTTCATGTAACATATATGTGAGTGCGTTTCATATATTTGTAGTCATCTCCATTCTTCGCTAGATGCTTGTGGAAGAAAAAGTTTTCATTATGACTCTTAAAAACAAAACTAACTCAGAAAGCCACAGAGGCGAGCACTGCATCAGAGTAAGCCCAGACTTGCAAAGCTGATTTGAATATCGACAATATGATAATACGATATGATTACAAGCCTGTTCATGTAAACCACCATTACTAGAAGATACATCGACAAATATTGTATCATTCATGATATCAGTATATGGACGTCCAATTATGAATAACAAAGAGAACCATATATATATATGAGAAATTGGTTTGCCAACTAAAGAGTTGATTTCCTTGAAATAACAGATATCATGAAGGTAACCATTAGTAATAAGAGGAGACACATAAATTGATGGGTAAAGGTGGCAATGAGTTTTTCAGTATGTGACACTAACATGGTAGAGATAGTATACTATGATGGTATCTGCTTAATGATAATAAAGCTTGAGAAATAACTGTTTTCTTAATGGGATGTTGATGATTGACTAGTTATGGCTCTTCTGGTTTTTCTTCGTATGTGGACAGGCTGATTCTTGCGGATAGTCAACAGACAAGATTAATATATGCATTTAATAATTGAGGCACATAGCTTTGTAATGTACTAACCTAAGTGGTGCTAGCAAATAATAAGTGGTCATATGAAATTGTGGGCCATATATCTATGAACGTAAATTTTGATGCTGTGTACCTGGTTGTGTCTTATAATATCCATAGTCATATATTTTTTTGACATCAGCAAACTTATAATACTACTTCACAGCATGCAAGAGAGGATTATGCAGAGTTGAGACAAGAAGCCATTGATCTCCAGGAGTACTCTAATGCTAAACTTGATAGAGTAACACGATATCTAAGTGTTCTTGCTGATAAGACCCGTAAGCTAGGTATCCATTTGTTATGGTTCACTTTCTGCTTTTAATTTGAGATGATAGGTATGTTCTGTATATAAAATATGACTGGTAAAATCTGAAGTCCACATAATTAAGTCTTGTCTTGCTCTTTTTGTCTCTTGAAGTTTTAGATTCTTTTGTTCTAGCTGATTTATACCAAGAATCCATTAATTTTAGATCAAGCTGCACTTGAGGCTGAAGCTAAAGTTGCCCCACTTATAAATGAGAAGAAAAGGCTATATAATGAGTTATTGACTGCTAAAGGTAATCATGTATACTTAGTGTTAAGAGCGTATCTTATTGGATTTATTACACATTGCACATTAATCCATTCATTTATTACTGGTGTAGACTATCTTAGTATTTTCAGCTTACACTGTACCAACAAACTTTTTTGAGCGGCACACATTCTTTTAAATATTTGCTTTTAGAGCAATTCTATTGTGGCTCAAAATGAAATGGTGGGAAGAGGGTAATTTGGAGGGTACCCCTGGCCCGCGTACCATATTTTAATGGTACGTGTCCGTCCCACTCGCAAGGAGCATCAATGCCTGGCAAATTACCTGTCCACAAGTCACCCAATGTGCTGAGGCACGGATTAGAGAGTGTTTTAATGCCAATTATCAAATAATGGTTCAAAATGGGTTTGGAATTACTAAATAATAAGGGTAAAAAGTCGCTATGGTAATAGATTTTAAAGGTGGAATGTTTCAGTTAACTCCAAGAGGGAAGTAGGGAAAGATTCTTACATAATAACATTAATATATTATCGGGAAGCTTTGTCTCGTGGTGTAATTTTCTTCATCTAAAAACTTCATTTTTAATTTCAGGAAACATAAAGGTCTTTTGTCGAACAAGACCACTTTTTGAGGATGAAGGCCCGTCAATTGTTGAATTTCCTGATGATTATACTATACGAGTTAATACTGGTGATGATACTGTATCCAACCCGAAGAAAGATTACGAATTTGATAGGGTTTATGGACCACATATTGGACAAGGTATGTGTCACACTATTAACAGGTTTGACGGTGATGGTGACTTATATAATTTGTGATTTTTGTTGTTTAATTTACATATTACACTTTCTGGGGTTGCAGCCGAAGTTTTCACAGATGTTCAACCGTTTGTTCAGTCAGCTTTGGATGGGCACAATGTGTCAATATTTGCTTATGGCCAAACATGTTCCGGAAAGACTCATACGATGGTATGTCTATTGTTTCTCAACCTGTACATGTGTTTGTGCTTTGTATTATTATGGTTTAACATGGTTATGCTTAGATATAGCTGCAAATCCACCAAAATTTTCATTTGATGTATGATAAACTAATTGTATATAATATATAGAAGTTCAAAAGACGATCTTAAACCTGTGAATTAACCCCATACAGGAAGGTTCTAGCCATGATCGTGGTTTATATGCAAGATGCTTTGAAGAGTTGTTTGATGTGTCTAACTCAGATACAACTTCGACTTCTCGGTTTAATTTTTTCGTAACGGTTGTGGAGCTCCACAACGAGCAGGTTATTTTATCTTTGTAAAATATATATACTTTTTGAATACAGTATTAATTCAGTTTTTGATAAGTAATCTCTATTATATAGATGCAAGATTTGCTTTCTGAGTCAGAAAGTGGTCTACCAAAGGTGCGTATGGGTTCAGCAGATTCTTTTGTGGATTTAGTTCAGGAAAAGGTTGACAATCCGCTAGATTTCTCCAAAGTCATTAAAAAGGCACTTCTTAGTAGAAGTGATGACAAAACCAAGATCAATGTTTCTCATCTGTATGTGTACAAATTCTTGACTTCGTATTTTGTTTTGATTCTTTGAATGTTAAGTTTTGAAGTTTTTTACACGTACCCCTATATCAACTTTGACAAATAAAACAATTACAAATCAGGTCAGGATTCATAATAGCTTCACTTCACTTCAAATGACATTTATCTTTGTAGCTCATTATAGGATAAAACATGAAGTGAAAAATGTTACTGGAAAAAAGATTTAATAAACTTAATTTGTTGTTGTTGTTGAAAGATAATAACTTTGAATTCAAAATCAATAATGGCTTTCTTGGGAACAGTTGTGTAATTTTTGAGAAGAAAAAGGATACTATCTATAGAAGAAACAACCCAAAGTGTTTATATAAGCCCATAAACTCAAACTTACTAGATTAGTACGTGAGATCGCAGGGGAAGAAACACCATAATGAGCTGCAAAATCGACCATCAAATAGTACTCACTAGCTGATGTCCTTTTCGCTTGATACTTGCCAACTTACGCATATTCCTGGCCAATAAGCTCTCATTTTAATTCTGATCACACCAAAAGAAATGTTATAATTTGAAACCTATTTGACAAATGCTTGATCTGCTATCCTTATCTTTTAAAAAATGTTAATCAGTTAGTCTAACTTGTACTTGTTCCATCTTGTATAGTTGTATTTATTTCTGATAATCATTAGGTCATTCAAAAGAAAAAAAACCCTGAAAAGTTTTAACATTGTTGTATTTGTGCAGGATAATTACCATACATATATATTATGACAATCTGATCACTGGAGAAAATTTATATAGCAAGCTTTCTCTCGTTGACTTGGCTGGAAGTGAAAGTCCAGGTCTGGAAGATAATGATGGAGAGCAGACAACAGACATGCTACATGTGATGAAATCACTATCAGCGTATGAACTTCTATCATTTTGATGTTTATAATTTGTCAATAATATGTAATAAAAAATAGATTTATAGCCTTTTTAGATATTGGTCAATTTACTTTACATATTTGTCTTGGTAGGTTGGGAGATGTATTAGCTTCCTTGACATCAAAGAAGGAAGATGTTCCCTATGAGAATTCTTTGCTTACAAAAGCTCTTTCTGATTCACTTGGTACCCTAAAAAATTTACATTTTTTTTGTTATTTAATCAGATTTACAACTCGCCACGATTGTTTGTTATCTTCTGATACATGTGTGTTTCTTCTTTAATTGTTATATTATCTTAGGTGGAAGCTCAATGACTCTTCTTATTGTAAACATATGCCCAGATGTTTCGAATTTGTCTGAGACATTATCATCTCTGAATTTCTCTGCCAGAGCTCGAAACATGGTACTCAGCCTTGGAAACCGGGATACCATTAAGAAGTGGAAAGATATTGTAAGTTGGCAAAGTCACCTTTGAAAGATATACAGGTTATATTGGAGATATTAATTATGGATTGTATTACGTAGGCAAATGATGCTCGTAAGGAATTTTATGAGAAAGAAAAAGAAACTATTGATTTAAAGCAGGAGGTTGCGGGACTAAAACAAGCACTCAAAGGTGCAAATGATCAATGTGTGCTGTTATTCAATGAAGTTCAGAAGGCCTGGAAAGTTTCTTTCACGTTACAGTCAGATTTAAAGGTCTTTTAATTGCACATTTAGTTTCATACAGTTTTTTTATTTGTATATATTTTTTAATGCTCTCAAGATGTAATTCTTTCTGCATAAAGATTTCCTCTCATCATGGTTGGTACAGGCAGAAAACATTATGCTTGCTGAAAAGCAAAAGATAGAGAAGGATCAGAACAATGATCTGAGAAATCAAACAGCTCAACTACTGCACCAAGTGCAAGACCAGAAATTGCAGTTACAACAACGTGATTCAACAATTGAGTCTTTACAGGTTGGTTATCTGCTTTATATATATTTAAGACTTCCACATTTAACAGAAGATCTTGTCGGTGCTGTTATGTATCCATCAAGATTATGTTGTTTCACACACTAACGTCACTTCATCATCACTCTTTGTTTTGCACACAAGTTGTGTTTTATTGAAGTTGTTCAAATATTTTTGGTAGGTCCCAACACTCTAATAACCTTTCCAAACTGCTAATAGACTTCACAAATAATTCTATGCCTCCCTATTATTTCCTATCATTTTGTTAACATTTTTATTTATAAAGTGTACCGTTCTCTATGCCTGAGTTTTAACAAATGATTTACTTTTGATTTGGACCCATATGAATGTCATTCTTGACTCTCATCCGGTCAGTTAGTCATTTAAACTGGTAATTTTTTGTAACATTTAAAACTCATTGCAAGAACATCAGGTTAGATTTTATAAAATGATGATATAATGGATATCCCATCATTGTCCATTTTACTTGCAAAAAGTCATTATTTTAAGAACTTGTAGCTGTAGGATTAGTGAGAAAAGAAGAATTAGGAGCTAAGCCTTGAGTATGATGTAGTCTAGTGATCAATATTACTACATGTGTGGAAGTTCATATATTTTTTCTGCACAACTTATATATTTGAGCATAGTGGATTCGTTTATGAAGCCTTTTGCAATCTTTTGTTGCAGGAAAAACTGAAAAACATCGAGGCACAGCTAAATGCAGCTCTACAGTCCAGTGAGAACAAGTCCCAAATCAGCACAGATTCGACTGGAGAAGGCATAGCGTCTGCAGCTGTCACCAAGAAACTTGAAGAAGAACTCCTGAAACGTGATGCGCTTATTGAAGTATGCTACTTTTGTGGTTAAGAGAACACCCAAATTACTTGTGTTAAGTTTCATATAAGTACATAATTCACCACTTGAGTAACTTATTCATTTGGGTCTAAACGATATTTCAGAGGTTGCATGAAGAAAATGAGAAGCTTTTTGAGAGATTGACTGAGAAGGCTTCTTCAATTGGAAGCCAACAGGTCTTTTAAATTTTTTGACAAAAATTCTGCACTAACATTTTTTTCCGGAACTTATCACTCACTCTTCTTCCTTAGGCATTAGCAGCACCACCCAAAAATCTAACTCAGGCCCATGATCTTGGAAGGTGAAAATCATTATATTAATATGAGAATACTATTAATATATTTTATTCCTGTAATCAATGTAAACGCTATTTTTGCTCTATTATATCCATAGGCTTGACAGTAATAATAAAGACCGTGCAATGGAGGTTGTACCTTTCTCCACTGAAAAAAAGAATGATGGAACTCTAGCTCTAGTTAAGCCAGGTCAAGATAAGATAAAGTCAACCCCAGCAGGAGAGTATCTTACATCTGCTCTAAATGACTTTGATCTTGAACAATATGATGGTCTTGCTGCTATATCTGATGGAGCAAACAAACTACTAATGCTGGTATAATTTGTGTTGCTTCTTAATTATTATGATTTTGGAATTTGGTTTAATGTGTAGGTGAACATGATTTGGATGGTGCAGGTTTTGGCTGCTGTAATCAAAGCAGGCGCTTCACGAGAGCATGAGATACTTGCAGAAATAAGAGATGCTGTTTTTTCGTTTATTCGGAAAATGGAGCCCCATAGAGTGATGGACACTATGCTTGTTTCCCGTGTTAGAATTTTGTATATAAGATCATTGCTGGCTCGGTCACCTGAGCTACAATCTATTAAGGTAAAAAAATAATATCAGTTCATTTGTTGAATCAGTCTTTAAAGCTTACAGTCAATTTATGGAACTAATTTTTGATGTCATAGGTTTCTTCGGTTGAGAGATTTCTTGAGAAACCTACCATTGGACACAGCAGAAGCTCCAGCAGAGGTAGCAGCCCTGGAAGATCCCCTGTGCGTTATGATTCCACCATTAAGAATGCACTAATAGTTGATGGCCAGATGCATGGTTTCAGAGTAAATCTAAAGCCAGAAAAGAAGTCCAAATTATCATCTGTTGTTCTGAAAATACGCGGGATTGATCAGGTTTGCTAAAAGCTCTCATGATTCATTATTTGTTTATATGGTATAAGAAGGTGTTTGGATGTGTATTGAAGATGATTGCGTGATATTGACTTATTAGGATTAGATAATTAGTAAATTAACTAATAAAACGGGCTCTAGGAAATGGTGTCTCAATGTGCTTTTAGTCTCAGATACTTAAATTTTTGAGTTTTCGTCAAGTTCTGATTAATATATGGAATCAGTAGAGAATGACAAAAAGAGAACAATTTTGTAAAAAGATGTGGTGTTTTGGGAAATGAGAGTAAAAGTCATTTAATCGAAGCTAAAAAAAGGGTAAGTATGTAATATAGTTGCAGTCGTAGATGATCATGTCTGACCTATTTGATTACACCATTTACCTCTTGTTAGAGTCACAACTCACAACACATGAATAAGAGACTAGGAAACTTGTATTGATTGTATATTTATGGTACACAAAATCACGTTACAGAGAATTACATATATATAGATAGAAGGGGCTTGCACTAAATTGAGCCCTAGAATTCAGTTGGCCTTAACCCTAGAATACATTTCTAAAATACTATTACATCACATTCTAACACCTCTATTCTCCATGTTTGTGGGAATTGCAGTTGTACCCTATCAGTTAAATTCCTTAATCAAATTTAAATGACGATGGCCTAAACAAATAGCCCCTAATGTAAATGACAGAAATATATTACCTCAAAGCATAACCTTGAAAGAAATATTTTTATTTGCAACAGGAATCATGGAGACAGCACGTTACAGGTGCTAAGCTAAGGGAAATAACCGATGATGCCAAAGCATATGCAACTGGGAATAAGGCTCTTGCAGCTCTTTTTGTTCACACTCCAGCTGGCGAGCTGCAGCGCCAAATCAGATCATGGCTTGCAATGAACTTTGACTTTCTTTCAGTGAGTGGTGTGGATGCTGTAGGTGGGGTGACAGGTCAGTTGGAGCTTCTTTCTACTGCAATAATGGATGGTTGGATGGCTGGGCTTGGTGCTGCTATTCCTCCCATTACAGATGCACTTGGCCAACTATTAGCGGAGTATGCAAAGCGGGTTTATAATTCTCAACTGCAACATCTCAAGGTAAATCCTCAAGACTTCTCTCCTGGAATACATACAGGCATTCTGAATTACTGCTAGATGTTTTTGATGTTAATGGAATGATACTGTTTTCAAAAGCCGTTAATCGATATGTATATTAGCATTATTAATATTTTGTAAACTCATCTGTATGTGTTTTCAGGATATTGCTGGTACGTTAGCAACTGAGGGGGCAGACGACTCATCACAAGTTGCTAAACTGCGTTCAGCCTTGGAGTCTGTTGATCACAAGAGAAGAAAGGTAGCTTATCAGTCTACGTGTTTACTTTTGTTTCTTTTGTTTTGCGAGTATATATTGTAGTGTTATCAAACTTCATGTCTGTCATTTGTGTCAGTGTCTATTATTTTTAAACCTCTTTTACATGAGTTAGTATTGTTGTGTGCCAAGTCCGTGTGTTCATAAAGTATCTTATATCATAATCAGATTCTGCAACAAATGAAAGGTGATAATGCATTATTGACATTAGAAGATGGTGGTTCTCCAATTCGAAATCCTTCTTCTGCTGCCGAGGATGCCCGACTTGCTTCTTTAATTGCTCTTGATGGCATTCTGAAACAAATTAAGGTTCTTATGTCAAGATATAACTTGAATTTTCCTGTTGTCGATATCTTGATTACTTGATTTTCATTATAGCAATTTAACTCACTTTTGATTAACTATTAATCTGACAGGAAATAATGAGGCAATCTTCAGTAAATATAATGAGTAGAAGTAAGAAGAGAGCATTGGTTACATCATTGGATGATCTTTCTGGACAGATGTCTTCCCTGCTTGATATCGACCATCCATGTGCACAAAGGCACATTGCAGATGCTCGCCGGGTTGTAGAGGTAAGATATCATGTAGATGTCATGCGTGCTGGGTAATGGGCCAACATGGGTATGGCTCAAAACAGTATCACAATGCAAGCTTTTCCTAAATATTTATCACAGAATCTTTTTGTAAAAAGATTTTCACTCTAATGAGTAAAAGCTTAAAAACTTTTACACACTTAAATACACGGTATTAATTTAATTAAGTAATAAAATAATGAAGATAGGTAGGATCTAGTATGTCTATGACGTAGTAAATCTCAAGCTTTGTTCAAAGATTAACACTGAAGATTTTTCAAATAGTAAAAAACTTCAGAAAAAAGCTCCTGTTGGATATGATCTTGTTTATTACCTAAGTCAAACGGTGCCCCAAAAACCTCTGTATGTCCAGTTTTAATCAGTATAGAGATAGATTGCTTATTAATTATTTATGATAATATAAATCTTTAGGAAGTTTTATGTTTTAAAATAGAATGTGGGTTATGAAAGCTCATCTTTTAGGGAGCTGACCAAGACTTTTATTTCAAAAGATATTGTTTTTGTAGAAATAATTAACACATAATTTATATTTACAACGGACAAAAAAGTTTCCTGTGTGTTAAGCCAACCCAACACGTGTACCAAAAATGACTTGTTTCAACCCCCTTTTGATCCCTTACCTAACCTGTCTATATTGACACATCCATCTTCGAGGTTTGTTCATTGATTCTAAACTTGATTGTTTCGGTTCAAATATTCTGCAGTCAATTGTTGAAGAAGATGACAAGCCCCAAGGAACATCAAGGGCTACTTCTGATGAATTTTCAAGTGCTGAAACAGATGTGACACAGTGGAACGTCTTGCAGTTTAACACGGGCTCTACAACTCCTTTTATCATCAAATGTGGAGCAAATTCACATTCGGAACTGGTCATTAAAGCAGATGACCGGGTTCAAGAACCAAAAGGTGGTGAGATTCTTAGGGTTGTTCCACGGCCTACAGTTCTAGAGACCATGAGCTTAGAGGAAATAAAAGAAGTGTTTAGTAAACTCCCAGAGGCTTTAAGCCTGCTTGCCTTGGCTAGAACCGCTGACGGAACCAGGGCTCGATATTCAAGGTTATATAGGACTCTAGCCATGAAGGTTCCAGCACTCAGGGACTTAGTGGGTGAGCTAGAGAAAGGCGGTGGACTTAAAGATGTGAAGTCATGAAGATAGAAGATGATGGCTTTACATAAAAGCATTTCCCTTTATATGTTGTTTGTGCCTCTATGTTTATATCATTTTTATAATATGTATGTGTGGCAAATTTAGGCTGTCATTTACTGAAACGGCTTTACGTTCTTCTGAGAAATCTCCTCTCTTTATCTTCTTTCATTTCGACGTGCTAAATAGAAGTTTTTTTTTTTTTTTTTTCCCCACAATTTGTAGCGGTTTTTAGAATATTTATGATAGGAAATGAATCTAGCTTACAACATTCAAGTAGCTTGTCATTGTTTGATTCCTAGTAGTGTCTCATTAAAAAAATCAAAAGGAAAGCTTGTAGTTTTATTTAAGAAGGCTTTTTTCTTATGAGAACCCGAGAAGTGATCATAGCAATCAAAGTATTTAAATCAGGTTCTCGAACTCCCCCAGAAAGTGCGGTAACCACTCCAGAATTTCTTCATCTAGTCAAACATTTGGATTAATAGGGAAATTAATAGAAACGCCACTTTTTAAAAAAGTTTATATCATTTTGCCCTCGAAAAAATAAAGTTTACGATATACCTCCTGAAATTGCAAATCGTAAGTGATTTGCTTTTGCGATTCGTTCACTGATCGATTCGTGGCCGAGACACCAGTACCATTGCAAATTTGCGATTTGCCATTTGCCTATGCCCGAGAAATACTTTCCGTTTGCCTAGTTCCCGAGCCGTCCCGAGAAACATGTGCCATCGCAAATTGCAAATTTGCGATTTGCCTATGCATGAGAAATACGATCTCCAAGCCATTTACCAAGTTCTCAGGCATAGGTAAATCGCAAATTGCAAATTTGCGATGACACTAGTGTCTCGACCACGGCTCGGTCAATGAACGGACTGCAAAAGCAAATCACGGGATCACAAACCGTAAATTTGCGATTTGCGATTTCAGGGGGTATATCGTCAAAAAAAATATTCCGAAGGCAAAATGATATAAACTTTTTAAAGAAGTAGTTGAAAATTGTAGCTAAAGTTGGAAATTGTTGCTTGAGCTGGTGATCATTTTCAAGTTACTTAAATAAACTTTGTTGAAATGGGATTTTAGGGAAATTTTGGGAATTTTTTATTCCAGTAATTGTTAGTATATTTTTGTTGCCAAACAGATACGAAGAGGAATTAAAATTGTTAAAATTGAAAACTCAATCTACTCAAATTCTCTAAAATTTTTGCACCAAACACACCCTGAACTTGGCATAATGTAATTTTTCTGGACACGGGTGTAATAATCTAGCAATGTTGCGATTATGTTCATCATAGTTCAGTATCTTGTCCTAATTTTCTTCTGAACGTGATAGTGTTTGATGATTGCATACAACATTAATCAACCAATATACATTAATATAAGTTAAGCCAGATTCAAATTTTTGTACGAATTTTTGAATCCTATATATGAATTTGGAATTATAGGTATGAAAACGTGCTAACACCTGGTCAAAAAGTCAATTTTCACGTCAAATTTAAACTTTAAATAATGGTATTTTTATATGCGATTATAACAAAGTGTTCAAAAATGTAAGTCGTTTTAATTTAAAACGCATTCTGGTAATTTAAAACCGCGCGAAAACAATCTATTAAATTTTAGTTTCAAAATAGTATTCTTATAAAATACTTCAACTCGAAAACATTTCAAATTAATATAAACGAATTTTAGAATTTAAAATACTATTTTAAATTACGATCGGGTACAAAAACACGGGCATTTTGTACTGTGACCACCGTCCCTAAATTGGGGATCTGGAATTGGATAAATTGAGGGAATGGTCACCGCCTCTAAACTCCTTTGCCCAACCATAGTGAACCCTGAAAGCCAACGAATCGAAAGGTACATCGGGGGACTCCCGATGCAAATTGAGGGAATGGTCACCGCCTCTAAAGCCGCTACCATTCAAGAAGCTGTTCGCATGGCCCACAAGCTCATGGCACAGGTAGTTCGACGCGGAACACCTGCAACCGAAAACAACCAAGGAAAGCGGAATGGAGATTCCAACACTAACCATAACCCAATAGATCAACCCGAACCCTTGAGGTCCTACGCAACCGAACCCAGAGAAAAACGAGGCTATGCGGGTAATAAACCATTTTGTCACGGCTGTAAACGTCATCATGATGATTCATGTGGTTTACCCTGTGAAAGATGCCAACGATACGGACACAAAATCTGGGATTGCAGAGTTCCTGCGAATCCCGACTCACAAAGGATATGCTTCAAATGTAAAGAACCCGGACATTACAAGAAGGATTGTCCAAAAAGGAAACGCAAAATCCACCTGATCTCCGACAATGATATAGGTACATCCTTCCTCGAAAACATAACCTTTCAATTCTGATTTACACCAAGAGTGTACTTTCGCTCCTCGATATTACATTTCACCGACTAAATGCCGAGTGCATTATAGGGCTAGTTAACCTAGGCCCACGTAAAACTCAAAGTTTGCTTTCAGCAGACTGATCGACTGAACGTTCGCCAACCACTTAGTCCTGATAGGAATACTCACTAAACAGTCACCATGTGACAACTATCTAGTTCCGAATGGACTACAATGTAAACGGTTGCCTAGTAACCACGACTTCATCATGCCCTGAACAAACAACATAGTCAGAATCTGACTACAATGATAAATAGCGACACAGTCATGGAATGACTGCTTTTCAACTCCGTCATAGACATGATGTGTCTACAATCTATTCGAAAAACTTCTCGTACATACACTCTGACAAACACGATCATACTAGTCAGGCAAGTCGTAGTACTGTCGGCTCTCATTTACTCAAGTCGGGCATGTCGTAGTATTGCCGGCTCAATTTCAAACTTTGCTTGCGAGCAATTCAGTCGACGCCAGTTAGGCACACAACGATGCCACGGTAAAGTGGGCACAAAACGATGCCACCGTATTGCAGTGGGCACAAATCCGATATCGCGGTAAAGCGATACAATCGATGGATGGGCGAGCTTATGCTCGTGATCCACACTCATTCACGGAAGGGCGAGCTTATGCTCGTGATCCGCAACAAGTTAACGGGTCGGTGGGATTTCCACGCGAGGCCGTTAGCTCAATCATGTCCGGGTTAGCACACACTAACTGATCAAACGGACACAATAAATACTCAATCATGTCCTAACTGGTCAAACGGACACAATAAATACTCAATCATGTCCGAGTTAGCTCACACTAACTGGTCAAACGGACACACTAAACGTTCAATCATAGATTTGCGGGTCTACAATTAACTATTTGTTGGATGCAATACACTAGTTACTCAATCATAGTCTGCGGGACTACAATTTAATTTTTGCTGGACACCACATATTATGCCATGGGGGCATCCTCACGTTTTAATACAACATAAGTAACATCATTACTCGTTAACATATGACGCGGTCATACAATCACACGATTCATACTTAGGCATGTATTGTCTCACGTCTGTAGACTCAATTATACCTGATAGGTATCTAGGCATAGTATGCCACACTCTCTATGTACTTAGGTACACGTCACCACTATTTGGTATGAAATACCCCGTTAGATGTATATACACTGGTATTACAACAACATAACAAAACAAATCAAAATCGTGGATTTTGAAACCATCTTTCAAAACATACAAGATATATACTTTATGTTTCAATTATAAATCCTATGAACTCACCAGCTTTATAGCTGACTCGTTTTAGCATGTGTTCTCAGGTGCCCAGCAGGATTAGGATTGCTACAAGATTATGCTAGCTCGAGTCGCATGTTTTCACAATTGGATTTCTCTGCATAGCTTTTGTATTACAAATTATGTATTGAAATTATTTTGGCGAACTCGCAACTTGTATACACTTTTATTTTGGAAAATGTATAACTATTTTCAAACGTCTCATTTAGAGTCGTTCATTATTTACCTTTGTGTTTGTGATATTTGATTTGGTAACAACCGACCCGACCGCTTCCGCAACCCGAAATTTGAGGGTGTTACAAAACGTGAATCATTCTTTTGGAATTGTCAAAATAACCAGAACGCATATACGAATAGGTAACTTGGTTTATGTTTAAGTAGTAAATAATGAATAGAACATGAGAAAACTTTTTTGGAATAAATGTAACATCCTTAAATTGGGCCTAGTGATAACAGGTATTTTCTTAAAATTAAATATGCAATTTAAATTAGTGTATATGTTTGGTCTCTAAAGAGTAGGTAAATAAGCTTTAGGATTTATTGTGATTAGTAAGTTATTATTTGTTTTAAATAGTTGTAATTAACGGTAAAATAAAATAGTTGGCCTTGCGAATAATTTAGGTTTCAGACAATAGAGTGAGAAGGGGATAAAATTATATTAAGTATAATTGGGTTAAATGAAATGGAGGCCGATTCCATTTTCTTCCCCTGGTTATTTCTACTTCTTGTTATTATCATTCAAAAACCTAGAACTCAAGTTGAATCAAAAGAAATTTGATTGAAGCTTTGCTTGTGATTGTGATTAAGTAACATCATCATCATCATCTTGGTGTTCATCAATTTGTAAGTAAGCTTTTAGTTTATGTATTCATGAATTTGGTTTATATTTCAAATTAGGTATAGTTGAGATATGATGAAGTTGATGATCAAAGTGATAGTAATATTGTTGTTGATGTTGCTTGATGTTACATGATGTTTTTATGACTTAAAAAATAGTTAGAATCTGAGTTTGGTGCTGTAAAATTATGAAATTCGTAGTTAGGGTTGTGCAAAAAACGAAGTGCAGGTTGTAAGCATCTGGGTGGGACATGATAGCCGATCGACTGTGATAACTTAGCCGATCGGTTATGGCATGTTCAGTCGATCGGGTAAACTTAGCCACACAGCTGAAATAGAACAAAGCATTAACAGAAACTGGCGTTTGAATGAAAGTCTCGAAAACTAGTTATGTTAGCCGATCGGGTCAATGTGAGCCAATCGGGTAAAGCCTTTAAGTCGATCGGCTAAGGCTATGTAGCCGATCGGGTATGGATTTAAGACAGGGACAAAATCAGTTTTGAATTTTGTTGTGCTTTTTTGTATATGTATAAGTGTATATGTATATATCTATTTAGTAAGAATCAATAAATGAAAAGGAATGTTGAACATTGTGATTTTTACCATTTCATGATACGTATTGAATTAAAATACATTATTATGAATGAGTTTCTAACTTGATATTTCTTGTGTTCTCAGATAAATCGAAGACTCAATAATATAAGAATTTTGAGTTTGGAGACTGAGACTGGACAGGTGAGTGGACTGATTCTCACAGTGTAATTGGTGGTAACATATTTGGTTACATCAATTAAAGTAGAAATATTGTTGATAGGTTTATTGTTTGAACTGAATTCCATGATAGTTTGGAACATATTAAATGTGATATGGGGGTCGACTACGGTTGGGCTAGTTGCTATAGGTTAGTCCTTATGGGCATGGTGAACATTCGTTGTGAATTATACCCATATTGATTAAAGATAGCAATGAGCTATCGGTAATACCTCTGTATTGGCCTGTAGTTGATTATAAGTGTTCTTTAAGGGCCACCACGGACTGAGGGCGCCTCAAGAACCACCGCTCCTCTGTGTTGATTATGTGTTTATTGTTGTGAGCAGATTATGTTAAGCTAAGTTAGACTGTTAGATTTAATCTATTCACTTAGCTTCGTGCTAATCCCCCACATTACTCTTGCAGGTTAAATTTTGGGATGGAATCTGGGCAAGAGGTTTTGCTTGAAGGAATGTTTGACAGCTGGGGAACTCTGATCATATTTTGATAGTTAATAACTGTTTTGTTATATAACACCCAACTAGAGTACTTTGTTAGTAATTATAAAACTTAATATTGGTACTGTGTAATGTATAATTATGACTTGATGTTTTATGTATATAAAATATGTTGTATGGGATTACGCTTTCGATTTGTTTTAAAAAAAATATTCTAAATTCATGGGTGTTATAATAAATGTAGAAAATTTGTTGTTCCAATGATGTAAAGTCATAAAGATGAATGAATAAAACACTTTAACTACAGACATTCTATCTTGTCTTCCTTGTTTATTTATTTTCAAGTCTTCAAGCCGCCTTGTGCGGTGGATAAGAATGTATGATAATCATGAAATGAAGAATATGCGACTTGTAACTAAAGAGTTATTGTTAACTGCAGTAGCAACCCCATGTGAGCCAAATGTACGGAATTTGTTCTAGATGTAGGCACTTAATCCGGATGGATGTATGAAAGCTCGATTGCTCTAAATTGAATGCCATTATTTTAATTGTTTTCTTCACTTGAAAAGCATTACTTGGTGGTAAAAATCCATGAATTCACTTAGCATTACTTACTTACATTTTTCTTAATTGTGTATGCACCTAAGAGAATCGAATGCAGGTTGTGGATGCAAAATACAAGGCGGGGCTCAAGGATAGTTGGTTCGGGTTCAAGGGTGATTAGATACCGGGCGATTATACGAAGGTTGTTAGTTAATCTCAACTTTTACTTTATTGTTTCTAACATGTTAAACTTGTTAAACTTATTAACTCATCTTTTGAAGTGAACAGTTGACTCTTATAGGGCCAATAATTGTTATCCACACGGATTGCGGTCCAGGAAAAAGGAAAGAATTTTAAGGATATTGTTGAGCGAGTGTTCCTAATATAACCAATGTTTTGCAAGTATGTGAAAAAGTGCCTTGCACTTGATTCTAAGAATATATACCCCATATTAGACATGAAAACAAACGGGATGACCATGAACCGAGCATGTTTATTAAGTAAGGTTTTATCAAGCAAATAATACAAACTCATAAGTAGACATATTTTCTTGTTCACATTCGTTCATTAAAAAAAGATGTTAGTTCATGGACCTCCAGCCTAAATTATTGGGGAGATTATTTACTTGTTTATTTGCTTAATAAGCTAATACCTACGTCCTAAAATTATTGTCTAGTTTTAACTTTTCAAAGTCTTTCTTTTTCAACTTTGATCTTAATAACTTTTATTTGTATTATATAATACTTGATAAACATTATACCAATGAAAATACATTGATAATTTAGAGTGAGGTTCAAATGAGAATGGAAAATTTGGTAAGAATGGAAGAACGAATAAGAATGTGCAGATGTCATAAAACCCATTATTCCCATGTTTTAAAAAATCAAATATCTCACACACGGTAAGTCAAAAATTATAAAAATTGCACCATAAAAATTAGCATTTTTTTCTTCGATTTGCAATATCACAAGGTATACTTACAACGACTTTTTTTTGAGGTTTTACAAATCGTACAAAATTACTAACATATGTATTACTCGCTAGAATCACATGTGTTACTTGGCACATGTGTTACGAGCACGTAACACATGGTATCACATGTGTCACTCATTTTCAAAATCAAAAAATGAAGAAAAAAAGTTCGTCGAAAGTATACTTTTTTACATCTCTAATCCAAGATAATAAAACGCTGATTTTTATAGTACAACTTTTGTGTTTTTTCGACATACCATTTGAGAGACAAATAATTTTTTAAAACGTGGGAAGTGGATTTAATGACACGTGATGCATTCCTATTAGTTTTCTCATTCTCATACAAAGTTGTTGTACTATGAGGATAAATTTTTTTTACTAGTTTTGGAGAGGTTCAGAGAACTTCAAATCTCAACCATCCATTTTGAAAATCAAAGGTCTAAACTGACCATGATATTTATAACACCCTCCATTTTTAAAGTCAATTAAATATAATATATCGGAAGCGTAAGTCCAAATAAACATTTTAATAATTTACATTATTTAATAAACATAAAAAAAATCAAAGTATTTCAAACGATAGTTTATCAACTTGGGTGTTATATAAAAACAAAAGATAACACTTATTTATGCAATTCAGATATCAGAGAAATGCTTGGTTGCCAAACATTCCATCCGAACCAACTTCTTGCCCAACCATTATATCAAATCCTTAACCTGCAAGGAGTATTAATGTGGGGGATTAGCTCAATGTTAAGTGAGTAGACTTATAATCAATAGTCTAACTTAGCAATAATAAATCTTACAAAAAGATAATCGTAAACACGTATTATCAATGAGATAACATTTCAATCACACAACATATCAATGAGGATCGGTGGTCCTTGAGACGCCCTTCTGCCCGGGTGGCCCTCAAGCAACACATACCCACAATCTGTAAGGCCAATATAGAATAGACCGATATCTTGGTACTCATTTCGTACGACCTAATTTCCCATTAACGATAAGTACACAGAAATTTATGTCGTCTTACAATAATGACCAAACCCAGCTTCTATGCCGACCTCAATAATCAATGCACAAAGGCAATATATCACGTGATCACATATTCACGTACTCATCATGGCAACCTATAAGACTAAATAGTCTATCAATAGTATTATTACTATTAAACCAAAATCATCATGGCAAACAAAACAGTAATAATACGTTTACCAGTTGTAACCAAATCTGTTACAGCTAAATCATACTAAGGATTATAGATCCACTCACCGAATACCTTAGTTGTCCACTTAGTAGTCTAATGTCACTGAGTCTTCTCTATATGTGAGAATACAACAGAATAACACAAGTTAGTCACTTGTCTCAATGTGGATATAACATCATACAACTATGTTTACCTCAACAGTTCTCACAATTATCAATTTCAATATCAAATACCAATTAAGATACTCAATCAAATATATGATTATTAACTTATATCACTTTTAACACTATCATGCCAAGTTTATGAATAATCACCTTAAACATCAAAATTCACAATCACTTATCAAGTTATGATCATCATGATCACAACATCACATTACTCCACCTTAATCCACATTAATCATTGTTAATTAACATAATTAGACTATTAACAAGATTATTAACTTCCAACATCAACAATTCATCAAAACCCCAATATTAGGTCTAATGAATACTTAACCAAAATAAGTTGCAACTTTACTCTTTAATTCTCAATTAAGTGTTCTAATTAGTAAACCATACTAATTTCATCATATAACCCATCAAACTTATCATAATCATCATTAACCTCAAGAACACTTAATCAAATTTATAACTTTTAGCTTAAATCATGTTACTTATCACCATTAACAACAATTATCAATGTTTATACCATTATCCTAAGCTCAAAAGCTTTAATTCTTGAATAACCAACTCTACTCATAGACTTTCTTCATATGTTCATATCAAATTCTTCATTTCTAACTTAGGGCTTTGCTTATAATAATGATTTTAACATTAATTAACAACTCTAACATGATTACAAGCCTCGATTTCATATACTTCATACTAATTATATCAATTACCAAAAAAACCATTTCTAGATTTATAAAAATCAAGAAATCAAGACTTACAAGATGTTTATGGTGATGAGGAGAATATTAATTCACGTTTATGAAGCTTGAATCAAAGTTTTATGGACTCAATTTCACCTCAAGACTTGTTTTGCAAAGTTTGAATCATCCCTGTGGTGTATACGGTTCGGCCGTACCAAAATTAGAAAGAAGGGATGAAATCTTTACAAGTAATTTGATGAATTATGAGGAACTAGGGTTTTAGAATCTATCTCTTGTACGTAATCGAACTCCCTGGAATCTTTGTGATGTTAAAAACGTATTTCCCACATATATTAGATAATATGTGTACTAGTGTTGTCCCCTTTATTATCTATTATCTGGAACCTAGAAACCATTTGTGAGGAAAACTATTTTATTTACCGTCGGCTATATTAATTTAAAAGAGTTAATAATTTACTAGTCACAATAAATTATTTGACTCTTTTCCCAATTATTTTTAAATAACAAAATGAAACTATTTTCTGACACATTAAATACTAATTCAAAGTCCAGAAAATATTAAAATACTACTTTATTACTAGACCCAAAAAACTAGGTGTTACAATATTTATAATCAAAACCTTAAATTTCAGTACCAAAATTATAATAAAATATAAATATGAAATTCCACCTATAATTCTTCCACATTTTTTACCTTTTACTTTTAGCCCCTATACTTTCCCCCTACCTTTTATTTATTCCTCCCCCACCCCTACCATCCATCCCACTACCACTTGCTGCCGCTGTCAGCCATCTCCGGTCGCCGCCAACCGTCGTCGGCTTCTGACGACCATAATTTTTTTTTTAACTGTTTTTTTGAAATTTTTTTATTTTCTGTTTTTTTTTTCAATTCTCTTTACATATTATTATCTTATACTGCATTTTGTATCATACACATTTTCCTTTTGTAGTGCATTTTGATATTTTTATTGCATGTTATATATACAAATCGATCTAATATATATTGTTTATTTTTTACTGCATTTTATGTTATACATAATCTATTTTATACCGCATTTTGTTAATTATACCGCATAATGTTACATTTACTGCATTTTGCATATATTTCACTTATTACATATTGTTTATTTTTTTACTGCATTTTGTATTATATAAATTATCCATTTTTACTGCATTTTCTATAAAACAATAACACGTGTTGTTGTTTTTACTGTATTTTACATATATTTCATACAAAGTTGTTGTACTTTGTATTATATATTACAAAAAAATTGTTTTCAGGTTAAGGGTCTGTTTGGTGAGGAGCTTTTAGGAGCTTTAGCTTTTAATTTTAAAAATAAAAGTTCCAAAAATAATAAAAGCCTTGTTTGTTGTGTAATAGTTGTAGCTTTTAATTTAAATGAAAAGCTCCAAATTGAAAAGCTGGTGTGTAGTAGCTATAGCTTTTAATTTAAATGAAAAGCTCCTTTTAAGTCATTTTATACTTCAAAGTTACAGCTACAGTTAGTTTGCGAAACAATTTTACAGCAACAAAGTTACAGCCTACAACTATAACCTACAACTACAACAACAGCTACAGCTTACAGCTTACGGCTATGTTTGGCGATGAGCTTTTCAGAGCTTTTAGGAGCTTTAGCTTTTAATTTTAAAAATAAAAGCTTCAAAAATAATAAAAGCCTTGTTTGGTGTGTAGTAGCTGTAGCTTTTAATTTACATGAAAAACTCCACATTGAAAAGCTAGTATGTAGTAGCTGTAGTTTTTAGTTTAAATGAAAAGCTCATTTTAAGTCATTTTATACTTCAAAATTACAACTACAGCTAGTTTGCCAAACAATTTTACAGAAAAAAGTTACAGCTTACAGCTTAAATTTACAACTACAACTAACCGCTACAGCTTACACCTACAGCTACAGCTTACATCTACATCCTACAGCTTATTGCCAAACATAAATAAAAAAGTTCATAAACTACAAGATAGAGGTACTAATAATTATTTAAGTGTTTATACAAGCCCATTTTTATTTGGTTATTGGTGGTCGCTCAACACAAAATAAGGTAAAAATTCTAGCTTTTTGCTTAATCCCAAAACACCCTGGGACATTACAAAATCTGAAAATGTGTGAATTCACTTGATTGAATGATGAAGCAACAGAAGAACAAAATTATTGAATTCTGAATGTAATGGGTGGTGCAACTGTAAGTGTAATTAGCTGCAGAAACCTGACATTGTTAACCGGAGCTGCGATTATACTGCAACTCACGGGTCTTTCTCTCTTCGTCTTCGGTTTCTTCCCAATTAAACCAGCTCTCTCCGGTATCAGGTATCTAAATTTACTATTTTAGGTTTGATTGATTAAGTCGACGATCTGTGCAATTAATACTAATAAAATTAAAATTGAATAGCGGACCAGAGTTTTTCCGGCCTCCATCATCTGATTCATCAATTCAGGATGATGAAAATCACACACCGACTCTGCATCCGAATCAACTCAAATCTTTATATCAGGTACTTTATAAGTTTTTATTAATAATCATTTTAGGGTTTTTGTCACTCGTTAATCCTCTTCCTTATCAACTAAGTATAATAAATCTTGATGCATATACTTGCTGCCTTTGAAATCACTTGTCCATCTTTACTATCTTGATTTACGTTACATACGTTTAGATACAAAGAAGAAGAAGAAGAAGCTATTACCATTTTGCTAAGACCTTATTTGAACTTGGAGTTATAATTTTTTACATTCTTGACAAGTGGTGGTACGTATGGAAACTGTTTGCCGATAACTGGGAGTATTAACAAATAGGGAGAATTACGGAAGTAGGCTATAAAGATTAACTTAGCTAGTCAACTTTCTTAAGGTGGAAATTAAATTATTGTACTGCATATGTAAGTTATACACAGGATTATATATATATATATATATATATATATAGGATGAACTGGTGTCTAGTAGTAATAGAAACATTTTATTGTTATAAAGCTAGTGAATTGTCTGCCATCCTTAGCGCTTCATGGCCCATGTCTGTATGGTGGGACTAACACTAACTTCAAAACTTATTTGATCTTGCATAATACTTAGCCCACAAAAAAGGATACTATACTGTATCGTACAAGCACCTTCATTGAGAAGCTTTTATCTTGTAATGTATTGGTGTCACAATCTGGTCTAATTTTTCACCGTTCTCTTTATGTTTTTCAGGCTCAATGTTGTCTTATGTAATGTTTTTATTTTATCATACTTGGTCGTGTATTTATTTTGGTTAGAAACATGTGCTGGTGGCAGTTAACTGTGTGAACTTCCATAATGCAGGAGCTTTCTGAGATCCCCTCTTCCTATGACAGACTGATACTAATGGTATGTAGAAATGCAATATAGTTTGACAAAGCATAACCACAGAAAAATGTAGTTTTGATTCATAGCTAATTTAGAGAAAGGGTAAATTCACTGTTCCAATGCAATCATGTGATGTTTAGGTTATTGATGGTCTTCCAGCAGAATTTGTTCTTGGAAGGAATGGCCAGCCTCCCTCAAAGATTTTTAAGGATTCAATGCCGTATACTCAATCTTTGCTGGCCAATAAAATGGCGTTGGGTTACCATGCGAAGGCTGCACCTCCAACTGTTACACTGCCACGCTTGAAGGTACTAAAGTTACTTATGTTGTTATAAATGTATTTTCATTTCAACTTTTCAATCATTTCCACCATCTTTTTACCATATGCAACAGGCCATGACTACTGGGTCAGTTGCGGGGTTTCTAGACGTTTTGTTTAATTTCAACACTCAAGCTCTTTTGGAAGACAATATTATAGGTGAGCACACAAAATCTTATGGGATTTGTCAATAATATGTTATTTCAGCTTATGGAGTTGACCAAGCTTGGAAAATTACTGACTGATATGTTGCAGGTCAATTTTATAGAATAGGTTGGAAAATGGTTATGCTTGGAGACGAGACATGGCTAAAATTGTTTCCAGGATTATTTACAAGGCATGATGGAGTTAGTAGCTTTTTTGTAAGTCTTCCGCAGTTGCTGATTTCTTTTACTTTATGTCTTTCAGTTCAAACTTTCGTTAAGAAACTTGTTAACCCGATGCTCCTGAATAGTATATCAATCTATTTCATGCTTTTTCTTACTATCTCATCACTTTACATAGGCTTCTGTAATCCACAACCCAATATATAATAACCGTACTATTATTCTTTCGATAAGATGTTAGCTCATTTAATAAAGTTTTTTTTTTTTTTTTTTTTTTTGGATTCCCTTATCCTATAACTATCATTGATGAGAAGAAATGCAATCAGTGTCACTTTTTTTGAATAAAATTTACTCTCATAGAGTGATGATAGTGAGAGCATCGGAATGATTAGGAAGGATTTGTATCACTAACTGTCATCTATGTACATGGATGTAAATACTGATGAGGATGTTAGCCATGGGGTAAGTGTAGATACAATAATGAACAAGTTTTCATAGTTTTAATGCTGTGGATAAATCCTATTAAAGATGAAACTAAGTTCCTTAGGATGGTGGTTTGACTTGCCATGATATGATCAGAATATTGTCATATGGAATGTTAAATGTATAATGATTTCCATTCTTACGTTGATGTGGCAATATAATGAGGGACAGGATCGTAAACTGTTGGGGAGATAGTTGGAAATAGTTTAGGACAATTAGTTAATCATTTTGCAAGTTCTATTGAGTCTCGTTTCTTGCTTACCCAAACTAATATATGTACTTTATAAGTTCATATGTAGTCATGATCTACCAATATAACATATCATTGTTGGCATTTTAGTTTTCAAATGTAATTCTTTAAGCCATGGATTGTCTCTGTTCACTTTTTGTTTGTTTTGTCATTTCTAAATTCCCAAGAACTCCCAAGTTTTTGATCATGTTGTATCTCTACTTTTATAATTTTGCCTTTATAATTCTTGATATAGGTTAAAGATACTGTGCAAGTTGATAACAATGTTTCACGGCATCTAAGTTATGAACTTCACAAGAATGACTGGAATCTTCTGGTAATATATTTGTTATTCTTTTTATATATATTTTTAGGTTATAGTTCTGTGACTGGTATGGTATCGACTTTTGGTTTCTATGTTAAAAAACACAATTACAAATAAACAATTAGGAACTAATTAATTAAGATACCTATATCTTTCAACTCATAAATTACCCTGGTCAACATCTAACTTATTTGAACTATTTATTACCGTCAGACAACTTTAGATAGCATCAACATTAGAATTATTTACAATCATTTCAGATTCTTCATTATCTTGGTTTGGATCATGTTGGACATCTTGGAGGGCGTAGTAGGTACGTAAATATTACCTTTAGCCAACTCACTCTATCTAAAGGAGACTTCATTGAAGCTGTTGGGTCTCTGTTTCAGTATCTTGATGAGCTCAAAACTCAAGGAAATGGATGATGTAATAAAAATGATTCACTTGAGTATTATCCAAAATCAAGCAAGTGATCATGGGCGGACTCTCTTGGTTTGTGCCTCATTAGTTCTTACATGAACCCTTGTGTATATTCCGCTTCCATTCTTTCATCTGTGTCTGTTTATCTGTGCGCGTGTGTATCAAACAGTCAATTTCTTGAGTTGTGTGCATATAAATTACAGATCTTAACTTCATTTTAATATGCAGGTGGTGACTAGTGATCATGGTATGCAAGAAAATGGTAATCATGGGGGATCTTCATATGAAGAAACAGATTCACTGGCTCTCTTTATTGGCCCAAGAAGCAGTCATGTATCAGCCACATATGATACTATTAATCAGGTCTTACTACACATTTTTCTCTTTAACGTTCAGTACTGTTGCTATGCTAAGCCACAAAGTTCTACTAGAGCTTATTCTTTCTCATATATTATTCAGGTTGATATTGCTCCAACAATGGCTCTCCTTTTTGGTGTACCTATTCCAAAAAATAATGCTGGCTATCTGATTGCTGACCTATTTCATCCACTAGAAGGTTCAACATTTTTCTTCAGTTATACTAGAGTCCAAAAACATTTGATTTAAAAGAAAAAAAATACATATTATGAAAATAGTCTTTAGTTCTAGCATGTATTTACGGGCTTAGACATGACTTACATGAAAGTGGGGAGCTAACTTAAAGCTACTTTGCTTTCATCTCTAGTTGGCATAAGATAGTAGTAGCTCTGAAGTCTTAACATAAAGTTATTTATAATTGCATGTTGTGTCTTTTATGATGAGTATTGTAGATCACCAACTACTAAGGGCAATGGAACTAAATTCGTGGCAGTTGCTGAGGTTACTTCAAGCCCAATCAACTGATTTTACTTGTGGATATAGGAAGGACACGTCTTCTTGTTTATATCTTGACGCTGCTAATCTTCATCGATCTTGGAAGTCTAAGAAGCTCTTAAGGTGGAATATTTAACCTTCAAATATTCTAGTCTTTTGAAGCATATAATATAAGAACGTATTATGAGTACTTATATCATGGATGATAACTATGCATATAGGTCAGCTATAGGTGATGACTTTAAGAGCACTGCTGCTGCATACAGCGTGTTTCTAAGAACAGCAAGTGAGCAGTTGTCACACACTGCAACAGATGTAAGCATTTCGTGTTCCAATGGCTCCTGATTTCTGTTATATCTGTTCTCATTGTGTTAATTTTTCTACCCATTGCAGAAACCTGTTCTCCTACTTGCCTCAGGGGTTATAGCAATGCTTTTATCATGCACTATGTTGTTGGGTCTCCTTTATAAACTAGATCAAGAAATTTACCCAAAACAATTCTACAAGTTACAGTTGACTGAGGTTTCGATAGTGTCAGTTATCGTGGTTCTTGTTTTAAGTATGGGATCAAGCTCTCTGGTTGAAGAAGAACAATATCTATGGCATTTTTTGACCTCGACACTCTTTCTAGTATTACTGCGCAAAACAATTAAGTCTACCGCAATCAACCGCAATAAAACCTGCTCTCAACTTTGTTTGATTGCATTAATTATCATTTCTGGAAGGCTTTTAAGAGGATGGCATCAAGGGGGTGTCAATTGGACTCACCTTCCTGACATTTCTAGAGCATTAGAGATTGGTGGAAGTTCGTACATAAAGTTTTTCCAACTTGTCTCTGTGGTGGTAGTAACCAGCTTATGTTTGTATACTATTTCATTCTTATGGTCAAGGGGTTATATCGTCATCTTGATTGGACTAAGCTACTTGTGTGGCGGAGTACTGGTTCTACAGTATGTAGTGAAGTATCAGGGTAGTGAAGTTGCAACATCTGATTCGGAGGCGATCTTAGCTGTACAATCAATTTATCGTTTTCTTGTTACATGTGTAACAGTAACACTTATTGCATCACCATGGTATATGTCATATAAAAGCAATGATACACTTTTGGTGATTAAAGAATCGTTGTATTTTAGTGGGCTAACATACATATATGGGTGGTGTCTTCTGCAACTATTGCTACAACAACCTGTCAATTGTATGCCTATTTCGCTTCTTCTTTTGCAAATCCTTGCTACCATTTGTTATGCTTCTCGTGGTGGTTCAGATGTTAAGCAGTGGGTTGAGGTTAGTTCTCAGATCCCTATATCGCAATGAAGTATTGGTGTCTGAATGTACACCGTCATTTTTGATGCAATTAATTTGAATATGCTTGTTATATGTGAGTTCTAAAGTGTTTTCCTATGAACTGCTAAAGGGTACACACCGGAGGGTTTTTGGTTAACTTCTGCATGAACTGAAAAACTTACAGATGGCTTGGTCCTTTCAGCTGGTCTTAATATGCTTGTGAGTTCGTCGCTCACCGATTTTTCTATTTTTCAACCAGATTGCTGCTATATATTATTCAGGAGTGGCTGGTCATTTCAGTCTTGGAAACACCAACACTCTAGCAACCATTGATGTTGCTGGAGCTTTCATTGTATGTTATCTTCCTTTGATTTGTCCCTTACAAGTGATTTGCTAGAGGTGGCAATTTAAGCCATTTACTGATGAATGGGTTGATTTGGGCTATGTATTATTATCTTGAACGGGTCCTAAAAGGAAACAGGTCAATGAGTCAATGGCACAAAGTGTATCTTTAATGTATAAAACCTCCCTAAATCATATTATTCAAGAAGTTCGATAATTTTAAAAAAAAAGATAGTTTTTGCAAGCACCTTTGACACAATATTTTATCAATTTCATAGTTTTTTGTAGGCGTTTTAAGTCATCCCGACCCATACAAAATATTACCCATTTGACTCTAATTGTTTTGACTCGTTACCCAATCCGCTTATTTCTCCATATGGTGCTTTTTAGGGGATTTCTTTTTCTATTCTAGTAATCAGTTGTGAAATTGCCAGGGAATCTCTAGTCATTCAACAGTGCTGAGTGGATTGATAATGTTTGTGATAACATATGCATCTCCCATGTTAGCTCTCCTTAGTATGGTGATGTCGATCTCCATGAAACACATAAACCCTCTTCAAGATACCCAACAGATAAATATGGGACAACTTCTCAAGACGATTCTTGGCTTCCCTTGTTTGGTTCCACTGGGGTTGAATTCTGTACTTCAAGTTGCATACACCATCATTCTGCTCCTGATGAGGAATCATTTATTTATATGGTCCGTCTTTTCACCAAAGTAAGTCGTATAAGCTGATGTTCAGTGATACTCTTGTGTGTTTGAGAAATCTGATCGTTTTGCTTAAGCGTAATCCAATTAATATGTACCCCATTGAAGGAAATTAATTATGTTATTTTACTGCAGGTATATCTACGTTGTAGTCAGTACTACTTGTGTCCTTTTTGGCGTACTTATCATTGCTTCAACAGTGATTTATGTCATTTCAACAGCAGTTTTTCTGAGCAGACGTCGATACAAAGGTTTAAAATCATGAGTAGATGGAGGAAGAAAAATACTATTCAGCATTTAAGATATATTTTTTGGCTTGCTTAATCTCCTGTTTGGGATCTGAGGTTAAGCTGTAAATCGATCGGTGTTTTGTAAAATTTTGTTAGTCTAGGGTTAGTACTATGCGTTGCTAATCTTATGCACTGTGTTTCTCAGAGCAGTTTTGTAAAACTTAGGGTTATTTAGTAGATTTTTCACTGGTGAATGAGGTTAGCCAACATAGTTACCTTTTCTTTTATGATTATGTTATGGCAATTCCACTTGGGAGGTTTGTTTGAACATTTTTGTTTAGTTCCGGAAATACGTGACTCTATTATTGACTTCAATTGTACTTGATTAACAGTAGATGTTCCTTGTGGTGCTCATTCCTCACTCTCTTCAATTTAAACTTTTATCAAATAAATCGTTATTTGGATGTGCTTTCAAATGTGGCTTACTAGATTCACTAAAATGTAAGAAGTTACTGATAATGACAAACAATGTAAGGTAAGGTCATTACTAAAATGAATAGCAATATCTACTTGAAAAATTTTAGGTGTGTGTAGGGTAAATCTACTAGAAAACACAGGAATCCAGTAGCATATGTATCATGTAGAATCTATTACGTGCAAAGACATGATCAATAAGTATCAACGTTTGGTAGACCGATTTTTCTACTTGTTACATGTTTAACAAGAAATGATAATACATGCAGATAAAGCTAAACCAAATAAGCAGAATCCCATAACCGAATAAGCATCTGATTTTCTTAATTTGGTCTTGAGTCCCCTGACCACACTCTTCATGATCTCGTATTCCACCTCCATCACTTCGAACTGGTCCATCAACATTTCCTTCTCTCTTCTTAGCTGTCATAATCCCAAAAACAAAACTCAATATTGCACTTTGTTTTTATTCCAAATTTAGCAATAGTGCATGATCATAAATATAACATTCCTAAATTACCCACATCGAGTATAATCCTAAAACTTTCTTGAGCTCATCTCTAGCCTTCTGTGTATCAGTTAAGTTCTTCAATTCTTCTGTTTGTAGATTATTGATGTATTATAATCATTAAATTTATATTTACTTGCACTCTACTTTGTTTTTTTCAATCTAAATACACAAGAGTGGCCTATTTTGGGCTTCTATATATGGAAGGTACTCTTTAGCTATATGTTAATAACTTATTTAAAAAACTATATATAACACCAGATGTTACCTCAACAATAGTCTTTACAAGCTTATCTGTTGCCTCCTTCCATGCGGATATTGTTTCCGAGCTGATGCCCTTTACATAGCTTGAATTCACCCCCTCACTTGAAATGGGATCAGTGATGAGCCCATCCAGAACAAACTCCTCCCCAATTATACTCACTGTCTCAGCATCCAGCTTCTCTCCAAACTGCACCAATCCATAAGTACAAGTTGGTAACACATTAGTTTTTTAAAGATAAAATCGTTAATCCCAAACTTAGAGGTGCCAATAGTAACAGATTTAATAAGAGATGATACATATAATGCATACAGTTCAGATTATATATTTATTGCATACAGGTCAAAAGCATACATGATACATATAATGCATACAGTTTGAATGGGTCTAAACGCCGCCAAATTGTATTTATAATGCATAAAACTTCCTAAATAATCTTATTCAGAAATTCAGTTTATTGTTGAAAGGGTTTAATGTATGTAATCATAGACTCATAGTTGACAATCAATGTATTTATTGAAAACCAAAACTTGGATACAATTTGGTAACACATTTGTTTATATAATATAATAAATATGTAACTCCAAACCTTTTTTACGATTCTCTCACGTAGTGCAGCTATTTTCAGCTTCACATCATTCATAGACAAAGCATCCTGCTTCCTGTCAGACATGTCTTCCTTGCAAACGACACGCAATGATGCCTTTATATGCTTAGCTCTGCCAAGGATAAAACTCTAAGCAGTCAATTTATTTTGTCACACATGCACTATAAGAAAGGACTAGATGGAAACAATCAAGAGCTTAATATGGAGAATTGCAGATGACGTGTCCTGCTCAGTTAAGTTGTTCATTTCACCCGTTCCACCCATCATTGATAAAACATAACCCAAACCAACCCACTGATCGAAGATGCCACCTCTACTTTAAACATTAGAGAAGAGTTAAAGTTACAAAAATGGCTACGCTCAGTTGTTGGCTACAGACTAGGAATCTAAAGTAAATTACACTAACCTATCATGCAATTAAAATTATGCTCAAACGTGTGCCTTTTCTAGTAGATCTTCACATGAATGGATATTACTTTCACACGATATCTTGGTCATAGAAATGCACAATAAATTTCAAAGAAACGAGATTTAGGGAACACCGTTTCTAATGTCACCAACAATGGAGATACCGACATTCAGGATCACATTTAGGTGATATACCTTGCTCCAAATCGCAGAGTAGATATACTCTCTGATGAATTACAAAGACTTGGTGAGCAACAGCAAAGTAATGCAGTTTGGGAGCTTCCTCCCTGGATGGAAATAGTGCAGATGAAGATCATAAGCTTAATGAGATGGAGCTAGAGACGGAAAATTTAGACCCATTTACTTAAGAACGTGTCAATTTGGGTTGGGTTTTTATCTCAAATTGGTCAAGTAAAAATACTTAGCTAAAAGGAGAACAGGTCCAATCTCCAACAAGTTAGACATAGCCAAATGACTACTTTTTAATATATAAAAGCTCCTAAATCAAATTATTCAAAGATTTATTGTTATATTTTCTTTGACAAAAAATGAACAAAGCATTGTTAGCGGACAACCTGACTTCACTTTACCTGGTTCGACCAATACTAAAAAAAAGACCCCTTTTAACTCATATTTTTAACCAGTTGACCAATATGCCTGAACTCCCATATTGCCACCTATAGATGGAGTTAATAGGATAGTACTAACAAGGGCATCCTGAAGGATCCGAGTAAGCTTTGAATCACGATAGGGGATGTGATATGCTTTTCCCTGTGGACTGGAAGTCAAAGCATTGATCACATTACCAAGTGCAGAAAGAGATTTGTTAATGGTTTTGGCTTCTTCAAGAACTCTCCCCTCAGCACCCGTTTTCTCAACCTTCTCAGATCCTGCCAAGTCTACAAGAACAAGCTTTCCGGTGCTCACCCTGTTCATAACCCCAAGGTAGTAGTTTCAAAGTTCAAACACATAATAGTCTAGTAACTTGTAATTGGTTAAGGAAAATATGAGACCTTTTTTCATTTTTTACTTCTTTCTGAATGGTAAATATGTAGATGCAATGACTTCGACTGCTTGCCATGTTCATTTCTACACAAGTTAACAAGTAAGTTAAACAACCAGTATAAAATTCTTGTATTAGTTATTAAGCCACAATAACTTAAAACTGGACAGTGATAGAATGAGATGGAGGAATACGAGTCTCTCCGACTGCTCTGTTTGCTATTCCACTCTGCATTCCCAAAAGACACAGAAGATACTAATATTTAGTTTTCTTATGTATGTGTAACTTTTGCAATAGAGATATTTTATAATAATTTTGATCTTACAGATATAAATTTTAATGCTTCTTCACCATCTGATATCAAGATCTGTGAATAGATAAGTCAATTAATTAATACATCTTGACACACTAATTAAAATCGAAATTTCTATTGGAAGTACTTGGAGGTCAAAAAGCCAAAACTTTAGTTGTCATAGGATTGTCATCGGGAAAATTTTCCTTGAAAAGCTGTTCGATTCCAGTTCTGGTGAATTGCACATTAAAGTTTACAATTGGAATTCGATTTGGAAAGAGGCTGCAAATTTTCAGGCTTGGGGTGGGTTTATGCAATGATCTTTTGTTCTACTTCAAGGTTGGCCCTTTTTAGTTGAAGGTTCCTTATAGCTTATAATCATGCAATAGTGAAAAACATGAGAATGCGAACAGCTGATGGATTAGGCCATCTCCATCTCCATTGGAAGTACAAAGAGACCTTTTAATTGGTTTACATAAAAGTGGAAAACAACTTGAGGCACAAAATATTGATGCATATTCAATTCTATAAGCATGTGGAGAAGGCTTGGACAAAATATTGATGCACAAAATATTGATGCATATTCAATTCTAAGCAGACTTACATATAGGGAAATGCAAAACTACAAAGAATCTATATGAAAGATATTTAAACTTACTTCTGTTACTCCACACAACAATATCCCTTGTCCTTTGTGCTCTTTCACCTGTATGTTGTCCTTTGACAAATCAAAAAGGTCCCTGCAGCAAACGCTCGCAAGTGCAATCATAAATTACAGTTAGAGATATATATTTTTCAATTAAAAAACACGAGTTAATTATAATTAGGGCCTTTCTGTGTGTTCTTGTGCAGGCCAACAGACAAGAGAGATGATCAGTTGGCAGTTGCTAACCTTACTCTCTCCATATAAATCTCTACCTGCATGTGTCACATACATAAAATAGAAAATTCTCGTAAGTTATTTAATCACAATTTAATCCATAAGACCTCATAAAAAGAGTAATATTCTACCATTGACAGTTTAATTTTGTAAGCAGTTGCTTCACCACTTAGGTTTACAGCCTGAAAGAGTTCACCGACCACTCTAGGTATTAATCCTTTCTTGCGGTTGTCTGTTTCCAGAATGTTACCTCCCTGGTCAAAAAAATCCAATAATGCACTTCATTTGAAACAAGCGCTATTAAATCATTGCATTTACTATAACGTGGATCACCTCCATGGTATACGTCTTCCCTGCTCCTGTCTGTTAGATTGCAAATAAGAATTCATCAGTTTGATCCTGCATCTAGAGAAATCTACTTCAAAGCTATTTGAACAGTGGGAAACAATAGGTATTTCGTTCAAGATCATATAACATTTTCAACGAACTCAAAAACATATAATTCTTTAGCTAGTAAAAATCAGTGCCAGAACAGATTACATGAGTTCTGAATCTATATAACCAAATCACAGAACTAAATTATTCTAAATTTAAAATTGTGAACAGAAGCAGGTATTCCTAATTCCCCTTAGTTTCTGTGAGTACTTTAAAGATCTCAGTAGACGTTAATCACTTTTGTGACAAGAATTCATAATTGAAAACTAAAATCAAATTATCGGCAATGTTCAGCATTGACCTAAATTTGTTTTGTATCGCAAATAAATTAAATGACTTGATACCTACAAAAACAAATCAAAATATAGAATTATCATAATTTCGAATTGGTAATTAAACTAGGTATTCCAAAATTTCATCTGTATCTTAATTAACAACTTATAAGCACATACATAACTCATAAGACTAGATGCTATACATACCTGTCCATATGTGATGATTGTGCCATTAATTGCATTCAAAGCATCTATTACAGACAAATCAACATTCAGACCGAGAATTAAGATGAAGACATTACTCATATAGTCTCAAACAATAAGCTACATTCAGTAATATGTTCAATCTATACTTGCTTCTAAACAAAAACCTAAAATTATTAGGTGATCTAGGAAGCAACGTGAAGATTTAGCTCCAATTTAACTGTAAGTACAATATCTACAGTAATTTATGAGAGAAAATGAAAATATTTACTAAAACTAGCTAGCCAAAATAGACCACTAAAACACACATAAAATCAAGTTAGGAGTGATCTACGAAGTAGCATTAAGATTTAGCATCAAATTAACCTCAATTACGATGTATACACTAATTTAAAGAGGAATTCTTCTCTAAACTTCAACATGATAGAGCAGTAGAACACACAATTCAGCACATGCATAATAATACCTCTGACTAAACCTAAAATTAAAATATGAGCGACCTATGAGGTAACATGAAGATTTAGCTCCAAAATAGACCTAATCACGACATTCACAGTAATTTACAGAGGAAATCGACAAAAGTTAACTAAATTACGCAAAATAGAGCGCTAAAACACACAAATCAGTACATAATACCTCTAACAATTGGAGAGGCCAAAAAATCGTAGACGTCAGCTTGTACGGAATCTTCATAGAACACTTTATCGAAGCTAAACACATATTGTTCATCCTTTTCATCCTGTAAATGAAATTTAGTGAAAGTGAATACAGACGGAATTGAGATGCGAATTACTACAAAAATGTGATCGTTAACAGATAACCTTGAGAGTAAAACTCTGAGAATCCGATCGTGTAATGCATATAGATTCACCGTCTTCTTTTGAATTTCGAGGCCTGAATCTGGCGCACACGCAAATGTTTGCCATGATTGTAATTTGATATGATTTTGATTTGAGTGTTTGTTACTGTTTATAAATCGAATTTCCGTACCGCCTTCCCGCCTTACGCTATCATTTCCGGATTTTACTGTGGTCGGGTCGGGTCGGATGTGATCTCCAGCCCGAAAGTTTTTTCAATAAATAGTGAAAGACAAAAATTATTTATATTTAATTTTTTGGATTTAAGTGATTAAGAACATTGTTGTTAGACTCTTAGTAGTCAATTAGAAATTTAAAAATAAGCGACTTCACATGAATTCGACCCTTATAAAACTTTTATTAATTACTCAAAATCGTTTGCAACTCTTCCGATTCTTTTATGACTCTTAAAAGCAAATGTGTGGTATGATGTAATACAAAAGAAAACTATCATAAAATATAAAAAGAAATAACTATAATCTATTTTAAATTAAGTCTTTGTGTTGATTGTCGGTGAACGATTTCACTATTAACTTTTGCCGTATTTTACTTTTCTTAATGACAAAAGTCTTGAACACTAATATATATATATATATATATATATATATATATATATATATATATATATATATATTGGGAGGATCCAGGGGGAAGCCTTTGATTTTGGGGAAGTAGGGAAGTGAGTTATCCACTGTCGATCTATTGGTCTTTGAAAGTTCTAGCACTGTGTTTTATTTCCTGTCCAGACTTAGTGTATTTACAGGGACGAGGGCAGTTTGATCCTTTTATATTCTATTTTTAATTTAATCAAATATTGTTTATTAATAACCCAAATACACATACGAAGTAATTTGCGTACGTTCTTCTATCAATTTCCATAAACATTCAGTTAACGATTAATTGATTCAATCTCCTAAACTCAATGTCATTCTCAATTCTAGTTCAGTCAATTCCTAATTGTTGTGTGTATGATTGAATTACTTTTCAATTATAATATCAGTTGTTCCTGATTGTGATTTTTCATAGGTTTCACTTATATTCGTTTTTTATTCAGCTTCCTTCGATTTTCATTATACATACAATTTCAATTCCTTTTTATTGATTTGTATCCTTCGTTTTTAGGGTTTATCCAGCATATACATTTGTTTTTAGATTATAAATTTTGTAGTTGTGTTTGTTTGCAGCTATTATGACGAATTCTGGTTCCAATGTTATGTTTGATGCGAATTCAAGTGTTCTTGATTCTAGCGGTTAGTTATTTCTAAGGTAATTTGTGTTATTTTGTAACTTAGGTGTTCATGGAATAATGGTAATATTACTCACGATGAATGTTACTTACTTTTAGTACTTATATTTACTTAATCTGTGTATCTTTGTATTCGTAATTTTGGAGCTTCTATGATGTATTCTAGTACCAACTTTCCATTAAAATTTAATTAAATGCTTCTTATTTTCCTGATAAGTTATTTTGATGATAATATTACCCATGATGAATCTTGGCTACCTTTAATATTAGACATTAATGTTGGGTTTAGATTTTGATATTCTCGTTGAGGACTAACAACTAGTTGCATACTGGGTTTTATTTAAGGAGTGTCATCTGAATGTGAGAAGGGTGGGTGATGATACAGTTGGTGGCCTTGCAGTCTCCCGCCAGCTACGTGTTACTCGAATTGCAATGAGGGATCTGCTGATCGGAGTATGATTTTTCTGTTATGTTGTTTATGTGTGTGCACAATCAACAGTGTAATTATCCTATGGATAAGGCATTGGAAGGATCTTTATTATTTTTGTTGATTTTCTACCTCAGGTAAATTACTTGCATAGTCATGGACTTGCTCATACAGAGCTTAGACCGGAGAATGTTTATATAAGTCAAGTGGACATGCATATTAAAATGAGTATATTGGCATGCCAGTTTAAATGTTTCACATAACTATGCATAATGAATGCGTGTCTCCTTTTAGTAATTTAGCTATTAAGCCTAAGTTAACCTATGAAAGAAAGTAATATATATCACTGCCATTACCAAATCCATATCATTTGGTTGCATGATGATGGGAATACTGGAGCATCAAAGCTTCTTTTGATGCATTGTCGTCGGCCCAGTGGTCGGTCGGATTTTACTCCGGTCATTGAACCTTCCAATCAGGACGCCTGGACAATGTGTTTTAAATTTGTAGAGCAGGGGAATCCTAAGCTGTATACTACTAACGGACCTAAAAAGGCAGTAAGCGGTATGTATGACTCATGTGTCGTTCTTCAAACTACAACGGGCATGGGAGTCTAGGAAGTTTAATTATCTATGGTAATCTAGCTAGGGTTTTTAAGAGTTTTGGATAGGTTTGGGTTTTTATAATTAAATTCTAATCTAAGGAAAAACAAAATAAAATAAAAGAGGTTTGTACAGAGACTCGGACAACAGAGGATACGCGAGTGTTTACTATTATTTCGTTATATGTTATTGGTGAATAGTCAAGGGTAGGGCTACTAGGTGTGATGATTAATCCGGAAAGGATAGAAACATAACTAATGCAAAGTATTGTACCTACGACCGTTCCGCTGCTTCCATACGTTTGTACTCCACCAACTGGTGTTTCCAGCACTATACCGAGTAATAGGGCATTTTACGGTTTTTCCGTTACATTAATTAGGGTTCCACATTACTCTCACAGATTTCCTATATCCTAATGAGCTATAACTACGAGCCTATTAGATATCTAACGTAACGTAAAGTTGTCTGCAATCAGATAACTAACATGTCACGTGGATATCAGTTATAGAAGTCAAATATACCGGAAGTTCTCCCAAATGTACAGACCAATTTAACCGACAACTATCCTCGAATCCTGGTCCCAAATCACAGTCATCAGAGACGTCTGTATCGTAGCGTGAATTGTTGATTGAACAAGAACACGAACGGGGATAATCCCGCGGACCAAGTTGGGATAGTCGGGCTAACGATCAGTTAAATTGTTCAGCATTAAAAATATAAATCATCACAACTATTCCTTGCATATTAATCTACTATGTAAACAATATGTTGTGTCTGAAAACCTAATCATAAAGTTACAGATATGAACCAGGAGGACAACTCTAGCATGCATCATTCCTAGGGCAACAATCAAACAAGAACATGCAATAGGGTGACACATAACAGAACACCATAATCCTAAGCATAGCAGATAACCAATAATCAGATCATAGATATCCCGAAAGTTCTCTCAAAGATACCTAACAGATAAACATGAATCTAATCTATCTCTAATCCTACGTTCCGTGTCTCTTATGATCTGTATCAATCTAGAGAACACAGCCATACCAAGTTCATTGATCATCAAGCATAGAATAGGTAGAGAACGTACCACTAGTAATTGGCCAAGTTCTAGCAGGAAGCTTCTAACCACAACATAAGTTGGATAGATAAACATTTGAGATTCAGTTTATAAGTTCATACACAGTTTAAAGTAACACAGACAGAGTAACAGCATGGCATGAACATATTGACTATTCTAACATAACTACATCATAGTAAACACAAGGAAATGTCTAGCCTAACATTATATATCTAGCATGCAATCCCAAACAAGCATAAACAAAGCAACACATGTTTAAAAATGGAAAGTAAGAGCTATATAAATAGAACCTGATACAAATTTATTACAGACAAATCTTCGTGAATACAAAGTCTCAGAGAAACTCCGTACAAAAGCTAGAAGCTACCTCTACCTAACTATCTCATAATTGCTCAATTCTAGATAGAGAAACTTCTAGAGAGAGAAACTAGAGAGAGAGAGAGGGATGTGTGTGAGAGAGAAAGTGGAGAGAAAGAAATGAGAGTGAGAAAGGTGTAAGGTGTATTTTGAAGGGTGAGGGGTGTCCACTATTTATAGGCAAGGCTCAAGATCACACGTACAACTCGCGAAGCAGCACGTACAAGCAAACGAAGCAGATACAGGGGAAGCAGGGGCCGTATACGGCCTTGCAGGGGCCGTATACGGGGTGGTGAAGGCCGTATACGGTCTCACAAGGGCCGTATACGGTGTGTGGGGCCGTATATGGTGTCCGTCTGATTTCGTTCGTTGCTTAAAATGCGCGTATCTCCTTCGTTATGCGTCCGTTTGACTTGATTCTTTCGCCTGTGGCTTCATAATTCCGTTATGCTTCTAATGGTAACAATTTCACCAAAATTGGATGAGTTGAGCTTAGGCGTTTCTGGAATGACTTTTAATTGCTCTGAAAGTGCAGTGTCTTCTCCGTCCTTTGGCCGTTTCACTTGATTCTTGATTTTTCCGTCTTGATTTTACCTATACCACAGATGGTAGAAGTTAGGAGGTGTGTCTTGACAGGAAAATGAGGGCGGAGGAATCGGCTTGTATTAAAATGAAGTGTTTTGTGCATTATCCGAGTATTTCTAGTGATTTTTGTCACACTGTCTACTTTTGAACCACTTTAGTGAATTTTAGTAAATAATCAATGTTTTGGAATGTTTTCACTAAAGATTGATCCAAAAAGTGAGGAATAAAGCTTCTAAAAACATGATTTTTTACGTCACATCAAGTTATCCCACACTTAAACATTGTTTGTCCTCAAGCAATAACTCTCTGAAAATATTTTTAAGTCATGTTTTTAGGGGGCGAGTCAGAGAATATTTCCCAAGATTAGCATTTTCCTCATATAATCAAGTTATTCTAAAGGTGTGAAGAAAGATAAGATGGTCCTTCCATGAACAAGAAGAGATTTTCTTAGGCATACTTCCAAATCTCATGATCTTGGAGTACACATGACTAGGCGATCTCACTAAAGGTGATCACTCAATTCACTCAAAGTATATCGGGTTTCCTATCAATCTAGCTCAAACGAAATAGCTCAAAATAGCCAGTCATGCTGCACTCATCGTCATAGGCTTGATCGAGAATCGGATCTCCACCACTTAGGTGAGGACGGTGCTAATTATCTCAAGACATTCAGAGGGTTGTAATGTTTGGTGAGGGTGAAGGGTATGGATAGTGGTAATTTTTGGTTGCGAGGGTATTTAGCTTATCCTAAAATCACTGAGATTATGAACAACTTTATTTAGAACGGAGTAGAACGGAGAGCTGGTAGCTATTTCAGCTTCTGTTGGATTTTTTTTCATGAAGAGCCATGCTTTGAAACTTTCAGCTTTATTTGTGGAGCTATTTCTTTTCTTTTCTTTTCTTTTCTTCTTTTGTCTTTCCTTTTTGTTTTCTTCAGAATTTCTTTGTCTGAGAATTTCCAAGGAAGATTTTATATTTTGAATCCTTCAGAAATCTTTTCTTCTATCTTGATCATTTTGATTCTTTTCCATGTGCTAATTTTTCTGGCTCTCTTTGTGTGCTAATTTTCCCGCACCATTTTTCGAGAAGCTTGATTTTGGAGAACGAAAATGAGTAGGATATTTGAAACAGATATTCTAAAGATGTTCTTCATAACCTCAGAAATTCTAAGATAAGTTTGGGGATATTTTTGGGAGGTGGTTAGAGATTAGGGTTTTGAAGAAACGAAAGGTTTAGGCTCAACATGGTGTACTATGCGGATCTTCGATACTAAAGTGAGCATTGGAAAGGGTTTTGGGCTTGAAAAGATATGTAAGAATTGGGTTAAGTCCAAAGGAATGTCAAGGTCATCTAATTGCACCTATACCGCGTACGGTACACACCAATATGGTCTCGAAGCGCATGTCAAGAGCAAGTTCTAATTCAGAGATGCATGCATCGGCACACACAAGAAATGAAAGTGAAGCATTAAAAATGAATGCTTTTGGGCTCAAGATACCTCACTGCAAAGGGTTGTATGTGCCTAGCCATGCTCCTTTGGATTATCACTTCTTGCTTAAGAAATTTCTACTTTATTTCCTTTAGGCTTTTAGAAATATCATACTTATATTTTGAAAAATGGTTCCTCTCAGTAGTATCTAAGACTCAAAAACTGAGTTAACCGGGTGGTTAAACTCATTACATTTGAAAAATTTGACCTTATTTTTGAAATTTTTTGAGAGAAAGTTTGCTGTTTTGGACATAAAAGTCACTTTCTAAGGTATTCTATACCTGCCATCCCACACTTAGAGGAACATTGTCCCTAATATTCTCTTGAGTAGAGATTTTACTAGTAAAATCCCACACTTAGAGTTTGAACGTGTAACTAGATGTTTCTCAAGTGATAAGTTTAGGATGGGGCATAGAAATTAAATACACTAACATGGGCATAATAAAACATAATTGAAATGGGGGAAAGGAACAGAGGGACTCCCCATTTGTGTTTACTGGAATAAACCAGGTTTGTGTAGGAGTGGTGCTAGTGAATTGCTGGATTTTAAGGACCAGACTCGTTTAAAATCATCCATTCCACACAAAGCTGAATTCTGCAATAAATAACAACACACATATCACAGTATCTTGTCTAGGTAGCAGGTCTAAAGCGTAAGTACAGAGTTATAATATAGAAAGTAAATAATGAAGATAAAGTCTAAAAGTCATCAAGTAGGTCATCAGTGTCAGGATCAAACTCTGCCTCAGCATCCCTGTCAAAGACAGAAGTCGGAGATGGGATGGAAAAATCCATAGCAGCCACAGTCTGACTCACAATCTCGTCAGTGGAAGTGGGGGTAACCGAGCTATGTACATCAACCATAGCTAGAAGCTGCTCTGTGAGGCTGCGATCTAGCGATGCAGATCCTGGGGAAAATGCTGGATCACAATCAGCAGATGCATGGAAGGCCCGGCAGTAGGGACAACAGGTGGATCAACAGGAGGAAAGAATGTCCATGGAGGTCGAGACGGTCCCGGATCTGGTCCAAGCCGGTAGGAAAGAGCTGTAGGTCTCGGAATCTCAAGCTGCTCACAGATAGAGGACATGATGTCATGCTGGATGGAGAGTGTCCGAAAGAGGGCCCACGAAGCAGTTGGGTCAGCCATAGTGATACTGTACTCAAAAGTAGGCACGGGGGCTGGCAAAGGTGATGAGGGCCTCTCATCGGGCAACTCCTCGTGAGTGATCGGGACATCAATCATATCCTCCTCTGTAATGGTCAGCATAGCCACTCTCTGTGCTCTGCGTCTCCGAGGTCTGTGTCGTCTGCGTGGTCTCACAGCTACGTGATCAGTACCAACATCGTCCATCCTGAAACGAGATAAAGTAAATAGGTAATGCTAACAGTGATAGTAAATGAATAACACTTATCTCAAATTTTTCAATTCGAAGTCAGATAAGTGGCAAACCTATAATTTTATTAGTTCGGAGATAACCATACTTAATAAAAAAAACTAATTAAGAAATAAAATGACATAATTTAATAAAGATAGGTTGGGGTGCCTCTCAAGAGCGCTTATTTTACGAGTCTCTAGCTTGACTCTTTGTACCTTTCTATCGACTCACGGTGGTTCAAAGATAAAGACGTCTTCCCTGATGGGAAAGTATTCGAAGTAGTGCTTTAAACGGTGACCATTAACCTTAAAATTACCTTCTGGTGCCTCGAGTTTGACTGCACCATAAGGAAATACCTTTGACACTATGAATGGTCCGCTCTACCTGATCCTAAACTTGCCAGAGAATTTCTTGAATCGCGAGTTGAAAAGTAGTACCTTGTCTCCTGTTTTGAATCTTGAGGGCCTCAGCTTAGCGTCGTGAATCCTTTTAGTTCGTTCCTTGAAACTTAAAGAACTGTCATATGCCTGATCCCTTAGTTCGGCTAACTCGTTCAACTGCATTTGTCTAATTGCTCCAACTGTAGAAATATCTAAGTTGCAGTTCTTTAAAGCCCAGTATGCCTTATATTCCAGCTCAATTGGTAAGTGACATGCCTTGCCATAAACTAGACGATACGGTGTGGTTCCTAATGGCGTTTTATGGGCGGTCCTGAATGCCCACAATGCATCATCTAATTTTTCAGCCCATTTGTATCCATGATTACCAACAGTTCTTTCCAAGATTCTTTTCAAATCTCGATTTTTTGCCTCAGCTTGCCCATTAGTTTGGGGGTGATAAGTTGTTGACGTCTTGTGAGTGACACCATACTGTTGCAGAACCTTCATGAATTGAATGTTGCAAAAGTGTGTACCACGATCACTGATTATTGCTTTTGAAGTCCCAAATCGACTGAATAACTTTTTGAGGAACTTGGTCACTACTTTGGCATCATTTGTTGGAAGAGCTTGGGCCTCGGCCCACCTGGAGACGTAGTCGACTGCAACCAAGATGTACTCTTTACCGTTGGATTTAGGGAATGGTCCCATGAAATCTAATCCCCAAATATCGAAGATTTCCATGACCTGGATGTTTGTAAGTGGCATTTCATTCCGAGCTGTTATATTGCCTTGTCTTTGGCAGATATCACAGCGTCTCACCAGATCGTAAGCATCTCGAAATATGGTTGGCCAGAAAAAGCCAGCATCATACACTTTTCTTGCGGTCATGTTTATACAGTAATGTCCTCCAGTAGGTCTATGGTGGTTTTGGTGTAAGATATGTTCTGCCTCCTTCCCATCGACGCATCTTTGAATGATTTGATCAGGGCAAACCTTAAAAAGGAAAGGGCTGTCCCAATAGTAATATTTTATATCGCGGAAGAATTTTTGTCTTTGAGAGGTTGGCATTCCCTTAGGTACTACTTTTCCCACTAAGTAATTGGCATGGTCGGCATACCATGGATCATTCGTAGATCGTGACCCTTGATAATACTTACCAACATGCATGAGCTGTTCTTCTGGAAACTGGTCTTGAATGTCATTTTCGTGCAGCTTATCCATTGAAGGATTTTCTAATCGGCTAAGATGATCTGCTGCGACGTTTTCTGCTCCCTTTTTGTCTTTGATTTCGATATCAAATTCTTGAAGGAGTAGGATCCATCGTAGAAGGCGAGGTTTAGCATCTTGCTTCTTAAAAAGATATTTTAGAGCGGAGTGATCTGTATAGACAATAGTTTTGGACAAGATTAGATAAGAACGAAATTTATCAAAAGCGAATACTACCGCTAGCAGCTCTTTTTCGATGGTTGTATAATTTTCTTGAGAGTCAGTGAGTGTCTTGCTGGCGTAGTATATTGGTTGAAACTGTTTCTCCTTCCGCTGTCCCAAAACTGCTCCGACCGCGAAATCACTGGCGTCGCACATGATTTCAAATGGAAGACTCCAATCTGGAGCAACCATGATTGGTGCATGTACAAGCAGATCTTTTAGAAAATCAAAGGCTTTGAGACATTCATCTGTAAAGACAAACGGAGTATCTTTTTCGAGAAGATGAGTCATAGGTCGAGATATCTTAGAGAAATCTTTGATAAAGCGACGGTAGAACCCGGCGTGTCCCAGAAAACTTCGAATGGATTTGACAGAGGTGGGTGGTGAAAGTTTTGAGATAATCTCAACTTTTTCCTTGTCAACTTCAATTCCAGCCTTAGATATACGATGTCCTAAAACTATGCCCTCTTTTACCATGAAATGGCATTTTTCCCAATTTAGAACTAGGTTTGATTCTTCACATCGGGCAAGCATCCTATTCAAGTTAGAAAGTGGTGAACGAATCTCCGAAGATCGAAAAATCATCCATGAACACTTCCATGCATTGTTCAATCATTTCGTGGAAGATTGCCACCATGCATCTTTGAAATGTCGCCGGTGCATTGCATAAACCAAAAGGCATACGTCGGTAGGCAAATGTTCCGTATGGACAAGTGAACGTTGTCTTTTCTTGGTCCTTGGGATCGAGAGGTATTTGAAAATAGCTAGAGAAACCATCGAGGAAATAGTAGAATTCGTTTTCTGACAATCTTTCAAGCATCTGATCAATGAACGGTAAAGGGAAGTGATCTTTGAGTGTAGCTTCATTGAGTTTTCGATAGTCGATACACACCCTCCAACCGGTGACGATTCGTGTTGGAATCAACTCTTTGTCTTCGTTAGCGATGACCGTCATGCCTCCTTTCTTCGGGATGACTTGAACTGGACTAACCCATGGGGAATCTGAAATAGGGTAAATCAAACCAGCATCCAGGAGTTTGATAACCTCTTTTTTTACCACGTCTTGAATCTCCGGGTTAACTCTCCTTTGCCTTTGAATAGAAGGTCTGAAGTCATTTTCCATTAAGATCTTGTGAGTGCATTTATTTGGGCTGATCCCTTGTATGTCAGAGATTTTCCATGCAATCGCTTTCTTATGTCACTTTAGAACCTCAATGAGTAGTGCTTTCTCCTCAGGCTTTAGATCTTTTAATATGATAACTGGTAAGTGCGAAGTTCCTTCGAGAAAAGCATATTCAAGGTGTGAGGGAAGTTCCTTTCGCTCCAATTCGGGTGGTTCTTCAGTGGAAGACTTCATTCTTGCAATTTCGTCTCTTTTAAGTTCGTCGTATGTCGTCTGATATTCTGACTCAACTGCAGGTGCCTCTGGAATGTCGGCTGATGCTATTTCAACCTATTCTGTATTGTTGGAAAGCTCATCTTTTCTCAGCTCGTATTTTACTTGGGAAGATTGAGAGATTGCATTATCTTCAGTGATTATTTCATTGTTGTCTTTAGTAAATGCGAATCTCTAGAATTGAGCTGAAGAAGACCTGCTAAAAGTGATTTCTGGATTCAAGTTTCTACAACTTTCAGAATGTTGCGAATCGGATGGTTTAAGCATTGACTCCATTTCCTTGAGATTCTTCAGAATATCTTCTTTTGAGAGAGATGAATCGGGAACTTCAGGATTAGGGTTTCTTCTCAAGAGAGTGACTAGAGTGCCATATCCAAGTGGTGCAGTAGTGATAGATCTGTTGGGCTGCAAGCTGGAATTCTTTAAGGGAAATAACACTTCCTTTGATGCAGCGGAAGGATCCGAGATAGTCGAGCATAGACCCGCACCTTCTTCACAGACTTTCCTTGTTGTGATAATAGTATTCGGAAGGGGATTTATGCTGCTTACTGTGAGGATTTCTTCCAAGTGTTCTTCAATTATTTCCTGCATAGAATCTACAAGACCAAGGTCTTCTCCCATAGGAAGTTTCATTAGTTTATCGACATTAAAGGTGACCTCTTCAGTTCCCACTCTAAGTTTTAAAGATTTTTCATTTACGTCAATGACGGCCTTGGCAATATTTAAGAAAGGTCTGCCAAGGATGAGTGGTACCTGAGCATCTTCCTCAATATCCATAACAACGAAATCAACAGGAAAGACGAACTTATCAATACGTACCATAATATCTTCAGCAATTCCACGAGGGAGTTTAACTGATCTATCAACTAATTGGATGGTCATACGGATTGGAAAAAGTTCGCTTAATCCTAGTTTCCTATAAAGCGAGTATGGCATAAGGTTTACACTAGCTCCTAAGTCAGCTAAGGCGTTACTTATTTGAACATCCTGAAGGTAACAAGGAATAGTGAAACGGCCATTGTCTCCTAGCTTTGGTGGCAATCCTTGTTGCCTGATTAAAGAGCATTCTGCGTCTAAGGGTAAGTTAACTATTTGTCTAAGTTTTTCTTTGTTGGATACGAGTTCCTTAAAGAATTTGGCACAACTAGGCATGTTAACTAAAGCGTCTAATAATCTGACATTTAAGTGTAGGCTTTTGAACATCTTTAGATATTTTCCAAACTGGGCCTCTTGTTTCACTTTCTTAAGCCTACCAGGGAAAGGTATACGTGTTGGTTTAGTTACTTCTGAGGCTTTGGAAGTTTCTGGTTCAGGAAAAGTGACAGGAGTGTCAACAGGTACTGAATCAGTGGGTAGAGAAGAACTAGAAGGTTCGTCGGAAAGAATATCTACCGATTTCTCATTCTTAGTCTCTTTCCCTCTTCTAGTGACTACAAGGATGTCATCATGGAAGACAGAATTGTAGATTGCTTCTTCCATTTGCTTCTCCTTAACTTTTAAAAATAATCTTTTAACATTATCCTCCATGTTATTAATTAAATCGTTTGAAATTCTAAGCAATAATCAATTTGGTTTTGAAAATCAACAATTTGTTTATTTTTATTGTTTTGTTCAACTATGAAGTTATTGAAAATCGTATTGTTTAGACGAGAAGATAATTGTAAAGAAGTAGAGGGTGTAGAGAGAACTAACGATTGAGAGATAGGTTGTTTGGATGACCGCTGAGTGAAAGGTTCTGAATGAATGATTTGGTCAGGGGTTCCAAATGTTGCGAGAACATCTTCCTTGGACTTTGATCTTGAGAAGAGCTGTTGAGGTTTCCTCTTAGGTTCGGAAGAGTCTTGCATATCCTTGACAACTTCAGAGATGGATTCGATTGAGTTCTCAAAGTGTCTAAGGCTTGAGTAGAAGTATCCTTGTTTTCTGAGATTGATCCATCTAACTCCAAGTAATGTTGATGCATCGTTATCGTCTCAATCAACTTCCAGGCTTCGTCTGAAGTATGTAGCATGAAATTTCCGGATGAAGCAACATTGAGGGTTTGTTGGTGATGAGGATTCAGACTGTTGTAGAATGTGCAGACCAGATTTGTTTCAGCCAACTGATGATTCAGACATTTTCTAAGCAGATTCTTAAATCGTTCCCAAGCTGAGCTCAATGATTTAGTAGTTCCTTGACGAAAGTTAATGATTTCATTTTTGAGCTTGGTTTGTAGGGACGGAGGGAAGAACTTAGATAAGAACTTAGTAGCCATCTCCTCACATGTATGAATCGAATTAGGTTCGAGTTCATAAAACCATGTCTGAGCTCGGAAAGACAAAGAATAAGGAAACACGTGAAGTCGGATGACTTCAATACTGGATCCGGTTTGTTCGAAAGACTCGTAAAGGTTGATGAACTTGTTAAGATGGGCATTTGGATTTTCAACCGAAAGACCATGAAACTGACACTGAGATTTAAGTAATTTAATGAAGTGTGGCCTAATTTCAAGGGTTTCATCGGTTGGTGATACGATTGGTCCTCCTCGTCCCTCTAGCAGTGGTTGGGTTGATGAGGCGAGGGTGATATGATTCGCCATAACTCGTTTTAGAAGAGAGTAGGGTTTTTGGAAAGAAAAAGTTTAACAAAGGACGAAAAATTAAAAGCTAACTAACCTAGGGATAGAAACTATAACTTCCGGATGCTGTTGATCTTCCGAAAGGATCGCTAAATAACTAAGATAACTAAATTCCTAAAATTGGTCGTTGTAGTCCCCGACAGCGGCGCCAAAAACTTGTCATCGGCCCAGTAGTCGGTCGGGTTTTACTCCGGTCGTTGAACCTTCCAATCGGGACGCGTGGACAGTGTGTTTTAAATTTGTAAAGCAGGGGAATCCTAAGCTGTATACTACTAACGGACCTAAAAAGGCAGTAAGTGGTATGTATGACTCAGGTGTAGTTCTTCAAACTACAACGGGCATGGGAGTCTAGGAAGTTTAATTATCTATGGTAATCTAGCTAGGGTTTTTAAAAGTTTTGGATAGGTTTAGGTTTTAATAATTAAATTCTAATCTAAGGAAAAACAAAATAAAATAAAAGATGTTTGTACGGAGACTCGGATGACAGAGGATACACGAGTGTTTACTATAATTTCGTTATATGTTATTGGTGAATAGTCAAGGGTAGGGCAACTGGGTGTGATGATTAATCCGGAAAGGATAGAAACATAATTAATGCAAAGTATTGTACCTACGACCGTTCTGCGGCTTCCATACGTTTGTACTCCATAACTGGTGTTTCCAGCACTATACCGAGTAATAGGGCATTTTACGGTTTTTCCGTTAAATTAATTAGGGTTCCACATTACTCTCACAGATTTCCTATATCCTAATGAGCTATAACTACGAGCCTATTAGATATCTAACGTAGAGTTGTCCGCAATCAGATAACTAACATGTCACGTGGATAGCAGTTATAGAAGTCAAATATACCGGAAGTTCTCCCAATTGTACATACCAATTTAACCGACAACTATCCTCGAATCCTGGTCCCAAGTCACAGTCATCAGAGACGTCTGTATCGTAGCGTGAATTGTTGATTGAACAAGAACACGAACGTGGATAATCCTGCGGACCAAGTTGGGATAGTCGGGCTAACGATCAGTTAAATTGTTCAACATTAAAAATATAAAGCATCACAACTATTCCATGCATATTAATCTACTGTGTAAACAATATTCTGTGTCTGAAAACCTAATCATACAGTTACAGATATGAACCAGGAGGATAACTCTAGCATGCATCATTCCTAGGGCAACAATCAAACAAGAACATGCAATAGGGTGACACATAACAGAACACCATAATCCTAAGCATAGCAGATAACCAATAATCAGATCATAGATACCCCAAAAGTTCTCTCAAAGATACCTAACAGATAAACATGAATCTAATCTATCTCTAATCCTACACTCCGTGTCTCTTATGATCTGTTTCAATCTAGAGAACACAACCATACCAAGTTCATTGATCATCAAGCATAGAATAGGTAGAGAACGTACCACTAGTAATTGGCCAAATTCTAGCAGGAAGCTTCTAACCACAACATAAGTTGGATAGATAAACATTTGAGATTCAGTTTATAAGTTCATACTCAGTTTAAAGTAACACAGACAGAGTAACAGCATGACATGAACATATTGAATATTCTAACATAACTACATCATAGTAAACACAAGGAAATGTCTAGCCTAACATTATATATCTAGCATGCAATCCCAAACAAGCATAAACAAAACAACAGATGTTTAAAAATGGAAAGTAAGAGATATATAAATAGATACTGATACGAATTTATTACAGACAGATCTTCGTGAATACAAAGTCTCGGAGCAACTCCGTACAAAAGCTAGAAGCTACTTCTACCTAACTATCTCTCTAACTTGCTCAATTCTAAGAGAGAAACTTCTAGAGAGAGAAAATAGAGAGAGTGAGGGATGTGTGTGAGAGAGAAAGTGGAGAGAAAGAAATGAGAGTGAGAAAGGTGTAAGGTGTGTTTTGAAGGGTGAGGGGTGTCTATTATTTATAGGCAAGGCTCAAGATCACACGTGCAACTCGTGAAGCAGCATGTACAAGCAAACGAAGCAGATACGGGGGAAGCAGGGGCCGTATACGGGGTGGTGAAGGCCGTATACGGTCCCACAAGGGCCGTATATGGTCCCACAAGGGCCGTATACGGTGTGTGGGGCGGTATACGGTGTCCGTCTGATTTCGTTCGTTGCTTAAAATGTGCGTATCTCCTTCGTTATGCGTCCGTTTTAATTGATTCTTTCGCCTGTGGCTTTGTAATTCTGTTACGCTTCTAATGGTACCAATTTCACCAAAATTGGATGAGTTGAGCTCAGGCGTTTCCAGAATGACTTTTACTTGCTCTGAAAGTGCAGTGTCTTCTCTGTCCTTTGGCCGTTTCACTTGATTCTTGACTTTTCCATCTCGATTTTACCTATACCACAAATGGTAGAAGTTAGGAGGTGTGTCTTGACAGGAAAATGAGGGCGGAGGAATCGGCTTGTGATATCGCGTAAAAAGTCACGTTTTTACTACCGATATCTCTCTCTTTCTGGAATGATTCTTGGCATTTGAACTCAAATAACACTCAAATCAATGAGAATCTGCCAAGGAGGTCAAAACAATGTTGCACGATAAAAATCAAGCAAAATGGATGAAAAACGAAGATTCCACGCACGTTTGAAGATTCAAGGCATCAAAACAAGATTTTAAGACTAAAATGCCCATTATTAACATCCATCTTATCCAAGATGTTCGTTTTCAAAATACGAGTCTAACAGAAGAAGAATCAACAAAAACGGATAAAGAATGAAGATTCTACGCCCGTCGGAAGATTCAAATGATTCGTACGCAATATCTGGAGATAAGAAACTCACTTTTGGGATTACTTTTCATCAAAGTCTTCATTTTTTAAAAACGAATCCAACAAAAAAAGAATCGACGAAAACGGACGCATAACGAAGAAAACACGCGCGAATTAAGAAACGCAGCAAAAGACGGCGAACCGGGGCGGGTGGCAACCAGCCGCCACCGGCCAACCACCAGCCGCCGGCCTACTGGTGGGCGGCGCCGGCCTCCTCCCCCATCTCGTTTCCGCTTTTTGGTCCTTTCGTGTACCCGGTGCCACACCTTTACGTGATTGTACGTACCCGGTGCCACACCTTTGCGCGATTGTACGTACCTGGTGCACCACCTTTTCCACCTTTTGCTAAAGTGCTCCTCAAGATGCTAACATGAGCCAGATTTCTCCTATAAATAGGAGGCATGAGGCTTCATTTCAACACGCACCTTACACACCATATGCATTAGTCATATTACTTTCTTACTTTCTCATTCTATTTTCTTACTTCAAAATTAGTATTAGGCTAGTTAGGAAGCTTTTTTAGAGTCGAACGAAAGCAAGGAACATCTTGTAATCTTGGGTGTATGCTTGGAATTACGCTTATTAATTCAAGTCTATTCCTTCTCGCATTCTAATCTGGGTTCTTTCTTTCCTATTCTATCTTAATTAAATATGTATGCTTTAATTATGCTAGAATTAGTTTGTGCCATGATTAGCGAGTAGATTACTATTGTATTTGTTGTGATGTAGTTAGCACATATAACTATGGGATGACTTTAAATACGTCGTGAAATAATATGACGACCGTTTACTTGGTATAGTGCTGGAAATGCTTTTAAGCAAAGTACATACGTGTGGAAGCCGGTAAATGACCGAAGGTAGTTGTATTATGGATCGAAGTTATAAAAAATGGAAACTTTATGAACGGACTTATCATGTGATCTTAAACCTAAAACTTACATTCGCCTTTCGATTAACAAACGTAATTGTAACCTTGTAAAGAGGAGTCGAGAACCTTAATACTTGGTCAATAATTATCTGCGTCAAAACTATGGTTTAATTGTAACGTCATGTAAGCATCATAAAAAGCAATGTGATTACGTGGAATTACCATGGGTATAGTACACTTCCAATCACAATGTAATTATCATGTAAACATCACGAAGCAATTAAATTCACAATGAAAACATCGGTAAACGATTAAATACATTGTGAACTACCATAGCAATTTCTGACATGGTCTGGGTTTAACTTTCTGCAAAAAGCTGTCAGCATTTTAATTAGATTAGAGTAGGTAGGCTATAGGCTAAATAACCATTTACGAAAACCTAGGGATTTGTTAATTGTATCAAGAAAGGCAAGTTTAAAATCCATTATAAAATGATACTCTTTCCTAACCTGTGAAACCCTAAAGTAAGGTACGCAAGAAACCTAAACGTTTTCCCTTGCTTATCACTCTTAAGTTTTACTAATAGGAATTGGTACATAAGTACGAACATAACCCCTAAGTTAGTTGTTTATAAGACTCATAATCTTTATGGTATTAAGAACGGTTAGACTTGTTATGGACTTGCTACTCTATTCCTTCGCCCACGAGCAAATGCGTTCAATAATATGGGCCACTGACTCCCTCACAGGAGAGTGTGGAGAGTTAAGCATCGTCTGTCTGGCCAGAATCATGACACCTTAGTTCCTCGTGACATATTAGTTGATAACCGACTAATAGGGAATCTATTGGTTATATCATAAGTTATTGAATCTTGCAAACAATTATAATTTAGTTAATCATTTTTTCCATGAAAGTCATCATCCCATATTATTAGCTAATGAACTCACAACAAATACCACTTTCCATTATCTGATTTATTATTACATTTCATTCGCTTTGTTTACTTTACTTAGTTAACTGAACCAAACTCCCAACACACTCTTTTAAAAACCTGTACTAGAAAGTAACGATTGATTGGATCACCTCCGTTTCAATTCAGTTTCTCTTTAAGAACGACTCTAGGTCATACTTACCATCTACTAGCCTTTGGTTCAGTATTAGTAAGTCATACTTAGACCCCAACAAATATAAATTTAAAACACCCACCGATTGGCGTTGTGATCATTCGCGTTGCGACGGTCGGAACACCATCAGCTTGTATTAAAATGCCGTGTTTTGTGCATTATCCGAGTGTTTTTAGTGAATTTTGTCACACCGTCTACTTTTGAACCACTTTAGTAAATTTTAGTAAATAATCAATGTTTTGGAATGTTTTCACTCAAGATTGATCCAAAAAGTGAGGAATAAGCTTCTAAAAATATGACTTTTTACGTCACATCATGCTGCTTATCTATAATATATTCCCGACTTGTTTTTTACACCTCTTTAACCTTCTTCTTCAGGTAGGAATATTGGGGAATGCTGCTGACTTTTTTGAGAATGATTCAAATAGCACGGACAAACAACAAATGATGATTGTGTTTGACATGAGTTATGCACCAAAGAGAAACAAAAGAAACATGGAAATTATTCATTGCTAGTTATGCCATACAGATGTGGAAGATCATTATTCTAATCTTGTATAATCCAGATGTCTTGGATTCATCATGATAAAAGATGGTATTACGGGAGCTTATGGATCTGATTATCTTTACAAATTTCAAAGCATTCCTCAATAAGGTTAACCAGGATATATGTCAATGTACTGTCTTATATTTGTCTCTTTTTAAAGATGAAACTAAAATCTACCTATTCTTGATATTTATGTAGGGGAATGATCCTTCCTGCTTGCGCGAGTTTCTACTAAGAACTTTTAATAGTAATTCATCTCATGGAAATGTTGGACTGCAAGTAAGTACATGTTTATTCATGATAAACTGTCTGTATATGCTTCTTTTCCCTTTGAATATATTTGAGGAGTTGCTTGTATAACATGTTCATTGTAGATACTAGATAGGAACCGGGGTGCAGGCTGGCACTTGCTATCTTTACTTTTAGCAGCTAAACCTCTTGATAGAATAAGGTAAATCATAAACCAATGACGAGGTTAAAACATACTTTATCAATGAGTGAATATAGTTGTACATGGAGAGTTAAAAACATATTTACTTTATACTCAATTAAGATAAGCACAAGATTTATTGTAACATGCATATTCGATCGCTTTTTTTTTACTTGTATCGTTTCCTAACTTTCTGAAAACATGTTCTCTGTAATAATGCAGATGTCATTGCTTGAAGAATATATACAGCCCAGGTCAGATCTGCTACCTCTGCTTATGCATTTTCATGAAAGACTACCCGAGAAAATCCACTATTTGGGTGTTTCTTTTGGCCTTATTTTGGAGTTATTTCGATTCTGGAAGAAACACAAGTTTGCTCCATTTTTCATATGTGAAGAGCCAGTTAAGTTTCTATTTTGTTAATTTGTTGACAAATTAACGGAGGTGATCCAATCAATTTGTTGACTCTTTTTTAGTTCTATTTTGTTAATTAAAGGCTAAATCTTGACAATATTTATACTTGTTTTCAGATTCCGTGACTGGAGAGCATAAATGCATGATGCTGAAACCACTTGATGCTGATGATATTGAAGTTAACGGTTCACATGAACTGGGATTTTTTTGGTTCTTAATATCAAGGTTTGCATTTCAATCGAACACATATCTTATGCAGATTTGCCAAGATGGGCTGGAATGGATCGACCCACAAATCCTTTTCGTTGATTAGAAAGAAATTTTTTTTTTGCAAATAATGTGTTGTTACAATAATAATCTAAACCGAAATTGAGATAAAACATAAACTAAATTGATCCTTCCTTTAATAATATGAAGTTTAACTGATATTGCTACTATTATATCGTACTTGTAAGACTATGATTTTTGAGGTTACAAATTGATTATTTTTCCCTTTTTGTATGTCCTTAGCATTCGGAGAAAATTTTGATAGGTTTTTGTGCTCTTCAAAATTTAAAACAATGGAATACGTGCTTGCAATGAGGTATGTTTTCGATATCTTAGCTTTACATCCAATAACCTGATGGTCTAATAATTATTGATATATTTGGATACTCTTGTTGTAGTATTTTGGATCCAAAACTAAAGTTCACATGATTTAGAGACTATCATTTCATCTCCAATTAGTATGAAAAAGCTAGAAGCTTACGTGATAGATCGGCTCGTCACAATCTGGTAAGAAGATTTAAGTGATGCATAAGAGTTTGATACTTTAGCTACCGATGATATCCAAATAATCTTATAAATGTATTTGTTTGTCTGATATAGTTATTTATTTTGACAGATTTCAGGTCCCAGACTACCACTTGCATATCTATAACATTCATCTATGTGAATATTTCATGAATCTATGTGAATATTTCACGATATCATTCATTGATAATTGTTATAGTTTATTTCAGTTGCTATATATCATTAATTCTAATGAATATTAAGTGGTAACTTTCATCGTGATGAATAGTAAGCGATAAACATTCATTGATAGATGTTGGAATTTGATTTTAGTTGTTGTAACATTTATTTTAATAAATATTAAGTGATAACATTCATTTACACGTATATTAAAATTAATATTCATTGAACGTTTAGTGATAACATTTATCCAGATGAATATTAACTAGTAACATTTATTAATAGATGTTAGAATTACATTATAGTTGTTATAAGATCATTTTGATAAATATTATGTGTTGACATTCAAATATGTATATTAAGTGATAACATGAATTGATAGCGAATATTAAGAAACAATACACATTGATAATGAACATTAAGTGATAACATTTATCAAAACACAGTATGATGCACGTGCATTTTCAATTTTAAGTCATCTTTGATTTAAGTATCAAAATAATTTTTCTTTTGTTGTTTTTTACAAATTATTGGTTTTTAGACTATATATATATAAGTGATATGTCTGTTTTTATGCGGAATATAATTTTATGGTTAATATCCGTTGCGATGAACATTAGCCACATTCATCTTATTAACCAGTTTTGTTCTGGTACACTATTAGAATCACGTACATGTTATAGAGATGTTTCAAGTAAGTGTTACTAACAAATTTATTAATTTTTATTTTGTTGTTTCTTACAAATTATTGATTTTTAGACTTTATATATAAGTAGTATGCCTGTTTTTATGCTGAATGTAGTTTTTCGGTTAGTATCCCTTGCGATGAATATTAGCTACATTCATCTTATTAATCAGTTTTGTTCCGATTCATCCAACTGAATTCAATTCCGTTATTAATTATAGGTAAGTGAATTGCTAATTGTTATGTATATGATTCAATTACATCTTAATTTTGTTTTCAATTAGATCTTAACTTGGTATAAGGAGGTTTTAGAAAGCCCATGAAAGAATGTCAAGTGCCTTATGGCTTCAAGTTCATGCAAGTAAAGTAGTGGAGAAACCAAATAGATAAGTGTGTAGATATTAGAGCATGATAAAAAACACTACAATATATAAACGGGTTGAAAATACCATGGTTTGGATTTGAATTAAAAGTGTCTTCAGCAGCAACTGATGTATTCATTATTTCTTCATCTGCAGCTCATCCTGTTGATTTCCAAAGATGACTTTCTACTTCCTGAAACCCGGCACATTATTTTCATAGTAATAATTATGAGTCATAAGTCCTATAGTATTCAGTCTACGTTGCACTATAAACTATTCACATTTCTAGATGGTATAGCTCCAATATTATGATGCCAGTTGAATTAAATTCAAGATTCCATATTTGGCCCATGTTTGTATAACATTATCTACTTTGGTGAATATTTGTAAAGATATTAATTTCAATGATTACCTGATAGAAATAGTGTGGGCACTACCCAAAAAAGATGTAATGAAATTTGCAAAATCTTTCGTTTGGGATGCCCCATATTAACTTGTGAGATTACCTATTCGACAACACGATTTCAAAAGAGCGTATATATGAAAATTCCTTGACAAGATTTATAGTAAATGTTAGATATAATTGTTTTTCTTACAATGCTTTGCGATGAATGTTAAGTTTAGTTTTATTATGTTGGTTTTTCCTCTGTGTTTTATGTTATAACTAACTACTAAATTTTTAATATGATTTATGGTGAATATTAGATTAGAAATGTTTTTCGTACAATGATTAGAAATGTCTTATTATGTTAAGTTTCCTTCGCGTTTTACTCCCTCCATCTCAATTTTATTGTTCACAGATAAAAAACACGCAGTTCTTGATGAATATTAAATGATAACATTCACTAGCATGTATATTAAGTGACCATCTAGCTAATGACTATTTAAATTCACTAGCATGTATATTAAGTGACCATTTTGTTTATCTCTTTTATTTAACATTCATTTATATGAATATTATTAAGTGATAATATCCAATGACAAATATTATACTTTAATTTCATTTTATATAACTTAATACTCATTTTGATGAATAAAGTAATAACATTGATATATAAATTTTAACATTCATTTAGATGAATATTAATAAATGTTATATTTTCATTTTAGTTTCTATAACTTAACATTCACTTTGAAAAAGTGATAACATGCATCTATATGAATATTGAGTAATGTTAATTCATTTGAATGAGTATGATAACATTCACCAGAAAATAGTGACATTCATGATAATGAACTTTAATAGATAACATTCACCAAGACGGATATTAATAGATAACACTGATTATAACGTCATAACATTCACGGGTAAATATCATATAACACACTCCAATTTCACAAGGTTATATTTTTTTAAAAAAAAATATTTCGTAAGCGTTAATTTAATAATCACTATGTAGATTGCATATCATAACAAAAGTGAAAACCATACATTAGTATCCAAATATTTAATTTACTACAACTTTAAATATTACGCCTTAGTGTTATTAATTTCAAACAAGATGATAAACTGTTAACATGATTGTCCAAAACAGAGTGAGCGGTGTCAAACATTCCATTCCCATACTCTTGCCAACCCACATATAAGAAGATAACCTACAAGAGATAATGAGAGGGATTAGCACAAAACTAAGTGAATAAATCAATAACTATCAACCTAACTCATCATAACAATTATTTACAACTAATCAAATAAACAACTAGATTCAAAGAGGATCGGTGGTCCTTGAGGAACCCTACTGCCGCGGTGGCCCCCAAGTAACACTTACAATCAACTGAATGCCAATTCAGTGATCAAACCGATAGTTTAGTACTATTACCACATACAACATAATTTCAATAAACAACACATGTGTAAAGCACTAATTTGTCCAATTAATAGTACACAAACCCAAACTCTGTTGACCTCTGAACAAATCACATAATCCATAATAATCATGGCAATATGTTAAAATTGAACAATGCACAAAGTAAAACCAAATTTACCCGTTGTAACCAGATTGTTACAACCAAATTAGACTAAAAGTCAATGATCCACTCAATCTTGTCGACCACAGCCTCCACTCAAAGATCTTATTTTATTGAGTATTCGCTTTATCTGAGAACATAACCAAACCGAGTTAGATTCTCGTATCAAGTTTATTACAATCTAATCATGTTTATATTGTCAAATAAGATCACCTAATATACTTCTAATACTATGTAATTAACATGAGTGCATAAGTCATAAGTTGTCAAATTTGCCAAGTTAAAGGATGTAAACGCGATCCGCGTTAGAGGTGATGGGATCGCGTTCAACAGTTCAAAACATTTTGTTTACGTTTTTCACTTGAAAACGCGATCCGGGCAAGATGTATGGATCGCGTTCCAAAGAACGAAATTACACTTGACTCAAAATAACATTGACTAACGCGATCCGGGCACAAGTAAGTTGGATCGCGTTACAACGACCAAAACATCATGTTACTAAAATTAACTATGAAACGAGATCCGGCATATATTATGGGATCGCGTTCGTGTGTTTTCCAGTAACATAACAAACCTGCAACACTTTATACATGAACTTAAAACCCTAAATCACCAAACCCAGTTATTATACATGATTTTAGCAAGCAAAAGACCTTAAGTAACATCCAATAACATGTTATAACAACAAATAATCATCATCAAGCCCTAAATTCTCACATGCATCAGTTATGCATGCTATTTATAACCTAATCCCCAATTCATTCACCTTATAACATGAAGAACACCAACAATTCATCAATTAATCATGAAATCAGTCTAACAAGATTATATAAACACTTTCAAACATAAATTTCACCACATTCATCATTAATCCCCAATTATATCAAACTAATTCATGAAACTTATGAAATTACTTACAAATGGAAGAACACAATGGTGAGGATGATGAAAATCAGTTGATGAATCAAGATCACAGTTTTTAAGAGGAATACAATGCTTTAATATTTGATTTTCCTTTATGATTTTTAAGTGTAGGTGAAGATGTTCTTGAGATGTAATAAAATGTAGACTAAATCAGTGAAAGGAGAAAATAAGGTCGACATTTCCATTTAGTCAAAGTAATATGCAGTGTAATATTACTCCCTTCTAAACCTATTGTCTGGAACCTAAAAAACCATTTGCGAGAAATTAAGTTTTATAATACCGTCAACTAAATTTATTTAAAACAAGTACAAATTTATTTATCACAATAAGTCATTTGACCATTTGACCTATTGATTTCAATTATCCAAATAATAATATTAATTAAAATAAGGAATTTACCGTATTCTCCTAGGCCCATAAGGAGGATGTTACAAATCTTCCCTCCTTAAGGAGATTTCGTCCCCGAAATCTCACCACGCCCAAAAAGACTAGGATAACGCGTCCTCATGCTAGACTCGGTCTCCCACGTAAGGTTCGGCCCCAAACTATGATTCCACTTAACCAACACCATGGGTATGTCCTTCTTTCGAAGTTTAGTCACCTTACGATCTAAGATCTCTGCGGGTTCTTCTACAAGTCTTTGACTTTGGTCGACACATAAGTCTTGCAATTGAAGAACTTGGGATTGGTCCTCCACATTGCATTTTCTTAGATAGCACACATTGAAGGTATTGTGAATACCCGCCAATTCTGGAGGAAGATCTAATGACACTGTTTGATTGTTGACTACTTGTCGAATCCTAAACGGTCCAATGAATCTAGGAGCTAGCTTACCACGCTTCCCAAACCGAATAACACCCTTCCAAGGTGAAACTTTCAGGTAAACCAATTCACCCTCTACAAATGAAATGGGTTGATGACGCGGATCGGCATATTGCTTTTGTTTATCACGAGCGGCTTTCAACCTATCTTTAGCTATAGCTACCTTATCAGCTGTAATCTGTACTATGTCGGGACCTGCAAATGGTTTCTCACCTGCCTCTAACCAACACGTGGGGGTTCTACATCTACGACCATACAACATCTCATATGGTGGCATGCCTATACTGGAATGAAAAGAGTTATTATAGGCGAATTCAACCAAAGGTAAGTGAGAATCCCACGATCCACCAAAATCCAAAACACACGCTCGCAACATGTCCTCCAGGGTTTGAATAGTTTGCTCAGACTGACCATCAGTCTGAGGATGATAAGCAGTGCAAAATCTAACTTTAGTACCCAATTCCTTTTGTAAACTCTGCCAAAAACCCGATACAAACCGAGAATCTCTATCGGAAACGATGGACAACGGAATTCCGTGCCTAGAAACCACTTCATTAATATACAACTGCGACAGCTTACTCAAAGATGCCGTCTCGCTAGAGGCAAGAAAGTGAGCACTTTTGGTCAATCTATCAACAATTACCCAAATTATATCGTTACCCTTAACTGTTCGAGGTAATTTGGTCACAAAATCCATGGTTATATGCTCCCATTTCCACTCAGGAATCTCAAGTTGTTTCAATGATCCATAGGGTTTTCTGGTGCTCGGCTTTAACTTGAGAGCATATACGACAAGATTCCACAAATCTAGCAATATCCAGCTTCAAAGTAGGCCACCAATATAATGGTTTCAAGTCATTGTACATCTTTGTACTCCCGGGATGAATCGAAAATCTAGATTTGTGTGCCTCTAACAAGATCACATCCCGAAGTCCACCTAGCAAAGGAACCCAAACTCGAGATTGAAAGGTCTTTAACCACGTGAATCATCAATTAATAGATCTTTTCTTGTAAGCATAACCTCGGATTTCAAGTTATCATCCATCAATGCCTCCATTTGTGCTGATTTTATCTGATCGATCAAATCTGACGAAACCTCTAATCGCATGAAACACACCTTTTCTGATTTTCCTTTCCGACTTAACGCATCCGAAACAACATTGGCCTTACCCGGGTGGTAACGAATATCACATTCGTAATCCTTGATCAATTCCAACCATCGTCTTTGTCGTATGTTAAGCTCTTTATGAGAGAACATATATTGAAGACTTTTATGATCCGTACAAATAACACATTTTGTGCCATAAAGATAGTGCCTCCATATTTTTAAGGCGAAAACCACAGCCGCATGTTCTAAGTCATGGGTAGGATAATTCATCTCATGAGGTTTCAACTGACGCGAAGCATAGGCAATAACACGGTCTCGTTGCATCAAAACACAACCTAAGCCTGTAGAAGAAGCATCACAATACACAATAAAATCCTAGGATCCATCAGGTAATGCTAAAATCGGAGCCTGGCACAATAACTATTTCAAAGTCTGGAAAGCTGACTCTTGCTGCTCAGTCCACTGAAATTTTACATCCTTTCGGGTTAATTTAGTCAAAGGACCTCCGATCTTAGAAAAATCCTTAATGAAATTACGGTAGTAGCCAGCTAATCCCAGAAAACTTTTAATCTCAGATGGAGACTTAGGAGCTTGCCAATTCATAACGGCCTCAATTTTTGATGGATCCACCTTAACCCCATCCTCACAAATGATGTGCCCCAAAAACTGTACCTCACGTAACCAATACTCACATTTGGAAAACTTAGCATACAATTGCTCCTTTCTCAAAGTGTCAAGAACCATACGTAAGTGTATTTCATGATCGGATTCAGACTTAGAATAAACCAAGATGTCATCAATGGGGTAAGAAAGTACTATAGCTTAACTTAAGAGCAAGTTCCAGTTTTGGGGATGGAGGAAGGTGGTCTTGTCCTTTCCTTTACAACTAGTAGCTAGTAGCTCCGTCATACGATGACAAACTTATCAAGGAAAGGTCGACACACTCTATTCATTAAATCCGTGAAAATCGCCGGAGCATTAGTCAATCCAAATGGCATAACCAAAAACTCATAATGACCGTATCTAGTGCGAAAAGCTGTCTTAGGAATATCCTCCTCACAAACCCGCACTTGGTGATAACCCGACCTGAAATAAATTTTTAAGAAATAAGAAGACCCTTGCAATTGATCAAACAACTCGTCTATTCAGGGTAAAGGGTACTTATTCTTTATGGTACTCTTATTCAACTTCCTATAGTCAATACACATGCGAAAAGTGTCGTCCTTCTTTTTAACAAATAACACTGACGCACCCCATGGCGAAGAACTGGGTCTAACAAACCCCTTATCCAACAACTCTTGTATCTGACTCATCATTTCACGACTTCGGAGGGAGCTAATCTATATGGAGCCTTAGCTATAGGAGTAGAACCAGGGATCAAATCAATCCTATATTCTACTTCTCTAATGGGAGGCAAGCCGGGCAACTCATCGGGAAAGACTTCCGAGTATTCAGAAACCACTCGAACACCAATAAACAGTTTTCTTTTCTAACTTAGCATCAATAACATAGGCCAAATACGATTCACACCCTTTAGCTAAATATTTTCTAGCTTTCAACAATGAAATCAAAGGAATACTACCAATCTCCCGTTCCCCTCGAGCCACAACATATGACTCATCCGAGATTGGGATTTTTATTATCTTCTTATGGCAATCTATTTTGGCTCTATTCTGACTTAACCAATCCATGCCTAAAACCGCATCAAAACTGGGAATGGGCATCAAAAGAAAAGAAACAGGGAAACTATGTCCTTCGATTAAAATACTAGCTCCAGTCACCGATGTGGTAACCGGAACCAATTTTCCATTAGCTACTTCAACCTCAATAGGATTTGTAATAATAGTGGGAGTCAATTTCAGTCTATTACAGAAACACATAGATACAAAAGAACAATTTGCTCCTGAATCGAATAAAACATATGCCGGTACATAATTGATAAGAAAAGTACCGGTTATGACATCCTCTGTTCTAACAGCCTCATCAGCTGTCATCTGAAATGCTCTACCAGATGCTGATGGTAGATTCTTTCTTTTCTGGCCAGACGATGAAGACCCTCTGACCGAACCCGTTCTCTGTCTACTAGCCTCAGTACATTGCCTCGCCCAATGATCTTCTTTATGGCAGTTCCAACACACATTATTAGGAAAAGTACAATCTTTATAGTCATGTCCAAACTGTCCACATTTGACACATCTGTGAGTCTGAGGAGTACAAGGCCCTGTGTGCTTAGATTTATAACTTTGACACCAATTAGCTTTATCCACGTTACTTCCTCCACCAGAAATCTTTTTCTTACCTTGGGAAGATCCATGCCACTTTTTCTTTCCTTGATTCACTGAGGAATCACCTTTGGGTTTCAATGGGGACCTTTCCTTAATTCCCGAATCTTGAGCCCGAATGTCACTATCCACTGATCGTGTAGCACCCCCAAATTTATAATGCAGCGGAAGTCAACACGGGGCGCTACTAATCAAATATCATAACACATAATCACAAGCAAACGACCTCTAAATGAGACGTTTATAGAAATAGTTACATTTCATAGTAAATCATTTCGAAACATATTGTTTCCGTTACAAAAGTTGTAATTTCCTAGAGTCCACGCGTAAGGCGGGAGATTCTATTACATAATCAAAATATACAAAAGATAATGCTAAGAATCTCCGTTAACGCAGTTATGTTGAAATCATGCGATTCTAGCTAGGTCTGGGAGTAATCCTACTCCGTATGCGTACCTGAGAATACATGCTAAAAAGGTCAACACGAATGTTGGTGAATCTTACAGGTTTGTAAGTAATATCAGATTGAACACAAGATTTTTATCAGTGGTGCCCGCAGGCACAAATCAAGTATATGCAATCCTGCAAATGTATGTAAGTTTATACCATTGCCATGAGGCTCATAATCGAAGCTTAACTCGTAAGTGATAAGTTGCCCCCGCGACATGCTCGAAACTGAGCAAGCGTAAGTAATGAATAATAGTCGCCCGTTTATACAGAACGGTTCGTGGTAGCGCTACTACCCCGGGCGGGGAGGGTCATTTCCCTAATGGATCCATTAACTAGTGTTCGCGCTTAAGTCCATAACTAACGATGTATGATGGAGGGACTTCAGTAAATGGTAAGTAACTCATGTAATCCCGTATAGTAAAATGAGTAGTTCGGTACTTGTGTTGAAGAAAAGTAAGCAATGTATCTCACCCCGTAAGTAAAACAGTAAAAGTGGGGATGTAAGACTCACCTGAGTCTAGCAAGTATGTTTGGGAAATCAAACAAGTAGAGCGGATGTAAGTCCGTAAGGGTGTCGGGTGTAATCCCGTATGTTGGTTCTCCGAACCCTGCAACCTTCTGGCGTCCGAAATGTATAAGGTTGTAAGTAAACAAGTAAATAAGTTGGTGTCTTAAAAGATCACCCATGCTAGTTGTCCACTCAACTAGGAAATGTCCAAGTGTTTGTTTAGTAATCTGTTTGTAATTTGAAAACAAATATGGTCCGTTGGTGACGGTTTGTAATAATAATTCAAAGTGTTATTATTATATGGATCGTTGCATCAGGTTTCATTATTTGTAAGTGTTCGACACTTAGTGTGAAAGTATTTACAAGTTCCTGGATGACGGGGGTCCGGGGGCAGCGCCCCTGGTAGCAGGGTCCAAGGGGCGGCAGCCCCTGTCGGGGTCCAAGGGGCAGAGCCCCTGGCTGGGGTCGAGCTTGGAAATTTTTATTTCTACTACATTGTTTTGGTGAAAAAAGCATCTAAGATTTGAATTTGGGCAAAATCAAGTGATAAAATTTCAGGTCTCGACACTTAGTAAAATCTGTGTTTTCTTGGTTCTATTTCATGCGACACTGTGTGCGACGTAGGCTGTTATGTCGCAGGTCATGACTGCGACATTGGTCATGGCGTCGCTAAGTGCGACTTTGCAATTTAATGCGACATTAGGTGTTATGTCGCTATATGCGACGTTGTTGATTCTTGCGACGTAAGGGTCTGTGTCGCTATGTGCGACGTCAGCCATTTAAGGCGACATTGAAACTGATGTCGCACCTGTGACATTGTGATGGGTTTGTGCGACATTGAGGCTGATGTCGCAATGTCACTGGGACAGATGCGACATCGGCGTCTGATCAGGTCCCGGTGGCTGGAAAAACGGCCGGACGACTTCCGTTTGGTCCGAAACTTTTACCCAACCCTTATTTGGACATTTTAAGTGTAGATAAACAATTACAAGTCAATAGTACTTAAAAATCGAGAGGTTTCAAGTTTTGTCGGAAACTTACGAATCGGCGCGCGGAGAATTCGGAAAGATGGAAACGTAGATCGTGATGTCGTGGTCGTTTTTCTTCAAAGGAGCTAAGCGAGATGATGATGTTTAATGGTGTTTTTATTTGATTTTAGGTGATGGTGGTGATGTTGTTTAGAGAGAAGGAAGAGAGAAAAGATGGAGAGAGAAAGTGGATGGTGAAAATGAGAAAGGGAGGAGGGTTTTCCCTCCCTTTTTGGCTGGTTTGGTGGAGGCCCACCGAGTGTGGGTCTCCACTTTTTACTCCCGTGTATTCGCTCTTCGTGCGGTGTTCGTTTCCCCGGTCGTTTAAACGTTTAAATAATTTTATACGCGTTCAATTATAAGTTTTAAAATACGATTTATTTATTCGACATTTTAGTCGAAGTATTTAACCGAATACTTTAGAATTTAAGTTATAAAAATATAACTTATACTTGTTTCGTTTGTTTGCGTGTTAAATGTTTAAGTTGCGTAGACGTTTATTATACGATACGAAATGTAATTGAAATATTATCAAAATAATATTTTGGGTATAATATCGTTATTAAATAATTTTATATTATTTAATAAAATTGATCACCAACGTCTGTATTTAGTTGAACCGAATTACATTTGATTTGTATGGAGTATGATTTAATCAAATCGTATACTTGTATATATTCAACAATATATATTTGATACATTAATTATCCTAACACATAACTAATTACATGTATTAACAGTCGATTAGGTACTAATTACTAGTTCTAATTTGGCGGGTGTCACATTCTCCCCTTGTTAAGAGAATTTCATCCCGAAATTGAGCTCAAGTCATGTGAGTAGAGTCTGTGAACAGGTGTGGGTATTTCTGTCTCATTTGGTCTTCTCGTTCCCAAGTAAATTCAGGACCACATCTAGAATTTCACCTGACTTTTATGATGGGGATATGACTCTGTTTCAGTTATTTGACCTCGCGGTCCATGATTTCCATGGGTTCCTCGATAAAATGAAGTTTATCATCGATTTGTATTTCGTTGAGCGGTACAATCAGTGTCTCATCAGACAGACATTTCTTCAAGTTAGAAATGTGAAAGGTAGGATGCACGCTACTAAGTTCGGCAGGTAGCTGCAGTTGATATGCCACTGGACCAATTCTCTCGAGAATTTCAAACGGTCCAATGTACCTAGGGTTCAGTTTTCCTCGTTTTCCGAATCGAATGACACCCTTCCACGGTGCCACTTTAAGAAGTACCTTGTCCCCAACCTGGAACTCAAGGTGTTTGAGTCTCACATCAGCGTAACTTTTCTGACGATCACGTACGGCTTTCAGACGGTTTTGGATACCAACGATCTTCTCGGTGGGTTCGTGAATGATTTCTGGACCAGTGAGTTGGGTATCTCCCACCTCAGTCTAGCAGATAGGTGATCGACACTTACATCCGTAGAGTGCCTCGAAAGGTGCAGCCTTAATGCTGGTATGGTAGCTGTTGTTGTATGAGAACTCACACAATGGTAAGTGGTTTTCCCAAGAAATACCGTAGTCAATTACGCAGGCACGTAACATATCCTCCAGTGTTTGAATAGTTCGTTCGCTTTGGCCATCAGTTTGCGGGTGATAAGCAGTACTCATATCCAGACGAGTACCGAGAGATTTCTGTAATGATTGCCAAAAGTTGGAAGTAAAACGACTGTCCCTATCCGAGATGATCGAGATAGGTACACCGTGTCGTGAAACAATTTCTTTGATGTAGATGCGAGCCAAACGCTCCATCTTGTCAGTTTCCTTGATGGCTAGAAAATGGGCAGATTTCGTGAGATGGTCTACAATCACCCAAATGGTATCGCAACCGCTTGAAGCTTTCGGTAGTTTGGTAATAAAGTCCATGGAAATTTGCTCCCATTTCCATTGAGGGATTTCAGGTTGTTGGAGCAATCCCGAAGGTCTTTGGTGTTCGGCCTTGACCTTGGAACAAGTTAAGCATTTACTGACGTACATGGCGATGTCAGCTTTCATGTTAGGCCACCAATACAATCCTTTGACGTCGTGATACATCTTGTCAGAACCAGGATGTATAAAGTATCGAGATTTGTGAGCTTCAGCCATCACCAAATCTCGCAACTTTCCGAATTTGGGTAACCATACCCGGTTAGAGAAATACCGAGTTTCATCAGGTTTGATTTCAAATTGTTTATCCATGCCTCGCAAGGCTTCATTGATGATGTTTTCGGGTTTGAGTGCTTCGAGTTGAGCGGCAAGAACTTGGGTGATGAGATCGTTATGGATGGTAATACTGAGGGCTCAGACTCGAAGGGGTTTCACTCGTTCTTTTCGGCTTAAGGCATCGGTAACTACGTTTGCCTTTCCTGGATGGTATTTGATTTCGCAGTCGTAGTCACTAAGTAACTCGACCCAACGACGTTGCCTCATGTTTAGATCCTTCTGATCGAATATGTGTTGGAGGCTTTTGTGATTGGTAAAGATAGTACTTTTTGTACCGTAGAGGTAATGTCTCCAGATTTTCAGCGCGAATACCACTGCACCTAATTCAAGGTCGTGTGTCGTATAGTTTTTCTCATGAATTTTCAGTTGTCGTGAGGCATAGGCAATGACTTTTTCCCATTGCATTAACACGCAACCAAGTCCTTGGTGTAAGGCGTCGCAGTAAACTACGAAGTCATCGGTACCTTCGGGTAAGGACATGACTGGTGCACTGCAGAGTTTGTGTTTCAGTATTTGGAAAGCTGACTCTTGTTTGTCGGTCCAATCGAATTTCTTATCTTTCTGAGTCAGTGTCGTTAAAGGGACAACTATTTTTGAAAAGTTCTCAATGAATCGATGGTAATACCCTGCGAGACCTAAGAATTGTCTTACTTCGGTTGGAGTGGTCGGTGACTCCCAGCCCTTGATTGCTTCAATCTTGGCGGGATCAACATGGATTCCCTGGCTGTCAATGACGTGACCAAGGAATTGAACGGTTTGAATCCAGAAATCACACTTAGAGAATTTGGCATATAACTCTTCATGTTTGAGAAGTTCCAGAATTGTTTTCAGGTGCTGAGCATGTTCCTGCTCATCGCGAGAGTAGATCAGAAAGTCATCAATAAATACAATGACAAACTTGTCAAGATATGGTTTGCAAACCTGATTCATAAGGTCCATGAATAGTGCTGCTGCGTTGGTTAAACCAAATGGCATCACATGGAATTCGTAATGCCCATAGCGTGTTCGAAAAGCTATTTTTGGAATATCGTCATCATGAAATTGGTGATAACCTGACCGTAGGTCGATTTTTAAGTAAACACTCGATCCCTGAAGTTGATCGAATAGGTCATCGATTCTAGGAAGTGGATACCGATTCTTTATGGTTAGCTTATTCAGCTCTCGGTAATTGATACACATGCGGAATGATCCATCTTTCTTTTTCACGAATAAGACCGGAGCTCCCCAGGGCGAGGAACTTGGTCGAATGAATCCTCTATCCAGAAGATCCTGTAATTGGTTAAACAACTCCTGCATTTCGGAAGGTGCTAAATGATACGGAGCTCGTGCCACGGGTGCAGCTCCTGGCACAAGTTCGATTTGGAATTCAATTTGTCTGGGTGGCGGAATCCCAGACAAGTCCTCAGGAAAGACTTCTGGGAAATCCCGCACGATAGGCACATCCTCAAGTCGCTTCTCCTCCGACTTCTTCTCGGTGACATGTGCGAGGATGGCTTGATACCCCTTTCGTAGGTATTTTCTAGTTTTCATGCATGATACAATATTCAGATTCTGTCTACCGGTATCCCCTTGTAGGACTAAGGTTCCACCAGATATGAGAGGTATACGAACGAGTTTGTCATAACAGACGATTTCAGCTTGGTGCTTGGATAACCAATCCATACCGACGATAATGTCAAAGCTGCCGATCTCTACAGGTATCAAATCAATGGGAAAGAGTTCGCTCGAGAGGTTTAGTGTACAATCACGTATAATGCTATCACCCAAACCTATGCTCTGATACCAATTTATAACACACTCCAATTTCACAAGGCTATATTTTTTTTTTCAAAAAACATTTCGGAAGCGTTAATTTAATAATCACTATATAGATTGCATATCATAACAAAAGTGCAAACCATACAATAATATCCAATCATTTAATTTACAACTTTAAATATTATGCCTTAGTGTTATTAATTTTAAACAAGATGATAAACTGTTAACATGATTGTCCAAAACAGAGTGAGCGGTGTCAAATATTCCATTCCCATACTCTTGCCAACCCACATATAAAAAGATAACCTACAAGAGATAATGAGAGGGATTAGCACAAAGCTAAGTGAATAAATCAATAACTATCAACCTAACTCATCATAACAATTGTTTACAACTAATCAAATAAACAACTAGCTTCAAAGAGGATTGGTGTTCCTTGAGGAGCCCTACTGCCGCGGTGGCCCCCAAGTAACACTTACAATCAACTGAAGGCCAATTCAGTGATCTAACTAATAGTTTAGTACTATTACCACATACAACAGAATTTCAATAAACAACACATGTGTAAAGCACTAATGTTGTCCAATTAATAGTACAAAAACCCAAACTATGTTGACCTATGAACAAATCACATAATCCATAATAATCATGGCAATATGTTAAAATTGAACAATGCACAAAGTAAAACCAAATTTACCTGTTGTAACCAGATTGTTACAACCAAATTAGACTGAAAGTCAATGATCCACTCACCCTTGCCGACCACAACCTCCACTCAAAGATCTTATTTTATTGAGTCTTCGCTTTATCTGAGAACATAACCAAACCGAGTTAGATTCTCGTATCAAGTTTATTACAATCTAACCATGTTTATATTGTCAAATAAGAGCACCTAATATACTTCTAATACTATGTAATTAACATGAGTGCATAAGTCATAAGTTGTCAAATTTGCCAAGTTAAAGGATGTAAACGCGATCTGTGACAACCGGCAAAAATCTATGATTCAACTCCGCTCAGGTAATAAACTTAGAGGAAATTTTTTTTTAGTTAAACTATAATTTTAGTGAATTAACGCCTATAATTAAATAACATTGAATTTAGGCGCCTTATCGTTACAACCTGACACTAAACAAGCGTTTATCCGTGGATGCATATAATGTGACAAAGTGCTTACGTTTATGTTTATTAATTCATTTAGTAAACCCTAATATATATATATATATATATATATATATACTTATATATATATATATAAGTATGTGTGAAACAATAATATAGTGATAAGTACACTTACTTGCATGAAAGTAACAAACCACCACCTATGCATGAAATACAACATAATAATTAAATAAATACTTATAATTAAATTATTTAAAAACTTAATTAAATTATAAATAAAAATCTGATTTTAATTTTAAATTAATTAAATAAAACTAATTTAATTAATTAAAACAATTAATTACCCATTTAATCACCACCATTTCTCCACCAATCACCACCAAGACCTTTCCCCTCCCCCCCCTCCCCCCCCCCCCCCCCCTCATTTCTTCTATTTAAGCAACTCACATCCACCCTTTTCTCACTTTTCACACACATACATCCATTTCTCTCTTCCTCATGTCAAAATACTTGATTCATTGTTCACAAAAACAGGCCGGGAATGAAACATCCGGAAAAATACAAGCAAATCCATAAATTTATCCTCTAGGCACAACCCGCCATAGTAGGTTAGAAATCGAAATGAAACTATCCGCGAAACTGGCCCAAAAGTGCACTAACACGTCCCAAACTATGCTCCATCGCGGACATACGCTGCTCTGCCCTAGTCGCGCGCTCTTCTGCTAATTCAGCGCGCCTTTCGCTGTGCTCCACCCGTCGGCGTAACTCAGTGACCTCTTCTCGAAGTATCTTGATGTCGTCATCAGCACAGTAAACCGTGTAGTCCATGTTACCGATCCTCCTCTCAACTTCTGAAATTTGTGCCTGTATGAGTTCCACTTTATCGGAACGTGACTCATCCTGGTCGTACTCCAGCTGATTAAGTCTCCTCTCCTGATCAACCAAACGTGCTATCACAACGGGGATAGTGTGATGTACAGGCTCCAAAGTGAGAGAGGGTATGGGTGCAGGGGTGGAGGGCCCCCCAACTTCCAGTGTCTCGGGTATCCCTTCTTCTTTTCTCCAAGACTAAATCTGCTCCTGCATCCAAGTCCACTTGCGGGATCGCACTCGCCTAGTAGTAGTGTTGGAAGTCCCGGTAGGGGGAATGGAGGGGGTCTCAGTAGGGGGGATGGAGAATGTCTCAGTCAAAGGTGGGAACACGGTTATCCGAGGGGTACGCATCAATCGTGGTCCCCCGGGGCGGAATGATCGGAGTGAAGAGGCTAGTTTTGGTTGGGTAGAGGGAGCAGGGGCAGTCTTAGTAGGTATGACAGGGGAGGGATGGGATTCTTCGGGATCGGACTGTCCTCAGTAGGCTCGGACTCTTCCTCCATTGGTTCGGTCTCATCCTCAAATGGCTCAGTTTCATTGGAGGAATCCGTCTTTTCAACTCGGGTAGCGGACACAGGCATGAATGAGGGTGTCTTAAGCGAGGTGAGGAGGCATGCAGCCGTCTCGGAGTCATCGTCGGACACGAGTTGGACAGGGCTATTAGGGTTCGACATACTCTGTCATATAAGATAATAGTATATAAATAGGGAGTATATAAAATAAGTAATTATTTAACATGTATGTACTAACTTAACAATTAACATGTAATAAGCATGCATGGAACCACATTCGGTAAGTAGGCAAGGATGTATGGATTTAATAATTAGCAAGTACACCTAAAAGTCCTTATTCTAGTCATGGCTATAGTCTAGGCCCACTAATGCAACCTAGTTCACTATAACCTTGGGCTCTGATACCAATCTGTCACACCCCGCCTCGGCGGAAGGTTGCGAGATGCGACTATCATGAGATCACAACACAAGAATTACAATGAACGACTTCTACATGAGTCGTTTTAAACATACTTCATAAAATTTTAAGATGTCTTACAGACTTAGACCATTTGTCTTTAAAAAGTTTACAACAATTCCCATAAGTTACAAAATAGTTAGGAGTTTAAGAATTTAAGATCAAAAGCAATGTTCGTCCATGCAAATGTAGTTCCTAACTTCAAAAGGGGTATGCCATCTTCATAAATAGCAAGCATCTTAATTACCTGAGAATAACATGTAAAAATGGGTCAACATAAAGTTGGTGAGCTCATAGGTTTTAATAGTTGTAAAACATTACCGTGGATCACGAGATTTCAAGTTATATTGCCATTCAACAATATAGTAAAAATTGTATTACTATTGCCATAAGCTCATGAATTGAAACCTTAACATTTAGTGCCTTGCAAGTGTCCTATCCAAACACAAGTAGTTCTCAAATGACAATGCACCCGTTTGACTTATAGTCATGTTGGAGCTACCAACCCGGATGGGGGCGTCAACCCAAATAGATCTATTCATGACATTCACGTTTAAGTCCTTAACTAACAATTCATGATAAAGGCCTACATAATGGATAGTGTCAACTCATGCAATACATAATAGTTTAGTTTGTGTCCACAAAGAAAAGAACATGTATTCTCATCCCAAAAACATTTCAAAGCATTTAAAAAGAAGTAGGGGCCATGAGACTCACCTTAGTGAGAGAGCGGAAAGTTGCAAGTACTTGTTTGGGTCTTGGTGGGGTTTATGCTTCCTAGATCACATAAAATGTTTAAGTTTAGTCATATCGTATATATGTATTAATTCTAATTTTTGTAAAGTTTCATCACCCATAGTTTTTAGTTTAAGTGTCACGTTTTATTTAACCATTTTTGGGTACATTTACACCTTTTCAAGTGATCTTTAGTAAGAATCCAACAAAATTCCAGAAAGTTTCCAGACCAGACCCGTAAATTGGCTTACTGAGAAAAATGCGTGCATTTCTGGAAAAAGTGTAAAACATGAAAGTTGTAGGTCTTTTCAATACTCAAATTTCAAAAAAAAAATGCATCTTCTAACTCTTCCTAGAACTCAAGTTATGACCATTTTAGTAACCTGTGTTTTTCTGGACAGATTGTGTTCCTTTGTGTATAAATTTATAGAAACGTATTTTAAACTTATATTTGAACATAATCTTGTTAGATAAGCTTAATAACATTAAAATCAGTAATAAAATGGTAGTCTTAGGTTAAGTATTCATGGAGTTATGACCTTGCAAAGTGAGGTATACGAATCTGCCATAACATGCGCAATAGTTTCGTATGGGCTGTTTGGAGGTTGAATACTCCATGTTTTTGAGTGAGACCACTTGGGTTTGAAAGCTAATACATAATAGTAATTTCAGTAGTAAAATGGTGGTATTTTGTTAAGTATACACAGATTTATGACCTCACAAAGTGAGATATAGAAATCTGGACAGATTGCATGGGTATGTGTGGGTTAGGATTTCAAGTCATAGACCACCATCCTAACATATAGGCACTAATCATTGTTTAGCCCTTTTTCCCACATGCAATTTCCATCATTTTTCTACAGATTTTGAGTATATTACAAGCATGATATTCTGGAACGATTTTGTAGATATGTAATAAGTAAAATTTACGTCTTTCAACTTGATATAGGTTTGATCATGGATTATCACTTATCTTTAACACATGATTATGTGCAAATGATAATCTACAAACATCAAGTCATTTTTGTAGGCTTAGCCATGCTTTTCAATACTTCAAATAAAAAGAAAATGGAGATGAAGATGAGTAATATAATGCATGTTTACATCTATTTTGTAGGCATAGCCATACATAAGAATCACAACAACACAAAATATAAAGATGCATGTATACATATATGATCGTAGGCATAGCCATACATAAGATATTAACAAAAATGAAATATAAAGTGCTTATATACATATGTAGATTTGTAGGCATAGCCTTACATAAAATCTTACATATGTATATAGTAAGATAAAAGATGTATATAGATATAGATATATTATTATAAGTCTTGTATTATTCATCCATGGGTGATGATTATTGTATAGAAATTGAAGGAAGTAAAGAAGAGAAAATTGTGTATCTTCTTACCAACGAATCTAAGACAAAAGTAGGTTGTTTTTGAGTGGATTTAGGGTTGTTTGTGTGGTGATTTGTGGTGGTTTTTGATGGTGAATTAGGGCAGATTTTTGGGAGAGAAATGGAAGAAAAGTGGTGTGAGGAAGAGAGAATTGGATGTGTGTGTGTGAAAAGTGAGAAAGGGATGGGTGTAGGTTGCTTAAATAGAAGAAAAGAGAGGGGGGGGGGGGGGGAGGTGAAGGGGGTGGCCGGCCAGGGGGGGGGGGGGAAGTGAAGAGTTTTGGTGGTGATTGGTGGAGAAGTGATGGTGATTAAATGGTTAGTTGGTATTTAAATGTTATTATTAATTAAATTAGTTTAATTTAATTAATTTATAAGTAAAAATCAGATTTTTATTAGTTAATTAAGTTTTTAATTGATTTAAGTATAAGTATTTATTTAATTATTATGTTGTATTTCATGCAAAGGTGGTGGTTTGTTACTTTCATGCAAGTAAGTGTACTTATCCCTATATTATTGTTTCACACATACTTATATATATATATATATATATAAGTATATATATATATATATATATATATATATATATATATATATATATATTAGGGTTTAAATGAATTAATAAACATAAACGTAAGCACTTTGTCACATTTATATGCATCCCCGGATAAACGCTTGTTTAGTGTCGGGTTGTAACGATAAGTCGCCTAAATTCAATGTTATTTAATTATAGGCGTTAATTCACTAAAATTATAGCTTAACTAAAATTTTTTTTTTTCCTCTAAGTTTATTACCTGAGCGGAGTTGAATCATAGATTTTTGCCGGTTGTCACAAATATAGTGATAAGTACACTTACTTGCATGAAAGTAACAAACCAGCACCTATGCATGAAATACAACATAATAATTAAATAAATACTTATAATTAAATTATTTAAAAACTTAATTAAATTATAAATAAAAATCTGATTTTAATTTTAAATTAATTAAATAAAACTAATTTAATTAATTAAAACAATTAATTACCCATTTAATCACCACCAAGACCATTTAATCACATACATCCATTTCTCTCTTCCTCACACCATTTTCCTTCCATTTTCTCTCCAAAAATCTGCCATAAACAACCACCCTAAACCACCACAAATCACCACTCAAATAACCCTAAATCCACTCAAAAACAACCTACTTTTGTCTTAGATTCGTTGGTAAGAAGATACACAAATTTCTCTTCTTTACTTCCTTCAATTTTTATACACTAATCATCACCCATGGATGAATAATACAAGACTTATAATAATATATCTATATCTATGTATATACATCTTTTATCTTACTATATACATATGTAAGATTTTATGTAAGGCTATGCCTACAAATCTACATATGTATATATGCACTTTAAATTTCATTTTTGTTATTATCTTATGTATGGCTATGCCTACAATCATATATGTATACATGCAATTCGTATTTCATTTGTTTATGAACTTATGTATGGCAAGGCCTACATGCATCTCTTTTACTCATCTTCATCTTCTTTTTCTTTTAATATGAAATATTGAAAAGTATGGCTAAGCCTACAAAATAATTTGATGTTTGTAGATTTTCACTTGCACATGTTCATGTGTTAAAAAGAGGTGATAATCCATGATCAAACCTATGTCAAGTCTTAAAAGATGTAAAATATATCTATACCTATCTATAAATCTTTCAAAGATTTTATGCTAGTAAAGTACTCATAATCTATGGAAAAATGATGGTAAAATGCATGTGTATAAAGGGCTAAAACAATGATTTGGTACCTAGGAGTTAGGATAGTAGTCTATGACTCGAAATCCTAACCCACACACATTATATGCAACCTGTCCAGATTTCTATATCTCACTTTGTGAGGTCATAAATCCGTGTATACTTAACAAAATACCACCATTTTACTACTAAAATTACTTTTATGTATTAGCTTTCAAACCCAAGTGGTCTCACTCAAAAACATGGAGTATTCGACCTCCAAACAGCCCATACGAAACTGTTGTGCGTACTGTGACAGATTCGTATACCTTACTTTGCAAGGTCATAACTCCATGAATACTTAAATAAAGACTACCATTTTGTTACTGATTTTCAATGTTATCAAGCTCATCGACAAGATTATGTTCAAATACAAGTTTAAAATACGTTTCTATAAATTTATACACAAGAACACACAATCTGTCTAGAAAAACACAGGTTACTAAAATGGTCATAACTTGAGTTCTAGGAAGAGTTAGAAGATGCATTTTTTTTTTAAATTTGCGTATTGAAAAGATCTACAACTTTCATGTTTTAGACTTTTTCCAGAAATGCACACATTCTTCTCTACAAGCCGATTTATGGGTCTCGTCTGGAAGTTCTGGAAATAAGTTGGACTTTTACTAAGAATCACTCAAAAGGGTGTATATGCACCCGTTAATGGTTGAATAAAACGTGACACTTAAACTAAAACTATGGGTGATGAAACTTTACAAAAATTAGAATTAATATATATATACCATATGACTAAACTTAAACATTTTATGTGATCTAGGACGCATAAACCCCACCGAGACCCAAATAAGTACTTGCAACTTTCCGCTCTCTCACTAAGGTGAGTCTCATGGCCCCTACTTCTTTTTAAATGCTTTGACATGTTTTTGGGGTGAGAATACATGTTCTTTTCTTTGTGGATACAAACTAAACTGTTACGTATTGCATGAGTTGACACTATCCATTATGTAGGCCTTTATCATGAATTGTTAGTTAAGGACTTAAACGTGAATGTCATGAATAGATCTATTTGGGTTGACGCCCCCATCCGGGTTGGTAGCGCCAACATGACTATAAGTCAAACGGGTGCATTGTCATTTGAGAACTACTTGTGTTTGGATAGGACACTTGCGAGGCACTAAATGTTAAGGTTTCAATTCATGAGCTTATGGCAATAGTAATACAATTTTTACTATATTGTTGAATGGCAATATAACTTGAAATCTCGTGATCCACGGTAATGTTTTACAACTATTAAAACCTATGAGCTCACCAACTTTATGTTGACCCATTTTTACATGTTATTCTCAGGTAATTAAGATGCTTGCTATTTGTGAAGATGGCATACCCCTTTTGAAGTTAGGAACTACATTTGCATGGACGAACATTGCTTTTGATCTTAAATTCTTAAACTCCTAACTATTTTGTAACTTATGGGAATTGTTTGTAAACTTTTTAAAGACAAATGGTCTAAGTCTGTAAGACAATTTAATTTTTTTTTTTTATGAAGTATGTTTAAAACGACTCATGTAGAGGTCGTTCATTGTAATTCTTGTGTTGTGATCTCATGATAGTCGCATCTCGCAACCTTCCGCCGAGGCGGGGTGTGACAGATTGGTATCAGAGCCCAAGGTTATAGTGAACTAGGTTGCATTAGTGGGCCTAGACTATAGCCATGACTAGAATAAGGACTTTTAGGTGTACTTGCTAATTATTAAACCCATACATCCTTGCCTACTTACCGAATGTGGTTCCATGCATGCTTATTACATGTTAATTGTTAAGATAGTACATACATGTTAAATAATTACTTATTCTATATACTCCCTATTTATATACTATTATCTTATATGACAGAGTATGTCGAACCCTAATAGCCCTGTCCAAGTCGTGTCCGACGATGACTCCGAGACGGCTGCATGCCTCCTCACCTCGCTTAAGACACCCTCATACATGCCTGTGTCCGCTACCCGAGTTGAAAAGACGGGTTCCTCCAATGAGACTGAGCCATTTGAGGATGAGACCGAGCCAATGGAGGAAGAGTCCGAGCCTACTGAGGACAAGTCCGATTCCGAAGAATCCCATCCCTCCCCTGTCATACCTACTAAGGCTGCCCCTGCTCCCTCTACCCAACCAAAACCAGCCTCTTCACTCCGATCATTCCGCCCCGGGGGACCACGATTGATGCGTACCCCTCGGATAACCGTGTTCCCACCTTTGACTGAGACATTCTCCATCCCCCCTACTGAGACCCCCTCCATTCCCCCTACCGGGACTACCAACACTACTACTAGGCGAGTGCGATCCCGCAAGTGGACTTGGATGCAGGAGCAGATTCAGTCTTGGAGAAGAGAAGAAGGGATACCCGAGACACTGGAGGTTGGGGAGCCCTCCACCACTACACCCATACCCTCTCTCACTTTGGAGCCTGTACATCACACTATCCCCGTTGTGGTAGCACGTTTGGTTGATCAGGAGAGGAGACTTAATCAGTTGGAGTACGACCAGGATGAGTCACGTTCCGATAAAGTGGAACTCATACAGGCACAAGTTTCGGAAGTTGAGAGGAGGATCGGTAACATGGACTACTCGGTTTACTGTGCTGATGACGACATCAAGATACTTCGAGAGGAGGTCACTGAGTTACGCCGACGGGTGGAGCACAGCGAAAGGCGCGCTGAATTAGCGGAAGAGCGCGCGACTAGGTCAGAGCAGCGTATGTCCGCGATGGAGCATAGTTTGGGACGTGTTAGTGCACTTTTGGGCCAGTTTCGCGGATAGTTTTATTTCGATTTCTAACCTACTATGGCGGGTTGTGCCTAGAGGATAAATTTATGGATTTGCTTGTATTTTTCCGGATGTTTCATTCCCGGCCTGTTTTTGTGAATAATGAATCAAGTATTTTGACTAAGTTTATGCTCTTGTTGGGTTATTAATCTTACTATCTTGTGACTTTGGTTGTGTGGTTTGTACTTATTTATTCCTTACACGCATGATAAAGTTCTATCTTGTATAGTATCTCATTGTCTTGTTGTGCTTTGTAATTTCTAGAAACATGCCACCCAAGAGAACATCCACGATGAGTAATGCAGCTATCGAGCGACTTGTAGCAAAAAGAGTAGCTGAGGCAATCGCCACCCAAAGGACTGAGAGGAATGATGGAAACGAAAGAACCGGTAGAAGGAATGAAACCGGAGGAGGTTCGGGGAATGTAACCCGAGAATGCACCTATAAGGACTTTTCGAATTGCAAACCCCATCACTTCAATGGAACCGAAGGAGCTGTCGGTTTGGTTCGGTGGTTTGAGAAACTAGAGTCAGTTTTCCGTATTAGCAACTGCAAGGAAGAGTGTAAGGTTAAGTATGCAACATGCACCCTTCAAGATGGTGCGTTATCATGGTGGAATTCATACGCCCATTCGGTGGGCATTGATGCTGCTTATCAGATTTCTTGGGAAGATCTTAAGAAAATGATGACGGAAGAGTACTGTCCTCGGAATGAACTACAGAAGTTGGAGGTAGAATTTTGGAATCTGGTTGTCATTGGGGCTGATGTAGCTAGATATACAAGGAGATTCCATGAATTGGCACTTCTTTGCCCATCTATGGTCACTCCCGAGTACAAGAGAATTGAACGTTATATCTGGGGACTTCCCTCCCAAATCCAAGGAAATGTAACTTCATCCAAGCCCAATACGATCCACGATGCCGTCCGCATGGCACACAATTTAATGGATCAAATTGTACGACGTGGGGCTTTGGAAAGGGGAAATGTTGATAAGAATTCTGATGGTAAAAGGAAATGGGAGGAAAGTTCTAGGGGAAACACCAGCCAACAACAAAATAAGAAGACCGAGACAGTTAAGGCTTATGCTGCAGGGCCAGATGCTAAGAAAGGTTATGCTGGAAACAAACCATATTGTAAGCGTTGCAACCTTCACCACAAAGGTCCCTGTAGCAACGCATGTGGGAGATGTAAGAAGCCTGGCCATCAAGCCAAGGATTGTCGGAGCCCTGCACCTGTCGCCAACACTAACACTCCAAACACATGCTACGGGTGCGGGAGTGCTGGACACTTTAAAAAGGATTGTCCGAAGCTGAAAAATCAGAATAACAATGCGGCGCGCGACAGAGCATTCGTGATCAATACCAATGAAGCACGCCAAGATCCCAACCTAGTCACGGGTACGTTTCTCCTAAATGACAAGGTTGTTTCAGTCTTATTTGATACTGGTGCTGATGAGAGTTTCGTGTCTAACGAGTTTAGCCCCTTACTTAATATCACTCCAACTGCCTTAGATACTAAATACACGATAGAGTTAGCTAATAGTAAATTAATTGAAGCTGATAGCATAATTCGAAACTGTTCCCTAAACTTAGCAAGCGAAATCTTTCCCATAAATTTGATACCCATCAAAATAGGAAGCTTTGACGTCATCGTTGGCATGGATTGGCTGTCCAAGAATCGTGCCGAAATAGTATGCTATGATAAGATTGTCCGCATACCCCTCTCTAGCGGAGCAACTTTAATAATACAAGGAGAAAAGAGTGGAACGAGATTGAACATCATATCGTGCATGAAAACACAGAAGTACCTAAGAAAAGGGTACCAAGCAATCTTAGCTCATGTTGTAGAGGAGAAACCGGAAGAGAGACGACTCGAGGATGTCCCTATCGTACGGGATTTTCCTGAAGTTTTCCCTGAAGACTTGCCTGGACTACCACCAGCCCGGCAAGTGGAATTTCATATCGACCTGGTGCCTGGTGCGGCACCCGTTGCCCGAGCACCATATCGATTAGCCCCTTCCGAAATGCAAGAGTTGTCAAGTCAACTACAAGAGCTTTTAGATAAAGGGTTTATCCGGCCAAGTTCCTCACCCTGGGGAGCTCCCGTCTTATTTGTGAAAAAGAAGGATGGATCCTTAAGGATGTGCATCGATTGCCGGGAATTGAATAAACTAACCGTGAAGAACCGTTACCCACTCCCTAGAATTGATGACTTATTCGATCAGCTGCAAGGCTCGAGTTTTTACTCAAAAATTGACCTACGATCGGGGTATCATTAGTTGAGAGTCGGAGAAGAAAGCATCCCAAAGACGGCATTTAGAACTCGGTATGGTCATTACGAGTTCCAAGTAATGCCGTTCGGTCTTACTAACGCACGGGCTGTATTCATGGACCTCATGAACCGCGTGTGTAAACCGTACTTAGATAAGTTCGTCATCGTATTCATCGATGACATTTTGATCTATTCGAAGAACAAAGAGGACCATGAAAAGCATTTGAGATCAATCTTGGAGTTGCTTAAAAAGGAGGAGTTGTATGCTAAGTTCTCAAAGTGTGAGTTTTGGTTACGAAGAGTGCAATTTCTAGGACATGTTATTGATAGTCAAGGAATACATGTCGACCCTGCCAAGATTGAGGCTATCAAAAATTGGGAGACGCCTAGAACCCCAACAGAAGTACGACAATTCTTAGGTCTTGCTGGTTACTATAGACGATTCATCGAGAATTTTTCTAAAATAGCCAAATCCTTGACACTGCTAACTCAGAAAATAGCAAAGTATAATTGGAGTGATGAGCAGGAGGAAGCTTTCCAATTGTTGAAGCAAAAACTTTGTAGCGCACCAGTATTATCATTGCCGGAGGGAACTGAAGATTTTGTAGTCTTCTGCGATGCATCACGACAAGGGCTAGGATGTGTGTTAATGCAAAAGGAGAAGGTCATAGCTTATGCTTCTCGTCAACTTAAGGTGCATGAGAAAAACTACACAATCCATGATCTGGAATTGGGAGCAGTGGTGTTTGCACTCAAGATTTGGAGGCATTACCTTTATGGTACAAAGTGTACCGTGTTTACAGATCATAAAAGCCTTCAGCACATTTTCGATCAAAAGGATCTGAACATGAGACAGCGTAGGTGGGTTGAATTGCTCAGTGATTACGATTGCGAAATTCGTTATCACCCGGGCAAGGCAAATGTTGTAGCTGATGCTTTGAGCAGAAAAGAACGAATGAAACCACTACGAGTTAGGGCTTTAGGTATGACCATTCATACGAACCTTACCTCTGAAATTCGTGATGCTCAACTCGAGGCAATCAAGGAGGAGAATGTAAAGGGCGAATCTCTACGCGGTATGGATAAGCAATTTGAGGTCAAGTCCGATGGAATCCGATATTATATAAATCGCATATGGATACCAAGTTTTGGTAACTTGAGGAAGTTGGTAATGGACGAGGCACATAAATCCAGGTATTCCATCCATCCGGGTGCTGACAAGATGTACCATGGGCTTAAGGACTTGTATTGGTGGCCTAACATGAAGGCTGAGGTGGCCACCTATGTTAGTAAATGCTTGACGTGTGCCAAGGTAAAGGTCGAGTATCACAAACCATCAGGTCTATTGCAACAATCCGAAATACCCCAATGGAAGTGGGAGCAAATTACAATGGACTTTATTACTAAGCTTCCTAAGACAGCAAATGGTTGTGATACAATTTGGGTAATTGTTGATCGCCTGACAAAATCCGCCCACTTTCTAGCAATCAAGGAGACCGACACAATGGAAAGATTGACTAGGATTTACTTGAAGGAGGTGGTGACAAGGCACGGGGTGCCCATCTCGATTATCTCTGATCGAGATAGCCGTTTCACCTCTAGGTTTTGGCAATTACTCCAAAAAGCCCTAGGTACTCGCTTGGATATGAGTACCGCATACCACCCTCAGACAGATGGCCAAAGCGAAAGGACAATTCAAACCCTAGAAGATATGTTACGCGCATGTGTTATCGACTTTGGACGTGGCTGGGAGAACCACCTGCCATTATGCGAGTTCTCTTACAACAACAGTTATCACACCAGCATCAAGGCCGCCCCATTCGAAGCACTTTATGGACGAAAGTGTCGATCGCCTGTATGTTGGACTGAGGTGGGAGATAGTCAACTCCTTGGTCCAGAGATTATACACGAAACGACCGAGAAGATTGTGCAAATCCAAAATAGACTGAAGGCAGCCCGTGACCGCCAAAAGAGTTATGCAGATATGAGGCGCAAACCGTTAGAATTTCAAATTGGGGATAGAGTCATGTTGAAAGTGTCGCCTTGGAAAGGCGTAGTTCGTTTTGGGAAACGAGGAAAGCTAAACCCTAGATATGTCGGGCCATTCGAGATACTGGAGAGGATTGGTCCAGTTGCATACAAACTTAAGTTGCCTCAAGAACTCAGTAATGTACATGACACGTTTCATGTGTCAAATCTGAAAAAGTGTTTATCAGACGAATCCCTTATCATACCTGTCAGAGAAGTACAAATCGATGAGAAATTACATTTCGCCGAGGAACCAATCGAGATCATGGACCGGGAAACAAAGACCTTGAAGCGGAGTCGTATACCCATTGTAAAGGTTAGGTGGAATTCGAAACGAGGTCCGAAATTAACCTGGGAGCGCGAGGATCAAATCCGTCGCAAGTATCCCCACTTATTCTCAAACCCTGCACCACCCGAGGTCACGAACTAAATTTCGGGATGAAATTCTTTTAACAGGGGGAGAATGTGACAACCGACAAAAATCTATGATTCAACTCCGCTCAGGTAATAAACTTAGAGGAAAATTTTTTTTAGTTAAACTATAATTTTAGTGAATTAACGCCTATAATTAAATAACATTGAATTTAGGCGCCTTATCGTTACAACCTGACACTAAACAAGCGTTTATCCGTGGATGCATATAATGTGACAAAGTGCTTACGTTTATGTTTATTAATTCATTTAGTAAACCCTAATATATATATATATATATATATATATAAGTATGTGTGAAACAATAATATAGTGATAAGTACACTTACTTGCATGAAAGTAACAAACCACCACCTATGCATGAAATACAACATAATAATTAAATAAATACTTATAATTAAATTATTTAAAAACTTAATTAAATTATAAATAAAAATCTTTAGTATTAGGCTAAATACTTGTAATTACTTGTAACTATTTGTATATTTATGTGAATATATACCCCCGAAATTGATTTATATTACGCTTACGCAATTTGGTGAAATTGTGCAAAACGACCGGACGGAGTCCGACAGAAAATACGACGTTGGTGAAAACATTTTTATAAATAACTTGAATCCATTTTTAGAAGTTATGTATCATATATTATTATTATTATATAATAATACCCGAAAAACCTAGACGTTAGGATTAAAACGTCTCAAACGTAATGAAAACGCGCAGAACGCGCCCGACAATCGAACGAAATTCAAAATACACTTTCGAATCTAAAATATATTAATTAGTGAAAAGTTATCAATTAATATACCGTATCTTTAAACGATAACTAAAAACGTCCAAATAAAACGTCACGCGATTTAAAATCCGTACAACGAACGCGCAAATCGAGATTTCTAATTTAACGAATCATTTTTTATAAATGTTTTTCAAGTATTTAGATTAAATACTTCAAATAAAAATATTGAAACTTAAATCGTTACTTAAAAACGCGTATTAAACGTTTAACACCAAACCGAGCGAGTAAACGAACATAAAACGCAACAAATTAAGCTAGGAATGAAAAATGACCATAATGCCCTTGGTGGGGCCCATGAGAACGACATTTAGAACTCGGTATGGTCATTACGAGTTCCAAGTAATGCCGTTCGGTCTTACTAACGCACCGGCTGTATTCATGGACCTCATGAACCGCGTGTGTAAACCGTACTTAGATAAGTTCATCATCGTATTCATCGATGACATTTTGATCTATTCGAAGAACAAAGAGGACCATGAAAAGCATTTGAGATCAATCTTGGAGTTGCTTAAAAAGGAGGAGTTGTATGCTAAGTTCTCAAAGTGTGAGTTTTGGTTACGAAGAGTGCAATTTCTAGGACATGTTATTGATAGTCAAGGAATACATGTCGACCCTGCCAAGATTGAGGCTATCAAAAAATTAGGAGACGCCTAGAACCCCAACAGAAGTACGACAATTCTTAGGTCTTGCTGGTTACTATAGACGATTCATCGAGAATTTTTCTAAAATAGCCAAACCCTTGACACTGCTAACTCAGAAAATAGCAAAGTATAATTGGAGTGATGAGCAGGAGGAAGCTTTCCAATTGTTGAAGCAAAAACTTTGTAGCGCACCAGTATTATCATTGCCGGAGGGAACTGAAGATTTTGTAGTCTTCTGCGATGCATCACGACAAGGGCTAGGATGTGTGTTAATGCAAAAGGAGAAGGTCATAGCTTATGCTTCTCGTCAACTTAAGGTGCATGAGAAAAACTACACAACCCATGACCTGGAATTGGGAGCAGTGGTGTTTGCACTCAAGATTTGGAGGCATTACCTCTATGGTACAAAGTGTACCGTGTTTACAGATCATAAAAGCCTTCAGCACATTTTTGATCAAAAGGATCTGAACATGAGACAGCGTAGGTGGGTTGAATTGCTCAGTGATTACGATTGCGAAATTCGTTATCACCCGGGCAAGGCAAATGTTGTAGCTGATGCTTTGAGCAGAAAAGAACGGATGAAACCACTACGAGTTAGGGCTTTAGGTATGACCATTCATACGAACCTTACCTCTGAAATTCGTGATGCTCAACTCGAGGCAATCAAGGAGGAGAATGTAAAGGGCGAATCTCTACGCGGTATGGATAAGCAATTTGAGGTCAAGTCCGATGGAATCCGATATTATATAAATCGCATATGGATACCAAGTTTTGGTAACTTGAGGAAGTTGGTAATGGACGAGGCACATAAATCCAGGTATTCCATCCATCCGGGTGCTGACAAGATGTACCATGGGCTTAAGGACTTGTATTGGTGGCCTAACATGAAGGCTGAGGTGGCCACCTATGTTAGTAAATGCTTGACGTGTGCCAAGGTAAAGGTCGAGTATCACAAACCATCAGGTCTATTGCAACAATCCGAAATACCCCAATGGAAGTGGGAGCAAATTACAATGGACTTTATTACTAAGCTTCCTAAGACAGCAAATGGTTGTGATACAATTTGGGTAATTGTTGATCGCCTGACAAAATCCGCCCACTTTCTAGCAATCAAGGAGACCGACACAATGGAAAGATTGACTAGGATTTACTTGAAGGAGGTGGTGACAAGGCACGGGGTGCCCATCTCGATTATCTCTGATCGAGATAGCCGTTTCACCTCTAGGTTTTGGCAATTACTCCAAAAAGCCCTAGGTACTCGCTTGGATATGAGTACCGCATACCACCCTCAGACAGATGGCCAAAGCGAAAGGACAATTCAAACCCTAGAAGATATGTTACGCGCATGTGTTATCGACTTTGGACGTGGCTGGGAGAACCACCTGCCATTATGCGAGTTCTCTTACAACAACAGTTATCACACCAGCATCAAGGCCGCCCCATTCGAAGCACTTTATGGACGAAAGTGTCGATCGCCTGTATGTTGGACTGAGGTGGGAGATAGTCAACTCCTTGGTCCAGAGATTATACACGAAACGACCGAGAAGATTGTGCAAATCCAAAATAGACTGAAGGCAGCCCGTGACCGCCAAAAGAGTTATGCAGATATGAGGCGCAAACCGTTAGAATTTCAAATTGGGGATAGAGTCATGTTGAAAGTGTCGCCTTGGAAAGGCGTAGTTCGTTTTGGGAAACGAGGAAAGCTAAACCCTAGATATGTCGGGCCATTCGAGATACTGGAGAGGATTGGTCCAGTTGCATACAAACTTAAGTTGCCTCAAGAACTCAGTAATGTACATGACACGTTTCATGTGTCAAATCTGAAAAAGTGTTTATCAGACGAATCCCTTATCATCCCTGTCAGAGAAGTACAAATCGATGAGAAATTGCATTTCGCCGAGGAACTAATCGAGATCATGGACCGGGAAACAAAGACCTTGAAGCGGAGTCGTATACCCATTGTAAAGGTTAGGTGGAATTCGAAACGAGGTCCGGAATTAACCTGGGAGCGCGAGGATCAAATCCGTCGCAAGTATCCCCACTTATTCTCAAACCCTGCACCACCCGAGGTCACGAACTAAATTTCGGGACGAAATTCTTTTAACAGGGGGAGAATGTGACAACCGGCAAAAATCTATGATTCAACTCCGCTCAGGTAATAAACTTAGAGGAAAATTTTTTTTTAGTTAAACTATAATTTTAGTGAATTAACGCCTATAATTAAATAACATTGAATTTAGGCGCCTTATCGTTACAACCATACACTAAACAAGCGTTTATCCGTGGATGCATATAATGTGACAAAGTGCTTACGTTTATGTTTATTAATTCATTTAGTAAACCCTAATATATATATATATATATATATATATATATACTTATATATATATATATATATATATATATATATATATATATAAGTATGTGTGAAACAATAATATAGTGATAAGTACACTTACTTGCATGAAAGTAACAAACCACCACCTATGCATGAAATACAACATAATAATTAAATAAATACTTATAATTAAATTATTTAAAAACTTAATTAAATTATAAATAAAAATCTGATTTTAATTAATTAAATAAAACTAATTTAATTAATTAAAACAATTAATTACCCATTTAATCACCACCATTTCTCCACCAATCACCACCAAGACCTTTCCCCTCTCCCCCCCCCCCCCCATGGCCGGCCACCCCCTCCCCTCCCCCCCCCCCCCTCATTTCTTCTATTTAAGCAACTCACATCCACCCTTTTCTCACTTTTCACACACATACATCCATTTCTCTCTTCCTCACACCATTTTCCTTCCATTTTCTCCTGCATGAAATTGGTGATAACCTGACCGTAGGTCGATTTTTAAGTAAACACTCGATCCCTGAAGTTGATCGAATAGGTCATCGATTCTAGGAAGTGGATACCGATTCTTTATGGTTAGCTTATTCAGCTCTCGGTAATCGATACACATGCGGAATGATCCATCTTTCTTTTTCACGAATAAGACCGGAGCTCCCCAGGGCGAGGAACTTGGTCGAATGAATCCTTTATCCAGAAGATCCTGTAATTGGTTAAACAACTCCTGCATTTCGGAAGGTGCTAAATGATACGGAGCTCGTGCCACGGGTGCAGCTCCCGGCACAAGTTCGATTTGGAATTCAATTTGTCTGGGTGGCGGAATCCCAGGCAAGTCCTCAGGAAAGACTTCTGGGAATTCCCGCACGATAGGCACATCCTCAAGTCGCTTCTCCTCCGACTTCTTCTCGGTGACATGTGCGAGGATGGCTTGATACCCCTTTCGTAGGTATTTTCTAGTTTTCATGCATGATACAATAATCAGATTCTGTCTACCGGTATCCCCTTGTAGGACTAAGGTTCCACCAGATATGAGAGGTATACGAACGAGTTTGTCATAACAGACGATTTCAGCTCGGTGCTTGGATAACCAATCCGTACCGACGATAATGTCAAAGCTGCCGATCTCTACAGGTATCAAATCAATGGGAAAGAGTTCGCTCGAGAGGTTTAGTGTATAATCACGTATAATGCTATCACCCAAACCTATGCTCTGATACCAATTTATAACACACTCCAATTTCACAAGGCTATATTTTTTTTTTCAAAAAACATTTCGGAAGCGTTAATTTAATAATCACTATATAGATTGCATATCATAACAAAAGTGCAAACCATACAATAATATCCAATCATTTAATTTACAACTTTAAATATTATGCCTTAGTGTTATTAATTTTAAACAAGATGATAAACTGTTAACATGATTGTCCAAAACAGAGTGAGCGGTGTCAAATATTCCATTCCTATACTCTTGCCAACCCACATATAAGAAGATAACCTACAAGAGATAATGAGAGGGATTAGCACAAAGCTAAGTGAATAAATCAATAACTATCAACCTAACTCATCATAACAATTGTTTACAACTAATCAAATAAACAACTAGCTTCAAAGAGGATTGGTGTTCCTTGAGGAGCCCTACTGCCGCGGTGGCCCCCAAGTAACACTTACAATCAACTGAAGGCCAATTCAGTGATCTAACTAATAGTTTAGTACTATTACCACATACAACAGAATTTCAATAAACAACACATGTGTAAAGCACTAATGTTGTCCAATTAATAGTACAAAAACCCAAACTATGTTGACCTATGAACAAATCACATAATCCATAATAATCATGGCAATATGTTAAAATTGAACAATGCACAAAGTAAAACCAAATTTACCTGTTGTAACCAGATTATTACAACCAAATTAGACTGAAAGTCAATGATCCACTCACCCTTGCCGACCACAACCTCCACTCAAAGATCTTATTTTATTGAGTCTTCGCTTTATCTGAGAACATAACCAAACCGAGTTAGATTCTCGTATCAAGTTTATTACAATCTAACCATGTTTATATTGTCAAATAAGAGCACCTAATATACTTCTAATACTATGTAATTAACATGAGTGCATAAGTCATAAGTTGTCAAATTTGCCAAGTTAAAGGATGTAAACGCGATCTGTGACAACCGGCAAAAATCTATGATTCAACTCCGCTCAGGTAATAAACTTAGAGGAAATTTTTTTTTTAGTTAAACTATAATTTTAGTGAATTAACGCCTATACTTAAATAAAATTGAATTTAGGCGCCTTATCGTTACAACCTGACACTAAACAAGCGTTTATCCGTGGATGCATATAATGTGACAAAGTGCTTACGTTTATGTTTATTAATTCATTTAGTAAACCCTAATATATATATATATATACTTATATATATATATATATATAAGTATGTGTGAAACAATAATATAGTGATAAGTACACTTACTTGCATGAAAGTAACAAACCACCACCTATGCATGAAATACAACATAATAATTAAATAAATACTTATAATTAAATTATTTAAAAACTTAATTAAATTATAAATAAAAATCTGATTTTAATTTTAAATTAATTAAATAAAACTAATTTAATTAATTAAAACAATTAATTACCCATTTAATCACCACCATTTCTCCACCAATCACCACCAAGACCTTTCCCCTCTCCCCCCCCCCATGGCCGGCCACCCCCTCCCCTTCCCCCCCCCCCCCCCCCCCCCCCCTCATTTCTTCTATTTTAGCAACTCACATCCACCCTTTTCTCACTTTTCACACACATACATCCATTTCTCTCTTCCTCACACCATTTTCCTTCCATTTTCTCTCCAAAAATCTGCCATAAACAACCACCCTAAACCACCACAAATCACCACTCAAACAACCCTAAATCCACTCAAAAACAACCTACTTTTGTCTTAGATTCGTTGGTAAGAAGATACACAAATTTCTCTTCTTTACTTCCTTCAATTTTTATACACTAATCATCACCCATGGTTGAATAATACAAGACTTATAATAATATATCTATATCTATGTATATACATCTTTTATCTTACTATATACATATGTAAGATTTTATGTAAGGCTATGCCTACAAATCTACATATGTATATATGCACTTTATATTTCATTTTTGTTATTATCTTATGTATGGCTATGCCTACAATCATATATGTATACATGCAATTCGTATTTCATTTGTTTATGAACTTATGTATGGCAAGGCCTACATGCATCTCTTTTACTCATCTTCATCTTCTTTTTCTTTTAATATGAAATATTGAAAAGTATGGCTAAGCCTACAAAATAATTTGATGTTTGTAGATTTTCACTTGCACATGTTCATGTGTTAAAAAGAGGTGATAATCCATGATCAAACCTATGTCAAGTCTTAAAAGATGTAAAATATATCTATACCTATCTATAAATCTTTCAAAGATTTTATGCTAGTAAAGTACTCATAATCTATGGAAAAATGATGGTAAAATGCATGTGTATAAAGGGCTAAAACAATGATTTGGTACCTAGGAGTTAGGATAGTAGTCTATGACTCGAAATCCTAACCCACACACATTATATGCAACCTGTCCAGATTTCTATATCTCACTTTGTGAGGTCATAAATCCGTGTATACTTAACAAAATACCACCATTTTACTACTAAAATTACTTTTATGTATTAGCTTTCAAACCCAAGTGGTCTCACTCAAAAACATGGAGTATTCGACCTCCAAACAGCCCATACGAAACTGTTGTGCGTACTGTGACAGATTCGTATACCTTACTTTGCAAGGTCATAACTCCATGAATAAATAAATAAAGACTACCATTTTGTTACTGATTTTCAATGTTATCAAGCTCATCGACAAGATTATGTTCAAATACAAGTTTAAAATACGTTTCTATAAATTTATACACAAGAACACACAATCTGTCTAGAAAAACACAGGTTACTAAAATGGTCATAACTTGAGTTCTAGGAAGAGTTAGAAGATGCATTTTTTTTGAAATTTGCGTATTGAAAAGATCTACAACTTTCATGTTTTAGACTTTTTCCAGAAATGCACACATTCTTCTCTACAAGCCGATTTATGGGTCTCGTCTGGAAGTTCTGGAAATAAGTTGGACTTTTACTAAGAATCACTCAAAAGGGTGTATATGCACCCGTTAATGGTTGAATAAAACGTGACACTTAAACTAAAACTATGGGTGATGAAACTTTACAAAAATTAGAATTAATATATATATACCATATGACTAAACTTAAACATTTTATGTGATCTAGGACGCATAAACCCCACCGAGACCCAAATAAGTACTTGCAACTTTCCGCTCTCTCACTAAGGTGAGTCTCATGGCCCCTACTTCTTTTTAAATGCTTTGACATGTTTTTGAGGTTAGAATACATGTTCTTTTCTTTGTGGACACAAACTAAACTGTTACGTATTGCATGAGTTGACACTATCCATTATGTAGGCCTTTATCATGAATTGTTAGTTAAGGACTTAAACGTGAATGTCATGAATAGATCTATTTGGGTTGACGCCCCCATCCGGGTTGGTAGCGCCAACATGACTATAAGTCAAACGGGTGCATTGTCATTTGAGAACTACTTGTGTTGGATAGGACACTTGCGAGGCACTAAATGTTAAGGTTTCAATTCATGAGCTTATGGCAATAGTAATACAATTTTTACTATATTGTTGAATGGCAATATAACTTGAAATCTCGTGATCCACGGTAATGTTTTACAACTATTAAAACCTATGAGCTCACCAACTTTATGTTGACCCATTTTTACATGTTATTCTCAGGTAATTAAGATGCTTGCTATTTGTGAAGATGGCATACCCCTTTTGAAGTTAGGAACTACATTTGCATGGACGAACATTGCTTTTGATCTTAAATTCTTAAACTCCTAACTATTTTGTAACTTATGGGAATTGTTTGTAAACTTTTTAAAGACAAATGGTCTAAGTCTGTAAGACAATTTAATTTTTTTTTTATGAAGTATGTTTAAAACGACTCATGTAGAGGTCGTTCATTGTAATTCTTGTGTTGTGATCTCATGATAGTCGCATCTCGCAACCTTCCGCCGAGGCGGGGTGTGACACGATCCGCGGTAGAGGTGATGGGATCGCATTCAACAATTCAAAACATTTTGTTAACGTTTTTCACTTGAAAACGCGATCCGGGCAAGATGTATGGATCGCGTTCCAAAGATCGAAATTACACTTGACTCAAAATAACATTGACTAACGCGATCCGGGCACAAGTAAGCTGGATTGCGTTACACCGACCAAAACATTATGTTACTAAAATTAACTATGAAACGCGATCCGGCATGTATTATGGGATCGCGTTCGTGTGTTTTCCAGTAACATAGCAAACCTGCAACACTTTATACACGAACTTAAAACCCCAAATCACCAAACCCAGTTGTTATACATGATTTTAGCAAGCAAAAGACCTTAAGTAACATTCAATAACATGTTATAACAACAAATAATCATCATCATGCCTAAATTCTCACATGCATCAGTTATGCATGCTATTTATAACCTAATCCCCAATTCATTCACCTTATAACATGAAGAACACCAGCAATTCATCAATTAATCATGAAATCAGTCTAACAAGATTATATAAACACTTTCAAACATAAATTTCACCACATTCATCATTAATCCCCAATTATATCAAACTAATTCATGAAACTTATGAAATTACTTACAAATGGAAGAACACAATGGTGAGGATGATGAAAATCAGTTGATGAATCAAGATCACAGTTTTTAAGAGGAATACAATGCTTTAATCTTTGATTTTCCTTTATGATTTCTAAGTGTAGGTGAAGATGTTCTTGAGAGGTAATAAAATGTAGACCAAATCAGTGAAGGGAGAAAATAAGGTCGACATTTCCATTTAGTCAAAGTAATATGCAGTGTAATATTATTTCCTTTTAAACCTATTGTCTAGAACCTAAAAAACCATTTACGAGAAATTAAGTTTTATTATACCGTCAAATAAATTTATTTAAAACAAGTAATAATTTATTTATCACAATAAGTCATTTGACCATTTGACCTATTGATTTCAATTATCCAAATAATAATATAAATTAAAATAAGGAATTTACCGTATTCTCCTAGGCCTATAAGGAGGATGTTACATATCAACATTCATTATGATGAACATTAAGTGATAACATTCATCTAAATGGATATTAGGTGAAAACATTCGTTGATAAATGTTATAACTTACATTCAGTTCCTATAACTTAACATTTATTCTAATAATATGTGAGTGCCCCGTAGGATGGATCACAGATGACAGAAGTAATCAATTACAAGGCGGAAACAAGTAATCAATGTAAACAAACACAATATCAAACCAAAAATGAATGATCAAAGTAAACTAGCTTGATATTATGAACTATAAATGTTTGAGTATGATTACAGAGAGTTTAGTTGACAAATGGTGCTAGGCTTTCGTCAAAACTAGCCAGAAACCCGTAGGTTTGCTTAAATACTAACACAAATCGGCAGACATGCGTTACTTGACTAGTGTCGCATGTGGCCGCCTTCATGCATCACTTACCTAAGTGTCGCTATGCGTCACTAAGGCAAGTGTCACCTAATACTAAAGTTAAGTGTCGCTATACATATAAATGACTTTTCTATTACAATCAACTAACGAAACTTATAACTCAATAGACCAACTGACTGACACACTAAATGTACCAACAAACTCCCCCGTGTCATCAGCTTGGCCTTCAAAATCTTCAATCTAAAGATGTCTCTCATCAGCACCATCCTTCTGGGAATGTTCCACCAGCATGAACACCCATTCTAACACAAACCTCGACAACCTTTATGAATTTGACAGCTTCCTCATGATCATTCTGATTATATCGCATCTTGTTTTTGTGAAGAGCTTTCAAATCATTCTTTGACATAATGATAAGGCTGAGCGGGTCAAACACACGAACATTCTTACCAAGAGTTCCTTTGATATTCCATTCAGTCTTTTCTTTCTCAGACTCTTTCTTTGTAGAATATTCAATAACAGCTTCTTGTGTATCAGAGTCAAACCACCAATATCGCATATACTTGAGAAAATTTAGTGGTAGTGACTGTAAAGGAACTTTCTTAAGACAAGCAGCTGGCGGATAATGATATTTCACTATTGGTTCTTGAGTTCTTGGATCAATTTTCTTCTTGTAACAAAAATGAACTCCCTGGTCTAATCCACATATACGTCTTACTGTAAATCTCTTTCCTTAAAAGCTTCTGAAACATATTTCCTCGAAAATCATCTGTATGATTAACTATGTTTAGCTGAGCAAGATGATTTAATTCGACCTTTGGCAATGTGCTAATATGATTAAATCTTGTTTTGAAATATTGCACGCCGTCTCTTCTTTTAATCAAAATCAAAAAAATTTCTGCATCAAATTTCCAACTTTTGATCAAACCTGTCAATTCACCTCGAACCTCGAAAAATTTGCACTTCTTCAATTCAGGTTCGGCTGGAAAATAACTCAAATGCGGCTTTGTCGAATCTCAAATTACAGATATCGATTCACCTTCTGGTACTGAATAAGATGACGATTCAGGAACTGATTGAACAGTTGGTTGTTCCTGAATATTTTCAAACGTTTGTTTCTCCTCATCTTCTGAAGAATCCGACTCAATGATTGGTGCATCAAAATCATATGGTTGAGCCAGTTAAACCTGAATAGGTTCAGGTTCTCTTTCAGGCGCCGGTTCTTGATTCGGGTTTTCCATATAAACCTCATCCGGCCCTGGAACCTCTGCATCCATTTCTACATCATCAGGATCAACTGATCTATCATCTTCATCAATCGGATTAATCAAACTCTGCAGATACGTGAGATTGATATTTGAGTAATCAACAACAATCGGTCTCGGTTGACCCTGAACCTCAACAAAATAGTCTAAAGCGATATTTCATTAACAGCAGAATTTTGTACATTTTCCGGTTCCGGGGGAGGAGTTACATTTGTTTCTAACTCCTTGGGATCATCCTCCCCTAAAACAATAGTAACTGACTCCAACTCTAACAACCTAGACTGTAGATCTGTCACTTGAAGCTTTAAGTTGTCAACCTCAGCAGCCTTGGTCTGTAATTCCTTGATCTCCGCAGCCTGAACTTCAATAAGTGCAGATTGATCATCAAAACGCTTGTTCATCCTTTCGATCTGAGCCAGAAGCTATTGAAGAGAAGGAAGTTGTGGCTATTGTGGTTGTTGTTGTTGAGCGGGTCGCTGACCAGGTTCTTGTATCAAAATTCCAGTTCTCTGGCGTCTCCTCAAAGGTAAGTCAGAATAAGATGGAGAAGACCCAGCTGGTCACTTTCCAGGGTTCCTCGGTACATGAACCCTTCCAGCAGAAATCCGTCGCAAAATACGCTTAAAGCGTCTAGGATCGGCGATCTGAATACCGTCCAAAGCATTCGGTGGGGGCACATCACCCTCAGAGTCGGGTGGTGTGGGCCTACCATCATCATCATCCTCGGCATCAACATTCTCGACCTGATCGATGCCATCCAAATCCTGAGCGACCTCCATATCAACCAAGTCATCCTCATTCATCGGAGGTATCACGACATCCTCAAAACCGTCATTTGGTGGCGCAACATAGTTTTCATTGACTATGTGCCTAAACAGTTCACGATCAGCCAAAATCTGTTCACCCTTTGGCGCTAACTTGCAGTCGTTGAAAACGCGTAGAAGCATTGGTGTTGGAACCAATAACGAGCGCTGATCTGGGGCGATATCCAAATTCAAATCATTCAAAAGTAGCTGCACAAACCTTGGATACTGCAGCCACTTATCTTTCCCAGCGCGGATGTTCTCAACCATATTTCCAAAGTTATATCCGCTAAAATTGTACGGCTTATTGTAGACGAGAGCCAACATCAAAGATAGAGTCAAATGACTCGCAACATCATATCCTCCTTTCCTTGGAGATAAGCAGACAATCACGATGTGGCATAGATATCTCCAAACCCGGCATAGATATTGTTTTCTGAAGTCGGAAAGCTGATTTGCTGGATAACCCATTCGCTGAAGACCACCGTAGATAAAGGTTGTCTCAAACATAGTCGGCATCATATGGGTATCGTTGAATTGGAGAACCCGACGAACAGAATTCTCAGTGATCTCAATCTCCTCGCCAAACATTGTTGAGACAATTCTCGGCACATCACCCTGTGTTCCGATGAAGGCGTGATCATAGAATTCTTCGATCTGATTCATGTAGACCGGTGTAGATGCGGTGATAGCATAGTAAATCCTCGATCATCGGTCGGAATGGAATTGAGTTCGCATGTGTTGACTCCAAAAACGCGACGATCTTGTGACGGGTGTTGCTGCGACGATAATAGTTTTGTAGAGCAGCCATCTGTAAGCTAAAACACAAAACAAAGATAACCAGAAACATTGTTATAGAATTAGCACAAATACGCTGAAAAGATTAAACAAATTTATGTTTTAGGCGTCACTTGGGAAGTGACGCATGAACACTACCGACACTTGGGAAGTGTCGCAGGTAACAGTGTTCAAAATCAGAAATCAAGTATAGCGTCACTTAGAGTAAGTGACGCTATCAGGCGTCACTGGTGTAAGTGACGTGGCCAAATCATGAGTCATTAGATACGACACTTAAGAAGTGTCGGTACAAAATTAAGCATCATTTAGCATAGTGACGGTAACCTAGGTGAGTCACTTCGGAAGTGAAGGTATAAGAAGTGACGTAGTAAGAGGCGTCACTAAGGGAGTCACTTAAGGAAGTGACGCATAGATGGGCATCACTTAGACGAGTGACGGGCTAATTAAACATATAGGCATATGCGTCACTTAGGGAGTCACTTAATGAAGTGACACATTAAAGAGCATCACTGAAGAAGTGATGGTATGGGTCCTTAATTGCCAAATAACGTCACTTACAGGAAGTGACGCATGAAGTGACGCAACGATGAAGATCATCGCGTCACTGTTCAAACCCAGAAATCACAATGAACACAAATTGGGGTTTTTGAAAAACAAAGTTACCACGAGGTGCGCATGATAAAGACGAGTAAAACACACCACATATTAACATATAACATTAACAAACAATTCCCAAATCGAGTGATTTCCTTAAAAACATTAAACCCGTAACCCTAATTAACGATTAAAGCATGAATACGTAATTACAGGGCTTAAAAATGGTACCTAATGATGCGTAATCAAGTGGTGAACAAGAAGGTAATGCCCGATTGCACAAACACAGCCTCAAAATCAACAAACGATCAAAGAAAAAGTTCCAGTCGAAGTGACGCAGAGACACACGAAGTGACGGTATGTCAGTGGAAGTGACGCTATAGTAATAGTGAAAGTGATGAGATTGAGTGTCATGTGAAGGGGTATTTATATGAAAACCCTAATACGCGTCACTCAACCCGACACTTATAGCGTCACTAGGGGCGTCACTTACGAAGTGACACATAATGTCACTTAGTGAAAAAAATTTGGAAATTTTGAGATTTTGTCGATTTTGTGCGTTGTGATTTTGGTACTCAAATTTAACGGTAACTGTAACTTGGCTTTAACACAAAATAAAACTAACTAAGATAAAATATATGAACACAAAATTAATGCAAATTTACAAATACAAAATTAACACATTCTTTTTGGTGACGGAGTTGATTTAATCTGGTTAGGGATCATATCGGAACAACATGCATTTATTAGGAACAGTAAGTGTTATTTCGATCATCAGTATATTTGTCCACTTTAAATTTACTTGGCATGCTAAAAACACTTTTTATAAAAATTATTTCAAAACGATTATTTGTATATTTGTCCTCTTAAACATGTTACACTCACATCTAGGAGCTAATTTTATTATTATTCGTATGTACATTTCGCTGTGGTCCCCACCATAGATATACATCTTAACTTAAGACATAGACCATGCTTCCATTTACAGAACGAGTATACGAAAATCAATTTTAAGAATCAAGTCAGCGGTGACAGGTCTGTACATACGTACAACATAGCGACATAGCTTGATTCAGGTTTAAGCAAAACCAGACTCGGTCAAACCATTTTGGCGACCTTGTTAGGTATCTTAATTTTAAAGACTTTGCAAGTACTATGACTTGTGTTTGCTTAATTTTTAAGCATATATTAACAGTAACCAGGTCTATACTTACGTATAACAAAGGAAACTGTCAATATATACCCCCAAATGATATCAAATAAGCTTCTTCCACGAAAACATGTCTAGCATAAGTAAGATATTAAGACTTTTGTCATACATCTAACGGTGTTATACCACTTGAAATAAACAATTGTATATTAAGCTTCTTAAGAGGTCTCAAAGAGGTTTGTGTAACAAGCCTACTAACATATCGTATATTGAAGACAATGTTTATAAAAACTGTTTTCAACATGTCAGATAAATCTACTGACACATCCAAGATAAACCTTAAAATTCCATTTTGTGCATGTCACCCGATGTACTATCATATCCCAAGTTGTTTACAGACACAACTTCAACGTCTATTTTAAAAATGTAGCAACCGTGCATTTATTTAATACTAAAAAGTATAAAGAGTGGCTGTTGCTTTTTTTTTAAAAAAATAATAATAACACACAGAAAAGCAAATAAGTTACCTTCCAAGTTACAAATGACTTTTTGGTCACAAAGAACCTTAAACCAATCATGTTGATTAGTTCATCAAATCGAGTACGCGAAAAAGCTTTTGTGAAAAGGTCGGCATTCTGCTTTAGAGTGTCTATGTGGACAAGGTCTATCAGGTGTTTTTCATAGCAATCCCATATAAAGTGGAACCTAAGTTCAATGTGTTTAGTCTTAGAGTGCTGTACGGGATTGCGTGTGATAGATATAGCATCAATGTTATCTATGTGAATAGGAGTCATAGAAAGAAGTAACCCGTAATTACGTAGTTGATACTGAATCCATAGAACCTGAGAGCAGCAACTAGCAGCAGCAACGTACTCAGCTTCTGCTGTTGAAAGAGAAACTGTAGGCTGTTTCTTGCACTGCCACGCGACCAAGCGAGATCCGAGAAATTGGCATCCACCAGTTGTGGACTTCTTAAATATGCTGCTGCCGCCATGATCAGAATCCGAATAGGCAGTAAGAGCGAATGATTTCTCATTTGAATACCATAGACCAAGATTGGGTCTATGTTTGAGATAACCAAAAATTCGCTTTACCGCCTTCATATGAGACACCTTGGGTTTGGCTTGAAAGCGTGAGCAAACAGATACCGCGAACACAATATCTGGTCGAGAGGCAGTCAAATACATCAAAGAACCTATCATTGAACGATAGTCCTTCTCTTTGCAATCTTCCTCATCCTCAGCAAGTCTAAGGTTGTGATTAAGTTCGATAGGAGTCCCATAGGTTTTACAATTGAGCAGGTCATATCTAGTCAACATGTCTTTGACATATTTTGACTGATGAATATAAATAACTTTTGCAGACTGCTCAACTTGTATACCTAAAAAGAATTTGAGCTCCCCCATCACACTCATCTCAAACTCAGACTTCATGATCTCCTCAAAGTGCTTGCACATTGCCTCATTTGTAGAGCCAAAGATAATATCGTCCACATACACCTGCACAAGTAGCATATCTTCTCGATCCCCAGTTTGTTCTTTACGGATGAACAGAGTACTGTCAGTATTCCCTCGAACAAAACCATGCTTGATTAGGTGAGTAGTAAGCCTCTCGTACCAAAGCCTCGGAGCTTGATGAAGACCATATAACGCCTTGTTCAATTTGCAAACGTATTCTGGATGCTCAAGGTCTTCAAAACCTGGAGGCTGTTTAACGTACACATCCGTATCTACTTGTCCATACAGGAATGCGCTTTTAACATCGAGTTGGTTAACACGAAACTCCTTGAAAGAAGTGAATGCAAGGAAGATACGAATAGAATCCAATCTTGCCACAGGAGCAAAAAATTCATCATAGTCCAAGCCCTCAATTTGACTAAAATCTTGAACAACCAATCGAGCTTTGTTACGGATCACTATACCCCGATCGTCCATCTTATTTCGAAATACGCATCGAGTTCCAGTTAAGTGAGCACCTTTGGATAACGGAACTACATCCCAAACGTGTAGCTTGTTGAACTGCTATAATTCTTCTTGCATGGCCTCGACCCAGGATGGATCTTTTAAGGCCTCATCAACCTTTTTGCTTTCAATTTGAGATAAATGGCATGAATTTATCCGAGCAACAAGATTCAACATTTCTTGGTTTGGATTTTGTTTCACTTGTTGTCTTGTTTGAACCGCAACATTAGGATCACCAATAATATTATCGATGGGGTGATCCCTGTGTACACGTGTCACTGGGATTACATCCGGCGCAAGTACTAACTCTAAATTGTTTATATCCCCTTCAGTGGCAGGTCTCAGGAGCAGTAGAACTTTCAGGTTGCGCGGGTTGTTGTGGTTCCTCATCTTCTTCATCATGAGCGTTAAAATTGGTGAAGACAGTTTCTTCTTCTACGGCTTCCTCTAAAGGAGGCATATTGGGATCATCAGGAAGATCTTTTGCATTAATCGTTCCTGAAGTCGAAGGAGCATTCGAAGATGGGGTATTAGGAGATGGTTCGGTTGTAGTAGGTGATGGTGTGGGTGTTGGTGTAGGTGTTGATGTAGGTTTTGAGGTAGATGTGTCTTGACATAGACTGATGCCATGAAGTAGGGTAACTCGAAAGAATTAAACACATCCTTATAATTGAATAGCCAATCCGGACCCGTTCCTTGAGGAGGATCCATGTAACACAAGAATTTTACCTCAAAATGTTCCTCCACCTAGTGTGTTGATTTAATGTAGACTCTTTTGTTTGGAGAATTAACTGAATAACCAAGAAAAATCCCTTCAACAGCTTTAGCTCCAAACTTTGAGACTTTTTCTTTTGGGATCATAATCAAACACGGACACCCAAATGGCTCTAGAAACTGCAGAGTTGGTTACGGTTATTGAAAAGTTCATAACATGTCTTGTTCTTTTTCTTAACCGTGAACACTCGATTTAGAATGTAGCAAGCAGTGCTGACTGCCTCAGCCCAAAATATGATAGGTAGCTTAGAATCAGCCAGCATAGTCCGAGCGGTCTCGATAATAGTCCTATTCTTACGTTCTGCAACTTCATTTTGTTGAGGAGTTCTTGGAGCACTGAACTGATGATCAATGCCTTTCGAGGCACAATATAACTCGAGAGTTGAGTTTTTGAATTCAGTTCCATTATCACTTCGCAGTCGCTTCACCTTTAAGCTGCACAGATTTGCCAACTTATCCAACAGGTACACCAAAATATCTGTTGTTTCGCTCTTCGTAGCAAGAAAGTATACCCACGAAAATCTGGAGTAGTCATTGGTGACTATTAAGCAGTAAGATCGGCCACCAATGCTCTTAGTAGAAATAGGACCAAACAGATCCATATGTAAGAGCTCCAGTGGTGCAGCAATAGAATTCACTACCTTGGACTTATGGGACTTTTTGTGGAGTTTCCCTTTGTGGCATGCAATATAGTCATCTTTTTGAGCAAAGGACTGTTTTGAAACTCCGTTTACCAAATCATTATTTACAAGGAAATTCATTTTGCGAAAATGAATATGTCCCATCCGTCGATGCCAAAGTAGTGATTCCTTTTCCGAAGCCTTTGACAGGAGACAAGTGTATTCATCTGTAGTCTCGACAGTTCGCATGTTCATCACATAGGTATCGTTTCTCCGTGGTGCCCGCATAAGCACCCATTCTTCAAGGATAACGAAACCCGACTTCAAGATCACACATTCTGTTTTTGTGAATTCTGTGGTATAATCCTTATCACAGACTTGTGAAACACTCAGCAAGTTGTGAGTGAGTTGAGCCACATAATTCACATTCTCAAAGCTAACTCTACCATTAGTTAGCGTTCCCTTTCCAGTAATTGTTCCTTCAGTATCTCCAGCAAAGGCAACATGTCCTCCGGCGTGTGGTTTAACATCCGTCAAAAGAGACACGTAGCCAGTCATGTGTCACGAGCAGCCACTATCCATAAACCATTCACTATCTTTAACATGTTCTGACTGCTGCAACGCACAAAAGTAAGGAGATTAGTGAGAAACGGTGACCCAAGCCTTTACAGACTTAGGTCTACCAAGGTCATCAACAATAATCACATCGGACATAACTTTATTTTTTAACATATCAGAATTTTCATCTAATATGTTATTGTTGATGACAGAAGAGTCACTAGCAGACTCCTTTCGTTTCCAAACTTTAGATTGTTCGGAAGTTGGTTTGGGAGCAATGTCGGGCTTTTATTTTGGCAAAGGTTTTTGCCCAACATTACTTTGCTTTTCAACAGGCTTGGGAGAGTTGGAATAACGCCTAGGTGGTGAAAATGAATTTCTATAAAAAGAAGTTCTAGGCATATCTCTCACATAGCGCTGATGAGAAAGCTTGGGACAATCACGAATTAAATGTCCCTGTTTCTTGCAGTAGAAACAGGAATGATTCTCAACAATTGGTTGAGGCTGAGGATTCACCGGAGTAGAAGGTGAGGCAGTTTTAGAACAAGCACAGTGTGTGCTAGTTTGAGAAGGTGCTTGCCTCGGTTGATTAGTTGAGGGTAAAGGTTTTTTACATGAAACTCTTTCATTGTTCACATTTAAGTTATTTTTCAAAATCTTTACAGGTGTCTGTAAAGTTTGAGTTTTCTCATTTAAAACCTTTTTCTTGCCCTTATCATTTTGTACTTTAAGGACAACTTCATTTGTCAAAATCACCTTTTTTGATTTGACCTCAGCCTTTTCAACCTTAGGATATTCCTCATCGGTAATATCCTCAATCTCAACTATCTCCTCATCACTAACTGGAGATATGGTCTCATACTTAACAAACTTAGGCGAAGGATACTTTGGCCGCTTGGTTTTCTCCTTTGCCTGTTTGTTTTGCTTAGTTACCTTTGACTTGATACCATATAACAATGCATAGTCAACAGGAATCTCTTCAGTGCCTTCCTTAACAGGCATAGGATAGTATTCTGTGGGAGGCGGGACTTCAGTATAACCTAGTCCTACCTTGGTTTTGTTATCTGTCCTCTTCTTATTAAGGATTTCATTGATGGCAACCGTAGAGGAAGAGGAACCTAGAATCTTGTTCTTATAGTTATCATACTCAACTTTTAATCCGAGAGTTCCTTTTTCAACAGTTCTATTTCAGCAAGATAGCTGTTAATAGGATCTTGTTGACTAAAGACCTTTGATTTGTACTTTTGAGTGTCTTGTTTATAAGCCTCAATCTTCTTATCATAAAGTTGTTCATTAGCTTTTAAGTACTTATTGGACTCATTAAGTTTTGCAACCTTTTTCCTTAATTCTACGTTTACTTCTTGAAAGCACTTTAAAGATTCAGTTAACTTAATGCATGAAATACAACTCAAAGGCTCATCAGGTTCATTGCGTACCTCATTAGTAATGTGAGCCATAAGACACTGTTGGTACTTGTCAGCAAACATGCTCCAGTCCGTGTTTGTAGGCTCAAAGACAACTAATGCATCAGCTGTCGCTTGCTTCACTTCTTCCTTCTCTGGAGCTTTAGGAGCATCAGGCTTCGTAAAACCCGATGGAGGAACTTTGGGTTTCTCACATTCTCTTGCAAAATGTCCTAAATTCTGACAATTATAGCAACGGACCTTGCTTTTGTCAAAACCAAAGCTGGTTTTGCCGTTTCCTTCCAAAATCTTACGTCCAGTCCTTTGCAAGAATTTTTGAACTCTTCTCGAGATCATGGCAATATTCCAATTTAAGTCCATTTGCTCAAGATCATCATCATCCAATTGAGCAAAATCTTCTTTAGAAAGTTCAAGTGTAGAATTTGGTTGCGAAACCAAATTCTTGTAGGAGCTAAGAAAAGTTGTATAAATAGCAGCTTGTTCTTCAATGGCTGGGGAAATCGCAACTTGCTGTTGTGAACCTTGTGAAGGTCCAGAAGCATAGACTGGATGATGAGCACCAGTAGACTGCAATGGAGAACTCGTATCAGAAATGAAGGCCATTCCACCATATGTCTTTCCGGTGTTTACCTTTCCTCCATATAATGTCAGGTCTTGAACAAAACCACCCGACTTACACTCCTTTTTCTTCAACTCCATTGCATGAGCTTGAAGAACGCCAATTAACTCATCCAGATTCATTCTTGCTAATTCTTGGTTCTCCTTTAGAAATTGTACTTTTACGTCCCAAGTACTAGGCAGAACATCTAACAGCTTCTTCTTATTCACCTCAATCTGAGGGAAATTGTAACCTCCCTCGGTTAACTCACTAACCAGTTGTGAGTACCTTGTGAATAATCCTGATGCTGTTTCATTAGGAAGAAGATCAAACAGATCATACTGTTTCTTGATCAGTTCTAGTTTAGCCTCCTTATACTTCTGATATCCTCCACATCTTGTTTCAATAGCCTTCCAAAGATCGTATGTGATGTCATGAGTTTTGAAAAGTTGTAAGACATCTTTAGTTAGGCACATACAGATAGCCGAATGAGCCTTTCTCTCAATGTCATACTCCTTTTTCTCTTCAGGAGTCATAGATTTATACGTCTTGGATGGAGGGATACCACGATAATCTCCCTCGGCTACTGGAGCTTCATATCTTTCTCTGAGTGGACCCCAGAGCTCTGGACAATGGAAATCTACGTATCGTTCGAATCGGTCACGCCAATATGCGTAATCCATATCAGCAGTAAACAAATGAGGTTTACTGTTAGAACCAACATCGTGATTTTGTTTGATCATATCTCTAATTCCCCTAATATCTTCGTTATCGGCAACAGCAGCCATTAAAGGAAATCCTGAAAAATAGCTCAAAAACAAGAACTAGAAAACTTATTAGTACCAAAGGCGTCACTTAGTAAGTGACGCACAGAAGTGTTGCAATGACTAGCGACACTCAATAAGTGTCGCTATCGAGTGACGTATAAAGTGACTGATGACACAAGGAGCAAGTGTCGCTCAATCAAGTAAGTGACGCACCCTACTTGAGTGACGCAGTAAATCAAACAGGCGTCACTAGTGGAAGTGACGCGTAACAAACAAGTGGCGTGCTTAAGTGACGCATGTGAGTGACGCTAGATTAAAGCAGAGGACATTAGAGGTAAGTGTCGTATTAATCACGAGTGACGCTCTTAGTGACGCACAAATTGACGCACCAGAGTGTCGGTAAAACCCTAAATGGAACTTACGGAGTGCCGCACGAAGTGTCGCTGTCAAGTGACGCAACGAGTGACGCAAAAACGGCTGTGAAGTCCCAAAAACCCTAAAAAATGAATTTTCGTAAACCTAACGAAAATTCTTCAAACCCTATTGAACGAAACCTGTAAATAATGATGAAAATCTTCTGAATAGCACCTAATTGATCCAAAAATCCTTGAATCTTCTTATGTTTCTTCACAAACAAAACCAAAAACTCTCTAATTCAAGATCAAAACTTCAATCAATCATCCAAAGGCTCTGATACTAGTTGTGAGTGCCCCGTAGGATGGATCACAGATGACGGAAGTAATCAATTACAAGGCGGAAACAAGTAATCAATGTAAACAAACACAATATCAAATCGAAAACGAATGATCAAAGTAAACTAGCTTGATATTATGAACTATAAACGTTTGAGTATGATTACAGAGAGTTTAGTCGACAAATGGTGCTAGGGTTTCGTCAAAACTAGCCAGAAACCCGTAGGTTTTCTTAAATACTAACACAAATCGGCAGACATGCGTCACTTGACTAGTGTCGCATGTGGGCACCTTTATGCGTCACTTACCTAAGTGTCGCTATGCGTCACTAAGGCAAGTGTCGCCTAATACTAAAGTTAAGTGTCACTATACATATAAATGACTTTTCTTTTATAATCAACTAACAACACTTACAACTCAGTAGACCAACTGACTAACACACTAAATGTACCAACATAATATTATACTCAATGACACATTTTATACTGTAATTTCAGTTAATATAACTTAACATTCATTTTGATCTATAAAGTAATAACATTTAACATTCATTTTGATCTATAAAGTAATAACATTCATTTAGATTAATATTAATTTTTAACATTCATTTAGATGGATAATTATTTTTTAACACTCACTAAAAAAATGTTATATTTTTGTTTAGTTGCTATAACTTAACATTCATTTTGAAAATTTTAGTGATATCATGTATCTATATGAATATTAAATAATAATATTTATTGATAAATGTTACTTCGTGCAAGTCATTTTCATTTAATATAACTTGATATTTTTTTGATAAATATTAAGTGATAATATTCATTTACATGTATATTTTATTAAGTGATAATATTCACGTGTAAATATTGGCATTCATTATGATGAACTTTAAGTAATAACATTCATCCTGACAAATATTAATAGATAACATTAATCATAACGTCATAACAATATTCTTCTAGACAAATATTAGGTGATAACATTCACCGATAAAGTTATAATATAAATATTGATCGTTAACATTCACACTGATGAATATAAATGATAACGTTTAGTAATAAATGTTTTTTAAAGCACTTGATTAAACACTAGCTTACTTTCATTCAAAAAATTTCCACATGTATACACAACTAAATCTGATATTACAAAGTATCAAAGTGAACCCAATACCAAATCAATATATATTCATACAACATTATAATACAACCTTTGAACAACTATTAAAATTAAAAGTTTACATAAATCCAAACATTGATTCAACTTAAGTCATTCTAAAACTATAGATGACTACATGTTTGATCAAAGAACCATCCGGTTATTCAAGTATATTTTTTGACTCCGCAAGGTTGATCATAAAAACAGTTGCGTTGATACCATTAGTTTAATGGGTTTCAACGGTGTCTTTTATCATCTAATTGTCCAATATCAACATACCTTATGTCGAAAACCGAGATGGGATCAAAATTAAAACAAGAAACATGGAAAAATAATAAAATGCCAAACAAAAACGTAAAGAAGCAAAATTTATCAACAGAGTCGCTTGTTTCTCCTTTTAACACACTGAATCCAAAGTTAGTCCTAATATTGGAAGCCAGAAGTAAAGATTAAGTGGCCCAAAAACTTAGGGGCTAACCTACAAAGTTACTCGTTTCTCCTTGTAGCACTGCGGATTTATCTTGGTAGAGCAATCTTTTTATTGGTATCTTGTAAGCATGATCTAGTTAGTAACATTTCAAATTCACTGAAATGTGCAACTGTCACTACAAAAAATAGCTAGATGAGCATTTCAAGATTACCTCTCGTTTCGTTTCTAGTTCAGCAAGCCGAAGATAAATTTCCACCATATGTTTCATCTATAAAACACAACGCCATCATGAAATGTTCTGGCAAATAATCTTAAGCGATGGGAAACAAATATAATGTTGGAAATATAATTTTCAACATAAAAGAGATGAGGGAAGGGATATGTGACATACTTGTCTAATAACAGCTCCATGGTGCGAAGATAGCTCTTTTAAGAAGCTTTCAATAGCATACTTTGATCCATATCTACAACAAATGAGCTTCTACTGTGTTGCTTGTCCTTCACACGATCACCATTTGCCAGTGCCAAAAGCTAAAAAGAGGACAGAATGAATTGTAACTGATATCGCGTAAAAAGTCATGTTTTTACCACCGATCTCTCTCATTCCAGAACGATTCTTGGCATTTTAAAATAAAAAACAATACAAATCAATGATATTATGCCAAGATGGTCAAAACAAGGTTGCACGATAAAAATCAAGCAAACGGATGAAAAATGAAGATTCCACACCCGTTTGAAGATTCAAGGCATCAAAACGAGATTTCAAGACAAAAGTGCCCATCATCAACATCCATCTCATCTAAGATGTTCGTTTTCAAATTACGAATCCAACAGAAGAATAATCAACAAACACGGATAAAGAATGAAGATTCTACGCCTGCCGGAAGATCCAAATGATTCGTACACAATATATGGAGATAGGAGACATATTTTTGGGATATCTTTACATCAAAGTCTTCTTTTTTGAATTACGAGTCCAACGCAAAAAGAATCAACGCAAATGGACGCATAACGAAGAAGATACGCATGAATTAAGCAACGCAGTGAAAGACGACGGACCGGGACGGGTGGCAGCCAGCCAGCCACTAGCCGCCGCCGGCATGGTGGTGGGCGGCGCTGCCCTCCCTCCCCCATCTCTTTTCCTATTTTCCGTCCTTGCGTGTACCCGGTGCGCCACCTTTCGCTACTTTTCCGTACCCGGTGCACCACCTTTTGCTACTTTTCCGTACCCAGTGCACCACCTTTCACTCTTTTTCTAATGTGAGCCTAGGGATGCTAACGTGAGCCACATTTTCGCTATAAATAGAGCCCCAAGGCTTCCATTTGAAAATGTCCCATATATGCATTAGGCATAATTCTCTCTTTACTTTCTCATTCTATTTTCTTACTTCAAAATTAGTATTAGGCTAGTTAGGGAGCTTGTTTTAAGTACAACAAAAGCTAGGGAACATTTTGTAATCTTTGGTGTACGCTTGGAGTTACGCTTATTAGTTCAAGTCTATTCCTTCTCGCATTTTAATCCGGGTTCTTTCTATCCTATTCTATCTTAATTAAATATGTATGCTTTAATTATGCTAGAATTAGTTTGTGCCATGATTAGTGAGTAGATTACTATTGTATTTGTTATGATGTAGTTAGTATATATAATTGTGGGATGACTTTAAATATGTCGTGAAATAATATGACGGTCCCTATTCGACTGTTTACTCAGTATAGTGCTGGAAATGCTTTTAAGCAAAGTACATACGTATGGAAGCCGGTAACGACCGAAGGTAGTTGTATTATAGATCGACATTATAAAATGGAAACTTTATGAACGGATTTATCTTATGATTTTAAACCTAAAACTTATATTCGCCTTTCGATTAACAAACGTGATTGTAACCCTGTAAAAAGGAGTCACGAACCTTGATACTTGGTCAATAGTTATCTGTGTAAAAACTATGTTTTTAACTGTAACGTCATGCGAGCATCATAAAATGCAATGTGATTACATGGACTTGCCATGAGTATTGTACACTTTCGATCACAATGTACTTATCATGTGAACATGGCGAAGCAATTAAATTCACAATGGAAACCTCGGTAAATGATTAAATACACTGTGAATCACCATAGCATTTTTCAACATGGTCTGGGTTTAATTTTATGCAAAAAGCGGTCAGCATTTTAATTAGCATTTTAATTAGATTAGTTAATTTAGATTAGATTAGAGTAGGTAGGCTACAGGCTAAATAACCATTTACGAAAACCTTGGGATTTGTTAATTGTAATGAGAAAGGCAAGTTTGGAATCTAAGTTACACTGATATCCTTTCCTTAAAATACGAAACCAAAAGTAAGATACGCAAGAAACCTGAACGTTTTCCCCTGCTTATCATTCTTAAGTTTCATTAATAGGAATTGGTTAATAAGTGAACATAAATTCTAAGTTAGTTGTTTAATGGATTTGGAATCTTTATGGTATTAAGAACGGTTAGACTTGCTAATGACCTGCTACTTTATTCCTTCACTCACGAGCGAATACGTTCAATAATACGGGTCACTGACTCCCTCACAGGAGAGTGTGGAGAGTTGAGCAGCGTCTATCTGATCAGAATCATGACACCTTAGTTCCTCGTGACATATTAGTTTATAACTGGCTAATAGGGAACTTATTGGTTATACCACTGGATATTGAATCTACTAGACATTTCCAATTTAGATAATCGTCCTCCTATAAGAGTCATCATCCCACATTATTAGCTAACGAACTCACAACAAATACTACTTTTATTATCTGATTTATTATTACATTTTATTCGCTTTATTTAGTTTACTTAGTTAACTGAACCAAAACCCCCCAATGCACTCTTTTAAAACCTTTACTAGAAAAGAAAGATTGATTGGATCACCTCCGTTTCAATTCAGTTTCTCTTTAAGAACGACTCTAGGTCATACTTACCATCTACTAGCCTTTGGTTCAGTATTAGTAAGTCACACTAAGACCCCCAACAAATATAAATTTAAAACAAACCGATTGCGATCCGTACGCCGTCTTCACACGACCGTTCGGGTCACAACAAGTTTTTGGCACCGCTGCCAGGGAGACTAACTGTCCGATACAGAGGCACAACCAATCCCAATTCTAGTAAACCCTTAGGATAAAACCTTCTAAAATAAAAACAAGTATTTACTTTCTTGTCTTTCTTGTCTTTCTTTTTTAGTGTATGACCTGTTCCCCTAGATCTGCACCACTGTTTAATTTCCCTGATCCAGAACTTATAATACGTACCATTCGACGAGAAAAGAAGCAATTTTCACTTAGACAAGCAATGGCTGAACGCATCACTCTCGCTGACAACAGTAAACCCTCTATCGAAGGAAGAGGAGGACCAATTTTCTACCCTGAAACCCCTGGTCAATCTTTCGAGCTTAAGCACCACATCATCCAAGTAATCCAAAACCACTGTCAATTCCATGGATTACCCAGTGATGACCCAAACTCTCACCTCGACAAGTTCATATCTCTTTCAAACTCCTACAAACAAAACGGAATTAGTCAAGACACAATCCATTTGTATCTTTTCCCTTATTCGCTCACACATCATGCGCAAACATGGTTTTAAGGTTTAGAGACCGGCTCTATCCCTTCATGGACTGTGATGGCGACAAAGTTTCGAACCAAGTACTTTCCGCCTTCTAAACAAACCAAACTTCCGAATGACATCATGAATTCCCACCAAGCTTTTGATGAGTCATTATAGGAACGATTCAAAGGAGCCTTGAAGAAATGCCCTAATCACCGACTCGAAAAATCCGCAAATTGTATACCTTCTATAATGGTATAGACCCTAACCACCAAACCACCCTCGACGCTGCCGCACAAGGAAGCTTCATGGCAAAGACCGACGAACAAGGATGGAACCTTATAGAGAACATGACTATGCATCACCACGATTGGAACTCTGGAGATCACTCGACATCTTCAGCACCTCTCGCTGCATCAAATCCAATTCCAGTCGTAGCAATTAAGGTATTAACGGAGAAAATGGACTCACTTGTCAAACAATTTGGAGAACTTAAGAAACAACAGCACCAAGTACACCAAGTGCAAGTCTGTCAACACTGCACCAACCCGCAATCACCTGGTGAATACCAAGTTGAATACGAAGAAGCAGATGGCTCCGTCTACTATGCTCAGTTTCCTGCTCGACAACAGAATTTTCCACCCGGTTTCAATCAAAACAACAACCAACCTAGAGGACCTCCATTCCAACCAAGAAACAACCAACCACCATACCAACCCCGATAGCCACCTAGATACCCACCTTACCCACAATAATAACAACCTTCTTATAACTAACCCCTCGCACTTCCTGCACCAACTTCCGACACAAACCAAACCCCTGAACAACCCGCAAAGACAAATGCCCCAGCTTCAAGTTCAGATGACGCCTTCACCCAGTTCATGCAAGGTCAACACATGCTCAACCAAAAGACGTCCGCCAGACAAGACCAAGCCGACCTCTTTATGAGAAATCAACTGGTTGTGCTAAAGAATTTGGAAGCTCAGATTGGACAATTGGCACAACGTCTCGATAACAGACCCAAAGGAAGCTTACCTAGCAACACGGTTCATAACCCACATGTTGAGGAAGCAAAGCAACTTACTACCACCGAGGAAGCATCTGCTACACCACCAGCTGCTGTTCCAGTAAAAGAGGAAGAACCAAAAATCAAGATACTAGTTGTGGAAACCACTCCGACCATAAACAAAGAGGTTAGGATCCCTTACCCCGCTAGACTTAAAGCTCAACCCAAGAAATTATCATCCTTTAAGCTAGATGGAAAATTCCTTGATACCATGTCTAGAGTTCTCGGTCGTAATAAGTACATTAGGAAATTGCTATCCACTAAGGATAAACTGCTCGAAGTAAACAATATTCCCCTTAGTTCTGAAACCTCAGCCCTACTTAAGAATAGCCTTCCCGAAAAACTAGGAGACACCGGTAGATTTACACTCCCTTGTTCTATTTACCAATCCGGAGAAATAAGCGCCTTAAACGATTTAGGAGCCAACATTAACCTTATGCCCTACTCCCTGTTTAAGAGGCTGGAACTTGAAAAACCCACTAAGATGACCGTCCAGCTAGCTGATCAATCTGTTAGATACCCAAAAGGAATAGTTGAGAACGTTCTAGTTCAAGTTAACAAATTTTTCTTTCCAACGGATTTCGTGGTAATGGATATCCACGAGGACATAAACATCTCGATTATCCTTGGAAGACCATTCATGAACACAGCTAGAGCAGTAATTGATGTGTATAACCACACATTGTATTACGATCACATGGTGAAAGCATTACTTACAAGATCGACCAACCGGAATGCACCCCAGAAGAAGAAGAATGTTATGCTATATCAACAGACAGAATTTGTTCCGATGACAAATCAGAACCAGAGGAAGAGCAACATTTCACTCGATCATCAGTTTTCATCTCTGATTCTGAGTATGAACCAGAAGAAGAGGAAGAATATGAAGAAGCAGAGGAAGAAATTGAATCTGAAGACGAAGAACTTGAAGAAGAGGAAGAAGAAACTGAGGAGGAGGAAGAAATCGAAGAAGAAGAAGAGGAAGAAATGGAGGAAGATGAAGATCCAGCTGATTCAACAGATGGCTGAAGTCAAAAGAATACAAGACTGCAAAGACTACACTTCATCAGAAGAATCCTTTGATTATGGAGTCATCCACCAAGAGCTCAGATCAACTCATCTCAAAAGAATGGGAAACATTCTTGACTCTTATCTCAATCCATCGAAACCCTTTACCAGAACCCGACTCCGAGACATAGATACTTTTGAAGAAGAACTCCGAACATCACAGCACCCAGACCTGTATGCTAAACTCCAACAAAGAATATCTGCATATAAGGCACGACAACCAGGAAGCTTTGTTGAAGAAAACCTTCAAGACACCATCACGGAAGTCTGAACCATCGAAATTGACAGTACTCAACCTTTCAACAATGCACCCTCAGATGAAGAATTCCACCAATTCCCAGATTCACGAGATGAAGATTCCGACTACAAGAGTATCAAATTTAACGATGATTTTATTGACGTCACTATCGATGAACGCTCTATTCCAAAAACCCCTCTTGCTCCACCAAATTCCCCCATCATCACAACTGAGAGATTAGAGATTTCGCTCATAGATACTCACCAAGACATGATTGAACTAACTGATGAATACACCGATGTGCGCTTCATTGTAGAGGCTATCAAAGAATCAACCAATGACTACAACACCGCTCAAAGACACCTGATAAGGCAGATTGAACGAGAATACGATTCATATCTCGCCAATCATGGAGAACCAGTGCCCCAAACTTTGCTCAAACATATCCAAGAGTTCTCTGATTCCCTTCAAGAACAACTCACTAGAGAAGATCAACAGCCAGAAAGGCTAGACTACCCAATGGGAGAAGTCGAGTTCTGCAGCAACCAAAGGCAAATATACCAAAAAGTATTTTGTACCTTAGCTGGATCAGCTTTTCCCTACTCATCAAGTCAGAAGGCTATACTTGCATCAATGGAAACCCATCTTGAAAGAGCTACTGGAAATCCGCAGAATTATGCTGACATAAGAATGGTAGGAGATCTTAGAACCCTTCTAGATCTCATCGAAACTGGAGAACATCTAACAACTTCGGAAAACTTCAGGATCGTCATTCACTCCACTATTGGTCATCACGTCGAACTAATAATTGATGAACTTAATCAAGCAGCATATGATGAAGAAATTCGTGAAGTGCCTAGATTCATTCCGCACCTATCGCAAATCAACCTAGCAACTTATGTTACGACCCGACTGCGTGGAATGTATGAGGAAGAAGACGTAGAAATTGATGCTTACCGCAATGGATACCGTGAAATATTCAGCAAGTTAATCTACATCTTCACTGACTCGGATTTTCCCTTCAACCGCGAACAACATCAACTCATCAGACAAGTATGCCAAGTCACTAGATCCTTCAGAGGAGACCCCTTGGCCAGTGATTTTGAAGAAGTGAAAACTGAAATCATGGCTTTAATCACCTCAATAGGCAGAAACCATCCACAACGTGAAATTGTTCAAACTCACACCTGCACTCGAATTGACCCTAATGGACCAGTCACAAGGGCAGTTCGATACATCAGCTATGGGATGGCAATCCTCGACAGATTAGCCACTGATCACTTCAAAAGCTTCAGAATGGAATCCACCCCTCCACCAACTCTCATTACTGACATGATAGAACAGTTTCTGCAATACTTTCCTCAATGATACACCCTACCTAGGAACCACAGTGACCACTCTAGCACCACGGACACATCCAGCATCATCTGAAGAAGAAAGGACTAATTCGAGCTTTCGACTTTAAAAGAGCGCTTCTCGGGAGGCAACCCATGTTTTTACATTTCTGCAATTTTACTTTCCAAGAAGTGATGAAATCTCCGACTATCTTTCACACTCGGATCATACAAAGCATGCTCCAGCCTGCAAGAAAATATCAACACCAGAAGAATAGTATATCTGACGTGTTCACACCTACGAGACCAATCACAAGAAGACTTGATCAAGAATGCACCAAGGAAGACGGAATCCGGCACATGCAACCCAAGGAACACTGCAACCACCGGGGAGTACTTCTATACCGTCTCTTTCATTTGTCTAAATATACCATATCCATCATGTTTTTCACTAAGTGTAGGATTCAAACCCAAAACACACCGCTAAAAGAATACGTCTTAGATGTTTAAATTGCTAAGTGTGGGATTTTCACCCCAGTTAGAGCTTAGATAAACATTGAGGATCATGTTCCTTTAAGTGTGGGATAGCAGTAGTTACACTAGTGTAAAATGGATAATGGTATATGCTTGATTCTAAGTCGTTGCTCTTTAAGACCATGCTTCTCCAAAAAAGTAAACAAAAATTTTCAAAAATTGAATTAAGAATATGTTGAAAATGAAAATTTTAGACGAAGAACGATTTACTTTGAGGAAGAAGGACGAATAAAAACAAATTCTTTTGAAAAATGAGTTTAGTAATCCCATAAAGAGCATCGCATGACTAGGCACACAACAACCCAACTTTCGATTCGTGAGGTATCTTGAGCCATATAAAAAGCATTCACTTTTAATGCTTCACTTTTTCGATTCTTGAGTGTGCCGATGTATGCGTTTAGAATCAGAACTTGCTCCTGTTATGCATTTCGAATCCAGATTGGTTAGTGAAAAGGAGATTGAATCACATCATTCTTAAACCCATCCGTATACCCGTACACCCATACACCCAAGAAAAATAGATACGTTACACCTACTTTCTCAAAAGCATCCCCCAAACTTTAAAACAAAGTTCCAAAGATAAAAGGAGAGAAATCGCAAGGAGACGACGTCGAAAAAAAAAGTTCAAGAAAGAAAAACCCGAAGAAAAGGAAATCAATAGGAGAAAAAGACTCCTTCCGCAAACACCAAAAAGGAGTCAATCCTTCCAAAAATTCCAACTTCAACAAAAGAAAACCATCAAAAACCCAACAAAACCCCCTCTCATTCCACAAACACTCCGCTTCGAAAAACCCTACATCACTTCCCCTAGAATGATTGTGGCTAGATCGACTTCGCACTCACCAAATAGGTAACGATTTGATTCTCTATCAAGCCTATGACGATAAACGATACATGACTGGCATTCTGAGTGATTGATAATATTAGAATAGGAAACCCTAAACACATTGAGTGATTTGAGTGACCACCTGGAAAGGATCGCCTAGTCATGTATCCAAGATCAAAGATCAAAAGCATGCTCCCAAAGATTACAACCCTACTTTTTTCAAAGAACGAATATTTTATTTTTTCAAAACCCCCTTAGTAAAAAGTTCTACCCTAAAATATTTCATTATCTGCTTACTTTTTACCAAGTTTGAAATTCTAGTTTGCTTGAGGACAAGCAAAGTTCTAAGTGTGGGATACTTGATATCGCGTAAAAAGTCATATTTTTACCACCGATATCTCTCTCATTCCAGAACGATTCTTGGCATTTTAAACTCAAAAACAATACAAATCAATGATATTATGCCAAGATGGTCAAAACAAGGTTGCACAATAAAAATCAAGCAAAACGGATGAAAAATGAAGATTCCACACACGTTTGAAGATTCAAGGCATCAAAACGAGATTTCAAGACAAAAGTTCCCATCATCAACATCCATCTCATCCAAGATGTATGTTTTCAAGTTACGAATCCAACAGAAGAAGAATCAACAAAAACGGATAAAGAATGAAGATTCTACGCCCGCCGGAAGATCCAAATGAGTCGTACGCAATATATGGAGATAGGAGACATATTTTTGGGATATCTTTACATAAAAGTCTTCGTTTTTGAATTATAAATCCAACGCAAAAAGAATCAACACAAACGTACGCATAACGAAGAAGATACGCACGATTTAAGGAACGCATCGAAAGACGACGGACCGGGACGGGTGGCAGCCAGCCGCCGCCAGCCATCCACCAGCTGCCGCTGGCCTGGTGGTGGGTGGCTACGCCCTCCCTCCCCCCGTCTCGTTTCCACTTTTCCGTCCTTGCGTGTACCCGGTGCGCCACCTTTCGCTATTTTTCCGCACCCGGTGCACCACCTTTCGCTACTTTTCCGTACCTGGTGCACCACCTTTCGCTACTTTTTCGTACCCGGTGCACCACCTTTCACTCTTTTTCTAATGTGAGCCTAGGGATGCTAACGTGAGCCACATTTTCCCTATAAATAGAGCCCCAAGGCTTCCATTTGAAAATGTCTCATATATGCATTAGGCATAATTCTCTCTTTACTTTCTCATTCTATTTTCTTACTTCAAAATTAGTATTAGGCTAGTTAGGGAGATTGTTTAAAGTAGAACGAAAGCTAGGGAAAATTTTGTAATCTTTGGTGTACGCTTGGAGTTACGCTTATTAATTCAAGTCTATTCCTTCTCGCATTTTAATCCGGGTTCTTTCTATCCTATTCTATCTTAATTAAATATGTATGCTTTAATTATGCTAGAATTAGTTTGTGTCATAATTAGTGAGTAGATTACTATTGTATTTGTTATGATGTAGTTAGTATATATAATTGTGGGATGACTTTAAATATGTCGTGAAATAATATGACGGCCCCTATTCGACTGTTTACTCGGTATAGTGCTGGAAATGCTTTTAAGCAAAGTACATACGTATGGAAGCCGGTAACGACCGAAGGTAGTTGTATTATGGATCGACATTATAAAATGGAAACTTTATGAACGGATTTATCTTATGATTTTAAACCTAAAACTTATATTCGCCTTTCGATTATGTAACAACTCGCAAATTTAAACGTAATTACGAGCATTAAACATTTGCATTATTAGGCTAATTCCCTACTTGAGTGAATTCACAACTACTTTTAGAGGAAAGTCTAGCAAAGCCCGACTAGTTAATACGCGTAGTATTACATATTTCGTAATTAGTATAATTGCGTACAAAACATTCAGAACAAATATGACAAAATATACGACCGTTGGTGAACAAATTATGTGATAATATGAAATTATTAAACAACCTTATTTAATTATTAAATATTATGTTGATAATATTTACAATGTATTTTATTACAATTAACATTTATATCGTACAACTGAAACAATTTGAAACCCATTTGAAAAATTGTTATAATAAAATTTAGTTATAATTTTATTTCTCAACTACATTGTTTTAAATAAAATAATACAACTAAAAGAATAATCGAAAACGTATTTAAAAACCTATGGTTTAAAAACGTTTGAACATTTAGCGATCGGATAAATGAACACGGGTAAAATACCACAAAATTAGGACAAAGTCCCCTCCCCTTGACACCAAAACCGGCCCCATACCCCCCCACCCAACCTCACTTTTCATTTTCACTCTCTCTCTCTACACCTCCATCCTCTCCATCTTCTCTCTAAAATTCAACACAAATTCACAACAAAATTACCACAAAAACGACTCGAATCATCTAGCTCCTTTGGAATAAAAAATTCACGAGATCACGAGCAACATTTCTACCTTTTCGGATTTTAAAACCGACGCGCGTAAGTTTCCGACACTTTTCGAAAACTCATAGATTTCGATATTTTCTTTGTTATTTCATGTTAATAATGATTAATACATCATGTTTTAGTGTTCTACCAACTTATTATGTCCAAAAATGACTTAAAAATGCATTTTTAAAAGTTAAAAACACGAATAGCTCGTTCTGCGAGCTGAGATCTGTTCTTCCTGCGAACCGAGCCGAGCTGCGAACCGAGCTCGCGAAGCGAACCAAACCGAGTTGCGAGCCGAAACGAGCTGCGAGCCGAACGAGTTGCGAACCGAACCGAGTTGCGAGCCGAAACGAGCTGCGAGCCGAACGAGTTGCGAGTCGAACCGAGCTGCGAGCCGAACCGATCTGCGAGCCGAACCGATCTGCGAATCGAACTGAGCTGCGAACTGAACCCTTGCGAGCCGAGCTTGGGAGCCGAACGAGCGAGTCGAACGAGCGAGCCAAACAGACCTGGTCTGCAAACTGAGTTTTGCACAGCGATTCGACGTTCGCGTAACGACAGTTACACTTCTTACAATGATGATTAACATACCAAGATCGATACTTTTGCTAAGTATAAAACGAAACGAGTATAATGATGTTTTCAGAAATTATTATTATAAACCGCTACCAACGAGTCGTATACATTTCTAAAACTACAAACTCAAACGACAAACAAACACTTTGGACATAATTTGGTTGAACGAACGCTAGCATGGATGGTCAAACTAAGACATCCACATACTTATCAAATCTCATACGTTTAGGGCGTTAGGAGATTCTGGACTATACTTGGGCTTTAGGCTTTGCTAGCACTCGCACATTACTTAACTCAACAGGTGAGTTCACAGCCCTACTTTTACTGTTTTAACTGCTTTTGAACAGGGGTGGAAAACATAGTCAACTGCTTTATTTATTGCCATAACTGCTTTTACTACATGATTGTACACGTGTTTACTCGAACGATTAGAGTACTTTGAACTATTGAACGATTATGCGAACTAATGTTTATGAAATAACATTTTCATACCATAAACTAAAACAAACGTGGTAAACTAATTGATAAACTGTTTTGTTTGAACAGGAGAATGACCCGTGCGTTTTTGGCCGGAGAACAACCGGTACCTTTTATGAAAACGCTGGAGAACGATCAGCAACGTATTTTAGTGCCAGAGAACGACTGGCCAAGTGGACGGGAGAACGACCCGTGCGTATCTAGACCGGAGAATGACCGGTAAACTGTTTTATTGGACGGGAGAACGACCCGTGCGTCTTTTGACCGGAGAACGACCGGTACTGTTTTGGAAAACGCTGGAGAACGACCAGCTACGTATTTTAAACTGTAATTTGGGTAACATCCCACGTAAACGGTATTTTGGGTAACATCCCACGCGAACTGTATTTTAGATAACATTCCACAAAACAATTACTTGACTATTATGGCAATAACTATTTGTGAACGTATTGGTTTTAACAACTGTGCTTACAAACTTGATTCAACTATTGCAAACATAAAACCTGTGAATTCACTCAACCTCGTTGTTGACTTTTTACTATGTTTTTCAGGGAATTAGCAGCACACGTAAGGACCGCCTGCACATACGGATTCTAGGCGACCCACGATGAAACTAGGATGCCAACTTTTGACAACTGGATTTCTTTTATACAACTAATCTGTTTTAGTCATATTTATGAAATCTGCTTTTGTAAACTTAATACTTTTAATTTGTACGGTTCGAGAAATCGTAAACTTTGTAACTAATACTTTGGCATCTTAATATATTTGTTCTGTTGTAATCATATGCTCTGATACGTATGCATGTTCAGTATATTGTGGCACTCCCCATACTTAACTAAATGCTTCCGCTAATTAAAACAAACGAAATTTGGGGGTGTTACAGATTGGTATCAGAGCCATTGGTTATAGCTAACTAGATTTCTTAGGTGACTTAGAGACCTTAGAGACCTAGACTATAGCCTTGGCTAGAACGCACATGCATACACACATTTGCATACGACTAACTATCGTTACGACACATCGATACGCGTAATCCACTTGTTGAACCATACTTCATCCGAACCGTTCACTTTCATTCTGATCTCATACGAACCTGATCGTATTAAACGGTTGATGAAAAGAAGTATGTATTTAGCATCATATAATGATGCCTGGCCAACGTGATTATATTATACTAAGTACATATGGGCGTTTCATAGTCGTGAGATACGTGATGGGAAGCCTATCATTTCTTATAAATACTCGATAACTAAAATATGTGAAACTTTATTCTTCACACCCTTTTCATTGGCATTGACTTCTGCACTCCTTCATCGCAGAACGTCATCATGCCGCCTAAACGAAGAAATACCAGAAACAGTCATCGCGCGCCTACCCCTCCTGCCGTCGAAACTACCGAACAGATCATCGAACGACGTGTGGCTGAAGCAATTGCCCAGTATGAAGCAAGCCGCAATCGTGATAATGTGGTGCACAACAGTGGTACCACCCCCGTCAACAGTGAGACACCAGTAAACAACCAACAGGGATGTTCATACAAAACCTTCCAAGCCTGCAAACCCAACACCTTCACCGGGACTGAAAGGGCCATTGGCTTAGTCCACTGGATTGAAAAGATGGAATCGGTCCTCGACATTAGCAACTGCGCTACCAACAACATAGTGAAATATGCCAACTGTACTCTAGCTGACAAAGCGTTAACCTGGTGGAACGCTCAGGTCCAGATTATTGGACGCCCAGCTGCTTACTCCATGACCTGGGAGACTTTGAAACAGATGATGATGGAGGATTTTTGCTCTCCCAACGAGATCCAGAAACTCGAGACTGCACTCTGGAACATTCAGATGACCGGCGCTGACATTACCGGTTATACAACTAGATTTCAAGAGCTTGCACGTCTTGTGCCCCACATGGTGACTCCCGAAAAGGAACGCATCAAATGATACATCAGGGGTTTGGCCCCACAGATCAGAGGCATGGTTATGTCCTCCAAACCAACTACCTTTAGGAGCGCAGTTGACCTGGCTCAGAGTCTGACCGACGACGCCATTCTGATTGGCACGTTGAATACTGCTACTGGGAGGAACGAACCGAGCAGTACTGAGATTGTTGGTCACGGGGGAGAGAAACGGAGATGGATCAACGAGGGAAACAACAACCAGAATCAAGCGAACAAGAAACCTACGGGTCACTTCCGGGCTTACGCTGCCATCGCCCCAACTGGACCCAAAACCTACCTTGGCAACAAACCGAAATGTGACAAGTGCGGGAAGCACCACGCAAGCGATTGCGCCTTTTACCAAGACTGTCGGAACTGGGGTCACTTGGCCCAAAACTGTAAAACCAACCCTCCCGCTCGAACGAACAATGGGTGTTTTGAATGCGGCGAACCCGGGCACTATCGAAACCAATGCCCACAACTCAACAACAACAACAACCGCATCGCCAACGTTCCAAACGCACGCGGACGCGCCTACATCATTGGAGCGCGGGACGCGCCTGTGGTTCCCTGAATCAGTACGGTACGTCTTAAACAACCATTATTACGTTTTAACGTTATGTTATCCGGATGTTGATCCGAACCTGATGCTGACCAAACATAGACTATGTTTCGAAACGTACCACTTACCGAACTATACCGCGAGTATACATTGATTGTTAAAACTTTTATGGCAACACTTGAGCGCCACGTAAACTATTACTATTTCTAACAAAATGACTTTTCGGAAAACATACGCGACGGGCGTTCCGACTTGAATTTAAATCTCGGGATGAGATTTCTCTAACAAGGGGAGAATGTAACAACTCGCAAATTTAAACGTAATTACGAGCATTAAACATTTGCATTATTAGGCTAATTCCCTACTTGAGTGAATTCACAACTACTTTTAGAGGTAAGTCTAGCAAAGCCCGACTAGTTAATACGCGTAGTATTACATATTTCGTAATTAGTATAATTGCGTACAAAACATTCAGAACAAATATGACAAAATATACGACCGTTGGTGAACAAATTATGTGATAATATGAAATTATTAAACAACCTTATTTAATTATTAAATATTATGTTGATAATATTTACAATGTATTTTATTACAATTAACATTTATATCGTACAACTGAAACAATTTGAAACCCATTTGAAAAATTGTTATAATAAAATTTAGTTATAATTTTATTTCTCAACTACATTGTTTTAAATAAAATAATACAACTAAAAGAATAATCGAAAACGTATTTAAAAACCTATGGTTTAAAAACGTTTGAACATTTAGCGATCGGATAAATGAACACGGGTAAAATACCACAAAATTAGGACAAAGTCCCCTCCCCTTGACACCAAAACCGGCCCCATACCCCCCACCCAACCTCACTTTTCATTTTCACTCTCTCTCTCTACACCTCCATCCTCTCCATCTTCTCTCTAAAATTCAACACAAATTCACAACAAAATTACCACAAAACGACTCGAATCATCTAGCTCCTTTGGAATAAAACATTCACGAGATCACGAGCAACATTTCTACCTTTTCGGATTTTAAAACCGACGCGCGTAAGTTTCCGACACTTTTCGAAAACTCATAGATTTCGATATTTTCTTTGTTATTTCATGTTAATAATGATTAATACATCATGTTTTAGTGTTCTACCAACTTATTATGTCCAAAAATGACTTAAAATGCGTTTTTAAAAGTTAAAAACACGAATAGCTCGTTCTGCGAGCTGAGATCTGTTCTTCCTGCGAACCGAGCCGAGCTGCGAACCGAGTTGCGAGCCGAACCGAGCTGCGAGCCGAACGAGTTGCGAGTCGAACCGAGCTGCGAGCCGAACCGATCTGCGAATCGAACTGAGCTGCGAACTGAACCCTTGCGAGCCGAGCTTGTGAGCCGAACGAGCGAGTCGAATGAGCGAGCCAAACAGACCTGGTCTGCAAACTGAGTTTTGCACAGCGATTCGACGTTCGCGTAACGACAGTTACACTTCTTACAATGATGATTAACATACCAAGATCGATACTTTTGCTAAGTATAAAACGAAACGAGTATAATGATGTTTTCAGAAATTATTATTATAAACCGCTACCAACGAGTCGTATACATTTCTAAAACTACAAACTCAAACGACAAACAAACACTTTTGACATAATTTGGTTGAACGAACGCTAGCATGGATGGTCAAACTAAGACATCCACATACTTATCAAATCTCATACGTTTAGGGCGTTAGGAGATTCTGGACTATACTTGGGCTTTAGGCTTTGCTAGCACTCGCACATTACTTAACTCAACAGGTGAGTTCACAGCCCCTACTTTTACTGTTTTAACTGCTTTTGAACAGGGGTGGAAAACATAGTCAACTGCTTTATTTATTGCCATAACTGCTTTTACTACATGATTGTACACGTGTTTACTCGAACGATTAGAGTACTTTGAACTATTGAACGATTATGCGAACTAATGTTTATGAAATAACATTTTCATACCATAAACTAAAACAAACGTGGTAAACTAATTGATAAACTGTTTTGTTTGAACGGGAGAACGACCCGTGCGTTTTTGGCCGGAGAACAACCGGTACCTTTTATGAAAACGCTGGAGAACGACCAGCAACGTATTTTAGTGTCAGAGAACGACTGGCCAAGTGGACGGGAGAACGACCCGTGCGTATCTAGACCGGAGAACGACCGGTAAACTGTTTTATTGGACGGGAGAACGACCCTTGCGTCTTTTGACCGGAGAACGACCGGTACTGTTTTGGAAAACGCTGGAGAACGACCAGCTACGTATTTTAAACTGTAATTTGGGTAACATCCCACGTAAACGGTATTTTGGGTAACATCCCACGCGAACTGTATTTTAGATAACATTCCACAAAACAATTACTTGACTATTATGGCAATAACTATTTGTGAACGTATTGGTTTTAACAACTGTGCTTACAAACTTGATTCAACTATTGCAAACATAAAACCTGTGAATTCACTCAACCTCGTTGTTGACTTTTTACTATGTTTTTCAGGGAATTAGCAGCACACGTAAGGACCGCCTGCACATACGGATTCTAGGCGACCCACGATGAAACTAGGATGCCAACTTTTGACAACTGGATTTCTTTTATACAACTAATCTGTTTTAGTCATATTTATGAAATCTGCTTTTGTAAACTTAATACTTTTAATTTGTACGGTTCGAGAAATCGTAAACTTTGTAACTAATACTTTGGCATCTTAATATATTTGTTCTGTTGTAATCATATGCTCTGATACGTATGCATGTTCAGTATATTGTGGCACTCCCCATACTTAACTAAATGCTTCCGCTAATTAAAACAAACGAAATTTGGGGGTGTTACAGATTGGTATCAGAGCCATTGGTTATAGCTAACTAGATTTCTTAGGTGACTTAGAGACCTTAGAGACCTAGACTATAGCCTTGGCTAGAACGCACATGCATACACACATTTGCATACGACTAACTATCGTTACGACACATCGATACGCGTAATCCACTTGTTGAACCATACTTCATCCGAACCGTTCACTTTCATTCTGATCTCATACGAACCTGATCGTATTAAACGGTTGATGAAAAGAAGTATGTATTTAGCATCATATAATGATGCCTGGCCAATGTGATTATATTATACTAAGTACATATGGGCGTTTCATAGTCGTGAGATACGTGATGGGAAGCCTATCATTTCTTATAAATACTCGATAACTAAAATATGTGAAACTTTATTCTTCACACCCTTTTCATTGGCATTGACTTCTGCACTCCTTCATCGCAGAACGTCATCATGCCGCCTAAACGAAGAAATACCCGAAACAGTCATCGCGCGCCTACCCCTCCTGCCGTCGAAACTACCGAACAGATCATCGAACGACGTGTGGCTGAAGCAATTGCCCAGTATGAAGCAAGCCGCAATCGTGATAATGTGGTGCACAACAGTGGTACCACCCCCGTCAACAGTGAGACACCAGTAAACAACCAACAGGGATGTTCATACAAAACCTTCCAAGCCTGCAAACCCAACACCTTCACCGGGACTGAAAGGGCCATTGGCTTAGTCCACTGGATTGAAAAGATGGAATCGGTCCTCGACATTAGCAACTGCGCTACCAACAACATAGTGAAATATGCCAACTGTACTCTAGCTGACAAAGCGTTAACCTGGTGGAACGCTCAGGTCCAGATTATTGGACGCCCAGCTGCTTACTCCATGACCTGGGAGACTTTGAAACAGATGATGATGGAGGATTTTTGCTCTCCCAACGAGATCCAGAAACTCGAGACTGCACTCTGGAACATTCAGATGACCGGCGCTGACATTACCGGTTATACAACTAGATTTCAAGAGCTTGCACGTCTTGTGCCCCACATGGTGACTCCCGAAAAGGAACGCATCAAATGATACATCAGGGGTTTGGCCCCACAGATCAGAGGCATGGTTATGTCCTCCAAACCAACTACCTTTAGGAGCGCAGTTGACCTGGCTCAGAGTCTGACCGACGACGCCATTCTGATTGGCACGTTGAATACTGCTACTGGGAGGAACGAACCGAGCAGTACTGAGATTGTTGGTCACGGGGGAGAGAAACGGAGATGGATCAACGAGGGAAACAACAACCAGAATCAAGCGAACAAGAAACCTACGGGTCACTTCCGGGCTTACGCTGCCATCGCCCCAACTGGACCCAAAACCTACCTTGGCAACAAACCGAAATGTGACAAGTGCGGGAAGCACCACGCAAGCGATTGCGCCTTTTACCAAGACTGTCGGAACTGGGGTCACTTGGCCCAAAACTGTAAAACCAACCCTCCCGCTCGAACGAACAATGGGTGTTTTGAATGCGGCGAACCCGGGCACTATCAAAACCAATGCCCACAACTCAACAACAACAACAACCGCATCGCCAACGTTCCAAACGCACGCGGACGCGCCTACATCATTGGAGCGCGGGACGCGCCTGTGGTTCCCTGAATCAGTACGGTACGTCTTAAACAACCATTATTACGTTTTAACGTTATGTTATCCGGATGTTGATCCGAACCTGATGCTGACCAAACATAGACTATGTTTCGAAACGTACCACTTACCGAACTATACCGCGAGTATACATTGATTGTTAAAACTTTTATGGCAACACTTGAGCGCCACGTAAACTATTACTATTTCTAACAAAATGACTTTTCGGAAAACATACGCGACGGGCGTTCCGACTTGAATTTAAATCTCGGGATGAGATTTCTCTAACAAGGGGAGAATGTAACAACTCGCAAATTTAAACGTAATTACGAGCATTAAACATTTGCATTATTAGGCTAATTCCCTACTTGAGTGAATTCACAACTACTTTTAGAGGTAAGTCTAGCAAAGCCCGACTAGTTAATACGCGTAGTATTACATATTTCGTAATTAGTATAATTGCGTACAAAACATTCAGAACAAATATGACAAAATATACGACCGTTGGTGAACAAATTATGTGATAATATGAAATTATTAAACAACCTTATTTAATTATTAAATATTATGTTGATAATATTTACAATGTATTTTATTACAATTAACATTTATATCGTACAACTGAAACAATTTGAAACCCATTTGAAAAATTGTTATAATAAAATTTAGTTATAATTTTATTTCTCAACTACATTGTTTTAAATAAAATAATACAACTAAAAGAATAATCGAAAACGTATTTAAAAACCTATGGTTTAAAAACGTTTGAACATTTAGCGATCGGATAAATGAACACGGGTAAAATACCACAAAATTAGGACAAAGTCCCCTCCCCTTGACACCAAAACCGGCCCCATACCCCCCACCCAACCTCACTTTTCATTTTCACTCTCTCTCTCTACACCTCCATCCTCTCCATCTTCTCTCTAAAATTCAACACAAATTCACAACAAAATTACCACAAAACGACTCGAATCATCTAGCTCCTTTGGAATAAAACATTCACGAGATCACGAGCAACATTTCTACCTTTTCGGATTTTAAAACCGACGCGCGTAAGTTTCCGACACTTTTCGAAAACTCATAGATTTCGATATTTTCTTTGTTATTTCATGTTAATAATGATTAATACATCATGTTTTAGTGTTCTACCAACTTATTATGTCCAAAAATGACTTAAAATGCGTTTTTAAAAGTTAAAAACACGAATAGCTCGTTCTGCGAGCTGAGATCTGTTCTTCCTGCGAACCGAGCCGAGCTGCGAACCGAGTTGCGAGCCGAACCGAGCTGCGAGCCGAACGAGTTGCGAGTCGAACCGAGCTGCGAGCCGAACCGATCTGCGAATCGAACTGAGCTGCGAACTGAACCCTTGCGAGCCGAGCTTGTGAGCCGAACGAGCGAGTCGAATGAGCGAGCCAAACAGACCTGGTCTGCAAACTGAGTTTTGCACAGCGATTCGACGTTCGCGTAACGACAGTTACACTTCTTACAATGATGATTAACATACCAAGATCGATACTTTTGCTAAGTATAAAACGAAACGAGTATAATGATGTTTTCAGAAATTATTATTATAAACCGCTACCAACGAGTCGTATACATTTCTAAAACTACAAACTCAAACGACAAACAAACACTTTTGACATAATTTGGTTGAACGAACGCTAGCATGGATGGTCAAACTAAGACATCCACATACTTATCAAATCTCATACGTTTAGGGCGTTAGGAGATTCTGGACTATACTTGGGCTTTAGGCTTTGCTAGCACTCGCACATTACTTAACTCAACAGGTGAGTTCACAGCCCCTACTTTTACTGTTTTAACTGCTTTTGAACAGGGGTGGAAAACATAGTCAACTGCTTTATTTATTGCCATAACTGCTTTTACTACATGATTGTACACGTGTTTACTCGAACGATTAGAGTACTTTGAACTATTGAACGATTATGCGAACTAATGTTTATGAAATAACATTTTCATACCATAAACTAAAACAAACGTGGTAAACTAATTGATAAACTGTTTTGTTTGAACGGGAGAACGACCCGTGCGTTTTTGGCCGGAGAACAACCGGTACCTTTTATGAAAACGCTGGAGAACGACCAGCAACGTATTTTAGTGTCAGAGAACGACTGGCCAAGTGGACGGGAGAACGACCCGTGCGTATCTAGACCGGAGAACGACCGGTAAACTGTTTTATTGGACGGGAGAACGACCCTTGCGTCTTTTGACCGGAGAACGACCGGTACTGTTTTGGAAAACGCTGGAGAACGACCAGCTACGTATTTTAAACTGTAATTTGGGTAACATCCCACGTAAACGGTATTTTGGGTAACATCCCACGCGAACTGTATTTTAGATAACATTCCACAAAACAATTACTTGACTATTATGGCAATAACTATTTGTGAACGTATTGGTTTTAACAACTGTGCTTACAAACTTGATTCAACTATTGCAAACATAAAACCTGTGAATTCACTCAACCTCGTTGTTGACTTTTTACTATGTTTTTCAGGGAATTAGCAGCACACGTAAGGACCGCCTGCACATACGGATTCTAGGCGACCCACGATGAAACTAGGATGCCAACTTTTGACAACTGGATTTCTTTTATACAACTAATCTGTTTTAGTCATATTTATGAAATCTGCTTTTGTAAACTTAATACTTTTAATTTGTACGGTTCGAGAAATCGTAAACTTTGTAACTAATACTTTGGCATCTTAATATATTTGTTCTGTTGTAATCATATGCTCTGATACGTATGCATGTTCAGTATATTGTGGCACTCCCCATACTTAACTAAATGCTTCCGCTAATTAAAACAAACGAAATTTGGGGGTGTTACAGATTGGTATCAGAGCCATTGGTTATAGCTAACTAGATTTCTTAGGTGACTTAGAGACCTTAGAGACCTAGACTATAGCCTTGGCTAGAACGCACATGCATACACACATTTGCATACGACTAACTATCGTTACGACACATCGATACGCGTAATCCACTTGTTGAACCATACTTCATCCGAACCGTTCACTTTCATTCTGATCTCATACGAACCTGATCGTATTAAACGGTTGATGAAAAGAAGTATGTATTTAGCATCATATAATGATGCCTGGCCAATGTGATTATATTATACTAAGTACATATGGGCGTTTCATAGTCGTGAGATACGTGATGGGAAGCCTATCATTTCTTATAAATACTCGATAACTAAAATATGTGAAACTTTATTCTTCACACCCTTTTCATTGGCATTGACTTCTGCACTCCTTCATCGCAGAACGTCATCATGCCGCCTAAACGAAGAAATACCCGAAACAGTCATCGCGCGCCTACCCCTCCTGCCGTCGAAACTACCGAACAGATCATCGAACGACGTGTGGCTGAAGCAATTGCCCAGTATGAAGCAAGCCGCAATCGTGATAATGTGGTGCACAACAGTGGTACCACCCCCGTCAACAGTGAGACACCAGTAAACAACCAACAGGGATGTTCATACAAAACCTTCCAAGCCTGCAAACCCAACACCTTCACCGGGACTGAAAGGGCCATTGGCTTAGTCCACTGGATTGAAAAGATGGAATCGGTCCTCGACATTAGCAACTGCGCTACCAACAACGTGGTGAAATATGCCACCTGTACTCTAGCTGACAAAGCGTTAACCTGGTGGAACGCTCAGGTCCAGATTATTGGACGCCCAGCTGCTTACTCCATGACCTGGGAGACTTTGAAACAGATGATGATGGAGGATTTTTGCTCTCCCAACGAGATCCAGAAACTCGAGACTGAACTCTGGAACATTCAGATGACCGGCGCTGACATTACTGGTTATACAACTAGATTTCAAGAGCTTGCACGTCTTGTGCCCCACATGGTGACTCCCGAAAAGGAACGCATCAAATGATACATCAGGGGTTTGGCCCCACAGATCAGAGGCATGGTTATGTCCTCCAAACCAACTACCTTTAGGAGCGCAGTTGACCTGGCTCAGAGTCTGACCGACGACGCCATTCTGATTGGCACGTTGAATACTGCTACTGGGAGGAACGAACCGAGCAGTACTGAGATTGTTGGTCACGGGGGAGAGAAACGGAAATGGATCAACTAGGGAAACAACAACCAGAATCAAGCGAACAAGAAACCTACGGGTAACTCCCGGGCTTACGCTGCCATCGCCCTAACTGGACCCAAACCCTACCTTGGCAACAAACCGAAATGTGACAAGTGCGGGAAGCACCACGCAGGTGATTGCGCCTTTTGCCAAGACTGTCGGAACTGGGGTCACTTGGCCCAAAACTGTAAAACCAACCCTCCCGCTCGAACGAACAATGGGTGTTTTGAATGCGGCGAACCCGGGCACTATCGAAACCAATGCCCACAACTCAACAACAACAACAACCGCATCGCCAACGTTCCAAACGCACGCGGACGCGCATACATCATTAGAGCGCGGGACGCGCCTGTGGTTCCCTGAATCAGTATGGTACGTCTTAAACAACCATTATTACGTTTTAACGTTATGTTATACGGATGTTGATCCGAACCTGATGCTGACCAAACATAGACTATGTTTCAAAACGTACCACTTACCGAACTATACCGCGAGTATACATTGATTGTTAAAACTTTTATGGCAACACTTGAGCGCCACGTAAACTATTACTATTTCTAACAAAATGACTTTTCGGAAAACATACGCGACGGGCGTTCCGACTTGAATTTAAATCTCGGGACGAGATTTCTCTAACAAGGGGAGAATGTAACAACTCGCAAATTTAAACGTAATTACGAGCATTAAACATTTGCATTATTAGGCTAATTCCCTACTTGAGTGAATTCACAACTACTTTTAGAGGTAAGTCTTGCAAAGCCCGACTAGTTAATACGCGTAGTATTACATATTTCGTAATTAGTATAATTGCGTACAAAACATTCAGAACAAATATGACAAAATATACGACCGTTGGTGAACAAATTATGTGATAATATGAAATTATTAAACAACCTTATTTAATTATTAAATATTATGTTGATAATATTTACAATGTATTTTATTACAATTAACATTTATATCGTACAACTGAAACAATTTGAAACCCATTTGAAAAATTGTTAAAATAAAATTTAGTTATAATTTTATTTCTCAACTACATTGTTTTAAATAAAATAATACAACTAAAAGAATAATCGAAAACGTATTTAAAAACCTATGGTTTAAAAACGTTTGAACATTTAGCGATCGGGTAAATGAACACGGGTAAAATACCACAAAATTAGGACAAAGTCCCCTCCCCTTGACACCAAAACCGGCCCCATACCCCCCACCCAACCTCACTTCTCATTTTCACTCTCTCTCTCTACACCTCCATCCTCTCCATCTTCTCTCTAAAATTCAACACAAATTCACAACAAAATTACCACAAAAACGACTCGAATCATCTAGCTCCTTTGGAATAAAACATTCACGAGATCACGAGCAACATTTCTACCTTTTCGGATTTTAAAACCGACGCGCGTAAGTTTCTGACACTTTTCGAAAACTCATAGATTTCGATATTTTCTTTGTTATTTCATGTTAATAATGATTAATACATCATGTTTTAGTGTTCTACCAACTTATTATGTCCAAAAATGACTTAAAAATGCGTTTTTAAAAGTTAAAAACACGAACAGCTCGTTCTGCGAGCTGAGATCTGTTCTTCCTGCGAACCGAGCCGAGCTGCGAACCGAGCTCGCGAAGCGAACCGAACCGAGTTGCGAGCCGAACCGAGCTGCGAGCCGAATGAGTTGCGAACCGAACCGAGTTGCAAGCCGAACCGAGCTGCGAGCCGAACGAGTTGCGAGTCGAACCGAGCTGCGAGCCGAACCGATCTGCGAATCGAACTGAGCTGCGAACTGAACCCTTGTGAGCCGAGCTTGCGAGCCGAACGAGCGAGTCAAACGAGCGAGCCAAACAGACCTGGTCTGCAAACTGAGTTTTGCACAGCGATTCGACGTTCGCGTAACGACAGTTACACTTCTTACAATGATGATTAACATACCAAGATCGATACTTTTGCTAAGTATAAAACGAAACGAGTATAATGATGTTTTCAGAAATTATTATTATAAACCGCTACCAACGAGTCGTATACATTTCTAAAACTACAAACTCAAACGACAAACAAACACTTTTGACATAATTTGGTTGAACGAACGCTAGCATGGATGGTCAAACTAAGACATCCACATACTTATCAAATCTCATACGTTTAGGGCGTTAGGAGATTCTGGACTATACTTGGGCTTTAGGCTTTGCTAGCACTCGCACATTACTTAACTCAATAGGTGAGTTCACAGCCCCTACTTTTACTGTTTTAACTGCTTTTGAACAGGGGTGGAAAACATAGTCAACTGCTTTATTTATTGCCATAACTGCTTTTACTACATGATTGTACACGTGTTTACTCGAACGATTAGAGTACTTTGAACTATTGAACGATTATGCGAACTAATGTTTATGAAATAACATTTTCATACCATAAACTAAAACAAACATGGTAAACTAATTGATAAACTGTTTTGTTTGAACGGGAGAACGACCCGTGCGTTTTTGGCCGGAGAACAACCGGTACCTTTTATGAAAATGCTGGAGAACGACCAGCAACATATTTTAGTGCCAGAGAACGACTGGCCAAGTGGACGGGAGAACGACCCTTGCGTATCTAGACCGGAGAACGACCGGTAAACTGTTTTATTGGACGGGAGAACGACCCGTGCGTCTTTTGACCGGAGAACGACCGGTACTGTTTTGGAAAACGCTGGAGAACGACCAGCTACGTATTTTAAACTGTAATTTGGGTAACATCCCACGTAAACGGTATTTTGGGTAACATCCCACGCGAACTGTATTTTAGATAACATTCCACAAAACAATTACTTGACTATTATGGCAATAACTATTTGTGAACGTATTGGTTTTAACAACTGTGCTTACAAACTTGATTCAACTATTGCAAACATAAAACCTGTGAATTCACTCAACCTCGTTGTTGACTTTTTACTATGTTTTTCAGGGAATTAGCAGCACACGTAAGGACCGCCTGCACATACGGATTCTAGGCGACCCACGATGAAACTAGGATGCCAACTTTTGACAACTGGATTTCTTTTATATAACTAATCTGTTTTAGTCATATTTATGAAATCTGCTTTTGTAAACTTAATACTTTTAATTTGTACGGTTCGAGAAATCGTAAACTTTGTAACTAATACTTTGGCATCTTAATATATTTGTTCTGTTGTAATCATATGCTCTGATACGTATGCATGTTCAGTATATTGTGGCACTCCCCATACTTAACTAAATGCTTCCGCTAATTAAAACCAACGAAATTTGGGGGTGTTACAGATTAACAAATGTGATTGTAACCCTGTAAAGAGGAGTCGCGAACCTTGATGCTTGGTCAATAGTTATCTGTGTAAAAACTATGTTTTTAACTGTAACGTTATGCAAGCATCATAAAATGCAATGTGATTACATGGACTTGCCATGAGTATTATACACTTTCGATCACAATGTACTTATCATGTGAACATGGCGAAGCAATTAAATTCACAATGGAAACCTCGGTAAATGATTAAATACACTGTGAATCACCATAGCATTTTTCAACATGGTCTGGGTTTAATTTTATGCAAAAAGCGGTCAGCATTTTAATTAGCATTTAATTAGATTAGTTAATTTAGATTAGATTAGAGTAGGTAGGCTACAGGCTAAATAACCATTTACGAAAATCTTGGGATTTGTTAATTGTAATGAGAAAGGCAAGTTTGGAATCTAAGTTACACTGATATCGTTTCCTTAAAATACGAAACCAAAACTAAGATACGCAAGAAACCTGAACGTTTTCCCCTGCTTATCATACTTAAGTTTCATTAATAGGAATTGGTTAATAAGTCCGAACATAAATTCTAAGTTAGTTGTTTAATGGATTTGAAATCTTTATGGTATTAAGAACTGTTAGACTTGCTAATGACCTGCTACTTTATTCCTTCACCCACGAGCGAATACGTTCAATAATACGGGTCACTGACTCCCTCACAGGAGAGTGTGGAGAGTTGAGTAGCGTCTGTCTGATCAGAATTATGACACCTTAGTTCCTCATGACATATTAGTTGACAACCGGATAATAGGGAACTTATTGGTTATACCACTGGATATTGAATCTACTAGACATTTCCAATTTAGATAATCGTCCTCCTATAAGAGTCATCATCCCACATTATTAGCTAACGAACTCACAACAAATACTACTTTTATTATCTAATTTATTATTACATTTTATTCGCTTTATTTAGTTTACTTAGTTAACTGAACCAAAACCCCCCAACGCACTCTTTTAAAACCTTTACTAGAAAAGAAAGATTGATTGGATCACCTCCGTTTCAATTCAGTTTCTCTTTAAGAACGACTCTAGGTCATACTTACCATCTACTAGCCTTTGGTTCAGTATTAGTAAGTCACACTTAGACCCCAACAAATATAAATTTAAAACAAACCGATTGCGATCCATACGTCTTCGTCAAACGACTGTTCGGGTCACAACAGTAACTTGATTAATTTTGGGTACACTTATTTTTTAACAATAGATCTTTCTAGAGGTGGCACAAGATGGCTAGGTCGGGAGGCTTGGGTTAATGGGTCAACATGACTTCAGGATGAAACTGGTTCCTCATATATACGAAAAAGAGCATCAGTATAATGAGCAAGCTGAAAATGTGTTTGGCCTTGTCTTGCAATAGACTTATTGTCGGTGGCCTAGTGATCATTTGCAAGGCTAACATCATTTTTCATATACTTCTCCAAGATCGTCCTAGAGCTACAAGATAGTTATTGATAATGGTACTGGTTATTTACACAACATAAACTATAGGGATAGTGCTAGCAAATGGAAATCATGTTTTTGGAAACACCAAATAGGTTGTTTGATGACAAAATTAAAGCAACTGGTAGGCATAAATTTTTATAACTAACTTGCTGGAACCTGTTTCATCCAGCCACTTCCCAACTAGGCGACAAACATCTTATGCTTCCTCATTCAGCTTGCAACTTTTAGATATGTATTTTGCAAGATTAACCGCGATCTCATGGTGACCTTGGGCTTGCGGAAGCTTTGCTTCTTCAATCTGACACACTTACAAAAAACTAGGAGATGGTTAAATGGGCGGTTACTTAGGGTAATGAGCCAACACAGGTTCACCGTTCACGTCAAATCGGGTTGGGTCAACTCGGAACACTCTTTGTCCATTTTGTAATAACTTCTAAAATACAATTAACGGCTCATATTTGAATAGAAAAATAATACTTTTACATCACTAATAAATCCATTTTTTAGGAAACACGGGTTATTAGGTTTATAGGTTATATGCATTAGAAATACACTTCGTGAAACTCTAGTTAGTTTAAAAAGCGATTCATGAGGCAGCATTACCACCTATATTTAGTTAGAAAATATAATGAATGGTAAAAAACAGAGAGGTGTTAGGTAATAATATATAAGGCATACCCTTCCAAGCCAATACAGTTTAGAATGTTCTCCCCCCATGCCAATTGTAACACCCGACAACTTGGAACTAGTAATTAGTGCCAAATCATTGTATTAATACATGTAATTAGTTATGTTTAGGGCTAATTATGTGTATCATTTTGTATATTGTTATATATACACGCATACGCGATTTATTTAAATCGTGCATTTCATTATCAGATGGAATCCGACACAATCAAAAAATGGACGTTGGTGAATAATTTATTAAAATATGTGAAACCAATTAAATAACTCATTTTTATTATATATTATTTGGATAATATATACAAACGTATTTCCTATCGTCTAAAACTAACCGCACGAGACAAGAACGCACAAAACGCGAGCACGAATAAAAATATGACGATTTCACGCGCACGAATAAAATGTTTAAAAACGCTACACGAGTTAAATAAATGCTCAAATATGCAACGAATGCGCAAACCGAGACCCGACAACATTTTAGTAACTTAAAGTAAAGTATTTAGAATAATGCTTTCATTAAAAATATTGCTATTTAAATTGTTATTTAAACACGCATACTAAACGTTTAACGCCGAAATAAACGTCGAAACGATCGGGTAAACGAACACCATAGGGAACGCAAACGCAGGGAATAAAGTTTGGGACACACCCACTTAGGGTGGGCCCTACCAAACTGGCCAAGGTGAGGGGGAGTCAAGCCCTCACTCCCTTTGCCCCATCCACACTCCAACTTCATTCCCATCATTATCATCATCTCACTTTTCTATCAAATCTCTCTCTCCCTCTCTTTACTTCTCGGCTCTCTCTCTCTCTCTACAAAAACCACCACCAAAACACCTCCAATCACAAGAAGACTTGAAGCAAAAGTGATCACCGCGACGAAAGCAACACATCCATCTTTTCGGATTTCTCTCGCGATGATTTGTAAGATTCTGACATTTTAGAAAACTCTTGCATTTCGTTTATTTTGCTTGTATGTTGTTGATCTAACTTTGTAATGTCCAAATATATGTTTAAAACTTGATTTCGAAACCTTGTCGGGAAATGTCGGTTTGGTCATTTTGTAAAACCGACACCTCGAGTACTTCCGCCACCAACTGATAATTTTTACAAACATTATAAACTATTCTAAGCATTGTGTAAAAGTTTCAGGTCAAACCGAGGTCGTTTGACCACAAACCTGAGCCTTGGAATCCGATCAGACCCTTTGTGTCGCACCAGGCCTGGAGCCTTTACGACACAAAGCCCTGTGTCACAGAACTATTACCTATGTCGCATATAGCGACACAAGACCTTATGTCGCATTAAATTGCGGATGTCGCACATAGCGACGCAAAGACCTATGTCGCAGCCATGACCTGCGACACAACAACCTGTGTCGCACCTAGTGTCGCACAAATCAAAGCCATCAAAACACAGATTTTTACGAAGTGTCAACACTTGAAATTTTATCACTTACAATACCTAAATTCTAATTTTAGATGCGTTTTTCACTAAAGCAATATAGTAGAAATAAAATTTTCCAAGCTGACCTGGCAGCTCGACCCCAGCCAGGGGCTCTGCCCCTTGGACCTCGCCAGGGGTTGCCACCCCTTGGACCCCGCTAGAGGGGCGCTGCCCCCGGACCCTTATCAGCCAGGACTCTAAAATACTTTTCACACTAAGCGTTGAACACATACTACCACAAAACCTTATACGATGATACTCGTACCCGCTATACATATACTTTGATAATCATACAACGAACATAATGATAATAATACTTTGACACTTTTTATTACCACTGTCACCAACGGGCCGTACATGTTTTCAAAACACAAACAAACAATCAAACAAACCAATGTATTTGGACATAACTAGTTGGATGAACAACTAGCATAGGTGATCTTTTGAGATACCTACTCACATATTAACCAACGCGCATCTTGGACGCCCTCAGGTTACAGTCTTTGGGATCATTGCTTGATTTAGCAACGCACGTTTATTGAGATAAACGCATCAGACTCAGTTGAGTCTCATAGCCCCGCATTTTTACTATTTTTTACTCCCGGGGTGGGAATACATGCTCAGATTTGTTTTACACGTGAACACAAGTATAAAACTTGACATATTGACTGGATGAGTTGTTTTATTAATCATAAATCCTCCACAACATAGTTTGTTAATATGGATTTAGCGTGAATGTTAGTGTATGGTACCATATAGGATTGACAATCCCTGTCCGGGGTAGTCGCGCTACCATGAATGTGATGTCAAACGGGCACATTATCATTTGTTCACACGAGTGTAGATTAGGCACTCGCTCGGAGGCACCTCGCTCAGGTCCTTAAAGGCGGATCCTGACCCCTTAGTTAAGCTCAAACTATAAATTCATGGCAGTAATATACACATTTATTTGATTAATTTCAAACACATTATTAAATCTTGTGGTTCATACATTGCGGTTATATCATTTACACCTGTGAGCTCACCAGCTTTTAGCTAACCTTTTAGTATGTATTCTCAGGTACACAACAGTAGTAGGACTTCTCAGGATATTACTTAGCTCGAGTCGCATGCAAACACGAACATCAAGAGATTTTTCTGCATTATTATATTTTGTATAAGTAGTAATGCTATAGAATCTTTCAGATCAGGGTACCGAGCTTATGTAATCATTATAACTATTATAAAATTTTATTACACTCAATGTATTTTGTGAAAACGATGCATATAGAGTCGTTCATTATATCTTTGTGATGTGATTATTGATTAGTAGCACCCCAAGTATGCTTCCGTCAAACAATAAAATTTGAGGGTGTTATAGATTGGTATTAGAGCCTAAGGTTATAGTGAACTAGGTTGCATTTAGTGGGCCTAGACTATGACCATTAGGCAGTATTCCCTTATTAGGTATGACTGGTTCAGGAATTACATCATACGACTTTAATTTAACATAGCATGATCAACTATGTATAATTAAGGAAAGATGATGTGCGGTCTGAAACGGTTATGTTGAACAGGAATACACTAGTTGACTTAGACCACGAGAGAAACGGGACCATTACTTGTCTGTGCTAGACACTTTAGGCTATATTATATGATATTATATATATAGGCCTCACTTTCTAAACGTTCTTGTCTCAGAAATAGCAAACACTCCTACTGAAACACCACCTACTTCATCACGTCCTCATCAACCGAGATCACAAAACCCACGGATTTCTAGGAGGACCATTATGTCAGCTCGAACTAACCCGTATTCCGTACCAGCTTTAGCCGCTAGACTAAACCACCATGAGCGACGATTTCACAAAATGGACATAGAGATGCAGGAGACTCGTGAGAACTTGAGACTCACAGCCCTTGAACGTATCAACCAAGTCTCTGAAGATCACGAGAACATTGTGGATAACATGGACACACTTCACGACCAGCTGGGAGAAACTATCGAAACCATGGGAACTATTCACAACCAAGTGATCAGCAACCGAAATGAAATCTCTGTTCTGCAATCAAGGTTGCATCAGTGCGAAACACGCCTGCGGGAAACAGAGGAGGCGCTCAGGATGGTTAGCCGGCTTATAGAGACCGTTGACCACCTCACTTCTCTATTGCCACAACTTAATCTGCGTCAAGACTAGTGTAGTCTCTATCTTGTAATCCGTTAGTTACCTATGTGGAAATCTATGTAATTCGACCGGATGTAACAATTCCCGGCATCTTTTGTAACTTTTGGTTCTGTAACCTTTTGTAAACTCTGAATCCTGTAATCATTTGAACTTTGTATCGTGAAATGATTACTAACCCTAACGTATTATCTTACTCTGTTGATTTTCATGTTGTATATTACCTTATTATATACATATGTGTTGTATTAAAATCATGCGCAAACGCTTCACTCATCCCTTTCCTTGTTTACTCAGCACCATGCCTCCAAGAAGACACACGTACGACGATGTTGAATTCGCTCAACTCATTGCCCAGATTGTGACTCAAGCCTTAGCTTCCCGGCAGCCAAGTTCTGGCAGCGAAGACACACTGAATACCAACCCAGCAGCCAAACCCTGTTCCTACAAAGACTTCCTCAACTGCAAACCCTTGTACTTCAAGGGCACCGAAGGGGCCATCGGACTGATCAGATGGTTCGAAAGGATGGAATCTATCTTCCGTATCAGCAATCGTACAGAGGATACCAAGGTTAAATTCTCCACCTGCACCTTTCAGGAAGGTGCTCTCACTTTGGTGGAATTCATATGCCAATTTTGTAGGCATCGACACTGCTTATCTACTCCCCTGGGCGGATCTGAAAAAGATGCTCACAGTACTGCCCCAACGAAGAACTCCAGAAATTGGAGGAGGAGTTCTGGCGCTTATCGGTTCAGGGAACCGACATCATTGGTTATACCACCCGATTTTAATAACTTGCTCTGCTCTGCCCATCCATGGTAGACCCCGAGCACAAACGCATCCAGAGGTACATCCGCGGTCTCCCGGAAAATATCCAGGGGAACGTTGCCTCATCCCGACCAGCAACCATCTAGAGTGCCATCCGCCTGCCACATGAACTCATGACGATGATTTTCAGTCATGAACCACCCACTCCATCTGCTAGTAACAACAACAAAAGAAAATGGACTTTGGCACCTCACCGTACAAGAGACATATACCCTCCAGGATGATGCCCTTACCTGGTGGAATTTCTACGCCCGAACTGTAGGAATCGACACCACTCATGAACTTCCGTGAGAGGAACTGAAACAATTAATGAGGGACGAGTATTGTCCCAGTGAGGAACTACACAAACTCGAGGATGAACTTTGGCACCTCACCGTACAAGACAACGATATCATGACATACACCAATCATTTTCACCAACTGGCACTCCTTTGCCCAACCATAGTGAACCCTGAAAGCCAACGAATCGAAAGGTACATCGGGGGACTCCCGATACAAATTGAGGGAATGGTCGTCGCCTCTAAACCCGCTACCATTCAAGAGGCTATTCGCATGGCCCACAACCAGAACAAGAAACCCGACACCATCAAAGCTTACACTTCAAACACTGAACCCAAGCGGGGTTACATGGGGACAAAGCCCTTTTGTTCCAAGTGCAAACGCCATCATGATGGTCCTTGTGGTACTCCTTGCAACAACTGCAAGCGGTACGGGTGTAACACCCGGTCAAAAAGGTCAATTTTCACGCCCAAGTTTTACTTCAATTAATCGTACTTAGTACGCGATTATAACAAAGTATTCGAAAACTTTATATATATATATATATATATATATATATATATATATATATGTAATGCAAGATGATTATTTCATAATCACTAGAAAAAAACAAATCTGATAAAACGCGTTCTAGTTATCTTAACCCAAACATTTTATTTTATAAAATGTTCCAACTCAAAAATATTTCGAAAACATATAAGAGAATTTTATAAATTAAAAATACTATTTATTTTGTGATCGGGTATAAAAACACGGGTATTTTGTACTGTGGTTGGAGATCACAGTCCTTAAATTGGGGATCTGAGTTTTGACAAAACCCAAACCCCCCTTCCTCATTTCTTTCTTCTCATTTCTCCTCACCAAAACACATCTCCATCTCTCTCTCTTTCTCTCTATTTCTTTTTCCATCAACAACAACAAACAATAACAACAATAATCAACAACAACAACATCATCATCATCATTTTCAGAATCATCATCATCATCTCAAGGAAAAGGAAGCAAGCTTCATCTTCATCTTCATCTTCTTCGTCACCAAGTTCATCATCATCATCCAAAAACCCTCAATCTTCAAATCGTAAGGAATTACACCCTCTTTCTTTGTTATTTTGTGTTAATAACATCTATATTATCATATACTAGCTTAGTACAAGCGGATTTAGCCCGAAAATAGGTTAGATCTTGGTTTTGGGTGAAAAATCGTCGAACAGACGTAAGTGACGCACGGCCAGATCCAGTATAGCGTCACTTCCTTAAGTGTCGCATAAAACCCTAATCTTGCGTCACTTTCCTAAGTGTCGCATGAAACCCTCTTTTTGTGTCACTGCCTAACTGATGCAAATGCAACAACCGACACTTGAACCGACACTTGAATCCGACACTTACACCCGACACTTGCTTAAGTGTCGCCCCTTATGCGTCACTTCCCCAAGTGACGCTAACACTTCAGAATTTCCCATTTTATGTGGCACTTCCTGAGTGTCGCATCAACCCCTACGTGTCGCTATAAGTGTCTCTAAAAACAGAAAGTTTACAACTCATTTTACCATCTCATTTTACTTCCTGAGTGTCGCATCAACCCCTACGTGTCGAGAATCAAATTTTACCATCTCATTTTACTCCGAAATGGAATTTCGGAACGTTTTTCACTACAGCAACATAATAGAAATAAAAATTTTCCAAGCTGACCCTTGGACCCCGCCAGGGGTTGCCACCCCTTGGACCCCACTACCAGGGGCGCTGCCCCCGGACCCCAGTACACGGTTTCCAAACATGAACGACAAATGAATACTTACACAACTCGCTTAGACAAACTGATTTGTCTCGTACTCATAAACCTCACATGTTTAGGACACTAGGAGGTTACCCATCGGACAACACGCATATCGTAGGATTGCTAACTCCTCAGGTGAGTTCATAGACCCACTCTTTCAACTAATTTACTTTTTCGGGGTGAGACGCATACACAACTACTATTTTCGAATTGTAATGATAAAACCTTTATAATTCACACTCAACTATATTACTGTTATGTAATACAAATGTGTAATACTTAGGAATTACACCCATTATATTGTTGTGGAACAATATCACTACTTAGCCTAGATAGGTTGCCATGGTAAATTGTTAAATTGTTGAAAAACAATCACCATCACATAACTTGACTAAGTTATCATTATGTATTGACCATATTTTCGCGGGACAATACTATCAAACACACTAGAACTAGTTAGTTCTACTTACGTTGGACAACGACTAGACTTTTACAGGGGACAATACCAGGGGCGCTGCCCCCGGACCCATGTACAACGATTAGTTTTCCTTTTAGGAACTAAGAATGCTGTCACATTTCATTATTATTAGGATGGAGTGTACTTAAATAAACATTAACCACTGACCTCATTATACTTGCTAGGCTAAGGCTAGAAGTATACGTTGGTAACATACGTTAGTATAGACTCTTTATACTAATACAAAACAACTAGGTGATGAGTTATTCATACCTAGGCTTATCGTGCTAGACCTAATATTTAAGTATTGTATATACATGCTTAGATACACTAAATCACCATCATGGGTTACATGATACTCGGTAGGACGTGTTTGTTGATTTGACTTATATATATATACATATATATATACACATACTCGTACTCTATCTCGAGCACTTGGTGCTACCTACAATCTGCATATGTATATTGGTATACATACACTTATACAAACACAATTACTATAGTCGGGCATGTCGTGGTACTGCCGGCTCACAATTACCCTAGTCAAACATGTCGTAGTACTGTCGGCTCTCAATTATACTAGTCGAGCATGTCGTAGTATTGCCGGCTTTCGATTTTATACATTGCTTGCGAAGCAACCGGTCGATGTCAAGGAGGCACAAAACGATGCCACGGTAAAGTGGGCACAAAATGATGACACGGTAAAGTGGGCACAATTACGATATTGCGGTAAAGCGATACAATCGATGGATCAGCGAGCTTAATCTCGGGGTTCACATACAATCGATGGATCAGCGAGCTTATACTCGGGGTTCACATACAATCGATGGATCAGCGAGCTTAAACTTGGGGTTCACATACAATCGATGGATCAGCGAGCTTAAACTCGGGGTTCACATACAATCGATGGATCAGCGATCTTAAAATCGGGGTTCGCATACAATCGATGGATCAGCGAGCTTAAACTCGGGGTTCACACTCAATCGATGGATCAGCGATGTGACACCCATCAAATTAGGACTAGTAATTAGTGCCTAATCAAGTGTAATACATGTAATTAGTTCTGTGTTAGGCTAATTAATGTATCAATATATATATTGTTGAATATATACAAGTATGCGATTTGATTAAATCGTACAAGTTTCAAATCGAATGCAATTCAATTCAATTAATACGGACGTTGGTGAACGATTTTTATTAAATAATATAACATTATTTAAGAACCCGAATGTATTCGAAATATTATTTATGTAATATTTCAAATCAAATTCGTATCGTACGAACAAGGATTTCGCGGTTAAAATAACAAACGCGCAAACAACCAAAACAAAGTTAAGTTATATTTTATAAAATATTAAAGAAATACTCGTATTAAACAAATTACTAAGTATTTGGTAAAATACTTCCCCAAAAATATTAAAGAAATACTCGTATTTTAAAACTCGTGTCTGAACACGTAAAATAATTATTTAAAAGTTTAAATGAACGAGAAAACGAACGTCGCACGGAGCGCGTACGCAGGAGAATGAAAAACTGGTGAAGCCCACACCTGGTGGACCCCACCAGCCGCCCCCCTCCTTTCCCCTTCTTTCCCTCCTCTTTCCTTTCCTTCCTCCTCATTTCTCACTTCTCTTTCTCTCTCCTTCTCTCATTTTCTCTCAAAATTTAACCACACCACCATCACCATAATCCTCCAAATTACACCACCAAATGACCTCGGTTTTCATCGCCCATTTGGAAGAAAAGAACCACCTCGCAACGATCTACGTTTCTCTCTATCCAGATTCCTCTTGCGCGAAGTTGTAAGTTTCCAACAAATCCCGAAACTCCTCGATTTTACTCATTTTCACTTGTTTGTTGTTTGTAATAGCTTATAATGTCCATCTAAGGGTTGGGTAAAAGAATCGGACCAAACGGAAATCGGAAAACTCGTTTTTGGCTCAAAATCCGTCGAACAGGCGTAAGTGTCACATAGGCCAGTCCAGTATAGCGTCACTTCATGCGTCACTTAAGTGCCGCATTAAGTGACGCATAAAACCCTAAGTTTGCGTCACTTGCCCAAGTGCCGCATAAAACCCTAAATTTGCGTCACTTGCCCAAGTGCCGCATAAAACCCTTATTCCCGTCACTCCAACCGTCACTTGCCTAGTGATGCCTAACACCTTTATCCGACACTTCTAGCGATACTTCCTAAGTGTCGCCTATGATCAGAAACCTACACTCAAACCCGACACTCCCTAAGTGTCGCCCCCCCTTATGCGTCACTTCTCCAAGTGACGCTAATAATTCTAAAATCGTCATTTTATGCGACACTTCCTAAGTGTCGCCCAAATTTTTGAAGTGACGCATCAAGTGTCGCTAAAAACAGAAAGTTTAAAATCCATATTTCACTAAGTATTGAGGCTCAAATCTGACACCCCATTTTACCCGAATTCAAATCCCAAGTACGTTTTACACTCAAATCTCGACCCCAACCAGGGGCCAGCCCCTTGGACCCCGCCAGGGGTTGCCACCCCTGGGACCCCGCTAACCAGGGGCGCTGCCCCCGGACCCCCGTCACTTGAAGTTTACAAATACTTTTAAGTATAGCACTTTTCGAAAATCAAAATAATAATGTGAGATTACTATTACAAACAAATCACCAACGGGTCGTACACGTTTTTCAAAACACAATCAAATCAACCAAGTCGTAGTAACTTGGACAATTCAATCAACCAAATTGTAGTAATTTGGACATTCTAAGTTGGACGAACAACTACAAGGGCAGTCTTTCGAGATGCCTACTCATGTTATAACCATCGCGTGTCTTGGAAACCCTTAGGTTACAAGTCTTCGGACATCAATTCACCGCTAATCAATTCAAGTTTATTAAGTTAAACACTCAAGGCTCAGGTGAGTCTCATAGCCCCTATTTTACGGTTTTCATCTAGGGTGTGATTACATTGCTCGTTTTATTTTACAATATGAACGCAAGTACAATACAAATAAAATACTACATGAGTTATTTTCACTAATCATTTCAAAGCCCTCCACAACATAGTTTGGTAATACATCTGTAGTGTGAATGTTAGTATATGATATCATATAGGATTGACAATCCTCGTCCGGGTTCGCACGCACTAACTGGTCAAACGGACGTATTAGCATTTGGGAAGATGAGTGTAGATTAGGCACTCGTAGGAGGCAACTCAGTTAGGTTTCCTTAATTGGACCTAACGCTCAAGTTAAGCTCGGACTATGTGCTCATGGCTGTATAACTTTTATTTTGCTTAATTGCATTTTAAATTCAATTAAATCTTGCGGTTCATACAAATATGTGTTGACATACAAACCTGTGAGCTCACCAGCGTTTCGCTGACCCCTTTTAGCATGTATCACAGGTACTCAGCAGTAGGTTGGCTGCCCAAACAGGAATCATTAGCTCGAGTCTGCATTCAAACAAATCAGATATTTAATTACATTATTATATTTTGTATAGATTAATTATGTAATTTAAATCTCTCAATTTCAAGTAACTGAGCTAATGTAAACAGTATTTTGATGTAAACTTTGGTTTTTATCAATACAATGTAAAATGACGCATTTAGTGGTCGTTCATTATATCTTATGTGCTATGTATATTGATTAGTCACGCCCTGACCCGATTCGCTTCCTCAACCCGAATTTGGGGGTGTGACAGATTGGTATTAGAGCCTAAGGTTATAGCGAACTAGGTTGCATTTAGTGGGCCTAGACTATGACCGTTAGGCAGTATTCCTTATTAAGTATGATTAGGTTCAGTGACTACATGATATTGGTTTAATTTAACATAGCCTGATCAACTATGTACAATTAAAAGAATATGATGTGAGATCTGAAAGGAGTCATGACTAAACAGGATACACTAGTTGACTCTGACCAGGAGAGAAACCGGGACTCAAACATGTCTGTGTTAGACACTTTAGGTTATTATGTGATATGTATATATACATAGATAAGCCTCGCTCTCGCTCAATATCTTAGGCTATATTATATACGTATTATATGAATATAGGCCTCATTCTTTCTAACGCTTTGTCTCAGAATGGCAAACACACCACCCAATTCGTCACGCTCTTATCTGTATGGATCGCGAAACCCAAGGGTGGCTAGGAGGAACACCAGGTTGCCTCGAGCTGACCCATACCCCATTCACTTCGCTTTGTCAGACTTAGCCACTATGCTACACCGACACGAGCAACGACTTGATCATGAAAATACCGTCATCGCTTAGAGGAAAATACTGCCCTGAGGAAAATACTGCCCTGAAGAAGAACTGCACCGTCTAGAGGAAGAATTCTGGCACTTGATAGTGTAGGGAAACGACATTGCTGGATATACCTCCAAATTCCAGCTATTCGCTTTGTTATGCCCGGGTTTAGTTGATCCGGAGGAGAAGTGCATCAAGAGATATATCCGCGGCCTCCCGGAGAATATTCGGGGGAATGTCGCCTCATCTAAACCCACCACTGTTGACAGTGCAATCCAATTAGCTCATGAACTCATGGCCATGGTTGTCAGCCGTGAGACATCCAACACATCCTCCTCCAACAACAACAAACGCAAATCGTCTGAACACCACAATCACCACAACAAGAAATCCAATGCCATCCAAGTTTACAACACAAACTCTGAACACAAGCGTGGATACACTAGGGACAGGCCATACTGCTCCAAGTGTAACTATCACCACGATGGTTCATGCAGTACTCTCTGCAATAACTGCAGGAGGTACGGGCACTTGACCAAAGATTATCGAGCCCCCAAATCCAACAACAACACCTCTCACAACAATTCCAACCAACCCAAATCCTGCTATGGGTGTGGAGAAACGGGACACTTCAGAAATGAATGTCCTAAAAACAAGAACAAGAGCAACAACGCAAGGGGAAGAGTGTTCGTACTCAACTCCGGGGATGCCCGTCAGGACCCGAATGTGGTCACGGAAATGTTACTTCTCAACAACTTATCTGCTTCTATTTTGTTTGATACTGGTGCCGATAGAAGCTTTATTTCTGATGAGTTTTGCCCTCTACTTGATATCGCACCTATTGCTCTTGATATTAAGTACACCGTAGAACTTGCAAATGGTAAACTCATAGAAACCGATAGTGTGATACCTAATTGCACTTTAAACCTAGCCAATGAGACCTTCTCAATCGATCTTATGCCGGTTGAAATTGGAAGTTTCGACGTCATCATTGGTATGGACTGGTTGTCGAAACATCGTGCCGAAATCATTTGTTACGATAAGATTGTTCGTATTCCTCTCGCCATCGGTAGAACTTTGGTCATACAGGGGGAGACCGGTGGGACGAGACTCAACATCATATCTTGCTTGAAAACTCGGAAATTTCTGAGAAAGGGTTATCCAGTAATCCTCGCGCACATCATGGAGAAAAAGTCGGAGGAGAAGCGACTTGAGGATGTGCCCATCGTTCGAGACTTTCCAGAAGTCTTCCCCGAAGAACTACCTGGTCTACCACCACCAAGACAGGTTGAGTTCTCAATCGACCTCGTGCCAGGTGTCGCACCTGTGGCCAGAACACCATACCGCTTAGCCTCATCCGAACTTCAGGAGTTGTCCAATCAATTACAGGAACTCCTAGAAAGAGGATTCATTAGGCCGAGTTCTTCACCTTGGGGAGCTCCGGTCCTGTTTGTCAAAAAGAAAGACGGTTCTTTTCGAATGTGTATCGACTATCGAGAGTTGAACAAGCTAACTGTCAAGAACCGATACCCACTTCCTCGAATCGATGACCTGTTTGACCAACTACAGGGGTCAAGTTTTTATTCAAAGATCGATATCATGTTAGGTTATCACCAATTACGTGTTCGCGACACCGACATTCCAAAAACTGCTTTCAGAACCCGTTATGGGCATTACGAATTCCAGGTGATGCCATTCGGTCTAACCAATGCACCGGTTGTATTCATGGATCTTATGAATCGGGTGTGCAAGCCATATCTCGACAAGTTTGTCATTGTCTTCATTGACGACATTCTCATTTACTCGTGCAACGAACAGGAACATGCGCAACACCTCAGAAGCATCCTAGAACTACTTAAGCACGAGGAGCTTTACGCTAAATTCTCTAAGTGTGAGTTCTGGATGCAAACCGTTCAATTCCTTGGACATGTATCGATAGTCAAGGAATCCATGTCGTTCCATCAAAAATCGAAGCTATCAAAGACTGGCAGTCGCCAACCACTCCGACTGAGGTACGCCAATTCTTGGGATTGGCAGGGTACTATCGGCGCTTCATCGAAGGTTTCTCAAAAATAGCTCAACCACTCACGGCACTGACTCAGAAAGACAAAAAGTTCGATTGGACTGATAAACAAGAGTCAGCATTTCAACTCCTGAAACAAAAACTTTGCAGTGCTCCAATTATATCCTTACCCGAAGGCACTAATGACTTCGTGGTATACTGCGATGCTTCTCACCAAGGTCTCGGTTGCGTGTTGATGCAATGGGACAAAGTAATTGCTTACGCTTCGCGACAACTCAAAATCCATGAAAAGAACTACACCACTCACGATCTCGAGCTAGGAGCTGTCGTCTTTGCCCTCAAAATCTGGAGACCCTATCTCTACGGCACTAAGTGCACAATCTTTACCGACCACAAAAGTCTCCAACATATATTCGATCAGAAGGATCTCAACATGAGACAACGTCGGTGGGTCGACTACAGGGGTCTTACAAGTGGTATCAGAGCCAAAATCTAAGGATTTGGCATTACCGAATTCAATTTGATACGTTTCTCGGATAAAACAATCTTGGTTTAGTTAAAAACTTCATTGAAAGGTGCTTCAAAATTGGTATTTGGTTTTTCTGGAAGATTTTGGGATTATTATTCGTCCTCCATTCGTGAATTTTCGTTAGGTATTGAAAATTTTCGATTCTAGGGTTTTTGGTCGCTGCTCAGCCGTTTCTGCGACACAACTTTGCGACATATCTTTTGTGTCGCGACTAGGGTTACTGCGACATAAGCCTTTAACTAGGCGAAATAAGCTTGCGACTCAAGCTTATTCTGATTTGCGACATAAGCCTTTAAATAGGCGACATAAGCTCGCGACTCAAGCTTCTTCTGCTTTGTGACATAAGCCTTTAGGCGACATAAGCTTGCGACACAAGCTTGCAATATTAGACACGGTTTTTCTTCCGTCGCTATCACTTTGCGACATAATTATTGTGTCGCTTGACACTTTGAAGTTTAGATTTTTTTGCGACATAATCTTTCTGTCGCTTAATCTTTCTGCGACACATACTTGTGTCGCATAACAGTTTGCCCTTTGTCTTTGATTGTTTTTGCAGGTACTTTACAATGGCATCATCTTCAGCACATTCTATTCAATCTGTTGGAGCAATGTTGAAACAAAACAATAAGGTTGGCTCCGGAAACAAACCTCCTATGTATATGCCTGGAATGAGTTATTCTGATTGGCGTCAACGTTTTAAGTCATATGTTGGACTTAATGATCCTGAAATGATGATATATTTAGAGGAAAGATATGAACGTCCTCTAAGAACAGGAGTTTTTAATGGCCCAGTTCCTGAAAAGTCAATTAAATCAATGACTCCTGAGGAACGTAAAGCTTTTGATATGGAAAGAAAAACTCATGCTGCAATCACTATGGCATTGCCTCCACCTATCATGAGACAATTGAGGCAACATAAGATTGCTTATGATCTCTGGAAAGCGTTTGAAAAGAAATGTGGTGGTAGTGATCAATACAACAAGAAGAAGATTGATTTGATCAAGAAGCAGTACGAGGTTTTCGATATGCTTCAGGATGAATCATTGGAAGATTTGTGTAGCAGATATTCCCAATTGGTCACTGAATTAATGGAAGGAGGTGTAACCCTTGAACGGAATGATGTGAACAAGAAACTTCTTGATTCACTTCCTAAGAAGTGGCATACTCGGGTTCTCTTGATGGAAAGAGATGAGGATATTATGGACATAGAGCTCGAATATCTTATAGGTCACATTGAGGCAGAGCTTCTTGAGATGCAAAGAAAGGAGACCAAGGCCACTTCCCATCTCCAGAATCCAAAGTTATATGGTGTAGATGTTCCTGTATCTTCAAGCAAGTCTACAAGTACTGCTTTCATCGCTAGCAATGCTAGTGGAAATGCATCTACAAGTATTCCATCAGGTGGTACTTACTTTCAAAGTTCGGGCATATCTTCTGGTGAAGATTATTCTTCTACGTTTTCAGTATTTTTAGCCTCCGCTGGTGACTTTTCTGATGAAGACTTTGGTCAAATTGATCAAGAGGAATTGGAGAGGTTAGATTTAAAATGGAACATGGCTATGCTAACAAGGAGGGTAAAGAACTTCTTGCAGAAAACTGGGAGAACCTCTGTGAATAATCCGGGTGAAAAAGGCTTGGGTTTCAATAAAGGGAAGGTGAGAGGTTATAAGTGTCAAAACTATGGACACTTTGCTCGTGAGTGTGAAAAGAATAAGACACCACCTTCGGGTCTTACCAAGCCTTCTCCAAAAAAGGCAGAAGAGAAAGCTATGGTGTCAGCTGCTTTGATGCTGACAGAAACTCCATGGGACAATAGTTGGTCAGATGCAGCTGATGATGAAGAAGAAAACACTGCGCTAATGGCTGAGGTTCATGAGGTAGATGATGAACCTTTATCTTGTGTTTCATGCATTAAACTTACTAACCAGTTTAATAGATGTAGAGAGGATAACGAACGCCTTAATGCTACTATCTCACAATTAACAGAAAATAATGAAATGTTAAAAGAAAGTTATAAGGCATCCGAAAAGAAATTAACGACTATTTTTGAAGAAAAGAAAGAACTTAAAGCCAAAAATTTTGAACAGCAAGATGAAATAGGAAGTTATGTAGATATGTTAACTTTTGTTAAAAAGGAACTTGTTGATTCACAGGCTGAAGTTCTTACTTTAAATCGGAAATTATCAAATTTTTCGACGTCCTCTCTCGTCTTTGATGAAATTCTTCAAAAACAAAGGACGGATACTAAAAGTAAGGCAGGACTTGGTTATCACCATGTCCCACCTCCAAAAGACTATATGCCTATGCCTCAACTAGAAATCATCAAAGATTTTGTACCTACTGTTCCTCAAGTAGATATAAAACCTGTTAAACCTGTTAAAGTAAGGATAAGTAGGCCTCAGGTTGGGAAGGAGGGACTAGGTTTTCATCAAGTCCCACCACCAACAGAGTATCAACAAGAAGATACGGCCGAAAATGTTAAAGATGAGTCTAAAAAACCTATAACTAGTATGCCTGAGCCAGTTAAGGCATCGACTAATGAGCCTGAAAATTTGAAGGCTCCTAAGGTTGACTCAATTAAGAAGCTTGATGTCAGGGCTGAGCCATTTAAGCCCATGACTAATGAATCCGTTGAGAAACAGGAAACTAAGGCTGAGCCTATTAAGCCTTTTGTAGTTTCCAAGTATGTGCAATATGTTGATAAGTTGATTCCAGTAAGTTTGAAGGAGGAAATTAAGATTGAGGATATAACCGATGAAGAATACGGTTATTTGAAAAAGAAGAATGTAACCAATGACCATCATATCTTCACCAGTGAAGGTTATGATGAGATTTATAAAATGAAAGGTAAAGCCAAGGCTGAACCTACAAAGGAGATTTCTCAACCAGAAAATTTCAAATCTAATAAAAAATCTTCTAAAAATAAATCTCAAGGTTCAACTTCTGCTTGTACACATCAGTGTACTTGTTCAGCACATCCATTTTTTGGCCGAGCTCAAAGGTTTATACCTCAATCTTATGATAGTGTTGAGCAACGATCTTGTTTCTATTGCAAGAAACAAGGTCATTTGATTAGTCTGTGTCTATTGCTTGCTAAGAAATATGGTCGAAGGGGAGATACACGAACCTCTAACTCTCAAAATTTTTCAAAAAAATCTATGAGAGGTTCTGCAGTTCCACCAACTACTTTTGAGAATAAAAATATTGAGCCAAACAAAGTTAAACATGATAAGCTCAATAATGTTAACAAGCAGCCATCCAAACCTCAAAAGGTTTGGAAGATCAAGGAGTCATGTTCTGACTCTTCATCTGACAATGATTCATCAGGCAATGATTTCGATTTGCTAAAAAATAAAATTCTGACTGATGTAATCATTGTGGATGATGCTACTGGGTTACCCAAGTCTGTTAAGGCTTGGGTCTCCCTTACTCATTGATCTCTTTATTTGTGATGTCGCAGCAATCTGAAGCAGTTCAAAATAGTAGATGGTATATCGACAGTGGTTGCTCGCGACATATGACAGGCGACTTATCTCTGCTATCCGAAGTCAAAGATTATGATGGGGGATATGTTGCTTTTGCCGGTGATAAAGGAGGAGTTATTACCGGACAGGGTACACTCACTAATGGGCAAGTGAGTTTTGAAAAGGTTAACTTTGTGGAGCAGCTTACCCACAATCTGCTCAGTGTATCACAAGTGTGCGACAAAGAGTACACTACGGCATTTACCAAAACTAAATGCTGTATTTTGAAACCAGGATTTGTTATTCCTAAGGAATGGGTGCTACTGAGGGCACCTCGGCAAAAAGACACGTATATTCTAGATATGAAGACTGTTGAAACAACCCAACATACGTGTCTACTATCAAGAGCTCCTGAAAAAGAATCACTATTGTGGCACAGACGTATGGGTCACCTGCACTTCAGAAAGATGAATTATTTGGTGAAGCACGATCTTGTGCATGGAGTTCCAAAGCAATCCTTTGGAATCAATGATCATTGTGTTTCCTGTCAAAAAGGGAAATAGCACAAGAAGTCCCATAAGTCAAAAGTGGTGAATTCTGTTTCAAGTCCATTGGAGCTATTGCATATGGATCTTTTTGGACTTGTAAGTAAGAAGAGTATGGGAGGTTCTAAATACTACTTGGTAGTAACTGATGATTACTCTCGCTTTTCGTGGGTATATTTCTTAACTACTAAGGATGAAGTTCCTGAAATTCTCACTTATTTGTTTGATAAGCTCGAGAACCTGTGCAATTTGTCAATCAAGAAACTGCGATCGGATAATGGGACTGAGTTTAAGAATTCGACAATTGAGTTGTACTGTCTAAGAAAAGGCATTGATCATCAATTCAGCGCTGCATGAACTCCTCAACAGAATGGAGTTGTTGAACGTAAAAATAGGACACTCATTGAAGCCGCACGAACAATGTTGGCAGACTCTAAGTTGCCTATCTCTTTCTGGGCTGTGTTGATGCATATTAGGTTGTCTGTCAGTTGGTCTATTGAGTTGTAATAAGTGTCGTTAGTTGTATAGTGAAATATATTGTTTTTGTTATATGCGACACTTAAGTTTTAGGTTAGTCGTCACTTGCCTTAGTGACGCATAGCGTCACTTAGGTAAGTGATGCATGAAGGCGGCCACATGCGACACTTCCACAAGTGACGCATGTCGGCTGACTTTTAGTATAAATACAAACCTATGGGTTTCCGGCTAGGGTTGACGAAACCCTAGCACCATTTGTCGACTAAGCAACCTTGTAATCGTTCCCAATTCATAATACAAGCTGATATCTTCATTTACATTGTTAATTACATTTGTTTCGGTTTGTGTTCATTGGTAATACACGCAATTGATTGATTCTGCCTTTCAATTGTAGTCAATTGTCATCTAGATCCACGTCAAAGGGGCACTCACAACTGGTATCAGAGCCTTTAGGTGATAATATTGACGTTTAGAAGGTGTTTTGGGTTGATTTCGGTTTTGTTTGAATCAAGAATCAAGATTACATACGGATTTTGAGGTGCTAAGGTGCAATACAGACGATATTCCTAATCATTTACAGGTTTCGTCCATTATTGTTCAAGGAATTTTCGTTAGGTTTACGAAAGTTCGAATTTTTTAGGGTTTTGGGATTTCGCAGCCGTTTTGCGACACTCGATCCGTCACTTGGACGCGTCACTTACTGCGGCACTACCTAATCCCAACTTAGGGTTATACCATCACTTGAAGCGTCATTTGAGGTTTATACGACACTTAACTTAAGTGCCGTGCCCTTTAATTCACCGTCACTTACGTGCGTCACTGTTGCACGTCACTTGACTCTCAAGCGTCACTTCCGTTAGTGACGCCTGCTTGATTTGTTGCGTCACTATCTTTAGTGACGCCTTTTGATTTACTGTGTCACTTTTACTAGTGACGCCTATTTGTTTTAGCACGTCACTCAAGTACGTTACTTGAGTGCGTCACTCATCTGATTGAGCGACACTTACTTATAGTGTCATCAGTCACTTCATCCGTCACTCGATAGCGTCACTAACCTAGTGACGCTAGTCGTTGCGACACTTCAGTGCGTCACTTACTAAGTGACGCCTTCAGTACTAATATTTTTCCGAGCTTTTGTTTTTGAGTAAAATTTCAGGTATATCTTCAATGGCTGGTGTTGCTGATAAAGAAGATATCAGAGGAATTAGGGATATGTTAAAACAGAATCACGATGTTGGTTCTAATAATAAACCTCCGTTGTTTTCGGCTGACATGGATTACGCATATTGGCGTGATCGATTTGAACAGTATATAAACTTCCACTGTCCAGAGCTATGGGGTCCACTCAAAGAAAAATATGTAGCTCCCTTAGCCGAAGGAATATTTCCCCATCTTGCTCCGAACAAGCTCTACAAATCTATGACTCCGGAAGAAAAGAAAGACTATGATACTGAGAAAAAGGCACATGCGGCTATTTGTATGTGCCTAACCAAAGACGTATTAAGACTGTTCAAATCACATGACACCGCATACGAACTTTGGAAAGCTATCGAAACAAGATGTGGTGGAAATCAAAGATATAAAGCAGCTAAGCTAGAATTGATAAAGAAACAGTATGATCTGTTTGATTCTCTACCAAATGAAACGGCTTCTGGAGTTTTTACTAGATACTCACAGTTGGTGAGTGAGTTGACGGAGGGAGGTTATAATTTTCCTCCACTTGAAGTAAATAAGAAGCTTTTGGATATCTTGCCTAGTTCGTGGGATGTTAAGGTACATCTTCTTAAGGAAAGTCAAGAATTAGCTACCATGAAACTGGATGAGCTAATTGGTATTCTTCAAGCTCATGCGATGGAGATGAAGAAGAGAGAATGCAAGTCGGGCGGTTTTGTTCAAGACCCGTCCTTATATGGAGGTAAAGTCAGCACTGGCAAGACTTATGGTGGAATGGCTTTTGTCTCTTCTACGAGCTCTCCTCTTCAAGCTCCATTGTATTCTTCTGGTGCTTCTCATCTGGTATATGCTTCTGGACCCTCACAGGGGTCACAACAGCAGGCTTCTATCTCTCCTGCTATTCAAGAGCAGGCTGCCATTTATACAGCCTTTCTAAGCTCTTATAAGGATTTGGTTTCGCAACCAAATGCTACTTTGGAACTGGCCAAAGAAGATTATGCTCAACTTGACGATGATGATCTTGAGCAGATGGATTTGAAATGGAACATTGCTATGATATCCAGGCGTGTTCAGAAATTCTTGCAACGAACTGGTCGCAAGAGTTTGGAGGGAGATGGCAAAACCAGCTTCGGTTTTGATAAAAGGAAAGTGAAATGTTACAATTGTCAGAATCTGAGACACTTTGCGAGAGAATGTGAGAAGCCTAAGGTACCTCCGTCTGGTTTCACAAAGCCTGATGCTCCTAGAACTCCGGAGAAGGATCAAGTGAAGCAAGCAATAGCGGATGCACTTGTTGTTTTTGAGCCAACAAGCACAGATTGGAGTATGTATGCTGAGAATTATCAGCAGTGTCTCATGGCTCACATTTCAAATGAGGTACGCAATGAACCTGAAGAACCTTTGAACTGTATGTCATGCATTAAGTTAACTGAATCCTTAAGATGCTTTCAAGCAGACAACGTAGACTTAAGGAAAAAGGTCGAAAAACTTAGTGACTCAAACAGATACCTAAAAGAAAATGAACAATTGTATGATAAGAAAATAGAGGCTTATCAACAGGACACGCTTAGGTATAAATCTAAAGTTTTTAGTCAACAGGATGCTATTGACAGTTATCTTGTTGAAATAGACCGTTTGAGAAAGGAACATTCTGATCTTAAAGATGAATATGATAAATATAAAAGTAAGATTCTAGGTTCCTCCTCGTCTACTGTTGCCTTTAATGAAATTCTTAACAAGCAAATGACAGATCACAAAACAAAGACGGGACTAGGTTATAATGTAGTCCCGCCTCCTACTGAATATTGTCCTATGCCTGTTAAGGAAGGCACCGAAGAGATTCTGGTTGACTATGCATTGTTATACGGGGTCAAATCTAAGGGTAATAAAGTTAACAAACAGGTGAAGGAGAAAACTAAATGGACAGAGTATCCCTCACCTCAGTTTGTTAAATCGGAATGTGAATCTCCAGTGAGTAATGAGGAGATTGTTGAGATTGAGGATATTACCGATGAGGAGTATACTGAGTTTAAAAAGAATGTTGAAGTAAAAGCTGAAAAGGTGTCAAAGGTTGAACCTACAATTAAGGTTCAACCTAACAAAGAAAAAATTAAGGTTTTAAAATCAAAATCTCAAACTTTACAGTCACCTGTAAAGATTTTGCAAAATAAACCTTCTACTTCAACCTCTCAACCTAAACAGGAAATTTCTAAGACGTGCATGAAATGTGCATGTTCTAGAAACGTTTCTTCAACCCCGGTGATAAATCCTCAGCCTCAACCAGCTGTTGAGATTAGAGCATGTTTTTACTGCAAGAGACAAGGACATCTAATTCGTGAATGTCCCAAATTGTCTCATCAGAACTATGGGAGAGAAATGCCTAGGAAATTTGTTTTTCAAAATTCATTTTCAAGATCTCCTCCTAGGCGTTACTCTGTCTCTCCCATACCTGCTCTAAAACCGAGTAATGTTGGGCAAAAACCTTTGCCAAAACGAGAGCCTGACATTACTCCAAAGCCAAATTCCGAATCATCCAAGGTTTGGAAAAGAAAAGAGTCTATTGTGGACTCTAGTGTCATCAATAATAACACATCAGATACAAAATCTGATTTGTTTAAAAATAAAGTCTTATCTGATGTGATTATTGTTGATGACTGTGGTCGACCTAAGTCTGTAAAGGCTTGGGTCACCGTTTCTCACTAATCTCCTACTTTATGTGTTGCAGCAGTCAGAACGCGTTAAAGACAGTGAATGGTTTGTAGATAGTGGCTGTTCGCGACACATGACGGGCGATGTGTCCCTTTTGACGGATGTTAAACCACATTCTGGAGGACACGTTGCATTTGCTGGAGATACGGGAGGAACCATTTCGGGTAGAGGAACGATAACTAACGGGAAAGTTAGCTTTGAGAATGTGAACTATGTGGCTCAACTGACCCACAACTTGTTAAGCGTATCACAAGTATGTGATAAGGATTATACAACAGCGTTCACAAAGATGGAGTGTGTGATTTTGAAGCCGGGTTTCGTTATCCCCGAGGAATGGGTGCTTTTAAGGGCGCCACGGAGAAACGACACCTACGTTATGAATATGCGAACCGTGGAGACTAAAGATGAGTATACATGTCTCCTTTCGAAGGCTTCAGAAAAGGAATCACTATTGTGGCATCGACGAATGGGACACATCCATTTTCGTAAGATGAACTTCTTGATAAACAATGATTTAGTAAATGGAGTACCTAAACAGTCATTCGCGCTAAAAGATGACTGCGTCGCCTGCCATAAAGGGAAACTTCATAAGAAACCCCACAAGCTAAAATTAGTGAATTCCATTGCGGCACCATTGGAGCTATTGCATATGGACTTATTTGGTCCTATTTCTACCAAGAGCATAGGTGGAAAGTCTTATTGCTTAGTAGTCACCGATGACTACTCGAGATTCTCATGGGTGTATTTTCTGGGTGCAAAGAGTGAAACACCAGACATTCTGGTGTATCTGTTAGATAAGTTGGCAAACTTATGCAATTTAAAGGTGAAAAGACTGCGAAGTGACAACGGGACTGAATTCAAGAACTCTACTCTTGAGTTATACTGTGCCACGAAAGGCGTTGACCATCAGTTCAGTGCCCCTCGAACTCCTCAACAGAACGGAGTTGCTGAGCGTAAAAATAGGACTATTATCGAGACAGCTCAGACTATGCTGGCCGATTCTAAGCTTCCTATAATCTTTTGGGCAGAAGCACTCAGTACTGCTTGCTATGTTTTAAATCGCATGCTCACGGTTAAGAAGAAGAATAAGACATGCTATGAACTCTTCAACAACCATAAGCCCACTTTGCAGTTTCTGGAACCTTTCGGGTGTCTGTGTTTGATTATGGTCTCCAAAGACAAGGTCTCGAAGTTTGGAGCTAAAGCAGTTGAAGGGATCTTCCTTGGATATTCCGTCAACTCTCCGAATAAACGAGTCTACATCAAATCAACTCACCAGGTGGAAGAGCATTTTGAGGTGAAATGCTTGCGATACACAGATCCTCCTCAAGGAACAGGTCCAGAGTGGTTATTTAATTACAAGGACGTGTTCAATTCGTTCGACATACCCGAAGGACATGATGATGAGGATGAGATAGTTACTCTGCTTCATGGTATAAGTTTGTGTCAAGACACTTCTACTTTAAAACCAGCATCTCCACCTACACCAACACCCACTACACCACCTCCAACACCTACTCCTACACCCACACCACTTCCTATTACATCAAAATCATCGCCTACGGTTCCACCTTCGGATATTCCTTCGACTTCAGGAACAACTAATACAACAGAATATCCTGATGATCCCAACATGCCACCATTGGAGGAAGACGAGGAAGAAGAAATGGTCCATTCTCATCTTTTCTCTAATGAAGATGATACGGAACCTCCTGTGCAACCAGAAAGTCCTACTGCTCCTACAACTAACACTGTTCCCGTCACTGAAGGGGACATGAATAATTTGGAGTTAGTACTTGCACCCGATCGAATCCCAGTCACACGTGTACACAGGAATCACCCCATTGATAATATTATCGGTGATCCTGATGCTGCTGTTCAAACAAGGCACCAAGTGCAGCAAAATCCGAATCAGGAAATGTTGAATTTGGTCGCCCGGATAAATTCCTGTCATTTATCCCAAATTGAACCGAAGAAAGTTGATGAGGCCTTAAAAGATCCATCTTGGGTCGAGGCTATGCAAGAAGAGTTGCAGCAGTTCAACAAGCTGCACGTGTGGGATATAGTTCCATTACCCAAAGGTGCTCATTTAACTGGCACTCGATGGGTGTTTCGCAATAAGATGGATGATAGGGGTATTGTAATTCGGAATAAAGCCCGATTGGTCGTTCAAGGATTCAGTCAGATCGAGGGCTTGGATTATGATGAAGTCTTTGCTCCTGTGGCAAGACTTGAGTCCATTCAGATCTTCCTTTCATTTGCGTCTTACAAAGAGTTTCGCGTTCACCAACTCGATGTTAAGAGCGCATTTTTATATGGGAAAGTGGACACTGATGTCTACGTGAAACAGCCTCCTGGCTTTGAAGACCCTGAGCATCCAGAATACGTCTGCAAGTTAAACAAGGCGTTATATGGTCTTCATCAAGCCCCGCGATTATGGTATGAGAGACTTACTACTCATTTAGTTAAGCATGGATTTGTTCGTGGGAATATCGACAGTACTCTGTTCATTCGCAAAGAACGAACTGGCGATCGAGAGGATATGCTACTCGTACAGGTGTATGTGGACGACATTATTTTTGGCTCTACAAATGAAGCGATGTGCAAGCACTTTGAGAAGATCATGAAATCTGAGTTTGAAATGAGTGCGATGGGGGAGCTCAAATTCTTTTTAGGTGTACAAGTTGAGCAGTCTCCAAAAGGTATTTATATTCATCAGTCAAAGTATGTCAAAGACATGTTGACTCGATATGATCTGCTCAATTGTAAAACCTATGGGACTCCCATCGAGCTTAATCACAATCTCCGACTTGCTGAGGATGAAAAAGATTGCAAAGAAAAGGACTATCGATCAATGATAGGTTCTTTGATGTACTTGACTGCTTCTCGACCGGATATTGTATTTGCGGTATCCGTATGCTCTTGCTTTCAAGCCAAACCAAAGGTGTCTCATATGAGGGCAGTAAAGCGAATCTTTGGTTATCTCAAACATAGACCCAATCTTGGTCTATGGTATTCCAATGAGAAATCCTTCGCTCTTTCTGCCTATTCGGATTCAGATCATGGCGGCTGCAGCATAGACAAGAAGTCAACCACCGGTGGATGTCAATTCCTAGGAACTCGACTAGTTTCGTGGCAGTGCAAGAAACAGACTACAGTTTCTCTCTCCACTGCGGAAGCTGAGTACGTTGCTGCTGCGAGTTGCTGCTCACAGGTTCTATGGATACAGCATCAACTGCGTGATTACGGGTTACTTCTTTCTATGACTCCTATTCACATTGATAATACTGCTGCCATTTCTATCACACGCAATCCTGTACAGCACTCTAAGACTAAACACATTGAACTTAGGTTCCACTTTATACGGGATTGCTATGAAAAACACCTGATAGACCTAGTCCAAATAGATACCTTAAAGCAGAATGCCGACCTTTTCACTAAAGCCTTTACGCGTACTCGATTTGACGAACTAATCAACATGATTGGTTTAAGATTCTTTGTCACTAAAAAGTAATTCGTGACTTGGATTGTTTTTTAAAGTAATGTTTTATTAAAAAAAAAAAAAAAAAAAAACACGCAACTGCCACTCTTTATACTTTCTAGTTTTAAAGAAATGCAAGGTTGCTACATTTTAAAATTAGACGTTGAAGTTGTGTCTGTAAACAACTTGGGATATGATAGTACATTGGGTGACATGCATAAAAATGGAAATTTAAGGTTTATCTTGGATGTGTCAGTAGATTTATCTGACGTATTGAAAACAGTTCTTATAAACATTGTCTTCATCATACGATATATTAGTAGACATGGTATGCAAACCTCTTTGAGAAGTCTTAAGAAGCTTAATCATTAATTGTCTATTTCAAGTGGTATAACACCATTAGATGTATGACATAAGTCTTAATTTCTTACTTATACTAGACATGCTTTCGTGAAAGATGTTTATTTGATATCATTTGGGGGTATATATTGATAGTTTCCTCTGTTATACGTAAGTATAGACCTGGCTTCTATTAATATATACTTTAAACTTAAGCAAACACAAGTCAAAGTACTTGCAAGGTCTTTCAACATAAGATACCTTACAAGGTCGCCAAAATGGTTTGACCAAGTCTGGTTTTGCTTAAACCTGAATCAAGCTATGTCGCTCTGTTGTACGTAAGTACAGACCTGTCACCGCTGACTTGATTCTTAAAATTGATTTTCTTATATTATATCTGTAAATGGAAACATGGTCTATGTCTTAAGTTAAGATGTATATCTATGGTGGGAACTACAGCGAAATGCACATATCAATAATAATAAAATACCTCCTAGATGTGAGTATAACATGTTTAAGTGGATTAACATACTAATAATCGTTTTGAAATAATTTTTATAAAAAGTGCTTTTAGTATGTCAAGTAAATTTAAAGAGGACAAATATACTGATGATCGAAATAACACTTACTGTTCCTAATAAATGCATGTTATTCCGATATGATCCCTAACCAGACTATATCAACTCCGTCACCCAAACAGGAATCATTAGCTCGAGTCTGCATTCAAACAAATCAGAGATTTAATTGCATTATTATATTTTGTATAGATTAATTATGTAATGTAAATCTCTCAATTTCAAGTAACTGAGCTAATGTAAACAATATTTTGATGTAAACCTTGCTTTTTATCAATACAATGTAAAACGACGCATTTAGTGGTCGTTCATTATATCTTATGTGCTATGTATATTGATTAGTCGCGCCCCGACCCGATTCGCTTCCGCAACCCGAATTTGGGGGTGTGACAGATTGGTATCAGAGCCTAAGGTTATAGTGAACTAGGTTGCATTTAGTGAGCCTAGACTATGACCGTTAGGCAGTATTCCTTATTAAGTATGATTAGGTTCAGTGACTACATGATATTGGTTTAATTTAACATAGCCTGATCAACTATGTACAATTAAAAGAATATGATGTGAGATCTGAAAGGAGTCATGACTGAACAGGATACACTAGTTGACTCTGACCACGAGAGAAACCGGGACTCAAACATGTCTGTGTTAGACACTTTAGGCTATTATGTGATATGTATATATACATAGATAAGTCTCACTCTCGCTCAATATCTTAGGCTATATTATATATGTACTATATGAATATAGGTCTCATTCTTTCTAACGCTTTGTCTCAGAATGGCAAACACACCACCCATTTCGTCACGCTCTCATATGTATGGATCGCGAAACCCAAGGGTGGCTAGGAGGAACACCAGGTTGCCTCGAGCTGACCCATACCCCATTCACTTCGCTTTGTCAGACTTAGCCACTAGGCTACACCGACACGAGCAACGATGATATCGCGTAAAAAGTCATATTTTTACTACCGATATCTCTCTCATTTTAGGATGATTCTTGGCATTTTAAACTTAAAACCAACACAAATCAATGATATTATGCCAAGATGGTCAAAACCAGGTTGCATGATAAAAATCAAGCAAAACGGATGAAAAACGAAGATTCCACACACGTTTGAAGATTCAAGGCATCAAAACAAGATTTCAAGACAAAAGTGTCCATCATCAACATCCATCTCACCCAAGATGTTCGTTTTCAAATTATGAATCCAACAGAAGAAGAATCAACAAAAACGGATAAAGAATGAAGATTCTACGCCCTCCGGAAGATCCAAATGATTCGCATGCAACATCTGGAGATAGGAGACATATTTTTGGGATATCTTTATATCAAAGTCTTCATTTTTGAATTACGAATCTAACGCAAAAAGAATCAATGCAAACGTACGCATAACGACGAAGATACGCACGAATTAAAGAACGCAGCGAAAGACGACGGACCGGGGCGGGTGGCAGCCAGCCGCCGTCGGCCTGCTGGTGGGCGGCGCCGGCCTCCACCCCCCCCCCCCCCGTCTCTTTTGCACTTTTTCATCCTTGCTCGTACCTGGTGCACCACCTTTTGCTACTTTTTCGTACCTGGTGCACCACCTTTCGCTACTTTTTCGTACGGGAGCCTAGGGATGCTAATGTGAGCCATATCATGCCTATAAATAGCAGCTCCTAGACCTCATTTTAGACACACCTCAATCTTGAATATCATCCTTAATTACCTTCATTCTCTTAAATACTTGTATTTTCTTTTTAATTATTCCTAGTTAATTAGGCTAGCTAATTAACTAAGAAAGAAAGATTTGTACGGAGGTGCTCTGGGACGCATATTTTAGCTACGAGTTATTGTACTTCTCTCCAGGTGTTAATCTATCTTTCATATTTAATATGTTCATTTTTTCTTTAATAAATTTAAATATGCATGCTAGAATTACCATGATTAACTAAATAACTCAATTGTCTGCTATGATAGTCGTTTAGGGAAAGTTTAAATATGTGATTGTATTGTATGTTATGAGATTGCAGATGCTTTATATTATAAATATATGTAGGAATCGAATCTTTATCGTTTATCTGCCCAACTCATGTTATGACTAAAACTTTATCCAAAAATGAACGTAGCTAACTCATAGGGTATAGGTCACTTAGTTATACTATGTTAGATTGAATCATTGAGCTCGACATGGCCGGTGTTCTCTGGACCACACTAGGATCTAAGAGACACGGAACATGGGAATAGAGGTAGATTAAGATTTAATTCAAACAGACGATATTTTTGAGACAACTTTCGGAATATCCTCGACTTAGATAACACTTTTGTATGCTCAAATTGAACTATTACCTTAATTATCTTATTGCATGTTCTTGTTTGATTGTTGCCTTAGGATTATCATGATAGTTAAATATATTTAGCCTTAATCATCGTGAAATAATGTGACGGCCCCTATTCGACTATTCTTTGATATAGTACTGGAAACGCCTATGGCCGAGTACAAATGTATGGAAGTCGAGAACGACCGAAGGTAGTCATATTATGAATCGATTAACAAACGTGTTAATTAGGTTTCTATTCTTAGTATAAATCATCCCTGTTTTGTTGCATACTTGAGTAATGTTGATAATTTGTATGAATAAGTGATGACATGTTATCCAACCGTCTAGACTGGTTATTCCAACCTATTCCGGCGAGGGTAAAACCCGTTTACAAGATTGTTTATTCAACAAATTGTGCCATGATTCGGACGTCTTTGATGACTGAGATTGGGGAATAGGAATTGAGATTAACTGTTGGATAATGTGTGTTGGGATCTGATTTTATTTGACAAAGTGTTGGAAGTGCAAGCCACTGTTCGTTATAATGACAGCCACTGCTAATGTAGAAGCAGTGCCACTGCTAGAAGGGTTGAAGAACTAGCCACTGCTAGTATATTTGTAGCAGCAGTGTCACTGTTAGTGTATGTATACTTGTGTCTGTAAAGGGAACTTACTACCACTGTTGGTATAAAGTAAGTTGTTCCCACTGTTATTGTGTATAAGTCGGTTAGAGTTATTTATGGGATAGATTTGAATTCCATAATAACTAGAGATTGTATAGGACTCTATGTATTATAAATAGAGATCCTTAGACCTAGATTAGGTCAAGATTAGTTTTACGCAGCTTTAAGGTTTTCTGTAACCCTAATACTTAAGTGTATTCGTCTTATATTATTAACAAGATTGAAGCTTTTGATAATCAATTGTGTATTACAAGTTATTATAATTCTTAATCTTCTTAATATTATTGAGTGTGATTCCGCAACTTCTCAATAATAATTCAAGGCTTATTGAATTATTTATTAGATAATTCTGGGTTTAACAAGTGGTATCAGAGCGAGGTTAAGCTTTGAATACAAGAAGATCTAGTATTACTGTTTGATTGATTTTCATACTGTTTATTGAATCAATGGCAACAGAAGGCAATGAAGGAATCCAGGCAACTAAGATCCCCATGCTTAGACCTGATGAGTTTGATCTTTGGAAGAACATGATCAAACAATACATGCTTCTCACAGATTATCAGATGTGGAAAGTGGTGGTTAATGGTCCTGCTGTAACCCGTGATAGTGATGGTGTTGAACAGCCTAGAGCACCACCAAATTCTGAAGCAGAAAGAAAGGTTAGATCTATAGAGTATAAAGCACTAAGTACTCTGTTGTTGTCTATTCCCAACGAATATCAAAGAAGGTTTGTAGCATGTCAAGATGCTAGAGTTCTTGTGGAGGCTATTGAAAAGAGATTTGGTGGTAATGAAAGCACTAAAAGGAATAAAAGATCTCTATTGAAACAGCAATATGAGAACTTCAACTCTGCAAAGTCAGAAACATTGACTCCAACCTTTGACAGGTTTACAAAGTTAGTAGGAATCTGGAGAATCATCAAGTAAAAATTGATAAGGATGATTTAAACAGAAAGTTTTTGAGGTCATTGGGTGAGGAATGGACAATCTACACAGTAGGGTTAAGACAAAGTGCAGATTTGGAGTCAAAGGAGCTTGAAGATATCTATAATGATCTTAGGAACTTTGAAACTGAAGTGGAAAGCAAGAAGCAGGGTTCTGGAAATATCAATAATAATGCAGCTTTCATGTCTATGGAAGGAACTAAAGCAGAGTCAAATCTCAAAGGCTCTACTTATATTTCAGGAGGATATGGATCATCATCAAACTGCTCTAATGATCAGATACTGGAATCTTTCTTTGCTAGTAATGTGAACTCTTCACTTACTAATGAAGACTTAGAACAATTTGATGGAGATGATCTTGAAGAGATGGATATCAAATTGCAAATTGCTTTAATCACTCAGAGGGCAAAACGATTTATGCAAAGAACTGGGAGGAACAACTTTGCATATAAAAGGAATGATGCTAGTTGGTTTGATAAGAGCAAGATTGAATGCTTCAACTGTCATAAGATGGGGCACTTTGCTAGGGAATGTAGAAGTCCAAAGAATGAACAGAATGGTAGTGGCAATGGACAAAGAACTGGAAGCAGTGTGGTTCAAACAAAGAATGTACCAATCCAGAGTGCTTCATCAAATGCGTTTGTTTCTGTGGATGGATGTGGATGGGACTGGAGCGACCAAGAAGAGCACGAAGTAAAGAATCAGTGCTTCATGGCAATTGCTGAATCTGACAAGAAGTCAGAAATTCCTTATGAGGTACAAAATAAATTATGTTCTGCTGTTTGTAAACAAACTGTTAAACATTACAGGGATCGTAATCAGAAAGTGTGTGATGAACTAAAACAATGGGAAATCAAAAGTAAACACACTATCTTAGCAATTGAAAATCTTGAAAAACAGATACATGCACATGAAGTCAATGAAACACAGTTTAAATATGGCATTGCATATGCTAAGTGGGAAAGAGACACTTTTAAAGATAAGATAGATTTGTTAACTAAGAAACTTGTTGAAGTCACATGTGAGAGAGATAGCATAAGACTTAATGTAAGTAACTTAGAAAATGCATCCAAAAGTGTCAATAAACTTATCAATTCACATATTCATGATAAGCTTAAAACTGGATTAGGATACAGTAATGTACCTCCTCCTTATAACAACAACTACTTTCCTTCCAAAACTGATATTGATATCAATTCTCTTAAAGAAGGAATGAATGATGATGTTAAAAAGGCTGATCCAGTTAAAAGTTTAGAAGAAGATTTGAATTTTGATAAAGTTGAAATAAGAGAGTGGTGTGAGGAAGATGATCAGAGTGATAGTACATCTGAAAGTTTTGAATCATCTAATTCATCAAGTGAAGGTAGCAGAAAGGTTACTGGTCTAGTTTCTGAATTAAATGTTGATAAATTAGAAGAGGGTAAAAGATTGTTTCAAGAACAGGCTAAACAACAGATAAAACAAGTGTTCAATACTAATAAGTCTAGAAAGGGTCTAGGATTTATTAGTAAAACAGTTAAGCAGGAGTCAAAATCTGTGATAAATTTGAATGATAAATGTATTAACTGTGATTGCAAAACAAGACTTTCCTCACCAAAACCTTTTACTAAAACTACACCAAGAGGCAATCAATGAAACTGGAATCAAATGGTTTCACAAAGATTGGGGCAAAATTTTCAAGTGGTCAAAGAAAAGTCTTGTTATATCTGTGGAAAAACTAATCATCTTCAACATGATTGTTATCACAATCCTAAGAATTTCACTAGGGTTGTGAAACCATTATGGACAGCAGCAAACATGATTAATAAACAAAATTTCAAATCCAAAGTTAATCATGTTGCCTCTGTCAAGAGGATGAAGAATACGGCTAACAGTGGTACAACTGCAGCCACTGCTACTAATGCTGCAGTGATACCACCAAATAAAGCCAACAGAGGTAGGAAGACTAATACAGTGGGAAGTGTTACCACTGTTAAGCATGCAGCTACTGCTAGTGTTAAAAATTCCAAAAGAATGTTTACACCAAGTATGGCTACCACTGCTAGAATAATTAACACAAGCCTAAGGGTTACCAATGTTAGGCCTATTCCCATTGTTAAGTCTGAAATTAGTTAGGTTTGGAAACCAAAGAACATTGTTGCATCCAAAGTTTCCAAATCTAACAGTGCATCAAAGTCAATTGTCTTCCAGAGAGTTGAGTTTAATGATGCACACGGGAAACCCAAGACCAGATTGGTTTGGGTTTCCAAGAGAAACTAATTCTCTTTTTGATATTTGTGCAGAGCAAGCCAAAGAGCTTATGGCATGTTGATAGTGGCTGCTCAAGGCATATGACTGGAGACAAAGGAAAGCTACAGGATTTCAAATCATTTGATGGAGGGTATGTAGCATTTGGAAGTAATCCCAAAGGTGGGAAAATTACGGGCAAAGGAACAGTGCAAAATGATAAGATAAGTTTTCATGATGTGTATTATGTGGAACAGTTGAGGTACAATTTGCTAAGTGTGAGTCGAATCACAGATAAAAAGAATCCAGTCTATTTTACTGACACTGAATGCCTTATCTTGTCCAAGGAATTTAAGATACCAGAAAACATGATTTTAATAAGAATTCCAAGGAAAGATAATGTATATAAGTGTGACTTAGCAAATATGTCACCTCAATCTGAGTTAAACTGTCTTATTTCAAAAGAAAGTTTGAATGAATCTGAACTGTGGCATAGAAGGATGTGTCACATGAATTATAAAATCATTAATAAACTTGTCAAAAACAAGCTTGTTAGAGGTTTTCCTGAAAAGGTATATTCATGTGATGATCATTGTGCTTCTTGCCTCAAGGGAAAGCAACAAAAAACTTCTTTTAAGTCCAAAGCTGTGAATACCAACTGCACACCCTTACACTTATTGCATATGGACTTATTTGGACCAACCAATATAAGTAGTATGGGGAAAAGGTCTTAATGCCTTGTCATTATTGAAGATTACACTAGATTTACATGGGTTTTCTTTCTTAGAACAAAAGATGAGACAGGTGAAATACTTAGATCATTTATTACTAAGATGGAAAATCAATTGGATAAAAAGGTTAAAATCATCAGGAGTGATAATGGAACAGAGTTTAAAAATCATGAGATGGATAAAATCTGTGAAGTTAAAGGTATTAAGAGAGAGTTTAGTACACCTAGAACTCCTCAACAAAATGGAGTGGCAGAGAGAAGGAATAGGAACTATGTTATCTGATGCAAAATTGCCTATGTCCTTCTGGGCAGAGGCAGTTAGCACAGCTTGCTATGTTCAGAATAGGGTACTAGTTGTGAAGCCTTATCACAAAACACCATATGAATTGCTGTTTAAGAACAAACCATTGGTTAGTTTCCTAAAATCTTTTGGATGTCCCTGTACCATTTTAAATACCAAAGATCACTTAGGAAAGTTTGAAAGCAAGGTAGATGAGGGTGTTTTTGTTGGCTACTCCATTCAAAGTAAGGCCTATAGGGTATTCAACCAAAGGACCAGGGTGATAGAAGAATCAATGAATATCACTTTTAATGAGAATATCACTAATCCAGATGGAAAAGGTCCAAAGTCTTTGTTTGATATTGATGCACTTAATTCTGCTTTTAGATATACCACTGTAGACACAAGTGCAGGTACAAGTGCGGGTACAGGTGCAAGTACAAATGCAGAAACAAGTAATGAATGTGGCACTTCTGAATCAAAAATGTCAACTGAAAAGAAGAAAGATTCAGTGGAATACATTGTATTTCCAATATGGTCTCCTGATCCCCCAGAAGTGTTTGAATCTGATCAGTCAAAGTCAACACAGAGATTACAGTCAGAGAATCAGATGAACCATCGATTAGATTTGTTGAATCTGACAGACAAAGCATGGAAGACAGTGAAGAAGAAAGTGCGATGAGTCCAACTCAACAACTTGATAAGGAGAAGGAGAAGTTAGATTAGTTGAATTTTATGAGTTCTACTCCTTTGTCAAAAAGGATCTCAAGAGAGGCATCAAGTGAAAGATCTGGACACGATGGTAACTATACCAATTTGGATACTGAGATACCTGAAACACCTACATCCAAATACACTGTTCATAGAGATCATCCCCTTGAACAAGTAATTGGTGATATTGGTTCTACTGTGCAAACTAGACAGCAGACCAAGGTCAATGAAGAGGAACTCCATACCTCTTTATATGTATGTTTCTTATCTCAAACTGAGCCAAAGAAGGCAGTGGAAGCTCTTAAAGATCCCAGTTGGATTGAAGCAATGCAGGAGGAATTGCTTCAGTTTAAGATACAGAATGTGTGGACCTTAGTTGATCTACCAAAGGGAAAAAGAGCTATAGGCACAAAATGGATCTTTAAGAACAAAAAGGATGAAAGGGGTATTGTAATCAAGAACAAGGCAAGGTTGGTGGCACAGGGGTATACACAGGAAGAAGGTATTGATTATGATGATGTGTTTGCTCCCGTTGCAAGAATAGAAGCAATCAGGCTATTCTTGGCATATGCTTCATATCATGGATTTAAAGTTTATCAAATGGATGTCAAGAGTGCCTTTCTGTATGGGAAAATTGATGATGAAGTTTATGTGTGTCAACCACCTGGATTTGATGACCCCAAGTATCCAGATAGAGTATGCAGATTGGATAAGGCTCTATATGGCTTGCATCAAGCACCTAGAGCCTGGTATGAAACTCTATCTGTTTACATATTGGAAAATGGTTTTAAAATAGGTACCATTGACAAAAAACTGTTCACCAAGAAGGTTCACAATGATATTCTGTTGGTGCAAGTGTATGTTGATGATATCATTTTTGGGTCTACTAATGATATACTGTGCAAGGAGTTTGAGAAGTTAATGCATCAGAAGTTCAAGATGAGTTCTATGGGAGAACTTACTTTCTTTTTGGGACTTCAAGTCAAGCAGAGGACTGATGGCATTTTCATCAACCAAAGCAAGTATGTTAAAGACATTCTGGACAGATTTGGTTACTCAGATGCTAAAATAGCTAGCACACCAATGGAGACACACAAGGCATTACATGCAGATCTTGAGGGAGAGGATGTAGATGTGCATCTATACAGATCTATGATTGGCTCCCTCATGTATCTCACCTCATCTAGACCAGACATAATGTTTGTTGTGTGTGTGTGTGTGCTAGATATCAAGCCAATCCCAAGCAATCACATTTGTATGCAGTAAAGAGGATCTTTAGATATTTAAAGGGTCAACCACAATTGGGCCTTTGGTATCCCAAGAGTTCTTCCTTTGAACTCATGGCATTCACAGATAGTGATTATGGTGGTGAGAATCTGGATAGGAAGTCTACATCAGGGGGTTGTCAATTTCTAGGAGAAAGATTGGTGTCATGGCAATGCAAGAAGCAGACCACTGTATCCACTTCAACAGCAGAAGCAGAGTATGTTGCTGCATCAAGTTGCTGTGCACAAGTGCTTTGGATTCAGAATCAAATGCTGGATTATGGTCTGCCTTTTCTAAATACTCCTATTTATATTGATAATAACTCTGCAATTAGTATCATTAACAATCCTGTTAAGCATTCTAAGACCAAACATATTGAAATTCGTTATCATTTCATAAGAGATTGCAATGAAAAGAGATTGATCCAAATCTTTAAAATTCATACTGATAATCAATATGCAGATCTTTTCACAAAGGCTTTCGATGTGGGAAGGTTTACATTTTTGGTCACCAGTATTGGAATGATCAATCTAACTTAACCTATGTTTGGTATTAGAATAGATACTAACAGTGGTACTGTATATGAAGAACACAATATGATCGCCTTTTTGATGAAACCCTCATCGGCGCAAAATTTCACACAAATTGTGGATTTTCTGCATTCAAGTTATATATTTCATGCGCTTACTGTATCTCCAAGTGTTTCCAGGGGTCATTTGAACGAATTTTGGAAGAATGCCCGATTGGAAGTGATTGAGGGCAACCGTCAAGTGGTCTCTATGGTTCAAGGAACCAAAGTGGTGATATCTGAGGATTCTCTTCGAGAAGTACTTCTTCTTGATGACGTTTCAGGTATATCTTCTATCGATGACAGAGATTTGTATGATAATCTTAGATTAATGGGATATGAGGGTGATTACACACGTTTTACATTTTTTAAATCACTCTTTAGTCCTCAATGGAAATTTTTAATACATACTCTTCTCCACTGCTTGTCATCCAAACGAACTGCTTTTAATGAATTTGGTACCCAAATAGCCTATGCACTTGTGTGTTTGGCTAAGGGTCAAAAATTTAATTTTTCTAAATACATTCTTGAAGGCACGATAAGAAATATAACAAAAGGGAAGAAGGATATGTTTATTATGTATCCTAGATTTGTGCAACTTGTTTTAAATAAACAAATTTCTGATTTAGTTGCACAAGAACTTATTATTGGTGTTAGTACTCTTTATGCTAGAACTTTTACAGAGATGAGTAAGAATACCAATAAGAAGTTTTCTGGGAAGGAAACAGCATTATTCTCTACAATGCTTCCTGCTCCTTCCACCACAGATGTAGTACCACCAACTACATCTGAACCAATTGGTGACAGGCCAGTAGTACCAACTGAGTCTGAACACACACTAATTGGGGGTACAAAAAGAAAACAAGGGACCAAACAACCTACCCACCTACAGCCAAAGAAAAAGAAAAGAAAACAGGCAAATGAGGTTCCTGCTGCTCGCTTGTCTCAGCCATCTACTGTACCACAGCAAGTGACCCCACAGGAGATGGGTGGTCATTCTGGAAGGGCTGCCACTACTCCTTCTAGTCCACTGACAGAGGAGGGCAGTGGTAACATCGATAAGACCCAACTAGAGGCAACTTCTAATGCTGAACCTATGGGTAATGAAGCAGGTGAAGGTCCCAGTACCAAGAAAAAGGGAACTTCTATTGACCATGCTAGGCATGAGGTAGAAGATGCTTTTGTCAATGATTCATCTAGGAGGTCACACTCTAATGATGATGAGACTAGATCTCACATTGAATTGACGAATGTACAATTGACAGAGGCAGTTGATTTACTATGGGAGAAATTAATGAAGGAGAAAAGGGTTAATAAAGCTCAAGATGTTAAAATTGCAGAGCAAGCTGCTAAGATTGATGAGCAAGGGAAAGTTATTGATGAACTCAAAGAAAGGCTTACTGTGTTAGAAGCTTTGTTAGTGAGGAACACTTTCAAAAAGGGGGAGAAGAATGCAGAAGAGACGGTTGATGATGATGTGTTTATGTATGATCATGTGGATGAGGTTGTGGGTGAAACAGATGCTATGTCTAATGCTAACACTGAAGTCTTGGAAGATGATGTGCAGACTGAAATTGTTGAAAGTGTTATGCAAAAGACTGTTGAGGTAGTTGATGCTGAGACAGAGGTGATTGTTGAGGTAGGTGATGGTGAAGAGGTGGTACAACCAGTGGATGATGCGGTAAGTATGGAAACTGAATAGATGAAAGGTGATGGTGATGATGCAGAGGCAGAGGGGGAGTCAATGCCAAGATCAGATCCTAAGCTTACATATGGCAGGAAGAAATCTGTACCAGTGTTTAGCATAAAAGCTAAAAAGATGGAAGAGATCAGAAAATCAAAGTCAAGTAGTCCCACTGCTAAAGTGACTACCACTGCTACAATTACTTCCACTGCTACCACTACCACTGTTAAAACAAAACCAACCACTGCTAGAACTCCAGAGATACCATTTGTCATCAAAGAATCTAGAGTGGATAAACCAGAGTCTAAGCTTCCAAAGATTGATCCAAAAGACAAAGGTAAGGGCAAATTGGTGGAAAAGCCAAAGTTGAAGAAGGTGACACAGAATGTTGAGCATGACTTGGAGTATGCTATGAGGTTGCAGGCTGAATTGGATGAACATGACAGACTTGAAACTGAAAAGAGAGCTGCTAAATCTCAAAAGTTTGTGCCAGTCAAGATGAAAGAATCTGAGGTTGATGAAGTGGATGTGATGCTTGAGAATGGGCAGATTGTAAAAATGACTAAAGAAGCCAGCAGAGTGTATGCAGATATGAGAGCAAAGGGATTAACAGATGATACTGTATATCATGCTTATGAAGAAAAGAAAAAGGGTAATCCTCTGCAGATGGCATTAAAGAAGAAAATTGAAAGAGAGAGGAAGGAGAAAAAGGAAAAAGAAGCTGCTAAGAGGAAAGCAAAGAAACCAACAAGGGCTGAATTGAAAAATGATCTGGTATGTAAGTTAAGAGGAGATAGGATTTCTACAGGTCAATTGAGGAAAATGACACTGGAACAATTACAAAATATGTATGATAATAATCCTCATGTCAATCCTGAAGCAAAGCAAAGGTTGGAAAAGAAGAGGAAAGATCATGCAGAAATTCAAAGGAGATTGCAAGAAAGATATGATCAAATCGATGAGGAGTTGGAGAAAGAAAAGGAACTGAAATTGAAAATTGAAGGTGTTAGAAGGTCATTTGCTAAATTTCAAGAGATGGATGATAATTTTTGTGATTTGGATAGGGATGAGGAGATATTAGAATAGATGATTGTAGTTAAGCTTGACAGATCAGATCACATCAACTTGGATGGTGAGGAATATTCAGAAATTGTCAAATGGGAAGCAGTGTTTATAGCAACTAAAGAAATTGCTTATGAAATTAGAAATGAAAGGAAAAATGGTGTTGTTAGTTTTCATAAGTCAATGCAAGATATTCTGAAGAGAGTAAACAGGTTTGATGTGTATGATATGTATAAGATTGGGTTAGAAAAGAATTTGAAAATTGTTAAAGCTAGTATTGAAAGGCATGTGTGGGAATGGATACAAATGATGTTTGAGCCTGAGATGTATGGGGATTTGTTCTTATGTGCTGAAGCAGTAAGTAATTGGAGACATTTTGTCAGGGCAGGAGTACAGTTGATAGCTCTCAGAAATGGAAAATTTATCTATATGCTGGATGAGAGAGATTACTTCCTGAGTGTAGTACTGTTAAAGCAGTTGATTGCAAAGAAATTGCAAGTAGCTGTGAAGAACTCCAAAAGCAAAGATATAGTCTACAGAATTATGAATCAGTACAATAAAAGAGATAAATAGAGATTCAAAAGGTTCCAAAGCTCCTACAAAAGAATGAAGTTGAATGCAGAAACTTAATGCAATGCAAGATTGATCAAGTTTAGGGGGAGATTGTTGGGATCTGAGTTTATTTGACAAAGTGTTGGAAGTGCTAGCCACTGTTCGTTATAATGACAGTCACTGCTAATGTAGAAGCAGTGCCACTGCTAGAAGGGTTGAAGAACTAGCCACTACTAGTATATTTGTAGCAGCAGTGTCACTGTTAGTGTAAGTATACTTGTGTCTGTAAAGGGAACTTACTACCACTGTTGGTATAAAGTAAGTTGTTCCCACTGTTATTGTGTATAAGTCGGTTAGAGTTATTTATGGGATAGATTTGAATTCCATAATAACTAGAGATTGTATAGGACTCTATGTATTATAAACAAAGATCCTTAGACCTAGATTAGGTCAAGATTAGTTTTACGTAGCTTTAAGGTTTTCTGTAACCCTAATACTTAAGTGTATTCATCTTATATTATTAATAAGATTGAAGCTTTTGATAATCAATTGTGTATTACAAGTTATTATAATTCTTAATCTTCTTAATATTATTGAGTGTGACTCCGCAACTTCTCAATAATAATTCAAGGCTTATTGAATTATTTATTAGATAATTCTGGGTTTAACAATGTGGACATGCATTTGAGAGAACTTTCGGTGTATGTTTTAATATATTCTGCAACCCATGTGACATTCTATTTGCCTGATTGTGGACACATTCGCGTTAGCCCAATAGGAGGACTGTAGAATAGCTCACATTAATCTACAAATTTATCCTCGTTAGAACTCCTCTTATTTAACTTCACCTAAACCACTTCATAGGAGACAATCGCTTAAATTGCTGAACGCCCGAAGTAACCTCCACCCTTTTAGTTTATTTTAAACTTAACTTTAATTTAGAAAAACCCAAAACCAAAACAATCTTTCTGAGCCTCAGCTAAATTCATAAAAGTTTCTAAACCCTCGTAGTTTCAATTCGTCGCGCTTTGAAGAACGACTCTAGGTCATACTTATCCTTTGATAGCCCTTAGATTAGCAATAGTAGTAACCCTAGGGCCCCATCCTTACAAATTTAAAACCCACTACTGTGCTGCATCTCCATTAGAAATTTCAACGACCGGTGTGTAGTGCAACTAACGACTTGATACAATGGATATCGAACTACAAGAAACCAACGAAAACTGAAGACTCACATCGCTCGAACGTATCAATCAAGTCTCCGAAGATCACGAAAATACCGTCAACCACATAGACACCCTTGACAACCGTCTGGGTGAAACCATCCAAACTATGGAGGTTGTCCACAACCAAGTGATTGGCAACCGAAATGAAATTTCCATCCTACAATCAAGGCTGAACCAGTGCGAGACACGTCTAAGGGAAACCGAGGATGCCATCCGAATGGTTAGCAGACTCGCAGAATCCGTGGACCATCTCACCACACTAATGCCACAACTCAATCTACGTCAGGATTAGCTTAGGCTAAATCTGTACTTTATCATGCTTTCGTAGGACCTATGTAATTCGACCAGATGTAATAATTCCCAGCACTTTTGTAAAACTTCTAAGTTTGTGACTTTTGAAACTCCTAACTAGAAATTGTCTGTAACCGTTCGACTTTGTAATATGAATTGACGGTTTCTCCCGTTATTTCTACATTGTGATTTTACCCTGTGATATTGTATATTACCACTTTTATATATATACATCTATCATACTTATTATTTTGGTACCACCTCTCATGTACCTTTTATTTCTCTCTTGAAGAATCATGCCGCCAAAGAAGAAAAGTTACAGTGATGCCGAACTTGCTGCTGTCGTATCTCGAGTAGTGGCCGATGCTTTGGCTGCTCGGGATTCACCTCGTAACTCTCGAAGCAATGACAAAACCCCAGTCAATACTCCTGTTATCAAACCCTGCTCTTACAAGGATTTCCTTAGCTGCAAACCACTCTACTTCAAAGGCACGGAAGGTGCTATTGGCTTAAACGGATGGATTGAACGTATGGAATCCGTCTTCAACCTCTGTAACTATACGGAGGATAACAAAGTCAAGTTTGCTGCCTACACCTTTCAGGAAGGTGCACTTACGTGGTGGAACACCCACGCAAACTCAGTGGGCATTGAGATAGCAAACCGACTTCCTTATGCTAAACTGAAGAAAAAGCTTAGAGGAAAATATTGCCCCGAAGAAGAACTGCACCGTCTAGAGGAAGAATTCTGGCACTTGACAGTGAAGGGAAACGACATTGCTGGATATACCACCAAATTCCAGCAATTCGCTTTGTTATGCCCGGGTTTAGTTGATCCGGAGGAGAAGTGCATCAAGAGATATATCCGCGGCCTCTCGGAGAATATTCACGGGAATGTCGCCTCATCTAAACCAACCACTGTTGAGAGTGCAATCCAATTAGCTCATGAACTCATGGCCATGGTTGTCAGCCTTGAGACATCCAACACATCCTCCTCCAGCAACAACAAACGCAAATCATCTGAACACCACAATCACCACAACAAGAAATCCAATGCCAATCAAGTTTACAACACAAACTCTGAACACAAGCGTGGATACACTGGGGACAGGCCATACTGCTCCAAGTGTAACTATCACCATGATGGTTCATGCAGTACTCTCTACAACAACTGCAGGAGGTACGGGCACTTGACCAAAGATTGTCGAGCCCTCAAATCCAACAACACCACCTCTCACAATAATTCCACCCAACCCAAATCCTGCTATGGGTGTGGAGAAATGGGACACTTCAGAAATGAATGTCCTAAAAACAAGAACAAGAGCAACAACGCAAGGGGAAGAGCGTTCGTACTCAACTCCGGGGATGCCCGTTGGGACCCGAATGTGGTCACGTAAATGTTCCTTCTCAATAACTTATCTGCTTCTATTCTGTTTGATACTGGTGCCGATAGAAGCTTTATTTCTGATGAGTTTTTCCCTCTACTTGATATCACACCTATTGCTCTTGATATTAAGTACACCGTAGAACTTGCAAATGGTAAACTCATAGAAACCGATAGTGTGATACCTAACTGCACTTTAAACCTAGCCAACGAGACCTTCTCAGTCGATCTTATGCCAGTTGAAATTGGAAGTTTCGACGTCATCATTGGTATGGACTGGTTGTCCAAACATCGTGCCGAAATCATTTGTTACGATAAGATCGTTCGTATTCCTCTCGCCATCGGTAGAACTTTGGTCATACAGGGGGAGACCGGTGGGACGAGACTCAACATCATATCTTGCTTGAAAACTCGGAAATTTCTGAGAAAGGGTTATCCAGCAATCCTCGCGCAAATCATGGAGAAAAAGTCAGAGGAGAAGCGACTTGAGGATGTACCCATCGTTCGAGACTTTCCAGAAGTCTTCCCCGAAGAACTACCTGGTCTACCACCACCAAGACAGGTTGAGTTCTCAATCGACCTCGTGCCAGGTGTCGCACTTGTGGCCAGAGCACCATACCGCTTAGCCCCATCCGAACTTCAGAAGTTGTCCAATCAATTACAGGAACTCCTAGAAAGAGTATTCATTAGGCCGAGTTCTTCACCTTGGAGAGCTCCGGTCCTGTTTGTCAAAAAGAAAGACGGTCCTTTTCGAATGTGTATCGACTATCGAGAGTTGAACAAGCTAACTATCAAGAACTGATACCCACTTCCTCGAATCGATGACCTGTTTGACCAACTACAGGGGTCGAGTTTTTATTCAAAGATCGATATCCGGTCAGGTTATCACCAATTACATGTTCGCGACACCGACATCCCAAAAACTGCTTTCAGAACCCGTTATGGGCATTACGAATTCCAGGTGATGCCATTCAGTCTAACCAACGCACCGGCTGTATTCATGGATCTTATGAATCGGGTTGCAAGCCATATCTCAACAAGTTTGTCATTGTCTTCATTGACAACATTCTCATTTACTCGCGCAACGAACAGGAACATGCACAACACCTCAAAACCATCCTAGAACTACTTAAGCACGAGAAGCTTTACGCTAAATTCTCTAAGTGTGAGTTCTGGATGTAAACCGTTCAATTCCTTGGACATGTTATCGATAGTCAAGGAATCCATGTCGTTCCATCAAAAATCAAAGCTATCAAAGACTGGCAGTCGCCAACCACTCCGACCGAGGTACGCCAATTCTTGGGATTGGCAGGGTACTATCGGCGCTTCATCGAAGGTTTCTCAAAAATAGCTCAACCACTCACGGCACTGACTCAGAAAAACAAAAAGTTCGATTGGACTGATAAACAAGAGTCAGCATTTCAACTCCTGAAACAAAAACTTTGCAGTACTCCAATTCTATCCTTACCCGAAGGCACTAATGACTTCGTGGTATACTGCGATGCTTCTCACCAAGGTCTCGGTTGTGTGTTGATGCAATGGGAAAAAGTAATTGCTTACGCTTCGTGACAACTCAAAATCCATGAAAGGAACTACACCACCCACGATCTTGAGCTAGGAGTTGTCGTCTTTGCCCTCAAAATCTGGAGACCCTATCTCTACGACACTAAGTGCACAATCTTTACCGACCACATAAGTCTCCAACATATATTCGATCAGAAGGATCTCAACATGAGACAACATCGGTGGGTCAAGTTGCTTACCGACTACGATTGCGAGATCAAATACCATCCGGGTAAGGCCAATGTTGTTGTCGGTGCCCTCAGTCGAAAGGAACGAACGAAACCACTTCGAGTCCGAGCCCTCAGCATGACTATTCACAATGATCTAAATATTCAGATCCTCACTGCTCAACTCGAAGCTCTGAAACCCGATAACAACAAAAACGAAGCCTTGCGAGGCATGGACAAACAATTCGAAATCAAGCCTAACGGGATTAGGTATTTCTCAAACCGAATCTGGTTACCCAGTTTTGGAAACCTGCGAGACTTGGTGATGGATGAAGCTCACAAGTCTAAATATTCTATCCATCCTGGATCCGACAAAATGTATCACGGCATCAAGGAATTTTATTGGTGGCAGAATATGAAAGCTGAAATCGCTACATACGTCAGCAAGTGTCTTACTTGCTCGAAAGTCAAAGCTGAATATCAAAAACCTTCTGGTTTACTCCAACAACCCAGCATTCCTGAATGGAAATGGGAACAAATTGCCATGGATTTCATAACCAAACTACCAAAGTCATCGAGCGGTTACGATACCATTTGGGTGATCGTCGATCGTCTCACAAAATCTGCTCATTTCCTGGCAATTAAGGAAACCGACAAAATGGAACATTTCACATGAATCTACATCAAAGAGGTTGTTACTCGACACGGTGTTCCAATCTCGATTATCTCAAATAGGGATAGTCGTTTCACATCTCACTTTTGGCAATCACTTCAAAAATCATTGGGTACCCGTCTTGATATGAGTACCGCATACCATCCTCAAATCGATGGCCAAAGTGAACGAACAATTCAAACACTGGAAGACATGCTACGAGATTGCGTAGTTGACTTCGGTGTAAACTGGGAAAAACACCTACCGTTGTGCAAATTCTCGTACAACAATAGCTATCACACCAGCATCAAGGCTGCACCTTTCGAGGCACTGTACAGTCGTAAGTGCCGATCACCAATTTGTTGGACCGAAGTGGGAGACGGTCAACTCACTGGTCCTGATATCATTCACGAAACTACTGAAAAGATCTTCGAGATCCAAAACAAACTCAAGGTCGCACGTGATCGTCAGAAAAGTTATGCTGACATGAGACGCAAACCACTCGAGTTCCAGGTTGGGGATGGAGTGCTACTCAAAGTTTCACCTTGGAAAGGTGTTATCTGATTTGGTAAACGTGGGAAATTAAATCCCAGATACATAGGACCATTCGAGATCCTCGAGAGGATTGGTTCAGTGGCATACCGATTACAGTTGCCACCCGAGCTCAGCAGGGTACATCCCACTTTTCACATTTCTAACTTGAAGAAATACCTGTCTGATGAGACACTCATTATTCCACTCGACGAGATTCATGTCGATGACAAACTTCACTTCGTTGAAGAACCCGCAGAAATCATGGACTGTGAGGTCAAACAACTCAAACAAAGTCGCATTCCCATTGTCAAAGTCAGGTGGAATTCGCGGCGTGGGCCTGAATTCACCTGGTAATGAGAGGACCAAATGCGGTGCAAGTATCCTCAGCTATTCGCTGATGCTACTTCAAACACGACTTCGAACTAAATTTCGGGACGAAATTCTCCTAACAGGGGGGAATGTGACACCCGTCAAATTAGGACTAGTAATTAATGCCTAATCAAGTGTAATACATGTAATTAGTTCTGTGTTAGGCTAATTAATGTATCAATATATATATTGTTGAATATATACAAGTATGCGATTTGATTAAATAGTATAAGTTTCAAATCGAATGCAATTCGATTCAATTAATACGGACGTTGGTGAACGATTTTTATTAAATAATATAACATTATTTAAGAACCCGAATGTATTCGAAATATTATTTATTTAATATTTCAAATCAAATTCATATCGTACAAACAAGGATTTCGCGGTTAAAATAACAAACGCGCAAACAACCAAAACAAAGTTAAGTTATATTTTATAACCAAATTACTAAGTATTTGGTAAAATACTTCCTCAAAAATATTAAAGAAATACTCGTATCTTAAAACTCGTGTCTGAACACGTAAAATAATTATTTAAAAGTTTAAACGAACGAGAAAACGAACATCTCACGGAGCGCTTACGCAGGAGAACGAAAAACTGGTGAAGCCCACACCCGGTGGACCCCACCAGCCGCCCCCCCCTCCCCTCCTTTCCCCTTCTTTCCCTCCTCTTTCCTTTCCTTCCTCCTCATTTCTCACTTCTCTTTCTCTCGCCTTCTCTCACTTTCTCTCAAAATTTAACCACACTACCATCACCATAATCCTCCAAGTTACACCACCAAACGACCTAGGTTTTCATCTCCTATTTGGAAGAAAAGAACCACCTTGCAACGATCTACGTTTCTCTCTTTCCGGATTCCTCTCGCGCGAAGTTGTAAGTTTTCGACAAATCCCAAAACTCTCTGATTTTACTCATTTTCACTTGTTTGCTGTTTGTAATAGCTTATAATGTCCATCTAAGGGTTGGGTAAAAGAATCGGACCAAATGGAAACCGGAAAACTCGTTTTTGGCTCAAACTCCGTCGAACAGGCGTAAGTGTCACATAGGCCAGTCCAGTGTAGCGTCACTTCATGCGTCACTTAAGTGCCGCATTAAGTGACGCATAAAACCCTAAATTTGCATCACTTGCCCAAGTGCCGCATAAAACCCCTTATTCCCGACACTCCAACCGTCACTTGCCTAGTGACGCCTAACACCTTTATCCGACACTTCTAGCGACACTTCCTAAGTGTCGACTATGATCAGAAACTGACACTCGAACCCGACACTCCCTAAGTGTCGCCCCCCCTTATGCGTCACTTCTCCAAGTGACGCTAATAATTCTGAAACCGTCATTTTATGCGACACTTCCTAAGTGTCGCCCAAATTTTGGAAGTGACGCATCAAGTGTCGTTAAAAACAGAAAGTTTAAAATCCATATTTCACTAAGTATTGAGGCTCAAATCTGACACCCCATTTTACCCGAATTCAAATCCCAAGTGCGTTTTTCACTCAAATCTCGACCCCAACCAGGGGCCAGCCCCTTGGACCCCGCCAGGGGTTGCCACCCCTGGGACCCCGCTAACCAGGGGCGCTGCCCCCGGACCCCCGTCACTTGAAGTTTACAAATACTTTTAAGTATAACACCTTTCGAAAATCAAAATAATAATGTGAGATTACTATTACAAACAAATCACCAACGGGTCGTACACGTTTTTCAAAACACAATCAAATCAACCAAGTCGTAGTAACTTGGACAATTCAATCAACCAAATCGTAGTAATTTGGACATTCTAAGTTGGACGAACAACTACAAGGGCAGTCTTTCAAGATGCCTACTCATGTTATAACCATCGCGTGTCTTGGACACCCTCAGGTTACAAGTCTTCGGACATCAATTCACCGCTAATCAATTCAAGTTTATTAAGTTAAACACTCAAGGCTCAGGTGAGTCTCATAGCCCTTATTTTACGGTTTTCATCTGGGGTGTGATTACATTGCTCGTTTTATTTTACAATATGAACGCAAGTACAATACAAATAAAATACTACATGAGTTATTTTCACTAATCATTTCAAAGCCCTCCACAACATAGTTTGGTAATACATCTGTAGCGTGAATGTTAGTATATGATATCATATAGGATTGACAATCCTCGTCCGGGTTAGCACGCACTAACTGGTCAAACGGACGTATTAGCATTTGGGAAGACGAGTGTAGATTAGGCACTCGTAGGAGGCAACTCAGTTAGGTTTCCTTAATTAGACCTAACGCTCAAGTTAAGCTCAGACTATGTGCTCATGGCTGTATAACTTTTATTTTGCTTAATTGCATTTTAAATTAAATTAAATCTTGCGGTTCATACAAATATGTGTTGACATACAAACCTGTGAGCTCACCAGCGTTTCGCTGACCCCTTTTAGCATGTATCAAAGGTACTCAGCAGTAGGTTGGCTGCCCAAACAGGAATCATTAGCTCGAGTCTGCATTCAAACAAATCAGAGATTTAATTGCATTATTAAATTTTGTATAGATTAATTATGTAATGTAAATCTCTCAATTTCAAGTAACTGAGTTAATGTAAACAGTATTTTGATGTAAACTTTGGTTTTTATCAATACAATGTAAAACGACGCATTTAGTGGTCGTTCATTATATCTTATGTGCTATGTATATTGATTAGTCGCGCCCCGACCCGATTCAGTTCCGCAACCCGAATTTGGGGGTGCGACAAGCGAGCTCACACTCGGGATTCACACTCAATCACGGATCGGCGAGCTTACACTCGAGATTCGCATTAGTTAACGGATCGGTGAACTTTCACGCGAGGTCGTAAACTCAGTATTTGATTAAATACTCAATCATAGTTCTGCGGGACTACAACTTCATGTTGCTGGAGGCAACACAATATGCCAGGGGGCACACTAACACCTTACTACTGAATAAGTAATATTAATACTTGTTACCATATGACGTGGTCATACACATACTCAAATTGTACTTAGGCATGGATTGCCACACCCTCGATATGACTATGTCATACGCACACTTGTTAGCATCTAGGCATGGATTGTCTGACATCATCATAGATATACCATTACCTGATAGGTAACAAGGCATGGATTTCCGTTTTCCTCGATGTACTTATGTACACTACTAAATCACTCAGGTACGAGATACCTCGATAGGTGTATTACACACGGATTTTACAATACTATAACAATACAAATCAAAATCGTGGATTTTGAATCATTTTCCCAAAAACATACAAGGTTTATACTTTATGTTTTCAACTAATAATCCTATGAACTCACCAGCTTTATAGCTGACTCGTTTAAGCATGTGTTCTCAGGTGCCCAGCAGGATTAGGATTGCTTCAAGATATGCTAGCTCGAGTCGCATGATTTCAAACACCTGGATTTCCCTTGCATAACTTTTGTACTATAATTTATGTATTGGAATTATTTTTGCGAACTCGCAACAATGTAAACAATTACTTTGGGCATGTAACAACTGCTTTTTCAAATGTATCATTTAGAGGTCGTTTGCTATATCTTTGTGTTGTGATATTTGATTTGGTAACACTCGACCCGACCGCTTCCGCAACCCGAAATTTGGGGATGTTACAATGGGCATCTTGCCAAGGACTGCCGATCTCCCAAGAATAACAACAACAATTCCAACAACAACACCAACACCAACACCAATCAACCCCGAGCCTGTTACGAATGTGGAGACACCGGACACTTCAGGAATGATTGTCCAAAACGCAAGAACAAGGGAAACCACAATAATGCACGAGGTAGAGCTTTCGTACTTTACTCTAAGGATGCCCGTCAAGACCCTGATGTGGTCACGGGTATGTTCCTTATCAACAATTTATCTGCTTCTGTTCTGTTTGATACTGGTGCTGACAAGAGTTTCATATCGAACAAGTTATGCCCACTACTTGATATTACACTTGTTGCATTAGATACTTTATATACAGTAGAGCTAGCTAATGGCAAACTAATTGAGGCCGATAGTGTAATACCAAATTGCACCCTAAACCTCGCAAACGAACTTTCCCCTATAAACCTCATACCCGTTGAGATCGGAAGTTTCAACATCCTCTCGCCACCGGTAGCACTTTAATCATACAAGGAGAGACCGGTGGGACGAGATTAAATATCATCTCGTGCATGAAAACCCGTAAGTACTTGAGAAAGGGTTATCGGGCAATCCTCGCACACATCATGGAGAAAAATTCAGAGGAGAAGCGACTTGAGGATGTGACAATCGTTCGAGACTTTGCAGAAGTCTTTCCTGAAGAATTACCTGGCCTTCCACCGCCTAGGCAGGTAGAATTCTCCATCGACCTTGTGCCCGGAGCAGCACCCGTGGCACGAGCACCTTATCGCTTAGCTCCATCCGAACTTCAGGAGTTGTCTACACAACTACAAGAGCTCCTGGACAAAGGATTCATTCGACCGAGTTCCTCACCTTGGGGAGCCCTGGTTCTATTTGTAAAAAAGAAAGACGGTTCTTTCAGAATGTGTATCGACTACTGTGAACTCAACAAACTCACCGTCAAGAACCGTTATCCACTCCTCCGTATTGATGACCAATTTGACCAACTCCAGGGGTCGAGTTTTTATTCGAAAATCGATCTACGGTCAGGTTATCATCAACTCCGAGTTCGTGACTCTGATATTCCGAAAACTACTTTTCGAATTCGCTACAGGCATTACGAGTTTTAAGTGATGCCATTCGGTTTAACGAACGCACTGGCTGTATTCATGGACCTTATGAATCGAGTGTGCAAACCATATCTTGACAAGTTTGTCATTGTATTCATCGATGACATCCTCATTTACTCGCGCAGCGAACAGGAACATGCGCAGCATCTCAAAACCATCCTAGAACTACTCAGACACGAGGAGTTATACGCCAAATTCTCTAAGTGTGAGTTCTGGATGCAAACCGTTCAATTCCTTGGACACGTGATTGACAGTCAAGGAATTCATGTTGATCCCTCAAAAATCGAGGCTATCAAGTGCTGGCAAGCACCTACCACGCCAACCGAAGTACACCAATTCTTGGATCTTGTCGGGTACTATCGAAAATTCATCAAAAACTTCTCAAAAATGGCCCAACCACTCACGACCCTGACTCAAAAAGACAAAAAGTTTGATTGGACTGACAAACAAGAGTCAGCATTTTAACTTCTGAAATAAAAGCTTTGCAGTGCACCAATCCTATCTCTACCCGAAGGCACCGATGACTTCGTGGTATACCGTGATACTTCTCATCAAGGTCTTGGTTGCATGTTGATGCAACAAGACAAAGTCATTGCCTACGCCTCCCGACAGCTCAAAATTCACGAAAAGAACTACACCACTCATGACCTCGAATTGGGAGCCGTATTGTTTGCACTCAAGATCTGGAGACACTATCTATACGGAACGAAATGTACAATCTTCACAAACCATAAAAGTCTCCAACATATCTTTGAAACTAAACCTAACGGGACCAAATACTTCTCTAACTGAATCTGGTTACCCAGTTTTGGGAACCTACGAGACCTGGTGATGGATGAAGCTCACAAGTCCAAATACTCTATACATCCTGAATCCGATAAGATGTATCATGGCATCAAGGAACTATACTGGTGGCCTAACATGAAAGATGACATCGCCACATATGTCAGCAAATGTCTTACTTGTTCCAAAGTCAAAGCCGAATACCAAAAACCTTTCGGCTTGCTACAACAACTGAAAATTCTCCAGTGGAAATGAGAGCAGATCACCATGGATTTCATTACCAAACTCCCAAAAACATCGAGCGGTTGCGATACCATATGGGTGATCGTCGATCATCTCACCAAATCTGCTCATTTCCTCTCCATCAAAGAAACCGATAAAATGGAACGCCTCACACGAATCTATCTGAAAGAGATTGTATCCCGACACGGCATTCCCATCTCAATTTTCTCTTAAAGAGATATCCGTTTCACATCCCGCTTTTGGTAGTCACTTCAGAAATCATTGGGTACTCGTCTGGATATGAGTACTGCATATCATCCTCAAACCGACGGCCAAAGTGAACGGACTATTCAAACACTGGAGGATATGCTACGAGATTGCGTAGTTGACTTCGGTAAAAACTGGGAAAACCATCTACCATTGTGCAAATTCTCGTACAACAACAGCTACCACACCAGCATCAAAGTTGCACCTTTCGAGGAACTGTACGGTCGTAAGTACCGATCACCTATTTTTTGGACCGAAGTGGGAGACAGCCAACTCACTGGTCCAGAAATCATTCATGAAACCACAGAAAAGATCATTGGTATACAAAGCAGACTCAAAGCCGTGCGTGATCGTCAGAAAAGTTACGCTGACGTGAGAGGCAAACATCTCGAGTTCCAAGTTTGGGATCGAGAACTCTTGAAAGTATCACCTTGGAAAGGTGTCATCCGCTTTGGCAAATGCGGGAAGTTAAATCCCAGGTATATTGGACCTTTTGAAATCCTTGAAAGGATTGGTCCAGTGGCATATCGGTTGCAGCTACCACCCGAACTTAGTAGCGTGCATCCCACATTTCATATATCTAACCTGAAGAAATTTCTGTCTGATGAGACACTCATTATTCCCCTTGACAAAATCCATATCGATGATAAACTTCATTTCGTCGAGACCCCAGTGGAAATCATGGACCGTGAGGTCAAACAGTTGAAACAAAGTCGTATTCCCATCGTTAAAGTCCGGTGGAATTCGCGGCATGGTCCAGAATTCACTTGGGAACGGGAAGACCAAATGCGATTCAAGTACCCACAATTATTCACAAAATCCACTCCATCTACGACTCAGAGCTAAATTTCAGGACGAAATTCTCTTAACAAGGGGAGAATGTGACACCCGACAAATTAGAACTGGTAATTAGTGCGTAATCATTGTATTAATACATGTAATTAGTTATGTTTAGGGCTAATTATGTGTATCATTTTGTATATTGTTATATATACACGCTTACGCGATTTATTTAAATCGTGCATTTCATTATCGAATGGAATCCGACACAATCACAAAACGAACGATGGTGAACAATTTATTAAAATATGTGAAACCAATTAATTAACACATTTTTATTATATATTATTTGGATAATATATACAAACGTATTTCGTGTCGTCTAAAACTAACCGCATGCGACAGAAACGCAAGAAACGCGTCCGACAAACGAAATAAACTCAAATTATATTTTTATAATTCATTATTAAATATTGTGATAAAATACTTTGAATAAAAATGTGACGATTTCACGCGCACGAATAAAACGTTTAAAAACGCTACACGAGTTAAATAAACGTTCAAATACGCAACGAATGCGCAAACTGAGACCCGACAACATTTTAGTAAATTAAAGTAAAGTATTTAGAATAATGCTTTCATTAAAAATATTATGATTTAAATTGTTATTTAAACACGCGTACTAAACATTTAACGCCTAAAAAAACGTCGAAACTATCGGGTAAACGAACACCACATGAAACGCAAACGTAGGGAACAAAGTTTGGGACACACCCACTTAGGGTGGGCCCCACCAAACCGGCCAAGGTGAGGGGGAGTCAAGCCCTCACCCCCTTTGCCCCATCCACACTCCAACTTCATTCCCATCATTATCATCATCTCACTTTTCTCTCAAATCTCTCTCTCCCTCTCTCTACTTCTCGGCTCTCTCTCTCTCTCTCTACAAAAACCACCACCAAAACACCTCCAATCACAAGAAGACTTGAAGCAAAAGTGATCACCGCGACGAAAGCAACACATCCATCTTTTCGGATTTCTCTCGCGACGATTTGTAAGATTCCGACATTTTAGAAAACTCTTGCATTTCGTTTATTTTGCTTGTATGTTGTTGATCTAACTTTGTAATGTCCAAATATATGTTTAAAACTTGATTTCGAAACCTTGTCGGGAAATGTCGGTTTGGTCATTTTGGTAAAACCGACACCTCGAGTACTTCCGCCACCAACTGATAATTTTTCACACATTATATACTATTCTAAGTATTGTGTAAAAGTTTCGGGTCAAACCAAGGTCGTTTGACCACAAACCCGAGCCTTGGAATCCGATCAGACCCTTTGTGTCGCACCAGGCCTGGAGCCTTTGCAACACAAAGCCCTATGTCGCAGAACCATTACCTATGTTGCATATAGCGACACAAATGTTTATGTCGCAATACTTTCAGATGATGCATATAGCGACACAACACCTTATGTCGCATTAAATTGCGGATGTCGCACATAGCGACGCAAAGACCTATGTCGCAGCCATGACCTGCGCCACAACCACAAATCAGAGCCATCAAAACACAGATTTTAGATGCGTTTTTCACTAAAGCAAAATAGCTGACCTGGCAGATCGACCCCAGCCAGGGGCTCTACCCCTTGGACCTTGCTAAGGGTTGCCACCCCTTTGACCCCGCTACCAGGGGCGCTGCCCCCGGACCCCTGTTAGCCAGGACTCTAAAATACTTTTCACACTAAGCGTTAAACACTTACTACCACAAAATCTTATACGATGATACTCGTACCCGCTATACATATACTTTGATAATCATACAATGAACATAATGATAATAATACTTTGACAATTTTTATTACCACCGTCACCAATGGACCGTACATGTTTTCAAAACACAAACAAACAATCAAACAAACCAATGTATTTGGACATAACTAGTTGGATGAATAACCAGCATAGGTGATCTTTTGAGATACCTACTCACGTATTAACCAACGCGCATCTTTGACGCCCTCAGGTTACAGTCTTCGGACATCATTGCTTGGTTTAGCAACGCACGTTTATTGAGATAAACGCATCAGACTCAGATGAGTCTTATAGCCCCGCATTTTTACTGTTTTTTACTCCCGGGGTGGGAATACATGCTCAGATTTGTTTTACACTTGAACACAAGTATAAAAATTGACATATTGACTGCATGAGTTGTTTTACTAATCATAAAGTCCTCCACCACATAGTTTGTTAATATGGATTTAGCGTGAATGTTAGTGTATGGTACCATATGGGATAGACAATCCCTGTCCGGGGTAGTCGCGCTACCATGACTGTGATGTCAAACGGACACATTATCATTTGTTCACACGAGTGTAGATTAAGCACTCGCTCGGAGGCACCTCGCTCAGGTCCTTAAAGGCGGATCCTAACTATGGATTCATGGCAGTAATATACATATTTATTTGATTAATTTCAAAACATTATTAAATTTTGTGGTTCATACATTGCGGTTATATCATTTACACATGTGAGCTCACCAGCTTTTAGTTGACCTTTTAGCATGAGTAGTAGGACTGCTCAGGATATTACTTAGCTCAAGTCGCATGCAAACACGAACATCAAGAGATTTTTCTGCATTATTATATTTTGTATAAGTAGTAATGCTATAGAATCTTTCAGAAAAGGGTACCGAGCTTATGTAATCATTATAACTATTGTAAACTTTTATTACAGTCAATGTATTTTGTGAAAACGACGCATATAGAGTCGTTCATTATATATTTGTGTTGTGATTATTGATTAGTAGCACCCCAAACATGCTTCCGCCAAACAATAAAATTTGGGGGTGTTACACCAATGTACAGGAACTTAAATTCATGCAATGCAGCAGCAGCTTGAAAAAATCTGCATCCCTACCATAATTTTCGTAAGTTATTTTTAAAACTTGAATTTAGAGACTTAACATTCATCACGTGACACTAATATTATTGGTGAATGATCAAGAGTGAAACACCTTGTCTGAAAAGAAAAAAAACAGAGTAAAGCATTGAAAATTTTATCCCGTACTGTTAGTATTCATCACACTAAATATTAATAAAATAATTTGATCACCACAATTTTGATCATCAAACTCTCTTAGTATTCATCACACAGAATTTTGATCCTAGCACTCAGCAATTAAATATCCTAAAAAACTAATAAGATTTTTGCTGAAAAGCAGTACTACATTCAGTAATTGGATTCATATATTGATATCAAACCTCTATTTTACATTAAAGATAACACAAATTGAAGAATGCAATATATCACGTAAATCAAAATTGAAAACTATTATTTACCTGAATGTTGTTGAATTAGAGAAACCAATTGTAGCCCGGATTTAATCAGATACTTCGATCTTCACTGTTTATACTAATTTTGTGTTCTTCTATTTTAGACATCAAATTTGTTAAAATCTTCAAAACCGAATTGTGCTTTTCTTCAAGTTTTCTGATGACAAATCTTAAGCAATTATGTCGCACCCACAAATTCGGGTTGCGGAAATGGTTGGGTCAGGGCGCGACTAATCAATAACTAAAGCATGAAGATATATAGCAAACGACCTCTAAACGATACGTTTGAAAACTGTTATTACATTCCAAAAGTAATTGTATACAAGTTGCGAGTTCGCAAAATAATTTCAATACATAAATTGTAAATACAAAAGTTATGCAGAGAAATTCAATTGTTTGAAAACATGCAACTCGGGCTAGTCATATCTTGTAGCAATCCTAATCCTGCTGGGCACCTGAGAACACATGCTAAAACGAGTCAACTATTAAGCTGGTGAGTTCATAGGATTGTTAGTTGAAAACATAAAGAATAAAACCTTGTATGTTTTTGAAAAGTAGTTTAAATCCACGATGTTGATTTGTACTGTTATAGTGATGTAACCCCAATGTGTACATCTAGTGAGGTATCTCATACCTAAGTAATAGTGGTGTGTACCTAAGTACATTGAGGAAAACGGCAGTCCATGCCTAGATACCTATCCTGTAATGGTATATGTATGGTAATATCAGGCAATCCATGCCTAGATACTAACAAGTATGTGTATGACCTAGTCATATCGAGGGTGTGGCAATCCATGCCTAGATACCTATCAGGTATGTGTAAGTCTATTAATGTGAGGCAATACCTGCCTGAGTGTAAATCGAGTGTGTGTATCACTACGTCATATAGTAACAAGCAATAACATTACTTATTTAGTAGTAAGTGTTGGTGTGCCCCCTTGGCATATTGTGTTGACTCCAGCAACATGAAGTTGTAGTCCCGCAAAACTATGATTGAGTGTTTAATCAAATACTGAGTTAACGACCTCGCGTGAAAACTCACCGATCCGATAATTAATGCGAATCTCGAGTGTAAGCTCGCCGATCCGTGAATGAGTGCGGATCACGAGCATAAGCTCGCCCATCCGTGTGTTTGTGATTTGTATCACTTTACCGCGATATCATTTTGGGCCCACTCTAACCGTGGCATCGTTTTGTGCCCACTTTACCGTGGCATCATTTTGTGCCCATCTGGCATCGACATGATTGCTCGCAAGCAATGTATGAGAGTCATCAGTACTACGACATTCCTGACTTGAGTAAATGAGAGCCGACAGTACCACGAAATGTCCGACTAGTGTATTTTGAGAGCCATCAGTACTACGACATGCCCGACTAGTATGATCGTATTTGTATAAGCGTATGTATATCCATATACATAAGTAAATTGTAGGTAGCACCAAGTACTTTGAGATTTTATACAAATATGTGTATATATACATACATATATATATATATATATATATATATATATATATATATATATGAGTCTTGATTTATTTAACACATCAAAATAATTATCGTGTAGCATATGAAAATGATTTATCGCATCTAAATACGTAAATACAATACTTAGATATTATATATAGTACGATTGAGTTGAGGTATGAATAACTCATCTCCTAATTAATCAATATTACTATAACGAACTATACTAACATGTGTTACTATTGTCTACTCCTAGCCTTAAGCCTAGCAAGTATATTGGAGTCTCGGGGAAAGGTTCACTTAAGTATAATTCCCATCCTGATGATCATAGTGTGTATCGGCAGTCTTAGTTCCTAAAAGGAAGACTAATCCTGTAATATGTCTAGTTGTTAGTTAATGTAGGTGGAACAGTTTAGTTCTATTATATTCAATGATATTGTCCCGTGACAATATGGCCAAAGTATAATGATAACCTAATCAGGTTATAAAATGGTAGTCATTGTTTAAGATCTAGTGAAATACAATTGTAACCTACCTAGGTTAAGTATTGATATTGTTCTACGACAATATGATGGGTGTAATCCTAAGCATTACACATCTCGTATTACATACAGTAAAGTAGATAAGAGTGAATTATAAAAGTTTATCATTATAATTCAAAACAGTAGTTGTGCATGTGTCTCACCCCGAAAATAGTAAAACAGTTGAAAGAGCGGGGCTATGAACTGACCTGTAGGAGCGAGCGATCCTAAGATACGCGTGTCATGCCAATAGTAACCTCCTGGTGTCCTAAACACGCGAGGTTATTTAAGTAAGCTATTTCTAAGTCTGTATAAACTAGTCGTTCGGGTATTCTTTTGTTGCTTAAGTTTAGAAATGGCGTACGGGGTTCCGGGGGCAGCGCCCATGGTAGCGGGGTCCAAGGGGCAGAGCCCCTGGCTGGGGTCGAGCTACCAGGTCAGCTTGGAAAATTTTTATTTCTACTACATTGCTTTAGTAAAAACGCACGTAAAATCCAAATTTGGAGTAAAATCGAGTGGCAAAATCTTAGTTTTGACACTTAGTGAAAAACATGTGTTTTTAAGGTTCTGAGTTTTACGACATAAGGACTGTGTCGCTAAAGGGTTCTGCGACACAAGGGTTTGTGTCGCCATGTGCGACATCTGCAATTTAATGCGACATAGTGTGTTGTGTCGCTATATGCAACGTTCGGATTTGCTGCGACATAAAGGCTTGCGTCGCACCATGCGACATAAATAATTATTGCGACATAACCTGCGACACAGGCTGTGTCGCAGTACTGTTTTTGGTCCTCTGTGACACAATGATCTGTTCAACGATTTCTCTCCCAAAATCAAGATCTAACCTATTTTCGGGCCAAATCTTGTTGATATAATGTTAAAACATGTTGTTTTAAGTGTTTCTAACTCGAAATAACTAGGAAAGATAGTAAATCCTTACGATTTGGAGATCGAGTGAGGAAATGGTGATGTTGAGCTTGATGATGAAGAAGGTGAAGATGATGATGATGGTGATGACGATCTGTTGTTGCTGATGCCGATTTGTTGTTGTTATTGTTGGTTTTTATTGTTGGTGGTGGTGATTTTAGAGAGAAATCGAGAGAGATAGATGGATATAGATGTGTGTGTGTGTTTTGTTTGGTAGAAAATGAGAAGAAAAGGGGTGGGGAAGTGGGGGTATGGGGATGGTTGGCCCTCACTTTTAGTGGGGATTGGTTGTCCCCAATTGTTGCGTTAAAAGCCCGTGTTTGTGTACCCGATCGTAAAATAATTTAATATTTTAAAATCATAAATTTTGTTAATACGAATTCGTATATATTTTTAATCAAAGTATTTAATAAAAAAAATTTACTTGAGTTATAAAAATATAACTTTGTTTCCGATTAGTTTGACGGATATGTTTTGTATGGTTTTGTTGCGTAGAATACGTTCTTACTAAAACGAAATATATTTCTAATGAAATAATATTATCCGAGTAAATGATGTTTATTTCTAATAATATGACATCATTTAGTAAAGTCTTGTCACCAACATCCGGGTTTGTACTTTCGAGTTCTTTTAGATTTGTTGTCGCGCGATTTTAATAAATCGTGCTCGCGTGTATATATAAATATTCGAAATGAATATATGTACTTAGTCCGAATTTTAACTAATACGTATATTAATGATGTAATTAAGAGAATTAATGATGGCCTAAAATGTCGGGTGTTACATTCTCCCCTGTTAAGAAAATTTCATCCCGAAATTTCGAGTGAAGTAGTGTGGGATCCGGGGAGAAGTGTATGTGCGAGAAGTTCATCGAGTGAATAGTATACATTGTCTATGTTAGGTTTGAAAGTAGTTAATCCATGACTGTGTCGTGATTCATCATAGTAGTCAGATCACTGACTATTTTGTTTGTTCCCGTTTTAGTTATATCGTGGGTACAGGGTAACCATTTACGTGGTAGTCCATCCAGGACTAGATAGTTGTCACAAAGTGACTATTTAGTGAGTAGTCCTATCAGGACCAAGTGGTTGGTGAACTTTCAGCTTGTCCAGTCTGTTGAAAGCAAACTTTGAGTTTTACGTTGGCCTAAGTTATCTAGCCCTATGATGCATTCGGCAGTAAGTCGACAAAAGTGATATCGGTGAGTAAAAAGTACACGCTTAGTGTAAACCAAAATCTAAGGGTTATGTTTTCGAAGAAGGATGTACTTACATCATTGTCAGAGATTAGTTCGGTTCATTCAGAGCCGATCAGGTAAATTTTTTGTTTCCTTTTTGGGCGATCCTTCTTGTAATGTCCGGGCTCACCACATTTGAAGCATATCCTTTGTGAGTCAGGATTGCTGGGAACTCTGCAATCCCAGATTTTGTGTTCGAATAGTTTACATCTTTCACGGGGTAAACCACATGAACCATCATGATGACGTTTACAGCCGTGACAAAATGGTTTATTCCCCGCATAGCCTCGTTTTTCCTTGGATTCGGTAGTGTAGAACCTCAAGGGTTCGGGTTAATCTGTTGGGTTGTGACTAGTGCTGGAATTTCCATTCCATTTTCCTTGGTGGTTTTCAGTTGCAAGTGTTCCGCGTCGAACCACCTGTGCCATTAGTTTGTGGGCCATGCGAACAGCATCATGGATAGTGTCGGGTTTAGAGGTGGTGACCATTCCCTCAATTTGTATCGGGAGTCCTCCGATGTACCTCTTGATTCATTTGTTTTCAGGGTTCATGGTTTGGCAAAGAAGTGCCAAATGGTGAAAACGATTGGTGTATGTCATGATGTCGTTGTCTTTTACAGTGAGGTGCCAAAGTTCATCCTCGAGTTGGTATAGTTCCTCACTGGGACAATACTCGTCTGTAACACCCTGTTTATGGACCTGGAAATAAATGATTATTTAAATAATGAGAAATAGTTTATTTGGTTTATTTAAAAATAAATAGGTAAAATAGTCACAGGTTTTATTCTGATTAATAAAATATTACTTGTTTTAAATTATTGGAGTTGTCAGTAAAATAAAATTGTAAATGGTTTTCAGTTCCAGACAATAGGAGTAGAAAGGGGATAAAATATACATTGTTTTATATATGAGTCGGTGGGATCAAACCGACATATTATTTCACTTAACTTCTCAAACCTTCATTTTGTTCTTGAGCTTCACAAACTCTCTCTGTCTCAATTCTTATAAGAAATCAAAAGAAATTAAGTAAACAATTGTGTGGATTCAAGCTGGTATAAATCAGATTATCATCATCATCCTCTTTGTTTCTTCTTGAAGGTAAAATTTCTTATTTAATCTAAAGGATGATTTGAAGTAAAAATTGTTGTGTGGTATGAATCGAAGCTTGAAAGTATTAGTTTGATAATTGTGTGATGATTACATGAGTTATGTGAATAATACTAAACTGAATTTGTGATGATTTGAGGTGATTTAATTGTGTTCTTCAAGTTTATTAAGTTAGTTAGGGTTCATTTATAAATATGTGGAGTTAATATGAGATATGTAATATATGATGTTGATGATGTTAAGAAATGTGTTATTAAAGTTATTAAAAGCTTAGTAATCGAAATAAGTTGTAATAGATCAAGTAGAAATCAAAGTTTGTGATTTTAGTTATGATTTTCGGAGCTGAGTTGTATCAGATTGCAGGGCATCTGGGTTTGGGTTAATTAGCCGATCGGCTATGGTAATAGAGCCGATCGGGTGCATGTGTTTAAGCCGATCGGGTAATTTAATCCTAACGGCTAATTTAGATCAAAACTACTACCGTGGCTTACCTCTAAAACAAAGGTTTAAGAAATTGTGTAATAGCCGATCGGCTATATATGCGAGCCGATCGGGTAAGGATTGTTAGCCGATCGGCTATGGAAGGGTAGCCGATCGGGTAAAGGCTAAAGCAGGAGCAAATAAGTTTTAATATTATGATGTATTTACAATGCATAAATATTATATAATTAAGGAACTAAGTGAATGATTAATGCTATAATGCTATGCTAGATAATAATTGATGTGGTAGTTTTATGTTATATTGTGAAACATGTTAAATAGTTATAATATAAGTTTATAGTTATGAATAAGTTATTAACTTGTTGTTATTTGTAATTCCAGATAAGCAGAAGGAAACTCAGTAACATAAGACCACTGAGTACAGAGATTGGTATATTGGTGAGTGGTCACTGTATTCTTCTGTTCAATTCTGTTGTAACAAGTTTGGTACAATGGATGAACAGTTTGGTAACTGGTTATAAACTGTTTAATTTACTGGGTTATAGTTATTGTTAATTGGTTATTTGTATTCTGTATTGGCATGATTATTGTACAATATTTGATTCTTGGCCGCTGGGCATAATTGACTATGTGAGTTATTCAGAGGTCAACACTGGTTGGGTTTGTTGCTATTGTTTGACTGGCGGGGTTTCCGATACATATAGTTGAAGGATGAACCCTAGTCAGTGAAGATAGCTTCAAACTATCGGTAAATCACTGTGATGGCATACCAGTGGTTTATAATGTTCTTGTGATGGCATACCAAGAACCGACGATCCTCTTTGATTGTGTTGGATTATGTTTATTGGTTATATGAATTGTTATTTCTGAATTGAACTGTCGGATACAGTTCCATTCACTTAGCTGTGAGCTAATCCCACCATGTTTAACATTTTGTAGGTTTTGGGGAAGTATGGATCGGGATTTTGAATGAGATAGAATGTTTGATTATGACCGCTTACACTCTGATCCTTTTGGGAAATTAGAACTATGTTTTGTTAGTTATATAACACCCGATTGTTAGTAAATGTTTTATAATTATATACTTATAAGTGTGATGTTTTAAATTTTGCTACATTTTAGTATATGTAATATCGGTAAATATGTTATGGGACACGCTTCTGAAGTATAATAATATATTATATGTTTGTGAAACGCGGGGTGTTATATCGTCCCTCATTAATTGTTTCAGTTCCTCCCAGGGAAGTTTGTGAGCAGTGTCGACCCCTACAGTTTGGGCGTAGGAATTCCACCAAGTAAGAGCATTATCTTAAAGGGTGTAGGTGGAGTACTTAACTTTGTAGTCATCGGGGCAGTTGCAGATGCGGAATACAGATTCCATTCTCTCGATCCATCGGATTAATCCGACAGCCCCTTCAGTTCCAACGAAGGTTGGTGGGTTACAGTTCAGGAATTCCTTATAGGTGCATGGTCGCTCTCGGTTTCGAGTAGCTAAAGCATCGGCCACTCTTTGTTCAGCGATTTGGTCAAGCTCCGCTTGAGTGTACGATTGTCGTCTAGGCGGCATGATTCTTTAATAAGAATGAAACGACAAAGTGTGAGATCTTTATTCAAGGATTGTGATTTATCGCGACGTGACAATCAGTGATTTATAGTGATGCGATCCAAATAGTCAATTAAGTTATGCTTTCGAAAGTCCTCGGACTTTTAAGTTGTCATGACGCGAATAGCTCACATATGCTTACAATGAGTAAGTTGAGATGTTGTAGTTTCAGTGTGTAGTCGTGATAACGACTAGATAGTGTTTCCAATGTAGGTCAACCATGACTAGGTTATTGTAGTAGTCTAACAGACTATATTGCAGTACTAACGTGATGTGAGTGTAGTTCTAACGAATCAAAATGCAGCAGCCAAAGTACTGAACTGCAGTGCTAGTAGCACCATAGTATTAATGTATCATGAATGTAGTACCTAAGTACTGATGAAATGCAGTAACAACGTATTATAATGCAGTGCTAAAAGCACAGTAATGTAATAATATTGTATTATGAATGTAGTACCAAAGTACTATAAAACGCAGCACCGCGTGCCGTAATGCAGTACCCATGTACTGTGAGTGTAGCACCAATGTGCCGAAAATGTAGTACCAAAGTACTATGGAATGCACCACCACGTGCTGTAATGCAGTATCAACATACTGGGAGTGTAGCACTAATGTGCCAATTTGCAGTACCAAAGTACCGTGTGTTGTGCCCGTAGCACGATGTAGTCAAATGTGTTTGTATGTATGACACTCACGGTGTCTTGTGTAGTGCCGAAGCAGTGTTGTGCCTAAGGCACGACGTAGCACCATGTGCCATATGTTGTTTGTTTTAATTTTGTGAACGATTAGCGTGGGTGGGTCTCTATTCCCATAGATAACGTTTATGCCTCCTTCCCGAGGTTCAGTGATAAGTATGATATTCCCCTGTGCGTATATATAGAGAAAGTGTTGAGTCGTGATGGTGAGGAAGACGGCGATGTGCCTCTTCGCGAGTATATGGTAGTACAGCGGAATGTGTTATTATTCATCAAGCGTGTATAAATAGAAAGGCGGTAGCGGATGAGAACAAGACTTGTTCTTTATATCCAATGATGTTATATTAGACATACTTGGCATTTTCGATGGTGCGAGTGTTTAGCGAGAATATTATCAAGTAAGAGTGTTATATATATCCAATATAAATATATATATATATATATATATATATATATATATAGGTACATAGAAAGTAGTACACAAATAAGGTTTATTCATATATACCTACAGTACATATAATAGCCTAGGGTGTCTAGAACAAAACAATCAGAGTCAACTAGTGCATTCCTGATCCAGTATAACCCCTTTCAGATTTCACATCATCTTTATTTAATTGTACATAGTTAGCTACGCAATATTAAATTAAACTCGTATGATGTAATCCCTGAACCAGTTATACCTAATGAGGAATACTGCCTAACGGTCATAGTCTAGACCCACTAAATGCAACCTAGTTCACTATAACCTTAGGCTCTGATACCAATATGTCACACCCCCAAATTCGGGTTGCGGAAGCGATCGGTTCGGGGCGCGACTAATCAATAACCAAAGCATAAAGATATATAGAAAATGACCTCTAAATGAGACGTTTGAAAACTGTTATTACATTCCAAAAGTAATTGTATACAAGTTGCGAGTTCACAAAATAATTTCGATACATAAATTGTAAATACAAAAGTTATGCAGAGAAATCCAATTGTTTGAAAACATGCAACTCGGGCTAGTCATATCTTGTAGCAATCCTAATCCTGCTGGGCACCTGAGAACACATACTAAAACGAGTCAGCTATTAAGCTGGTGAGTTCATAGGATTGTTAGTTGAAAACATAAAGAATAAAACCTTGTATGTTTTTGAAAAGTAGTTTAAATCCACGATGTTGATTTGTATTGTTATAGTGATGTAACCCCAATGTGTACATCTAGTGAGGTATCTCATACCTAAGTAATAGTGGTGTGTACCTAAGTACATTGCGGAAAACGACAATCCATGCTTAGATACCTATCCGGTAATGGTATGTTTATGGTAATATCATGCAATCCATGCCTAGATACTAACACAAGTATGTGTATGACCTAGTCATATCGAGGGTGTGGCAATCCATGCCTAGATACCTATCGGGTATGAGTAAGTCTATTAATATGAGGCAATACCTGCCTGAGTGTAAATCGAGTGTGTATATGACTACGTCATATAGTAACAAGCAATAACATTACTTATTTAGTAGTAAGTGTTGGTGTGCCCCCTTGGCATATTGTGTTGACTCCAGCAACATGAAGTTGTAGTACCGCAAAACTATATGTAACACCCCCAAATTTACTGTTTAGCAGAAGCAAGCTTTGGGGTGCTACTAATCAATAATCAAAACACATAAGGCATATAATGAACGACTCTATATGCGTCGTTTTATAGATACATTGATAATATAAAGTTTTACAATGTATAAATGTTTACAAAAGCCCAATAACTACAATGTTTAGAGATTAATTGGCATAACTTAGTTACAAAATGTAGTAATGCAAAATAATCTTCTGATGTGTATGCTGACTCGAGCTATGGGCATCCTGAATGAACAGGTCCTACTGTTGTTGAGTATTTGAGAACACATGCTAAAAAGGTCAGCTAACGCTGGTGAGCTCACAGGTTTGCATAATAAATATGTAAGTGTGAACCACAAGATTTAATGGTAACCGTTTGAAATGAATCAAATGATGTATATGTCTGCCATGAGGTCATAGTCTGCGCTTAACGTAGGTGTCAGGATCACAATAAAGTGCCTAATCGTGGGTGCCTCCGGGCGAGTGTCTAATCCACACTCGTATGAACAAATGTTAATGCATCCGTTTAACCAGTCAGTGCTTGCTGACCCAGACGAGGATGGTCAGTCCTATATGGTACCATACACTAACATTCGCGCTACATAAAGTATTACCATAACTATGATCGTAAAGGACTTAAAAGTGATTAGAAAACAGCTCATGCAGAATATAGCGAGTTTTGTACTCGTGTTCACGTGTAAAACAGTTAGAGCATGTATTCCCACCCCGGTAGTAAAAACAGTAAAAACTCGGGGCTATGAGACTCACCTGAGCCTGAAGAGTTGCAATGAAGCAAATGTGGTGAAGTAAAATGGGGTATCCGAAGACTGTAACCTGTCGGGCATTTATAACGCGCAAGGTTGAATAAAATAAGTAGCTATCTTAAAAGATAACCTATGCTAGTTGTTCATCCAACTAGTAATGTCCAATGATTTGATTTGATTGGTAAGTTCGAGTTTTGAAAATGTGTACGGCCCATTGGTGATTATTTGCAATAATATTATTATTATGTCGAAGTGTTATACTTAAAAAAAGTATTTACAAAGTTGAGGTGACGGGGGTCCGAGGGCAGCGCCCCTGGTTAGCGGGGTCCCAGAGGTGGCAACCCCTGGCGGGGTCCAAGGGGCTGGCCCCTGGCTGGGGTCGAGATGCCAGGTCAACTCAAAAAAATTTTATTTCTACCATATTGTTATAGGGAAAAACGCATCTAAGATTTGAATTTGGGTAAAATCAAGTGATATAATTCCAGGTCTCGACACTTAGTAAAAATCTGGGTTCTGTTTCATGCGACACTTATAGCAACACTTAGGGTCTTTGGCGTCACATAGGAAGTGACGCATGAAATAGCAGAATCTGGGTAAGGGCGTCACTTATGGCGTCACTTATGGAAGTGACGCATAGTGAGGCGTCACTAGGTGGCTTGGGCGACACTTGGGAAGTGTCGCATAAAATTGGAAATTCTGAGTTTAGGGCGTCACTTAGGTAAGTGACGCATAAGGTGGCGACACTCCATTAGTGTCGGATAAGGCTTCTAGGCGTCACTAGACAAGTGACGGAGGTAAGTGTCGGGAAAAAGGGGTTTTATGCGGCACTTATGCAAGTGACGCAAGATTAGGGCTTTTAGCGACACTCAGTGCGTCACTTAACGAAGTGACGCTATACTGCTGTCTTCGTTGCGACACTTAAGGCTGTTGACAGGTTTTTGAGCCAAAAATGAGTTTTTTGGTTTCCGTTTGGTCCGATTCTTTTACCCAACCCTTATATGGACATTTCAAGCTTAAAGAAACAACTATAACTCAAAAACACTAAAAATCGAGGAGTTGCGGGTTTTGTCGGAAACTTACAAGTTAACGCGTGAGAATTTCGGAAAGACTGAAATGTAGATCGTGTCGCGGTGAATCTTTTTCTCCAAATGAGCTAGACGATTTGGGTTCGTTTTATGGTGTTTTTGGGCGGATTTAGTGGTGATGGTGGTGATGTGTTTTGAGAGAAAAGAGAAGAAGAGAGAGAGAAGGGATGTAAGAAATGAGAAGGAAGAAAAAGGAAAGAGGAGGGAAAGAGAGGGGGAAGGGGGGGCCACTTGGGTCCCACCCAAGTGTGGTTGGCTCCAAATTTAAATTCCTATATTTGCGCTCCGTGCGGTGCTCGTTTTCCCGGTCATTTAAACGTTTAAATAATTTTATACGCGTTCAATCATAAGTTTTAAAATACGATTAGTTATTCGACATTTTAGTTGAAGTATTTAACCGAATCCTTTAGGATTTAAGTTATAAAAATGTAACTCATACTTGTTTCGTTTGGTTGCGTGTTAAATGTTTAAGTCGCGTAGACGTTTATTATACGATACGAAATGTAGTTAAAATATTACCAAAATAATATTTTTGAGTATGATATCGTCATTAAATAACTTTGTATTATTTAATAAAATTGATCACCTACGTCCGTATTTACTTGAACCAAATTACATTCGATTTGAAACGTGCTCGATTTAACCAAATCGCGCAATTGTATATATTCAACAATATATATTATTTGATACACCAATTAGCCTAACACAGTACTAATTACATGTATTACAAAAACGATTAGGACCTAATGACTAGCCCTAATTTGGCGGGTGTTACACTATAATTGAGTATTTAATCAAATACTGAGTTAACGACCTCGCGTGAAAACTCACTGATCCGTTAACTAATGCGAATCTCGAGTGTAAGCTCGCCGATCCGTGAATGAGTGCGGATCACGAGCATAAGCTCGCCCATCCGTGTGTTTGTGATTTGTATCGCTTTACCACGATATCGTTTTGTGCCCACTCTAACTATGGCATCGTTTTGTGCCCACTTTACCGTGGCATCGTTTTGTGCCTATCGGGCATCGACCTGATTGCTCGCAAGTAATGTATGAGAGTCAACAGTACTACGACATGTCTGACTTGAGTAAATGAGAGCCGACAGTACCACGAAATGTCCGACTAGTGTATTTTGAGAGCCGACAGTACTACAACATGCCCGAATAGTATGATCGTATTTGTATAAGCGTATGTATATCCATATACATAAGTAAATTATAGGTAGCACCAAGTACTTTGAGATTGTATACAAATATGTGTATATATACGTACATATATATATATATATATATATATATATATATATATATATATATATATATAAGTCTTGGTTTATCAAACACATCAAACAAATTATCGTGTAGCATATGAAAATGATTTATCGTATCTTAATACGTATATACAATACTTAGATGTTATGAATAGTACAATTGAGTCGAGGTATGAATAACTCATATCCTAGTTAATCAATATTAGTATAACGAACTATACTAACATGTGTTACTATTGTCTACTCCTAGCCTTAAGCCTAGCAAGTATATTGGAGTCTCGGGGAAAGGTTCACTTAAGGACAATTCCCATCCTGATGTTCATAGTGTGTATCGGTAGTCTTAGTTCCTAAAAGGAAGACTAATCCTGTAATATGTCTAGTTGTTAGTTAGTGTAGGTGGAACAGTTTAGTTCTATTATATTCAATGATATTGTCCCGTGACAATATGGCCAAAGTATAGTGATAACCTAATCAAGTTATAAAATGGTAGTCATTGTTTAAGATCTAGTGAAATACAATTGTAACCTACCTAGGTTAAGTATTGATATTGTTCTACGACAATATGATGGGTTTAATCCTAAGCATTACACATCTCGTATTACATACAGTAAAGTAGATAAGTGTGAATTATAAAAGTTTATCATTATAATTCAAAACAGTAGTTGTGCATGTGTCTCACCCCGAAAATAGTAAAACAGTTAAAAGAGTGGGGCTATGAACTCACCTGTAGGAGCGAGCGATCCTAAGATACGCGTGTCATGCCAATAGTAACCTCCTGGTGTCCTAAACACGCGAGGTTATAAGTAAGTTATTTATCAGTCTGTATAAACTAGTCGTTCAAGTATTTTTTTTGTTGCTTAAGTTTAAAAATGGCGTACGGGGGTCCGAGGGCAGCTCCCCTGGTAGCGGGGTCCAAGGGGCAGAGCCCCTGGCTGGGGTCGAGCTGCCAGGTCAGCTTGGAAAATTTTTATTTCTACTATATTGCTTTAGTAAAAACGCACGTGAAATCCAAATTCGGAGTAAAATCGAGTGGCAAAATCTTAGTTTCGACACTTAGTGAAAAACATGTGTTTTTAAGGTTCTGAGTTTTACGACATAAGGACTGTGTCGCTAAAGGGTTCTGCGACACAAGGGTTTGTATCGCCATGTGCGACATCCGCAATTTAATGCGACATAGTGTGTTGTGTCGCTATATGCAACGTTCGGATTTGCTGCGACATAAAGGCTTGCGTCGCACCATGCGACATAAATAATTATTGCGACATAACCTGCGACATAGGCTGTGTCGCAGTACTGTTTTTGGTCCTCTGTGACACAATGATCTGTTCAACGATTTCTCACCCAAAATCAAGATCTAACCTATTTTCGGGCCAAATCTTGTTGATATAATGTTAAAACATGTTGTTTTACGTGTTTCTAACTCGAAATAACAAGGAAAAGATAGTAAATCCTTACGATTTGGAGATCGAGTGAGGAAATGGTGCTGTTGAGCTTGATGATGAAGAAGGTGAAGATGATGATGATGGTGATGACGATCTGCTGTTGCTGATGCCGATTTGTTGTCGTTATTGTTGGTTTTTGTTGTTGTTGTTGGTGATTTTAGAGAGAAATCAAGAGAGATAGATGGATATAGATGTGTGTATGTGTTTTGTTTGGTAGAAAATGAGAAGAAAAGGGGTGGGGAAGTGGGGGTATGGGGATGGTTGGCCCTCACTTTTAGTGGGGGTTGGTTGTCCCCAATTGTTGCGTTAAAAGTCCGTGTTTGTGTACCCAGTCGTAAAATAATTTAATATTTTAAAATCATAAATTTTGTTAATACGAATTCGTATATAATTTTAATCAAAGTATTTAATAAAAAAAATTTACTTGAGTTATAAAAATATAACTTTGTTTCCGATTAGTTTGACGGATATGTTTTGTATGGTTTTGTTGCGTAGAATACGTTCTTACTAAAACGAAATATATTTCTAATGAAATAATAACATCTGAGTAAATGATGTTTATTTCTAATAATATGACATCATTTAGTAAAGTCTTGTCACCAACATCCGGGTTTGTACTTTCGAGTTCTTTTAGATTTGTTGTCGCGCGATTTTAATAAATCGTGCTCGCGTGTATATATAAATATACGAAATGAATATATGTACTTAGTCTGAATATTAACTAATACGTATATTAATGATGTAATTAAGCGAAATAATGATGGCCTAAAATGTCGGGTGTCACAAATTACAATCGAATCTTACGTTTTTGTTGCATAATTTTGTATTGAATTCCTTTCGTTTGGTTGATTTCAATCAATTGAATTCATCCGCTACTGTTTTTTGCCCTAGTTTTTGAAAGGAAAAAAAAGAGTTGTTTTTTTTATAGATCAAATTTTGCCTATTATCCTCATTTTTGGTTGGAATTACAATATGCCCCTCTGCCCTTTTTTTTAAGTGAGTTGATCAAAGAGTCCAGATTTGCTTCCCTCTTCCGTTTAGATCTTGTTTCCCCATTGAACCACTCCCTATATATATATATATATATATATATAAATAGTGAATCTTACAAGTTGATTCAAGTCACAAGTCACATATTACAAGTCGATATTTCGAATCACTAGTCGAGTCATGAAATAACAACTACTACTATTGAGACAAGTTGTTAACATAAATTTGTTCCATTTTTATAACTACAGTTTTTTTCCCAAGATTACTAATCTCTAGGCTTAATAAGCTAATAGTTTCACAATTGTCATCTGAAAAAGAAAAAAAAAAACGTTTATAATATCGTTTAGAAAATGGAAAATCAAATGATATAATTTTAATTACAATCTTGATCTAAAATTATATACTTTCCTTTACTATTCATGCATCTCCAACTCTTTTAAAAGCATGATTCTATACAAGCTTATTAAGCTAGTATTGGCATTTTGTCACCTGTCTTCCCCTGCTATTTCCCCTCATCGATCGCATAACCCCGATTCCAATTCTTCTTATTATTAATTATAACCTTTTACATCCAAAAGCCATATAAAAAATGGGATTGAAGGGATTTGTTGAAGGTGGTATAGCATCAATCATAGCCGGATGTTCCACCCACCCACTTGATCTCATCAAGGTCCGAATGCAGCTCCAAGGGGAAAACCATCCCACGGGCGCAGCAATCGCCCGCCCTCCACGTGTCGGTCCCGTTACTGTTGGGATGAAGATCATCCAACACGATGGTTTTAAGGCGCTTTTCTCTGGTGTATCTGCCACCATGTTGAGACAGACACTGTATTCGACCACTCGTATGGGACTCTACGATATGATGAAAACTAAATGGACAGATCCAGACACCGGGATCATACCTCTATGGCAGAAACTTAGTGCTGGATTAATCGCTGGCGGAATAGGTATACATGAATTGTCTGCATATTTTCACATATATATGATCTGTCTTTGAGGGTGTACGAGAAGGGTCAATTTAACCTTACAAGTAGTATTAACTTTTTCATGAGATATGGTTTATTTCAGATGAAACAAACCTTATGGCAAATAATAGCGTAACACGTGACAATTTGGGCATTAATATTGAAGTGCAACACACTTTTGATGACATGTCGTCTCTTGTTTATTTTTACTTGTATTATCGCAACTTTTTGTTTTTACAATGTACTCATGTGAACTACGGCTAATAAGTATTACGTAGTATAACTATTTTCAGGTGCAGCAGTTGGAAACCCTGCCGACGTCGCAATGGTACGTATGCAAGCAGACGGAAGGCTCCCAATGGCCGAACGTCGTAACTACAAAAGCGTCATAGACGCCATATCACAAATGGTGAAAAAGGAAGGTGTTGGTAGCTTATGGCGCGGTTCATCACTTACAGTGAACCGCGCTATGCTAGTAACATCATCTCAGCTGGCATCGTACGATCAATTCAAGGAAACAATATTAAACAAGGGTTGGATGAAAGACGGGCTTGGGACCCACGTGACAGCGAGTTTTGGTGCAGGGTTCGTTGCGGCAGTTGTAACGAACCCTGTGGACGTGATTAAGACACGTGTCATGAATATGAAAGTGGAGCCAGGAAAAACTCCACCGTATAATGGGGCAGTTGATTGTGCATTGAGAACGATTAAAGCGGAAGGAGTAATAGCGCTTTATAAGGGTTTTATTCCTACGATATCAAGGCAAGGGCCATTTACTATTGTGTTATTTGTCACGTTGGAGCAAGTGCGAAAATTGCTCAAGGATTTTTGAAAAGATTATTAGATGAACATGTAATAAAATAGCTATAATTAGCTAACAAGGTAACAAGGTAACATATATTAACATTATTTTTAGTTTAAATTTTCTTTTTTTTTTACTTGAAATTCAAATTATTTATATAGAATTTGCTAGGGCACATTTACAGTATAAATGTGATTGTTGAATGTGTATAAACTAACCGCGTTGATAAATACAACATCTAGTAACTAGAAATAATACTAATGTTACAATGTACCTATCTGAATCAAATTTAGAGGATTTGGTAAGACGGTTTAAGACCCATCTCATTTGATTAGTAGAATCTAATTAAAATAGATGGATTGGAATATATAATTCGTTCCAAAAGGTTGGTTTAAATAACTTACTTGAATTTGACGGATTTGATGAGAGCCTTACTCCAAAAGAAAGATTTTTGATTTGCAAGAAGAGGGCTTCTTTTAGAACTTAGACCACTCCCATCTATGGAAAAAACTGACTGAAACTGACGGAGCCACGTCAGCGCCACGTTAACTTTTTTAGAAAACTAACTGAAATTGACTGACCACTCTCATCCGTGACCCGTCACTTTAATTTTTAAGTCCCATATTTACCAATTTACATTTAATATTATACAAAAAAAAAAAAAAAAACTTCAAACCTTTGTCGGATATCCGACCCTTGCGAAGTGACGAGCTAACCAACGACACGCTAATATCCGTGTCACTTAAGTGACGATCGTCGGTTAGCAACCGACAGGAAGTGGCAATATGGGATGGGAGTGGCCTTAGAGATGATCGCAAGCCAACTTGAGTACTTTTTGATTTGACACCCAATGGGGAGGTTAAAGGTATGTTTAGTTGAAGAAAATGTGGCACTAGTCTAGACAATTTTTCTAAGAAAAGTAAAAAATTTGAAAACGCGTTCAAAATGGATATTTTTCAGATTAATTTTCCAAGAAAATGGAAAACTCTTTTTTCCATACTAGAACTAGAAGTTGGAAAACAATAATTTCAAGTTTTCCATAATTTTCCTATATATCACTTCTTCCTGTTTTCTAAAATTTTCCAAAAACCTTCTTTTAACTAGACTTGAACAAAAAAATCGGGTTTTAAACCCTACCCGGTTTCAAACCCGAAAACCCGACCCGGTAAAACCTGGTTTGACCCTACCCGGTTCGGGTCTTTTGAATATCCGGCGGGTACGTACCCGGGTAGGGTTTTTAGAATTCGAGATCGGGTTGAACCCGGGTTGAAATAGGGTCGGGTTGGAAACCGGGTCAAAAACCCGGTCAAAACCCGAAACCCGGTCAAAAACCCGGTTGAAAACCCGAAAAAACCCGGTTCGGGTTGGGTCCAACCCGGTTTTTGACTTTTTGACCAAAACCCGGTTCGGGTTTCGGGTCAGGTCGGGTCGGGTGAAAACCCGGTTTTGTTCATGCCTACTCTTGACATCATTTTCCTAAAATGGAAAATACATCAACTTTTGAATAAATTTTCTAAATTTTCAACATTTTTCTAAAAAACAAAAACTCTTTTCATTTTTTAGAAAATTGGAGATGAAAAATTAGGAAAAAAAATTCACAACTAAACGCACCCTAAGATATGTCGTAGGAAATTTCAAAGACTAACATCCAATTGTTGTTGCTAATAGTGTCACTTTGGGATCGAGTGAACCCAACACCAAAAAAATTGCATTTTGCCAAGTTAATTAACTTGTCTGAGACCCTTTTCTCTCATATAGGATCAATATGATGGTTCCCTATCAAATGAAGATGGCAACATTACAAATGTGTTAGATCTAAAGTTACAACGCAAATGTGTTAGATCCCTATTTATCAGACCTCTTATTATGGTGGAGTCTAACTGACGCATCAGTTTGTGCCACATCTGCACCACGTCATCCTTTTTTAAAACTGATACAAACTAATGCTTCACTACCTACAATGAACATCACTTAACATTACTTCTCTTTTTAATAGGCCCACATTTACCAATATACATTTATTATTATACACTAAACAAATTTAAAAGAAAAAGAAAAAGAAGCTGTTGGTCCCACACAAAAGAGCCGAAGCTCGTCGCCAAACCGAAGTAATCTTAACCGACACTCAACTGATGTTTTACTGCCTATGGCATCAGTTTCTTTTGCTCCATCAGTTGCTAATCGAAGTTGTAACCGATGATCGATAGGGAGGGGCCTCACTTGTCTTTCTATTTTCTTGTCTCGACATGAGATACAAGAAAAAAAGCCGACATGTGCGCTGTTAAATCAATGTAGTCACAATGCTTACTTTTAGCCTCATCCTCAACTAGCACTGGGCGCCATATGTGCGTTGTTAGTCGAGGTTAAGCGGTTGTATTTGTTACTAATCATATCATTAACAAAGATAAAAGACATTGTTTACAGAAAAATTTACAGGCACCCCTACAATTATGGGGATACAGTCCCGGATATAAGACGCCGTTACTCGTTGATTGAACTATATACTTCATTTTATATTATATATATTTGAATTGAATAGAAGGATATAAAGTACAGAAGCAAGACTTTATATAACCCTTGCCTTTATTTAATTAGTATTAAGTAGATATTAGATATTTCTATTACAATCATTGTACTAATGACAAACTAATAGTGTCAGATGCCCACTAGTCTGGAGTTGTATAATTAACAGTTTTTATATCTATAATTTAGTAGCACATTCATATACAGTGAAAATTTGAATCTTGGCCGTAAATTCAGGAATAATTGTAAAATGATCTCATTCAGCTGCGATTTTTGTCCCTAACATCTTGAAGTTCCTCATCTTTACAAAATTACACTTTAGCTTACACTCAACTCCTACAACCTAAAATAGACATTGTGAGATGAATCAGTGAATTACGACTTGTCCATCTCTCCGGTAACAAACTAAGTTACCCCTATTAAGAACAAACTACTCCAAAAATGTGATTCTCTCCGCTGTTGATCTCGATGAATGGATGTGATATTACATGCAGGGACTGCTAATCTCTCATTTTCATTTGCACAACATGGATCGCACCTCTGTTATTGATGTGGGTGCCTCCAGATCTTTATTCTCTAGTGTCTGTCCAACTAATTCTTGCATTTCTGATGCAAAGGTTTCATTTAAAACCTGCCAACCATATACTTATATCACTTGACCCACTAGTGGCTATTTTAATATTCATGTCTTAAAATTTCAGTTAGGGTGGCGGTTTTAACCCATAGCATTGTAGAAATTGGGTCAAGCAGATCAAAAGTCATATAAAGTGTATTTAAATGCAGAAAAAATCCTAAATCATTTCTTACTTAATAAATAATAATATTATTGAAAATCTCATTTTTGTACTCATTTGAAACACCAATAGTGTATAGAACATTTAAAAACGTTGTACCCAACCCATGTCAAACCGTACAAACAAAGAATGCCCTTTGACCTGGAAGCATTATAACCCATTACTTGCCCCCCCCACCCCCACCCCCACCCCCACCCCACCCCATATTGTCACCTCTAACTTCAACTGTGATAAGAAAAGAGTTGGGACATACAGAAACTGCAACTCGTGAGGCTTTATAAGACCAATTCTCTTTCCTATTCTCCAACACCTTCAGCACATCCTGTTTCATAATAACATGGGACAGAAGTTAACCAAAAAAGAAAAATGTGTTCGAAAATACAAAACTAATAAACTAATGAAGTGACCTGTCCTAGTCGATCCCATAAAGCTCGACAAAAGATTATGAAGACATGAACTTCAAGATAACCATGAAGATCGATAATTATCTTCGTCAAGAGATCCTTTAAAGGCTCCATCCTGTTTCTTATATCAGATTCACCAATACTCTCCTTTGCTTCTTGGATTACCTTCTTTATGTTTGTACCATTTTGCAACTTCGTCTGTACACAAAATAAAAAATACATGTCTGAATATGTAAACTGTTCAATAGAAGTATAAAACTATTTAGTGATGACTAACTATGCACCTTCTTTATGGAAAGTTGGAAACATTGAAACTAATATGGAATTATCAGCCAAAATAATAATACATAGTTTTAATGGAAGTAGCTCACATTTCCAGCAATTTTCTCTACAGCTGCATGCAGATAGTTTCTGAATTTAGTTCGAAGTGTTACAGTTACTTCACTCAGGAGTTCTCCTGGTACTGCATTTTCACTCTTTGAAATGCACTGGCTATGTGGTTTGAACCATGATTCTATTTCGGGTTGTTGTACTTCAAGCATCTTCTTCAGCAAATTAAAAAGAGATCCTAACTGGATTTAAAAAGGAAAAAAAAAAAAACATAGCAAGGAAAACTTCAAATTCTTTATCCATGGGTATAATAAGCCTAAATACATTAAAGGTGGGAAAACATTTAACCTCTTCTGGAAAACTGTAAGGTAATGAATTCCCTTTTGCCAGTTTTTGAACATATTGTACTGCCTTAACTGGGATTGTGTTCTCCTTCAAAGATGATAAAATATCACCATGCTGTTTCTCCAAAGTCTCCACAATAGCCCTTTCAGCATCTGCTATAACCTATTAGATACAACACAAATTATAATAATAATAATAATAACAAAAAATAAAATGAAAGACCTTAGATAATAATTCTTTGAATCTGAAATTTCTGATAAAATATACCTTCTCCAAAACTAAAGTATATTCAGGCCAACGACAAACAATGACTTGAAATTCAGCCAATGTCTCCTTAAGTTGCTTGTACATATCATCAACAAAAATAGATGTGGAATGCTGTGGTCCAACACCCTGTAACCTCAATTGAAGGGCATAGCAGTCAATTGGCATAGTGCAAATATTTTAAGGTAACATATGTAAATTTCAAGCTCCATTGAAGTAAGGCATGCAACTGAAGTTGACAAGATGGACGTGTAAGGAAACAGGACATATCAGGTTAAGCTTGAAATGGACCATTGTTGGTACGGGTCAGAACAGGCCAGGTTTGGTGGTCACTTGGTTGACATGCAAACACTTTTTTTTCTTTAATTTGAACTTTCTGTGAATAGTTTTTGGCTGACTTTCAACCCGTTTTACTCAGTCCCCTTTTTAACTAAATTGTATGATTGGATCCTTTTGAGATGAAACATAACTGAAATCCACCCATTTTTAAGTGAATGGGTCAAAATGCCATCTCTAACAAACATGCAATAGAAACTTGTACCTTATCAAGCTTGCAAGATTCGAGCAATTCAAGGTGCTTGTTGTGAATCCGGCGTGTTATGTAAACATGGAACAACTCTTTGGCATCAACACCATTTTTGACAGGACTGCAAATAATATAAATAATATTTATAGATGCATTTGGAACATTATATATTTCATACAAAAATGAGAGAAATAACATTTTACCTAATATTCCAGCAAGCAAGATCCCTCTGAAATTCACAAGTTGTGATAATTAGGTCTGTCACAGGATGTGAGAGGCTAATAGGTGGCCATGCAACAAGAAATGCACGCATTCTATTGCAAAGCTCCGAACTATATAGAGATGAAGAAAGATTCGGAAGGTCTACAAAGCTAGAAGGAATAAAAATGGAAGTCAGTCAATAATCAGTAAAGATGATTCTATACCCCCTTACGTATTAAATATATCTATACAAAATTATAATTTATTACAGATGTGTAGCATAATGGGTGAGTATTAGTAATGGGTCAAATGGAATTCGGGTCAACATGGGTAACTTTGGTGCTATGTTAAAATGGATTGGAATTCGGGTCAACATGGGTAACTTTGGTGCTATGTTAAAATGGATTGGAACTGGTTGAGTTGACATGAAATGCTTTTTGTCCAATTGCTTAGTTTCTTATAAATAATAGCGTGTCAAATAAGACGATAACTTATATTTTTTCATTGCTAACGTAGTTCTTTTAAATAATTGATTTAGGAGGTAATGTGCACAAAAAATTCATTTTGGAGAATTTATGACTCGTTCTTTCCATTTCACCCATTTCTTTTTAAACTTTTTCCGTTTACCCGATTGAGACGTTAGAGATATAACATACTGTGAATGAGTCAAAATTTCCTTACATATTTCAAAATAAACCATTAATATTCTGCCTTGTGATTGTAAAATACCACTACTTACATACAGCGTACTACAGAAATAATGCATTTAAGTGTTCTATCACATGATAGAGGTAGCTCTAGCATGTGTAAATGTGAGTTACGTACAAGAATTAGTGTAAACTAATAAGATCACTTACCTTGGAAGCACATGCTGATTATGTATTTGTATGTCACTAGCAATTTCATTTCTGATATTTAAACAAAGAGACTTCATCTTCTGATAAGCCGTTGAATAAGCAATCTGGTCAACTGTTGAATTTTCGCTACTAATAGAAACAACTTCACTGGTTTCTGCAATGTGTTTGCCTAGAATCTTTCTTACTGCAGTCTGGAATAGTAATGATCTTCAGACATAGAAAAGAAATAGTCGAGGAACGAAACCTACAGAATATCCTGAATTTTTAATACCTGAAAATATTTACATAACTGCAATTGTGATTCCGGTGATAGTATGTCATGCAAAAGAGAGTATAGTTTCAAAGCTGGTTTCAGAGCAGGAGATATGACGCCAGATACTGCTGCAGGCGAGTCACTTAATCCTGACGATGAAGATTCATCAAGTGACTTGTAGTTTTCAAAAACCAATGCAATGATTTGTTCGATTTGATCAGAAAGCATCCCCAGCATGCGATTCTAGTCAACATGTGATAAAAATTCAAGTTAAACATACAGAAAAAATGGGAAAAGAGATATTGATATAAACAAATAGCATATAACAGCTTCTAGATATAGACGAATATGAACAACTACTTCCATGTCATCGTCCAAATGGCATGAACTAAGGTCAACAAGTAAAAACACCCATCCTTTTTGTAAGGCTATACTACTTAACATAGGATTGCTCTTATGCAGTGTCATGGATTGTACTTGTGAATTGGAAACATAGGCAGGCCAGGAGGATTGGATAAAGGGGTCAATTGGATCACTTATGTTACAGGTCGAAACGGGTCAGGTTAGGTCAACCCACAAACAATTTTTAGTCCATCTTTTATATGGAAAGTAATGAATCTATAATAATCACAAAAACAAAGAATTACAGTAAATCAAAATACCTAAATAAAAACTATTAAAAAGTTGTATGCATCAAATATAAACTTTGCCCAACTCTTAACGCATCTGACATGTTCAACACATTTCCCCCATCATGACCCGTTAAAGAATAAACACGACCACGAACCACCCATTAAAAGGTAAACATGCCTAAATGGCTTCCTATATATACAATACAGTGAGCACATCAAAAGACATGAACGATTCTCACCTCTTGTGAACTCAAAGTTCCCTTGCCTTTCATGATGACTGGAGACAGCAGGTCATGTACCACATTTAGACAATCTGCAGTTGGTGTGGCAACATCCATAACATATGAAAGGTATCTGGAAAACGAATACATATGTAATTAAATAGCACATACCCAATTACAATGACAACAGATATGCAGTTTAATTAGAAAGGCACCTTAGCTTGGTATATGCGTCAGAAACTCCATAATAAGAAGCAAATTCAGTTACCAACCACTTCCATGGGCCATGAAGCAGCAAGTTCCTTTGCTTAAAATTTTGGACTTTCATTGCTGCTTCTAAGACCGAGTCATATGCAATAGTTTCAGCAACAATACCACACTATAGAAAGAAGAACGGACATCAGTTATTAGAAAGTTCCAGAGGTCTAACAGTTGTATGTTTTTTTTACCTTAACATTGTTGTTCTCATCTGTACTAGTTGAATAATGTATGTGTAATTGTATTTTTCCAACTAGCTCATGCTCTGGTTCATGGTATATTGGCCACCAACGAAGCTTCTCTCCCTATAATAATAATAAAAACTTATCATACAAATGTCTCCAGATAATAGAAGATAATTTTCAAACATACCATATCATCAGCTATATCTGCCACTTGAGCAACGACGTGACCACAATACTTCCCTTTTGAATTGGTAACTTCGATAAGCAAATCATCTCTCATGTCATCTGGCAAGCTGCATTTGTAATGATTATATATAACTATTCAACTCTGTGATATCAATAAGGAAAAGAGAGGGAGAATACACCCACAATACATGAGTTTCACTCGATCCCGGCTGCATCCGTGCCATGTCAGCATCGGATGAACTTTTTAATCTCAAAGAACATATATATGTTTCTGCATTGCCATGAAAAGGTGACTTAATAACAGAATTTTGCATACATAACTTGATAATCCAGAATACAAGATTTAATCACATACCTTGTGGAACTTCAGTAGGTGTTGAAGGGTCATGTAAACTTGTTATGCCTACTTTTAGGAGCCCTGCAACATCTTTCAGATAATGGGTGCCAAAATGTAAGTAAGCCAGACTTTGATGTGATAGTGATCCATTTGTAGAAAAATTTGGTGCCACCCGAACTCTGCTTAATGCCTGCCACTCTGAATAAAGTGTAGATTTCATGTTTGACATACGGCGATTAAATTTTTGCAACTTCACCACTGGAGGGTTTTTTATTGAAGAGAAAGTGCAACCACTGGGTTGATCCACGACCATTTTAACTTTGCGAACTGCATCACAACAGTTTAAGAAATCATAGATCAGTACGGAGAACTAAACAATAATTATGATGGTATTTAAGGATAAAAGTTACCCTGCACTTTCAACTTTCCACACTTCTTCTGTGGTTTTTTACTAACTCCCTGAACTACTAACTCTGAAGACCTTTTGCTCAATAACTCTGCCTCTGGTTGTAATAGAACTTGGTCCAAACTACAACAAATAATAGAATACGGAGTAAATAAATAAGTCTTTTAGGAATTTTTCAGTATCACTATCATTATGACCAAAAAGTAAAATCATTACCAAAAAGCACTTCGAAGGAGGGAACATTCGTTTTCTAAGAAGAGGCGGGCTTCCCTGCTACCTTTGGACCAGTGCTTCAGACACAGACGAACACATGCATCATACGATATCACAGCACACCATGGTCCTAGCTCACTGCAATCACTCACTCCGTTCAGGGCACATAAAACAAACATACAACAGTTGTACAAATATTAATAAGACGTAAACCAGATTTACCAAAACTATTTGCTACCTCGCATGAAATGCAGGAAGGCGAGCTGGCAAAGGAGTGGAAGATACATCAGCTTGCCTATAAAACAATAACTAGGGCCTTTAAATTCTTCAACGCTTATTAAAGAGTATAAACGAATACTGAAGTATATCTTCACTTACTTTACAAATGGATCAAAACATTCATCAGAAGCCGAAGAGTTACTAGCACGTCTAGGTTTCCCAAAATCTTGAACGCCTTTCCACATAGAACCAACATATGGAGGTACAGTAGGGACCTTGGGACCCATGTACACCTAAAGTCACTCTAAAATTTTTACTCAGCCATAAAGTTAACATAAATACTACATTAAATTTTTGAGAAAATGTGATAACTATTGGAAATTAAATGGGTATAGTTATTATTAATATATTTACCTATTAAACACAACAGAATGATCAGATTCCAATCCCAGAATCCAACCGAAACCAAATCTTTCCACTAGATTCCTGCTTACAATGATCTTCCAATACCTAAAAAATCAGAAAAGATTGAAACTTTTTGATTTTCAAGATTACAAACATGCTAAACCAGTTTCATTAAGCCTTGAAAACACTCATAAATGAGATTAATAAACCCTAAAGAAACAGATCATCACCAAATTCAATAACTTGCTGATCAAAAATAATGTACATTCATTCAAGAAACCATTGTTCAACAATTCCAGATAAAATTCCCATACAAATTGTTCAACAATTCTTGAAAATAATTAATTACACAGAACAGTTAATATACTGCACATTGACATCTATGAGTGTAAGCATTATTATGATATCAAGAAAGTAGGAAATCGGAAGAAGAGAAATTGAAGAAAATACCTAAAAGTAATACGGTATTTGTGTTGAATGTGGACTAATAAATTGGTGATTTGAAGAGCAAAATTGAATGCATTGCTGTATTTGTTGACTGTTTTTGAGTAAGAGAGTGGTAAAGTGTGTGAAAAAAGATGCTAATGGGGGGTTGTCTTTTTTTCTTTTGCTTTTTCTTTTTATAATGTGATTAAATTAAATTAATTAATAATTAAATATTATTTCTTGATATATTCATTTATTTCCACTGATTCAGGCAATTTGGGGAAAAAGTTCGTTTTAGGGGACAGTGACATCTTTTTTATTCGGTTGCAAATATAATATAAAGTTGCCTTTTTATGTTGTTAATGAGATATTTTATTTTTCGTATTTGGGTAAATACATTAAGTAATACGGTAATTATTTTATTTATTTGGGATCAGAATTTATTTGGCTTTTGTTTAGTTGAACATAAAGTTATCATTATAGTTTTTTTTATCTTTTTAACAAAATTGTTCACTTTTCCATTGAGATTTTAGCCTAATCCATCCCTTTTCTTGGTTTGATTACTTTCTCGATATACTTAACGGTAAGTATTCACAATCAAATTATACACAATTTAAAAAAATGCACAATCAATACATTGTGTAAGAAAAAAATAACAGTTTTACCCTTAGTTTTTTTACATACTTTTGTGAAAAAGTAATTATGTTTAAATTGATAAGCTAATATATAGCTTTTGGAGTACACATCTATCTATTTATTTTTAAATAAAGTAAAATGAGAATTAATACTTATTTGGAATGGATGGAGTAAAATAAATTTTTATGAGAAATATTTATATTATTTTGAGACAAACTTAAATGAAAAGGTTAAGACCTATCTGAAATGAATGAAGCACTATGATTCTAAGAGAAATGCTCGATTCAAAAAATATATAAGAAACTGTTATACAAACTGATGTAATATATGATTTGTTTGAGCAAACCGTTCACAAAATATATAATTTGTTCAAGCTTTAAAATGGATTGGATTGGTTAAAAATCTTATTGAAAAACATATCAAGAATCGACTAAAATCATTTTTTATGCCAAATATCATTGTCTACTAAAGTTATATATAATAAAAATTTCTAATTAATCATATCATATATTTTAGTATATATTCATCTATTATTATAAATTATAAAAGTACCAATTATACAATTAACATTTTAATTTAGATTTCAAAAATCAAGTTGAAGTACATCAACATCAACATATTGTATATTCTTTTTTCTCAAATGAATGATTGAAAAAGAACATCTTACATTAGTTATTATATTAAATGTATCTATCTTGTTTATATTTGTAGCTAACATTACCTACTTACCAGTAATTAGATTATGTAAAGATGAAATACGAAACTATCTTATAAGTTAAAAGAAAAACTATGAATTAGAGATGACCCTTGGATTAGTTATCAACTTGCTAATCTTACCTTTCAAAAGCTTAATGACATCATAAGTCATTAGGCAAGTATTAAATACTAATTAAATACTATTCAAACTATTTAAATTTTAAATAAAAATTAAAAACTAAAAACTAAAAATACAACATTCATTAAATACTAATTAAATACTATTCAAACTATTTAAATAAAAACATCATAGAAGAATGCAAGAAATTCAAAAAAAGACATGGGCTACTAACACACTCAAAAAAATAAAGCCCACAATAGTTTTTGTTACTATTGAATGTGGACCTCACCTGTGAAACGATGTTTGGAGTGGATTGGTGGTCATTGCTCATCTAAACTAATCAAGGTAATATTTCAAGTAGTAAAGCTTGACATAATGTAACTACGTATATTGTGTCGATGTTTATATCGTGAACTATTATCCCAATCATTTACAATTTGTTAAGAGAGTATCCTATGATTAGATATAACGTAAAAATTTTACATCAGTTCATGTTATTGTATCTCAGTTGGACACGTTGACAACTGAGCAGTTGAAATTTCTCAACAGTTTAAATCAAACAACACTTCAGACTGAGGAATTGATATCTCAACAACTATCTACAATGCAACAAACTTTGTTTGAAACTTTGAAGAATGAAGCAATAGTCGTACTAACTAGCTCATCTGATATTGACAATTACAAGGGTCAAATGTCAATGGCCATAGGAAATTTGGGTTCATTTGATCATTTTTTATGTCAGGTAAACCACATCACAACTACTAATGTATGTTGATCTAATTAAACATGAAAAATTCACCAACATTTCGTACCGCTTAACATAATTCTTATGTGGCAATCAAATTTAATAATTTCTTAGCCATTTATTTTATCATTATAGCTACCTACAATTGAACTAACCTACGTTGTCATATCTCATGCCGATAACTTGTGCGGGAAAAAACAATGCAACAAATTCATGCATTACTTACGACTACACAATCTGCACATGCCATCATTGCAGTACATAACTACTTTTGTCGGCTACGTGCGCTTAGCACAATTTGGGTTGCTCGTCACCATAATTAGTTCTTCTAGACGTTCTGACATATATACTTTATAGTACCTACTCAAGTATGAATAGCACATTTCAATCCCGATATAGAATTTTGTAGTACAAGTCACAATATTTTTTTTCTGTTTGTGTTCATTTCAATTTCAATTAAAATATATATTTTTTAAAAATCCGCGAATTCGCGGGTCTTATTTTAGTTATAGTAAATAGTAAATTGTTTTTTAAAAATAATGTCTCATCTTTCTCGCATTGTACTCATTTTTCCTACCATCAATTAAAAAAACAATGAAATGTGATATTGGTAGAACTAATTAGACATGGAGAAATTTGTGAATTTGATTTTAAAGATCGACATATTAGTTTGAGCCGTGATAAATATAAAATCACTTAAAGTGTCATATAAATAAAATTAGTACAATAATTGTCATTCAAAGAATAATATGGTTTTTCCTTTTTCTTTGATTATCAGAGAATGATAAGTAAATGACACATTGTCTTAGAAGTTAGAATCCTAATCTTCATAATGGTTTATGATATGATTATATATGAAGATGAAACATTTCAATTTATGATATCGATAACACCATTTTCGTATGATGAAGTGAAATTTATATAAAACCGAATTATGATCCTTTTTTTTAATGAAAAGTTATCTATCTATCAATTATTACATCCAAATTTAGAGTACTATACTCTAAATTAGAATTTTAAATAAAAATGTCAAATTCAAAGAAACTTTTTATGAACACACCAACTAGTTTGGCATGTTTATATTTTATATATAAAAAAATTGATTCGATATAGAAAGTAAATTTGTAACAGTTTTAAACTGTTGATTACATAATCTATATTCAAACCTTCGGAATGTTTATTTTAAGATAATATTGTCATTGTCAATTTTATCATTTACAAATAATGATAATAATAAAAAAGTAGTATAGCTTAAAACTGATTAAAAGAATGATTATCATGTATTCATACCCACGCGTTATGTCGGATCTTTTTCAAACAATATTGTCTAAGTGCTTGCAAAATTATTTTAAACAATTGCAGAGTTAAAAGCATCCTTGTAAGATTTCAAACTGAATCTAAAACTATTGAAAATTATATATCTATTCCTAACAAAACATACTAATAAAACATACATACCTATTTAGAGTTGGACTTTTACCTTAAATGCTGTATTAAATAAGTAGATGAGTACTAAAAAAAGTAACTAATCTTTAAATTGTTGTTAATCTTTGTGAGGTTAATTATCTATAATCTATATCTATAACCTATAATGTATAACATATTATAAATCATTTAAATTATTTAAGTTTTTTCTTTATTGCTTTAAGCTTTAAAAGAAGGGAAATTAAATTCGTGTCCTTGAAGCTAAAAAATGGAAAGTTGTGTATTTTAACTTTTAAATCTGTATTGTTAATTTCAATCTCAATTGTTTCTAAAAATAACTTATTATTAATAATATTTAAATTTTTAATAGTTTAAAATTTAAGCCTTGTTTATTACCATATTTTTATCTTGTTTTGATCCTTAAATTTTGTTGTTTTGATATTTTAAGCCTTGTTAAATTTTAAATTTTGTTTATTATTAATGATTGTATAATGTTGCTATTCATTTGTTACGTATCTCTGAAATTTATGTAGTGTAAATTTAAATCCTATACATTGTTACTTCTCTCATATAATTAAAAAACTATTTCAGCTACATTGATATATAGTTTCACCTATACATAGTTTCACCTATAATGCATATGACATTCTCTCTTTTAATATATGACATTCTCTCTTTTAATACTTTAAGTTTTAAAAATGGAAACTTAGTTAATATATCATATATTCCATAGTATTGTTAAATTTGATTAATCAAACTATTTGTCTAAAGCCTTTCAAGTTATAGTGCACATATATGCTTACTTGTCTATAACTCTATGTTCTTGAAAAACGTTATAAAATTGACGACCATCATATTTTTTATTTATTTCCGCTTTTCAGCTACATTAATATAGTCATTCTAAATAGTTAGTTTAACTTCAACATATTGCTAGAACTTGAACCAATAACCAACTTGAGCCAATAACTTCAAGTTATTGCTAACAAATTGCTAGAACTTGAACCAATAACCAAGAGATCGATCACATGGCAACTCCCTTACCATCAAAACTAAAGGACTTATTCTTATATAATTAGAGACAAAAATATATTTATTAAGAGACGTAATATTAATTAAGAATAAGACAAACAACTTATTATTTATAAGAATTTGATAGCTTATATTTAAAAATATAATCATACATAACGTGAAACTATCTCATTAGTGGGGCAGTTGAAAACCGCTTTAACCAAATTGAAGATACTATGTTACACCCATTTATCATAGTTCTAAATGGTGGAACATCTAATCTACCACAAAGAAATGACGATAAAAACATAACCTAATCACTATACATGAGCTCAAATCAATTTCAGTCCTTTGCTATGGCAAGGTCACTGAAGTAACTTGAAAATAAAAAGTATTTTAAGACCGCAAGTAAAGCTGTAAAGGTAAAAGAGAAAGCCAGACCATGGAACATACTGGTATTCAATATGTAAAACAGGATACATGCTAATCACATTGATGGTAGTAATTAGGTGCAAGTTCTCAATGAAATCAAGTTAACCAAAAAAAACACAGATCAAGCATTGTAATTATAGAACCACAAATCTACCATTGAACGGGTCAAAGAAATTAGCCTTTAGCATAACCTAAATGAAAATGAAATAATGTTATAAGAACCCTGAACCCCAAACATCTAAATCTCTGAAAAACCAGATAACATAACTCTGAAAATTCATGGATTAACAGAGGTACCATGTAAACCTCAGCAAAGGGCCACAGACATATATATACATGTTAAAACCAAACATTAAGTTCAGTCTACCTGATGGTGACAAACTTGTTGGTACCATGTTTTGCCCAGTGAGCCCTCAAGTCGATTGCAATACCAAAGTCGTAGCCTTCAGACGCAAGTTTCTCCAACACTTTCTTGAACGCACCTTGACTCATCTTCCTCCCTGCAATCCTTGCTCCACGACGTTTAGTACTCATCGGAAGCGGATACATTGATATAGTGGTTGTGCAACAAGCCGACTGCCACCCACCAGACCCCCATCGATAACACTGTTGAGGAACACCAGTACACGAGCAAACAGGAATCGGGATACCAGCAAGATCCATATCAATTCCATTTATCACCACTTCCACACTCCTCTTAACAGTTTTTGACCGTTGACCAGCACGATTCCCGTTTTCTTTCGGCAAAGAAGGTGCTTTCTTTGGCTTCTTAGCCCGTGGCAGTTTAGGAGCACCCAGCGCAGCTGCCCCTGTTCTTTTTTTCATCGGACCACCGCTACTTGAGCCACCACTGTCACCACCAACAGCAGCATTGTCTTCTAAATTCATCTCAGGATCCTTGTACGAATCAAGCTGCTGCATCATGTGCATTGACTGAGATGATGAAGTATCGGGAATACCTGGAAAATTAGGGTTTCTAGGTAGCATATGAAGAAGTCTATCCCTTTGTATCCAGCCATCCCTCATATATTGCATTGGAAGAGGTGCTTCTGAAACGACTGAATTGCGAGCCTGGGGAAGATAGGACATAGCGTTCGGGTTCAACATTAACGGATTATCACGTTGAGGTAAAAAAGGTTTTGTGTCTCTATGGTCAATCATAGGAGACATCAGTTGCAAACCAAGGTGTTCCTTGAATACAGGTTCATAATATCCCCAATTTCGCAACCCCTCATCGTCCATCCGAAACTACAAATGCAAACAGAATAAAATGGCATACAAATTACATCTCTTTTGCATTTTTCAAAAAGAATTCACCAAATTTCAAAATAACAATCAAGACAGACAATAGCTGTTCCATTTACCCAATTACTAACAGATATGCAATTTTCTGTTCGATTTCGATTCAATATAACTTATCAATATCACATCAACAAATAACAATTGAATACTCATATTCAACTAATATCCAACAATTAATCAACAGTGCAACGCAGAAAATTACGATTCCCCTATTCCATTTCCGCAATTATAAACAAAAATATATTCTTTTCAATTCAATATAAACACATAGATAAAATTAGGGAACCTGATACAAATCAACAAATAAAGATTCAATCGTCAAACTCCTGGTACAAAAATACAGATCAGATACAAAAAGTTGTTCACGTTTGAATGAATAATCATCAAATTAAACTCAATTCAACAACAAAAACTCCCAATTTTGGCCTCTCAAACCTAGATCTAACACAAACGGTGTCGAAACAAACAGATCCTGATTAAAATCCGAGATCTGCATCAAATGCGTGATAAAATTGGAGAAAACAACACATCGAGAGCCGAATACAATCACACATATACAAAATCAAACGAATCGGAAGTCAAAATTAGATAATAGAGCAGATCTAGCGGTGAAATTTGATATCAATTTGTCGGTCTCAAACAGTACAACATACATATATACATATAGATATATAAAATTAAAAATACATATATATATTTATTGTGATAGACATATGATATGTGCAAACATTCTTTTCAAACAAAAAGAGACAGAGAGAGATTATATATATATATATATGAGAGAGAGAAGAGAAGAGGAGAGAGAGAGAAAAAACTTACTTGATGTGTTTGTGGGTAAAACGACTCTTTTTAGGGTTTTCTGGAGAGAGAAAAAAAGAAAAACCAGAGAAATGGAGGAGAGAGGAGAGAGATTGTGAGTGAGAAAGACAACAACCCTTTTAATTTGAGTTCGCTTTCTTTCTATCTGAAACACACATTCCTTTTATATTTTTCTTATTATTTTTTATTTTTTTTTCTATTTTTATAAAATCAAATCTAACCCATATTTAAGGATGTTTGGATTAAGTTATTTAGAGGGTGTTGATATATACAATAAGTTTTTTGATACATACATTAAAACTGTGCATTGATGTGTTGTATAATACTGCATTAACCTGCATAGAATTTGGTGTGTGGAGCAAAATATTTGTTGTATATATCAGGGGCCTATTTATAAGCACTTATGTGCTTAAAAAATATGTATGTGACCATTTACGTATTTTTAAGTGCTTATTCCTTAGTAAATAAGTAGATAAGCAATTTTCAGAAAAGTGTTTGGATCTGCTTATCTGCTGTCAAAATAAGCAGATAATTGTTTATTTAAGCTAATCCAAACACCCCCTTATAATTGATTTTGGTACTGGCTGCCACCAACAAACCCTAATCTTAATCAAACCTTTTTGTTAATGTTTTATGGCCTGCCCCACCAACTCTTTTTCTTAAAAGAAAATTGACTATTGGATTGTACATGATCATGTTTTTTTCCATATGCTCAATGTTTTAAAACCCGGGTTTTTGATCGGATCAGAATAGTATTGATTTTTTGTCAAACTAGTCAGGTCGGTTGGGCCAGAGAGTCGGACCATTTTTTGGGAAAAAACCTTATAAATCTATTATACAAAACTCAACAATAAAGTTTAACAATCCAACAAATCTACAAATATTCCATTCTTATTGCTATTGCTTAAACAATGTAAAAAAACAAAGTCATACAATCTAACATTAACACATGCTCCAAACCAAACGAGTAAATTAATCTAAATATTAAACAAACCAACGTCAACCCAAATCACCGCATCATATACCATAAAGAATGAAACTTTAATTTATACATATCCTAATACGGAATCATCAAGACGTACTATTTATTCAAATATACTAATACAATTGTTTTAATGGAGTATCATTATCCATTTTGTCTATGTGAACATACAACCATATATCAAGACTGATAACATATTAAATAATATGTCAAACTATTGAGCTTATATGCTTAACTGTAATCGTTCATTTTACCTAGTTTAATACAGAGTACAATCATTGAACTCCCTTACTCATTACTATTATTATAGATTTTAAGCTACTGTAAACATCCTTACCCAAAATAAATGATGCAGAACAAAAATCCACATCATAGTATCATACAAATTACATTAAGACTATATATTTATACATTAGGTAAATTACATTAGGCCACTGATATGGAAAAAAAAGTGCGTTTGATTTTTTGGGTTACTAATTTAATTAGGTAAAAAATAAAATAAAAAAAATAATTTATTTCGGACCGATTCGATACCTTTTTCCGGTTCCCAGTCCGACCGATCGTATTAAATGGGTCGTTGACTAGTCAAATTATTGAAAAATATGGGTTTTTTTAGCCGGAATCCTCTAAAAATTTGATCCGACCGGGCCGCTCGAACCGGGTCTTAAAACATTGCATATGCTCACATCTTATGGAGATTTTGTTTTGAGAAAATTACATAAATTGTTCTTATAGGTTTGTTCAAATTTCATTCACAATTCTGTAATTAATTTAATTATACCGATTATCCTTTCTTTTGAAACTTGTTACATTCATAGTCTCCTAGATTAACGACTGTTAATTGTCCGTTAAAAATGACCACATCTGCAGTTTTTTTATTCTTTTAATTTTTTGGGTAAATATAAGTTATAAAATCTAAATTATGTATAGATACATTATTAGGTGCACAAATATCATTTTTATCTTTCACATTTCACTTAGCAAATTGATCATCAAATTGTTCCAATTCTGCATTTAAATATTCAATTTTATAGTCTACAATCGTCTTTCATCACTCAAGGATCCTCCATCACTCATTCATCTTATCTTATCATGACTGTGGTGGCTACTGTCTCTTCTCTTTTGCATCCATTCCGATGACCTTAGCTTCAAAGTAAAACGACGTTGAAAAGTGATAACTAATGAAGCCAAAAATGTCTATCTAGGTGAAGGCAGATGGTGGCGAATTTGGGTAGTGAAATATAAAATTCGATATTTTAGAGGATTATAGGACCAAATTTGATCATAAATAAGATGAGGGCGAATATAATGTTATGTGCACCTAATACTGTACCTATACATATGCTATATGTTATATTTTATAATTTACTCAAAATTTACACACATGATCATTTTTAATGGAGAGTTAATAAGTGTTAGTGTAAAGGACTATTGACGTAATAAGTTTCAAAAGAAATGATGATCGGTGTAATTCAATTAATAAAAGGACCACAGGTGCAATTTGTAGCAAACCATAAGGGTGATTTTTGTAATTTTCACTTTTGTTTTTAAAGTGTTATAGTGAGAATATAATGAGAATGTTGTTGCTGAAAAAGTGGCGGTGTGTTAAACAGTGTTCTCAAATTTTATTTTTGTTTTTTTAGTAAATGTGTATGGGGAAAAAACTTGGAAAGCCTTGTCCTAAACAAAGACTTCATACGAGAACACTGCTCAGAACTTTATTGAGAACATTGATGCGGTATGGCAGAACACTGTGTTACAGTGTTCTGGATGATCACTGTGGCAAAACGCCGTTGAGAACAGCTCCACACATAGTGCTCTAACGACCCATTTGTTTCAAGTATTTACATTTTTATTTTTATCTTGGACATTGGTAATTCTTTTAAATATTAGGGATATTCATGTCCGGTTTACTGATTTGGACGGTTTAAGAATAAAAATTTCGATCGGATTATTAATTGCAATTTGACGTTTTCTTAAACCAATGTATTCAATTTGATGTGTCAAATCAAACTAACAAAAGCAAATGTGTTTCGTTTGACAGGTTTGATCGTCTGAACCAATTATTATATATTTTTGGTATGATAAAAGAATGAATATGACCAAACTGATCAAATTAATTCGATTTTTCCGGTTTAAACGGTTTTAGTGAGCACTTAGTTTATACTTATTTAAGTTTAATAAATATTACTGTGACCTTTTTTTCTCACTTTTGGTGATCGTGATGTGCAACATTCGACTGACTAATTCACGAGTTCGCGTTTGCGGCCTCACAGATATGAGTAAGATAAAGTTTGCACTAATGAGATTGACTTGAACACACCAGATTTATCTTTTATTCTCTGTATTTTTATGCAATAGGTAAACTTTGAACCATGAGATTGTCGTTACTTTATCACATAGTCCTATAACATTCTAGCGAATCAATTGTCCCTATATTAATTTCTTTGAGTTCGAATTACACTTCAGTTTTATGTGTATAGTTCATACTACATGTTAGTTCATATGATAATCAGTATCCAATCATGCATATGAAAGATCCTAAGACCCCTCCCAACGAGGGTGATAGTGCGTAAAAAGTCACGTTTTTACTACCGATATCTACTTCATTCTGGAACAATACTTGGCAAATAAACTCAAATAATGTTCAAATCAATGAAACTTTGTCAAGAAGGTCAAAATAGAGTTGCACGAGAAAAATCAAGCAAAACGGACGAAAAACGAAGATTCCACACACGTTTGAATATCCAAGACATCAAGACAAGATTTAAAGGCAAAAGTGCCCATCACTGAGATTTCTCTTATCCAAGATATTCGTTTTCTAAATTCAAATCTAACAGAAGAAGAATCAACAAAAACGAATGAAGAATGAAGATTCTACGTACGCCGGTAGATTCAAATGATTCGAACGAGACATCCAAAGATCAGAGACATATTTTTGGTATTTCTTTTCATCGAAGTCTTCGTTTTTAAAAAAACGGACGGAAATTTTTATTTCTACTAAATTTCTTTGGTGAAAAACATATCTGGACTTGAATTTGGGTGAAATCAAGTGATAAATTTTTAGGTCTCGACACTTAGTAAAATTTGTGTTTTCTTGGTTCTGTTTTATGCGACACAGTGTGCGACATACGGCTTTGTGTCGCTAAGTGCGACATAGTCTGTTGTGTCGCAGATCATGTCTGCGACATAAGGGCTTGTGTCGCTAAGTGCGACATCCGCAATTTAATGCGACATAAGGCGTTGTGTCGCTATATGCGACGGAAATAAGTTTTGCGATATAACCATTTGTGTCGCCATATGCGACATCTGTGATTTGTGCGACATAGTGGCTTATGTCGCTATATGCGACATAAGGCCTGATTTAGCGACATAAAAGCTTATGTCGTAGGTGGCATGGAGCCTCTGCGACATAACGCGCTGTTGGCCGGAAAATGAGCCGAAAAGGTGTTTTCCGGTCTCCGTTTGACTTGAAACTTTTACCCAACCCATATTTGGACATTATAAGCTTAAATAACCCATAAACAAGTAAAAATAAGTAAAACTGGAGAGTTTCAAGTTTTGCCGAAAAACTTACGACTAAGCGCCGGAGAAATCCGAGAAGGTGGAAATGTAGATCGTGATGTTGTGGTTCTTTTTCTTCAAATGGGCGGGATGATTTGATGAGTTTTGATGGTGGTTTTTTGGTGGTGATAGGTGGTGGTGTTTTGAGAGAGAAAAGGAGAGGAAGAAAGATAGAAGATGATGATGAATGGGATGGGGAAATGGGAATCCCCCTATTTTGGAGGCATGGGGGCCGGCCCACATAGGCCTCACCCATGTGTGGTTGGCTTCAAATTTTTGTTCCCGTGTATTCGCACTCCGTACGGTGTTTGTTTTCCCGCTCGTTTAATTGTTTAAATAATTATTTTAAAATAGGAATATTTATTAAAATTTTTGTTGAAGTATTTCATCAATTACTTTTACTTGTGTTATAAAATATAATTTATTCTTGTCTCGGTTGTTCACACATTTATTATTTTAATCGCGTAAATGTTGTTAATACGATACGAATTCGAGTTGAAATATTATCTAAATAATATTTTGGGATAAAATAGAGTTATTAGATAATGTCACATTATTCAATAAAATTGTTCACTAACGTCCGTATTGATTGAATCGAATTGCATTCGATTTGAAACTTGTATGATTTAATCAAATCGCATATTTGTATATATTCAACAATATATATATTGATACATTAATTAGCCTAACATAGAACTAATTACATGTGTTACACTTGATTAGGTACTAATTACTAGTCCTAATTTAGCGGGTGTCACAGCTAATGAAATCGCAACAAATACTACTTTCCATCATCTGATTTATTATTATCTTTTATTTGCTTTATTTAGTTAACTGAACCAAAAACCCCAACGCACTTTTATAAAAACCTATACTAGAAAGTAACGATTGATTGGATCACCTCCGTTTCAATTCAGTTTCTCTTTAAGAACGACTCTAGGTCATACTTACCATCTACTAACCTTTGGTTCAGTAATAATAAGTCACACTTAGACCCCTGCATTTACAAATATAAAACACCCACCGATAGGCATTGTGATCACTCGCGCTTGCGACGGTTGGAACGCCATCAAGTTTTTGACGCCGCTGTCGGGGAGACTAACTGTCCGATACAGAGGCCCAACCAATCCTGTTTTCTAGTATACCCTTAGGATAAAACCTTATAAAAAAAACAAAAACAAATCATTTTCTTTATTGTCTGTTTTCCTTTAGTGTATGACTTGTTCCCCTAGATCTGCACCGCTTTTTAACTTTCCTGATCCAGAACTTATAATACGCACTATTCGATGAGAAAAGAAACAATATGCATTTAGACAAGCAATGACTGATCGCATGACTCTCGCTGACAACAGTAAGCCCTCTATTGAAGGAAGAGGAGGCCCAATTCTCTACCCAGAAACCCCAGGACAATCATTCGAGCTTAAACACTACATCATCCAACTAATCTAAAACCATTGTCAATTCCATGGATTACCAAGTGATGTTCCAAACTCTCACCTCGACAAGTTCATATCTCTTTTAAACTCCTACAAACAAAATGGAGTTAGCCAAGATACAATCCGCTTGTATCTTTTCCCTTATTCACTCACACATCATGCGCAAACATGGTTTGAAGGTTTAGAAACCGGCTTTATCCCTTCATAGACGGTGATGGCGACAAAGTTTCTAACAAAGTACTTTCCGCCCTCTAAACAAACCAAACTCCGAAATGATATCATGAACTTTAGCCAAGCTTTTGATGAGTCATTATACACCGCATGGGAACGATTCAAAGGAGCACTGAAGAAATGCCCCAATCACCGACTCGACAAATCTGCATAATTGTGTACCTTCTATAATGGTTTAGACCCTAACCACTAAACATCCCTCGACGCTGCCGCACAAGGAAGCTTTATGACAAAGACGGACAAAGAAGGATGGAACCTGATTTGACGTAAAAAGTCATGTTTTACGAACATATTTTACCTCATATTTAGCACTTAATTAACAAAACCATGCCAATAAAGTCCACATTTATCACATTTTGTTAAAAAGGTCAAAACTTTATAAGTATTTTAAAAACAACGGTAAATGGACGAAAAACATAATTAAATAGGCATAATTCGTTCAACACACTTTTTTATCGTAAAAATCCGATCTGGGACTTAATAAGTATCTTAAAATGTAGGTCTGGAGATTACGAACGCGTGGATATTAAGAACGTCAGAAACAGATCAAGAACGAAGAAGTTAGATACAAACGAGTACGATCCAGCACACAAGACTTACGATCCAGCACACAAGACCACGACCCAGGGTACACCACCCCCACAGGGTCCGTATACCACCCTCTAGGGGACGTATACGCCCTTCTAGGGGTGGTATACCCCCTCTAAGGGGTGGTATACCCCCTCTTTGGTGCTGGATACGCCCTGTTTGCTACCGAATACGCCCTATTTGCCACCGAATACGCCCTATTTGGTGTCGAGTATTCCCCTTTAGGTGTCGAATTTCATAGCTCGAGGTTGTATTTCAGTATAAATAACGGGTGAGGGGTGCTGTATGAAAATTTTGTTCTTGAAGCCTATAAATAGAGGCTTAACCTCCTCATTTCCATATCATCAACACACATTCCATTCTTCATTCAACAATTCACTCTCACTCTTGTAATTTTCTTAGTTAGTTAGTTTCTCCCTCTAACTTCTCTCTCTAGAGGGTTAGAGAGTAGTTAGAGGGTAGCTAGTAGATTAGAGTAGAGATTAGCTTTTGTAATCAAGGAGTATTGGTGTTCAAGCTTTTATTCAAGGATTGCAAGTTCTATTCTCTTTTTACGCTGCTCTATTATCCGGTGATATCTATTCCCTCATACTGTTATTATGTCTGATTTATCTATGCGTAATATTATGGTATGTGCTTTACTTATTGCCATGCTTATTGAGTAGTGTAATATTGTGATTGTTGAAATGTAGATTTCTAGGAGTAGGGATGATGTTAAATTAATCTTTAATTTTATATGTGATTGGAAGTTGTTATGTTATGTATCGGGTTAAACTTTTCAAGTGGTAGATCTAAACCACCCATTCCACCATTTCCAAGTTTTCACGTGACTATTACTTTAGTATTAGGATCTGATCAACCCTAGTATCGGTAGATAGTTATCTGTGTTTTTGTATGAAGCTGTGGACATGCTGTAAAACGGCCCAGTACTTAGTATAGCGCTGGAAACACCGCTGGTGGAGTACAAATGCGTGGAAGCTACGGACCGGTTGTAAGCATATGACACCGTGGATACCTGGAAGTCACCCTTCCTGAACATGGTCTAGGTATATATTAAAGTTGTGGAACTGCTGAAAAACATAGTATACACCGTGAAACGAACCTAGGGATGAACGTTTGATCGCAAAGGAGGGTCTACACCTTGACAGAAGTATTTGTGCTCCTCGATTAAATCTAAGGGATCTTGAAAAGAAAGCAAACATTCAGCTGTAGTGTAGGATGCTTGAACCCCTTGATCCAACATAATTGACAGTTTAACATACACTAGCAAGAAATAGTACGACCCTTAATAAAATCAATTAGAATTAGGTGTTAAGAAAGGTCAGAAATTAAATATCGGTCTGTTGCCTTATTCATGCACCCAGGCGTTAACTCTAAGACGGGTCACTAGTCCTCATTGGACAGTGTTGGGGGACTGAGCAGCCTGATTTGATCAGACTCATGATAACCTAGTATTCAGTGACATGCGATTTAGGTTTTCGACTTAAACCGTAGAATTCTAGTGTTGACATCAAACCTCTGTTAATTTTATTAAAGGAAAGTCTCCAATCATCTTTTATAATGAACATCATCCCGAAACCTGAATATTGAAACTTCAGCAATCACAATCTCTATCTATCTGCTTACCCTATCCGTAGTTTAGTATTTACTTTTCTGTATCATTGTTAATTTAGAAAAACCAAAAACAAACCCTACCTGCTCTTTTAAACCCATCATATTAGCTTTTGTTGTTTAAGGTATTTACTTCATTTCGATTCGCTCCGATTTTAAGAACGACACCTGAGTCAGACTTACCGCTTGCTACCCTTAACAAGAGCAGTAGGTAGTAATAAAACTTAGGCTTCCCAGCATTATAAATTTAAAACTCACTGATCACCCACCTCCGACAGGAAGGTCCGCAACGACAGGGAAACGATTCCTTGATCGACCGTTGGGGCGCGATCAGGTTGTTTTTGACGCCGCTGCCGGGGATCGTCGAGCGTTGTGATTTGAAAAACATACCTTTAAGTTAGAAGCCCTTAGGAGAACCTTTCGTTCAAGCCTAACTTGTTCGAAAGTTACTGCTTTCTTAGAATAGTTTAGTTATTAAAACACAAAAACCATAAAAATATGAAAAATCAAAAACCATCTGATTCGGTTTCTAGCCCCGTCTCTCTATTCTCTTACAAGACAGCAGATGAGATGATGGCAATGGATGATTCTGAATTTTTTGATTTTATGGAAAAAGAATTAGAGGATAACTCTTCTTGTTCTTCATACCCCGAAGTCAAAGAAATCTTAAACGTCCAAGAAATTGATATTAGGCAAAAACACTTTGACCTAGAAGCAAAGGAATCTCAGCAAAAGATATCAACTTCTGTTACTCATACTTCAAGCAGTCAATTTACCCTTGACCCTGAGATCTTTTCACTTCTGGCCAAATACCCACACTATGTTAGGCCACCTAACCTTCCCAAAGAAGTACCATTCGGCACTGAGGTTTACTTTTATCCACCCATGTTAGGATTAGATAGAAATGAACGCCTTCACTGCTTGGATGAATACTTTGAATATGATCTCCCTGACATTTTGAGAAGTTATTCACAAGATAAGCATCTCCCATGTTCGGAAAATCATACATTCAAATCAGGAACCCCCTACATAGATGAACCATTTCAAAGATGTCCAGTCCAATCTAGGTACACCATAGCTAAAATCGTACTAAGTGGACCACCCACAGACATCATTGAAATCATAAATATTCCACCCGAGACTGAAATTGAGCGTCACGTCAGAAGTTCTTTTAAACCAGATAGGATGATAGATATTTGTGCCAACTTTCTTAAACACCTTAAAATATCAGACTTCCCCTTTTCGGTTGACCAAAGAAAGACCTTCGTGACTATCGATAACAGAATTTTAGGACTCCGCGCTAATTACACTAGAAAAGATGAGCTACTACTAATATCAGACCTAGACCTGTTAATGAAATTACTTGCTAATACTGATTACCATCCTGTTTCATCAACACGGATTAATCAGTATATTTTTGATCTGATTAGTGAGCTTAAATTTTGGATATAGCGTGACCCTATAATTCCAATCTTACTCCATGGGAAAATACCATTTTTTGTCGATCTTGCCGTCTATTTAATCAATAAACTGATAGAAAATTTTCCAAATGCAACTAAGGAGGCTATTGAGAAATCTTTCTGTGAAAAATGGAAAGAAATTCACATTAAGCTAACTCAGTTATTTCAAAAAATCGAAATTTCCTTTCACGCTTCAACAAAAATTACCTTTTAAAGAATTATCGGTAGCAGTTCACGCTACTACCGGAAATCCTGATTCAAAAGAAGAAAAGGAATTTTTGAAAATATTGGAAAAGTTACTTCATGATCTTAACTTTTTTGACGACGGACCACGAGATGGAATTTCAAATCCTAAGAAAGTTAAATGAGAATTTAATAATTTCGCTGATGCACTTATAAAATTAGGACACGAGGAGAGAAGTTTTCTAAATGAATTTGAATTATTTTTCTTAAACTCCGCCGACCTAATTTATCATGTCACTAAAGTGCTCCGATTTTCATTTATTCCTCGTTATACTTTTCCTCAGCCTCAGGCCCCGAATTAATTATTTGGAAAAGTCGAGCCGTTGACTTTGAAACAAAACGCTTATTGGGAGGCAACCCAATTTTAATAAATAAATCAAGTAGTTAATTTATTTAATTGCGTAGTAGTTTAAGTTTTCAATTTATTTACTTTCTGCATAAAAGTTAGGTATTTAAAAATTTTTAAAAGTATTTTAAAAATGTTCTTTAAAATTTTTATCTCATAAATTATCACTCAATGCTTAAGTTTTGTTTAGTTATTTAACTGCAATTAAACAACTGGCAAAATTTAACAACTTTAAAATGGGACTAAAATTTTAAGAACACAAAAATATTTTAAGTCTTAAATAAAACCTTTTAAAACTAATTACCACTTACTTTCACTAAATTACCACTTGGGGTAAAAAGGTAAAAGTAAAAAGGGAAAGGAGGTTAAAAAGCAAAAAAATGAAAACATTTTTTCACTTTCTCCCTCCCCTCCTCTCTTCTTCGGCCGAACACCACCCCCACCACCATGCCATCACCAAATTTCCACAATTTTTGAAGATCTCAAGCTCTACATTATTCTCTTTCATTACTTGTATGCTTCATTTATCATCATTGCATCATTTCTAAGGTAAATTTCTAACTTAAAATCTCTAGTTCATGATTTTACCCAAAAGTTAGGGTTTCAATTTGAAACTTGATATTTAGGGCTAAAGATTAGGGCTTTAGGTGTTATTACTTGCTATTGAATGTTAGTATGATGATTATTGATAGTAATCTAGTAATCTCATGAGAGATTGGTGAACTTTGATTTTCAAAGTAATGAACTTTGACTTTTTAGCTAGAATTGCATATGTTTGACTTTTGTTGATTAAAATTGCTTATAGTGATGTGTTAAACATAAGTAAAGTAGCCTAAATTAGTTAGCAATTGTTTTAGATGACTTTCAAGAATTAAAGTAAGCATTTTTATGAGTATTATTCAAGTATCATTATTTTAATTAAAATCTTTCAAACCAAAATGATACTCGTGCAAATATTGACATCGAATGCTCACTTGAATTCTTAAAACCTTGCTTTAAAAGATTTAAACGACTAGTTTCAATTTAAAAGAAGTATCATTTTAGTAAATAAAATGCATGAAGCTTTTAAATAGCAAGTCGCGTTTTCAAAGGAACCAATATTGTAATTATGCCATTTAAAGATGGAATGTTAAGTTGTTAGTCAATTTCACATCATAAAACACCAATTTTCAAAATTTGACTAACACTTAATATTAATATCTTTAAATACATAAAATGGTCAAAGTTTCATCACTAGTTTTCTAAGTTTATGGTCAATTGTAAAGTTTTAATTAAAGTAAGGTAATTACAAGTTTTTTTAAAATCTTAATGCTTACTTAGTTAATTACTAATGCATTTTCATTGTTTATAGCCTTTTCTAGGAATCATTCATAAAATAAGACCTTTTGTCCTAGAAAAATGCTTGTGATTCTACCATAGCTTAAGAAACTTATTGTTGATAAATTAGTGGTTTGGTGATTTCGTTTTGGTTAAAAATGTATCTTTCTAGGTTATGGATTATTCGATTTTTAAAGCCTACATTTCGAATTTTTATTTAAAATTTGGGATAACATAGTAAATCTATATATCTATGATCATGATGCGCACTAATTGTCTTTTATCTTGATAGATGATGTCTGCTTCTGAAGATATCCATCCTACTTTAGAATACTTGGCCACTTCTGCCAAAAAGAAGAAACTAATTAAGGATTGGATGAACCTGCCATTTGGAAAGAACAGATTTATCGTTTGGAGAGATGTAAAGGCACTTGGGTACAAGAGAGAGTTGAGGAAGTTAGTGAAATACAAGATCAATGATGAGAAAATGAATGCTTGGTACAAGATGTTCGCCCTCAATGAAGACATTTATCGAGAGCTAGTTATCGAATTCATGTTGACCTACAAATTCAACCCTTGCATCTTCAATATTACAAATAAGCGATTAATCAGCTTTAACTATAGAGGGGTGAAGCAGCATGTGTCTTTGGCTTAGTTTGCGATATATCTTGGGTTCTACACAGAGGAGCAGACACATTCTTTATATTCTTCGATAGTTCACGGGGTGTTTCATGTAATGAAGACCATGGGCTGATTTGGGACAATCTGACGGGTACTAGTTTTCATTCAAATGTAAAAGCCTCCGCGTTCTTCAAAGTTGAGCATCGACTCCTGCACAAGCTACTAGCTATATCACTACATGGAAAGAAAGAAACAGGAGGAGCTGTTGGAGCTGATGATCTCTTTGTGATGAACGCCATGATTAAGAAGAAGAATGTGAATGTAGCTTTCTTAGTAGCCGAGAGAATTGAAAGAGAGACGACATTTGAGATGACAAAGTATATCTATTTGGGAGCTTTCATAAACAGGATTTGTAGCCGTATGGGTTTGCTCACAGAGGATCACATGAGCGAGTACACTAGCTCGCCTTATGTTCGATCCCTGCCGTTTGATCTAGAGTACTTCCGCACTATATGGTTGATATCTACTGATTCGAGCGGGCAGGCATTCTGGAGAGCTACCAAACAGGCCATTCCTGGTTGTGTTCTGAAGAGGAAGAATAGTAAGAGAGACAGGGATGTTGAGGATGATGAGCCGATTGATATACCAGATGATGATAGAGATGTTAAAGCGCCGCAGGTTGATACTAGGGCATCTGGCTCTACATCTAGGGTTCAGAGTGTTGTTGACTCGACTACACCAGTGACTCCACTTTCTTAGTATTGGACTTTTCACGCACTTCAGGTTAGACATGCTCATGACATAAATGTAGCTCGCAGATTTGGATTGCCGATACCAGAGCCACTGATGTATAGATGTGCGACACCACCAACCACATTTCCACCTGTCACCACCACCTTTGCCCCAGTTACCACCACTATTCCATCATACACCATGCCCACCACATCTCGCTATGAACCAGTATATTCCCTACACACCTCAGCTGCTCCATCTACTTCACGACAACCATCCCCAGCTACCCATGTCTTATCTCCGATTTATGAGAATTCGAGGCCTGATGATCCAAATGTTTATCGCCCAGTCATGCCCACCACTAGTGCTGACAGCCCCACATTCTTAGGATTCTCAAGGATGCTCAACTTTGATGCTATTCCAGAAAATGAGCTTCCAAATGAGAACGACATTAGGAGAGGTTACTTGATATTACTTGAGGAGGCACACATGACAGCTCAATGCCTACAAGAATGGGGTTTTGAATCTGTAGGTGACTTGCCAACAAATGTCTTGAGGGATGTTTTAAAGCAACACAGGCTTATTACATCAGAGACTGTATCAGGAAGCGCCAATAGTGGAGAGCTTTCGGCTGCAGGAAATAACCCTTCCACTTCTGCATTTGATCTTCATGTGACTGATCAGGGGTCTCCTCGTCCTTAGACTTTCTCATCTCCAGTACTTTATTATTATTATTATTGGTCTGTATTAGCACTAACTATTATGGTGGGATGACTTGTGAACTTGTTTTGATCTTTTGGTACATTTTACCCACCTTGCTACTTAGCTGGATGATCTATCTATCTTTATTATGCTTACGTTTTCTTTGTTTATTTTAGTAGAATAAAATGTGGTTGAATTGATTGATGAGAAGGATGGATACAATTCGCGACTAGATGACACGCACAAAACATGAAGGCTGTTCTTAGACGGAAGCAAGCTGGAATCTCTAGCGAGCAATTCATCCTTCTTCAGCCAAATCATTTTCATCTCGTGAATCCATGAGGGGAGTTTTTCGTTCTTTTCCGTTGTCTTCCCGAAATATTCATACCATATCCTTTATGCCTAATATCTAAGTGTAGGATTTTATTCCACCATTTTCAAAACACGTTAAAGTGAGCATATCCTATAATCAAACTCTAAGTGTGGGATCCCCCAAAAGATCTCCGCCTTAGTAGTGAACATTAGGGACAATGTTCCTTTAAGTGTGGTATACACGGTATGTTATACTGTAAAGTTTTTTGACCTTTTGTCCTCCAAAGTTAACTTGAAACTCATTTCTTGCTCAAATTTTTTACCAAAATTTTTAAATCAAAACTCCATTTTGTCAAAAATTTCAAAATTTTTCGCTATAAAAACAGTCTCGTTTCGACAGTAGTCGGACTACTCATTCAGCAGACTGACTTTTGTAAATTTTTAGATCTTTTGGTACGAAAAATACTTTTTAGGGATAATCACTTTTTAAGAATAAATAAATTACTTTGGAAAGTACGATAAGGCAGAATAAGGATCCCTTAAAAATGAAATGGTCATCTTCGAAGCATCGCATTACTAGGCGCATATACCCTATATTGTTGTGTGAGGAACTTGAGCCTTTAATAAGCATTCAACTTTAATGCTTCACCATTCATTTCTGTGTGTGTGCCGATCCATGCGTCTTAGAATTAGAACTTGTTCCTGGTATACGCTTCGAGACCATATCAAAGAGTACCGTACGCGGTATAGGTGCAATTAGAGGATCTTGGCATTTATTAGGATTAAAACCCATTTTTCTCATATCTCTTCAAGCCTAACCCTGCCGATACTCAATTTTAGTATCGATGATCCGCTTAGTAAACCCTGTTGAGCCTTAACCTTTTCAGTTCTTATATACCTAAATATTTTAAAACCCATTCCTTTCCATACCCACCAAAACCTTATCTTAGAATTTTTAAATTTTTGAAAAATGATATCTAGATCTTCTCTCTAAAACCCACACCAAATCACCAAAAATCACACAAAACTACCACAAAAGCGCATCTAATCACCTAGCTTCTTTGGAACAAAACATTCACGGGAACACGATCTACACTTCTACCTTTTCGGATTTCAAAACCGACACGCGTAAGTTTCTGACATTTTCCCCAAACTCTTAGATTTCATCATTTCCTTTGATAGTTCTTGTTTAGTATGCTTAGATCATCATGTTTTAGTGTTCTCAACAACTGAAAATGTCCAAAATCGAACCTAAAGCTCGTTTTTGCAAAATTTCATCGAACAGATCGTGATGTCGCTTTTGGCTTGGGCCAATTGCGACGTCAGTCACAATGTCGCAGAACATCTCACGATGTTGCATGGTGCGACATCAGCCACAACGTCACAAGAACCAACAACGTCGCATATAGCGACATGACACCTAATGTCGCATTAAATTGCAGATGTTGCATTTAGCGACGCCATGATCAATGTCGCAGTAATGACCTACGACATCAAGCCTTACGTCGCACCTAATGTAACAGAAAACAGACCCTTAAAAACACATGATTTCACTAAGTATTTTACAACATGATTTTTACCCGAATTCGAATCTCAAATGCGATTTTCACCACAACAACATAGTAATTTCACTAAGTATTTTACAACATGATTTCACTAAGTCAGCTCGACCCCAACCAGGGGCTCTGCCCCTTGGACCCCGCCAGGGGTTGCCACCCCTTGGACCCTGCTACCAGGGCCCCCATACACAATTTCATACTTTATGAAACACAATGAAACAATATGATGATACTTTCGGAGATTATTATTACCAACGAGTCGTATACATTTTCAAAACTTCAAACATAAACATCGAGCAAACAATTGGACATAACTTGGTTGTACGAACACTAGCATGGATGGTTAAACTTAGACCTCCACATACTTATTAAATCTCATACGTTTAGGGCGTTAGGAGATTTCGACTAGACTTCTTGGGCTTTAGGCTTTGCTAGCACTCGAACATACTTGACTCAACATGTGAGTTCACAGCCCCACTTTTAACTATTTTACTGCTTTCAACTTGGGGTGAGAAACATAGTCAACTGTTTTATTGATTTCCATAACTGCTTCTACATACATGAATTGTATACTTATTTTACTCGAACGATTAGAGTACTTTAAACTGTTGAACTCTTACACAAAACTGGTATTTATGAAACGACATTTACATACTATAAACTTGTTGAACTTTGTTTGGTAAACCGGAGAACGACCGGTACTTTTTACGAAAATGCTGGAGAATGACCAGCAATGTATTTTAGTGCCAGAGAACGACTGGCCAAGTGGACGGGAGAACGAGCCGTGCGTATTTGGATGGGAGAACGACCCATGCATCTTTTGACCGGAGAACGACCGGTATTGTGTTTTGCTGGAGAACGACCAACAGTGTTTATTGCCGGAGAACGACTGGCTGAGTTGGACGGGAGAACGACCCGTGCATCTTTAGACTGGAGAATGACCGGTACTGTTTTGGAAACGCTGGAGAACGACCAGCAACGTATTTCAACTGTGTTTTGGGCAACATCCCCACCGAACAATATTTGGATAATATTTCACAAAACATTTACTTAACTATTATGGCAACAACTGTTTAACGAACCGTACTTGCAAACTTAGAACCTGTGAATTCACTCAACCTCGTTGTTGACTTTTACTATGTTTTTCAGGGAATTAGCTGCATGTAAGACATCCTACACACATGGAACGTAGGCGACCCTCGAAGGAATAGGATGCCAACTTTTGACAACTGGATTTCTTTTATATAACTAAGCTGTTTAGTCATATTTACGAAATCTACTTTTGTAACTTAATTACTTTTTAACTTATACGATTCGATGAATCGTAAACTTTGTAACTATTACTTTTGGCATCTTAATATATTATGTTCTGTTGTAATCATAAGCTCTGATACGTATGCATGTACTGTGTATTGTGGCACTCCCCATACTTAACTAAATGCTTCCTCTAAACTAAATCAACGAATTTGGGGGTGTTACACACAAAATTCGTGTTTTACTCAAAAACTTCTCGCGTACGTTTCGGAAATCAAATTTTAAAAGATCGAGAATCTTGCGGTGCGAAAAATTGGCACCAAGTAAAATTTGAAATATCAAAAAGTCTGAAAAAATGAAAATATGAAAGGATCTCAAAAGGCAGTAAGAAAGAAAAAATCCTTAGAATATTCTTTGGCAAAGAAATTCTAAACAAAAAAATTCATCATCTAAATAAAGCTAAGTGCTTCAAAATCTCCCGAAAACTCTGATCTCTGAAAGATGGAAATCTTTCGTGTGTTTTCAAGAAGATAGAAGTCAAAATAGCTATCTTCCTTCCTTACCATTATCCGTTTCCATTTTCATTAAAAAGCATATCTAAATAAAGTTTTTCATAAAATTTGAAAATTCCTAAGATAAGTATACCCTTTAAACCCTAAAACAACCCTATTTCATACCCATTTAACCCTCACCCGAACATTACAACCCAACAAAAATACCTTGGGATAATTAGCACCGTCCTCATTTGGAGTGGTGGAGATGCAATTCTCGACCAAGCCTATGATGATAAGCGTTGCATGACTGGCTTTGAGCGATTTCGTTTGTTTAGAATGTTAGAAAACCCGATACACTTCTTGAGTGAATTGAGTGACCACCTATGAGAATTGCCCAGTCATGTACTTCTACATTTCGAGTGTTGCAAAGTATGCTAAAGGGACATCCAGTTCAGTTTTAAGATTTCTTATTCTATTGATGCTTACTTTCTGAAATAACTTACCTATTTTGAGGAATTGATGTCCTTAGGAAACATCTGTTCTCATCAACTGATCCATTTTCTCAAAACCTTGAGCGAAGTGAGATACGGTTTGCTTAAGGACAAACAAAGTCTAAGTGTGGGATATTTGATTTGACGTAAAAAGTCATGTTTTACGAACATATTTTACCTCATATTTAGCACTTAATTAACAAAATCATGCCAATAAAGTCCACATTTATCACATTTTGTTAAAAAGGTCAAAACTTTATAAGTATTTCAAAAACAACGGTAAATGGACGAAAAACATAATTAAATAGGCATAATTCGTTCAACACACTTTTTTATCGTAAAACTCCGATCTGGGACTTAATAAGTATCTTAAAATGTAGGTTTGGAGATTACGAACGCGTGGATATTAAGAACGTCAGAAACAGATCAAGAACGAAGAAGTTAGATACAAACGAGTACGATCCAGCACACAAGACTTACGATCCAGAACACAAGACCACGACCCAGGGTACACCACCCCCACAGGGGCCGTATACCACCCTCTAGGGGACGTATACGCCCTTCTAGGGGTGGTATACCCCCTCTAAGGGGTGGTATACCCCCTCTTTGGTGCTGGATACGCCCTGTTTGCTACCTAATACGCCCTATTTGCTACCGAATACGCCCTATTTGGTGTCGAGTATTCCCCTTTAGGTGTCGAATTTCATAGCTCGAGGGTGTATTTCAGTATAAATAACGGGTGAAGGGTGCTGTATGAAAATTTAGTTCTATAAGCCTATAAATAGAGGCTTAACCTCCTCATTTCCATATCATAAACACACATTCCATTCTTCATTCAACAATTCACTCTCACTCTTGTAATTTTCTTAGTTAGTTAGTTTCTCTCTCTATCTTCTCTCTCTAGAGGGTTAGAGAGTAGTTAGAGGGTAGCTAGTAGATTAGAGTAGAGATTAGCTTTTGTAATCAAGGAGTATTGGTGTTCAAGCTTTTATTCAAGGATTGCAAGTTCTATTCTCTTGTTACGCTGCTCTATTATCCGGTGATATCTATTCCCTCATACTGTTATTATGTCTGATTTATCTATGCGTAATATTATGGTATGTGCTTTACTTATTGCCATGCTTATTGAGTAGTGTAATATTGTGATTGTTGAAATGTAGATTTCTAGGAGTAGGGATGATGTTAAATTAATCTTTAATATTATATGTGATTGGAAGTTGTTATGTTATGTATCGGGTTAAACTTTTCAAATGGTAGATCTAAACCACCCATTCCACCATTTCCAAGTTTTCACGTGACTATTACTTTAGTATTAGGATCTGATCAACCCTAGTATCGGTAGATAGTTATCTGTGTTTTTGTATGAAGCTGTGGACATGCTGTAAAACGGCCCAGTACTTAGTATAGCGCTGGAAACACCGCTGGTGGAGTACAAATGCGTGGAAGCTACGGACCGGTTATAAGCATATGACACCGTGGATACCTGGAAGTCACCCTTCCTGAACATGGTCTAGGTATATATTAAAGTTGTGGAACTGCTGAAAAACATAGTATACACCGTGAAACGAACCTAGGGATGAACGTTTGATCGCAAAGGAGGGTCTACACCTTGACAGAAGTATTTGTGCTCCTCGATTAAATCTAAGGGATCTTGAAAAGAAAGCAAACATTCAGCTGTAGTGTAGGATGCTTGAACCCCTTGATCCAACATAACTGACAGTTTAACATACACTAGCAAGAAATAGTACGACCCTTAATAAAATCAATTAGAATTAGGTGTTAAGAAAGGTCAGAAATTAAATATCGGTCTGTTGCCTTATTCATGCACCCAGGCGTTAACTCCAAGACGGGTCACTAGTCCTCATCGGACAGTGTTGGGGGACTGAGCAGCCTGATTTGATCAGACTCATGATAACCTAGTATTCAGTGACATGCGACTTAGGTTTTCGACTTAAACCGTAGAATGCTAGTGTTGACATCAAACCTCTGTTAATTTTATTAAAGGAAAGTCTCCAATCATCTTTTATAATGAACATCATCCCGAAACCTGAATATTGAAACTTCAGCAATCACAATCTCTATCTATCTGCTTACCCTATCCGTAGTTTAGTATTTACTTTTCTGTATCATTGTTAATTTAGAAAAACCAAAAACAAACCCTACCTGCTCTTTTAAACCCATCATATTAGCTTTTGTTGTTTAAGGTATTTACTTCATTTCGATTCGCTCCGATTTTAAGAACGACACCTGAGTCAGACTTACCGCTTGCTACCCTTAACAAGAGCAGTAGGTAGTAATACAACTTAGGCTTCCCAGCATTATAAATTTAAAACTCACTGATCACCCACCTCCGACAGGAAGGTCCGCAATGACAGGGAAACGATTCCTTGATCGACCGTTGGGGCGCGATCAGGTTGTTTTTGACGCCGCTGCCGGGGATCGTCGAGCGTTGTGATTTGAAAAACATACCTTTAAGTTAGAAGCCCTTAGGAGAACCTTTCGTTCAAGCCTAACTTGTTCGAAAGTTACTGCTTTCTTAGAATAGTTTAGTTATTAAAACACAAAAACCATAAAAATATGAAAAATCAAAAACCATCTGATTCGGTTTCTAGCCCCGTCTCTCTATTCTCTTACAAGACAGCAGATGAGATGATGGCAATGGATGATTCTGAATTTTTTTGATTTTATGGAAAAAGAATTAGAGGATAACTCTTCTTGTTCTTCATACCCCGAAGTCAAAGAAATCTTAAACGTCCAAGAAATTGATATTAGGCAAAAACACTTTGACCTAGAAGCAAAGGAATCTCAGCAAAAGATATCAACTTCTGTTACTCATACATCAAGTAGTCAATTTACCCTTGACCCTGAGATCTTTTCACTTCTGGCCAAATACCCACACTATGTTAGGCCACCTAACCTTCCCAAAGAAGTACCATTCGGCACTGAGGTTTACTTTTATCCACCCATGTTAGGATTAGATAGAAATGAACGCCTTCACTGCTTGGATGAATACTTTGAATATGATCTCCCTGACATTTTGAGAAGTTATTCACAAGATAAGCATCTCCCATGTTCGGAAAATCATACATTCAAATCAGGAACCCCCTACATAGATGAACCATTTCAAAGATGTCCAATCCAATCTAGGTACACCATAGCTAAAACCGTACTAAGTGGACCACCCACAGACATCATTGAAATCATAAATATTCCACCCGAGACTGAAATTGAGCGTCATGTCAGAAGTTCTTTTAAACCAGATAGGATGATAGATATTTGTGCCAACTTTCTTAAACACCTTAAAATATCAGACTTCCCCTTTTCGGTTGACCAAAGAAAGACCTTCGTGACTATCGATAACAGAATTTTAGGACTCCGCGCTAATTACACTAGAAAAGATGAGCTACTACTAATATCAGACCTAGACCTGTTAATGAAATTACTTGCTAATACTGATTACCATCCTGTTTCATCAACACGGATTAATCAGTATATTTTTGATCTGATTAGTGAGCTTAAATTTTGGATATAGCGTGACCCTATAATTCCAATCTTACTCCATGGGAAAATACCATTTTTTGTCGATCTTGCCGTCTGTTTAATCAATAAACTGATACAAATTTTTCCAAATGCAACTAAGGAGGCTATTGAGAAATCTTTCTGTGAAAAATGGAAAGAAATTCACATTAAGCTAACTCTGAAGGTTTATGGCGAAATTTTCCAGATCTTTGAGCCTGATCTGAAGGTTTTCGAAAACCGAGCTCGATTCTTTAGCAAAATTAATTACCTATGTAAATGGACACTATAGTTGCTGTAAAAGTTATATGTTAGACTAGACACCATGATGATCAGTGGGTAAAAATATTGAGAATTTATTTGGACCGGAAGTTGGTAAGATTTATGGCGAAACAAACCGACAAAAGTCGAAAATATGAAATCTTGAAGTTGTAAGATGCAATATAAAAACCGGTACTTTTGGTGAACTCCGACATGAACCGACAATTTATTTGGACTCTATAAACTGATATATGGGTTGGGTGAAAGTTTCGGGTCAAACCAAGTAAGTTTGACCAAGTCAACAAAAGCGGCTCGATTTCTAAAAACTTACTATATTTGGAAAATGGTAACAAAAATGAGTTTGGGTGACTTAATTAGTAACTTGGACCAAAAATTAATTTTAGAAAGTTTCCCGAATGAAAAACCGACACTTGATTACACTTGGGCTAAATATTGAAATCTGACCAGACCTCAGTGTCGCATGACCTGCGACACTACCTTCGACACTACCTAAGTGTCACTAACTAGTGTCGCTACTTATTTAAAAATTAATTTGAACCTGCGACACAAGACTTAGTGTCGCTATCATGCGACACTCACTACGACACTTAACCTAATGTCGCATACACTGTGACACTTACCCTAGTGTCGCATGACCTGCGACACTGACCCTAGTGTCGCTACTAGTGTCACTAAAGACAGAAAACATGAACCTTATTTTTCACTAAGTATTGAACTTGGGTAACAACTCATAACCACACATGATACATACTATTATAATGTATACAATGAAACAAACTTAATAATAACGTCTTTTTAAGAATTGTTATTACAAACTTTCACCAACGGGTCATCCACATTTTTTTAATCAACAACTTATTTGCACATACTAGTTAAGTGAAATAGCTATAGGTGGACATTAACCCTCCACCTATACTATTGGCTTAAGTGGACATTAACCCTCCACTTACATGGATAGTCTTTAAGACATCTACTCATACATACACAGCCATATACGTTTAGGACGTTAGAAGGTTGCACACCGGCTTGCTTGCTTATTTGACTATTTGTTAGCTGCTTGCTAAACTCAGGTGAGTTTCATAGCCCCTTTTTACTATTGTATATCCAGGGGTGAGAATACATACAACTGCTTTTACACAACTGTTTATATGAACACAAGTACAACAAACAATGCTATACGGATTGCATGAGTTAACACACTAATCCATTTAAAGTCCTCACATATCATAGCTTCGTTAATTTGGACTAAGCGCGAGTATTAGTAAATAGATCTATTTGGGACTGACAATCCCCGTCAGGGTTAGTTGCGCTAACCTGTCAAACAGACGTATTAATATTTTTACACACGAGTGTATCGGATTAGACACTTGCAGGGGCACCAACGATCGTGTACTTGAAAGAGGCATGACACACATTGTTAAGCTTTGGACTATGAGCTCATGGCAATAGTATACATATTTGATTAATTTCAAACATTATTAAATCTTGTGTTTCATACCGATATCTCAACAACTGTTTAACAAACCTATGGACTCACTAACTTTATGTTGACCCTTTTAGTATGTATTTCTCAGGTAACCCGCCGCAGTAGGATGCTTTGGATAGCATAGCTCGAGTCGCATTGTTTTCAAACATCAAGGAACTAAATTGCATTACTATATTTTGTAGTTATAGCGATGTAATACAACTTTTATTATGCGAACTCCATAATATTTTGTAAACATTTGAATTATGGTAATGTAATATTTTCAAATGTCTCATATAGAGGTCGTTTGCTTTAATCTTTGTGTTGTGATATTTAATTTGGTCGGCGCCCCCATGACACCTCCTACTTCCGCTGCCACGTGTTTTGGGGGTGCGACAGATTGGTATCAGAGACTAAGGTTATAGCGAACTAGGATTGCATTAGTGACCTAGACTATAACCGTTAGGATAGTATTCCTCACTTGTTATGACTGGTTCAACAATTGCATCATTCGAAATTAATTTAACATAGCTTGATCAACTATGTATAATTAAAGGAGAATCGATGCAAGACCTGAAATGGTTATAGTGAATGGGAATGCATTAGAAGACTTTGACCAAGGATAGAAATGGGACCAACCCCATACGTGCTTATGTGCTAGGTTATTATATTTCTATATATAACCTTAACTTCTCGTATAATAAACTCCTTGCCACAGAAATGGCAGACTCCTCTAACGTATCATCAACCGACTTGAACAACGAAACTCAAACGCTATCCACTACTGGGGGTACCACTCCTTTACCTATCACTACGACACCAAACTCTCCTGAACCTCTTTACTACATGACCGGCGAAGCCCGGGTAGTACGAAGACGTCGAGGGAATGCCGGGTCATCCCGAGCAAACCCTTACTCAAACTCCACTACTAACACCACGACTAATACCCGTCATTCGGCATACGCCCGTAGGTGGGACTGGATACCCACAACCCTAAACACTTGGAGGTCTGAGGAAGCAATACAGATTCCTGCTGACCCCATGGACATCTCCCCGTACACACAAGAACCAACGCACCATACGGTACCGGTGTTAGCAGCCCGACTTCATCGTCACGAAGAAAGGCTCGAAATCTTAAATCGGGGTCATCATATAGTAGAGAATTACCTGTTACGCCGAACCGATGATTACACAGCACAACTTCTTCAAGAACAGGAAGGCACAAACCGTACTCTGGAAATGATTCATCAACAGGTTATAGACAACATGAGCGCTACTGACATCCTACAAGCAAGATTGGAAGAATGTGAACAACGTTCACGGGAAGCTGAGGAGTATGCTCGTGCGCTCGAGCAATGACTAACCTTGACTGAAGAAGGTGTCAGGCAAACAAGCAGACTTGCGGATTGTCACACCCCCAATTTCATGCTTTGCGGAAGCGATTGTTTTTGGGCGTGACTAATCAAATATCAAGCACAAAGATTAAGCAAACGACTCTAAATGAGACATTTTTGAAAAATACATTACATTACAAAAGTAGTAAAAGGTTTTAAGTCATAGGTATACATCATTAGTTCGCAAAATGAATCTGAAGATTTTAAATACATAATCAAAGTACAAAAGATAATGCGAGTAAAATCTTCATAAGCGTGTATGCATGCGACTCGTACTAGCTTAGCATATAAGTAGATCCTGCTGGGCCATCCTACTGTGGCTGCGTACCTGAGAATGCATTACTAAAAGCGTCAACCAAAAGGTTGGTGAATCTCACTGGTTTGTAGTAAGTAAATCAGTTTGAACACAATATTAGTACCACAGTTTCACAATAGCTGTAAAGTAATAAATGTAGTTGCACAATTGAATTAGCGTAGTAAAAGTGATTGTACGCATGTAATAAGTCGGTATTTAATAATTGTACGAAAGCAATAGGGTAGTAAACATTAATTGTGTGTATATAATAGGTCGGTAATCAATGATTGCACCAATGCAATCGGGTAGTAACTAATGACTGTAGGTAGGTAATAAGTCGGTAAGGCAGTAAGAAATAATTGCACGAATGCAATAGGGATCGATATACATTGCTGTGAGCATCATAGTCGAAGCTTAACAAGTCTGTAATTTGCCCCCGTGAGTGCTAATCCAAAAACACTCATATGAAACGAGTAAGAAACGCCCGTTTATACAGTACGGTTCATGGTGGCGCTACCACCCCGGGCGGGGATTGTCAGTCCCATATGGATCCATATACTAAAACTTGCGCTTATCGAATAACTAACCACTATGATTTCAGAGGCCTTCAGTGGATTAATCGTAACTCAAGCCAGTAAGTATATCGGAAAGTTTGTAAGTCGGTAAGACAATATGTCAGTAAGACTATAAGTCTGTAAGACTGTAAGTCTGTATAGTATCAGGTCTGTAGAGTAGTAAGTCCGTAAGGTAGTAAGTTTGTAAAGTACTAAGTCTGTAATGTATTAAGTCTGTAAAGTAATTTAGTAAAGATAGTAGTTTCATGTGTTCAAGTAAAACAAGTAATGCATCTCCCCTAAAGTAAAAGCAGTAAAAAGGGGTCGTGAGACTCACTTGAAGAGCAAGCAATCCGAAAGTACGTGAGTTGTTCCAATGGTAATCTCCTAATGCCCTAAACATGTGAGATTATAACGAGTAAGTGGATGTTTAACTAAACCATCCGTATAAGTGTTTGTTTGGTTTAATTATGCCCCAAAGTATTTAATAAGTGTTTATGTTTGAGTTTGTGAAAAGGTATACGACTCGTTGGTGACGGTTTGTAATAATAATTTCAAACTATTATTATTATACATGATTTGTTGTACTTATAAAAGTATATGTGTTTCGTGTGTAAGTCGTATCGTATAAGTTTAGTTGTTACTCAAGTTCGTCACATCCGTTACATTTTATTTCATAAGTTACGAAATTTGGTATGGGTCCGAAAACTGAAATATGCCATTTTCGACCCCTAGACGACCCCGAAAGGCCTAAAACCGCCTAGGCTATGGTAGCCTTGATCATTGGGCCATTTTCGAGTGACCGTGTGACTTTTAGCCCAAACCGTTAACATAAAATTTTCATCGAGAAGCTACCCTGAAAACACTTGTGATATTCTTCGGCATTTTTACAAAAACTGTTCTGTTTGAGTATTCCAGCCGTTTGGCTATAAAGGTCCAGCCGTTCGGCTAAGGTAGCCTAGCCGTTCGGCTAAGGAAACCTAGCCGTTCGGCTGATGAAATCCAGCCGTTCGGCTCAGGGACCAATTTTAGGTCTGTTCGTGAAATGATTTGCAAAAACATGTTCTAATCCTAGTTTTCGGACATAATCAGTTCATAGAACACTCAAGCATGATTATATAAGCATTTTAAAAAGTGTTAGATTCCTTACAATTTAAAATGGAGGTCGGATGGTGATGATGATGTTAATGGAGATGAAGAAGATGATGGAGATGAAGATGGTGGTGATGATGAAGAAGATGATGATGATTCTCATGAGCTGCTGCTGTTGTTGATTTTGTTGTGGATTGTTGTTGTTGTTGTTGTAAACCGAGAGAAAAGAGGGAGATATAGATATTGATGATGGTGATGAAATGAAGGAGAAGAAGAAGAGGGGGTGTTTGATCGGCTTTAGCTTCATGAAGAAGCTGACCAACTTCAATTATTGGAGTTGGTTGGCTCCCGTTCGTAGTACAAAATACCCATGTTTTTGTACCCGATCGTAAAGTATTATAATGTTTTCAAATGATAAATTTCTAAAAATATAATCGTTTATATTTTTAATCGAAGTATCTTATAAAAATACTTTTAGTGAGATATAAAAATATATCTTTGCTTCAACTAATTTTGACGGATAGTTTTCAGTGTACAAAAGGTGTCTAAATTTGTAACCAAGTAAATAATTATTATTTTCATCGATAATACATTATTTAAAAATGTTTTGCACCAACGTCCGTATTTAGGTTTGCGCGTTCTTTCATATTTGTTTGTACGCGATTATTTAAATAATCTTTTAACGTCATTATATATATTTATATATATATATATATATAATACTTGTACACTTCAGTAGTTTGAGTATTTAATACTTGAAATAAAATTTTAAATTTTGACCAAATTTTAGGTCATTTTTGACCGGGTGTCACACGGATACTATAAATCGCCTTTTCACTCTAATGTCACGAGTAAACCTGCGTCAGAACTAAATCTATTTCTTTTATTGTAACCTATTGAGGTGGGATGTGCTCAACTTATTATCCTTTATTATGTTCTGTAAACTTTCAAATTCAAACCGGATGTAACATTCCCGGTATCTTTTGTAATCCTTATGATTGTTGTCTTTTGAAACTCGTACTCTGTATTCAACCTTTCTATCTAATGAATTATGGTTATCATTCTGTGCTGTTGTATATTACCCCATTATATATATACACATGTGATATATCATAACCTCACGCAAACCTCTTATATGTCTCATTTCATTGTTGTTCAGCATCATGCCTCCAAGACGACATACTTACACCGACACCGAAATTGCTCAAGTCATTGCACAGAGCGTAGCCCAAGTCCTTGCCGCTCAACAAAATCCGGGTGGCGGAGGCGCACCTGCTAACACATCTACTCCAAAACCATGTACCTACAAAGACTTTTTGAACTATAAACCCTTGTACTTCAAAGGATCTGAAGGAGCTATCGGTCTGATACATTGGATCGAAAAGACAGAATCTGTTTTCTGAATCTGCAACTGCACTGAGGAAGACAAGGTTAAATTCTCCGTATGCACCCTTTCTGACGGAGCTCTCACCTGGTGGAATTCTTATGCCCAAACTGTGGGCATTGATACCGCATACCAACTTCCATGGGAAGACTTCAAGACAATGCTCAGGGAAGAGTACTGTCCCTGTGAACAACTGCAACAACTTGAAGAAGTATTCTGGAAATTTACTGTTCAGGGAAACGACATTACCACTTACACCACTCTATTTCACCAGCTAGCTGTCCTATGCCCATCCATGGTGGACCCTAAATACAAACGTATCAAGAGATACATTTGGGGGCTACCAGAATCAATCCAAGGGAACGTCATCTCATCAAAACCCGGGACCATCCAAAGTGCTGTCCGCATGGCACATGAACTCATGGACACCCACGGTGAAAACCACTGGGGACAACAAACAAAAATGGTCCGGGAACAACAACAACCAGCAGCAACCAAACAAAAAGGCCGAGACTATTAAGGCCTACACTTCAGGTACAGGATCCGGGGATAATAAAGGATATGTTGGAAACAAACCCCACTGTTCTAAATGTAACCGTCACCATGATGGTCCGTGTAGTAACCCCTACGGTAACTGCAAACGCTACGGACATCTGACCAAAGATTGCCAAACTCCCAACTCAAATGCCAACACCAACACCAACCCTAATGCACCAAAGGCTTGCTTTGAGTGCGGTAACACCGGGCATTCCCGAAATGTTTGCCCAAAATTGAAAAACAACAACAACCGAAACAACAACAACAGGAACAACAACAATAACCACAATGCTCGCGGCAGATCCTTTGTTCTTAACACTGGAGAAGCCCGCCAAGATCCCAACGTTGTTACTGGTATGTTTCTCCTCAATGATCTAACCGTTTCAGTTTTATTCGATACCGGTGCTGTAACACCCCCAAATTTAATGAATTGCGGAAGCATATTTTTGGGTGTTACTAATCAATAATCAAAGCACACAGATATATAGCAAACGACTCTATATGCGTCGTTTTAACAAAATATATTAATATTAAAAGGTTTACAATAGTTTGAACTCATACATAGCTCGTGTTCGTAATATGAGAGATTTAAGTACATAATTAGTTATACAAAATCTAATAATGCAATGAAATCTCTGAAGTTTACATGAAGACTCGAGCTAAGATGCATCCTGATGGGCAGTCCAAATCTACAGCTGAGTACCTGTGATACATGCTAAAATGGGTCAGCTAACGCTGGTGAGCTCACAGGTTTGAGTATCAAATAATATTCTATGAATCGCAAGATTTAAGTATTGATTTGCATCCAGCAAATAAAGTTACAGATAATGTATACAACCATGAGCGCATAGTCTGAGCTTAACTCGAGGGTCGGGTCCCATATAGAGAATTCCGAGCGAGGTGCCTCCACGAGAGCCTAATCTACTCTCGTCTTCCCAAATATTAGTACGTCCGTTTACCCGGTTAGTGCTTGCTAACCCGGACGAGGAGGGTCAATCCTATATGGTACCATATACTAATATTCACGCTACTTTCGTATTACCAGACTATACTGACGGAGGACTTTGGTTTGTATAGTTGAAAACAACTCATGTAGTATATTGAAATATGTACTCGCGTTCATGTGTTAAAAACAGAGCAATGTATCACACCCCTAGTAAAACAGTAAAAAGAGGGGTCATGAGACTCACCTGAGCCTGAAGAGTTTATCTAAATAAACTGAGATTGATTAGCCAAGAATCGAAGTCCAAAGACTTGTAACCTGAGGGTGTCCACGACACGCGATGGTTATAAGCATGTGAAGGCATCTAATAAGACTACCTTGTAGTTGTTTGTCCAACTAGAATGTCCAAATGATTACAATTTGGTTGATTATTTAAGTGTTTGAAAATGTGTACGGCCCGTTGGTGATTATTTGTAATAATAATCCCACATTATTTTGATGATTTTGAAGTGTTATACCTAAAAGTAAGTTTCAATGTGTTTTAAAAATTGTGTCGCATTCGTGTTTGTTGTTATACAAGTTTAACACTTTGTGTGCAAGTTTAGATGTAACACCGTTACTCGTGAACCTAGGGTAAGGGTGAAGCCCGTTAATGACGGGGGTCCGGGGGCAGCGCCCCTGGTAGCGGGGTCCAAGGGGCGGCAGCCCCTGGCGGGGTCCAAGGGGCAGAGCCCCTGGTTGGGGTCGAGCTTTTATTTCTACTATATTGCTTTGGTGAAAAAAGCACCTGGACTTGGATTCGGGTGAAATGGGGCGTCAAATTTGGGCCTCAAAACTTAGTGTAAAATTAGTTTGAAACCTTCTGTTTATGCGTCACTTATAGCGTCACTTAGGGGCTTGGGCGACACTTGGGAAGTGTCGCTAAAAATAGTAAATCTGAGCATGTGCGTCACTTAAGGGAAGTGACGCATGGTAGGGCGTCACTAAGGTAAGTGTCGGTATAAGTGTCGGGTATGGGTCTAGGCGTCACTTAGGAAGTGTCGCTATAAGTGTCGGGTATGGGTCTAGGCGTCACTTAGGAAGTGTCGCTATAAGTGTCGGGTATGGGTCTAGGCGTCACTTAGGAAGTGTCATTAGAAGTGTCGGTTAAAGTTGTTGTGCGTCACTAGTCAAGTGACGGTAGGAGTGTCGGGAAAAAGGGGTTTTATGCGGCACTTAGGCAAAATTATGGTTTCATGCGACACTCAATGCGTCACTTAAGTGATGCACGAAGTGACGCTATACTGGTCGTCTTTGCGACACTTAGGTCTGTTTGACGGATTTTTGAGCCAAAACGAGTTTTCCGGCCACCGTTTGGCCTGAAACTTTTACCCAACCCAAATTTGGACATTTTAAGCTTAAAGAAACAACTACTTGCTAAAAACACTCGAAATCTAAAGGTTTCGGGATTTGTCGGAAACTTACAATTTGTCGGATGAAAATTCCGAAAAGATGGAAGTGTAGATCGTTGTTTCGTGGTTATTTTCTTCCAAACGAGTGTGAAGATTCGAGGTCGTTTGGAGGTGTTATTTTAGGATTTAGTAAGGTGGTGGTGGTTTGTGATTTAGAGAGAAAAGAGAGGAAGAAGAGAGAAGGGAGAAGAAAATGGGGAGGTGAGGAGGTGATGACCTCACCTTGTTGGCTGATTTCGGTGGGGGCCCACCGGGTGTGGGTCTTCACTTTTTAACTCCGTGCATTCGCGTTTCGGGCGGTGTTTGTTTTCTCGTTCGTTTAAACTTTAAATAATTATCTAAAATATTTAATTGTACATTTTTAAAGAGAAATTAATTACTCGATATTTATGTTAGAAGTATTTTATCAAAATACTTAATACTTGGATTATAAATCATGACTTTAATTTATTTTGTTTTGTTTGCGCGTTTACGTTTTAATCACGTAAGTTGTCAATTATACGAAATGAATATGAAATATTTTCAGAATAATATTTTGGATATAAGGTCGTCATTAAATAATGTTTTCTCATTCAATAAAATTGTTCACCAACGTCCGTATAAATTGAATCGAATTACCTTCGATTTGGGATTGCGTACGATTTAATCAAATCGCATGTTCGTATATATTCGTCAATATATATTGAGATACATTAATTATCCTAATCTAAGGACTAATTACATGTATTAACAACTGATTAGGTACTAATCACTAGTCCTAATTTAGCGGGTGTTACAGGTGCCGATAAAAGTTTCACATCTGATGAGTTTTGTCCATTACTCAATATCGCACCCACTGCCTTAGATGCTAAGTTCACCATAGAATTAGCAAATGGCAAACTGATTGAGGCCGATAGTGTGATACCTAAATGCACTTTAAACCTCGCTAACGAACTTTTCCCCATAGACCTCATACCCGTTGAAATCGGAAGCTTTGATGTTATTGTAGGCATGGACTGGTTGTCCAAACATCGTGCCGAAATCGTTTGTTTCGAGAAAATCGTTCGTATTCCCCTCGTTACCGGTGGAACTTTGATCATACAAGGGGAGACCGGTAAACCAACCTTGAACATCATTTCTTGTATGAAAACTCAAAAGTACCTGAGGAAAGGGTACCCCGCAATCCTCGCTCATGTAACCGAAAAGAAGTCGACTGAAAAGCGACTTGAGGATGTGCCCATCGTCCGAGACTATCCAGAAGTCTTTCCCGAAGACTTGCCAGGCCTACCTCCACCTAGACAAGTCGAATTCCAAATTGAACTTGTGCCCGGTGCTGCACCCGTGGCACGAGCCCCGTATAGATTAGCCCCATCCGAGTTGCATGAGTTATCCACCCAATTACAGGAGCTCCTGGACAAGGGATTCATTCGACCGAGTTCTTCGCCCTGGGGAGCTCCGATCCTATTCGTTAAAAAGAAGGATGGATCCTTCAGAATGTGTATTGACTACCGCGAACTGAACAAACTTACCATCAAGAACCGATACCCACTTCCAAGAATTAATGACCTGTTTGACCAACTTCAAGGTTCGAGCTTCTACTCGAAAATCGACCTACGGTTGGGTTATCATCAACTTCGAGTTCGAGACTCCGACATCCCAAAAACAGCTTTCAGAACCCGCTATGGTCATTACGAATTTCAAGTGATGCCTTTTGGCTTAACCAACGCACCGGCTGTATTCATGAACCTTATGAATCGGGTGTGCAAACCCTATCTAGATAAGTTTGTCATCGTGTTCATCGATGACATTTTGATCTACTCTCGCAATGAAACTGAAAATGGCCAACACCTGAAAACTATCTTGGAATTACTCAAACACGAGGAGTTATACGCCAAGTTCTCTAAGTGTGAGTTCTGGATGTGAACAGTACAGTTCCTAGGGCATGTCGTTGACAGCCAAGGGATACATGTTGATCCAGCCAAAATTGAGGCCATCAAGTGCTGGAAAGCACCATCTACTCCAACCGAGGTCCGACAATTCTTAGGTCTCGCTGGGTATTATCGGCGATTCATTGAGAACTTTTCCCGAATTGCTCAACCATTAACCTCCCTGACTAAGAAAGATAAGAAATTCGATTGGACCGACAAACAAGAGTCAGCCTTTCAACTCCTGAAACAAAAACTCTGCAGTGCACCAATCCTGTCCTTACCTGAAGGCAACGATGATTTCGTCGTTTACTGCGATGCCTCACACCAAGGACTTGGTTGCGTGTTAATGCAACGAGATAAATTCATTGCCTATGCCTCACGACAACTGAAGATCCACGAAAATAATTACACGACTCATGACCTAGAGCTAGGAGCTGTTGTATTCGCCCTCAAAATTGGGAGACACTACCTGTATGGTACCAAGTGTACTATCTTCACTGATCACAAAAGTCTCCAACACATATTTGATCAAAAAGATCTCAACATGAGGCAACGTCGATGGGTCGAGTTGCTTACCGATTATGACTGCGAAATCAAATATCATCTAGGCAAAGCAAACGTTGTTGCTGATGCCCTCAGCCGGAAGGAACGTTCAAAACCCCTTCGTGTTCGAGCCCTTGGTTTAATCATTCACAATGATCTCACCACTCAAATCCACACCACTCAACTCAAAGCACTCAAAAACAACAACATCAAAAACGAGGCCTTGCGAGGCATGGAGAAACAATTAGAAATCAAACCCAACGGAACTCGATACTTCTTCAACCGAATCTGGTTATCAAACTTTGGAAACCTACGAAATTTGGTGATGGATGAAGCTCAAAAATCTCGATACTCTATACATCCTGGTTCCGATAAGATGTATCACGACATCAAACAACTTTATTGGTGGCCCAACATGAAAGCTGACATAGCCACTTATGTTAGCAAATGTTTAACCTGTTCCAAGGTTAAGGCCGAATACTAGAAACCCTCCGGATTGCTACAACAACCTGAGATACCTCAATGGAAATGGGAAAACATAACCATGGACTTCATCACCAAACTACCAAAAACACCAAGCGGTTGCGATACCATTTGGGTGATCGTTGATCGTCTCACGAAATCTGCCCATTTCCTAGCTATCAAAGAAAATGACAAGATGGAGCGTCTGGCTCGCATCTACATCAAAGAGGTTGTGGCACGACATGGCATTCCCATTTCAATCATCTCAGATAGAGATAGCCGCTTCACCTCTCGATTCTGGCAAACACTTCAATGAGTCCTCGGTACTCGCCTCATTTTGAGTACTGCTTATCATCCGCAAACCGATGGTCAGAGTAAACGGACCATTCAAACCTTAGAAGACATGCTACAAGCTTGCGTAGTTGACTTCGGAAACACATGTGAAAACCACCTACCCCTGTGTGAGTTTTCCTACAACAACAATTACCACACTAGCATTGATGCTGCACTGTTCGAGGCACTTTATGGGAGAAAGTGCCGATCACCCATTTGTTGGACCGAAATCGGTGATAGCCAAATCACTGGTCCTGAAATCGGCGATAGCCAACTCACTGGTCCTGAAATCATTCACGAAACAACCGAGAAAATCATAACCATTCAAAACCGGCTGAAAGCCGCACGAGATCGTCAGAAGAGCTATGTTGACGTGAGACGCAAACCACTCGAGTTCCAGGTTGGGGATCGAGTACTCTTAAAAGTGTCACCTTGGAAAGGTGTCATTTGGAAAACACGGCAAACTAAACCCCGGGTACATCGAACCTTTTGAGAATCTTGAAAGAATTGGTCTGGTGGCATATCGATTGCAGCTACCACCACAACTCAGTAGCGTGCACAACACATTTCACATTTCTAACCTGAAGAAATGTCTGTCTGATGAGACACTTGTAATCCCGCCCGACGAAATCCACATTGATGACAAACTCCATTTCGTCGAGGAACCTATTAAATTCATGGACCGTGAGGTCAAACGCTTGAAACAGAGTCGTATTCCCATCGTTAAAGTCCGGTGGAATTCTAGGCACGATCCGTTAAAGTCCTAGGAGCTAGCATTAACCTCATGCGTTACTCCCTGTTTAAAAGGCTAGAACTTGAAAATTTGAAACCCAGTAAGATGACTGTCCAACTAGCTGACCAATCCGTTAGATACCCAAAAGGAATAGCTGAAAATGTCTTAGTTCAAGTTAAAAAATTCTTGTTTCCTACGGATTTCGTGGTAATGGACATCCACGAGGACATAAACATCCTGATTATCCTTGGAAGACCATTCATGAATACAACCCGACCGGTAATTGATGTGTATAACCACACGATTGTCCTACGCTCGCATGGCGAAAGCATCACTTACAAGATCGACCAACCATAATGCACTCCAGAAGAAGAAGAATGTTGTGCTATATCAATAGGCAGAATTACCTTTAAAGATGAATCAGAGCCCGAAGAAGAACAACCTTTCACCCGATCGTCAACCCTCATCTCTGACGCTGAAACCGACCCAGAAGAGGAAAAGGAGTATTAACCTGCAGAGGAAGACTTGGAATCTAAAGAAGAAGAAGAATTTGAAGAAGAGGAAGAACCCACTGAGGAAGAAGAGGAAACTGAAGAGGAAAAAGAAGAAATGGACGAAGAGACCGAAGAAGAAGAGGAAAGATTTGAAGAAATGGAGGAAGATGAGGATCAAATTGATTCACCCAAAATGGCTGAAGTCAAAAGGATACAATGCTCCGAAGACAACAATTCATCAGACGAATCCGTTGATTATGAATCCATCCGTCAATCTTTCAAATCTGTTCATCTAAGGAGAATGGAAAACATGCTCGACCCTTATCTTGACCCTTCAAAACCATTCACCCGAACCCGACTCCGAGATATAGATACAATTGAAGAAGAGTTCCAATCCTCAAGCCAATCGGAAATATATGACAAGCTCTTACAAAGAATCGCTGCGTATAAGGCAAGTCAAACGAATGGCTTTGTGGAAGAAAACCTTTAAGATTCAGCCACGGAAGTCAGGACCATTGAAGTCGATAGTTCCAAACCTTTCAATAACGCACCCTCAGATGAAGAATTCCACCAATTTCCAGATTCCCGTGATGAAGATTCTGAAGAAGAAATCAAGTATGATGATGATTGTATCAATGTCACTCTCGACGAACACTCTATTCCCCCTGCTCCAGCAAATTCTCCTATCTCCACAATCGAGATATTGGAAATCCCCCTCTTAGATACCCACCAAGAGATGATTGACTTGATTGATGAAAACGATGATGTTCGCATCATCGTAGAAGCTATCAGAGAATCAACCAATGACTACACCACCGCTCAAAGGCACCTGATAAGGAAAATCGAACGAGAATACGATTCATACTTTGCCAATTATGGATCGCAAGAACCTCGCGCTCTACGCAGATATATCCAAGAACTATCAGATTATCTTCAAGCTCAACTCACAAGAGAAGCTCTACAACCAGAAAGATCCCACTACCCGATGGGAGAAATCGAGTTCTGCAGCAACCAGAGGCAAATATACCAAAAAGTATATTGTGCCCTAGCCGGATCAGCTTTCCCCTACTCATCGAGTCAGAAGGCTACACTAGCATCAATGAGAACCCATCTGGAAAGAGCTACGGGAAACCCACGGAATTATGCCGATCTCAGAATGGTGGGAGATCTTAGAACCCTTCTAGATCTCATTGAAACACGAGAACACCTCACAGCTTCAGAAAATTTTAGAATCATCATTCATTCATCTATTGGTCATCACGTTGAGCTAATAATTGATGAACTAAATAACTCAGTATATGAAGAAGAAGTTCGTGAAGTACCAAGATTCATTCCGCACTTGTCACAAATCAACTTAGCAACATATGTGACGACTCGACTATGCGGAATGTATACTGAAGAAGATGTGGAGCTTGATGTCTATCGCAACGGGTACAATGAAATATTCAGCAAAATAATCTATGTTTTCACGGACTCGGATTTCCCCTTCAATCGTGAGCAACATCAACTCATCGGACAAGTATGCCAAGCAACCAGATCCTTTGGAGGAGACCCTTTGGCCAGTGACTTTGAAGAAGTGAAAACTCAGTTCATGGCCCTAATCTCTTTAATAGGCAGAAACCACCCCCAGCGTGAGATTGTTCGAACTCACACCTGCAAAAGAGTTGACCCTAATGGACCAGTCACACGGTCAGTTAGATACATCAGCTACGGGATGGCAATCCTCGATCGATTAGCAACTGATCACTTCAAAAGCTTCAGGATGGAATCCACCAACCCTAATTGCTGACATGATAGAGCAATTTCTTCAGTACTTTCCTCCACGTTACAACTTACCTAGAAGCCACGGTAACAACTCCAGCACCTGGGACACATCCAACATCATCATCTGAAGAAAAGGACTAAGTCGAGCTCTCGACTTTAAAACAGCGCTTCTCGGGAGGCAAACCGTGTTTTACATTTCTGCAAATTTTACTTTCCAAGAAGTGATGAAATCTCCGATTATCTTTCACACTCGGATATGCAAAGAATACCTCCTCCTTCAAGGAAGTAGCAGCATTCAACATATCTTATATCCGACGTGTTCACACCTACGAGACCAATCACAAGAAGACTTGATCAAGATTAAACACCAGCAAGACAAAGTTCGGCACACACGTACCAAGGAAAACTGCAACCACTGGGAAGTACCTCGTTACCAATCTTTTTCCTTCGTTATAAATATACCATATCCACTATACTTATCACTAAGTGTGGGATTCGAACCCAACACACACCGCTAAGAGAATACATCTTAGATGTTTCAATTCTTAAGTGTGGGATTTTACCCCAACCAGAGCTTAAAATAACATCGAGGACAATGTTCCTTTAAGTGTGGGAAAACAGTAGTTATACTACTGTAAAATGGATAATGGTATATGCTTGATTCTAAGCTCGTTGCTCTTTAGACCATCCTTCTCCCATAAGTAAACAAAAATTTTCAAAATTGAGTTAAAAATATGTTGAAAATTAAAAAATTTAGACAAAGAATGATTTACTTTGGGGGAGAAGGATAAATAAAATATGAATTCCTTTGAAAAATTAGTTTAGTAATCCCATAAAGAGCATCGCATGACTATGCACACAACAAACCAACTTTCGATTCGTGAGGTATCTTGAGCCATATAAAGCATTCATTTTTAATGCTTCACTTTTTCGATTCTTGAGTGTGCCGATGTATGCATTTAGAATCAGAACTTGCTCCTGTTATGCATTTCGAATCCGAATTGGTGAATGAAAAGGAGATCGAATCACATCATTCTTGAACCCATCCATATACCCAACAAATGAAAATACGTTATCCCTACTCTCTCGAAAACATCCCTCAAACTTCTCTGAAAGTTCCAAAGATGAAAGAAGAGAAGCTACAAGGATATGACGTCGAAAAAAGAATAATAAAAAAAGAATTCGAAGAAAAGAAAGTCAAATGGAGAAAAAGACTCCTACCAAAAATCATGAGAAAAGAGCGTCAATCCTCCCAAAAATTCCAGCCTTCCTCGTCACAATATATATATATATATATATATATATATATAAACCAATGAAAAACCAACACAACCCCCTCTCATATCACCAACACTCCACTCCAAAAATCCTTCACCACTTCTCCTAGAATGATTGTGGCTAGATCGACTTTGCACTCACTTAAAAGGTAACGATTTGGTTCTCGATCAAGCCTATGACGATAAACGATACATGACTGGCGTTCTGAGTGATTGATAAAATTAGAATAGGAAACCCTAAACACTTTGAGTGATTGGAGTGATCACCGTGAGAGGATTGCCTAGTCATGTATCCAAGATCAAAGATTAAAAGTATGCTCCCAAATATTACAACACCACTTTTTCAAAAGCACAATATTTTATTTTTCCAAAACCCCCGTAGTAAAAAGTTCCGCCTCGAAATATTTCATTATCTACTTATTTCTAACCATGCTTGAAATTCGAGTTTGCTTGAGGACAAACAAAGTTCAAATAAACTTGGAAAATAAACTCAAATAATGTTCAAATCAATGAAACTTTGTCAAGAAGGTCAAAATAGAGTTGCACGAGAAAAATCAAGCAAAACGGACGAAAAATGAAGATTCCACACACGTTTGAAGATCCAAGACATCAAGACAAGATTTAAAGGCAAAAGTGCCCATCATTGAGATTTCTCTTATCCAAGATATTCATTTTCAAAATACAAATCTAACAGAAGAAGAATCAACAAAAACGAATGAAGAATGAAGATTCTACGTACGCCGGAAGATTCAAATGATTCAAATGAGACATCCAAAGATCAGAGACATATTTTTGGGATTTCTTTTCATCAAAGTATTCGTTTTTAAAAAATGAAACCAACGCAAAAAGAATCAACACAAACGGACATATAACAAAGAAGATACTCTCGATTGAAGAAACGGCGCGGGGGAGGGGCAGCCGCCGCCGGCCACCACACCACCGCCGCTGGCTGCACCACCACCGGCGCCGGACACCTTTCCCCTGTCCCCCATGCACTTTTTCGTCCTCGCCCGTACTTGCAGGGTACATGTGCTAGGCCTTTTCCGCAACTCTAGGGTACACGTGCTAGACCTTTACGCGCTTTAGGGTACATGTACTAGCAACTTTCCCACCTTTTGCTAACATGTGACCCAAGTTGCTAAAATATACCCATTTTCTACTATAAATTGGAGACTCCATGGCTCATTTGAAGACACACCTAAAAAATACACTTTCACACATCTTTTCACACAGTTACACCTTCCATATCTTTCTCATTTCTCTAGTTTTACTTTCTAAATTAGTATAAGTTTAGGAAGTGTTGTTAGAATAAAATGAAAGCAAGGAACGTGCTTGCTTGTAATCTTTGATGTACGCTTGGAGTTATTCTTATTAATTCAAGTCTATTCCTTCTCGCGCATTTATATCGGTTATTTCTATCTTTATCTATCTTAATTAAATATGTATACTTTAATTATGCTAGAGATAGTTTGTGCCATGATTAGCGAGTAGATTACTATTGTATTTGTTGTGATGTAATTAGCATAAATGATTATAGGATGATCTTAAATGCGTCGTGAAGTAATATGACGGCCCCTATTCGACTGTTTACCTGATATAGTACTGGAAACGCTGTTAAGCGGAGTACAAATGTATGGAAGTCGGTAAACGACCGAAGGTAGTTGTATTATGGATCGACATTATAAAAATGGAAACTTTATGAACGAACTTATCTTGTGATCTTAAACATAAAACTTATATTCACCTTTCGATTAAAAAACGTGATTGTAACCTTGTAGAGAGGAGTCGCGAACCTTAATACTTGGTCAATAATTATCTGTGTCAAAACTATGGTTTAATTGTAACGTCATGCAATCATCATAAAATGCAATGTGATTACGTGGAATTGCCATGAGTATAGTACACCTCCAATCACAATGTCCTTATCATGGAAACATCGCGAAGCAATTAAATTCACAACGGAAACATCGGTTAACGATTAAATACATTGTGAACTACCATAGTATTTTACGATATGGTCTGGGTTTAACTTTATGCAAAAGCCGTCAACATTTTAATTAGATTAGTTTATATTAGATTAGAGTAGGTAGGCTATAGGCTAAATACTCATTCACGAAAACCTAGGGATTTGTTAATTATATTGAGAAAGGCAAGTTTAAAATCCAATTTAAAATGATATATTTCCTTAAACCTAAAGTAAGGTACGCAAGAAACCTAAACCCTTTCCCTCGCTAACCATGCTTGAGTTTTACTGATAGGAATTAATTAAATAAGTCCGAACATATTGTCTAAGTTAGTTTTTGCCGGATTTGTAATCCTTGTGGTATTAAGAACGGTTGAACTTGTTATGGACTTGCTACTCTTTTCCTTCGCCCACGAGTGAATGCATTCAATAATAAGGGCCACCGACTCCCTCGCAGGAGAGTGTGGAGAGTTGAGCATTGTCTGTCTGATCAGATCATGATACCCTAGTTCCTCGTGACATATCAGTTGATAACCGACTGATAAGGATCTACGGGTTATACCATACGTTATCGAATCTAGTAAACATTCCCAATTTAGATAAACGTTTTCTCTAAGAAGTCATCATCCCATATTATGAGCTAATGAAATCACAACAAATACTACTTTCCATCATCTGATTTATTATTATCTTTTATTCGCTTTATTTAGTTTATTTAGTTAACTGAACCAAAACCCCCAACGCACTTTTATAAAAACCTATACTAGAAAGTAACGATTGATTGGATCACCTCCGTTTCAATTCAGTTTCTCTTTAAGAACGACTCTAGATCATACTTACCATCTACTAACCTTTGGTTCAGTAGTACTAAGTCACACTTAGACCCCTGCATTTACAAATTTAAAACACCCACTTATAGGCGTTGTGATCACTCGCGCTTGCGACGGTCGGAAAGCCATCAGAGGGCGTCGGTTGGGCGTCAGTTTAAACCGACGATGGAGACACCGATGACACCATGACATCGGTTGCCTCGTCGGTTCATCCTTGTCGCCTGGCCGACGAGCTGTCGATTTGAGTGTGCGTGGAAGGGAGCGAAGGAAAACAAAGAAAAAAAAGCGTAAAATGTATAAAAAAAGTTACCGTTCGAAAATAATAATAATATTTAAAAAAAAACGGTCATATAGCCGTTGCTTTTTTTTTTAAAATCTAACTTTTTACCTATAAACAACACCACATTCCATTCATTTTTACATACACTCTATTTTCAAACATTCATCACACCAAAAATGTCAAAAAACAACACTTTCAAATTCAAAACCAAATCCAAATCCAAAACCAAATCACAACAAGATGAGCAAGAACAAGTTTGTAACGATATGTGGTAAAACTTGTTAAACAATCCAACACCCAGTCAACTTCCCATTCAAACTCCACTTTCGAGATTTGCTAGTTTCGCACCAATTGCAAATCCTTATGCCTTTTCACCCGACGACCCCCGAAGGAATTACCAACATCCCGGGTGGAACCAAAACCCCCAATTTCCACCGTTAGTTGATTGGTCACCAAACACATACCACAGAACTACCTCCTCAAACCCGCTCGTGCACCAACAAACACATTCCCGTCACTTACAAAACACATCAAGCCAAAGCTTCGTACCCGAAAGTCAACATCAACACATACTAGAAAGTTCGGACGAAACCGGCTCCGGGTCCGAGGCTGAACCCGAAACCCAACCCAAGCCCGAGCCGAAAAAGGGGGAAAAAAAGAAAGCCGTCCAACCAAAAAGGATTCAAGTTAGGTGGACCGACGACGAAGCAAGAATCTTGGCAGAACGGTGGATACATTGTTCCGAAAATGACGTCATCGGTAACAATCAAACAAACGAGAGTTTTTGAAAAAAACGTCCATTCGGGTTACAATTCGGTGGTTCAAACAAGACGTAACCTCAATCAAATAACGGGCAAATGTAACAAAATATCTCACAATGCAAAGACCTTCGAAGCCATTCACAAAAATTTTAGAGAAAGTTGCCATCAAAGCGGTGCCGGAGACAACGACGTTTTAAACGCAGCGAGAAAATGTTTTTTTCCAACAAGTTAAACGAAAATTCATTTACGAGTGTTGTTGGGATATTCTTAGAGATTACCCGAAGTTCTTCACCGAGCAAGACGTCATGAGCAACAAACGTCCATTCCAACCCGAACCCGAATCAACCGATCTTGGTTAAAACGACAACCCAATGACGTCTTCTCTAGAAACAAACATGAGAACCTTATTCCGTGACAACCCGATACGTCATCCACTGGGTCGAAAAACGACAAAGACTTCTCAAACCTCAGATGCCGGTTCGTCTTCACGAGGTAGCATCTCGTCCGAGAAACTTGAGACCCTTGAAGCAGTTAAAACACAAGCTCTAAAAGCCACTAAAAGCTAGAGACAATTAAAAAACAATATAAAAAAGCTGTGTTTAAGGCGTTAAATTTTCATTGCAAAAGTCTTCCAAAACGGGCCTCAAAAAAGGAACTAAAAATTATCAAATTAGCTCACAAAGAAGTCGTTGAAGAATATCAAAATGTCTACGGATCCAACAATTCAGATGAAGATGAGAACGAGAACGAGGCCGCTTACAAAGACGAAGACGAAGAATCAAGCTCGAATTAGGCTACTTTTATTTTTAATAACTGTAATTTTTTATTAGTGTAATGTTTTTTTTAATTATTGTAATTTTTTTTATTAGTAATGTTTTTTCTAATATCGTAATGTTTTTAATTTAAACGAAATGTTTTTAATTTTAATTAATTGTGTATTGTTTAATTAATTTAATAGTTGTGGGTTCCTTATAAAACAAAGTGATGGACCACTATTGACATGGGTATGTCAATTTCTGTCAGTTTTGTGAAAAAGCTGACGTGACGCTGATGTGGACCGTCAATTTATGTCAGTTTCTGTCATGAGTGGTCTAACATACCACGTGAAAATCCAAACACATTGACTTACAAGGTCAAACATATAGTTGTACATGCATACGCAACCATTATATGCATGACCAATGGCGGATTCAGAAATCTTCATCACGGGGTAAAAGTTATTATTTTAAAAAAATTTAATAGAAAAATTACAAATTGTAGTGTTTATAAATTTTTATCTTAAGAAAAAGTTCATATAATTATACATAAAGGGGCTGTTAAAATGGTTTATATTCATATTGACTATTTTTAGTGGGGGATCAATCAAATTTAATGTTGGGCTACGTTAAAGTTTTACATGTATTTATATTACAAGTCCACTCTCATGGGGCTCAAGGACCCCATGTCATTGCATTGAATCCGCCCGTGACTGTACGTCAATACAAGATATATCCCAAAATCGATTCAAAACATGTGTGCAAGTTTGACGGCGATTGAAGTAACCTACGTATGACTTCAAGTTTTCAGTTTGCTATTGCCAATTTGATGTTTGACGTGATACTAGAGATATTGATGTTTACCAACTTGTTTCATAGTTTAATGATGAAACAAACGTTTATAAAATCACATTTGACTCTTTAAAATATAATTGGTACATTTGACACACCTGACTCTTGACATATAATCGATACCTTTTACAGCAACATATATCCTTTGATACATAAGATACAGGTTTGGTTTTAGCATCTACAGAAAGAACTGTGTAAGGCTTGGGGGAAAAATAAACGTAAATCGGAGTGGGTTTTCATTTTGACTATATTCTTTGATTTCAATTTTTTTCTGTTGTCATGGGTTTGAAATGTTGACTATTGTCTCACTACCCTGTTTGAACTATAGACAAAGTTCTCTTCACCAGCAACGGTGGAGTTCAACCTTCCAGCAGCCCAACCGTTGTTGACCACACGAACTGGATCCCCAGTAACCCGAGTGCCATCAATACGCCTATCGAATTCTGGAAGTCCCTTTGCTTTTCTCTCTTTTCTTTTCTTCCTGTCCTCATCCCTTTCTTTCCTCAGCCATTGTTCTACTGTTCTCTGTAACCATAAACAAACTGTGTCAATTGGTTCATTAATGTTGACTTTTTAAGTCAAATTTATTTTCTAGATTTTGAACTAGCATGTATTTACCAGTAGACCTTATATTAATGTTTCCATTGTCAAGATACTATGGTAGTTAATATACCATTAACCATTAACCTAGTTATTAAATTCATCTGAAGGATGAAACATCTGGCATCCACTTTGTGTTAAAATATGATCATTTGACCTTAATGTGAACTACCCCTCAATACATACACACGTGTAAGAAACTAAGAACCTTGTGACCACATTTATAGCAATCACTCTGTAAGTATTTTGTAAGGGTTTGGCAGCCTGCTAACGTCAATAAAGATAAGCTTATTGTGGAACTTGGCGAAAAAGGGAATTTTTAATTATTATGAAACATCCAAAAAGAATTAATTCCACATGTATTGTAGCTGAGTGACAGAAATTTTGAGGAAACTCACCATGAGAGACAGATTACTCATCTTTCTGACCTCTTCCATACTTGATGCTAACTGTAATTTTCCATTAGCAACATAAACCTAAAACAAACACAACAGTTTTGTAACCACAATAGCATAAAAAAGATTCAAATAAACAGAAAAATGACTGAACGGTTACCAAGTGTGAAGGCCAATACTCAAGACCATCAAATATATGTGTAGCATATATTATAGTAGCACCACGCTCTTCACATTCCTTTTTTAGGAATGCCAAAAGATCAGCCCTGGCAAGTACATCTAGGTCAACTGTAATTTCATCAAGTAGAAGAACCTATACAAATGAATCGATCACACGAGATTAACTTAACAAAGGGATGGTCAAAATTATCATATCACCAATTGTCAAATACATACCATTCAGTGAAAATAAAGAAAATAAGATCTCATGGACCGAAATCAATATCATGTTATTTTCAAATAAGCTAATACCTTAAATTCCTTTAGAAGGCCCATGCATATTTGTACTCTTCTACGCTGACCGTCAGATACCTTGTGCATCCTCCATGACAGATCGACATCCAAAACCTGAAATGTTCAATCGTCACAACCCAATGTACAATAAATCTACTTATTTTTTTGTTTTATAATGCGTTATTATTTGGATTTTGAGGTTAATGCAGACTTGTCTGTGATATCAATGTAGAGATGGATTCTTCCAATTATGGAAAAAACTTCATATGGATATATTAATATGACAGGGAAACTTTAGAACTAGCTTTTCGTTCCATTTCTTATTGATTGAACTGGAAAAAAAAATCACTTTAACTTCTAAGACAATACTGCTTCTTTAAGTTTGAAAACTTGAAGTTGATCAAAGTAGGGCTCATCACAATATTCAAGATGCACGGATACATGAAGAATGAAACCAGCAAAAAATTGTACCGGAAATGAAGGAAACAAGGCAAAAAAATTAAGTTGTCACAAAAAAAATATACAGTATATATTAATTTTTGACATACTTTAATTAGCTCGGCTCTTCTTTCAGGATTAACCCCTGATACACCGAATAACATTTTCTCAGCAGAAATATCCATTTGTATTGCAACATCAAAGCCAGCAAAAGCAACTTCCCTTCTCCACTGTTTATTCAAACATAAAATTAGAACCAACAAAAAGCATATACTCTCAAGGACATAAAAACTTTGGAACATATGACTCAAACTTCACAAGTGAAAGTACCTTAAAAATAATGATGATACAAGAAACTTGTTTATCATAGGTAATTGAAATCAATAATTTGCAATCATGACCATTGAGCATATCATTTTAAGCTTGTAAACTTTCTGAAGAACACATACGAAGTACAGTACTAAATATTTTTTTAGCTTGTAAACTTTCTGAAGGACACATACGAAGTACAGTACTAAATAATAACATAGTACCCAAAAAACAACTGAAGAAGCCCATATCTGATAACTATATTTACTGTAGAGAGTCTAGAGTCTAAACTATCTGCAATTACTCTAAAAAGAACAGATCCATCACTTGAATATGATTAATAAATCTGACTCTGAATTTAAATGAAAATAGTACCTGATCCAATAAAACTTTTGATTTGAGTGATTATAGTTTCATATTTCTCATGTCAAGATATCATATGCAATTCTGTGAACCCAACTAATAAATTCTTTTATCAAAAGGGGATTATGTTATCTTGATTTGCATCTTAGTTTTTATAGCTCTAGACCACTATATCAACATTAGTGCATATGCAAGTTCAAAATATATTGTAGAGGAAAAAAATTACAATTCCACAGATTTATCTATGTATAAATAAGTGCCCTTAAGGTTATATAACTACTTATCAATTAATATTAGGTATGACAGTATGAGGGATCTATAACATATTCTAAAATACTCCTAAATCATAGTATGAGTTACTATAACTGTAGTGATCTTCACTTGTAGTGCAAAATAACATTTAGTACCACTTAACTGTCCATTATCCCATTCTCAGCCCACAGAACATGCTACTGAATACTGATCCACCTATAAATCCTAGTCCATAACTATTCATCCACCTTACAAAGATGGAAAGCCATATGTATGTGTCTTAATGTCATTAACCACACTTACATATACCATCATTCTGAAAAAATGGGTATTTGGGATTTTGGGCCACCCACGGGAGCCGCTCCATATTTCAATGGAGCATGACTGAACCCCCCACAAAAAAAGGGTATTTGGGCCACCCACTGGAGCCGCTCCATATTTCAATGGAGCACGACCGAACAACCCACAAAAATAAGGGTATTTGGGCCACCCACTGAGCCGCTCCATATTTCAATGGAGCACGACCGACCCCCCCACAAGGTCCTACATTGCCGGGCAAATCACCATCATGCTGTCTTAACTTCAAGCTGGCTTTCCTAATTATACTCAACTATTAGAAAGATCACAGCTTGCTCCTCAGCTAATTAAACATTCGTTATGCCAGTACATATCTTGATCGAAAATTCTAGATTAGCCACCAATTAGACCCTATAGATACCTCATTCGCTTTAGGACCAATCAAATTACCTATTTTTTTATATATCTCTTGCATAATAATCTCAATTCTACATTGTTTACTTACATAAATAATACTCTCTCTCTATTACCAACCACATTAACATCAACGTATTCACAAAATATCATAACTTTAAAAATAATAATAAATATTACCTCTCCACCAAGATAAGCAAGATGACCAGAAGAAATCAAAGAAGTATCATGAAAAGCAGATCTACCAAGAACCCTAACCATATCAGGTTCCACCATATGCTTCCCTCCCAATATCTTCAATATCGTCGTTTTCCCTAATAAATAATTCATTCAAAAAAAAAACAACCACCAAAACAATTCAATTTTCGAAATCATTTCAACTCTAAATTAAAAAATTATACAAATAGATTCAGTATGTATGATTGAATGAGGTTACCAGCTCCATTAGATCCGACGAGAAGACAGCGATCACCGGAATTAAGAGTGAGTGAGAAATCTTGAATCAGCGGGACTGAACCTGGTGGCGGATGACCGTCGATTCCTGGATACGTGAATTTCAGTTTATTGATAACCACATTCGGAATCGGAATTAGGTTATTATTATTATCGTTCACTCCCATTGCTATAATCTGAGTTGGTATCTGTGAGGTTTTTATAAGGAATCCACCGACGGTGCGGGTGGAAGAAGAGCGGGAATTGATTAATAGTAATTGGTTTTGTTGTTTGTCGTGGCAGGGTTTTGAGTCGCCAACACTTGCTAAAATATAGATTCTGGTCTCAAAACTGGCACGTCTGCTTTGGGGTTGTTGGAAAAAGTACCAGATTGGTCCCTGTAGTTGTGTCAAAATTACCTTTTTCATCAAGTAAACATTTTTATTACATTAATAGTCCTTAATTATAAAACTTGTTACCCATATGGTCCTTTAGTTAACCGTGATTGAAATGACTTCCGCATATGAGGGTATATAAGATTTTAGGGGCTGTTTGTTTATAGCTTAATGGGCTGTATTGAGGGAAGGGATTATTTGGTCATCAATACACATGTTGTTTACGTTGAGCTTATATTAATGAGCTGATTATCCGGAGGCATTTAAGGGTCATTCAAAAAACCACACTCATATCCATTCAGCAGGACCTTTTACAATATTACCCTCTTTTTTATTTTATTTTCACCTTCAAGCATCTCATCTCATCTCATTCGCTACTAAAAGAAAGTATGAATATTCTGCTGGAAAGCTTGATGAAGATTGTGTGCTCCGGCGAGCACCATGTGTAGCTCCGTCCACCACCGCACCATGTGTATCTCCGTCAACCGCAACTTGAATATCCGGCAACCATCGCCAACCTCAATCCATCTTTAATTGGGTGTTTCTTTCGAATTTCCGTATATGTTACTTTAATAAAAAAGCATCGAAAATTTAAATTCGGGAATCTTGCGACATTGAGATTTGTGTCGCAGTCTGCGACATTTGATGAGTTAGCGACACAAGGGTTTGTGTCGCTATATGCGACATTCGGTTCAGTGCGACACAAAGTTTAGTGTCTCTATGTGCGACATTCAGATTTTTATGCGACATAAGGGATTGTGTCGCACCATGCGACATCGGGATTCGTTTGTGACATAAGTCTGGTGTCGAGGTTGTGACATAATTGATTATTGTGACATAGTGGCTTGTGTCGCAATGGCTTTGGGCCATCTGCGACACAAGAGGCTGATCATATTTAACATGTTCGGGTTTGTGGTCAAACGTGCTCGGTTTGACCCGAGACTTTTACACGAGTCTTAAATATGTCAAATGAGTTTGTAAAAATTATCGTGACGTTCCGTGGTTAACCCGAAGTGTCAGTTTTTAAAATATTTCCAAAACAACCCCTAATTTGTGTTTCACGATTTTTAACTCAGTTTTACCTCTCGTTTTGACCAAGTTATAACCCGAAATAAATTATGAGAAAAATCAACATGTTCATCTACATCTTTAGTATTTTACAGAATTTTTCCATGAATTTTTGGGCTCATTTAGTAGGTTAAATAAAATCATAACGGACCAAAGGTCCGGTTTGATCCGATTATGATTATGAAATTCGGTATTACCCAGGCAAGGCTAATGTTGTTGCCGATGCCTTGAGCCGAAAAGAACGAGTGAAACCCCTTCGAGTTCGAGCCCTCGGTATGACCATACACCACAACCTTACTACTCAAATACTTACCGTTCAACTCGAAGCACTTAAGGATGAAAATGTGAAAAATGAGGCCTTGTGTGGCATGGATAAACAATTTGAAACAAAACCTGACAGGGCCAAATATTTCTCAAACCGAATCTGGTTACCAAGTTTTGGGAATCTACGAAACTTGATGATGGATGAAGCTCACAAGTCTAAATACTCTATACATCCGGGCGTCGATAAAATGTATCACGACATTAAAGAGTTGTATTGGTGGCCTAACATGAAAGCCGACATCGCCACGTATGTCAGCAAGTGCATCACCTATTCAAAAGTCAAAGCCGTATACCAGAAACCTTCCGGGTTGCTACAACAACCGAAAATCCTACACTGGAAATGGGAGCTAATCACTGTGACACCTGCCAAATTAGGACTAGTGATTAGTGCCTAATAAACTATTAATACATGTAATTAGTCCTTTGATTAAGGTAATTAATGTATTATAATATATATATTGTTGAATATATACGAATATGCGATTTGATTTAAATCGTACACATGTCTAAATCGAATGGATTTCGATTCAATTAATGCGGACGTTGGTGAAAATTTTTATTAAATAATATAATATTATTTAATACAACTATTAAATCCACAAATATTATTGTGATAGTATTTCAATTCAATTTTTGTATCGTACAAACAAGGTCTACGCAATTAAAATACTAAACGCGCAATTAAATCAAAACAAGTCAAGTTATATTTTATAACTTAATCATTAAGTATTTGATGAAATACTCCAAGTAAAATATTGAATAAATATTCGTATTTTAAAACTTATAATTAAACGTTCATAAAATTATTTAAACGTTTAATCGATCGAGGAAACGAACACCACACAAAGCGCAAATACACGGAGTTAAAAATGGAGACCCACACCTTGGTGGGCCCCCATCGAAATCAGCCCACAAAGAGAGGGGGGGGGGGGGGGGAACCCCACCCCTCTTCCTCATTCACCATCATCATCATCTCACTCCTTCTCTCTCTTTCTTTTCTCTTTCAAAAATCCACCAACACCACCATCACCAAAAATCATCAAAAAGCACCAAAAAACGTCATCAAATCTCGGAGCTTATTTAGAGAAAAACGACCACCTCACAACGATCTACATTTCCATCTTTTCAGATTCTCCGCGCGTCGATTTGTAAGTTTCCAAAAAATCTCGAACCCTTTCGATTTTAAGTGTTTTTAACTAAAAGTTGTTTATTTAAGCTTGAAATGTCTAAATGTGGGTTGGGTAAAAGAATCGAACCAAACCGTGGTCGGAAAACTCGTTTTTGACTCAAAAATCCGTCAACAGACCTAAGTGTCGCATAGGCAGCAGCAACGTAGCGTCACTTCGTGCGTCACTTAAGTGTCGCATTATGTGACACATAAAACCCTAATTATGCGTCACTTGCCTAAGTGCCGCATAAAACCCCTTTTTCCCGACACTCCAACCGTCACTTGCCTAGTGACGCCTAATACCTTTATCCGACACTTCTAGTGACACTTCCTAAGTGTTGCCTATGATTAGAAACCGACACTCAAACCCGACACTCCCTAAGTGTCTCCCCCCCCCCCCCCTATGTGTCACTTCTCCAAGTGACGCTAATAATACTTTCTTTCACTTCAACCTCAAGCACCTTTACATCACACTCTGCATCAGTAGGCATATAGGATGTAGACTCATCAATCTCAGCCATGAAAGCTTCCTCAGACTGAGCTTTCCATTTATAAGAGCCATCCAACTGTTTCACAACCAAGGCTTTGGAAGCAAGAGTGCTTCCCAAACCTTGTTTCCCATTGCCAGCTCGACCCTAATTAAGGGCTCAGCCCCTTGGACCCCGCCAGGGGTTGCCACCCCTTGGACCCCGCTAACCAGGGGCGCTGCCCCCGGACCCCCGTCATTAACGGGCTTCGCCCTTACCCTAGAGTCACGAGTAACAGTGTTACATCTAAACTTTCACACCAAGTGTTAAACTTATATAACATCAAACACGAATGCGATATGACTTCTAAAACACATTGGAACTTACTTTTTAAGTATAACACTTCAAAATCATAAAAATAATAATGAGATTATTGATACAACCAATTCACCGACGGGCCGTACACGTTTTCAAAACATAATCAAATCAACCAAGAAGTAGTAACTTGGACAAGTCCAACAACCAAATCATAGTAATTTGGATAATCAAATCAACCAAGTCAAAGTAACTTGGACGGGTTAAACCACCAAATTATAGTAATTTGGGACAATTCAATCAACCAAATCGTAGTAATTTGGACATTCTAAGTTGGACGAACAACTACAAGGGCAGTCTTTCGAGATGCCTACTCATGTTATAACCTTCGCGTATCTTGGACACCCTCAGGTTACAAGTCTTCGGACATCAATTCACGCTAATCAATTCAAGTTTATTAAGTTAAACACTCAAGGCTCAGGTGAGTCTCATAGCCCCTATTTTACGGTTTTCATCAGGGGTGTGATTACATTGCTCGTTTTATTTTACAATATGAATGCAAGTACTATACAAATTAAATACTACATGAGTTATTTTCACTAATCATTTCAAAGCCCTCCACAACATAGTTTGGTAATACATCTGTAGCGTGAATGTTAGTATATGATATCATATAGGATTGACAATCCTCGTCCGGGTTAGCATGCACTAACTGGTCAAACGGACGTATTAGCATTTGGGAAGACGAGTGTAGATTAGGCACTCGTAGGAGGCAACTTAGTTAGGTTTCCTTAATTGGACCTAACGCTCAAGTTAAGCTTAGACTATGTGCTCATGGCTGTATAACTTTTATTTTGCTTAATTGCATTTTAAATTCAATTAAATCTTGCGGTTCATACAAATATGTGTTGACATACAAACCTGTGAGCTCACCAGCGTTTTGCTGACCCCTTTTAGCATGTATCACAGGTACTCAACAGTAGGTTGGCTGCCCAAAACAGGAATCATTAGCTTGAGTCTGCATTCAAACAAATCAGAGATTTAATTGCATTATTATATTTTATATAGATTAATTATGTAATGTAAATCTCTCAATTTCAAGTAACTGAGCTAATGTAAACAATATTTTGATGTAAACTTTGGTTTTTATCAATACAATGTAAAACGACGCATTTAGTGGTCGTTCATTATATCTTATGTGCTGTGTATATTGATTAGTCGCGCCCCAACCCAATTCGCTTCCGCAACCCAAATTTGGGGGTGCGACAGATTGGTATCAGAGCCTAAGGTTATAGTGAACTAGGTTGCATTTAGTGGGCCTAGACTATGACCGTTAGGCAGTATTCCTTATTAAGTTTGATTAGGTTCAGTGACTACATGATATTGGTTTAATTTATCATAGCCTGATCAACTATGTACAATTAAAAGAATATGATGTGAGATCTGAAAGGAGTCATGACTGAACAGGATACACTAGTTGACTATGACCACGAGAGAAACCGAGACTCAAACATGTTTGTGTTAGACACTTTAGGCTATTATGTGATATGTATATATACATAGATAAGCCTCGCTCTCGCTCTCTATCTTAGGCTATATTATATATGTATTATATGAATATAGGCCTCATTCCTTCTAACGCTTTGTCTCAGAATGGCAAACACACCACCCAATTCGTCACGCTTTCATCCGTATGGATCGCGAAACCTAAGGGTGGCTAGGAGGAACACCAGGTTGCCTCGAGCTGACCCATACCCCATTTACTTCGCTTTGTTAGACTTAGCCGCTAGGCTACACCGACACGAGCAACGACTTGATACAATGGATATCGAACTACAAGAAACCAACGAAAACTGGAGACTCACATCGCTTGAACGTATCAATCTAGTCTCCGAAGATCACGAAAATACCGTCAACCACATGGACACCCTTGACAACCATCTGGGTGAAACCATCGAAACTGTGGAGGTTGTCCACAACCAAGTGATTGGCAACCGAAACGAAATTTCCGTCCTACAATCAAGGCTGAACCAGTGCGAGACACGTCTAAGGGAAACCGAGGATGCCCTCCGAATGGTTAGAAAACTTGCAGAATCTGTGGACCATATCACCACACTACTGCCACAACTCAATCTACGTCAGGATTAGCTTAGGCTAAATCGTTACTTTATCATGCTTTCGTAGGACCTATGTAATTCGACCGGATGTAATAATTCCTGGCACTTTTGTAAAACTTCTAAGTCTGTGACTTTTGAAACTCCTAACTAGAAATTGTATGTAACCATTCGACTTCGTAATATGAATTGACAGTTTCTCCCGTTATTTCTATATTTTTGATTTTACCCTGTGATGCTGTATATTACCACTTTTATATATATACATCTAACGTACTTATTATTTTGGTACCACCTCTCTTGTACCTTTTATTTCTCTCCTGAAGAATCATGCCGCCAAAGAAGAAAAGTTACAGTGATGCCGAACTTGCTGATGTCGTATCTCGAGCAGTGGCCGATGCTTTAGCTGCTCGGGATTCACCCCGTAACTCTCGAAGCAATGATGAAACCCCAGTCAATACTCCTATTATCAAACCTTGCTCTTACAAGGATTTCCTTAGCTGCAAACCACTCTACTTCAAGGGCACGGAAGGTGCCATTGGCCTAATAAGATGGATTGAACGTATGAAATCCGTCTTCAATCTCTATAATTGTACTGAGGATAACAAGGTCAAGTTTGTGTCCTACACCTTTTAGGAAGGTGCCCTTACATGGTGGAACACCCACGCAAACTCTATGGGCACTGAAATAGAAAACCGACTTCCTTGGGCTGAACTGAAGAAAAAGCTTAGGGGAAAATACTGTCCCGAAGAAGAACTGCACCGTCTAGAGAAAGAATTCTGGCACTTGACAGTGCAGGGAAATGACATTGCTGGATATACCACCAAATTCCAGCAATTCGCTTTGTTATGCCCGGGTTTAGTTGATCCGGAGGAGAAGTGCATCAAGAGATATATCTGCGGCCTCCCGGAGAATATCCAAGGGAATGTCGCCTCATCTAAACCAACCACTATTGACAGTGCCATTCAGTTGGCACATGAACTCATGGCCATGGTTGTCAGCCGTGAGACATCCAACACATCCTCTTCTAACAACAACAAACGCAAATCATCTGTACACCACAACAACCACAACAAGAAATCCAATGCCATCCAAGTTTACAACACAAATTCTGAACCCAAGCGTGGATACACTAGGGACAGGCCATACTGCTCCAAGTGTAACTATCACCACGATGGTCCATGCAGTACTCTCTGCAATAACTGCAGGAGGTACGGGCACTTGACCAAAGATTGCCGAGCCCCCAAATCCAACAACAACACCTCTCACAACAATTCAAACCAACCCAAATCCTGCTTTGGGTGTGGAACGTGACACTTCAGAAACAAATGCCCTAAAAACAAGAACAAGAACAACAACAACAACGCAAGGGGAAGAGCGTTCGTACTCAACTCCAGGGATGCCCGTCAGGACCCGAATGTGGTCACGGGTATGTTCCTTCTCAGTAACTTATCTGCTTCTATTCTGTTTGATACTGGTGCCGATAGAAGCTTTATTTCTGATGAGTTTTGCCCCCTACTTGATATCGCACTTATTGCTCTAGATGTTAAGTACACCGTAGAACTTGCAAATGGTAAACTCATAGAAACCGATAGTGTGATACCTAATTGCATTTTAAACCTAGCCAACGAGACCTTCTCAATCGATCTTATGCCTGTTGAAATTGGAAGTTTCGACGTCATCATTGGTATGGACTGGTTGTCTAAACATCGTGCCGAAATCATTTATTACGATAAGATCATTCGTATTCCTCTCGCCGTCGGTAGAACCTTGGTCATACAGGGGGAGACCGGTGGGACGAGACTCAACATCAT